>JAGSMS010000001.1:15498000-16872500 GCA_029286595.1 Bhutanitis thaidina | reverse complement strand
TGTGTGTGTATGTGTGTGTGTGTATGTGTGTGTGTGTATGTGTGTGTGTGTGTATGTGTGTGTGTGTATGTGTGTGTGTGTATGTGTGTGTGTGTGTGTGTGTATGTGTGTGTGTGTGTGTGTGTATGTGTGTGTGTGTGTGTCTGTAATGTGGGCGCGTGTGTAATATAAGTGGTTTTTATATATATTATGAATAGTATGTTTTGTATATTACGATTACATTACATGCATTTGTCTTTGATCTACGATCAGTCTACGATTTCAACTATGTATGTTTCTTTCGTTATGATATCGCTATCGAGGTATTACAAAATCTCACTACACTACTACTCTTGTGGAGAATACGTTTAGTAATTAAGTCCGATATTGTGCCCTTTCTTTTGACAAAGAAAGCGATAAGGAATAAACGAATGTAATGAAATGTTAAGTAGCCTTTTTCGATACCCACTATTGACAATTGCAATAGCCTTAGCAATCTATGCTAGGTACCTTTCTGCCAACCTCTCTTCAGTATAAAAATACATTTTCCTCAGTATAAGCTCCTCCTACTGTTCAGGCTGCAATACTCTAGAATTTCTTGCCTGAAGGCATTAAGAAAGTTTCTAGTAAGTTATCGTTCAAAAGACTGATACGTGAACACCTTTTTAAGACATCCGTTCTCACTCAGTGTAGAAATTGATATCATCGGTCATTGCAGTTATAATAATATTGTGTATGATGTATTTATATATATGTATATACATATACATATATATATATATATACATAAATAATATAACAAGAAACATCTTTATGTATACATAAACATGTTGATTTAGGTCATAGAATATCTTTAGGTTTCAGTTTAGTTAAGATATTCATGTATTTTTGTTTTATTTACAACTTTTATGTTTTACACTTTAACAATATCTCTCCATGCCGCGGGTTGGCATTAAGTCCGCCCTTTGTAATGCTTTTGTATACAATAATGGTTCAAATAAAAAAAAAACATTTAAGAATTTTTACAATTTATAAAAAACTATATCATCATAGTTTTGTTGCCTAATTAAATATCAGTATAAAAATATTCGATCAGTGTTTACAACAACAAGGTTTTACGTATTGTATGTGTTGTAATTGTATTCCAAAATACGAGGCCTTCATTAGACCATCGATAAAAGAAAAAATATAAGCGTCATGATCATAGGTAACCTATGTAATATGTTATTTACTAGCAGGTTAACGCAAAAATTTAATATACATTTGACTCTACTCGGAATCGAAAATAAAAAAAAAACAGCACGGAACCAGTCTTTGAATAATAGATATTCTAAAACCAAAACTAATATGGACATCAATGTAATCACGTAAAAACTTGTTTATTCTAAAATCTTAAGTTTATTATAGGGATATGACTTTTATTTTTATTTGTAAAATTACAGAGCATGAATTTTGACCAATGATATGGTTACATAATTGTATAAAATAATGCACAACTTTCTATCTCCGACTCCACTGACTGAAAAAGGTAGGTAGACTTCTAGATTTTTTAGTCTAGTAACTACTTTTAACAAAGCATTTCATTATCATTTGAGCCTATCAAAAGTCCATTAGTGAACATAGGCCTCCCTCAACAAACCATTTGGATTTCTTCAAATGTTATCCTCTCCTCAGAGCAGTTGTAACGGTTATGGGTAGCAAATTAAATGCTGCTACTCATAACCGGTCTAGAAAATGTATCTTTGATGTTTGGCCTTACCATCCTGTATGGATGGTAATTCCGGAGACCATAATGTGACGACCCTCTCGGGACGGCTTCGGAGATTATCGTATGCCGCTGGACGGCGAAATTTTGTTTTCGATACAAAACTGCTGAGCAAGGACCTTTACATACATACTTTACATTTATATTCAGTTTTTTACAGAGGCCACGAAATTCTATTAATAACCCGAGTTCAACGCGAGCGAAGCCGCGGGGAAAAGCTGGTAAAAGAAACGTTTAGATACGGACGCAAACTGGGGTCATAATAATGTCTCCAATAACGGTAATCAAATATCTTAAAAAAAATAGCGAAGTATGCTATATATATAATTTATATTGTATAATTATACAATTACATAATCTATGGAAGAAGGATTATTGTAGGTAAGGGATACTCACACGGTAGTACATGATTATCTATTATTAGCAGTTGTACCCCGCATTGCTCGGGTTATAAATAAAAAAAAGTATTAGAAAAATTGAGCATATGTCCATCGTAAGGTCATAAGAAATATTTCTAAAAAAAAAACCGATCAAATTTAAATTTACCGGACCGGGATTTAAAGATTAGCCTGCACAATGAAATACAGTTACATCTTAATACTGATACTTCCCGATAACATATGTCCGACTATTGTAGTTAAGTCACTTTATCTACACTATAGTAAATATTGCCTATGTTACTCAGGGATAATGTAGCATTATATTGGTGAAAGAATTTATGAAATCGGTCCAGTGGTTTTTGAGTTTATTCGTTAAAAACAAAATACAAATCTTTCCTCTTTATAATAAATATAAGTCTAGATTAGTTTATATTATTAGTAATGATATAAATGGTTTATTACTAACCGATTCAATATTTCGCATTTGGGTACGTAATAAATAAATACCTAAAGGAATTATAGACGTTTTTACAATATTTATAATTTTTTAAATCTTGCTATTTTAATAAAGATCATCCCGATTTATATCTGAAAAACGGTGTTATTGAAATCTCTATAACTACATAGTTGGAACCCATGTAGCTAAGTTACTATTTACAGCTAATAGTTAATTGAGCATGTTAGCTGGTATTTACGTGTATTCTTGTAATTATTGATAACAATACATTAAAATAAAAACAACATACAAATAGCTAGGGCATATCATTAAATGCTTTTATTTTTATTTGTAAAATTACAGAGCATGAATTTTGACCAATGATATGGTTACATAATTGTATAAAATAATGCACAACTTTCTATCTCCGACTCCACTGACTGAAAAAGGTAGGTAGACTTCTAGATTTTTTAGTCTAGTAACTACTTTTAACAAAGCATTTCATTATCATTTGAGCCTATCAAAAGTCCATTAGTGAACATAGGCCTCCCTCAACAAACCATTTGGATTTCTTCAAATGTTATCCTCTCCTGTATGTTGTAACGGTTATGGGTAGCAAATTAAATGCTGCTACTCATAACCGGTCTAGAAAATGTATCTTTGATGTTTGGCCTTACCATCCTGTATGGATGGTAATTCCGGAGACCACAATGTGACGACCCTCTCGGGACGGCTTCGGAGATTATCGTATGCCGCTGGACGGCGAAATTTTGTTTTCGATACAAAACTGCTGAGCAAGGACCTTTACATACATACTTTACATTTATATTCAGTTTTTTACAGAGGCCACGAAATTCTATTAATAACCCGAGTTCAACGCGAGCGAAGCCGCGGGGAAAAGCTGGTAAAAGAAACGTTTAGATACGGACGCAAACTGGGGTCATAATAATGTCTCCAATAACGGTAATCAAATATCTTAAAAAAAAAAAAAAAAAAAAAAAAAAAAAAAAAAAAAAAAAAAAAAAAAAAAAAAAAAAAAAAAAAAAAAAAAAAAAAAAAAAAAAAAAAAAAAAAAAAAAAAAAAAAAAAAAAAAAAAAAAAAAAAAAAAAAAAAAAAAAAAAAAAAAAAAAAAAAAAAAAAAAAAAAAAAAAAAAAAAAAAAAAAAAAAAAAAAAAAAAAAAAAAAAAAAAAAAAAAAAAAAAAAAAACCGATCAAATTTAAATTTACCGGACCGGGATTTAAAGATTAGCCTGCACAATGAAATACAGTTACATCTTAATACTGATACTTCCTGATAACATATGTCCGACTATTGTAGTTAAGTCACTTTATCTACACTATAGTAAATATTGCCTATGTTACTCAGGGATAATGTAGCATTATATTGGTGAAAGAATTTATGAAATCGGTCCAGTGGTTTTGAGTTTATTCGTTAAAAACAAAATACAAATCTTTCCTCTTTATAATAAATATAAGTCTAGATTAGTTTATATTATTAGTAATGATATAAATGGTTTATTACTAACCGATTCAATATTTCGCATTTGGGTACGTAATAAATAAATACCTAAAGGAATTATAGACGTTTTTACAATATTTATAATTTTTTAAATCTTGCTATTTTAATAAAGATCATCCCGATTTATATCTGAAAAACGGTGTTATTGAAATCTCTATAACTACATAGTTGGAACCCATGTAGCTAAGTTACTATTTACAGCTAATAGTTAATTGAGCATGTTAGCTGGTATTTACGTGTATTCTTGTAATTATTGATAACAATACATTAAAATAAAAACAACATACAAATAGCTAGGGCATATCATTAAATGCTTTTATTTTTATTTACAACCGCAAAACTATTTGTGCTTAAAAATATTTCTGCTTCTTAAAAAAATAAGATGTGGATAGATATTTTGTAAGACGATTGGTCGTATTAATTCATTTGCCCTACTCTCAAAAATTTTCAAGGGAAAAAGTAAAATCAATGTTTACTTGGCACCCTCCAAGACAATTGGTTTCTTGTCGAATTTCGCTAACAACTATCGCCTTTGACATTATAAAATAAATTTAATAAATACCCAATTACATACCTTTTTTTAAAATGGTTTTAAAAATTAATTTATCAGAAACTATTAAAATAAGTTTATGACGTACCTTGTTCGTTCGCGTAGACGTTATTCAAGACGGGAGGCATGTAGCTAACGTCCACAGCGCACCGGTTGCGCGCGGGTACTGTCAAATTCTAATGAATGCTTTCGGCGGGATTCTACCGCTGTGAGCAGTGTTGTTCTCTCGAATTTAACGTGACATGTGACCTATTTATCGATAATGCTTATCTCATTATTTACATTGAATTAGTGATATAATATGTTAGCAAATAGATTGGGATGTAATGATTGAGTCCCACTTTAGTTTCAAAGCTTCTTTTCACATTTATATTCTTAGAAAACATCATTAATTAAATGTTATGCTCAAATGTTGCTACTGATTCGAATAAGAATTATTCGGAAAGCATAACATGAAATACAGAACTACTGTCAATTTTTAGACCTAAATATTTATGAATCCTCGTCCCCACACTTAAGTAATGAGATAGCAGGAAAACGTCGACGAGATCATCCCTACGCCCGACGCATGCGTAGAAGTTTCTTAAACCATTGCCGGGTAGACTTACCACGTTGATTGATTCACGAAGTTGTGCGCAGGTTAACTCAGCCGGCACGTGCCTTAAGTAACGCATTTCTAATCTCAAAGGACCTTCGCTCCCACAGGGGACCTCTGTTTCTTTACAACATGGTCGGAGTCTTAAGAAAAGAACCAGAGTGCCTCACATATTATTCAGCGCATTGGGTCCTTGACGATTTTCACGATTTCAGTTTCAAACTGCGGTATTTGATTATTACATAATTATTATGTAATTTAGTATGTAATATATATAAAAGGATATAGAAACTTATGTTTTATACAGTTTTTAAAACTTTTTACTTCTGAATTATTCATTCGTTTATCACTACAGAAAGAAAGAAATTTATTTGCCATAAAGCATGTGACAATTTGTGTTCAATGAAACCAAAGGCCCCGGAACTAGTTAAAACTGTGTTTCAGGAGCCACTTGCTGCCCCCGTACGACTAAGCTATATTTTTATGTCTTAACTAAATAAACATTGAGGTACATTAAAGTTAATTAACTAACAACTACTTAAAATACAAACGAGAATTTAAAATTATCCATGATTATGAATTATTCACTACATTGTTAAATTTTCGATCTACTTCATGAAATAAAAAAAATGGAGAAGTAAGAGTAAAAAGGTACCGCGAGCAATTGGAATTTTCATTTGATGATAGTTTTGTTTTTCCCTCATTTAGATAGTCTATAGATTTCCGTCACAGCGACATCTTTCGAATTCTATCGAAATTTGTAAACCGCGAATGTTATGCCTATTATAGAGCCGCAATTATGGCACACACAAAATTCGTACAAGCGTTAGGTACTCGATGTGCCTCACGATTATAGGATAAAATCGGTAACGTAGCACCGATGCAGCGTCAGAGACGTGTGAACTCAAAATAATACACCAGGGTTTCATGAAGCACTGTCATGTTTCACAATACCACTTGTGCTGACCGACTGACAATTATTAAACTCGTAGTCCTTATAATCTTTTATTAATTTAATAAGCGACCTTAAGCTATTTTTTTTATTTACGACTATTTACAGCACTCGTAATCTCTTTCTGTGATGATTAGAGCAAAGTTACGATTTTTACACGCACCACTACACAATTTATACGAAGTTTGGACCACATTTATTCTTAATTGTAGTCCAAACTTCGTACCAATCTGCTGACAGCAGCTCGGGTTAAAACGTCCGACCAAACGGTCGGGAATAAAAGCGATGAAATTAAACGCGATAAAATCCATAGTACCGTCTGTCCAAGTTCCAATTTTTCCAAAATTTTATAAGTAACAACAATTTAAATATCAGATTTAGCATAATGTAACTCACACTGATTGATCACGCGTGCGTGTATACTGTGTACAAACACTATCGCAGTATTTCTAATCGATTTCAAGTCGATTTCCTCATTTTATACTATGTCATTGCGGCTTTGTTTTTGATTGGATTCTGGTCAAGTGTTGGCTTAACACTAGAACGTATGCGGCCCTGTTCGGTAAGTGGGAGTTCGCGTGGGAGACAATGTTACCCCCAACATTTTCGTCATTTTACCCAGTTAACACTATAAGGTTGTAATAAAACTATTATAACAATTATCAAAAATAAAAATCATGATTTTGTTTTTGTAAAATTAAAACAAAAATTGATTTTTCATTTAGATTTGAATAATAATCAATGTTTGGTCGTACAAAAATGGTATCCAATTTTCTACGTATATTTTACAGATACGCACATACATTTTTTTTTCCACTTCAGAACGGAGAAGGACAAGACATTTTTAGTGATATTACCAGTTCGAAAGCAATTTCAGAAAGTAAATGTCGACGAAATATTTTGAATTGTAATTATTCAGCTGTGTATCCGCTCATATCAAGTAAATATTAAAATAGCCAGCCGTTCTCGCTTACTTCGATTTCTCTAAGTCGAGTAATAATATTGAGCATACTACTTCATGCTTGTTTTTCATGACTGTGCCATTTCGACTTTTGTATTCCCGTAAAAGAAACAATAGCACATTGTCTTTTTCACTATTGGAGCTCTCGTCAGAAAACATTCTCACTTTTTTACTCAACTCAAAGCCACCAGTATTACGTTGATCCATGTCCAACACATGCGAGGAGTGAATGACGTACATCCTCAGAAATATTTATTTAATTAAACTTTTATCCACAAAGTAATAAACATCGCGGACTAACAATCAACCATTAAGCTACGCAGAAATAAACATTTGGGAGGCGATGAAGCAAAACAAACGAAACAAAAATAATGAAGTTCTATTAAATTAATAATAAATTATTCCAGTACATAATTTATTACATTATGTATATAACATAATATAGTATGTACATGGGTATATGTATATATGTTACATATACTAACATATAAAATAATGATCTATTTCTATGCATAATGTTGATAGTATTATTTAACTGTATTGACATTCTATTATTTTTGGGGTTATTTATATATATTCTCGTCTGGGTTGGGTAGTATACATAAATATGTACATATACTTGAAATATTATAAAATGTTGACCTCAAAACATATTATTAACAAAATATTTACAAGTAAAATATAAAACCAAAAAATTATAGCCCAACCAGACGGAAGCCAGGCAGAGGACACCATACAGCCAAGGGTTAGGGGGAAAGGGAAAAAAAAAATGATATTGCTTTATTCACAATTATATAATTGAGCTATAAATATTTAATTATAAAAATAATTAAATTAAATAAATTTTTAGATTATATGCATATATTCTTATATCTTGTATAAGTATAATATCTGTTTAAGAATAAATAAATCAACGTCAGCATGAGCAACAAAATACTCGATGGTAGAACCTTTGCATCTATATAGAAAAAATAATATATTTAGAAGAAAAAAAGTATCGAATGAAATAGTAACAGTTTACATTTGCTTGGATTTTTAAAATGTTCACGGACTTTATTTTTAAAAAGAAACTAATTACGATCTTTTTGATTGACAGGAAGAATTTCGTCCCGGAATCTTACAGCGGCGAGGGTGAAGGAGTCGGATTACCTGTACGGTGTAAAGGCGTGAGCAACTTGGGATTACCCGTGGAACGGCGAAAACAAATATGTCTTATTTTTCGCTACAAGTGATGTCACCATGGGCCAATGGAGTATTGAGCCATGATTCTATAATTCAGTTCCATGTAAATGTCATATTTATTGTTTACCGATGAAAAAGAAAAACGAATGGCGGTTATATAAGTATAATGTATAATATAATGTATATGTATAATGTAAATAATATTCACAAATACTCAACATTATACTTCGTTAATATCGATTAATACTTACACGAACGCGCACGCGGTATCTTAAATTGCGGGAGGGAGGGGCGTATGCGACTTATATAACATAACTTATTTCTTATGTAGAACTATACATAGGTCCTTGAACTTTATACAGATATTTACACAAGTAACTGAAAAGGTGTGTAAATTAAAGCTAATGAGTAGTAAACTGACACGTTTGCCCGTCGAATGCCATGTAAATAGTTCGGTTTCATTTGCCTGTATGTTTGTTTTCATCTGGTTTTAAGATAACATAGACAACACTCAGAAAACTGTTTAAATCCAATTACAAATTAAAAAAAAAACGGAGTCCTTAGAGTGTTTCAACCAAAGATTTAGTATGTTTCACAACGAACGATATTGCGGTAACCCAAATAAGTTACAAAAGTGGCAAATAAATCCATACGGAACAAACAGCCGCAACCTTAGCCAATAAATTACTTTCTTTGATCCCTACGTAAGCGTACTTTGCAGAGGAAAATAAAGGCAGCAGGTAATGTTCGCAATTTTATCACAATTAATCTTACCTCATCTTACCTTAATAGCCTAGAAACAGACCACTGGAAGATAGGCCTCTCCCGTAAGGAGCATTTGCTATAATGCCCATTATCGTTCAGGCGTCTCTAAACTGCATCTGTGGAATAGAACCTGAATGAATATATCACTGATGACTTCATCGCGGGGTTCATCATTAACATGACACAGAATTCAAGAAAATAACACGCAGTCATCAGATTAAATCATATGTATAATGATTTAATATAAATTATAAGTAAATAAATGTAATTAGTACAAGTACAGCGATGGCTACGGAAACCCTTTATTTTTCATTGTTTAATTAATACGAGCGTCCTGACCTCTGAACAACCAAAGTAGGATTGTAAAAATAAAATAATATAAGAGCCCGCATTGTGCCCGTTACAGAGTATTAGTAATTTTTTCATATCGTTTTGTTTAAAGAATCAAAACTATTAATGAAGGTAGATAACAATAGTTTTTTTTCATCCGGTTATTACTGGATATGTATATTCACGCCTTGTTCCCAACATGGTAGGCAGAGACAATCTTCTTCCACTTGCTACGGTCCTGCCATACGTCTTTCGCTTCTCCCACTTTCATCATTCTTCGCGACGCATGCGACTCGTTGGTTAAGAGTACAGAGAAGAGTCTTGACCTGACCTTTTTTCAGAACGTCTCCGATTTGTTGTGATTGAAATGTTCGCTTAGGTCTTCCCCTCCCGACTCTACCAACCTTGTTTCTTCAACCTACTTTCATTCATCCTCTCCACATGTCCAAACCAGCTCAGAATCCCTTTCTAGATTCGTGTCACTACATCGTCTTTCGCGCCGCAACGCTCTCTGTTATTACTGTAACAAATTATTTGAAATGTAACCTCACTTGCACGCGTTGTGCCTTTTTAACTAAAACAATAGTTTCTGTTGCTCGAATGGGCTGGCAAGACCGCGACAGTACCATTTCGGCAGGAATTTTATGAATCTGCGTTTCGTTCGGTGAGTGAGGTAACCGTAGGCCCACTCCCCCCCATTCTCGTCCTCTCTTCCTACTTCCAAATATCCTTAAGGATCTACAACGCACCTGCAGCCTCTCTGGTGTTGCAGATGTAAGTGGGCCACGGCAATCAATTGCCATCAGGTGAGCCGCTAGCACGTTTACCCACTTTCCCATAAAAAAAAATCTACGAGTGGAGCAGTATAACCAGAGGTGAGTATAAACCAACCCCATATGACCGACGTACTGGCTTTGCACGGAATTTTTTTGACAGGTATTCTGCAAGTGGATGGACCCGATGAGAAGTAGAGATAAAACATAAAAAAAATTAATTTCGAAGAATCGAAAGTACTATTTGATAATTCAATTTAATTCGTTAAACATCTAGAAATGTTGATAAAGAGTTATGCTAAATGCCAAACACACCTGCAAAATGTGCATTTTACTAATTGAGAAAGTTTCGGCATTCACGTTGTTGTTGTTCCGGGATCGTGGAAGGAATTTCCGATTTAACTACATCACGCTCACATAGGGCCGACACACAACGAACTTACGAGGTTAATATTCAGTATATTAATATATAAATAATTTATTGTCATATTAATAATGATTTAAGTAACTTTTTACATTGTGGCTTTGGGGTTTAGCCTACCTAATTGTTAAGCTATTATCAGTTGAAATCCCAGCTGTCAGTATAAACATATGTGCAACATACATATAAGTTACTGTTTTTGTTTCTTAATAGTAAACAAGTAACAATTCAATAAATGAAAAACTAAAAACTGGACTGCGTAAAAAAGTTTACTCTTCCTCTCTTTTCTTCTTCTTCTTCCCAGACGGCGTATTTATATATTATACCCCATGTCACCCCACCCACTTCCAAAATGAAGACAAATCTAGTGACAACTCATAAGTTGAAATACATCAAGCCATTTAGGCTACAGAGTGTGCCAAAGAAAGAGAGATACATACATACGATATAAAATATTATGCATAATCGGGTAATAAAAAGAAAGTTAGTTTAACGCTTCATAATTTTTCATTTAAAAGCTCGGTTGCATTTATTTCTACCTTTTGCTTTAATGTAATAAGATATTTAAATCTGAAATAAAAAAGCACGTTTAAATCTCACTATCCCTCCCAACAACGCACGCCGAAACACAAACGCTCCTAGATATGGCTCCACCAATCCATGCATGATATCATCATGGTAAAGGACCCCCCGAGTCGGATAGACATGCGGCGGTGCCGATTTTGTCAATCGCAAAAGCAACGGAGGCTACTCGACACGGACGCTTGAATCCACTTTATTCCACAGGACTTTGAAACCCAGACGAAAATCCAGGCCAGTCTATCGAACATCACCCTTACATACTGTTTTGGTCCTTCGAGTCATATAGATTTCTAGTTATTCGGGCTCTTTTTTTGTTTTCGGTACTTTACTTTGCGGTGTGGCGAAAATAAATATCATCAAATATGAAACTAAGCTCAAAATTATTTACGAGTGGTTTAAAAATGAAAATATCATTGTCAAAGACTTATAAGAGAATTTAAAAATTAGGAGACAAATATACAGATCTCTGTGAAGCATATGAGTTACTGGTACAAAGGACACAGAGGAAATTAAAAATTTTGTCAGTAGATTTATGGAGGTATAATTTATAATAAGTTAGACGCGGTGTCGGCGGCATATCCATATACCGTGGCTCATATTCCTGCGGAAAGCGCACTTACGGCTCCGCTACCTCAATTAATCTTTCTTAATTTGATTGTGATTTTTTCTTGGTCTAGCTTCATTAGTATCTTTATTTCGCTCTTGGCATGCACGGAAAACGGAAAAGTTAAATTGTCTGTTTTTTTTCTGTTATCTCATCTGTAGAAAATTAAACACGACCGCTGATAAAACATATGAGGCGTCATTGGATACGATGCTATAAATATTAAAAAATCGACACCCCGATTGTGACATTTACCGATTTAAAACAAAGTTATTATATTAATGTCAGTACGTCGTAGAGCCAAGCAGTGCCAGCTTTTGCTGCAGCTCGAATGTAACCGAACCCACTTACCCACCCCGTTCCCACTCTTCATCCCCAATTTGTAGTGTAGTGGGCCTCCAGTTACCTAACTCACCGAACGAAACGCAGAAGCACGAGATGCCTCTACTTCACGCCGGTTTTCTCGTGGGTCGTGGGTCGACAGTGGTGCTAGCCCGATCGAGCAGGTCCATTCGAGTAACAGCAGAAGCGGCTGCAACTACTTGTAAGTTTTTGGACAGGATCGGAATTTACATATAAATATTAACCTGAATTGTGCTGTAGTTGCGTCACGCGGGGTTAACGCACACAGTGGTTGTCTTAGCCTGGGGATCAGTTGCCCAACACAGCTCTTGATTTTCCATTTGATCTTTTACCGGTATTGAAAGCTAGGTAATCAACAACGGTATATCGGAGTCTCCATTAGAGTTACTAGGTTTATATAGTTCTTTTTGTAAATTAATAGATCTTACAGCATTTTTGTTAAAGTTTTGTCAATATTGTCGATATAAATCGCAGCGAATTATTGGCAGTCTTACGGTTACAGATATTTAATCAAATTAGTACAGGAACAATATTCCGCATGTCAAATAACGGCTTTGAGGTCATCAAAATTCTTCAGGGCGATTAATCTTGTTTATTGTTAAGGACAACGTTCTTATGGTCGGTGGTCGAATTCAAACTTCGGAACTATCTTATAACCCAGCATTGGCAGGTTCATGCAGTTGCAAATTTCACGCCGGTCCAACACTCTTTCGGCTGTTGTTTGGAGTTTCTGCTCGACGAAAAACGCACAAATAACATTTAGGTGTTACTGGTCGCGGGCTCGAGATACAGAATCGTTCATGGCGGATTTGCCACTCGATAGAATCAATTGCTTGAGACATTTCCTCAGCGTGGTATCGATATGGACGTGGATGACTGATCGCACATTAAATAACTTGCGTAAAACTAAAAAAAAATAGTAACTTGCGTAAATATTTCAAAATGTTATTTATGCGCATTTATTATTGTTTAACCACTAAAGCAGTTAATTTGGAAGTGGTGACGGATCTATCGGTAGAGGATTTTCTTGCTACATAATTATACGGGAACGGATAAATAGCTTAAAGAGCTATTTATATTTAATCGGTAAAGTTGGAGGGAAAATTGGCTCATGAAAATATTAATTCGCTTTTCAACGCTCCGAGCAGTCTAAATCACGGCAGTTGGTTTGAAGCGGCTATTAGATCTGCTAATACGCATTTCAGACGTAATCTCAACGATATGAAGCACATATTCGTGAGGGATCCCTAAGGGGTCAATATCGACCCCCATGGGTAAATTAGTTTGGTAAGTATTTTGTATCAATAGAAAAAAAAAGTAGAAATGTTATTATATGTGTTGCTGTTATTATAAAAGACTACAAAAAAGTCGATAGGATTTTTAAAGTAATTTGGCTGTGGAGGTCTGAGGTATCAGTTCCGAATCCGTGGGCTAAATGGACAAATTTATATTTAAACACGTTACAACAACACACAAAATGGACGATATTGACTGAACATTTCTTACCTTTGCATTGTAAACGGGGTCGAATAATAAAATCGTTACCCAGTAAAGGTGGTATTGTAAAAATCGCGAATAACTTGGTTAGACGGCGGGATGTTTCAGACTGTTTAGACATTCCCGTTCACACAATATCATTCGCCCCTCTCCGTTGATGGGCGATGGAGAATCATTATCCGCAAATAATATCGGTGTTTCAAATTTATTTAGATTATTTCACTCATTTTTATTTGAAAGGTCTGTCTACCAATGAGGATATATTGTACGGACCGGCGGTGCTAATTTTGCCAATCATGAAAGCAACGAGGCGTCACGACGAGGACGCTTGAAGTTGAGTGCCCTTTGAGACTCTGTCGAAAATCTAAACCCTCTCCATTGTCTGTCGCTGTCTGCGCTTTGATGTAAATATCTAGTCTAAATCTAGCAGTAAACATACACATCATAAGAAGATGTAAATCCTTTAGCCAATACAGAACTTTTATATATATCATTAAAGGAAAATAGATATTTAGGAATTTTTAACTTTTCTTAATTTAAAGCTCTTTTACCACGCTCAAGTTATACAGGATATGGATTTTGCTGTAGCATAATTTGACATAGTAACATAGTTCACGTGCGCACGCTTGCATTAAATTACAGGATTTCCATGTCATGATTGTGTAATTCACGTGTTTGTCATTCGGACAATGATAGGCGTTCGGCTAGTCCTAATGCATCTTACAGCGTTGGGCGTAAGCAACATAGTATGACGCAATAGCAATATAAATCAAGTTCCGTTCAGTCACTAAGTAGACGGAAATAGTTTTTTTTTTGTTAAATCAGCATGTTATTTTTTTCAACTGTTAAGGCAAGGAGGCTTACCGGGTAGCTTTTAAGCTCATTTCGAATAACAGAAGTTCACAAGAAACAAAATAATAGTTTCAGTTAATTGAAACGATTATTTGTTTCAGATCAGGGTTGAAGCGACATTACTAAATTATGACCTTTATCCGTTCGCCACCAATACCCAGGGTGGGGATGGTTGATGGTGTTCGGTCGAATATTAGTTAATTTTCAACCTGAAAATTCTTCAAACATTGTATACGGTATTACGGCTATTGGTTAGAAAAAACCCTCGACAGAGATTAAATGTCTTTTACGCTTAATTAAAACAGAAATAGCTTTTTTGCAGATGAAGTTCACTTTTATTTCAATGAACAAAGTCGATAGAAAATAAACTGTTTAAGAACAGATCAGCTACCTATGAATTTATTTTTAAAAGCGGATTAAACAAAATGTTTAATACATTGGGTTTCTCATTGAATATCTTCGGCCAACTTAATGTATGAAGATACTGACTATTGAAGAAATGTCTGGAACTATAAACCCTACTAACTTGAAATTTCAACTAGATTCCTTGGTTATAGGTATCAGAAAAGAAATATGATTTTAGAAAATTACAGACGTTGAAATCGGTACTTAGATTAAGAGTTATAAAAAAATGTAATTTCTGTTCAAGCACTCCAAGGTGTGTAGAAAAAGGGATAAAGTTTGTATGGGATATATCGAAGGTATATGGTTTAAAATGATAAAGTTACTGTTTTTACTAAATTAAAACTTAATGAAAATACTCTTCAACCTTTTTTTTATGGGAAAGGCGGCAAACGAGCAGGCGGTTCACTGATGGTAAGTGATTACCGTCGCACACGTACATCTGCAACACCAAAGGAGCCGCAGGTGCGTTGCCGGCATTTAAGGGTATTTGGAAGATGAGAGGGAGGATGTGGAGGAGGATGGGGAGAGGGAGTGGGCCTCCGGTTACCTCACACCTCGAACGAAAAGGAGAAGCCCAAGGTGCCTCTACTTCACGCCGGTATTCTGCGAGGCCGTGGTACCAATCCGGTCGAACCGGCCCATTCGAGCAGCAGCAAAAGCCGCTGCTTGGTTCTACCAAGTAAACAAACCTATATTTCATTTGATTTTCGAAAAAGGAAGGGTTGACTTTCGAATACAATAAAAACATGTATTAACAGTACGCTCGCATTAAAGATGCTGCTCCTATTACTGGTCTATGGGATTTGGGTTCGGCATGTTTGGATGGATTTTCCACCATCAGCTAGTTGCCAGAGCTGTTAATCAACAGGTACACAGCGCGATGATGTACATATTAGTATTTTCTTAAAATAAACTTTAAAGTATTTTTTGTATACCTTATTCCTCAATTTCATAATATACATAAGGAACAGGAACCCAAAAAAGTGATGATAAATACATACAAACGTCTATTATATCATATATCATATTTTAATAAAATGAATTCATGTTAAAATTTTGTAGAGAATCTCTTGTTTTGTTAAATGAAACATTAAAAATGTCCTTATCGTTTAGAGGGTCACATTGTAATTCAATTTCCTCTGTTGGAGATAAAGTCTTTGTGGATGCCCCACGATACAACTTTTTTAAATTAAATCTTAAATGCTTTTCATTTCATTTCCCGTAATATTCGTATTTTCTTAGCAAGATTTATTATATTTTTCTATTTAGCGTTAAGAATTTATAGTTCAATTTACTTTAATGAATGTATGTAACATGTATTGAGACAAAACGGCGATCAGATTCAAACTTCATCTAATGTAATATGTATATCTGATTAGACTTAACCTTATCCGTAAAAACAGGTTACTGGTTTTTGAGTAAAAGTAAAGTAGCAGTGCAATTTCCCATTGCTGGGCAAAGGCCTCCTTCTCAAATATCTGAGAGGGTTTTGGAGCTGAGGACCCGCAAGCTGCTCCAGTGCGTGCGTGCTGTATTTTTTAATATTTCTCAGAAATTTCTTCACCGCCGGGCACGTCGTAAATAGAGCACTTAAAATTGCTATTAACAATTTTAGTGGTGCCAGGGCCGGGGATCGAGCCCAGGTCACTTGCGCTCTATGAAACTAAAGCTAGTGGCCTGACCACTAGGCTACCACGGCTATTTTTGGGTAATAACTTGAATATTTTTCTGGTCTTACATAATTACTAGTATCATTTGTGGTCGAAATTCGACCAATTGTTTTTCTAAAGAACAATATTTAAATGGTTAAAGCGTATATGTATGTTAACTTTATTTAACCTACTTTAGCATCAACATACACACATCATTTTATCATTATGCACCTCTATGGCGCATTACATTTCGCATGATTTAATTTTGATTCCTTTACTGTTATTATAAAGACTACAAAAAAAGGTTACTTAATTAATAATACATAATAAAAATTTAAATGTGGATGTTCTTTGCTTTCATACGAGTTAATCAGAATTAATTCGAGAACCTCGTATGATTCTGTCTTTAAAGATGCCTCTACCAACGGCGGGAGCATATGTTTTAGTATCAGTTTTTTCGCCGTTGCTTATTAAGTTACTTTTTTCCCAATGAATTAATTTTACAGGTAATTCAGTTTTTCAGTACAGTTTTTTCCTTTTTATTATCATTTTCTCAAGATTTTTTTATTTATGGCTTAAAACTGCTTAGTTATAGCGATACATTTGTTATCATTCGCCTTATTATAATAAAAATATTGTGATATTCAGGAGTTGATTTTACTGATGCCACAAATATTATAATATTTTCGCTAAAAATCTCATCAAACAAGAGCTCGCGGATACATTCATTCCACCTATGGAAATGAAAACAGTTTTATTTATCTCTTCATTCCTATAATAAAAACATTAAAAATGCGACGATAAAAAACAAGCTCATCTCTTTTGTTTGTCTTGTAAACGTTTTAATCATTTGTAATTTTGAGATACTTTAGATCATTTTTAGTGTAATTTTCTGTTTAAATATGCGTAGTATTCAGGTTATACTCGTAAATCTATACTTGCTTGTTCTAAATGCTTTTTAAGAATAATGTACTAAGCTTAAAATGTTACAAATTGTTTTAATGTTAAAACTATAATTAACAAACAAAGCTTTGGTTAATGCAGTATGGCGACTATCTTAAATCCAAATCTCACAGACTTCTGATCGAGAACAACGGGCACTTACATGAAAGGTAGAGTAGAGATAGAAGGTACTGTGCTCACAATCGGCCTGTCCGTCGTGATAAGTGTGAACAAAACATATTAAGAATACTTTTACTAAGGCTTTTCCTACTTTGCATGAAATGTTATATGCCCCTAGTGAACATAAATGGCTCGCGGTGATACGTCGAATTATAGAACGTCTCAATTTTTGTATACTTCATGACAGTACACTAGCATCTAGCATTTTCGATATTAGTCAGATTCATAGCTTTTCTTACAACGTGTTCCAACCAGAACTAAGGCAGTTTATTTAAAAACAAATCCCATCTTTTTATTATATTTAATATTATTTAGACATAAAGAGGTAAGAGTAAGATTTCTTTATATATCTTCTATATAATCTTCATACTTACGTAATCTCTTAAACAACTGAAGCGATTCGAAAACGTCTTTCAATAATGAAAAAATACGAGCATAAGGTATCCCTGAGCAATAAAAGCTTTATTCTATGTCGATAAAAGATTTCAATTTGAAATCTCTATATTTGTAAATCAAGTCTAAAGAAAGAGCGCAGAGCCAGCACTCTCGCATTAGTGATGCTGCTCCCATCATTAGCCTGAGGGAGTGTGATGTGTAAGTTGTACCAAATGTTTCCGTCAAAAGAACCTTGCGCTATTTATCACCAAGCTGGAATTTATATATATTATATACCACAGCGATATATTATAATATAAGGAACTCTAAAGGTAGGTGTGCTCTAAAGAAGTTTTAAACAGTTTTGTGTAATTGCTTATTACATTTTGAAATACGTAAAGGGAAATAAAATGTATCATTCACGTGCCATTGTAGAGTAAAATTTACAATTATGTGCTAGAATTATGTGTGCCGTGCTTTACGTGCACGAATAACAAAACAAAAGTAAACATCATGCTATAACGAGCGTTCCTCTCGCAGAACTTACAATGAACGTTACAATGGGGCGCCAGCAAAGGAAATATGGAACACCGGTTCTTTTTGTTAATGCACACGCACGCATTTTTATCCTCATTTAGTAAGAGAAGTAAAACGTTTGTTTAAGTTTATACATTATTAAACTGTACACAGAATCTGCATTATTTAATGGTAACAGTTATAGAATAAATCGTCTCTAAGAATAAGATTACCGTAGAAACATTTTATGGTACATAGAGTATACCTAGTAATTTACGTTCTACATTCAAGCAGATTCAAAAATTTATTTATATTAGTTTATATTATTTATTTATTATACAATACATCTAGAGGTCCTTGCTGGACATCGTGCGCGCACGTGAACTTTTCGCCGGGTTATATTACCGGAGAACTAGAGACGATTACATCAGAACTGTTGGTGTTAGGATCGCTTCAATTCCATGATTAACAGACAATACATGTAAGTTTTTTGACTAAGCGGGTAATTGCAGGTCCTTCGTAATTATATTGAACCAGCCTCTACCGCGGGCCAGAGCTACCTTTCGTATTTGGCTACACGATCTCGCATGCCGCAATAATTAAGTGTTCCCACTGGATGTTGTTCACGCGAACACACCATGGGTTTGGTCGGTGCGTTGATGGGTGATTGCTGCAACTAAAATACAAGAAAACTCATTAAAAATGGATACAATAACAAAACAAAAGTAAACATCATGCTATAACGAGCGTTCCTCTCGCAGAACTTACAATGAACGTTACAATGGGGCGCCAGCAAAGGAAATATGGAACACCGGTTCTTTTTGTTAATGCACACGCACGCATTTTTATCCTCATTTAGTAAGAGAAGTAAAACGTTTGTTTAAGTTTATACATTATTAAACTGTACACAGAATCTGCATTATTTAATGGTAACAGTTATAGAATAAATCGTCTCTAAGAATAAGATTACCGTAGAAACATTTTATGGTACATAGAGTATACCTAGTAATTTACGTTCTACATTCAAGCAGATTCAAAAATTTATTTATATTAGTTTATATTATTTATTTATTATACAATACATCTAGAGGTCCTTGCTGGACATCGTGCGCGCACGTGAACTTTTCGCCGGGTTATATTACCGGAGAGCTAGAGACGATTACATCAGAACTGTTGGTGTTAGGATCGCTTCAATTCCATGATTAACAGACAATACATGTAAGTTTTTTGACTAAGCGGGTAATTGCAGGTCCTTCGTAATTATATTGAACCAGCCTCTACCGCGGGCCAGAGCTACCTTTCGTATTTGGCTACACGATCTCGCATGCCGCAATAATTAAGTGTTCCCACTGGATGTTGTTCACGCGAACACACCATGGGTTTGGTCGGTGCGTTGATGGGTGATTGCTGCAACTAAAATACAAGAAAACTCATTAAAAATGGATACAATAACAAAACACTAAATTAATAATAAAAAGAAAAATATATATTATTTATGACAGCCAAACCACGGCCGTCTGCTGTTTTTCGAATGGGTCGTCTCGACCGGGGTAATACCACGGCCTCGCAGTATACCGGCGTGAAATATCTTGTGCTTCTGCGTTTCGTTCGCTGAGAAAGGTATCCGGAGGCCCACTCCTCTCTCTCTAACTCCCATCTCCGTCATCCCTCACATCGTCCAAATATCCTTAAAGACCGGCCACGTACCTGTGGCTACTCTGGTGCTGCTTATAAACGTTGTCGACGGTAATCACTTACAATCAGGTGGGCTGCTAGCTCGTTTGCCTAATGTTCTTATAAAAAAAATATTTAGAAAATAGGAAAAAATAAAAAAAAAACCTTACCGTACGTCTTTTATTAAATACATACATTTATAAATATAAATGCATATCGATGATGTTCAAGTAATATAATAAATACCAATAATACTAGAAGGAAATTGGGGTACCACGGCAATAGTCAATTACGTTCTAATTTGATTGAACGATTACTTCAACGTGGCGTGTGGGGAATGAAATTTTACCGCTAAAATAAACGTATGTGTCAAAAATCAGTGTTATTAAGAAACGTATTTCTATCAAATAAATGCTACTTATAGCTTAACAGTCAGCAAACATTTGCTATTATTGTTATCCTTTGTCTCGCAGTTGATTGATAAAACTTTTGTATGTTTCATAGAGGTGAATCAATGATTTCTTCGATACATTAATCGCTGACAATAGAAAAATGTAATTTAGTCAGGGTAAGGTCAAGAAGAGTCTCTAAGTTTAGCTCTTGGAGGTTTTAAACTGACAGATGATAAGGACAGGCAATGTAATAAAGAAAAAGTGGAGGAGTTTTTTATTACATGCCAGGAAGCAATTTAAAATTATTTCTTTTTTGTAACGTTTTCATAACGCGGGGAATATTTAATACGTTAAATTGTTCTACTAAAGAAAGTTAAATTATCGTTCCCCTCTATAGGAATGCACTACGATCTTCGACCAGTCACCATGATGTTCTGACAACCCCTCGCAGAGGTCACAATAACCAAAACCGTGACGGGGTGGCGTAAACACGAGAAAAGTCGTGAGTCTATGAACTCTCCGGACCTAAAAATACCACAGACAATATAAATTCGAAAAATACTTCTTTTTCGACCAGCGATAGTCTCCGGCTGCCGTCAGAGATTCTTCCAAGCATGTAAAAGTGTCGAATGATCGTCGTTTCGAGCTGACACGGTAACTCTGTAAGCTCTCTGAGCCTGGTAACTGAGCATAAAGCTACAATGCTCTCCCAAACGCTTACATCCAACCGATCTAGTCTATGATTGGAAACTAATTTTAATCCATTTCCGGTATGCTGTTTTAATCGGTCCTCCACTAACGTCAATTAGCAAGGGAACATTCCGTTAAAATGTTAAATTGCATCAATGTCAATGGGATACAATTATCATAATTATTAACGTGCTTATTACTCTATTTAATCAACTTCATTTCAAAGGACCAAAGATTTAAAATAATTGTAATGATTTTTTTCATGTAAAAAATGACGCGTGTAACTGTTGAAAGGGATAAGTTTTTTTAAAGTCTGCACTCTATACGAGCCGATGAAATGACAAAAAAAATACCGATACTTTATGCTAATCGAACAATAGACAGGAGTAACAACGTAAAATGTAAATATCAAATCAGACAGGAGTGCTATGTAGGGGGTCACGCCTGCTGGGGTATCGATATCGAGAAAATAGCTAACCGGTATGGTAATACTTTTTAAAATTACTATTAAGGTTTAAAAAACAAACCGTATAGTACCGATATCTATGTTTTATGTTACATATGGTGGAGCCAAGCGGCGGGTTTTGCATGGGCATGGCTGCACGAATGGGTGAAGGAGGTAACCGGAGGCACACTACGTCTCCAAATCCCATCTCCCAAATACCCTTTAAAAGCCGGCAACGCACCTGGAGCACCTCCGGTGTGGAAGATCTATGTGGGTGACGGTAATCACTTACCATTAGGTAAACCGCTTGTTCGCTTGCCGCCTTTACCGTCACATCAATAATATTAATTTTCCCCTTACTAGCAGACCAGACGGCTGGAATTAAGGCTAGGTACTACCTACATGATCTCATACACAGTTATTTTGCTATGGATGCCGAACATTAAGTTTTTGTGAATGACGCTTAAATCAGTTCTAACTTACGGAAATGAAAAACACGAGGAACGAGGACACTGCTAGTGTGGGAAGCCCTCTTTATACGAACTGTTAACTAATTGCAAGACCATCTGCATTTTATTGATAGCGTTAACGTGCTATTCCGATACTATTTATAACTGTGATTAAGTTATATTTTATGCTGACTGAGTTATAATATGTCAATAAAGAATCAATTTATAATGACATTCAGAACAAAAACTCGAAAGAATATCATGTGGGGTGATAATGTTTAAAATACATGAAAAGGAGACTTTTCTTAACTACGTTTTTATGTAACTAATGTGCATTTAAAATACAACATACTAATATTTCTTTCTACTACCTTCCTTCAAGAATATCGTGTCTTTTTAAACTGGGTCAAATTAGCATATATGCAAAGTGAACTTAAGAGGAAGCCTGTAACCAGAACCTAGTTGCATAATATGACAATGTTGTTTTCAGCTCTTTTAAAATCCGTAAATACTTATAGGATTTGGGGAATTGTTTATATACTAATATTTTTTTTAATTCATTGGATTTATTGGTGATATCTGGTGCCAACAGCACAGTAATTGTAAATTTAAATTTTAAGTACCACTTTTATTAAAAAAAAATATTTGGGGACATGTGTGTGCCAACCGTGTGATGTCTCCTCCCCGATATAATCATACCGTGTTTTTTTTAATGTGGTTGCGTTTATCCAATACATGATTACCAATAAACGAACTGTGTTTCGGGTGAAAATAGCACAGTATGGTTCATTGAGAAATGAATTCACAAGGAATTATTTTGAAATATATTTGTGGTACAACGTGGCTGGGCAGGGCAATACTCTATTACCTTGAGGAGAGGAATACTTACAGACTGCTTCTTTACTTTTTTTAAAAAATACATACGTATACCACAGGACGAATATTTTTATTTAATTGTCCATTAAGTTTTTGGGGTAAGATACATTTGAATTGGTGCACGAGAATTGAATTATCATCTTCGATATAATGACGCTGATGCCCTCCTGTCCGATATAGATCACAGCGACAACTTCCGAATACCATCGGCAGTTGGCAACTGCGCAGTATATATTAACTGTACGGGAATACACAGTGGCACTCACTTGTCTTTGCTTTATCATGTCCGATTTAATAATTATGCGATAAGATTTGAGTGTGGTACAGATGTCATAGACACGGGACAAAAACAACACAACCAGACTCGTTAATCAATATTGGATTCAGCTGGGATTCACCAATCACTAAGGCATGCTACAGTTGCCATCTTTTACTATTCACAATAATCACATGTTCGATAATCAAAATATAATAGCAGTGTTCGCTCGAATTTTCGTCACGGAATACGAAAATAGCTGCAAATTGTAAATTTATGCAAATTCGATAAACAAAATATTGTAGATGTATTCGCTGTTAGATAACAACTATTTTAGCCACGGAATACTCAAATATAAATTAGCTGCAAATTGTAAATTAATGGCATTAATTAGGCACAAATAACATGAACAATTCGAAACAGCACTGTTCCAGTCGGTCTCGCACCCACTCGTCCCCTCATTCTCGTCCCTTGACACTAATAAGCACCTACTTGTTCTTCCAAAAAATACCGTGTCCCAATCGTCTCATTTCAAAGCAAAAATAAAAGTTCAATTTTGAAAATATGTCTTAATTTAATAAAATAAAAATAAGCACGTTTAGTTTCATACATTTAATAGAATTAAGTAATATGATCTTATTGAATATCCCTTTCCATGACAGAACTAACCAATGCCGACATGCTATGCATAGAAGATTTATAAGATAAATACAGTGCCGGTTCTCTAAAATAGCAACCTGTAAGTGCCCACAGCTGGGCAATGGCATCCTTCTCAATTATCTTCCAGGGTTTTGGAGCCGGGAAGGGCTAACCACGCTGCTCCAGTGCGGGTTGGACCAGTGGCTTCACGTATCCTAAGTATAACCTAGTAGAATTTTATTAGTATTTTTACGTAAACGTACATTCTTTTTAAATAATGTACTAACTAACATCAATTTCTTGTTTAGCAGCCGACCGACAATTTATTCCAAGTGTACATTCGGCAATTCAATTTAGATTGAAGGAGTTAAAGGTAAAAGGTTTCTCTCAAATTATTTAGAATAGAATTAATGAAATAAACATCTAGGTTGTTTTACGAATCGAGTTTGTCGCTATTAAATCTTAAGTAATTTAAGATATGATTTTTACATAATCAATCATTTTAAATTATATGGTAATATTCAAAGTAAAAGTATACCTTCACATTAGTAATTTATTGGTACACATGTCGTTTATGTCACGTGGCGTTTATCGAAGAAACACCAGATGATTGACCTCTATCTTGGTTGATTATTGGCTACCAGTCAGTGAGAAGGCCATGACGAAGTTACTCGAAAGATGTTTTTTTAAACCATTTTTGAACCATATTTGAACCCTTAAGATATGCAGGGGCATCAAGTAGTATGTATGGATTATGTCAGGCATTGTCAAAATACCCTCAGTGTAACTTCACCACGAACGGAAGGGCCAAGGAAACGCTCTCTCATGGGATATGTTGTGACACATTAAAATAACATAACATGGGCATGTCTTTTTATAGGACCAAATTTTAAAGGCCCCTTCCAAAATTGGCCCGAATGAAAAAGGTTTTTTATAAGTCAGGCGATTATGTTATAAATGAGATTGAGTTTAATTGAAATCACATATAGCATACATATGCGATTATTGTCACTTGGTGGAACTTTATCATTATGAAAATTATTATAACCATTTGCGTTTATTTCGTAAATACTCATAACTCATCTACCCATCACGTTAATTGCTGAAAGTACCGACCGGATTCGCCTAAAGGCGAAGGTTATGAATTGACTTTATCAATCTTTTTTAACATTATGTATAATATAATACTTTTTAAATACTTAAGCACGCGAAAAGTCGGGAGTGAAAAGTAAACGCGTAAAATCCGTTAATAATAGTTTTATTTAAAATGTGAATACAAGAAAATTTGACTTGATTTTGAAACCCGAAAATATACAAATTAAACTGCTAATCGTTTCTGGATGTTTGCGGTACAGTGAATAGTATAAATTTCAGACTCGTGGGAATCTATTGAAAGCTGTCTCTGATCATATTATTATGCAAACAGTCTGGTTCTTTAAGAAAATGTCGCCGTATAATCTGATATCGATGCCGTGTCGCGTCTGTGAGTAGTTTCAGAAGTAATCATGAATCGCTTATGACTTCTTCCAAGTTTCTTAACAAGCAGGTTTCCTAAAGGCTGTGCCATATACCACACCACACCTATCAATAATTGACCTGAACATTTTGCATAGACACATAATTATGACGATTCTACTAATATCTGGAAAATATAATATTATGGTAATGTACACTGAATCTTTCGATTTAACGCAAATATAGATGCACTAACTTTTATTCACCTTCCCACATGAACACAAATAATTATGCGACAAGACCGGAAGAAAGTCTAGATTAATGTAGTATCACACAAATGCAAAACTTAAACTTCTGCGACTTCGAGTCCCAAGTTAACTTAAGCAAATATTGACTTTAGCTGACTCGAGGGAACCACTAAAATTTCTAATTGCTATTTTATGAGCTGACTGTACCACGCGCTCAACGGTAAAGGACTAGACTAGCCTGGCTAGACTGACTTTTGCCTTTGCACCGGGATTCGAATCGAGGCCCTACGAAGTGTGAAATTCAAGCAAGCGTCCTCCTGAGCTACTTCGGCTCATATATTTTATATTTTTAATTATTAATTAAACACCGAAATTGTCTTAAAAATATTACAACTTCATGTAAGATCGTTTTGTTCGTTCGATCGAGTTTGTTTTGTTACACCTACTGGTGGTACTTTTCATATGAGGCTTTTTTTTATTAGCTTCATATATTATACGTCTAGATATTTGCATTTTATAATCCAAAACTCAAGCACTTCATACAACGTTTTCTTTATTGCTGCTTGTAATTTAAATAGGTCTCAAAATTATTTACTACTATCAGAATGGAACATACGCAGTAAATAATAAGCTTAAGAAAGTACAATTTCAGATGATCATACTGAATTAGACTCTAGTGTGCTTAACATACGATTTACATTGTAATAAAAGTTTTGGGCACATGATGCGGTAAATTGGCATGGCTTTTCATAGATAACGCAAGTACAGTACGTGTCTTGGTTACAAATATCAGGATTTCTGACTGCCGTAGTGTCACAAGAGTTTCTATTTTAATTCCAATAAAACTAATACTTATTTATTATTAGTATAATATTATGAGGAATGATCAATGTAATTTAATGTAATTCAAAATAGCAATGTCTTGACTATCTTGCCCTGTGAGCTGTCGTCGTAATCGTTTTAAAAATAAACGGATCTATAAGTTGATATACAGTAGTCAACATAGATATCTACTGAGTCATCAGACGTGAGTTTACAAAACACTGACTTTATTTATACCCGGCACACAGATCATAAGTGTCTCTAACATTTACACTCCCATTTATCGCATGTTTATAAATCTAAATAAATTATGAATGAATAATAATGTAAAAATAAATAATAATATTCAATAAAAGTCAGTGCCCCATTCATTATTAGAATATTAATATTCTGGAAATAAAGGCACTGAAAGTAAACGTTAATAAGACAAAGGTTATGGTGTTTGAAAGAGACCAGAGGATGAAGTATGTATCAAGATTAGGTAAGATAGTTTAGACCAAGTGAATGAGTTTGTTTACTTGGGAACAATGTTTACGAGATATGGAAGGTACGAATGTGACATTGAAAGGAAAGCGATGACAGGTAATATGGTGAATGGGGCATTGTATATATTTATAAACAGCCAGACGATATCTCACAAAGCTCGTTTAGCTGTGCATAGAGGGGTATTGGTACCAACGCTAACATATGGAACCGAAAGCTGGGTATGGCAGAAGAGGCATGAAAGCAGGATAAATCGTTGGGAACAAGGCGTGATTTTATATAAATCTTATGAACATTTTTGGCATATTTTCATTAGAGAATTCTTAAATTTTCTTAAGAGAAGAATTAATCATTGGAGAATATGGCGTTTTTCGCTTATAAGCTGTGTTTCAGATAATTTATTTTGTAGTGTAGTTTGATAACTCACACGATGAGCTGAGCAAAAATAATTCTTGTTTTCTATGAAAAGTTTAATAAAGTCACATTTCCTGCGAAAAATAATCCTACAATTATAAAAAGTTTCATTGAAACCCTTCTCTTATAACCTCTCGATAAACAAACCTTCAGTTATGTTTAAAAGTGCAATTCGAAACCCGTGAAATTTCACTAGAACTACTGGAAATTAAGCAAAGACGTTCTGTGACATTCAGACAGATGGAGATGGCAAAATTATAAGTATACATGGCAATATAAATTCTTAGCTTTATTATACATATAGTTCTCCTTAGTTATTAGTTGAAAGTTATGTTATAAATAATTATTAATACTTTTACTATACACAAATGATTACCATCACTGACCTCTAGCTTCTACCTAGTTTTCAATATTAATAGATATACTGTTAAAAGAGGTGTTCACATTTTCGCTTGAGGGGATCAATTTAGATTAACGTTTTTCTGCTTCTTTCATCCCGCACTATCAATTTCATCAAATTTCGACACGACGGTAGAGGATACAGCAATGTAATTTCAAGATTCAACTAACGGTTTGATACACAGAGTGACTTACATGAATGCTTTATACCAAACACTTGAGGATGATATTCAACTAATTAAGTAAATTGCCTTACGCATTCATTATTTTAATGCTTATAATAATTAACTAGCCGTCTCTCGCGGTTTAATTTGAATTATACATGCCTGTTTCATATACAAAATTAGTACATGGTAAAGATTTAAACAAAACTGCTCCGCTCTTTTAGCTCACAGACATGTTAGTACGGTCATTTGGTTGAAAAAAAAGGGGTTACCTGGAAAGTTTTCCGGGAGTTTTGAGGATAGGTAATTTTATATTTTTTGATGTGCTCTTTTCGAATTTCCACTTTGCCACCTCGTATCTTTGCCGCTCCAGCTGCAATATTGGAAAAATGCCGTCTAAAAATGGCGTCTCGTTTTTGACGATATCTCATTTCCGTGTGATTTTACGATATATATAACATTTATATACAAAATTAAACAAGAGAAAATTTCCTTTAATTCATGTTCCAACAATTTTGTTTCATTAAATCAATTGTTTCGGCGTTCGAGCGCCGCAAAGAGTTATTAAACACGTGTTTTCGCTAAATAAATCGTTTCCAGACCACCTTGAGATAGAGTAAGCGGCGCGTTTTTTTTTCTGTGGTTTCCCTAGTAGGCCTAATCCACGTGTCATTTGTACCTTGACTGTTTTGATCTGGAGACGGTATCCACCCTCAATTCTGGCCATCATTTCCTCCAGAGAAAACTGACACTCATCGGAATTCTGCTCGACATAAGAATAAATATACTCCATCGCAGTATCGATCTTGCCCGCATACGGACCCCTTTTTTTCATTTATTAACTCCGGGGCGCTTGATACAATTTCTTCATGCAGTTATGATACATCGGCTGCGACCAAATCATGAGCATGCTCGAGACGCTCAACAATTTCTTGACCTAACTCGACGTATACGATATATCGACGTATCGAACCATACGTATCGATAATATATCGATAATGTACTGTACGTATATTACAATACCACAAGCGCGTCTGTTATTGTTTTGCTTGAAACTGTTATCTCAGCAACACATAGAAAACAGTGGTCTTTAAATGAGAATTTAAATGACGTTGTCAGTTCTGCGAGCTATGTGGCCGGCCCATTGCCACTTCTGCTTGTCTCCATAAAAATGTCCTGTCCTGTCATATAATCAAAAAAAAAATTTTTACAATTTTTTTCGATGAAAATATTTCGATGTGAAAGGCTACGGTTCAACTAATGGTAAGTGATTACCATTGCCCACGTACATCTGCAACACCAAAGGCGCCGCAGGTTGTTGGGTGAAGGCGTTGTCGGCCTTTAAGGTTATTTGAGAGATGGGAGGGAGGATGAGGAGGAGGATGGGGACAGGGAGTGCCCTCTCCCCATCCCCCTCCTCATCTCCAGTAACCTCACACATGCTATTTTTATGCAATTTTTATCTCGAAACAGATCATTTATGCGAATTTGTTAAGCAGATGACATATAACCGAGTTTTTGGCATACGTATTTAGTAACTCAAGAAGCGAAGTATGTTAAGTTGGCGCTTTCAGGCGTTTAACCAAAAGTGTTTGCGTTTCGGCTCTTTTTCGTTACTTTTTACTACGTTTTTATTAAGCCGCTTTCTACACTCACTGTTCCTGTTTGTAATTAAGTAAGTAATTAAGAAATCAAGCTCATCGCGCCACCTACCGGAAAAGGCAGAACAACGTCTGCCAAGCAAGCTAGTAAGAATCATAATTGATTTAAAAATTCTATGTCATGCCAAGAAAAATGGCCTTTTCTTTTTTAACGATAATTTTAATTTTGAGATTGTAAGTAATAATTTAAATATAATTGTAATGTAATAATTTCAAAATAAAACTAAATTAATTCATTAAGGGAATGTTCTAATCCTTTGAAACAAAATTCAAAACTTCACATAATTTTTCAAAGCATTAAATTGATATGACTAACTATAACTACTAACTAACTATTGACTAAAATATTGAAAAAAAAATGTTAGGCATATTTGCTTTCATGACTTTATTCGAGAAAATAAGACAGCAACATTACTTTTCTCTATATTTATTAATACCAAACACTCAGTGATTCCATCCGCAAGCCTCAATGGTTGCGTAAATCGTTGTCGGCTGATAATTAATCACATTGAGGTAAACGGTTAGTTATGTTCCGACAAGTTGGGCTAATAAATTTCCAATTGTCAAATAAGCAACGTCAACACATACTGCTGGTTACTAAAAACGCTAGTTGTGGAGAACATCTTCAAAATGAATTGGCACCAATGTTCGACAATTTTTTGACTGTTCAGCCAAACAATTCAATATATTTCAGCGAAAGGAATAAAGTACAAACTAAAGTTTTGTATCCCACGGTTGGGAAAACGACTTCTTAAAATATTTTAGAGGATTTCTTGTATCCACGCGAACACCACACATATGAAATGAAACTATTATTTATGAATAATATATCACGTTTAATTTTTGTTTTATGTTCATGTCCAGTCGGACGTGTCCAGTGGTTTACAGCACCCTACAGGACTAGGGAAATTCCGAATTGATCTAAAATAACAATACAAAATCTAAAATTCCTCGTCAGATATATTGCAATCCAATAAAACCGATAAAACCAATACTTAATACAATAATAAATTTGCTAATAGCACTTGACCAATATTAGCATATTGCAATTACCAAAGCTTTAAGACAAGAGATAAAGCAAACACGTCACAACAACAGAAAAGAGACGTTAAATTATTTGCAATGGACAAACGAAGAGTAAAGAAGCAGAGTAATAAGTCTAAAACTGATTTAAAATTTCTAAAATTTAGACAAATAAAGCCAAAGCCAAGCTGGTTGAAAAGCCAGAATAAGCTTAACACATTACTGTGCAATGTCATCGGATCTTCATAGTGTACCATATTTCAAGTTCATCAGAAGACAGTTGTAAGTTAAACAAATATCCGTTAAATGTCTGAGATATCTACACCATCTATTTTTTGTTGGGGTTGGAGAAGCGCTTTGAAATAGATCCTTCCGGTTCGGAGTTACGACGACACGGATTGACGCAGCCCAGCAATCATAGGCTTAAATTCTAAAATTTATTAGCAATTGAGTAAACTAACAAGATATGAGCAGAAATATTTGATTTTTCAATTTAAAAAAAAGTTACGTTCTTGTTTGTTAGAGATGATTTACCATTATCATCCACGTATGATGTGCAGGTTGGCATTACCAAGTAACAGGATGTGACGGGGTGGCAGATTTTCTTACCACACCGCCACACACCATTTTTAATGTTTCGAATTTTTAAATAATTTAATTTAAGGCAACTTTTGACTACAGTACAGCCCGATGTTAATTGAGGGTGAGATCAAAGACTTAGCAAATACAAAGCTTAGATGATGTCTTTTGATAATTGCTTTGAATACGTCAGCTTCGAAAAACACTAACAAAGTAAACTCATGACGTGTCATAATAATAGAAATTCTATTGGTATGAGTCGTGGTATAGCCAAGCGACGGATTTTGATGCAGCTCGGATGGGCCGGATATAACTGAACATTTTTTTTATACTTTAAAGACGCGCCTTGATGATGCCGGGTTGACGATCAAGGAGTCAGACACGTCACATGATTTTCGGTTCGCCATCCTTAATATTTATTAATTTTTCAATTCACACTTTTACCTAGATTGGCATCTGTCTCTTAAAATGAACTAGATGAAAAGTGTTAATTATAATTCTGCAGTACAGTTCAGTTCTTCACGGAAGTTTTTCTTAACCGCCTAAAAAATGGTAACGCGGCACGTTCTAGAACAAAGGAACGATCACCGCTCAGTTTAAATTTCATACGCTTGTCGCGTATTAAAAGTTTTGGAATGATATCCTGCCCCTAAACTATCAAAGCATTATTCATATTCGCCCATTAGTCCGAGTAAGCTTTATCCGGAAAAGGGCTGACGTTTAACGACTCGCTTGCGCGTTTAATATCCTATATTTATTAAACATGTGCGTTTTTCATCTATTATCATTCTTGATACTAGTTATTAATATTATAAACGTGAAAGTATGCTTATTTGGATTGTCTTTCAATCAGAACTTTGAAGAAATTTGTTACATATTATAATTTAATAATAATTCATTTTATTTGGCACATTATTAGGCACGATTATTATGCAGAGCAGGACCACCACAATCCTGTGGAGCCTGCTAAGTGATATGGCAGACGCCAACTCACTTAGCCCGATGTTACACAAAAAAATAAGTATTGTAATGTAGGTCATAATTAATATCAGCTAATTAATATAAGCACACGCCCAATTTAAATTTTATCCAGAAAACGCAATAAAAATATAAAATAAACAATATAATGTAGGATAAATGATATAAATGAAAATTCTTTATTCTTCAACGAGAAAGATAAGTTCGTTTATCAAATGTCAAATCTTTGTATTATTTTTATACAATCTACCACCGTTTCGTATTGAGGCTCCTCTGACGGGGAAGAAACAGGCGAAAGACGCTCCGTAATTATTATTTCCGGATTATTGACTAATAATAATTTAATATTTTACTAAGCTGCTATAATATGTGTTTTGTATGAGGGAAGAAAAAGCTGCTTTTTCCTTCTTCTTGTCGCGGGTTTAGAAGAATAGTATGTCCATATATATGTTGTTGTTGTTGTTGTTCATATATTGTTCATGTTCACCATCTCTCAACGCTTGAAAACCGCCGCATTCTTAATGACATGACATTCATGCATAGTGTATGCAATGGGACCATTGATTGTCCAGAATTATTATCAAAAGTTATGAACTTTGCTGTCTGAGAACTGAAACAAGACATACAACAACAAATTATGCACAAAACTCCCCTGTCTGCCAGATACAAAGAACATATAATAATGAATTTAATACAGTAGACATATTCCACTAAAAACTTACTTACTTTTAAGCGAGAAATACTGAAAATATTAAAAATTGATAATTTACTATATACACACTGATACATAGGTACCCATGCACACACACATGCAATATGCACACAAACAGTTTTAAATATTATGTACATAAAGTTACAGACACAATTACACAATAATTGTTACTAATGCATTTCGAAAATTAATGTACTAAAAGTAAATAATAAGTCCCTTTTTGGCTGTAGAAAGCTGTGGATTTTTTAAATAAATAACGATTTATCGATTTAAATAAATCACTTCAAAATTCACATAAAACTGAACGACTTTAAACTAACATACGTTTAATTTTTCGAGTTTCGTTCAAAAACCAAATCCTAATGGGATCGTTTTGTTGTAACTTTTATTCAAGAACTGCATCATAGATAAAGTTAAAATTAGTATTATTTTAAAATAACAATTTAAAAAAATAACAGCGCACCAATCTTTAAGCCCAGTGTCCTTAAAGACAGGTGTCTTGAATCAAAAATACATCTTTCAAAGATTGCCAAGTTCCTAAGACATAAATTCATCCAAATGGAATATGGAAGGCGTACGTAGCAATATACGTTATAATAACTGAATTTAGCAGAAATACTGTAATATTGATGTTAAATCCTCTTGCACTAGTGGCAAAGCGCCAAAATTCTCTGTCAAATAATCCGATGTAAAATATCAGATTGTGTAAATAATTAAAACGCATTTTTTTTTTGTAACAGAGCCTCAAATTCGTGAAATAATAATGTAAGGAAATGCTACTAATATTATGGTATAAATATAAAGTTAAAATGATAAATTAAAATGTCCAATTTTAATATACTGTAATTTTATTATTTTTTTTCACCTACATCTTGGATCTAACGATACCATTTCAGAGATAATCAAATCGATAATTATAAACCGATTTGTTTAACCAATTGAACATTAGCGACTGATAAAGATTTATAACAGGGGTTAAAGTATGATGATGAGCCTTTTCAACTTTGAATTAAAATTAAGCCTGCACGATTCATTCATGATTAAAACATTTTTACATAAAATTCTAATTTTTTTTTTTTTTATATAATCAGGAATTTTCATACGAACTCTGACGTGGTTGTAACTAAGCAGAGACAATATCACTATCACGACTAACGAACGCGCTGTTGTTTTTTGGTTTAAACGCTTTCGTAGCGGAAACAGAGACTAAGGTAAATAATTATGAATTTAAAGTAATGGCGCCGATCCTCATCAAACAACCAATGAATTATAAAGGTAAACTAAGGAGAAACAACCGTGAGAAAACACACTATAATGGATGAGTTATGAGGTGTTTCCAACTTTGGTAAGAGGGATTACATAAGCTTTATGTTACGAAGAAAGAAATACCCCTGACAACAGAGAGAAATTGGTAATGTGAGTTATGACTGGGAGAAAATGTTCGAGAAATGAAGAGGGCATAGTATGACTCATAGGTCATCGCTTTACATTTAATAAAAACAAAAGGTTTTTGAACATAGTCAACCGAGCTAGTATAGAACCAGAAGAGAAATGTGGGTTTATGCCATTAAGAGGGATGGAGATATTACACTGTTTCCTAATCTGTTAAAAAATGTATCAATTTTAATGTATAACATAATTTATAAAGGCCATACTAGGTAGTAGTTATGGCCATACTATGTTAGTAGGCCATAGAGTTTTTATTCATTTTTATCCATTGGTTAAGATTAAGGGGTACTCGTTTGACTTTCCTAACAATTTTTTATTTATTATATAAACAATTAATTGCATAATTTTTATTTCTTTATCCGATTCTAGGGTTCACAAGTTGTGGTGCGAAAAGCTCACGGCGTAAGCTCTTCCCTAGCCTTGATCGTCTTTATCTCTTATTTTTTCATGCCTAATTGGCATAGAAAAAATCAGCGTTAATTGTAAAAATATTATTAAGCATTTATTATACATTATCAAGCGTTTGTGTTAAAATACTTTGTACAAAAGTTTACCGTCAAAAATTAATTGCTTTCACTGCACACTGTCGCTTTCTTAATATACATTGCGGAAAATATTACGTGGATACACAAAGGCGACGACAATTTTATGGTATTTTCACAATCAAACGGAACGCTCGGTAGTTGTCACATCAAATTGCAAATTGAGTCTGAAGAGAGCTTACAGCGTTGCGAGCGTACATCACGTTATTTTCGTTCCTACGTTTCAATTTCAGGTATTAAATATTTTCTCATTTTACAGGGAACGTGTCTATCTTATTCTCATTTAAAATGCGTCACCGAATGTTAGAAAAATAGAAGATAATATGTATGCCTTTGTTATTAATTTCCAGATAACAACTTTAATTGTAATTTAACGTGTATAAATTATTTAATTATAATCTGTTTATTCCTTTCCGAAGATAATTTACATAAAATATTTTTAAATTGACATTTAACTATATCACATTACATATAATAAAAAATATATGTCGAATTCAATACATTTGTGGCGAGAAGCCAACCTTTAAATGCAAACATATATTATCATATCGATTCAACCTAACGGAAGAAAGAGGATCTTGTTGAGACCCTGCATTGCATTTCTAAGTAAATTGACTTTTCATTCTGTAATGCATATGATATTCTTGGTCAATTTTGCGCAGACATGTATTTGTATAGAATGTATGTTTGTATATATTTACGCCTTGTACCCAACGGGGTAGGCAGAGACAATCTTCTTCCACTTGTTACGGTTCTGACATACGTCTTTCGCTTCTTCCATTATATATTATACACGTATATTTTCAAACTGTCTGAATGAATGAAAATTCTGAAGCGAGACCGCAACAGTGTTTCACTAATTGCCATTCATTGTGTTAGGTGCTTCAAATCCGAATTGATTAACGAACGCCCGAGTCACTGGAAAAGGTTGACACAAGCACATATGTGTATATGTTGACGAGCAACACAGTAATGTTCATTTAGGTGATTTTGAAGTTGTTTCAAACGATGGTATGTATCTTGTGACTGCTAACGTAACTGGAATAGGGTAGCTAATTTTTCGGCTCACTGAAGCAGTGGCTATGCATTTGGCTGCGGCGCTGCGGGTCGTGGGTTCGATTCTCAAACGGGAAAAGATTGGGATGTTTATTACTGTACATTTTATGTCTATTATGGCTATGCATTTGACAGCGGTGCTGCGGGTCGTGGGTTCGATTCTCGAACGAAAAATGATTGGGATGTTTATTACTGTACATTTTATGTCTATTATGGATATGCATTTGACAGCGGCGCTGTGGGTCGTGGGTTCGATTCTCGAACGGAAAAAGATTGAGATGTTTGTTACGGTAGATATCTATTAAATTTTTTTTAATAGACATCTACCGTACAATTGCTTCTAGGAGGGAATGTTTTTTTAAAGAATTCGAGTATATTTTTTTTACAATTTATGTTTAATACTTTTTACATTTCATAAGTAAAACTTTCTTATTATTTCAACAATATAGTAAATGAGGTATACCTCTAGATGGTATCCTATTTAAAATTTACACAATACTGTATAGAAACAGGCACATCTATTAATTTCCGAACTTAAAGTTATAAATAGATTTTCCAGTGGTATTTATATATTAGCCTTATACATTTTATAAAAGTAAAGTTAAGTAGCACACCTGATCAAAGGTCTTCTCCATATTTGAAAGAGTTTTGGAGCCGAGAAGGGCCCGCCAGTGAGGGTTGTCGGGCTTCACATATGTTCAAAATAATATTTTTTATTATTTTTTAGACAATTTCGGGTTTCCACTCGATGTTTTCCTTCATCACCGAGCATATGGTAAATACAGCAACAATAATTAAAATTGCTATTAACAATTTCAGTGGTGCCGGCACCGTGGATAGAATCCAGGACATTCGCGCTCTATGAAACTAAAGCGAACGCCCTGATCACTACGCTGCTCACTGCTGCCTGATCACTGCTCTTTATAATTTATAGTTAATATCATAAAAAAGAGTGTGACTTTCAGTAATCTAAGGAATTATGTCTCTGTTTCAAACCATATCAATTATGGTAATATAATAAATTGCGATATCTATTATTATAATATAAGGAATAGACAAAATATGAGCAATGGAAAATACAATAAAAAAAAGGTCGTGTAAAGTTATAAATCTGTCCGCGAGAAATCTGCGACGCGGTTCACCGGTCCTGGCACCGGTTCATTTCCCATAGTAACTAAGGGCCCGGTGCATTCGCTTGAAATTTCACACCACTTGAGAGACCTGAGTTTGATCCCCGATGTCATTACCACTAAAATTAATGACTTCAATTGAAAATACTGAAGTGCTCGGCAGTAAAGAAAAAAACCGAGAGGAAACCTGTCTGAGGAATAATAAAATAAAATTCAAGAACACCACCACCAAACCACAATGTAGCGACTTGGCAGGTTTCGGGACTCTACTCCCGAATCCAAAAACCTTTCATGAATTGAGATATTTAGATTCCTCTAATTTACTTTGGACTTTAATATTTCGTCGTCAAATTACCTCTTAACACGTCATGAGCTACAGTAGAATTACTTTGCTCGCCAAGATTTTTATACTGAACGTTTCTTTAATATTCTCATATTTTGTAGTCGTAATATTAAAACCCTACTAACACGGTATTATAAACTGGTGTTTATTCCGAGCTTAATTTAACACAACTACTTTCAGAAACTCGTTGTGCACCATTTGCTGAATGTAGCAAATGGTGCACAACGTTTTAAACACTTTAAAGTAATTACGAGTCAGTCACTTAATTGATCTTCTAAATTATTTTCATTCAAATGATTCCACTTACGGGTAATATTTCCGAAATATTAAGAACTCAAGTAGTATTAAAATAACTGTGAACAGTTTGTAATAACTTGAAGATTTAACGAACTTATGTATTTATATTCGTAACTTAAACCAACTTAACAATGATTAAAATAAACATTATAGTCAGACTTCCATACCGAATCCTATTTCTACGTTATTTCCTTCTCAGTAACGCAACGCCTTCGAACATTAGTTCGTTAGTGCGAATCTATTTCGCGTTGAAAATTCAACGCGGGAAACGATTTTATTCAGTAGAAGAATGTTTACAAGAATTGAAACTGAATGTTAACACACATCTCAACTGAAAAGATTTATTTCCAACAAATCTCTTTATGTGAATCAACTTCTATTTGAAATAATGATATTGTGGCTCAAAGGTTTGCGTAATTGACTACCCAGTTATGGATACTGAGTGCCAGTCGAAATCAATATAATATGTTACCTTTCTGTGCGGTTAATCTTACCTTTCTTACTTTTTTAAGGAAATTGAGCGAGGTAGGTAAATCGGAAAGAGTGCATCTCATCCTGGGGGTTTTGACAGTGGGAAAAATTACAGTTGCAGTTTATACGATATTTAATCATCATAATATAATGTCATTGCAATGGAACTTAAATAATAAAGTGACAAACATTTTTCCTATGGGAATTTCACCAAAAATGTTACTTTAAACTCCCAGAAATGTTAAATTGTTTCTGACACTTTGATTTCGAAACATTCGTTTACAACTTTGCTTTTGTATACACTTTAATTATTTATTTTTATCATACTTAAATTTACGTCGCGATGTCTTAATCAGAAGAGCCAGTGATGTCGAAAATTTATTAACGCTTGGAATGTAAAATTAAATTGAAGGAAGGCACTGAAATATTTTCATTCGTACAATCGATGTTTGACTTGATTGCAAATATTGACAAAGCGTCGGTTCGAAATACGTTCTTAATTTGAACGCGAACTACCGATGAGCTGCGATTTGACTATCAAGCAGTAATGGTCGACATTAATATGTTGCATTTGGAACGCAACGAAGATTATGAAGTAAAACAATAGGACCCGTTTGAAATACCTTTTATTAATCTATATATAATGGAGATATCCATGATAATCTGTCGCTTGCTCTTTCGGAAAGCATTCATTACTTATTAAATCAATTAACTGGTAATGCTACCGTTGCAGCTGGGTTAGTTATAGCAGCTGAACATTATAAAACGCTCTAATGCTCTTAGCTCAAAACATGCCATGATTAACGTACTTTAATTACACTTTATAAACGCATATTAATTTTAATTCGTTTTTCGCAAATTTAGAGCATGTGGTATATGGATAGTTGGTCTCAAAAAGCTAAAAAGCAGCGGTTTTAACAGACTTTGTTTTTTTTACCTTGATCTACTAAATATTACTAGATACCGTAAAGAGTTATGAAATGAATGTTCGTGATTATAAGGCTGTTTCTAATTGTAGTGATTTTATTCAATTTGTGGGCGGAAAAATTTAAATTTTACACCACGCCTTCATAGATCTGACTAGTAAATCAGCATGGACTTCTGCCCTGCAAACATATATTGCTACTGCTACCGGCTGTGCATTGTGTTACACAACATTGTTGTATGGCATTGTGTTATTTACTTTTTGACAACTAAGAAGCCACGGGAAACGTTTCTGCACCATTTCTATACGTTTTATGTTAAGTGTACATAAGTGTACTGTGAGAATTATATTCTAGACTCCAGCACTCAGAACCACTTCTAATTAACGCGTTGAATAGTGTTATCTTTGAAAGATTTGAACGCATGAAAGTTTTAGTGTTTCTTGGGAAAAAACTTATTATTTATTTTAAGCATATTAAAGCTTTTAGACACCATTTATTAAATGTGTGAGTTGAATTGTGACTATTGATCTTTTAATACGCGTAGATGAGATTGGTATTTTGTAAAGTATTATAATAATTTTGTAACTTAAAGAATATCTATTTTCTTTTCTTTGAAAAACGGGTGTGTGTACACTTCCTACCGTTCAGAGACATGTAGTAATTGTCACACCAGTTGCTGAGAGCTAGAAAAAGTTTTTTCGTATTTTATAAGTAAACAGTTGCTGTAAAATTTTTTTGGTTGTTATGGTTGTATCTGGCTAGTATTGATATCATTAAATAGATGACATTTTCAAAACGAAACGTAAAACGTACACACAGTTTCTCGCCATTTTTTTACTGTTTTTCTTTCCGCCAAAGTATCCCATATTGCTACAAACATTATATCAGATTTTATAGACTACAAATCCACTCAAATGATGACTGATTCCTGCCAACCACTATAAGTGAGGCTATTGAAATAAAAAATCATCATCAAGAAACTTAATCCAAAACCATGCACATCGTTGTACGAGCTCAAGAAACAGTAAGCACCTAATAGTCTGCATAGATCAGATCAAAATTAATAATCAAAAACTGACGGTAGTCGGAAAAATAAACAAATAAAACTATATATTAAAAACAAGATTAATCTGTAAATAACAGTTTAATTTCAAATACAGTAATTGTACTAATAAAATAAAATTTAAACAATTCTGTAAATGTCTACATTCAAATTGTGGCAACGGCGCCCTCGAAAAAAAAATAGAGTCCAGTACACAGTCTTACTGAGACACTGTGTTAACCAGAAATAAATATGGTTTGTCCGACAACAGCGTATAGAACTTTTTTTAACAAAAGATGATTTCGTGTTATCTTGGGCCCACTGCTGAATAATAAGCTAAATAAGACTTTTGGAATTTATCTACTTAATTCAAAAATGTGTAAGAAAAGTTGGATTAAAATCTCAAAACGACCATGAAACAAAAATTTCAAAAAAAATTTATTTGACTTAAGCTTAGTGAAAGTAATATGTACATAGATGGAAATACTTTAACTATACATAGGTCATGTTATTAAAGTAAAGCAGAATAAAATTCAGATATGTTCAAAAAATAAGGCTTTCTGATAAAACGAAAAAAATTATTAAATATGTCATATACCTATTTTTCATTTGAATTACTACAGTTCTCACTTACAGTGGTCTAACCAACAGTAATATCGAACTTGGTTGCTACGAAGTTACTTGTCAAGTATATTATCTTAAGCTACCCGAATTGTAATATATTATAGCAAACAAAGTGTCGTTGGAAGTGGCCATTGTCTAAAACAGGCTCGGCCTAGTATAGACGATAGTGATTCACTTGACTTTTACGCTGCATTGGAATTTCTATTGTTGCAACACTTCATGGTATAAGTTGGTGTTTAATTTTATAGGTTAAGTTTGTGAATTTATTGTGTGGAATAAGTAAATAAATAAATAAAGTCTATCGACTTCATAGAGAACAGATATACCGGGTGGAAAAAACAAAGGAGACATGGAGTAAATACATTAAATATTGTAGATATGAAATTTAATCTATGTAAGCATTTGTTCTAATTATGTGTTACTTTATTTGTTAAAAGTAAAAGTCTTCAATAATTTTTTTTACTTTTTTATATACAATACACTACAATGAAAACTTCTTTTATTTTACGATACAATGAATATTCGAAAGATTTAATACTTATCATATTTATACCTCATCGATGGGTCAATAAATTAGTCAGTAATCTTTGTGTATTATTAGAGGTATGATTCCCGAATCAGGTAAACATTTTAAAAAATAGTAATAGCAATCACACTAGTCACTACGGCATATTAGTTGTTTAGTTCAACGATCAAGACGGGATTTCCCATATCCTTGTTGTACACCCTTTAATAAACTCTGACGACCGTATACCCAATTTTTTTTTTTTATTTGGGAAAGGGGGCAAACGGCCTTTAAGAAAATGGGAGAGAGCATGAGAACGAGGGATTGGGTAGGAGGGAGGGTGTAGCTGAAACCGACTTAATACCCAAGCTAACAGGACACTTATGTACAAATCGTACATAAGTTTAGATAAACTTGTTAGTACATGCCCTCCACTCAGAATCACTGAGTCGTCGAACTCGAACAGAACCTAATAAGTGGTTTTGTTTTATAATACTCTTTAAGTACAAAAACGTAGTGTGCGTCTGCTAGCGATCGTGTAACTTTTGAACGACTTGACTTATTTAAGTCATATTTCTACAATATTTTTTGCTACGCTAGAGTCCGATAAGTAGTAGTAGTAGTATCCTTATATATATCATCGTGGACGCTTCTGTTAGTGATCGTGTGTAACTTCTGGGCTCAGGTGGCGCTGTAGTCCAGTTATTAACAAATTCTATATTCATGAACCATTATTCATTCACAATATAGTATATTAGTTTAGAGCCAAAAATTTATTAAAATCACAAAAACCTGGTCACGATAGGTGGCGCTGTGGCTGAGTTATTTAGTAATTGAGAAATTAAATTCGTCGCACCACCTACCGGAATGGGAAGAAAATCGTCTGTTCGACCCAACTCGTTGTATATAAATTAATATAATTAATATAATATATAATTATTATTTATAGTGAAATTTATATAAGGTATTAAATGTTTAAAAGTAAAGTTTATCTAGAACCCAGCTTAACGACTTGTGACAAAACCAATATTAATATCTACGAGCTTCCACAACAAGAACCAAAGTAAATATATTTTACCCCTAAGATGTTTTAAGAGAGCATCTGCCGTAGACAGAAACAAAGTAAATAACTGTTTCTAGTTTTACAACTGAATGCGGTCTAGTGAAATACGTTCGTGACAGTGTTTTAAACTAATATTTTTATTTATATCTCTAGCTAGTAAAATAAAAAAACCAACTTAAAATAAATCGGTTCTGTAAGTTACCATTAGTACTCTGCTCTTATTTCTAATAATTTTCAAATGGACTGGTGTCCATGTGGTTGGTGTAATCTGACTGTTGAAGGAATGTTGTGTTGTCTTGTGTCCCGTGTCTCTAACAATGTATCTTACCCTTTCTCTGATCTTATCGCATAAGTTTTACATCGGCTACGGGAAAGTAAAGAGTAAAATCGAGTGCCTCTGTAGTCGCACGTTCACTTGCGGCACTATAACTTGACAACTTGCAATAACACTGCGCATTTCACAACTTCTTAAAATATTGCGCAGTTGTCAACTTCTTAAAATATTGGAAACTTATCACCGTGATAAAAAAAAAGCCTATGATAACATCGGTATTTACCTCATTAGTACCTTTATATTTGATCATACTTATCTTTACCTGTGTTTATCCAACACTGGACATAACAGTAGTTTTAGTTTATAGGATCGTGTGAGTAACAAGCTATCAGCTCCAATGATGTTAATTGATCATGGGCACCTGCAAACAACTTCAGTCAAAGGAGGTTATAGAATAACAAACAAAGGCTAGCATACTATATCTGGATAGAATGACCCGTACTCAATACGCCTTGCAGGCGTGTTTGGGAGCGCAAAGTCAGCACAAAGGTTATACTATTCCCTATCACTGTTCTATGGAAATTGGGTTCGGATAATTCGGATGAGTTTTCCGTAATCTATCGGTCGACAGTGGCTTGTAATTTTTCAATATTATAATGTTTCAATATATTTAATACAGGCTGCTGTACCCGGCGGCTGTTTTAACCGGGTTAAAAATAAATAAATCCTTTGCAACATAATAAGAAACACAATTTGCGAAGTCATTTAATAAGATCTGATCAAAATCGGTTCAATGAATGTGATCGACTTCCACTACGAAAAAGAAAAGCACTGCATTACGTCTTTATATATTCGTAGCAAAGTAAAGAAGCAACCTATAAATGGCGTCCTTTACAAATATCTCAGAGGGTTTTGGAGGCGGGAAGGGTAGTAATAATTAATTAGTAGAAATAATTTTATTTAGCAGTAAAATTGTTACTATCTAAGAAAGATGCCTCAAAATATAATATTTATAACAATGGTAAATTAATTTTACTCGTTTAAAATTAATTTCCATAAAGCATATAATAAGTGATTTTTTTTCTAAGCGGGGCATCTCTGAAATAAAGTACACATAGTGATAAAGTTGAATTTTTAACATAAAAGTTGAATGATGTTCGCATGATTGAAAGGATTTTGGAGCCGGTAAGAGCAAGTCACAGCTCCAGCTCGGATAGACGACTTACTCGTAAGAACTCAAAATATTCTTATTTCTCATATTAGAAGATTCCCTCTAAACATTTTCCGTCACCGCCGAGTACTTTATCTTGTGATCCAACTCAGGTTAGTCAGTAGGCAGTAAGTAGCTCAAAACGCGAACATAATGTTCAGACCGTTAATCAGCAGTACAACCACTGTTGTGTTCCTGTGTATAGATACATAAGGTGAGACATACCGTTTCAATAGGGGTGACCTGCTTCGATTGAAGTTGTCTACAGGTGTTCATTGGTTTCAGTAGCCAATGGGTGAACTGTTAGCACGTTTGACGTACTGATCTGTCACATCACTTACGAAATTATATTCTTTTTATTTATTTCGAGGTAGACAACACGCATCGCTAGTACCTACTATTAGTAAGCTAGTATTTGCTACGCGGTAAAGCCAAGCTGCTGCACGAATGGGCCGGTTTCTGCCACGGTCTCGCAACACCGGTGTGAAGTAGAACCATCTTGTGCTTCTGTGTTTCGTTGGGTGAGTGCGGTAACCGGAGGCCCACTTCCTTTTCTCTCACACACACACACTGTGTGAGAGAGAAGATGAAATGTCGCCAGTTATCCTTAAAGGCCGGCATCGCATCTGCAGTTCCTCTGTTGTTGCACATGTACGTGGGCGTGGGTAATCACTTACCATCAAGAGAGCAGCATGCTGGTTTGCACCTTTCACAAAAAACCTATACTATTTTCTCGATATCACTCAAATTATTTTAAAATGTTTATTTCTCCACGATGACAAAATTGATGATGAGGGAATTTCCATCACCAATTTTGTTATTGTCAGTAAAGTTCAAGCTTACAACTTTCGAAAGGAGTTGTTAACTGCGCAGAATACATAACAGAGCAGCAAACATGCAGGCAATACATCTTTACTGATCTTACACTCAGATTAAAGGACGTGTGAAAAAAGAAACTCAAAGACATGGTATGAAGTATTAATTACTGACTACTGCTAGAATTTGAACCCATAACCTCACAATCGTTATACTGGCTCAATACTCAGGCTTAACTGTCAAGTGCGCTAACCAAACCGCCGTTTCACACATGTGGTTGTCATTATTAATCACCATACTGTCAACAGTAAGTATATATATATCTACTGAGCCATACTTAGGTTTTAAAGTCGAACAATGTACATTGGTGCAACACTGATTTTTGGTTAAATTTTTATTCCGGTACTCGTTTTATTGCACAATCGTAAAATCGAGTGAGTGCCGCTATGTTTATGGCTCTATAAAATATCCTGTATCGCAGATAACTTCTGGCCGTTGCCCAAAAGATGTTTTAGGTATAACCACCACACGATTGACGTTAGTCAATATTGTATTATATAAAATATAATTTAAAGCTGTGGTGACTGTGGTGCGGACCAAATCAAATAAATTAAAACACAGTTTCAGAGAAACAACTTCAACCCCTATCCCCCCCCAAACCCCTCCTTGGAAGGGAAAATTTTCTTAAATTTCAATTGGGACCATCCTCGAGGCCTATTCAACATTCAATAAATCGGTTCACAATCTGCGAAAATATCGTGTAATGTTACATACCAAAAAAAAGTACAGTCTTATTGATAACCTCCTCCTTTTTTTTGTAGTCGGTTGAATAAAATTCAATGTAGTAGTTTATAGAAACGTTGTACGTTTCTTATAAATTACATAAATAGAATTGTAATTGAAAAGTAAAAGTGCATAGGTCTCCCTCCACTGAAAAAAAACTTTGAGGGAGTTTGGAGCCGGCGGCTGTTCACCAAGATGCTCTAGTGCGGGTTGGCTGGCCGGCTTCATATGTGTTCGAAATAATATTTTTTAACATTTCTAAGACTTTAAACTAAGGTTTCTTCACAATGTTTTCCTTTCCAGCAAGTGGAAAAATCAGCACATAAAATAGCTATTACAACAACTTTTGTGAGTGCGGCAGCGGGGATTGAACCCAGGTCAATCGCGAACTGTGATATTAATGCATACACTCGCTCCATTAGGATCTAGAGCCTTATTTCTTTGACATAGCCACTACGCAATATTTTAATTATCATATTAAATAAACGTAAAATAACTGAGAAGGTATTATTCCTGCGCCTCTGTATCATCCCGGTAACTTTGAAGATCTGAATAAAATGTAAAATATTCCATTGGATTGTAGTTTAAGGCTAAACTTTTCCGAACAATCATCATCATCATCATCATTTCAGCCTATCAGAAGTCCACTGCTGAACATAGGCCTCCGAACAATATTCAAATAGTATTAAGCCCATAGTTCTCGCTGTCCAGTGTAAGTATTGTAGGCAACTACAGTAAAGAGAATTTGTCCTTAAGTAAACTATTATAAAACATGTTAGTTACAGCTTAGTTTTTTTTTTAACAAACAGTGGCCAATAATAATAATCACAATTTATTAAACACGTTATATTTATAACTGAACAAAACGTAATCCATACTGATAAACAGTATTCAACTGAATGAATATAGTGTCGAAAACTTCACAAACTGTAGAGCACATTTAGGAAAACAAAATAAGTAAGACACATATCCTGACCCGACTTTATAGTAAACCCCCTTTACTCTATACAATTTAACTCTTCAAGATCACGACGAGCACATAATGTCTGATTTGTTTTGCACCAGACGACTACTTAAATAAAAGAGGTATAAAGAAAGTGGATAGGGAGCTACTTTTTCTGAAAACGAAACGTACAAAAACAACGTTTTGGGGATGTTCAGACTCAGCGATATTTTAGACATTCTGTAACCTGACTTAGGTTAGTGTCACCTGCGTAAATCAAAACGTAGGCAATTGTTATTTTAGTTTATTTCCGATATTATAAAAGTAAACATTGATAGCCTATTCGTGCTCTTTATTTATCCGTCAGATATTATCGGAACTAGGCTATGCAAACAGTGTCAACCATTTAAGTGCTAGACTATACACGAGGCCATTGCTAAATTTAGAAAGGCGCCCTATGTAAGGGATGTATTATGTTTAGGTAGACAGACAACTAAGAAGTAACACCTATGTATATTTGGAGCTGAACCTTTCAAGTATAGACCGAGACCAAGATTGAGATGGTTTATTCAATTTAAATTACTCCGCAACGTTAAATGATTCGGGTACTATGCAAGCCAGTACACTTAAATACGTAATACGACGTGCCAGTGCAAGTTTCTCTGCGCATTCCAATGTTTATTCTCAATAATTTTGTTCTTCGCCTTTCTTGATTATATAGAAATTATGTGTAGCACCCATACAATGTTCATCATATTTTATCACCTTGGTATTGTTCTGTTATTTCAAGCGAGGTAAGAAAGCATTTGCATATGCTAACCGAACAAAAGGAGTCATGTATTATTTTCTAGATCTAGACTACTACAACAGCACCAAGTAATAAAGTATAATAGGGGTGCGACTTTCTTAGGTTACTGATGCCTTTTATGATGTTCACCGATGCTTTTAACAATTTTGTCATATTGTTGTACTTGCACTTTGTATTCCTTATTGTTCTGCTACACTTTAGTAAACACGGAGTTGTTTATGTCTAATAAATTATAGCACCTGCGTGGCACGGCTTATTTCAAACATTTTATATCAAAATACCAATTAAGTTAATAACATCCGATTTAAAGTGGCCGCCAACTTTGACGGAAGACTTAAATGTTTTTTTTTTAATATTATTGATAAAGCTAGTTTAATACATTCAATAATTTCAAAAGCATAGCTTGAGATTTGAAAAGAGAACTTTTATTATATTGCGTTTAGTTTACGTAGTGTCTGCAGTATCAGATTTAAGAAGCGTGATTCGCAAGTCTATTTAAATCAAAAATCATCCGATGCCATGGTACTACCCCGGTCGAGCCGGCCCATTCGAGCAACAGCAAAAGAGGCCTCTTGACTCTACCCGATATAGTACGTACTAATTTTAATATTGAATTTACTATATTATATATTATAAATTGCTATTATTTAAGTTATGTATACATATATGTAAATTATAAAAACATGTAATGGTATCGGAGTGTCATGGTTTTGGCACTGATAAACAGTGCTATGTCGGATTTATTTCCGGTGTAGCAAAATACTGAGAGGTCAACCTCGTATTTAGAAAATGCGGCGTACAATTTCCATACTACAATTACTTTTGTGTGCGTCCAGTTCTTATCAAATAAATGTACTCCTTTCATTCTTTCTTACTATAAAGACTAAAAACAAAATAATAGCCAGCGTTTCACCGACTGAATGCATTATTTCCGAGAGAGAGTGAATTAATAGTTAAACGTAATATTTGATTTCTTATTTAGCAACCCTTGACTGCTTGACTTCAATATACAATAATAAGCCTATCTACGTCGCATCTATATGGCAAACTCACTGATCAAGCGTGGTTATGAGCGTAATTAAAAATAAAAGAAATGAATGAACAAACCAGATTAGCATCTTCGGACCCGCTGCCTGTTACCGGTCTGTTTACTTTAGAACTGGCATTTATAAAAAGGTCCTTATGTCCGTGGACAGGAGGTTTATCTTACATTGTTTTTAATCCACTTATACGATAGCCACGTGATGGAGTTGTCTAATTTAGTTTTATTCATTTAGGTTTTTATCATAAAGTTAAATAACTTAAATTGCCAATAAACAACATTCCCATTAAAACAATTACACCAAATTATTGATCCCAATTATTTACACTGACAGCTGGCACAGATTTGTGTGTTCTAACTCAAGTTATTTGGGAATAACTATCGTTTAGTCTGGAAGCTATTACTACAAATGGCAACGTCTGCAAATACTAGATTGTAGCCATGACAACGTCTAGGCAACATAACAGACGGAATTCTCTACTTCATATCTCTTATTTTTACGTATCTGTATGATGTGATATTGTAATATAATTCGATTGAAATAAAGAATTAATGCGTTATGAAAAATATGTTGTTATGAACGTAAAACTAATAATGAAATGTAAAAGCGAGTTTGTGGTTTACCAAAATATAAAGGTAAAGTTTTTTTCACACACGATCATCGGATATTCTTAATAATTGTAAATAAATAAAATATATGAAAATAAGCTCTCAAGACCGCAAGTCCAATACAGTGGCGGTTAGTCCTTTCAACACGCGTTTGACGAGAATTTATTTCACACAACGTGAGCAAAGGATGTACCCCTGTCGCTATCTTAATATCTAAGCTGACGATACAAATCGTACATATATTATGAAAACCTAATTTTTACTAGCCCTCCACATATGGAATATAATACGAGTCTCCCGATTCAGAAGAAGAAACCCGAAACACTCCATTATCGTGACGTACAAGAATTATGTTAAGCTTTTCCGTTTTCACGAAGTTACTTTCAAAATTCATCAAATTTCATCAAAATCAGTCAACGGATTTATAATATTAGTATGGACTGAAGTACGTTTCTATACGGAATAATTTAAACACAAAATGTTTGAAATACTATATGACGATGCAGATACAATGCATATATGCAAATAAAAAGAATGTATAGACAAAGTATCAAATAATAAATTGTATGTAAGTAATAGGTGTAGGACGACCCCCCACAAGATGCAGTGACGACCTGCGCAGTGTTGCGGGAAGTCGATGGATGCAGGTGGCTCAGGACCGTGCTTCGTGGCAATCTTTGGGGGAGGCCTATGTTCAGCAGTGGACTTCTAATAGGCTGAAATGATGATGATGATGATGATGAAGTAATACACACTTTAAACAATGTATGAACATGATTTTTTTTTATAACACAGTACTCAATTATAATAAAGGTTTTACTTAATACAGTAATAGCGAACCACGTCGAATTCACACGGATGTGTTATTTAAAATATATGAACTTATCTCATGAAATTCTCTAAAAGATGTAAACCGCTTAGAAACCCACTGAGAAGTTTAAAAGTTATAAGCGAATACACACAAACTCAGATTTTGATTTTTCTTATACTAGCTGAATAAGGTTATCGACGCAAATGTAAATTGATTATAATAAAATTGAGATTGAGTTCTATTTTAGGATATTTGTCTACATTTTGGTTTTATATTTTTAAGCTGTATTCGAATTGATTCATGCTACATTCTGTGGCGTTTTGTTGGTTCGTGACACAATTCTTTCCCAATAGTCCAACTGAGTATAAAAGATATTAAGAGAAATAGTGGAACACGCACTGAATTAATTAAATCATTTACCTAAACATCTCCTTTTATAGCAGAGGTCGGAACTTGAATCAAACGTTTTATGTAATTCATATATATAAAAAATACATCTGTAAATGTGTAATGGAAGTCAAATAAGCTGAGGTCACTTTTAGTCAACTCTAAAGCGCCAACAGCACAATGGGTTGCGAAACACCACTGCGCAGCTTCGATCCCTCATTCGACTATTGTCGTGAACCACTACACAAACTTTCAGGCTAAGTTGAAGTGGTTAACTGAAATATTAAGTAATGTTGATAGCACTGCTGGTGTTCTTGTAATTACCTAAAGAACGCAGTCGTTCTGCGTTCAAAATCGGGTATCAGTATACCCGATTTTCTCGAACCTTTATGCGCTGCGTAATTTATTAATCCAAATGCGAACGGCTATAGGGGAGGTAACAAAGCTAAATATATATATATGCTTACTATTTTAAGTCATCTCGTGAAGTGTAATATAAGTAGAAGCGGAAATACGTCACGACAATCGAAGTCCTCCATGCTATTGAACGGTTTGAAGCTCGGAGAACCCGATGTCAACTAATACGGAGTGATGAACATTTCGAAAGAACATCAAGAGAATTATAGAAGTTATTCTACTTCGAAAAGACTATATAATCTAAATTAGCAGAATCATTAGATGAGATTTTAAGAGACTCAATCTGAGATTTTATACTATCTTACTGTCCAAACTTTGGTGGATCCGAATTTTATGGCCGCCTCCCGAAGTCGATCTCCGGGGACAAAATCCGTCAAATTCGATTTTAAGTCTAATCTATGATGATATGTTTACCTTGCCGACTCAAGAAGAAACGTATAAGTATACTTACGTCATATGTTTTTCAAATTATTAATAATTCTACGTCTTAAACATACCTACCTACGTAATGACAATCAAAAATTTGACTTCTTGCATATCTACACCTAGTCAGGGCAAACAGTTCTAGACTGTCCGTGAGAGATAAGTCACACAAAAGCGGTATTAGAGCGGTGTTAGAGCGGTATTAGCAAAAACATATGCAGTAATGGTGCAGTTTAGTCAGTATGCGCCGTGTAACCTTGAGGTGCTCGCCAATATTTGCCGTGATCAATGTTTATAATACTTCTGTACGCGAGGCTGTGTTTACGCGATTACAAAAGCAAACGGATGTAAGAGGTTATATAACATTTATTACGATTGTAAATCTTGAATAGTGTAAAAGCCCTAAACCCGCAGAAATGTCTGTCACATTTCACTAACAATAAAAAGCAATTGTATTAAAAATACCTATTCATTTAGTTTTTGTCCTTGAATATAACGAATACTCGTATACCGTTCTAATCGAAATTTAAAATGTTGCCTACATCACGGGAAAAAGGAATATTGCTATCAACTTCTTTATTAAATTTAAGACCAGCCAAGGGTCGGATATGGTAATGTATTGTACAGAGCTAGAGCTATTTAAATTAACATCATTATATTTTGTGTCTATGGTAAATATGTCTAATATCTTCTCATACTATGGCGGAATAAGATAATCTGACACCTTGTCTCGTTCCGCAGGAGTCATAATTGTCGATTAACGGGAAATTAACAGATTTTCTTTGGTAATAAAACCAGAACAAATCTAGAACATTCGGTATCACATTTATTTGGCACAGGACCAGGAGAGTGCTGTAAAACTGTTATAGCTGAAAAGCAATTTAGAAATCGCGTGATATTATCTACTGGTATTTATAAAGCCTGTATGTATAAAGTAACAATAAAAATATATTAGTAAAATTAAGAACAAAATGTATAATGCATGGTGTGGCAATACATATTGAAAATACAACATTATACAGCGGTCGTTATTTGTTACTAGTGTCTACCCTGCGACTTCGTCCGCTTGGATCTCGAAATAAATAAAAGTAGGTATAACTCTTAATAGATGACCGACCGAAAGAGAAGCAGCTATGCATGACTGCCATATGACACCACGTGCGTCATACTCGTGAACAGGTGGCGCTCTTGGAGGCTGTTTTGCATGAGCATGCAATGCACTTGTGTTTTAATTCCGTGGACTTTTACGTGACTTTTCTCTTCTTAACAAGTTGAAACGTCCGTTCATTGTAGCCCTTAGCATAATGTTTAGAGAGTGCAGAATAAATCAATAAATTATAATTATTGGAAATAAACATTAATAAAGTGGAGGATTTATATCGTTCATTTTATACATTTCCTTTCACACATTTCTTTGAATTAATTTCAATAGGTCTGGTAAGGAGGTCTTTATTTTTTCATTCAACCAAAATGTTACTTATTTTCATGTTTTTAGCAATAAAATATTACTGAACTTCCACAATAATATATAGTTTCATCCAATAACTCTTTTATAGGATTTTACAAAATTTCCGGACTTTTTTCATATCTTTCCGAAAGGGAAATTACAAGGATATACCTTCAAAAATATACAAAGTAACCTGCACTTAACCTTATGGTTAAGCCTTACCTTGTACCCTTAAGTACCTCATATCAAACGTGTATCGATCAGAGCTGAGTAGATGTATGCCGCAGATTAAATTCGCCAAAGAAAGAAATAACCTGTGCAAAAATTAAAGTAAGTTTAATTTTCTTTCTTTTTCATTCTTCAGTATGCATATATCAGAACTTTGCAATGTTTCGAGGTAAGAAAAGTTGCAAACTACCCCAATCAATATATATTTGAATACGATCGAACCGCTGTGACAGGTAAATCCCAGAACAGAAAAATATTCAAAGTTCTTCGAATTAGAATAATGTTAGTCATACGAAAGTATGGTAGCGATGTTAGAATCTACCACGTCCGCTCTTTACGTGAGTAGGAGGGCACAATAAAAACATTCGGGCGCACCCCGGAGATGTCACAAAGCCCAATACTGAAGCACCGCCTTCCATCCATAGACTTCCCGCAACACTGTGTTGATAGTCACTCAGACTCGTGGCGAATCGTTCTCGTACTAGCCCTGACATGATTGTGTTGCTTATAAAATTGTATCACATATTTGTAATTAATTACATGTATGTAAGATATATACTGGAATGAATCCCAGCTAGTCTGTTATGAATAAGAGACTAGCTGCGATTAGCGGTTTCAACCGCATGAAAACTCCGATAGGGACAGTACATTTTTCCGGAGTACAATTGCTTTCCCCGATCCCCGCACATCTATCGAGCCGGGGCACGCCGAGCGACCGGCCGTGCGTTGCGTTATCCGCTGGCAGCCGTGCATTTATTTATTTTATGTTTTTTGGAATGGTCTTACAAATCACAAGTTACTCATGGAAAATTTTAACTTAATTAAATCTCATTGACTCTGAATTAATTTATTTTTATGGGTTTTAAATGTCACATGTTATAAGTTTTCTTTAACATTTAACATAATTACCGTTATTACAGCATAAGCATAATACATAGATATGGTGTCCGGAATTTTCTTAATAGAACTACTGAAATCTACCGATAAAGCTGCGATTAAGTATAATCTTCGCATAATTCATTTACAATTATTGTGATGTTGTAGCTGGTAAAAATATTTTTTTATTACAATGTAGCTTTTTATCGGTGAAAGGATAATATTCAGATACGTACTTCCGGAGATTACAAACAAATAAACTTAAAAGCTACCTACTTTTATGATATAAGTGTACATCATGACTACATCATATTACAACGAAACGAATATAAAATAGCTGTGCAAGTAAGAATATACCATCTCTTTCTCCAAAATGCCAACCTCACCTGCAGGTAGTGCATCCTGCTGGTTAACAAACGAGACTCTGGCGATGGAATAACTGTCGAAAATCCATCCTATTTTTTTGAATATATATTCCATAGACTAGTGACAGGCAGCAGCTAGGGTACCTGCACTTCGCTCACCAACCTGCTGGCCCTGGGAGGCGACAATGGGCTAACCTTACAAAAATGAATGCTGGATTTTACTGGCGCTTTCTTGGCAGATTCTCTTACGCCATAGCCAACTTGACTAAATAGGAGCATACTCTACTGAATAGGAGAGGAGTTTTAGAGATATATAATATGCAGGGACTGGTTCCAGCTCTTTCGCTAAAAAGATACAGCCTTCAGGTAGCCGTTGCGCCTAGAAACTTTTTCCAAGCACCTCAATATCGAAGTAGTGGCATTTAAAATGTATTACTACTTTGTCGCCAGCCTATTTTAGTCCACTGCTGAACGTAGACCTCTCCAAGAAAGCGTCTGCAAAAGCATATGGCACATGTGTTTTGACAGATTCAACCATACTTACCACACTAGGCAGAGGGGTTGGTAAGCGCAGTACCGGTATCGTTGCATGAGTGATGCTGCTCCCCATCACCGGTATGTGGGATTTGGTAACGCCAAATTCGGATCGATAACGCCATCGTCCAGTCATCAGAGCCTTGTCTCTTGGCGATGCACCGCGTGCAGGTGGGATTGGCATTTGGAGAAAGGTATGTTTCATTTCCGCATTAGAGCCTATTTATTACAATATTAATTTAATACCTAGGTATTTAATTGCTAATTAGCTACCCTAACAAAAGCTAATTTATACTTTACAGAAAGACGTTAACTTTTAGGACTAAAAACAAAGCCTTATACTTTGAATACTCAAATACTTTGAAATAACACAAACACTGCTTTAAAGAACTAAAACTCTAAAGTTTAGCTGCAAAGCTTCTATCGAAATTCGTAAGACTGTTCTTTCTTAAACCGTTATTATTCTATTTACAATCGAACCACGTAGGGAAGTTCTGTTATCCATAAAAGATCTTATAATTTATAGAAGCTTTGTCTAGAAACCCTACTCTTATATCGAAACAGTTAGTAAATAAGGCTTGTCATAAAAATAGTCACGTCTAGGATGATGATGGTAAGGGGATCTACCTCCGAATCGAGAGACCCGAGTTCGATTCCCTTATATACCATTAGGTTTTTTGCAACACATTTACGATTTGTATCATTTATCTGTGCACTATAACGGAGATAAACTCACACATTTGTGAAAAGTGCGATGTAACGATTTAAATCAACACCCCCGATTTCAGTACATGGTCGTGAGGGTATACATTTTTTAATAATTATTATCATTACAACCTGAAATAATTCCCCGACTATACAACTGCAGCCCCAAAAACTGCCACAAATAACGGCCCAGAGCCACCTGCATCCATCGAACCGCAATACTATGCAGGACATAGGTAGTAACCTTTCGACGACAGAACCTTTCTTCCTTAATTATTTGTTATATATTATTCGTAGATTTTTTTTAATAATGGGTGAAAGTGTTAGTAAAATAAAATATTTAAAAATTACGCTTTGTTATTTTTATTTACTACCTGTTAACGGCGTCTTCGTCGTAACGGTACAACGTAATTACCACGTAATTTCCATGTATGCTTTAATTGAATTCAATATTAAATCCTTCCTTATTCGAACATCAAATTAAATACATTTTTATTAAGTTTTAAGTTAATAATAGTCGGTAATAGTAATGGTAGTCTCCTGGTCAGCGGGCTCACTTTATTTGATAATAAACCAATCAGATAGACTCTATGATTAGAGCGCGTGTGAAGTACTTGGGTTCAATCTTCGGTGCCGGCACCACTAAAAATGTTAATAGCAGTTTTAAGTGCTTTATTTATCACGTGCTAGTTGGTGAAGGAAAACATCGTGAGGTAACCTGCGTCTAAGAAATATAAAAAATATTATTTCCAAAATATGTGAAGCCATTCCCGGCTCCTACACCCTCTCATATTTGAGAAGGAGGCTTTTGCCCAGCTGTGGGGACCTACTTTTTCAAGTTAATAATAATAGTAAATTAAAAATTGCCATACAAATTTTCATCTTCAATTATCAGGAATTTTATTATTTAAAATTATTTCTTAAATACCGATTTTAATATCTCTAACTTTAAAAACATAGAGTTCTTACAGTCTTCCATGGGTATTCACCACTTTTTTTAATAAAATCCTTACTTAGCAGATATCTTCACTTTATAATGTATAATGTTCGCTTTCTGCCATTCTGCCAAATTCAAAGTTTGTAGGGCGTTTAGTTCATTAGTTAGTGGCATTTCACTTTAACATATAAATACATTTATCTATGAAGGTATGTCCATTTTATCACCATATAGTTACCAAGACAAAGTTTCTACAAAAGATTTCATTAATATCAATATCATTGATTGGACGACTTGTACAAAATGGCGGACTTAATAGCAAAAACCATTCTCTACCAATCTACCTTAAGTTGATCCGTTGTAATAGGTAGCGGGCACAAAGAAGATGACATGTGACTAAAGATTAATGAGAACGAATTACTTATTGTTAATTTGATAGAGACGTGAAATTAAGTTAAATTTAATTTATTCCTGATCGCTAGTAAAATACCTATAACTACGCAAAGGACGCCCCGACTAAGGCTCCTGGCAAGTTAATGACGGGTTGTAAAAGGTGCGCCGTTATACTTTGTTTACTAGTGATTTATTACGAAACGTGAATAGCACGGAAGTTTCCTTCGCTGAAAGCTTTGAAGGCTTGTAAATAATGTGTTTGTAGATACATGTATTACCTTTCGTTGTTGTTTGTTAATGTGATAAACGTTATAATTTACAGTTGCGATTGTTTGTCACTTGGTGCAAACTTCATCGTATTGACAATAATTATTATATCATGCACTAGTTTCACAACACTTTTTAATTATTATATAAGTAACCGACCGGTTTCGCCTTACGGGATCTTATATATATCCAATTATAAAAATATTCAAATAATGTCATCCAATATAATAAACATTACCTTCACGGCTCGATCTACTTTTATAACAAAATATTTATTATGGTGGGTCGTCACTAGTACACGTGTCAAAATAATAATTATTTTAAAATATTACATACTATTATTTTCTAATAGTACAACGTAATGTTATCACACTTACACTTTCGTGAGTATATTAGTGACATTTTTAATTCTTCTTGACATGTCCTGTTAAGTAGTTAGATCGTAGTTTGAATTCCAACTAATTCACCATATGTCAACAACATTATCAGACAGACAGTTATAATGCTGTTATATTATAATGTAACGTTCACTGTTCAAAAGCATCTGAATTAACGCGGTAATTCATCAAAAAACAACATTATACTCACAGATTCTACCCTGATGATATCGCACGCAATAGCTGGTGTTGTATAAAATATTTAAAACCTTTTTTTGTGAACGCTTTTCAATGCAATAATTAAATTTTGGTAAGGATAGATTCTTCTGATTTTTCTATACAAGTAGAAATGTTGGAGTACAATAATTGGGAAACGTATAGAGTTTCACCAAGTGAAACAACAAAAAACGAACCTTGAGCAATATAATAAAGAAGAGCAATATAATTATTAAAAGCCTGTAACAGTTTTATCTACAGACATCGATATTACGTTAAATTTAATTGCATTGTTCTGTTCAACATACCGACGATTTTGCAGCAGCTTTATGTAAATCAAATTTTTTAACGTCCTTATTCATTTGCCTACTGATGAATGACCAAGTAAAAAAAAGAATGTGAGTTTCTACCTACGTGGGAACTACTGGAACGATTATGAGAACATACATTGGTCGCAAAGGCTAGTTTCATCTTAAAAAAATTGGGGTCCGAAAGACAATTGGAAGTTTGTTAAAATAATCGTCAAAGAAATAATTACTTCGCTACTTTCATACACTGTACGAGTACTACAAAACTACATAGTTCCAAAATGGGTCTACTAACTACTTTTATTAGCAAATAAAAAGAAAACAAAACTTTTTAAGAAATTGTGGTAATAATATGTGAAGTAGAAATAGTAATTGTGATATTAACACGAAAAAAGAGTTAGGGAAATTTTATTTAAAACACGTGGTTCCTTACGCTTAAGTTATATACCTGGTCGTGCTTCACTAGCAAATTATATTCCCCTTTTTAAAGAATAGCTTAAGTGGTAATGGACCGGTCATATAGCGATATAGAGAGAATTTTTTTCTAGTGGCAACCTTAACCACCTTGGCGTTGTGCCAATTTTTGGAGGTCTATATAGGATGTTGACAATGTCATTGGTTTAATGGCTATATGTGTTGAAGTTTATGACATATTTTTTGAACTTTTTCACTAACATACTCAACTTACATCACATTACATACTAAACATTAAAGCATCACACCAGCGCCCCTTTAGTATTTACGTAATATGGGTAAGAAGTTTAAAAAAGAAGTGTAAAATCCCTAATATTATCTCACACACATTTTTAATATACTTAAACTATTTAGAAGATTAGCAAAATTTTACCATATAACAACATTTTACTTACCAAAAAACATTGTTCCGACGTTTGATACGGATTAGAGAGCTCATCGAAGAATATTCTCTCAGGTAGACAAAACACTTTGTACTATAAACCGATCTAAATCGGAACATTAGTGGATAAGTTTATGAGTCTTCTTTACTGTTCGGGTGTAAAGTTAAATTAGTTGATACATGCATGGAGTACTACGTACTTTGAATGCCATTTTCAATGTATTAATAAAATAATCTTTTCTCATTCGAAAATCGAATAAAATATACATTATGAATTAAATAAATTATTCTTATACAAAATTTCAACCTATATAAACAGATATTTTGTAATAAAAAGTGTTTAACTAAGGGCCGATTTAATCTCATTAACTTCAAAAACAAAGGAAATTCTCTTTGCCGCCTAATTCCCTTTTGACCTCTTTAGGAGTGGGTTTTATATATAAAATAATTTCTTATCTAAAAGATGCCTTTCCCCTGTAGGAAGTTTCAAGTTTGTAGGGTTCATTTTTCCAGAGATTTCGTTATGAGTTACTGAGAGATATTTTGATTTTATTTCAATTTATATAATATATAACTCATAGTAATAACATGGTGATATTTTGACGTTTTTGTTATTAGTTTCAAATAAATAAATATCTTAATTCATTTCCATAACTATGAAAGCATTATACATTTAGACGTTTATGGTACAATTACAGCAGAGGCAATAAAGATATTCATGTTAAATTTGGAAGAAAGGACTACTAGGCTGTCAGTCCGTCCGTCCGTCCACCCGCCTTTAGTTGCGTTTGTCCGCCTGTCCTACCTTTACAGGGCTGTATCTTATGAACCGTAATAAGTTGCCGGCGGAAATGTTCATAGTATATCTGTTATTATGACGAATATCGTAACAAATAATAAAAAAAACAATACAACTGTTATACTCAGTGGCATTATCGTACTAGTGTAAAAAAAAAACAAATAATGTAAACCGGCCAAGCGATCGTGCTAAGGATCTGAATGCAAGAAAACTATATATTTGGTAAATACATAACAGATATAATTTTTGCTGGTACGGAACCCATGGTGCTAATTTTGCTGAATTTTTTAACAACAATAAGATACAATGTTATTTTAATTACAATATTACCTGTATCATAATATATTTTTACAATAACCATTTATTAAAGTCTGTAATCATTTATAATACTATGTGTATTATAATATTAAGCTTCATATTACTATATCAGAAGTCTCAAGGGTCTTGCAATTGCAGTATATGAGCTACTTTCGCACATTTTTGACTTCAATTAATGTATCTATTTCAACTCTTTGAATCTATTTTAACTTGAACAGTTTTTTTAAGACCCATTAAAATTTTACCTTAATTTATTGTCATAAATAAAAAAAAGTATGTTAATTAAATATACATTGTGTATTTACGAATATAATACGTAATACTTATGTGTTAGATTATGTGATAAGTTGGCACCAAGTTCGTCATTTCAATAAAATTTCCAGTTAGGCTCTGCTGGAAAAAATTTCAGTATATGGAATAAATTATTTACTTGAACAAACGCTGTTTTAATGTACTTATGCCTTGTACACGCAGCACATTAATAAACAAAAAAATACTCAATCTAAATTTAGGAACATCTAAATGGGATAGTAGCGACTACTGTGTTCAGCTTTCCCTGTGCTTTTGGACTTGGTGGCCTAAATGTAAAATTAATTCCGTATTATATTTGTCCGGATTATATCTCCCAAATTCACGTTCGTACGATTTTAACCTAATAGCACTTTAAATTATTGTATGATTTTGGTTATCTAATTGTCGATAACATATCCAACTGTTTGCTCTGTCTAAACATTTTGATTATAATCTCTATCGATGTCGTCAGAAAAAACTAACCGCTTTCAACAACTATTATCACTAAAGTGCTAAGAGCGTGGACTTGATGACACGACTATATAAGCTCTTATTCTATGAGATATGTCGTTAACAAGTAATTTTTATTATTTTTTAGTCTAATGACCCTAATTTTAACGTTAGAATTGCGGGTTTGAAGAGACAATTTATTATGATTTATATAGTAATAAAACTAACTTATTTGGTTAAACAGATTTTGTACAAGAATGCACAAATGTATAAGTAATGCACAAATTGTAAGTGTTGAAAGTTCTCAAGATCCCACACTATGATACCCTATGTCGTAACTGCCGAGTTTTAGTCTCGTCTGTGTTTCGATATAAACTTATTAGTGCAAAGATGTTGCTGAATTACAAAAGGGATAACAGTATTTGCGCACTTTAGTATTTGAGCGTCTGTATGTATTTGTGTACGCGTGTATGTGTATGTGCATTTTTAAGTTTTATAATTATGTTTCTTCGTCCTTGTATCTGTCAGCTATTTTAGAATGGAGAGAAGCGATTTTGTTTCACTTAATGATATATTTATTCAATTATTATGTTTGTATATAATTTCCGTTGCACTGCACTATGTTAAGTAATCTACTGTTTGATACATGTAACTTTTGAGCAAATATTTGTTATAGTTTTAGAAACTATCCACATAGATACATTCTATATTGTTTCCGTGACAGTTGTTCTACTATTTACTATTTAGGAGATCTACAAAAAGTTGCATAACCAAAATCTAGTTTTCTTCCATAAAGTATCAACGCCAGAGTTTTAAATTGAATTTGGGTGGCATTCGACCCAACAGTCCAATACTGTAAGTGGCTAATGAAGCCCATGGACACCTGCAAACAAGGAGGTTTCAATTCAATCGAAGGAGGTTACAGCTGCGTTGCCTGTAACTATACTGGCTGAGTGTACGCTTCAAGCTGAACCACAAACAGAGGTTGCGCTGTTGATTGCCAGAAATATGTAATAAGAAGGTGTACAGACAGAAGGAGTCTACTACCTAGTTTAGGCTCTTTCCGATCTTATGAGAGGGCTTTTTGCAACCGATCACAAGCACAATACCGTATGACGGAATGGATTGTCATAAGGCAGAATATACTAACTTAACTTTTTTATATATTTATACATTGCCTGCTATATTACCCTATAATATCTTCAATCTCTCTAAATCTTATAACACTAAGATATTTTAGTTCATCATTCATTAAACTTGTTCAATACACTCTCAGATACCATTAATATGGTTATCACACACGTAGATTTTTTAAGCATATCACGTGTAGGGGGTGTTCTTAGACATTCTAAAGGTTATGTATTTGATATAGACGGTGTTAAATATGTAAAATGTATCTCAGACACGGGTGCTTATCTAATATCCATGACAGCATGGCCAACGGCGTAGTCTATATATAATTCGATAAAATAAATAAAATACTGTTTCATTCATAATTGTAATAGATATTATTGTAATACTATAGCTAAAAACACTAGTTACCTTCGTTTGAACATTTGAAAATCAGTTTAACGTTACATTATCTTAACAGCCTGTAAATCGTTCACACATCACAAGCGAATTGGCGATCACAGTACCAGACATCTCGTACCTTACATGTTGCTGCCCGTTCTACGGTCTGCTTTATTTTGTTTAGGCATTACGATTTCCACGGGAACAAAGGGGGTAGCATAATCTTACGCAGACACCACACGTCCAATCGTATGTATGTATATATTCACGCCTTGTTCCCAACGGGTTAGGCAGAGACAATCTTCTTCCACTTGCTACGGTCCTGACCTACGTCTTTCTTCAATCTTCTTTCTGCCGCTTTCATCAATCTTCGCATGCATACTCGTTGGTTTAGAGTACTCTTGACCTGGCCTTTTTCAGAACGTCCAATGGTAAAATCCATTAATGCTCGCGGTGTGACCGTAGGCCTGTGTTAATGATATCGGACGATCAACGGTATGCTAATCCTTTATTTGAACGTAATGTAAAACAACAACCAGATAGTTTTCTCAACAACTTCAATTTTACATTAAAAAAAATTGTCCGTCCAAATGATCGGACTTAAAAATTATACATGTTTCTTCCAAAGTGAACTATATTATAAGTTTTTCTCATAGATCTTCGTAAAGTTACTCTATATGGCTTACATATACAAACTAGCGGCTGCCTGCGGCTTTCATATAAATGGAGTCTCAGAGGGAATTGAATCAGCTTTTCCTACAAATGTCAACGTCGTCTACCGTCTAAGCTCCCGACACTTCAATATTACCGTCTTGATAATGTAACATCTTTTTATATATTTAAACACTCGTGTCGTCTAGGGTATGCAGCGATTACGGATTTTGGGTATTACGCATTTAAGGCAGGAAGAAAGCGGTTGGGAGATTCAAATTACTTCACTGCTATTTATGTAATTACTTATATACCAAGAACAGGGAGTGACATTACCTTAATTATTTTTACTATCCCTGCATTAACATTGCAACATGGCCAAACTAGATGCGGTAAGTTTAAAATATACTTATTATTTATTTCCCAATATAATTTATATGTTTACTGTATCCCGAAAGCACGAGTTTGGGAAATTGTTGGAACCAAATATTCGTATTCCAATGACATGGTTTGTATCTCTCTAGGAAAAAGTAACATTAAGTTAAATGAACTGTACGATGCCCAAACGCAAATTCCACTTGACATCGTGTAGACTCCGTGAAATGGCAGCCCCGGCCACTTGTATTACCGGCTTGAAACTGCAATCAGAAGTTACCGAAATAATAACCTAACTAACTTTACCTTATAATTATATTAAAATGTATTATCATCATTATTTCAGCCTATCACAAGTCCACTGCTGAACATAGGCCAGCCCAAAAGATTGCCACTAAGTACGGTCCTGAACCACCTGCATCCATCGACTTCCAGCAACACCGCGCAGGTCGTCACTGGATCTTGTTCGAATCATTTGCCATACTTTTTCTTTCAGCAAGCTATGTCAGTTCTAATTGCATATTTTTACTAATGAATAAAACTATAGGTATGTGTGTATGTATGTATGTTTGATCCGATTTAACTAAAAAGAAATTTCGCAGATTGTTTTTGTTACTCTTCTTTAATGTTACTTATGATATGTTAAGTGTAATGGTTCATCAAATTATAATTAAAGTACTGAATGAATACGGAATAGTATTATAGGACGCATTTTATTTCTACTCATAAAGTTCTGTTTGATTATTATTACAGCTTTTTTAGTTTTCTCAATTTTATTTTACTTAATTTGCCAATATACAGTTTGGATGACTTTATGACCAAGCAAATATGTATAAGCATTCTTTAACAACAGTCGCTAAGATCCTTGACGTCAGGTGCCCTAATTACCGCCAATTAATCTGGAGTCAAAATAAAAAACTTGAAAAATACACAATGGTGTATCACCTAGAAATGACCTGTAAAAAAGGAGGTTATATATAATATGTTGATGTTAAATATAACATATAGTCTAGAGCTCTTATTTATGTTAGTATTTGTGTTAGTGTAAGGACCGCCTAGAGCGATAAAAGCCTCCTCCGAGTATTTCCATTTAACTTTTTCTTTTGGCGACCTAGTCCACAACTTTCTGGCTATACTTAATACGTCGTCGATCTATCCTTTTAACGACATCCCTCTTCTGCCTCGTTCTTTTGTATACAATATAATAATTATTATTTATTACATTGTATATGGGTTAATCACAGTCAGCCTCTCGGAACATCTGAGGCGGCTGAGACTCCGTGACAAACCGGTCCGAGCTCAAATGCAGAAGGCGGTGCTTCTTGATATTGCTCGCATCGTCCACCGGTTTTTTTCCCTTTCCTCTTAACCCTCAGCCGTCTGGACTACTCTGCCGAGGGCTTCCATCAAGTTGGGTTATATTCTTTTTTTATTTACTTAAAGTATTTTAATTATAATATATTTAAAGATAACTTATTTATTTCATTGTATGTTATGTATGCATCCATATTTACATCTATCACCCAACCAGACGAGCATATGTCTAAATAAGCCCTTAATAATTATTTATTATTTATACTTCATTGGAGCTTAGAGAGCCGGCGCTTGCTTTAGATTTCATATTACGTGACCTGGGCGCCAGCATAATTTAAATATGTATGAGTATTTTGAATAATAAATATCTACAGACTGACGTATTGAGTAAACGGGACCAATGTGAATTCTGTCAGGCCAGAAATATCTCACAAAATCAATGTGGCTTATGTAATAACGATAAATTAATCCGTGCCATAATATAATTATTAAAGATGTCTATTTATGGGGCAGTTATGGTGCCGAAAGTTGTGGTGTGCAAGGGGAGACAGTTATGGAGTTTGATACAGTTATAGTTATGAACTGGTGTTGGTTTGGTTTTCAATCGTAATTATACTAATTACAATTTTGGTTATAATTAAATGGGAAGGACTCAGTCAATTATATTTCCGTTTATATTTCGTTATTACGTATTCTTCACTATAATTTTATTATTCACTTCTTCAGTCAAAATTAGTTTTATTAACCAGAATCAATTTAATATTTATTATCTACAATACCTAATATCTACTTATAAAAAATATCCTGTAATGTTATGACGAGCTGGTAAAAATTGAACTCGATAAAATCCTTAAATAATAGTTTCATTTCAGATATTATTGTAGCCACGAGACGTCGAATGTAAGGAGGAGTGGACGAGCCCTCCACGAGCTTTCGAGTTTATCAAAAATGTACGATTTATATCCTAGCCTTTGTCATTTAGACGGTGACGACATGATCAATACCTGTCACCTCTGACCACCCCAGTCTTGGGTAAATGATCGTGAGAGCTTATACAAATTTTATTTTTTTTATATTACGAGAAAGAAATAAAGTAAACGAAATAACTGAAAAGCTGAATAAAACAGCTGAGTATTGAAAAAAAAAATACCTCAATTTATACCCGAAAAATATAATTCAAAACAATGTACGAAAACTGTACACCGCATTCACAGCAAACGAGGTTGACATTTTGCTATGCCGGACGTCAATTGCGACATAGGAATGTTTTTCAGTGCAATTTAACACAATTCCGCTTGCAAAAAATATATTGACAATTTTTTTTTTTTACAAGTTCATGCAGTTTAACTTAAAAAAAAGAAGAGCACCACCCTGATTATAATGCGTATACTGCTTCTACTAAACAATGCATATCCACCACATCAACCAACTCCAAAAGCAATAATACCAGCACAATATTTTAAATGTCGGTGGTGTATGTAGATACCTCTGTGCTTTGGTGACATGAAGATGCTTTTTGTACCTCACTTCTTTTGAATATTATTATGCATATATGACACGTGCAAAAAATCTTACAAATTCTCCAATTAGGGAAATTTCTTAAAAGAGTTAACGCCTCGCAGCTTTTATACAAAATATTCAAAATGAACAAACTGATTTTAATGTTACTTTATAAGCATAAATAGGATATGTAGGTCTAAAAAGTTAGTAAAGAACATTGTCGAAAAAGAGTATTGGAGCTGAATAGGACAGATTTAAAATTTTCTATAACAACAGCTAATTACAATTATCCTTTGTAATTTAACACAGCGTGAACCGCTTTTAAATATAACGATAATCCATTTGAAATTGCATCAATGATCTAACCACTGTACTTTTTAATGTTTCTTTCAAGTAAGTGATAAAATTATACGTAATAGTGTTGAGATCAATATCCCGATATATTGTAAGTTATTTTAAATTGCACGGCATATATTTCGTGAAGGCTGGGCCTATACACATCACGCTCGTCCGACCTGTTTGTGCCCATAGTACCGGTACACATGCAACACTGATGCTGCTCACCAGCACGAGTCTTTGAGATCCGAGTTAGGAAAATTCGAAGTGATTTTTGACGAAATTTGGAAGCATCATTGTCGGCAACGATCTTCCCTTGCTATCACTGTGATTTTTTATTCAAATAACTGCTGATTTGCTTTCCTTTGAGCAATGTTATTTCGACTCTACGCCCCATTTCCGTGCTTCAGATATTATCAAACAAATAAGCAAACCGAGCAAAATACAATGCCATAAACAATGTGTGATTGTTTTCATTAATTAAAATTCCAGATTGAGTGAAAAACTAATGAAAAGGAAAATAGAAATGGAAAGAGAAAATATTCCTTAAATAATTTTGCATGGAAAGAAAGTAAACAGCTAATATTGAATCGCTAGTAAGATAATAAACATTGTAGCTGTTTGGCGTAGCGCCAGATATCCCAGTATCCTTGATTGCGCGCTGTAATGTAATGCATCCTAGTAAATTAATAAAGCCCGCGGAACAATGTTCACTTATCTTGACCTGACTATTGCAAACATTAAAACTGGGTTTAAACACATATTATAGATATTGCTCTTTTATTAGACAAAGAAATGAACATACAAATTCTTAAAAAAACAACCAGCCTCCCATGATTGAATTTAAAGCAATGGCGGCTTTGTAAATAAAGTTGCAGTCCTAAATATACTGTCTAGTGTACCCTAACTGTGGCTGAATTGAAGCAGACAAATCGGATGCCAATTTGCGCCGCTAGAAATGTCTGATTCCCAACACACTGCGAACGTACAAATTGACTGCATTTCGCGATGGAAACCGTGTTGAAAAAAATAATTTTAAATTCTCAGTAAACAATTTTGGGACATGTCTACCATTATGTCCATATCTACAACAAATTTATTTTCTTAATTAACGTGTTACCATAAAAAATGTTAACAATAAACAATATCCTATAGATCAAATCGGGTCTATGTCTATCCAAAGACTATGTAAATACTACGTTTTCTGTGTAACAAGTAAACGGTAAACTAACGGTTATTGATTTTCAATTAAAAATGTATAGTTCCCTCTTGAAAATAAATTACATTGCAATGGGAGCTAGTGAGCACGTCACCCAATAACCCAATTTATTAAAGCTTTGTGGTTTGTCCTAACATGGATATCGATAACCCATTTTTATGTGTACCAAAATCATTAAACAGACTACGAGATTGAGTCAACTTGTGCATTATATCCCTAGCTTGATAGAAATTACTATTGAAATTTTGTTGCTAAATAGCAGCTTTTCTAGCAATTTTTCTCTTTTGTCATTCTTAAAACCAGAAGAGAAAGTTTTGATGAAAGCTGCAAAAACAATTTTCGAAATTCGTAATCGAGTATGGTGATAAGGAAGAAATTGGAGCAAAATTATTGATCGTAGTATGAACAAAAACTTTTAAAAATAACTAACAAGTTTTTTTTTTATAAAACAAAGGATTTTCTACGTCCCTGCTTAAACGCAGCACACCCACTACTATGCTTAATGGTCCGCGCTTGTATATTTCCACTTAAGTAGTACATCAGAGTTAGCAATGAAACAGAAACAAAACAACGAACAGTTCTACAGACAGGTAACCGAGTATCTCTGCCGGCTTGTCGACCGATTCTGAACGATCACGGGGGTGAATTGTTCTTCTTTTTTTTTAAATCGTTTTCTGGTATGGGCTCTGTAATAGGGAGCTTTTGCCAATCTAATCTATTTGTGGCTGAATTGAAAATCCATCAGAATTGCACAAAGAAAAAAATTTATACAAACGAATCAGATGATCCCTGTAAGAGTTAACTGCAAAGCTTACCTACTTCGCCCGATGTCGATAACATCCTCCTGGTTGCTGACCCGTTTTTCACCACAGCAACAACTACCAAATCGTATCGGCTGTTTTCAGCAGTGCAGTTTGCCTTTGCCTTTCCGTATGTAATTCTAATGCGATAAGATCAGAATCCAGATGCTAGAATCACGGAAGCAACAATGCACATCTAGAAAACCAAAGATTCAAACCCAGCACCCATGACTCAAAAGTCAAGTAGGTTAGTTACTAAGGCACGCGATCTTCCATCTTAATATAAATATATGAAGAAATAGACTCAATATAACCAAGTTCTTCGAAGTAATTCTCAAAGGGCATTTTAAAAACTTTCGTGTTCCTTTAATAATGCCACGAAAAAAAAAATCCCTGCATTGATAAAATGCTTCATAATCTTAAAAAAGTCCATAACAATTATTTTTTCACACTGATGGGACCGCGGTTGGGTGCGAAAACAAGACCCTGCCGGCATGCGGCGAAGGGTTTTGGACGCAAGCCCGGACAAGGGCAAGAACAGGTTATGTTAAAGGTATACGTTAGGTATTTCTCCACGTATTTAACTCCCTTTCACTCTATAATAAAGATAAGCAACTTTAAAAAATGTTTGTTAATAATGAGAATCAGTAAAACAATACCTTCTATAATTTTCATGTTAAAAAGTTCTTTAGGATTAATTCTTAAGACTTTAGGTTTTTAAATAAACACCTTGAGCTGGAAAGAGTATAACGAAGTGCCTTTGAAACGGAGATTAAAATTGAATAGTACATTAAAAAATGAGCTTCGAGCATTTTTTTAATAATAGGAGCAAATAATTTTAAATGGAATTATAAAATGCCATGAGTTTTCGTATTGGGTTTATTTCAGTTTAATAAATTAATGTAAAATATATAGTTAATGTATATTTAATAAATAATAATAAGTTCTCACGGTCGTATACAAAATAATGGGGTGGTAAGAGGTCTAGAAATAATTCATACTTGCGATTGTCGTCACTTGGTGAAACTTCATCATATATACAATTATTATTATTATTTCTTTTTTTATATAAGTAACCGACCGGTTTCACCTAACGGCATCTTCAGACTATTCAATTATAATGAGATATTCAACTATTATTACCCAAAATAAATTAAAAACTTTCATTAAAGCATCAGGGGGTAGGTAGAAACGTATGGTTTGTTAAATCTAACCAAATGGCGCTTTATATCTACTAATGGATTAGTTGCGGACTTCATTACTTTTTAACTTACAATTAAATAAAGGAAGATTTTCAAATTGCAGTCCACGTGACATTTTTTGTAAAATTAGAAGATGATATAAATTGTCTATGTAAACGGATTATAAATAATAATAATAATAATAATATAACCTATACCGTATCTTTGTCCATCATATTGTACAGTTGAATTTTAGTACAGCGAAATTTTCTGACGCCAACATACTAATTTCAGAAATAATCTGCACTTTTTTTATATCTATCATACAAAACTCTAGTAAAACAAAAGAAAGTTTAAGCGTGTAATATTTTTTATCATCCCGCATAAACCTCCGTAATAAAACAGCCATCTTGCTACTACTGCCCTTTGTTACAAATGAAATATCATGATAGATCTTTTCCTAGTACATACTATAATAGAAACGTATTATAATTGTAATCAACTGTACTTGTATGTAATAGAGTTTTATCTGTATTTTCGGGTGGCAATGAAGAAGAATGTTGGGAATATGTATAATTTTTTATTACTTGAAAATTAAAGTAAAAATGTATTGCTAATTTTATGGTAAAATATTCAAAGAATCGCAATATTTGAAATATTATTTCTCATTTCATTGTACGCGTAGCTAGCGAACTAATGCGAAGTGCTTGTACAAGTAGGTGCTTAGGCATTACAATGTCTTTGTGCCGGCCGGGCGGGGATGATGTAGCAGAAATTTAGTTTTGCATATTTCATATTCATGGGCGTAAGGTAACTTTTGCCATTGTTCAATTCTGTTCAATTAATATTAATGTCATTAAACAAAACATTAGAATATATTTCACATACCCTCGTTTTATCTAATATAACAAAATAACCTTTTTCCTCATAAAATACGTATTAAAAAATCCATATTTTGTATTAAAGTATTTTGTATGAAAACATTTTTCGCTTATACCTTATTATATCTTAGGAACCGATTTTTAATTATTATTCTGCGTACCGAAAAAGAAATCAATAAGATAAATATTATTTAAAAATATGTTGACAATTCAGATATAATCGAGACATATTTCGCCATACTGGCATACAAATGTAATGAATACGAACATAAATAACTCAAACATAAGCTCTTAATTATTATTAGTATTCATTGTTAATAACAACAATTTAGCACTAAAAATTTAAAGTCACAAAATAAAAAAATATTGTATTAAAATAAAGAAATAAAAAAAGTTAAATAAAAATTACGGCCTATGTCAAAAATTATTAATTAGAAGTCCTTGAATAAAAAAGATACAACAGAAGTATGTTAACTAAAGTCCTGATTCTAAGTATTTTTTATACAATAAAAAAAGTTGGTTTCAAAATAGATTTAAGTATGAACTTAACCAGACTAGACTTTATTTGACCACGACTAGAACGTTCCTGTTTCCACTTCTAGGGAATTCGGAGGTAAATATTAGGTACAAATTTAAAAAGGCCCTTAATTTGGATTTGAAAAAATATTTAGGATAAGTTTTACCACGTCCAGAGACTGTATTAGTAACAAAAAAGAGTGAAGTAGGGAACACTAGTGATAATTTTTGGCTTTAAAGTTTGAATTGGAATATTAATTAAAGTGGTACCTCCCAAATCACACAAAAAATAAAATAGATAACCTTCCTAAGATAGATAATTGTTCCTTATATTTTTTTTATTGGAATGGAGGCAAACGAGCAAACCTGATGGTACATGATTACCGTCGCCTACGTACATCTGTAACACCGGAGGAGCTGCAGGTGCGTTTCCGGCCTTTATTATGCGAAACTTTGTTTTTGTAATGAGGGTTTTTAAAAAAATAATACTAAGAATTGACATTTGGTAAACGAAATTATCCTTCTTACGTCGAATAATAATGAATTCTCATTCGTTCTTTACGCCGAGTAATTGCCACAACTCGGTCAAAAGTATTAGTGCATTAAAGTTATTTAATATAATATATGTTTACACATCTACATACACGAGGGAGTCATTTGTTGTAAGTGTGTCTGCACTCCTATTACGTAACTCTAGTAGTAATCGTATCTGATGAGTTGTTACGATTTAAAATTAACCTAGACTTGACAGTTTGTCACCTCGTGCCGAAAAACATGTATTTTTTACTTCGAAACAATATTCGATTAAACCGGACATCCTTTTCCGATTTTATTTTTTCAAACTGTCGAATCCGTCGTAACTTCAAAATTTAACCGAGCGCTGTTACCATTACCACAATAATGTAAATAAATATTTATAAACTGTAATATACATTAATTTGACATGATAAGATTAACCGTTCACGTGTTATAATAATAGAATTTTCATTTTATCGGCACGTTAAGTTCAGTATTCAACAAGAGGTCTGTTATTTTAGTGTTTACTAATGGCTTTGTTTACGCGTATTATAATGACTCTATAATATATCAATATCATAGATTGCGCTATAGAAAACAAAGTCAATTACTAATGCTATTATGGAGTATTTACGAGGTTAACTTGAAAACTTTAAAGTAACCCTCTGTCAAAGTACAACATCAAGTTTTAACGATCGTGTATGTCGATAGTTACTAACTACATAATTAAACCAATTTCCTTAACATCCTTTGAAGTATTAACCGGACGGAAGAGCACTTCACTTAACGATGCGCCGTAACGTAAATTTGTGTAACACGATTTCATGGAGGGCAAAGACCAATTCTTCAGTAATTAATTTTTTTTCCAGTTTAACGTATAATTGTTTGAAAAGTTCAGCCATAAATCATCATTTCTGCCTATCACAAGTCCACAGCTGAACATAGGCTTCCCCCAAAGATTGCCATAAAGCTTGGTCCTGAGCCACCAGCATCGATCGACTTCCCGCAACACTCGTCACTCCATCTTGTGGGGGGTCTTCCCACGTTGCGTTTGCCTGTACGTGGCTGCCCCTCGAAATATCGTGGCCGCCATATCGAAGTGCTGAGGTATTTGTACAATGAGGCTACTATGTCTATCCGAGTACAGAACGAGAGTACGATACCAATTCAACTGGAGAAAGGTGTAAGACAGGGTGATGTCATCACCACTGCATTGGTAGATGTTTTCGAACAGCTGAACAGAAAAGGATACTGTATCAACATCAATGTCGAAAACATCACTCACCTTCGATTTGCAGACGACATAATTCTTATGGCAGGATCGCTCGAAGAGCTTAGCACTATGCCCATGAACATGCGCAAGACGAACTTGTCTAATGTTCATGTCACACCTATACCGGTCGTTGTTGGGAACAACAGGCTCGAAGTTTTCGACGAGTACGTATACCTGGGACAAACTGTTCGATTAGGTAAATTCAACTTCGACCCAGAGATTAATCGACGAATCCAACTCGACTGGGCTGCGTTCGGAAAACAACGTATTATCTTCTCGTTGTATATACCACAAAACCTCGAGTGTAAAGTATGCGTGCCTGTTGCCAGTGATGATTTACGGACCAATGCGTGTTTTAAAGGCCGGTAGCGCATCTGTAGCTCCTCTGGTGTTGTGGATGTTCGTGGGCGTCGGTGATCACTTACCATCAGGTGAACCGTATGTTCGTTTTCCCCCTTCTTCTATAAAAAAAACGAATCCGAGACCACGGCAGGCCGTACGAGGAAACTCAAAGTTGCTATTCTCGGTGTGTCTCTGCGCCATAGTCTGATACGACGATATCCGCATCAGAGCTAGGGTAACCGACATAGCCTTTAGAACCAGCAACCTGAAGTGGTATTAGTCCGGCCACATAGCTCGCAGAACTGACAACCGTTGCGAAGCAAATATTCTCGAGTGGCAGCCACGTACAGGCAAACGTTGTTTGAGACGACCCCTACAAGTATAGTGAAGTCATAGATACGGAATGAACACAACACAACCAGACTCGGAAACTTATCATTTGTGGGATTCGAAACCAAGCACATGGCTTAACAGTCAAATACGTTAATCACTAAGCTATGTGGTCATCAGCTTCAACAACTTGCACATTGGTATAAACGACGCGTTAAGCTTAACAATACATGTGCTTAAACTGTGTCACATCACATAGAGCACTGTTTATTGTTCCTTAGAAATGTCTATAACGTAGACATTGTTGAGAGTTCTTATCTCTAAACGTCAGCCGTTTAAAGGTATAACATTCGTGTGGAGTATAGAACTGAAAATGCGATAGTATGAAACAATTCTCGACGTGTTGAAACAATCCAAATTCTAATATTACACACGAGATGGTTTACAATAGCACCATTGAAAAAACAACTGTAATTTTAAATTAGAACAGTTTTATGCGGTTTACCCACTCATTTTATCATCATCATCATCATTTCAGCCTATCAGAAGTCCACTGCTGAACATAGGCCTCCCCCACTCACTTAATTAAATTAAATTTTAAGTTCTAAATTTACCTATCCCTAAACATGCATATCTAAAAGACTATCTCTATTTAGAGGACATGTCCAGTCCGGTAATTCATATTAGAGCAGCTTTCCGAACTCTTTTAGTCTCTTAAAAAAGATACTATACTTTCTTTAGTCCACTAGCTACGACACTAGGTAGTCGGCAACAATGGCATCTTCTTAGATATTTTCCATGAAAAAGAAAGTTTTCCAAATTATAAGATAACATAGAGATTCACGGATATCCTTTTATTTCGGAGTTTGGATCGAACGACAATCCGTACTGACACCGCAGTAGCTTTGTACATCAGATTTGTTTCTTTTTTATAAGCTTTTATCCATATCTAACACATTGAATATAAATATATCAAGAAATAAAAAAAACCGATCGATGCAGGTGGCACAGGATCACGCTTTTTTGTAATATTTGAGGAGTTGAGTAGACTAGGAATAGTCAGTGATGATAAAACCATCACCGACCAGACTACCTAAAAACCAATTAGAGGAAAAGAGACATTCCATAATAGCAATCAGGGTTCACGACATGGCTACATCTATTTTTAGTTGCTTCCGATTTAAAAAGGAAAATGAATTATAGAAGACCGGAGTAGATTATTTTGATTTATAATTTTTTTTTAATAATGAATGAATTTTTTAACTTGGTAGAGCCAAGAGGCGACTCTGGCTGCTGCTCGAATTGGCCGGCTCGACCGGGTTGGTACCACGGCCCCCCAGAATACCGGCGTGAAGTAGAGGCATCTTGTGCTTCTGCGTTTCGTTCGCTGAGTGAGTTAACCGGAGGCCCACTCCCCTGGTGTTGCAGATGTACGTGGGCGACGATAATCTCTTACCATCAGGTGAACCGCGTGCTCATTTGCCGGCATTCTCATAAAAATAATCCATCTATGGTTCGTTGTCCATTTATTTTAGTTTATAAAATATCAAAAGTGTAATATGTTATTAAAATATAAAATATTATGAAGTCTGGAGCAGCATGGCAGACCCATCCCAGCTCCAAACCTTCTAGAATATTGAGAGAAGGCTATCTTGGCTATATATGATATATATATATCAATGTGTAAAATAAATCTTTAATGTCATCTTTATTTCTACTTGCAAAAGTTTATTACTCGGGATATTTAACGTTGTCAGTTAGAATAATTTTATACGAGCTCGGATATAATTATTTTATCTGTGAAGAGTAAATACGTCAATTTATAATTTTGGTATTTAATTAGGCAGTGATCACTTATTTGTTGACATTGACAGTTCATGTTGTAAAGTTTAGACAATACTTTCACTAAACTAGTTAACCTAAACTTAAAGAGATATTGTTTAGCTTTTCTACTCTCTACTTCTCCTCGTTTACGCCAAGGAGTTAAGATAATAGGGACTGCATAATTACAAAGTTAGAAGGGAATTTACGTTCAAGATCCAAGAAACTTCACCAAGAAGCGGAAGTTGAGCAGTTAACTGGTCTATCACTATGTTATATGTTCATTTGATTTACAATTTTTTTTTAAATAACTTGCTGTCTACTAAGATGATTATTTTATTCAACTATCTATAATTAAATCGTGTGATTAGAGTTTTACTGAAAAATTTGTTGCATTTATAAAAGTGAAATGTAAATGTTTTATTTGTAACCTCACAAATAAAATAAAATAATTGTAATTCGGAATATTATTTGAATTACAAATAGACATTTCATAACTTTTCACTATCCGTATCTAGTAATTTCAGATCAACGTGAACAAAAATAAAGCCTGCTAAATCCCTTGTTCTAAGATTTTTAAGACACGCTTCCCGCGCGGCGTATTTATCTACTAATACTCTAAATTTGCAGAAGTTTTCAAACAAAATAATGTTAATTTCAATTCAAATAACTAATAGCTAATGTGCTTTTATGATAGGTATTTTGAGACAATTGCATCCATTACCGTTTTATAATTTTCAGCTGCTGTAACGAACCCAGCTGCAACGGACGGAAATCTTGAATGTCTCCATTAAATGTGGGAAAATAAAAGCGAGAGACATTAATAGGTTCCTTGTATTTTTCGCGGTCAGGATGCCTTGTAGCTTGCTAAAGTCTACTTAAAAGTATTTTTAACTACGCGGTAATAATCCTCGAGCTCAGTGAAAGGTTGGTAGTTGATTTACAATGTTTGTTGTGTTCATTATACATCAGAAAGTCGTCCATTAAAGCACGATATTCATGTCGCATCGCATCGATTGATTCTACTGGAACCCAATCATTATTGGTTCATCTGATTTCGACAGGGTAGCGCAAATTTAATTAAAATAAAAAGAAATATAATTAAAAACAAACAAAAAAATTATAATTCTGTGAGCTACGGAACCCTTGGACTACGAACGTGGAACGCTAAATACTATGCCTTACAAGATTACACAAACTTACAAGACGAACGAAACGTAAGCGAATTAAAACAAATTATCAAACAAAAAACAAGATCGTTAAAAGGTCACCAGTACCAGCAATGTTAGTAAATAATCTATGTCTGTTGAATAACGAACGTTATCTAGTTAATAAATTTTTAATCTGTCCATTTTTTTATTGTGACAGAGCGTAAATGTATCAGTACTCAAACTAAATTCTTAGTTACAGGTTTTCTACGATTAAAAACGGTACGGTTTGCGATGAAAATGTTTTACCTTGTTTACCCTTTTAGATAGGGTACGAAGAATACAAAGAACTTAAGAACAAGTTCTTTCACTGTTCACTAACAAAGTAAACATAGCGGTTAATTTTATACTTCACATGGCACTTTGTGTGCTTATATAAGCGAGCAGAGTGGAAAAGTTAAATAAGATAACTAGAACACAATTTTCTCTGCCTAAACCCATAAAGTAATCAGGACGTAACTATTGATACTATTAATATTAGCTGTGTAAACTGTTTGCGTTGTGTGTTTTATTTCAAAATAAGAATTTAAGAGTTTATAAGGTATACGAACGTTATTCCTTTCACCGTGAATGTAAATAGATCGCTGTTATCATACACTGTAAATAGGTATAGTCGCGTACAGTTAGATTAAACAAGGTATGAGACTGACTGAAAGTGAAATTTTAAATAAACTTCAACAGCAAAACCTTAAAATTTTAGTCTGATATATGCAAGTACTTTAGATGAACATTTACGTAGGAATTGACACGCTATAAGAATTTTTCAGTAGTAGCACCTACTTTGAAAAGGCCGAGCGTTTAGGAAACAGCCTCGTCGGGCTCGAAAGATCAGAAATTGTGGTGTCCCGCGGAGGTCAACACACTATGGGGGCACTAAAGCATTACGAAATACGAAAGATAAACCAAGCCCTCGGTACATGTTTGTTCGTTACATATTTTTTACGAAAGACCCACGGGTTTTTGCAAGCAGCTGCTTGAACCCTGACTGTCTTGAAAATGAGTATCCAGCAGAAAACGTTGGGCAGTGCAAGACATTTACCATGCGTCACCTGGCGCTCTCATGATTCTTCCGGTGAAGCGGAAATATGTTACACACATTACCCGCGGTGATGTCATCGCATTTAATAACTATTTGGCCGTACTCCATTATTTACGGATTTTATCGCATTTAATTGTTACTTTTTATGTCCAATTTTTCAGGTGCTGTAAAGCACATAGCTAAAATGAAGCATCGACGCCCCAAAAAGTCTACAGTCTGTGATCATATTCTAGATCGCGATAATTATTACCTCAGATTTGATAATTCACAAATACTCGCAATCTTTTGCGTATTCTTATACCACAAAATGATAAATTCAATAGAGAACATGGCTGGCTCCTACCACCGGCTGGAAATCCCGGAATAAGTAAAAACAAATCCAAGACCAAGCACGCAGTGTCTTAAGGAAATACAATACTACTGTGATTCTGTGAGCATCCTTTGCCTAGATGTCCGCTCTAAATTACTAATTAAAAATGTCGCTAACCCGAGTTTACAATGACATTAGGATATCCAACACTTCAAGCCCCAAGTAACTAAGGATTCTGTAAAGCACCTAAAACCTCAGGATTAAAATGTGAAAATTAGCCGCGACTAAATTTCTAAATAATAATTACATTTCTTCATCATTTTTGTTCCTATTTTTTAAAGCCCGTAAGTGCCATGCTTGGCAGACGAATCAGACATATTGCCTGATGTACATAGCACTTGTTTTAGTTGCAAAGTATCTATTTAATTATAACAACATGAAAATTGAATTTTGAACAGACATGTGATAATAAAATAATAGAACACCTTAATCAATAATAACATAAACTACAACTAAAAAGTAACAAAGATTTGTTAATTTTTAGTTGTTGTTTATGGATATTCACGTACATTATTTATTCTCATTTATGTAATTATATTGAAAGATAACGAAGGGTCAAGCAGGAGTAAAATGGTAAGCCGCACATTCGCTCGTTGTACCCGTAAATATTTTTATTCGAACCTAATAATTAACCTAATATATTTTTTTTTTATTCTCAATATATCAGGTTCATCTTTTGTATGTATTGCAGTCATCTTACGTTCTACCTTTCCGTATAACCATTCCTCTTAAGCAGGTCACAGGAATAGACATTCACTACACGGACCCTTTCTTTAATTTCTAATGTATGCCAACCAAAGCAGGTTCATTTTATACGCAAATGTTTTCAGAATGAATAAAACTTTGTTTAAAATTCACTTGTTATCTAGTATTGCGTTAAGCACATAAGTATGTATTTTATAACATAAATATATCAGTATTTTAATTGATAAACAATAATTTTTGAAGCGACGTGTAGTAATATTAATGATATTTTAACTAACAACTTATGATCTTTTAGTTTTTGGGTTTTGGTATAATATTAATGATACATTAACTAACAACTTATAATTTTGAATGCGCCCTTTGTACTGGGTAGGATACAGGAAAAAGGTGACAAACGTTTATAGATATCCATGAAACTTCGTACTTTGTTTTCATTATTCGAATCATTAAGATAAATGAGGAGGAGGGTGGTGCACAAAAAGCTTTCAGCAGAATGAAGATAAAATTACTTCGTATTTGTTACACTGATATTGACAGGAGACGGTGCGATGCTATTATATAACTATATAGTTATAGTACATGTATTTAGCTTATTTTAAAATAACAAAAATAGTTTTACACTTTTATGGGAAAGGATAAATAATTAGGTCTAAGTTTCATTACTAAACACACATTCGGACTGTGTAAGTTGTTCTTTATTTAACTTTCTGGTTTTCACTGCAATTATAAATACTCGCCCGCTTTAATTTCTTAGTAAGCGTGTGTCATCTAGTCGAACCTTACACGGGCATCATCAATATTGTTAATTGCAGAAATATTAAAGTAGCTGCGAAATTAATAATTAAAGAAGTTGTAACTCAAATACGGGATCAAAAATTGACGTAAAAAATATTTTATGTCAATTTTTGATCCCGTTGTTGCTCGCCTGCTTTAGTTTCTTAGTACGCAAGTGTCGAACTTTACGCCGACATCAATAATATTGTTAATTGCAATCTATTCGTTAGTGCAAAATTAACTACGCTCTCGACAGTTCAAACCGAACAGAAATTAAGTAGCATGGCGCTCTAATTTCGGCTGTGAAGCCCTTTCGAAAATGTTCATTATTGTCTACAAATATACTATTTATAAGCCTATGTTCAGAAATGGACTCGTGACAGGCTGATTCTTTATTCTAGGTAATCATCTAGAATTAATAAACTTATCAGAACCAATTGTTACAGGGAGTGATACCTATGAAACTTTTCGTCAGAGTTCTTAAAGCCAATAACGCAACGATATCTTAATATCTTGATATGTTGTAAACCTTCTGATAGGTACATGCGTAGTTCCATAAATCTCTTACACTTTTTAATTTATTTCATTAACGCAATTAATATTACTAATTTTACGATACACCAAACCAAGATGTACCGATTTAATGGCGTTTAATCTTTGTTTCATTTTTTAAATAATAATAATATTTTATTGCTTTAATTCTTAATAGTAAAACTAAACGCAATAAAATCCGTAAATATTAGTTTCTTTTCAACTCTCATTACTACAAGAAGTCAACATAATTGTTCTCAAATTGTTCTTTCACAAATAATATGTTGCTGAAAATTCGATTTAGTTCAGAAAGCAATCACAATTTTCCAAATGTATTTTAGCGAAGGACCTATAAATGAAAATGTTCTAGAGAACGCTTCACCCTACGACCTTTTTTAATTAAATCCTTTATATTAAAGTTGTATTTTACATTTCAATGCCATCGATACTTGAAAAACTCCACAAATAAAATTACTAGTAATACTAAAGTATTTTAAGTACCTTTATCCTAAAAGTTTTTTAAAAAGTATATTTTTAATCACTTCTATATTATTACAATAATTTAGCCTTTGCGGGTGCAATAGCAATTTCACTATTTAAATATAATTTGTTTATAATCTACTCCCGTTAATTTTAATAAACAGGAAACAAGCCAAATATTAAAAATAATACTGTAAGTATTCTCTTTTGGTTTTTATTCTTATTCCATTTAATGGATAACAAATACAAATACAAGTGAAAGAGGGTTACCTCGGTCGGTTGCAGAGCGCTTTGTCTTATGTAAATGTTTGTTTTAAATTAAAAACAATTGTTTCTTTGAGTAAATAATTATTTGGATTTGGGCGCGGAGGCGCGTCCAGTTTTATGTCAACGAACCTTACTCCAACTAAAAGGCAGGTATTTTACAAAGCACGGAGGGAAAGTCGGCGCGAAGGCTTCCGGTAATCGTAAAACGTCCGGTAAACCGGTATCGTAATTGTTTAAGTAAATGAACTAATGACTATTGTCAGAATTGTCCATTAGAATGCACCCTTACCATTAGTGTACTCTTATTTAGCGTATCGCATTTTACGTAATCAAAAATTCTCGGTTGACGTGGGCAAAAAAAATGTATTGTTAAAGATTAAAGGAAATCATTTTCTTTTCTAATTGACCTATTTAAAATTATAAAAGGAGAATAAACAACAAATCGTACACCTTATAAGTATTTTCGTACGGAACATTGACGAATATCCAAATTTTGTTACAAATGTTTATCTTTTTTTTTTAAAGAATTGCTAAGTATTTCAGCTTGTATGTGGAGAGGTTCAAAACAAGGTCGAACGCCGGTTTCGAACATTCGACGTCATATTTCACACTCCGCACCCTGATACCCTTTAGGCTATTCGCGCACAAATGATGACATGATCCGTTTTTCGATCTAAAGTTACCCTAACGGAAGCCAAATACCAATACCAGATACTAAAGATTAAACTATATATACTACCTATTCTAGTATTTTCGTTTATATGAAGGTTCTACAGATCCTGAAAAGTAGTATATACACTAATGTGATCAAAATGTATTCAGACCACGCAATGCACCACTGCATTACTCGGATAATACAGATGTCCGTAAGCAGAACCGATTTTCAAAGGAAGCTGTAATGTGGGTTGAAAATGATCTAATGCTCCAACCAAAATGTACCTACCTACCTACAAACCGATGATGAATCCGATGTCAAACTGCTTTCTTAATGATATTTGAAAAAATAATTACGAACCTAATCGCAAACAATTTTTGTGCTACGTAAAAAAATGAAAAAAAACGTCCAAACCGCTTGCGCTTCACATAAACTCTGTATTGTAAAAAATTCAAACTCACACACAGTTACCGGGTTTGAAATCGAGGCTTTTGTAATGAATGAAGCAAGCTTGGAACAGTTAGTTTTTCGATTTTAGATCCATCATTCGATTAAAACTTTTCTCCGCATACTTCAGTATTAATAGGTTCCATCGAAAGGTTCTGATACTGATTTAAAATGTCGTTATTAACAGAACTTACTTTAAGTTTGATCCTTTTTAATTACAATCATTTTAAATTAAGCTACTGAAATTAAAGAAACCCGCTTGTTTGAAAACATATTTCGAGTATTTCGAGTTCAGTATAGATAACTTCTTCTTTATCCGTCTGTAAAGTACCCTTCGGGATATATGCATTTCCAAATGGGAGGATTTGCAATATCGGCCCGGGTCAACATCGACTGTTTGTTTTTAATTGTATCTGTATGTCGAATGATTCAACATGCATCGGAAATTTATGTGTGACGTACCTACGCTTCGCCTGGGCAGTTAGGCGTCGTGGCGATGAGTGAACATCGGAACGCGGCGGACCTCTTCCGCAGAATGCAGTGCTCTTTTTGCGTCCCATGTGCACGATAACTATGCAAATGAACAATTCCTACATAAATGTTCACCTGTAGTACATACTTGCCGATATTTGATAAAGTGTTATAATTATTACAAATTAATTAAAATCGAATTGTTATAAGTAATATTTTTTCATTTGTAATATTGAAGGATTTGCCTCTGATGGTTCTCAAGCCTTGGTCAATCGAATGGTGCGTGATTAGTTCCATTGTATGAGTAGGCTGTATTAGTAGTGAAAAGAACAACGTAAACATTTTATGCAATGGATTAAATATCCAGAATTTCAATAATTAGTTTTTTGATAATCAAGTGGAAATTACGTAAAAGGTTAATCTTAATATGTGTTTATAGTCACTCCTTGCTTGCTCCAAAGAACTAGTTACCTGCACAAAGCACACTGAGACTAGTTTATTTATGTTACATGTTAGCATAGTCACGCAATATTATTCTAATTGTAGCACTTAGTTGCCCAAAGCTGAGAGGGATTATTCCATCTAATATAATTTAATCTAATAGTCTAGTAAAAGTAATGGCGACCTGCTCGCTACTATATAAAATTTGATATTTTATCTCGATGAAACTATCTCAAATCTTATAAAATTTCCCAACCTACCTCTCAGTCCAATTGTAATGAAATACAATATTAATAATATATCTACTCGTCACGGGTGCCGCGGGATTTTCACGCAGGCAATCCCACTCCCCGTCACTAATCTGTGGAATGTTGGATCGACATGTTTGGATGGACTTTTTGTCATCAGTATTATTAAATATTTCATGCAAGTCCAATACAAAAATTAAAAATGCTATAATCAAGTCCATATTCAATATTACAAAAACTATTCAACTATTCTTGTTTACAATCACTATGAAATTCAATCTACAACAAATTGAATACCGCAAATCATGCTACGGCGAATTCCATTATCTTGTTGTGCAAATATTGGCAATGAGATGTTTACAGGGTATGTTAGTAATATTGGTTATCGTATCGACGTCCCTGGATTATAGAAGATTGAAGAAAATTGTTTCTGCATGAGGTAGGAAAATAAGAATGAACAAATGAATGAAATGATTGAAAATTCTTTAATCATCCACGTAAGAAAGGTAATTTCGTTTGTCAATTCCTATTATAATATATTTTTTTTCAATCTATCGCAGCTTCGTAATAATTTTCCTCAGACGGAGAAGAAACTTCCTAGGTATCCTCCTTTTTAATATGATTATAGATAGATAATAGAAAGTATCGTTCCACAGGTAAACGAAAGCAAGTTACAAGAATATATAAGAAATTATAAAAAAACACAAGTGCACTGGAAACTCGAGCTGACTAGCCTCCAGAAGCAGCTCTTCACAAGTATGACGCATGTGGCATTTTCGGACATTAAACGGAAACAAACATTTCTCAAATATTTTATTTTGATATTTAATTGTTTTATTTTTGCTTAAGAGTTCGTTTAATAATGTGCCATAACCTTCTCGCTGTACTAAATTTCTTAAAGGACATTGTAACGATGAGATGACACAAGTATAATGTATAGTATAATGAATCAACGTTTTTGTTCCATTTCTTGAATATATACATATAAATATACGAGTAGGTAATATGAGGGATGTCAAACAAAAACATAGAAGTTTAATAGTAGATATATTTAGTATGTTCAACGACAATCGAATTTGATTTCTATAATTCCGCAGGCAAAAATAAAATTGTATGTATTACCCAGTTGGAAGATAAGAGCATCTCCTTCTACTGCTACTGCTCCTGGGTACTATAACACCACGTTAACACGTTTTATACGTGGTAGAGCCAAGCGGCGGCTTTTGCTGCTGCTCTAATGGGTCGGCTCGACTACCGCGGCTACTATATAGAGGTACCTACACGGTTTTCGAGTTTGAAACTGCATGACTGGCGTGATTGTTCAATATGATTATTATTACCTAATCGCCATGAGTAAAGAGTGGGAATGAGCAAACAAAAGGTCGTATGTTGCGCGTTTTGTATGGCAAAGTCATGTGTCATATTCAGTTTATTTTATCTGCCTTAACGGCTATATACAAATGATTACCTTTATGTGCACATCTATGGTACAGTACTTTTCGAATGATATAAATTTCATTACTCTCCTTTTATGATAATTACGAAAATATATCAAAATTCAATTCAATGTTAACGTATTAATACAATGATAATAATTATAATATCAACCTAAAATTTCCACTTTTAAACATGCATCTTTAACATTAACTGATAGAACTAGTTATATTGGTGATTGTAATATTAGGTGTAGAACTTACCCACGTGCACGGCGGTGTAGGAAACTAACGTAAGTAAACATTCATGTCAAAGAAAAAATAAATATTAGTATGAGTATGAGGTGAACTCTACCCGGTTTCGAAACTCTCTCAAATATATGAGAGGAATCCATTGCTCAGCAGTGGTCACGCACGGGCTGATACTTTTGTCTTTGTTGTCCTTGCTTTTAATGTTATGATTATTCAATAATTATTTAGAGAAGTTGCGAAACACTCTACTGGTGGGTGGCAAGTGTGTTAAGGTTTTACATTTAAAAACATAATGTTATATTGTTTTAAATACATGATTTTATTGATTTAATATATTCCAAACGATTAATACAGATTGTTATAGTGATATTAAAAACATAGTCCGTTATCTAGGTAACTGCAGTGTCTGTATTTCTCAGTTTTCTGTGATTCCCAAAAAATTTATCGTCGTTCATATTAATGTCCAAAATAATAGCTGGCTCAGTTTCAGCTTTTTCGCCGTAGCTAAAGGCCGCCGGCGTATCTCTAATCCGTAGGGGTTTTAGTCGGTCCGACGCTTAATGCTGATCCCGGACATAGCCGGTCACTGCCTTCAGTGACTAACGATATTCATACTGTTATCGTTATTAACGTATTATACGTGCTAGTATCGTATTTCTGAGCGTGGCTAAGGTCATGCCTACTTTTCGCCAGTTTTTCTCTGTCAGCTCATTCGGAATGATCGCACGGAGGGTGGTAGTGGAGGGGGTGTTCTTGCGAAAGTTTTTCGTCCATACATTCCTGGCTGTCGCTGATGTCTATACAGTCTACTGTCTATCGTGAAGGGTGTATTACTGTCCTGCTATTATCTTACATCACCAGCACCATCACCCGTGATAGCCTAGTAGAGCCATAGTAGCCTAGTATAGCTGTAGCAGCCGATAAAATGGTTAATTGCACTTTTGAATGCTGAATTAATTTGCTGAAGGAAAATTTCGTGAGGAAACCGGCATGTCCGAAAAATAATAAAAAAAACTATTTCGCATATATGTGTAAGTCCGCCAACCCGCACTGCGAATATATTGAGAGGAGGTCTTTGCCCAGTCGTGGGATATTTACAGATTGCTACTGCACATTGATTTACTTTACCGGCACTATGTTACTATGGAACCTAACAACAATACTCTCGTTCAACTTCTGTCTTCTTAGCATGAACTTATTTCCCCCTTTCATTTAAACCCAAACCCAATTTGATGGTTTTCATACATAAATTTGTGCTGTAAAAATGAAACAACTCCCTTTGCTTTAGCTTACTAAAGAAATATTACAATTTTAAACAGAAAAACTGCAGAAGAATCTAAATATGAATGTAAAGCTACTGTCAGAAACCGGGAGTTATAAGTTGAGATTCGAAATCACTGTAATAAGGTGTATAAAAATGCTCAATGACAATCACATCCATGGATCAGTAAGAAATGAGGTTTAAAGCATATTCAATCCTATTATAAGAATACTTCACGTTAACATAAAATCCTGTCCTGAACCTTCGTTATAGTACTTGAATCTATAAATACAGAGCGGCCCGTAACTTTGCTCATTAAATCGATCCCTCGTATTTGCAATAGAAAGTTGTCCGTACTATAGCGAGTTTATTTTTAATAAAATGATATCGCCGTGTAGTACCGGCGTAATAATCCCCTCTTTCTTTCCCCCTTTCTTTCCGTGCTACACCCACGCTGTAAGAGTCGACTAAAGGAGAATCGCAATAGCCCTGATCCTTCAGTTATTTTGTTACTTCGGTTATTTTGACTAATACAAACTAAGGTTCTTTACAAAATGAGGTGTAAAGAACCATATTATTTATAATTTATGTACTATAAAGCTTATGAATATTTTGTAAAATCACTAGTCAAGGTGATCGGTTTTAGTGTTACAATATAGTGAAAATATAGTCTTCTAAAATCTTCTCTGTAAATTTAGACAACTTTTTTAAGTTGCTTAATAACAATACTGTTAATAATCATTCAATGACCTAACACCAATACATATTTTATTACTTATATATAAATAATTTTATGCGGTACCGATATTGGAAAAGTTTTGTAAAGAAAACTACTAACTGCACGTAGTCCAGTGTATTCAAATAAATATACTCGTGCAGTCACCGTCTCTACACAATGTCTGGAAGATGAATTTAATTTTACTTTACTCATTCAAAAGCCCTGTTGAACTTATTCTTATCAGTTCAGTAACAATAAATATAAAATTGTAGCTGCATAATCCCAATGTCAATGAATTATTCGCTGTGTGGTAGCGTCGTAATACAATCCCCCCCCCCCCACACACACACGCCCCTTCATAGCAGTGGGTGTGGTGAGAGGCGACTAAGGGAAAAGCCTTGAAATTCGCAACGGTAACCGCCTGACGGCGGATTTCGATAAATACCAGGTCAAAATTATGTGTACCGATGATGGGCAGCAGCGTCTGTGTTTCAAGGTGTCTGGTACTGCGATCGCCGATCTGGTTGCCGAGCATGTCGAGCCTTAAGTGAGAGGCCTATGTCCCCAGTGAACAATTTACATAACTGTTAAGGTAAGGTAAGGTAATTAAGTAATTTAGAAAGATAGCTTTTCTTGTATTGTAGTGTGCTAAAATAACGTAATGCTATGGGACTTCTTTCTGTCCGTTTATGTGTCTATCCAAGAAGAATACTTGTTTAAACTTCGTCTTTCTGCCCACTATTTTTGTCAAACCAACCCTTTTTACATCAATGGCCTAACTTCAAGCATATTCTCGTCTCGTCTCTTCAGTTTGATAGCGACGTCATAAGCTTCGGTAAGCAAACTATGTAAAATGAAATGGTTATGTTAGTATTAGATAAATAATAAAAATAAGCAAAATATATACTAAACTCGATCTATTATTATAAAATCAAACTTTGCAGATAACAAAACACAACACAGTATTTCCAAAAAATAATAATAACAATAATAATTTCTGACAATGTAATATCATCATTATCATCATCATTTCAGCCTATCACAAGTCCACTGCTGAACATAGGCCTCCCCCAAAGATTGCCACGAAGCTCGGTCCTGAAATAAAATATAATGCGTAATGATTGCAGACAATAAAAATTAATCAATATGTACAAATAATTTATAAACGCCTTAAAATAAATGTAACTTGAGTCAAAATAACAAAGACTAAACTATTGTAATTCCCGTGTGGTAAATAAGTCGATCGAACGCGCCGACGTATGCTGCCCGCGTATTATGTCGTCGACTCACGGTCAAAGACTTTCTGCGATGTCGCCGCTTTGCCGAGGTCAGTAAACTATTGTTCATGTCGAATGGCACTTGCTTTTATTTTTACATAAATCCAAGATGATTACAAGACAACTTAAATTCTTTGAAAACAGATTTTTAATTATTGCTCACGTAATAGTTTTTTTTATCAATATTCAAATTATTATTCTAAGACTCTAATACTAACCAAGTTTCTATAAAATGTATATAACGTTGTATACACCTTGAAATATGGCCTAGCCAACATCATCATATAATTTTAATCTTTATATCAAAGTTATTCTTCATGTTATCAATATTATACTTTTAAAACATCTTTACTTTTGGAAAAAACTTTTTGCTGCAAAAGTCTCGATTAACTTTTATTACAATATTTTTTTCAAGGTATCACAGATAGTAGAATAATTTAAAATTTTCACGAAATACACTATATGGCTATATATTTTCCGGAGAAGTATACACTTTTAAAACACGTTTTAAATATTTGTACATTTTCTATGATGTAATCTTGCAGAATTTTACGCCAAAATATAAATTTATCTATTTATTGGCAAGGCACATTTATTAGTTGTGATCTGATAAACCAAACTCTAACACTTCAGTCTTTCACGGTTTTAATCTAGACGGCTACTTTCTAATTATAATAAAACAGTAATTTTGAATTTAATCGTTACAATTCATCTTCATTTTGTAAAACTAGTGGACGAAAGTGTAATATGAGAAATTATTCGAAAATTTTCCACTAATGCTTTGGGAGTAGATGGCATTACCAATATGATCCTTTTACATTGCCACGAACGTTTTTCCAGGTATTTGGAATTAAACTGGAATAAATACAATTTCAAAAAATAACCATCCTGTTCAACTTAATCATCTTAGGCTAATAACCATGTGGACTTTTTTTTATCTAAAGCCGCTGAATGGGCTGTTTACATGCAACTGACGTTAAAGTATGGTTCCGATTAAGATATTTAATGTATTACCTGCCTCTAAAACGATCTGGTTTCAGACCTGGACAAAGCACGGTTACGCCACTATTAGATGTCATCGATGATATACTAACGGCGCAGGATGCCGGGGAGGCTACAATTTCGACGTTGCTTGATGTTTTGTGTGCATTCAAAACCATCAATACTTGTTTAATGCGGTAAAGAGGAACAAGCAATGCGGCTAGCATTAATATTTTCTCTGCTCCATGACCTCTAACTCGAGGAGTACCACAGGGGTCATTTTTGGGATCTCTGCTGTTTATTCTATACGGTGCCGATATTACTGGTTGATTTTAATACTGTTAGTATCATTTATATGTCGTCGATCTTCAAGTTTACATAACATTGAAAATGGCGATTCAAATGAGGCTACGAATAAACTTAATCGAGATTTAAACCAAGTTACTGAATGGACGAATAACAATGGACTCATTTTAAATCCAAACAAAAGCTCATAAGCCTAAATATTTATAAATAGTAACCAGGTTGAATAGGTATCTGAAGCTGGTAACTGGAGTGTTCTTATGGATAGCAGAATGAAGTTCGAAAATCATGTTACAAATTGTTTTTACAGACTAAAAGTTTTATATAATATTCGGAAATAATTTCAACTCTGTGCGTCTTTCATACTGTCAATGCTAAATTATGCAAATATTGTCGTGGGAGAGTGTTTGCTTGCCCGCACGAAACTAGTCATGCGACGAGTGCAGAATGTGTGCACCTGGTTCTGTAATCAAATCCCTGTATCGTAGAGTTTACGTGACTCCATTTTTAAACCAAGGCAAGCTGATGAAATTTCGTAGATCGGTTCATAGTTGCCTTTTGTTTCAAATTTTACAAACTCAACAGTCTCTATACTAGCTGCATTTCGTGGTAGCTTTACATACGATGCCACTAAATGCTCGAACGACATACCATCTCTACTCAAAAACTGCAACAAACATGGTTTGGGTACTTAACAATAATAATCATTATAATTTGCATATCATAAGATAGGTAAACAAGCGAAATTAAAAAAAAAACAACCACAAACTATAAAAAAAAATTTACAGAGAATTCGTTAGTTTGACTTTTTTTCAAAGTTCGTTCCATTTGTTCCTGAAATGCAAGCTCGTCCGCTTTTATTGTTATTTCTGCTGAAGCACAACAAGAATAGTGGGTAAAATTTAGGATCCGCCATTATAAAATCTTCCGTTGTACAGTCTTGTCTTATCAGCGTAATCGTTGCTTTTTACGTTAAGCACTATAATAGCGATTTTTTGAAAGTTTGATTATAAAACATCGATGTTTCTTATAACAGAATTCTTCTAAAAGGAGCCATAAAAGAAAGAAAGAAGGGATTTCTTTAAAATGTGAAAGTCCCTTCTCGTAAAATTTTCTAAGTTATGGTGATAACCGAATTGAAATCCACTTAGAAGTTTAGAATACACAGACAAACGCGAGTTGCTACTTTGTTTTATACTGCTTGCTTTGCTTAATACTAACAAATTGCAATTATCTAAATATGGTTTTCAGTGTTAGTTGTTAGAACAACAAACTATTGTTACGAAAACTTACACACTTTCGTGAACTTCAAAAGTCTATCAGTATATGTTACACAAATCGATGTCAAGTTACTTATAATACGGTTCAAGCAATGGCATATCTAGAAAAAGGTCGAACTATTTTCTTTTCCATTCGTTTAACAATAGTTGATGGAAGAGGGTATGACAAGGGTCAAAAATATTTATCAAAATGTAACAAATAATTCTTTTTCTGTACGTTTGACACATTTAGAAAAATGTCAATATTTCAAGATTCAATCATTTCAAAAGCTAATCTTATACAATAGATGTAATCCTTTGCCTGTAACTTTGTATGTCTGAGGTCTGGCCTCTATCTAAAAGGATTTTCATTTATTTAATGGATGTGGACTAAAACTTATACAAATTATGGATACGCTAAAAGAACTGTCCATATACTATGTCAAATAGTTCGACAACACCGCGGGTGTTCGTGCGTTGTATGTGAAATTTCTTCGTATTTACTTTGAAACAGAGTCAGTTGGTGCCAGCGCTAGGCCGCATTACATAATATTTTGTGCTTATAGATGAACGATACGCTCGGGTACTTGGTGATAAAAGATTTAGATTCTCACAATCCACGTTCAGTTCATCCTACAACGGTTGACCTTCCAGCACTCAAAGTATCTCCGTCGATTAACGCTTTTTCGCATACGGGTTAAGGTTATGGAAACCCTTTTCCGATTACACCTTTGTATGGAAAGTTGTAATAGGAAAGGGAGTATGCAATAGCCTCTTAAGTTTAGGTTAAGTAATTTATTTGTACGCTTTATTTTCTAGTTCTTAGTTTATAATGAGCATTGTTTATTCAAACAAATATTACTAACCGCTTTTAGTTTAAGAATATTTCGTACGCTCATTTTTGTCCATTCGTAATAAGATTTCTTTCTCTAGATAACTTTATTCTCATAATTGTCGTATAAGACAATTCGTCTACTTAATATACCTCCGCCATCATATTATCTGTTACCACTTCAGGTTTTATAAACTACCATTATTTCTTTCATGGTTTTCACTTATATTTCTAGAAATACTTTTATATAATTTTAAGGCAGGAGCAAATGAACACTCAATAACTGTTTTTCCATCCCGCGCGTGTTAAAAATTAATTACTATTTTATTTAATTTTTATAGTATTTTTTTATGTGTATACACCACCGGTATAACAGTCACCTAGATATTTATATGGGTGCGCTGCATCTGAATTGATGCATCGTATGGCCATGGTCGATGGATGGAAGAGCGTATGCGCTCATTTTCATTTGCCTTTTACGAATTCAAGAAATCTAGTGGCAGTTTCTCTATCGCCACTACACCCCAATTTAAGGTATAATAGCCTCAGTATGTTAATCAGCAGTGTACCACGAGGTAACATTCCACCTAATAGTAAGTGGGTACTGCAGACCACGGATGCTGGGTAAACAACTTCATTAGAAGAAAATTATAGCACTTCTGTTATGAGACTTCAAATAATTTGTTTTAAAGAATGCCTTGAAAGTTAAAGAGAGTCACAGTTTACTTCACTATATTTTTAAAACCAGAAGATAACTGTGGTTGCACTGATAATTGGCGGTAAAACTCGGTAAGCGTCTCTTAGGCAGAGGAAGAATACCGCCTAACCTCCATACCACCTAGCTGAATAGTAATTGTTACAGCTCGCCGTGTTGTTATTACCGACAAAGTAAATCAGTTTATGCAAAGTTGGAACGACTCGACATTCTCTTCCTCTTATCAACTTAGCAAGGAGTTCTTAAGATAAAGCTTAAGACAAATTGAATATTGTGAATTTCACATAAAGAAACTCTTAAGTTAAATATCACAGACATGTCAAATTAAATTTCTACATGCGTTTGTCATTTGAATTTCCGTTACGTCTTGGACGTGAAATATGCCCAATATGTGATTTAATTCATTGTAGAAAATAGTGTTAATGGATATTACAGAGGAGTAATTTAATCCTATGCGTGTCATAAAACGTAATTTCCGTTGTTTCAACACTTAAAAAAATATTTTGCAGGATTGACATAGCTTCTAATTTTAACCATAACTTGGAAAATTAAAACAACTTTTCACGTAATTGTAAACGATAAAAATTAATCTACAAGTTTCGGCAGTTCAGTACAGTTTCCAAACTCAATCTGAGATAATTTACAACATTTTTCATGGATAACAGAATTTTTATACGTGACTTGGTTGTAAATGCATGGATACCGCACTTGGATACCATACCGTTACGAGAACGTTGGCTCTGATGTAATACTCAAAACATGGTTGCAATTACGTTGCAGAATTCTATTTCTATTATGCTTTAATATTATTGTTGAATATTGTGAAATCTTCCAATGCGTCACATTGCATTATATATAAAAGCTTCGCAAAAAAATAAGTAATCCCTTAACTCTATCCGTTAGAGAACCGATATTTGAATACTGAATTTCTGCCCCACTGAAAATTGAGACATATTAGTAAGCAAAAAGATTTGTGAAATGCAGATTAAAAATAAAGGAAATTTAGGACCAGAGGTGGCTACGATTATAAATTAGTTGCAGTCTAATGACTGCGATCGGATATCCTTAGACTTATGACATGTTTTGACATGTTGTCACTCTCATCTTATCTTTGAGTAATTACTTCGAAATTAAGGAATGAACAAACACCTATCCTTTGTTCCCTATATGGACATAAAAAGTTCTGTAGAATTATTATCTTCATCAGGAAAACATTTTCTAGTAAGCAATGTTCAGTTTCCGAACTTGCGTTTCACCAATCCATTTCATTTGGGTTTCGTTTTAATAGGTAAACAAATAACGATTGAACTGCCTCGCGATTCTCTAAACTAGGCAACCTCCAACTCAACGCTGCGGACAGTGGCAAGTTACATATTCGCATTCGCTATCTTTGCTGACGTAACACCCAAGGTTGACAATTCTTATCTTGTCCTTCGATAACCGCCTTGCCCTCAGCCTCCGCTTTACTTGTCAAAATCATGAAGCAGCTGCGACAGCGAGCTCGTCGCCGTGCACAGCCACTAATGCTTACGCAAGAGAATAGCACTGCTGCAGTAAATTCGCATGGCGTTAGTCGCTACGTCAGCGAAGTAAGTGAATACGAATATAAAACTTTCCGCTGGCGCAGCGTTGAGTTAAAGATGGTGTAGCTTAGGGAGTCGAAAGGCAACAATCAATGTCAGACAATTTGCTCATTGGACGTTATGCTGTTCGAACGTTTAGCTAATTAGTGGTATTGCTAAATAACAGCTTATGTAGTTTAACGCTTTATAAGTGTATGTGTCTACATCTCAGTAACAAATTAATATTACCAGCAATTCTATATTTATATTGTGAAAGTTGAAGGAACTAGATATTTTTTTGTTTTTTAAAGCAATAACCTTTACTTTACAAATTTCAATATTTTTACATCCACTAATAGCACTGCTTAACAGTATATAATATATAATATTAAATTTCATTATAATTAATTACAGAATTTAGAAAAATCCTACAGCCGGAGTATAATAAATTAAGTTACCGAAATGAAAGAAGATGATAAAACTGAGGGTGAATTTGACACAGGAATTGAGTAACAGGCTTAAGGAAGGTATGGTATATAAAAGCAAAAAGTTTTTTCCATAATTTAAATTCTTTTCGTTGTTCTTTCTTAAACTTTTCCTTTCAAACGTCGTTAAATATTCTTGCAGGTTTAACTGCAACCCAAATCAAATAAACAATGTTCGTGTTATTGCATGAGGAAAGGCAATGGATAGACACAATTGGCCGTTCCGTGGCTGGAAGCCATTTAGGGGTTCATTAAACCACAAAGGGATTGTTCTGATGAGTATTGAGCTGGGTTTAAAATGCCAAAATGTAAGTGCCAATGTATGGTACAGAATACATTGAAACAACAGAAAAACCACGGTATCACAGTTAAATATAGTATACATTTTCTTTTGGGCAAGAGTAGGAGCTCCAACTGTCGCCGAATAACAACTCTGTATGTTTTTATTTTATGGGAAAAGCGGCAAACGAGCAAGCGGTTCTCCTGATGGTAAGTGACTACCGTCGCCCACATCAGATATATGTGCGTTACCGACCTATAAGGATATATATTTTAGAGATGGAAGGGAGGAAGAGCAGGGGGATGGGGAGGGGGAGTGGACCTCCGCATACCTCACTTACTGAACGAAACACGGAAGCACAATAGGTTTCAACTACACGCCGGTATTCAGCGAGGCCGTTGTATCAAACTGGCCGAGCCGGGATATTCGAACAGCAGCAAAAGCCGCAGCTTGGCTCTAAAACACTTATAGAAAGGTGTGTGTGGAAAAAATGGTACTTACACTTACCCCGTGAGCCTCTCATATATAGGAGTGTTGTATAGGTAGATTTTGAGACCACGCCCACGGGATTACTAAGTGGCAAATTGTCATACGGCGAAATAATGATAAAATTTGCAAAAAAATATTAAATTTTCGAAGCTACTTTAATTATATTACTAACTCGAATACAACGAGAGCGAGGCCGCGGAGAAAAACTGCCCCACAACCTCGATCGTTAGCTTACTTTGAATATAAGAGTTATCATTGCCAATTGGTAAAAGTGGATAATTAACCAGTATCTCTTGTATGCTGGTTTCAGAGGAATGTGATAATATTCCATTGGTATTGACAATATTTTCTCGGAAATTATGGTTTTAATTATATCTATTCTCTCAATATGTTTGTGTGTTAGTGTGTTAGATGAAAATTTATAGATAATTCTGAACTAAATATTATTTATTTATTTATTCATACATTATTGTTTATACCAATAGGATTATGACAGACTTGACATCTTTTGGCATTCTCTGCCAGTCAACCCTGGGCGTGGATAAATATTGTGAAAGGTGCTACAAATTTAAAGTAGTTGTTAAAATGCGCTCTAGCTTGCAATGAAGATCTTTGGTCAGGTCAATTATAGATATTATCAGTGTCTGAATGTGCGTAACCATAGACTTTAAGCGAAACCTTTAGAAGCCGAAACCTTGCGAAAACGTGTTTCCCCTAATTCATAGTATTATCAATATACAAGCCCAAGGTTTTTCACATTACTAGAAAACTGTATCATACTATCATTAAAAAAGACGGAAGGCAAACTTACGAAATCAGTTTTAGCTAGCGTTTTTGAGCTGGCTACAAGTTTTGCTTGGCATTTTGGAGCCACTGTAAGTGTATATATAAAATTTCCACACCTAAGAAAAATTTTAAATATTTTAACTTTCAGTATTGTTGTAAAATAAATACTTTATCCAATTTGAAGCCAGAAATTTAGTCTTTAATATTTCTTGTGTTAATATCGAGGTTTTCATTAATTACTAGGTATATTGTTTCATCTATTGGCGGAGAGCATATGAAGTTTTTTTCTAATGCGATAGTGGACAAACAAAAAAGCAGCGAGCCTCACTTCACCTAGCGCACCAGCACTTACCAACACCAGGTGGTGGTAAGTGATTACCGTCACCCATGTACATCTGCAACAGCAGAGGCAACGCACGCAGGTGCGGTGGAGCTCTGCACCTCCACCGCACCTGCGTGCGTTGCCAATTGTTTATGATATTTGGAGATAGGAGAGAGGCTGAGGAGGAAGAGGTGGATTGAGCCTCCGGTAAACTCACTCACCGAACGAAACGCAGAAGCACAAGATGGCTCCTTTGGCCCCGTATCCATGGAAAAAAAATCTAAAAATAAAGACATTACTCGCCTGAGTCCGAGTTTTAATGCAACAAACAAAGATAGTTTTATGTGCATTAAGTGTTAGAAAATTATGCTAATTAGCCGATTCTAGCATGACTATATTCAGTATCTTTCCGCATGGCAACCCATGTTGTTCCATCTGATAATCGAGCTTCAAAATGTCAAGCAAGTACGTCACGAAAACAAGCTTTGAGTCTCGCGCCTACGTCACTGTGACCGTGTGAAGCCGGCCAGAAAAATGTTTAATTAGAAAGGGGAAAAACCGGGGTCAACTTATACAATAGAACGTAAAATATAAATACAACAGTTCTGTGGCCACGTCTATTTTATTTAAAATTATTAGTATTCGCGTAGACGCAAGAAATCATTAAACTATTTAATAAGTAACGCGATAATCCAAATGAACTCTACTGGTAATTCGTCAAAAACTGCAAATAAGTTATCAAACATCTAAAGGAAATTTACATACCTATACTTTGAACCGGATTATTCAGCTCAACAATAATAGCTTAACAAGTCTTTATCACTCTAACGCACACATTCAAAAGTCAAATCACAGTTACGAGCTTAAGAGTTGAAATTACTTTACCAATTGACCCGTCGGCAACGTTCTTTAAAATGGAAAACAAAACCAACTAAGCTACGTTCGTTGCTGTTCGTTTTGTCATCTACGAATACAATTAGTCCATCCAACGAACGCCTATCGCTAACAAAACGACCAACGACAACGAACGGGTTGATTTAACTAGTACTGAACGTACTTTCAAACGCCTATCGCTAACAAACAGTGTCTGAATTATTCCATCTAAAACAATATGACAAGTGACGGTTTTAAGCAGTTCAAAGTTTCTGGCTAATACTAATGATGGTGAAATTACTCCTGCTTTGTACAATGGGACTCTGATCGTATAATCACGTTCAGTTCTGACGACCCTAACCAGAATCGAGAATCAAAAGTCGCTAAAATGAACTAAAATATTTAAGTCTAATTTCATTAACGATTCATTATATAATTTTATTTTATGAATCTTATTGTGTTGTTAAATAAGTTATTGCAATTTATTTTAATAATTATTTACTGACTGCATTTTAAAAAGACAGAGCGGAACAAATGGAACAAGACTCTCTTATTCTCGACTCCGATGCATTTCGTTATTACTGCAATCTGCTCTGAAATCCGATTTTGATGAAATAGTTTCATAAAAATTTTGCTAGTATAAATAATTTATGTACTAATAATAATTTATACTTACTTGGTGAAATATAATAAATGTAATAAAATAACTGTATGATTATTATAGAGAAGGATTTTATAAAGGAATTTCAATAGCATCCTACTGCTACTGAATGCCCTGCCATTTGCAGAAATTAATTTGTAACCGCCGGCGGAATGAGTTGTGGTAGAGAAACTCTTGTAAAAATATAAAGGGCTTCAGCACAAATGCCTTAAAAATAACAACGAAAAGAAATTTCAAGCTTAGTAACAAATTGTTCCCTTTAAAACTAAAAACTGTACTTGGAAAAATTACAAAATGAAATATTTTATTTTTTTAGCTCTATTTCAATCGAATAAAAGAAAGAACGGAGGGAACTTTTTTTCATTGTTTAACGACTACTGAATATGATATACGTATACTAATAGTATATGCATATCAATTATAATTCTTTATTCTATACTAGTAATAGCCATGTTCCCACTATTCTTACTAGTAGTAATGTTAGAGCGAATATGAGAGGCAACAAAAATCGCCGCGTGGCTCTTCCACACATATTTACTATATAGTAGTCGTTAAACTAGGGAAAAAAACTTCTCTCCATTATTTCTACTGGTAATGTTGAAACGATATATTACCAGTCCTATTATTATCCTAATATTTTTGTTAGTAGTAGCAATTAGTAGTAATTCTAGGTCCCGTCCCGTCCCATCAAATTCCCGTAAGCTCTTCAACTTTCTACAGAAATAGTCGTCGGAATGGTTCCTCTGTTTAATATGACCTTAGTAGCCTCTCACGTCACCCATGAGAAGAAAGGGGGTAACAGATTCTTATACCACAATGCTAACAAAGATAAACCGACATCTAGTCTTCGTATGTTGAGATTTAAATCAAGCTAAATTTTTAATTTAGTTTTAATCTAGACTTTATTAGGCCTCTTTACAACTTATGCTTCACAGTTACACCCCTTCACCGTGCAGTTAAACTTGTTTATAGCCGAAAAGCTAGAGATATTGTTCTAAACGTCAATCGCACACTTCTACTATACATGAGGCACTAGCCGACTAACTACAATTCTTGGCAGCACACTGAACACACGTCTAAAATTAGAAGCTATCCAAAATTCTTCACAACGATGCATTCACTCATTCATTCAATCACTCACGAATTTTTCTACCATATACTTAAATCACGCTTGTCAATTCCTTTTTGGTAACCATTAAGGATAACGTGGATATATGTCAGCGCGATCTAACTGAAGAGCTTCTTGATTTTTGGATTATCTGTTAATTCTCTGCAAACGATAGGTATATGTTAGTTGCCTACGCAATTATGTCGACGTCTTTAAATTTCGGGATCGACTAACATGGTTTACCCAGCATTCTCCAACTTTTTAGACGCTGTTCTAAATGATATACTGTCTTGAACAACATTTGCACCATTTAGACAATTTAAGAGGTGGAACATATTTTTCTTCAAATAAGTTGTCACTAACCTTCTTTATTTAGTAGTCAGTCCAACGCCCTTAAATTAATCGCATCTAGTCAATACACATAACAAAGAATTATCACAATTTATTCTTTTTGTGCTTCGACATTATATTATATTAGATATTTAATACTAATTTTGGTTCGTTTGTTTGATCGGATTTAATTTAAAAGTATTTTTTAAATTTATTTTTTAAAGTCTATGTTAAATTTGGAATAACGAGGAGAAGATTGACGAAAAAGATAAAGAAAGAATACGAACTTCGAATAAATTATGTTATGCTTGATGATTACAAAGGTACAGAGGTAAATCAAAAAAAAAATATTTGGCTGAAAGAGTCGCTGTTTGAAATATTTCCATGTTTTACTATAATTCACAAGAAGGTGTATAACCTTGATATGGTGCGATTAAGAAACGATAATGTAACATAGAATTTTGTTTATAGAACAATACTTATATACGTAATAAGTACGTGATTGAACACAGGGGGAAATAGCAACTTATTTTGGTAGATTATAGTGTCCAAGTAATAAGATATTTACATAGCCCGCCTTAATCTTTGCCAGATTTCATTTACACTCAAATAAAATTACAGTAAATGATACTTACGTAAGATGCCCTTATAATAAATAACTCCTTGTATCGATTATTGTCACAAAACTGATTATTGTATATATTAAAAAAAAGAGGTGACCAGTAGATCCCCTTTTGTCAGGGAATAAATGATGGCAACATAAAAAGTTCTGTCACCGTTTAGCCAACACCCCATCGAACATCTGCTCTAACCTGCATTTTGATGATAAGTACGGGCCACGTTCAATGTCTCATACCGATCACGATATTTCATTACCGTATCTGTTATTATGAAAATGGTTTATTTGTCACGACCAAAATTTTTTTGTTTCGTAAGTTTTCCACTTGTCCTTATTAAAGTACAAATAAAGATTATGTACCAACAAAAGTGTTTACATTTGTAAATTTATCGAAGGTTAATACGTAAGGTACTTTACACCTGTAAGTAAAACTTACATGTGTATAGGCGGTCTAAGCTTAATGTATGTGAATTATTGTTTAGCTCGAGTGGAGTACGTTTTGTCGCTTTAAAATATTAAACAAAAAGCATTACGTCCCTTATCTAGTCATAAACTATCCAAAATTATCCTTTTAAGGTTATTTTTTGGATCGATTCCTTTATATAAACATATGATTTAATTATTTTTTTAATGTTTTTTAATTGCTTTATACATTACACTTTTTTTTAAAATGTTTTTTTTTATATCTATTTTAAATTCAGGTTGCTATTTATCTATAGATAGGTAATAATTGAAAACGGCAGTTGAGATCAATTTTAACTGAGTGGCAATTTCGTAAACAAATACTTGTACTTGTACGATCGCATTGCAAGTTTTCAATTATTTATATTATTCTTTTTCCAAGAATGCAACAAGTGTAAAGCAGGTAGCATTATGCTAAAAACTTAGTTGTTCAATTAAAAGTTTTAATGAGACCTTTTTTTCTTCTCGAGGAAAAGTTCTCGATTTACTTGTTAGATATTTGTAACTCGTTGCAAGAGTAAACTATACTAAGAAAAATAATTCATGTACCTTTGCTACCATTAAATATCGTATTATAAATATCGAGATTTGAACTGACTCTTTTGTATCGCTGAGATGAACAAAATGTTTATAGCGATAAAGGAATTACGAAGGAAACGGAACACGTATTTAATGCTTCGTCAAACACTATTATCTTATCCCCGAAATGTTAATACATAAATCTGTTACATCGATCACGAGTAACCTTTTATAGGAATATTTTTAGAGTTGCCTTATTTTTTTAATTAAAATAAATTAGATGACTTTGCTTTAGTGCTATTTTTTGTTCTAGAGCCCCTCTGTAACGTTTTTATTATAACTAGGAAAAATAAATAAATGTCAAATAAGAAAATAAATTCCTTCTAAAGCAAATTTTATCAATCTGCATTCTTTATTAAACTTTGCTGAGAGCTCTTCGGCTGGAGGTTCATATGAGTAAAGTATTTCAATATTGCATGCCGAGAATAATAACCGATATTATACCTATAAGTCGGAATATTGTATTGTGAAAATATTGTATATGTCGTATTGTTACGTAAGAAAAGCGCCGGCATAATTTATTACTACATTACAATAACGCTCTACAATACAATTACGCTCGTTTTTCAGCTATTCTTTGTTATTATTGTTTAAATATTGTTTTATTTCATACTTTGAGTTTTTAACATTTTTCTTTGATTTCTGATTCATTCTTTTAAGTATATTTATCGTAAATATCTGAATATAATATATATCAAATAATAACAATTTGTCAGTAATACCTATGTATTACTATTATTAGTATCATTCTCCTGTCTGTCTGTCTATGACGTCTAAGTTGTTAGTAGTTCTATGATCTATCTAGTCGCTAATCCATATGAATGGTCTAAAGCCTTGCTGCATTCAACTTAAACTTTCCAGGTGCAAAAGTTCAGTATCTTTTGGCATTGTTCATTCTTAGGAATAGTATTTTCAGCATTCTGTTTAAAAATAATTAAAATCGTTTTTAATTACTTCGTCTACCTTTTATGACCACTTTTAGAGTTTGCGAGTTAAAGTGCGTTTTTACTGTGAAACGTAGTTAAGCTTGTATTTATTTATTTACTGGACGTTTAAATAAAATAAAAATTGCTAAGAAAAATGTCCCATTAGCTATCAAATCTTTTATTAGTAACAAATAGGATGTAGAGTCTTAGCCATTTATCGTACGTTCGGATTCGTCCACGTAGGAGATTTTCAAGAAACAAAATGATAACATATTAAAATGCCACAAAACATTATTTGATTACTACATATTTTTTTTCTTTCCTTAGATTATAAGATAGTTTAAGCTCAAGTACCATCATTGACTAATAAAACCTGTAGCGTACTCGAATACGCCACACCATCTATATTATATGACCGCATACGTTGACGTTTTAATTACATTTTATAAAGGACGTTTAAAATAATATAATTTTCAGGGGAAAATATCAAAAAGTTGAAATTACAATTATTTACTACATTTTCATTACATAATTAATTACGAAACTTTTTTTTTCAAGTAAGTACAGTTAAAATAGAGTACTCACAGCTGGGTAAAGGCCTCTATCTCTAATATTCGAAGCCGAGAATGGCCCGCCACGCTCTTCCTTCATCGCAGAGCACGTGGTAAACACAGCATTTAAAATTGCTATTATCAACATTAATAGTGCCAGCACCGAGGATCTCTATGAAACTAAAGCGAGCGCCTTGACCATTACCTTTAGTACCTCGAACTAATTTGGTTTCCTTCCAACTTGCCAATGGGCCCTTGCATTTTAATTGGTACATTTGCTATGGATGAATGAAAGTAGGTTGACGAAACAAATATATGAGGCGAGTGTAAATGGTAAAGTCGGGAGAGGAAGACCTAGGCGAACATTTCACGATCAAATCGGAAACGTTCTGAAAAATGGCCATGTCAAGAGTACTCTAAACCAACGAGCATGCATGCGAAGATTGATGAAAGTGGAAGAAGCGAAAGACGTATGTCAGGACCGTAGCAAGTGGAAGAAGATTGTCTTTGCCTACCCCGTTGGGAAAAAGGCGTGAATATGTAAATTCATACATTTGCTATCCTTATTGTTTTTTAACGAATCTGTTGACGTGAATGGTAACATTTCCATTTATATCGATGCCAATCAATCCGATTGAAATTAACATGGTTTTCTAAGGAAAATTTCAAAATACGTCATTTTTCTATTAAGTATATATTTTTTAAAGATTTTCGCTATGATTACTAATATTCCTGTTGATCACTGTTATTGATTCACGACAATAGTCGAGCGCCGGACTCGAAACTGCAACGTCATGTTTCGCAGTCCGCACCTTTAACTATTAGGCTATTGGCGCTTAAGACTATACCTATGACTGTTTTCTTTATAGAAATTACAAAACACCTTTTCGAAAGTACGAGTTAATAAAATAATGAAACAAAGGAACAAAGCAAATCTCTCTTATCTATTTTTATACACAAACTTTAACAAAAGCCTCTCATAGAAAGTCGCACTAAAGCCGACATGTATTTGATGGAAGGTTTACTCGTGCTTACCACGCTATACAGGCGTGTTGGGAACTACCGATGTTTTCGTAGTAATACTTCTCCTCATTAATAGGCTATTAATAAATAGCCTTAGTTGCTTCTGAAGTCGTTAAATGCACTGTAAGTTATATTAAATCATTATTAAGTGTACACAAGCAATCACAATCAAATTTATAAATTAAAATTGAGAAAACCAAAGAGAATGTAATCGTTACGTTATAAGAGTCGGGAGTAGGTGCGTAGCCGGCCTTTAAGTATATTTGGCAGATGCGTAGGAGAATGGGGGTGTGATTGGGGAGGGCGCAGTGGGCCTCCAGTTACCCCGGTCATCGAACTAAATGCAGAAGCACAAGATACCTCAACTTAACATCGATATTCTGCGAGACCATGTTAGTACCTCGGTCGAGCGGGCCCATTCGAACAGCAGCGAAAGCAGCCGCTAGGCTCTAACACAACAGCTCCAGTGCGGGTTGGCGGACTTCACATATCCGCTAAAATTTTTTTTTTTACTAGACAGACATGCAAGTTCTTTCACGATGTTTTCTTTTACCATCGAGCACAGTATAAATAATGTTTTACTATATGTTACGTAGGTTACTACCTACCTACTTTAGCAGCCGGTGAAAGACCGCTGGACACAGGCAGCTCCATGAAAGCGCCAACAGAGGCCGCAATTTTAAGGATGGCAGATATGCCCATACTCACTACATTAAGCCGGGCGGGTTGCTGAGCGCAGTGCTGATACTTCCGCTGAAGTAATACTCCCCATCATAAGCCTCTGGTGTTCGGAACATTTATTTTTCTTTAATAAAATAAACATTTTCCTTCCACATTGAATTGCACATGGACAAACACACAGACCGGGAATTATTATTTGAAGTCCATACAAATACTAGTCCCGAGCGGGAATCGAACCCGCGACCCACAGCGCTGCAGCTAAACGCTAAGCCACTACGCTACCGAGACGTCCGATGGATTTTCCATCACCGCAGTCGCGAGACCATCGTTCGTTAATCAGCACCAGTAGAGTGTACCGCGTGCAGGTGGGGTGGACATGTGCAGGAAAAGTTAGTATAGTCCCTCATATAACCTTTAAAATAGTTTATGTAATAACAATAACATATATAAAATTACGTTCGTCGCTATTGATAAGTTATGATGTCTCCCTCCTACTTAGCGTATTAGACATGAAGTATTGTAGTGCATATGTTCATAAACACAGTTGTACGTATTACAAAACCTGACCCCAAAATATATTTATATTTATGAATCGCGAGGTAAACGAGAGGTGTATCACATTTATTTATTTATGTATTGTGTAATATTAATAATATAAGTAATTTAGTTAGTCTCTTATGAACACATGTCGTTTTATCACATTTCCTCTGGTTTATCAAAGCAGATAGAACAAAGTGACATTTTGTAAGTGAATACAAATCAAAAAATTTATAAACTAGATACTCGTAGATACGTGTAATAACACTGAGTATTATTTTTTTTATATAATCCTCTTTAATAGAGGAAACGTAGCCAGTCTGCGCACTCAAGTTTCACATGTGTTTTAGTATACAAGTTCGTATCCAATGTCTCAATCTCAATCGTATGAAGCTGAAGTGGTAAAGGACCGGCCACATTGCTCGCAGAACCGTTGGGGAACAAGAAAGGGTCTTGAGTCGCAAACACGTACAGACAATACAATGAATTGCGACAGGCTGTAAGAATCAAATAATTACGAGCGAGCGTTCTTTTAATGACACATTGAATTAAGAGACAAGTATTTGTCATTAACGCTGGATAAACAATAACATTTTAGTTTCAACTGTTCGTTTTTGTTTTGTTGTCGTCGTTTGTTTCCGGGCAGATGTGTGGAATATCTCATTAAAAACGTAAAAAAAAATGTAATGTAGCAACCTGTAAGTGCAAAGCGGGGCAAAGGTCTCCTCAAATATCTGAGAGGGCGTAGGAGCCGGGAATGGCACTCCACGCTGCTCCAGTGTGGGTTAGCGGGCTTCACATGTCCTCGAAATAATATTTTTTATTATTTCTCAGGCATGCAGGTTTCCTCACGGCGCTTTCCTCCACCGCTGAGCACATGCAAAAATACAGCTCTTAAACTTGCTATTAATCGAACCTAGGTCACTGGTGCTCTATGACATCAAAGTGAGCCCCCTGACCACTAGGCTACCCATTAATTCATATATTACGTACAATCTCTTCAACCGACTGAAATCAGTCTACTACTGAACGTTGGTCTTTGCCATTGAAAGGATTTGTTGTCGTGAACGGCTTATTTCACTCGTGTCAAGTCACGAGCCGTACGACAACCTTTGACGCTCCTGTCCATTACCGCACTAGAAAATTCAAGCCTGGCATGTTCGATACACAATATGTCAAGTCAAGTCAGCGTCTGGCGAGAAAGCGCCCATGACCGCGAACAGAGCAGCGAATACAATCGGAGACAAAGACACACTTTGTTTGAGCCAGCTTTCTTTTAAGTATATTCAAATGGTTATTTCCTCGTCTATCTGAAGAATATAACACGTTTACGACATAATTATGTACATATTAACTTGAGCTTCCTCATACGGCCTGCAGTGAAGGACCAAGTCTCGGATCTATATGTCATCACGGGAAGTCAATGGATGCAGGTGGCTCAGGACCGAGCTTCGTGGCAATCTTTGGGGGAGGCCTATGTCCAGCAGTGGACTTCTGATAGGCTGAAATGATGATGATGATGATGATGATTAACTTGAGAGTTCACCGAGCTGGCCTTTCGTTCACAAAAATTATTCTTCGATTCTTTATATCAAACTGTTTAAACAAGCAATAACTTCTTTAGATGTAGCGTTGACACGTAGTTTTGTACTGAATATAATGTAATGTACCGTATTTACTACATTTACGGTACTCAAAGTCCTTAGGTATGTATTTTTAATCTGTAAAATTATGCATCTATTTGTGTCCTGAATAAAAAAAAATATGTGTTTAAATCGTCAGTATAGCGGTATCATGTTGTCTCTCTTTATAGATTCAGTAGTATAGTAGTGTTCTGTCGTGTGAGCTTGGTGCGTTGCTAATGACTGCTTAAGGGTGAAGGTAATGAAAAGTCTAGTTTGTGCAAGGTACTTTTACCACGATTTATTACATAAAACAGCGATCGAGGAAATGTATCAGCGGCTGATCGGACGGTGGTAGCGGCCGGTGGCTGCGCGCACGCGCGGCACCGTCCGCGCACGCGGCCCATTGCGCGGCAAAATAAATAAACATAAATACAACAATTAACATTTATTTCAATCCATAGAACCATATAAGTTATAATCAAACGAAATACTACTCGTACATGTAAATCAATATGGTTGTATGTTGTTGCAATGTCCGAGGGAAAGTAGTCTCAAGACTGAAGAGGGGGGGGGAGGGAGTGGAAATAAATAGGGGAGGCGGAGAGGGGCTGGCGCGGGATGCGGGACGCGGGTAGGCGATTCTACCGCGATGCGCTTACATACAACTCCTTCTTATCACGATACCTTATTATTACATTATATACCCACATTACATTTTTTTCGGAGAAACAATTAATATGTATTATGTATACTGTATAGGTATCATATATATATATCATACTGCGTAATTCAATGTATACTTTTTAACAAACAAGATGGAATATCAAATGCCGCACTGCGCGGCCGATTAACATTAGGTTAATTACATTTAATATCATTTTGATATGAAACAGTGCATTTCAAAAGTTCAACCTTCACACCTTTAATAGTATCCCTCACATGTAAACCTTTATAGAAAAAACATTTTATTGTTCTCGCTTTGTATTCATAAAATACTTTCAAATGCAACAACTTCTTAGTCTTAGTTCATAAACATTAATTTTTTATTTCAATTCAATAAACATTCAATTGACTCATTTATCAACGACAAAAACCTACAAAAATATATTATAAACATTAGCACGAGTCAAATAGAGTGCAGAGGAAAGGTCCAGATGATGCAGTCAGTGCGTGGGGGACGCGACCGCGCGGGGCCGGTCCGGGGCGGGCGGGAGTAACGGGGCGCGATGGTAATACGACAAAAGCGCAATGCGCACACGTTTCTTGTGCCCACGCACGGCCGCGCAGCTCGTGGGGCGGTGTGATACGCGGAGCGCCGATTTCAAATCTATATACGCGGGTCCTACCCATTTAGATGCGATAACGCGAGTCTCTTTTATAACTAAAAAAAATAATATAAACTTTCAAAAACGTTAACATCTACAGTCATAACAAAAATACACTAATAACGACTACGCTACGGAATCTACGTACTACCTAATCTATCTACTATGTAAATTTGAAACGAAACTAGTGTTCGCTTACTACGGAAACGACAGAGGGCGCGAGCGGGGCGCCCGGGGAGTCCCGGTACTGGGCCCGCGATCGCCGGGCGCCGCGCGTGCTAATCTCATACGGAGCGGTCCTACGAAGCGAGCCAGAGCGAGAGACCTGCGGGCCCCGCGGCCCCGGACACGATATTGGCGCCTCGGTGGTGCACTGCAGTCATTCCGGAACTTGGAGGGGCGGGGGGCAGGGGGGACGGGGGACGGACGGGGCGGAGCTGGTAACGATGACGGTTATACGGATCGCGAGCGAGCCTGGGTGTCCGGGGCGTGGCACGGGGCCTATTAAATCTACCTATATACAGACGCAGCCACTACACTTGCGCATGCATACGCGAGTCACTTGAGCAAACTAGCGCGCGGGGGCCTGCAGGCACACGCCGCACGCAACCGATGCCGGTACTATATAAATATTCAACAACTTAAACGACGCCCCGCGCCCGGGCCGGAGCGGCACGGACCGGCACGGACTGTGTCGGTACCGGACCGAGCCGCGCGGCACGGGGGCGCGGCACGACGCACGCTGGGGGCGGGTACACAACAAACACCCTTTGGTTAAAAAATAACGATTCTCCATAAAATTTTGGTCCGTACGTCGTTGACTAACCCTGTAGAATATCGAACTGAGTCCGGACGAAGGAATTAGAGACCACGATCGATCAGAGTTCAAACGGAACTTTGGTTAATATTCACCTATTACACTAATAAATAAAACTTACGGTAACTGCAATCTTGATTATTACTATGAGTGTTGAAAAATTATAGAGAATAAGGAGCCACTACACAGATTACAATATCGTCAAAATGTGAGTAATGCCTAAATAGATTAAGAAGAAGTTGAATAAGTACGAGGAAACTCCCTAAAAGCTTACACATACAAATGGGAGATATTGACTTCGACTTTTATTTAGATAGAGGTTGTATGTTAGCAAGTGTTTTTATGAATGTTATTTAATCACTTCGAACGATGCTGTAACTAGCTAAATGGCTCCACTAGAGAAGAAACGACGACAGCGAATAGGAGTTGATTTGTGGAGATGTGGGAGGGAGAAGACGCGGAGCGGATTTTATTATCGAAATAGACAGGGATAGTAAGATGTGGACCAAAGTCACAGTGAATTAGTCCATGAGTCTCATACAACTAACGGTTATACGTCTATAGAAATACATTTAAACCGAATATTTAAAAAGCATAAATAGATGTTGAAGTTGATGTGCCCGAGGCCGGCAGCGGCGTCGCCCGCAACCTGAAAAAATTAATGAATTAATTATAATAATATATATATATCATGCGGTTACAGAGCTCGCATAATTTCATAGTACGCTAGTGATCACAGTTCGATCCCGGTGCCGGCAACACATCATTTGTTAAGTGGTTTTTTTTTTATGGGAAAGGCAGCAAACGAGCAAGCGGTTTACCAGACGTTAAGTGATTACCGTCGTTCACGTAGATCTGCAACACCAAAGGAGCTACAGGTGCGTTGCCGGCCTTTAAGGGTATTTGAGAGATGGGACGGAGAATAAGGAGTGGAATGGTAAGGGGGAGTAGGCCTCCGGTTATCTCACTCACCGAACGAAACGCAGAAGCACAAGATGCCTCTACTTCACGCCGGTGTTCTGCGAGGTCGTGGTATTTCACACTAATTCCGTGACATTCTTTGATAAAATAAGACCATGTTATTATTCATGGCCAAGATATGGTTTCGTTTATTGGCAACCTGGGCTTATGCTCTATGCCAAAAAAAGTCCATGTGACATCATTCCCCGATAAAATCGTAGCGTGTTATTTTTCACATCATGCATACCATTGAAAGAAACAATAACGAATTTGAATTATAAGGAATTATAGTGAAATTGTTTGTGTCATAGCAGATAGTGGTTTGAGGCATAGCTGATTGTATTATATCGTATGGTGTCTCTCGTGTCCCTTTTACGGCATGATCCTCTGATTTTATCGCAAAAGCGTTATCGGATAATGAAGGTCAGAACGAGGAAGAGCCTCTATGTATGCGCGTACAGGGACCTTGTTCGCTTTGATATATAAAAATCACCTAAATTCCATGTGACGTCAGTCCCGATAACTTAATAACGTGTTATTTTTTAACACGGTTCGTTTATCCAAGACATGTTTACCAATAAACGAAAACATGTCATAGGTGTGAAAAATAACACGGTATAATTATAACGTGCAGTGAACTTTACACGGAATATTTGTGATTTTTATTTTTATTTTTATTTATCCATATCCACTATGGTAATGGATACAGATGTGATACTATAATACATTCTACGCAGTTGACAAGATTCTATAATAATTTAAAGTTGTCTCTTTCTCATTGGTTAAGTGTTACTAATTCCATCGCAAATCGATCTATTGGTTGAATCTTTGTCGGTTGATTTTTAAACAGCGAATTATTGTTACTCACTTGTCGTGTGGCGTGTTTGTGCTATACGGGGCGGTGGTACCGCGGACCGTCTATACGTCCGCATACTTAGATAGCTTCTCGCGAAGGATATGATTCTCCTTCTTCAGTAGCTCCACTTCTTGCCGTAACCCCATATTCTGTAATATTATAGCAGAGCAATTAAATAAAAATATTAGCATGCTGCAACGAGATATAAAGACGAAGAAGACCGAAGAAAGCTCTGGAGTACTTAAAAAACTTAAAAGTAAGAAAGATTGACGCCGTGAATGCGACTAAAGAAAAACAAGAGTTTCGCGGCGAAGAATGGCAGCGGACAAAACCAAGCTTTTCGGGTATACGTTACGTGACTATTGGTACGTACCAATATACGAAAAGTCAAAGTAAGGTATGAAAATAACCATCTTCCACGCCTGCAAAATTCAAGGCATCACAAGTTGACTTGCAAGTTCTTGGCCTCTATCTGCTCGGACTTAGGTAATATTATAGTAATCAATTATTAGCATAAAGATCAGTTTAATGGAAGTGTTACGCCACATTAAAAGAAAAATTATGCGTATTAAAACGAAACGACAAGGAATATTGCAAGCGGGAGTACTTTCTCCATATCGGTAAGGCACCAGCACATCGTTTTGGTGTTTCTGATGTTTCCTCTCTTTTACCTATTCTAACCGCGAAACCTTTCTTTGAGTGATTTTCATGTATTTTAGAGTTTGAAGAATTAAGTGGTACAAAATTTGACGTTAACCGCGAAATGGTATCGGTCTGTCATAGGAAATGCACTCGCTATCAATAAATATTCTTTTGATGAACCTAGTTCAACTTGTAATCCGTAAGGATTGGCGAATTGTGGGATTCGATTGGTGGAAATTACGAATCTATTGACAACGTAACTAATCTTTCTTCCTCCGTCCGAAACCAACTTTTCATTCAAACAACAATTTCAGATTGATGACGGATTGTGCGTCATCATCGGATTTGCTACTCGTGATTGCCACGAGTTTTGTCTCCTTTACACGCAAGGAAAGAGGGGTTGTCAGTTATTTCGCCACTACTAAGCGGCCAATCTAGTATCTAAATCTAGATTACATAAAAAAATAAATGTTGTATAATATAATTCTATGTGTATCGTTCATAGTTTTTTTAATAAATTTTTCATAATAAAATAATTGAAAAACACGTTTATAGGAATAGGCTTCTATTCACCTCCTTCTCAAGATAGCCCGCACGCAGAGCGATTTGGTTCTCTTTCATGCGGCGCGCGTCACGTGAGCGCTTCGCAGCCATATTGTTCTTTCGCCGGCGCGCCCAGTACTTGTCGTCTTTCAGGTCATCGGGCACGAACTGTCGAGGACGATGAAATATGTTTAACACGCCGCGCCCATACACTCAAACCACCCTTCACCCAACAACGATACACAAGATGCGAGCTACGACGTGGCGGAGATGCGTTCGCGATGTCGCCCATCGCATCTCCGCCACGTTGCTACGCTAGCACGCACACGGCATAGCACCGAACGCATAGACAAATATGACGCATTATTTTTTTTATTCACAGTGTCATTTTCTATTAAGCTTCAAGTAAGTGTTGCCCAATGCATAATATGAATTTAATGAACTCCATGTCGCATTTGTATACGCATTAATAACAAGTAGTAAATAAATTATTAAAAGAACAAAGAACTCGACTGCGTAAACATTTTTATTCCTTTTCTTTATTTTTATTCGTAGATATCATTCTTAAATATTATATGCTATGTCACTTCCACAGTAATAACGAATCTAACGTCACATCATATTTTGAAATTCAACAAACCGTTTAGGCTACAGAGCGTGCCAAAGAAATAAACATGCATACATACATACATATATATATACTCTCGAAAAACATTACCCTCTTTCTGGGGCAGTCGGGTTAAAACCACCGTAACTATTCTTATTAGCCGAGAAATATAACATGCTCTGTTCATAAATAATATATGCTACACAACTACAAACATTAAAAGCTATCCTGAAGAAATTATCGTCTTCTTTATCAACCCTATTTAAGTCCATAGCAGAGAATAGGCTTGTTAAAAAAGCGCCAGCAATACATATGAAATGAGTACCCTTGGATAGTTTACCCTTACTTACAATACTGATGCTGCTCCCCATTACTAGTCTATGAGATTTAAAAGAACTTTCCGTCGACTGTTGGCCGCTAGAGTCTCATTTCATAACTAACCGATTATACCGAACTCAAATGCCATAGACTAGTGATGTAGAGGAGCATCACAGGTGCGCGGCAGCCGGCACTGCGTTTACTAACCCGCCCAGCATAGAGACTACGAGCAATTATTATATACACGGCAAGCCGGTGGCAGTTTCATCTGGTAAGGCCTTGCCCAGCAGTGAACTTTACAGGCTGGTAATAAAAAGAATTAGCCGTTTGGATGTACCCCCCTTAACACAAAATTGCAGAAATTACTTAAAGATATTTTTGTATAAGACGAATAATCGATCAGCAAACCGAAAACACTAATTTTAAAACACATTTCTTTGACATTAATTTACATAGTTAATACTGAATATTAGTTGAACTTCTGCCCCGTGTAAGACTAAAATACCTACCGTTGTAGAGCTGTTTTGGTACTTTTTAGTTTTATAGCTAGGCAAGTCTCTTTTAGCTCTATAGGTTATTCAAATCGAATTTTATATATCATGATAGTTAATATTTTTTTAATTTTCTCCTAAAGTTTTAAGTTATACTGCGAATTCCTAACCACGACCCGGTAACAGTATAATTCTTAGCTTTACGTTGCAACTAACTCGAAAAAACTAAAATAAATTAACAGTGAGTATGAGTTCATATTTATCATTAGTTACGTGTCGTCATACAAGTGTATGAAGTATAGCTTTGTTGTTAGATGCGGGATGGCGTCTCTATAACATGAGACCTGACTGGCGCGGCCCTGATTAGCACCTTTCTGGCAGGCTGAGATATTGCCGTCGTGTGCGTGTTGTGGCTCGTGCTGGCACGCACACATATTAGCCGCGCTCGGTACCTTTTTTTGAAGATGACATACTACTCTGTTTTTATTTATGTTATTTTTACTATGTTAATATGACTTATTTATGTACAGGTTAAACATAAGAAACAGTGACAAATATTGTTCTTGTCAATCATATTGTTTACGTTATTTACTCTCGACTTGAATGCTATTTTAGAACATTGCACAAGTTTTATCAAACTTTAACTTACAATGGATATCAACGTCTCATTACCATTAATTAAAGAAATTGTTTGTTATTGAAGTCCCAAGTGAATAAAGATACTAACTGTAGAATGCATCTTCTACAAACAGGTTTAAGAAGTCATTAACTTTTGCAATTAATCTTTAAATCGTTATGAAGAGTTTTGAACATATTCTTTTACAGTTCGAAAATTGGCAATTAAAACATTTAATCTCTGACACGAATCACACACAGTTCCTCGTTAATAATTGGGTTAGTCTCGGGCTCACTACAACAAAGTGAAGGATTGTCAATATCAGAACAACCATTTAACACAAGTTTTCTTTTCGAAAATCAATTGATTATAATCTGTTAATTTGACGGTTAACGTTAGTTTTAAGAACGTTACAGAGCTTTGTCTCTTTCAAATTAGAAAATACTAATAATAAATACGATTAAACTCAGATCCTGGCTTATTGTTAGACCCATACACAATATACTAGGTTTTTTTAAATCATTAAGAACACTAGCAAAATATATCGAAATTACGAATAATGTATATCGACAACATTGATCTCTTGTTAAAATATAATAATACAATAATAAAAAATACCTCTTACAATGTCAATATTTCCTACTTAAAGGTGAGGCAAAATAAGTAAGATTATGGTGCAGTGTGAATTTATAATTAAATGTATTCAATGTTGCAGTATATAAACAAAGTTCAGAACCGACTACAAGCTACGAGTATAATATTTGCTGGCAGAAAACTACTTACTAGATTTAGGTTAATCGAGCAACTCTGTTATAATTACAAGGTTAGTAAAATTTTGGGAAAGCGTTAAAGAAGCTTGTCATGCTGTCTGTCAAGTATGCTGTATGTACTTGTACCAATGTAATAGTGTGTGTAATATGCTGTGAGTTCTGTGACCAAAGTATCTTAAGCAGAAAACTTCACTAGCTTTCTTTAACCAGTACGTGGATTATATGAAACTAAATATTAAGAACTTTTCGAGTTTGCGAGTACGCAGCATCGAATATATTACTCACCCACCATACACAATATATTGTGATTAGTATTTATGATGCATTTTAGATATACAGGGTTATGCGACCTTATTGACGCTTAAATAATGAAAAATTTATATCTTCTGTAAAACCTTTTCGTAATTTTGTGTACGTAAATATACATCTTTATGAAGATTATTAACTAAACTACTAATAAACTCTCGAGTTATTGTGAGAATATTTTTCATGGGTGAGCATTTAATAATGAGATTTATAGTTAGGTCTTCTAGACTTAAAACGATCTTTACAGTATAGAATACTTTAAATATAATTTTTTTATACTTTTATAATCGCGTTTACAAATCTGTCGATCGTTCCACGGAAACGGACCTGGGTAGTGTTGGTTTGTGTGTTAATGTGAGTGACGCCGCACCCCGCTGGCTATTGGCAGCATGCCGCTAGGAATGATCAGCGCACTAACATCATTTACCTGTTTCCGGGACTTCTTGATCATGGGCTGCGGCTTCAGCTCCTCATCGGAGAACGCCCTCGTCCGTGGATCGAAGTCACGTCCCGACGACGCCATTGAGAATGCTGAAATTGTTAAAATATCATTATTAGTACGTATACATATCATTAAGTACGTCCGTACGTATATTTGTATGTAAATAGGTGGTACTCAAATGTACTAACCTCCTCAAATCATGCCAATGAAAAGTATTAAAAATGTTACGATTCGATCGTGAATACATCTAGACTCAACAAACCTTAATATTTATTACAAATATTCGGATGTTCATCCAGAATGCGTAACTAAACACGAATGTCTTCTGGTCGGTGTACCGCAATACCAAATCTTGACGCCTATATCAGTTTAGTTTGCGTATGAATAATATAAAATAATTCAAAATTTTCACTTACATTTTAATAACTTATTATTAAACGGCGATAAATGTAACAGGAACTTTTCATGATCATGCAAACGGTCAGGGATGTTACATTATCAATAACAATTCCAACTAAACACTCAGGTAAATTGTTTACTCTGTAAATCATAGAAAAATAAAATACTTACTTGAATCGGCGGGCGAAAGCGGCGGGTTGATGGTATCGGGGCTCATACAATCTGAGGGGGAAGGCGAGCGCTCACGTTTGGTGACGGGCGCCTGTAGGCCCAGCGCCAACCCCGTGCCTGGTCCGAAGGCTGAGCCGCCGAGGTGCGCACCGCCCAGACCCTCTCCCGGCATGCCATTCTCCGACAGGAACTCGTCTAGGTCCACGTACTGAAAACACCCAACGTGACACGTCACACATCGCACGCCAATCCCTATTGCCACAACTGGGAGTAGCGCCGAGCGGTCAGCATTTTCGAGCGTGCAAAAACAAAACACTAATACAAGGTAAATGCAAAAAACAATAAATTGAATTGTTTCTAATAAAGACAAAAATGTACATTCGCAATGTTTCAATTCGCTTGCCATAATATTAATAATAAAATTGCACTTTAACTATTGTATTGAACTTAAAAGTAGCATGGGAGCCGAGCGTCATACGAGAAAAATTACGGAAGCGATATTACCTAATGCGAGCATGAGCGGTTAGGAAGCCGGTGAGAGACACACACGACACGCAACACGCAGTAGGTAATATAGTAGATTACTGACTTCTTGTACCTTGAGATCGGGATCGTAGGGCAGGGTCTTGTCCCAGAGGTTGGGTCCGAGAAAGGCGGCCTGCGCCTCCCACAGCTCGTTATCATCTTTCTTGTCTTCTAGCGTATCCTTACTGTTCACCGACTTGCCTGTAACAATAAGAGCGTGTGCCGGGTCACTGCGAGCCCGCGGTCGCGCCCGCTCGGTCCACACACGACAACGGTGCGCGGCGCCTTTGTTCTCGCGTATTCACAAACGACGCGCGATAGAAAGCATTTTTAACACGCAATTCTCGAAGGCACCGTTCTACCGATGTCGATACGTGTGCATGGTTACGTCGCGATTGTTTCATACATACAGTGCAACAGTTCTCCGAAGTCGAATGATAGGAAAACTGTTGCCCGGTAAACTGGGCCCAGTGCACTATTGTCGGTGTGGTTCCGCCGGGCTTACACCGGGCGCAAAGCGCTGGGTGGTTTGTAATAGTCTAACGCTCGGTTAACAAAAATAATACTACTCGTATCCTATTAATAATAAGGAACAAATACATTCGCAGCGCTCAATACGCGTCAAATATTATAATAGGAGTCGCAACAGCAAATACACGGACAGAAAATAATGGTTAATTTGCATAAATTATAATTATATTACTGAAGTAATAATCAATAGTTACAGAAAGTTAGCTAAAAAATTAACAAAAGTACTCATGCTAAACGAAGATCTGGCGTATGTAACTAACATAGGCGGATACGTATGAGTTCCTTAAGAATAAGATTCGGCGGGAACGACCTTATTTCCATGCCGACTATCATAAAACAATTCAACTAGTTGTGTCGCTTTTGACGATGTATTTGTTAAAATTAATAATTCATCCTCACAAGTCACAAACTCTTGTATTATATTAATTCCACAGGGCGTATTTGTGATAACAAAATGCTTTAGGTTATTAATATTTTATAAGCTTATTTATAATAAACAAGTACTTTACAAGTCAATCGATATTTTAAAAGCTTTTCGTTACGAAACTGTGTTTAAAAAATTATGAATACGCTAATCAATTTATAGACAAATTTATTAATATAAATGTAAGTAATGAGTCTTAACTATAGTTAAAGTATTGACGACCGCATGGCTTAGTGGTTACTCTAACGAACTGTTTAGTCACAGGTACGAATTCAAATTGAAGCCAATATTTGTGAAACACACAAATTATTTATTTTTCAGTTCCGGTTTGGTTGTGTTGCCTCCTGTGTCTCTGACACTGCATCTGACCCGGCCCTTCCTTCGATCTTATATATCGAGGAATATTATATAGGATACAGGACAGGTAAAGACTAGTGAATGCCTCAGCATTTGTGCATACTCTTGAGGTACTATATTATATCCTGGGTGACTGCACAACCCAACTGTCAATTGCTCTGCTCACAGCGTTCAGTTTTCGCCGTGGTCGCTGACACCCAAGAGGAGAGTTAGTTAGATTAATTAATTAATTACTAAATAATTAAACACAAAACTTCACGTTTTCCCTGGATTAATTAAAATAGGAAATGTATTCATAGCGAGTGGATATGCGAGGCCAAGATGGAGGGACTTGCTACGGGAAACGTAAGTATAAGTATTCTATTATTTCTTCTCATCAACATCTATCTGTCGCGTTAAATGCTATGTTATTCCTACTAATACTTTATTATTGCTATTTATTAAAATTTGTACATTTTATTGTATAACTTAAATTCAAATATTAGTAATAGTAAAATACAAATGTGTTCAAAAATATTATGAGCTATGGATATTAGCGTAACAATAACTGGTTTTTCGTAACACTGGATGGAATTATGGATGCCACTGACGGTGGAGAGAGCACGTGGCCGTGCTGTTTCGTTTGAAGGGCGAAAGGTAAGTAAAGTGGGGATAACGCAATTGTAGAGGGGACGTCACGCGGACGTTATACACGAAACAATGAGCCGCGTGACTAAATGTGTAATTTTGACCAATGTGCAATAATAACAGAATCGCCTAAATTATATTTTAAATAGACAGGACTTATTCGGACAGGTTTTTTTTTTACCTCGATATCATAAAAAGGAACATACATCATTAAATCTTATTTCGGACATAGACACTTATTTTGACGACTAAGCTTTTAGTCTGTTTTGCTACGGAGGGCAGTTTATGTTCCTGCACGATACAAGCGTTTGTATTATCTACAAATGATAAAAATATTCATAACTTCGATATACTAACATGAAGATCCGGAATACTCTAACTTTTGTATTTTAAATCCCATTCAAATTCATCAAAACAGCAAAAAAAATGAGTGATATATTTTATATATCTCATATATTTTTATGACATATGTCCCAGACCCATGCAGATGTATAACTTTAGGTAATAGATAATTTATACAAAATGTCTTAATTAGACATAATAAAAATAAACAAAATTAACAAGATTGCATTGAAGACACCATTACAATTGCTAAGGGCGAAAGGCGAAGCGAAGCGCGACGAATTTCCTCGTGAAAAACGCGCGAAATGCGAGTGGGGTTGAGCGCGAGTGGGGACGGCTGCAGGAAGCGGGAAGTAACCCAGTTGGCTATGTTACGTGCGCCGCCACGCTTTCCTCCGACGTTCCGCGCGGTCGGAACACGCACGCCCCCACTTTATTGCACAACAGCAAAATATATGCAATCCGAGATGTTCCTGAACTGGGATATTTGTACATTTATTCGTAATTCGATGTATTGAATGGCATATTAAAATAATAAAAAACAAATCATTATTAGAATGCATGTGCAATGATAATCCATAAATAAAAGTTATTTTGATTTAATCAGGTTTAATAAGGTAAAGTGAGAAGCAAAGGTTTATCAACATTTTTATAAGAGAAGCATACATTTTACTTATCCAAGCAATTTTTTTGAAATATTCCGTAATAAAACAAGACAATTCAACGCATTTTTTTTTAAATTACGTCATCTCTGTCTACAGCAATAATGCCTAAATAAAAATTCCTATGTAGAAATATTTATTACAAGCATAAAGAACCAATGAACAAAGCCAACGAAAGCAACTGGGGCGGGCTGATCCAATAGCTGGGATCGTTTCCGCTCTCACTTTCATCGCGCAAGAGAAAGTCAGCGCGGTGACGATATCGCAACACTATGCAAAGTCACTTGGAACCCAACGCGAGCCTTTCGATACCGCATTCACTCGCTGCACACCTTTACTGTTACTATAATAACGTCCATCACTTGTACGAAGATAATAAATACAACATTTTAGTATAAACTCAAATAATGTGCTGTCTTATTACCAACCTTATCTCAATGTATTTAAGTATAGTCTTCTTTACGAAATTTCGAATATGAAAAAACATATTTCATAGTTAAAATTTTATTTTATAACTTTTTAATTACAGTAATCGAGTCTCCGGAAAAAATACTAAAAACACATTAATTACTTTCAATATCTATATAATTGCTTTTTTATAATTAATCCCTTCAACCACTATGAGATCTATGTTTTAACAAAACGATCTCAACAACTAAATGAGGAAGAGACTTGAAATGGTCTATGTGTATCCTGAACACATGCACGGTTGATGGCAAAAATGCGAAAAACTTTTTATAATTCTTTTAACAATTATTTGAGTCTTTGTCCTGCGTATACAACGAGTGCCTAGTGCGGAGGCAGCCTAATTTTTAATAAACTCTTTACAATTACTATTATTTATTTACCTCTACGATTAACGAGAAAACTCGACTTAACGAAATTCGACAGCGACTGGCGCCTTATGTCAGAGAAAGTGATGTCGAAATGGCACCGAACGATGACGCGACCACTCTCACTTATCTAAGAGGCGGCTGGTAGAAAGCGGTGTACACCCAAATTACACGTAGCTTGACCATTCGTGAGCAACGATCAGCTGACCTCGGTGTTAATCACAATTTTGATATTCATACTAGCTGCACATTATTATTATATTAGCAGAGTTACAAAGGAGCTTACATGCCACCCGGTAAAAGCAAACAAAATTCAATCGAAGAACCATCTTCCATTGAAGTGCCGTCACTCCTGAGGACTAAGATGGAATGCTTCGCATCCTGTGATTGTGCTGGCTCTCTTCAATCACTAAGCAGAAACATTGCTTCACTAATCAGCAGTGATTACACTGCTGATTAGTGAAGAAAATGGGTAAGATGTTGACCACTACACGGACGACTTCTAGGCAGAAAAGAATTCCTACTGAAACTAGTTGAGCTAATGTAACTCACCTTGACTAATCTAAAATCAAGCTTGACAACATATGCTTGATTCTCTATGCCCTAGGCACGCTGCAGTGCATATTCATGAAATTTATACTACGACGCGTAAGTTTTTCTGCATTCATATGCAAGAAAAATAACAGTCGGAGTATTACACAAAGTTAAGCGACATGAAACTATCAACGCATTCTTAACACAAACCTCAAAAAATCATTGCTTGTTATCGGCCCGTCAAAATGAAAAAAAAAATTGATGCTGAAAATCTTACAATGTTACGTGTATAAGCAATACGCATACAGCGACTCAAAGTTATGAAAATAACCCATGTTCCAGAGCCCTGAATCGATGACGTAAGAATCAACAACCTCCTTTTTTCCCCTTAATTTGGTAAGTGGCGACGAAGGGGAAAAGCATGGAAATTTTATAAAAACTTCTGGGAATATGTTGGGCTTCGCTATCCGTACCGGAGAGTTGCGAAAGAAGTTGAAAAGTGAATTGCGTAAATAAGTGTAGCCAAACTTGACGAAAGAAAACCGTAATGTTTTTGATTGCCTTTTTAACTTAAAGAACCCCTACCGCTATAACGTGACAAGCGAGAGTGCTCATATTAGCCAAGCATAAATACCTATTTACAGTAACAAGTTCGTTATGGTTAGTTTAGTTAATATATATCACATTGTCGTCATTACCACCTAAGTAACAGATTACAAGCAAACAAGGTATACGTGACGCGAAACTCTACCTGCACATGAGAAACTTCCGCAAACAAATTAGACGAAAGCGCTATGTTAAATCAAATTAGCTAAATCTATTTGTTCATAAACATTTATGCGTTGTGAGTTTAGTAACCAATTTATGAAATGTAATCCGAAATTACGTAACCATTTTATAAATCATTCTTAAATGTATAAGATACACATTCCTACTGGACAGAGTGCTAGTCAAAGATTATGGATTCAAAGTTTTCATTGCTAAACGTGCATCAGACAGACACTGCCGCTCTCAAGGAAGACGTTGCTGTAACTGAAATAGTTATTTACCTCAATTATAAAAATAAGGAAACATTCATAAAAAAATTCTTAACTAATTTTCCCTTTAAATTACAAGTGAAGACTTATTAACCAAATCAAAAATATCATTTTCTAATTTATATAAACTTCTTTTGACTCTATCGTTTTATTTGCCTTATATAAGAGAGTAGCTGACCATCTTTGAAACTATAAAGGACATTGAATAGAATTAAAATGATTTTAATTCCTCAAATGTAATAACAGTACTGTGGATTATTAGAAGTGTAAGCGCAAGACGGCTTGGCTATCAGCAACGGAGGCGATCGGAATGCTGTGCGGGTGTCGATGGAAAGCTACAATTACGCAACGATTGCGCTACGCTTCCTACTCGGAAAATATAGGTGAGGAGTGCGGCGCTGGCATGGCTAAAGGGGTGGGGAGGGGGATGAGAGGGGGCCTGTTGGGGAGCGGGGATCACAACGGGAAGTGGCTGCTCTTGCGCAACGGAGAAAGCCAACGTTTTCCGGCGACGTGTGATCATTTTCGTAAACGTGTGAATTGAGCGAAAGTGAGCGAGAAAGTCTCGAGCGAGACGAGCGGCACTCAATGCGAAGCGACCGCTATATGCCCGAATATTAACCTACTTAAATCATTTTTAAAACTTATTGTTATGTTTATGACCTTAAATATAATTTAGAGCACTGCGATAACTTCCTATTAACAAGCAGAAGATATTTGGATTCGACATAATATAGCATAATTATAGCCATGAGTAAAATCGATCAAATTAAATCATGAACATATATCGACCTCTCCCTTATTCACCAAAACGACATTATCTATGAAAGGTCTTGATACAGTGTCATATTCACGTTGCAATAACCATGCAACGAGACCCGAAAGTGAATAATTTGAGTCATGTACAATAAGTGGCTTCGGTTGCCGATATTATTCAAACTCGGGTCGGACAGACTACTATAGACGCTAACCACTGAGTCAAGAAGCTAAAACTACATATATATATATGTAGAGATACGTTTGGTATGAAGTACGTTGTCACCGCACAAGGACGTGTAAACAAAGAGCGCCGGCCACGAGGGCACTGGTGTATCGTGACATCGCGCCGCGGACCGTCACGCGTGTAAATACGTAATCCTAGCGAAGATTTCTTGCTTGAATTTTGCTTAGGAGCGAATTTTATATGGAAACACAAATAATCACCAGCTACATACTGGGACAAAAGGTACGATTTGCAGGTTAATCAATACGTTTTAATAATATTATTTATCTAAATGCCTAGTATACAAAGTTTGTGAAATTAATTGTAAGTTTCTTATTTATCAACGAAATTATATATATAAGTATTCACAGTGTCATCCAAAGGGGTAGGCAGTAATAACGGGTTTATATTTGACTCGACTCTGCATATCGGCTGGATATCGGCTGGGGTTCTGTTTCAAAATTTTCACCTCTCGGGGAAAATAGAAAACATGACGGAAATTGACATGTCTTTTAAGGATATTCCCTTAGTCTTCTGTGCATCCCTCGACACCCACAGGAAGAAAAGGACGATCAGATTCTTACCACCACCACACGATTTTGAAATTTAATTAATATTTAAGATTTCTTAAAAAAAAAATTTTTTGGAATTACTCCCACATTCCGCAACACGGGAATATATATAAATTGGACTTATATATTTAGTGTATATAATAGTTGTCTCTTGCGAGAATCCAACCCGAGACGCGCAGCGACGCAGGCATACACTTAACTACTACGCCACCGAGTCGTCATTACCGTTCCTCGTGTTTACTTTTCTCTTACGACTATAGTTCATAAAATTAGTAGATATAAAATTAGCAATATGTGCTACACTTTTTTTAGACGTTCTTCATTCTTTGGCAACATTCTTTCTTAACGCTATAAGCCCATTTTTTTAAGACATATTTACTATTACCATTTAAGCAAAGTATATTTATAATATTAAATAGCTGAGTGTTTTATTTCTACTACCCTTATCTCTGAATACATGCAGATAAAGACAAATAACTGACAAAAAAAAAAGTTATTATTTGAACAAAGAAAAAAAAATTGTGAAATAACACTCAGAGATTTTACATAACTATACAGATAAGTTATAAAACGTAATGAAAACTTTCCACAACCCTGAATTAGATAACGTACTGGAATTTGATATGGAACCTTGATGACACAAAAGTGACAAAACTTTTTTTAATTGTTGTACATGTACTAGGCGCACCGGGCAGACGGACACAGGCTAATATGCCAGTATAATATAGGTAATCTACCACATTAGAAAGTAATTTTGAAATATACTTGCAACAAACTTCGGTAACGTAATGTAAGGTAGGTAATTCAATGACATATTGTTTGATATTTAACTAATTATTAAAAGGCTTTTGCTATGTTTTGTATTTTTTCATTATAAACAACTTATTTTAGGGATCATAAGGCACGTTTTGAAATTAAAATAATACCATTTATAAGAAAAAACGGATATAGATTATAATGCATCATCTTCACTAATATTTTACATATTTTACGTATTAAGTTACGTAATGCTAAACCCCCTGCTTCGTAGGCGTGTTATCACTGGTACTGGTGTTTGCTATTCCACAGCATCCAAAATTCCTCTGCAAAATTTCAATCCATGCAGCATCATCCAACATCAAAATGGTTTCTTATACCACGTCTCATTAACACTTGTGCTTCTCGAAAAAAGTAACTAGAGATAAATATAAAATTGTTGTAGATCGTAATGGATAATGTATAATTACATATTATTAATTACTCATATTTTTAACGAACTGTGACACACGACTTTGTACGTGTAGTGAGCGTAATTTTACATAATCGTAATTTTTGAAGTGCAACTTCTATGGGCGAGTGAGAGTACATTTCCAGGTCGAATTTGTGTGCAACGTTTCGGTTAGCTGTTAGTGTCTTGCATTTTGAATCGGCAGTGTGTAATATTAATTCGTCTATGTAGTAGTTTAACATAAATGTAGCAATAATAACAACGCAATAGTAATATTTCAGCAGTAAGGAATATTTATCATAATAAGGCGTTATTTTGTCAAGTGAGTAGAACTGTACTGAATTAAGCGCTATTTTTTATTATTTTGGTAAATAAATCCTTTCGAAAATATAATTAAATTTATATTTTTATATTTTTAATTAGTTTAAATTTAATAGTAACCGTAAATAAAATTTTCCGATACAAACTTCCATCGCCAATTTAAAACTCTTAAGGGTTGTTATTCTTAAAGCGCTTATTCAAATGGTTAATGTTTAAAAGTATTGACATATATTTAAATACACGACTGAGAGCTAAATATATATATATATATATATATATATAATACCACTTCTACAAATATAGAAATTTTTAAAATAACTCGTTCTATTTTGGAAACCAAACAGCTTATATCCATTTGAAGTAATGTAGCTCACAAAGAGTAAAAATACAGACACACCCACACACATATTTACCCTCCCTCATTCCCACTTTATAATATAGTGTCTCTATTCTGTAATATCAAAAGTATTTTTCATATTCGAAATTTAATGTCAAAATAAATAAAGAAGGAACGAATGATTATAAATAGCTAGTAGGTTAAGTTTGTATTTGATTGCTAATTATATAAAGTGCCGAAATCTGAGGTTCCAATAATAATCATGTTATTTCCTTAATGACAATATTTAGTTTTATAACTATGTTATCATATGTCAGATATATTGGTATGGTATATAATAATAGATATGTATTACCCATAGTGATCGTCTGACGTATATATTATATATATACCTCAGTGAACTTCGTCTCATGTATTAACATGAGACGAAGTTGAATTGAATCGCGTAATTACTAATACATTTCCCAAGAAACAAAATATAAATTGAGATAATATCGAAACTACGTTGTAATGTCTCATTAATATTAGTTGTATTGTTGTTGTTCATTTCGGTAGGTGTCCGATATATACTATCACATTGTATATTTTATATAATTTCATTGAACATTTTCGTTTATTTACATTTAGTCGCTAATTAGCCTTAGTACTAAATAGTAAAGTAAAAGCCCTTAATACAAGATGAGGGGTTAGAACCCCCTTTCCGGCAAAGTTTCAAAGTACATGCACTTATCTGATCTGAATATTAGAATGCATTTTCTAGGATATAATAAATTTACGGCTATACGGCTATTAGTTTCATAGAATTCATTTTGGATTACTTATCACAAAACATCGCAGCATAAACATACTCTAGAAGTAAATCATGCTTTGGGAATCTAGCTTACCTACTAAGCATTAGCAGATATTAAGACAGTTGTGAGAACTGACAAGTGATATACAGATATCCATCATATAGCATGCTAACGTGCAACTAGTTTCGAGAGTGGGGGGGATGTCACGTTGGCTGCTTATCAGTCCAGTCACGTTTGTTCGTACGTCGCGTATATCTGTTGGTTATAATTTCTACCGCAGTCTAACGCGATACCAGGCAATTGAGTCTCAATTCCGATGGTCACACTTCTCAATATAATAGAAGTTTTTGTGTTGGTATGAAATTAAAAGATCGAGAGCGCCAATGTCGATTGCTAACAATTGATATCAACAACGGAGTCGTAAAAATCCGTTGTTTCCATTTACAAGTGACAGTGTAATATCTAGTTTTCTAGTCATAAACTTAAGTGTTGACTTTGAATAAAAGGTAATAGCTCGATGGAATAAGCAATTGATGCAAAAGGGAAAGTATGTGTACCGATTTGTTCTAAAGATCGTCACATTATAGCGATTGATAGCGAGCGACCCGGTAGGGAAATAGTAATTTTTAATTATACGTATTAACACCTCCCGCTTAAATGCAGTTTTCGACGAAACAAGAGCGTACCTTGTTCTATGTTAATAATAAAACTTGTATATAATAATAGTTGCATTTACAGTAAGATTTACAACAGTAAGATTTTGTTTACTCCGAAATTCGACCCTGTGTATGTTGCGGGCACCAAAACTTTAGAGAATAAAGAAAATGTAAAATCGCACATGATCTATTTTTGTATACTTAATTTACAACTTGGTGTGTAATTGATTTGTCCTCAAAACAAAACAAAGTCAAATGGAAATAATTGTCCTTTATTGTAAACATTAAATCATTAAAATATGCACATCGCATTATTTACATACAGAAACAAAGTTCTTCTTCTTCTTTATCTGCCTATATGAATCTACCATTGGGCATAGGTCACTATTAAAGCGTCAACAGAAGCCGGCTTACCATGCGTGGAATATTTTGCCCCTAATCCATTACGGGCGGACGGATTGACGAGAGCAGTGCAAGTACCCTTGCACTAGAGACGCGGCTATCCATTACTAGACTAAGGAGTTTCGGTTTGGATGGCGAAAACTCTATTCGAATAGAGTTTACGCCATCATTCAGCCGCCATAGCCTAGTCCGTAAGTCAAAACTGTGTAGTGTAATAAAACTGTGGTTAACAATTCTAGAAAATGATATGTAAATTGTAAATGAATAAAATTGGAAATTCTCATTAACTCTAACATTAAAAAAATTGTAACATAAGTATCAATATTTATAACCACTCGTAGCGGAGAAAATACAAATGAACTGAAAAAATATTTTCTAATGAGTTGGAATGAATAGAACTTTGGTGAGTTCATTTCAATTTAATAGCCATGTTAAAAATGCAAAACTATAAAATAAATGCAATTATCATAAAATGCGGGTAAATTTGTATAAAAGATGATCTTGTATAAATGAGGATCTAGTCCCTAACTCTTGGTTACCGTATATATGTAGCATACGTACATTAAATGAAGAACAGTAGAAAAAGGTATAACTAAAGCAAATGTCCCTCTGGTGGGACGATAGACCTCCTCTCGAGGTGTTTGGGAGGTTTTGGAGCCGCGATACACGAAATAATAATATTCTTATTATTTCTTAGACATACAAGTTTCCTCAAGATATCTTCTCTCGTCCCCGAGCCTTCGATACGAGAAAAGCCAAGCATAAAATTTCAATTCGCGATGTTAGTGCTGCCGCACCGGATTCCAGCCCAAGTCGCTCGCCCACTATGAAATTAAAGCTAGTGCTCTGATCACTATGCGACTACAGTTTAACCATGCAAGTTCTAGAGGAATTTCTTCTCAAGGGACGAAATAACTGAAATATTTAAATTTATCATTAACAGTCACGGATGGTGGACGCGTTGGCGATCGCAGAGCCATCTGTCCGTAGACGTTCGTCATTAGTTTGTATTTTCCATCTCGCACGAGACCATATGGAAGGTAGAAATAAAATATCCATGCGATGCAATGTCTGTGGCTTTTTCTCATAGTAGACTCTTTACAACGTAGTTCTTACGCTGCCGAGTAAATAATAGATTCCAGTCCCAAGCTTAGTAATTCTATGAAGTAGAAGTGAAAATGGAAGGGTAACTTTAGTATTTAGTTGTAGTTTCAGAGATTTATAGTCATATAAAATTAAAAGTTAAATAACTTTAACTGAATTTTCGTTTAATGATAGTTTGCAAGATATGATTTCTACTACAATGCTTTCCCTTTTTACGATTACTTTTAATGAATGACTCACAACGCACACAACCACAGTGTGGTGTTTTGTATATAGAATATATTCATAATATTAACAGTAAGTTATTGGAAATAATAACCAGTATAAATATTAAAAACGTTTGATTAGTTTTTTTATAAATCAAAAATGTCCATGAAATTAATTAAAACTTGAATTAAGTATAATACAGGGATATGCCATAACCGATGATAAATAACCTACAACATTCACAAATCCTTTACCTTAAGTATCTATATGATTTAATGTCTGAGTATTAAATTTCACAAGGCGAACGATAGTGAAAATCTCACACCCGCTTAGAAATACGTGGCCAGAATTAATGTAAAAAGTAAAATGCGATATGTTCAACTTAATCGAACGGCGGAGCTGCGCGGGCGCAACGTTACGAAAGTAAAAGTCGGAAGGTAGAGGCGGTTGTAGAAGGCAGGTCCGCACAGCTGGCTGACGCGGAAGTGCAACGGAAGATAACTTTTACTCTCTATCGACGGCGGAAACTGTGCAGGCTGTGCCTAGATATCGCATGCAGTCTACCACAACACAACCGTTATACCCGTTCGGATTATTTCGTTGCGCAACTAATAAAGATATTAAGTTTGTAAAATTATCTTTAGATTTATATTTATTAAGACCGTGTAATGAAAAGTTACTTTGATCGCATTATTTGTTACATAAAAATATTATACATTGCAGTTTTGTTACTGTAGTAAAGAGTTATAGTTACTACACAAAAATATGTTTAGTGTAAACTCTGTATAATTTATACTAATATGGATCTTACATATTTGTCAGTAGGTCTCCTGCGAACAGACTTATAAAGCGAAAGTTGCTCATCTTCATTAATACCGTTTTAGGAAATTGATACTAATGACAGTGTTCGATATTCAAATAATTTGATTCTAAATAGTCGTAAGTTCTAAGCAGTATGTTCGTCTGTACCCGAAGTATAAGTATTTATATGACTAAATAGTTTCTATTTATTTTAAAACTACCTAACCACGCCGGCTTCACGTGGACAATTCTCTACAATTATCGTTTAGTTATTTGTTTTATTATAAATACCCTTACCTAGTTTTACTCTCATACGAATGTGACAATTTCTTGCGGAACCCTATCAATCTGACGGTGAAAGAATATTCGACAACAACAATTTGATAAAATATCATTTATTTTTTGGGAACAAAAAGCATAGCCTTTTTCCATTAGTTACAAGGTAAGATATTTATAAAATCGATTTAATTATCCCTGGGATTACTCCGGACTTAATGTAGTATACATAAGTGTAACAGTTTACTAAGTTATCCGGCAGGATTACTTTATTCCTTATAAATTTACAGTAAATACAAATTATTTAGCAAGAGATAAAAATTCACACCCAGGTTAGAGTCGCGCTACAAATAACATTTGCAACCAAAACTCAAAATTGTAAAGTTAAGTGAGGAACTATACTTCACTAAGAAACATAATATATTAAATATTATCACGCTCACTGATTTGACTAGCAATTGGTTACTCCAGCAACCGACTTTAAACAAAGAAGGCCACAGGTTTGTTGTCTCCACTGAGGACTAAGATGGAATGCCTCTTACCTCACATATAGAGATACATATTTTACCAGGTACTGGAGTTAAGTACATCGATCATTTCAATTATTCCGCGTGAACTTAATAAATATCAAATTATCTTTCATTCTGCGGCAAACCATCACATAGTATGGTCTTGTCCGCTCGTGCGTTGTTTCAGAAAAAAATAAACGCTATTCTTCCAAAAGCCGACTTGTGTGTTTTCGCAAACAAAGAAACTGGAACAATTTTTTTTGATAGAAAGAACATATTTTTTGTTATTTTAGTATTTTATATGACATTTTTCGACGAAATATATGGAGATCTACAAAAAACTAAAATTGCACCATCTGTTAATGAGTAGCGTATTTATATAACGTGACATAAGACAGACAAAAAAAATCCATGTCGATAATTTTTTTACATTGGATGAAAAGAAAAATAAAAATAAAAAATCATATACCCATAGTTATTGTCAATGTATCAATTAATGATTAACGTTTAAGACAAAGGTCAAAAGTGACTAAAATATTTTACAAAATAATGGAACAAAACATGGCTTAATGAATAGTTTCTATTGCTATGCATTCTGTAACTAAATATACGTGTCAGTATTCAAGGCAAGGTTTCAAACTATTTAGAAAATGCGCAGGTTAATTCATAACCGAATATCGTTTTTGATAATAACTTGTTCTTACTAACCATAATTTCTTGAGCTTGTCAGTACTTATGTCAAGTTCGCTCTAATATAGAATAAACATATACCTACAAATATCTAAGTTAAAAGAAAAACACCTATGCTTATTTATGACGTGTCTTAACAATGAAAAGTAATTGTAATGACATACTACTAGATGATTAAGTACTAGAAACGGATTCCGATATTAAACGTATTCCTTAAATTTAGGAATACAATAGTTCATAAGAATATTAAAAAATATACACTCCATCATTAACTAATAATAGTTAATGTACAATAATATTTGTACACAGGGTACTGGTTAATGGTTTCATTTACAACATAATAAAATCTCATTATAAAGTATTATCACACATATCATAGCCCAATGTTGTTGTTATGCCATAGTGATTTTTATATTTAAAATTATCTAATTTAATAACGTACATAAACCAAGTTTTCCGCACTGACCTGTAACGTTATCATTTAAGTTTAATGTAAACAAGATTTTATTATACAAAATATTCGTCGTTTTTTTTTAATAATTCAAATAGTGGAGAGGAACCTCGAGGCTCACAATACGCTAAAATATATTCTCAGGCATTGTGATTTTAAAAAGTAAAAGTGCAATTTGCCCACGCGCAAGCGGAAGAAAGCACGTGCCCGGGGACGGGGGGAGAGGACGAGGCAGGCGGGGTGAAAGTCGCGAAAAGGTCGAGACTTTTTCCCAAATATTCGGAGTGAAAGTGCGCGGCTACGCTCGAATTGGTCAAAAGTAACGTGCGAGGGCAACCGGCGACCGAACGTTCACCGATCGCTCGCTAATCATTTAATATAATGAAGCATACTGTTTTGACCGTCCGATCTATGTCCGGATCAGTAGCTCATACTAAGACGTTGGGTTACAACCATTATTCGACTGTGCTGTCATGCATTTGGTGAAGCATTATAACTAATTGCATAAATGTACCTTTTTTTATTTTTCGTATTTATATATAATATGTGATACGGGAAGTTTGATTATTTTTCTATTTATATCAACAGACACTGTGATCGAAAGTCTCAAATTTATCAACATGTAAATGCTTCTGTTAAAAATCATACATTAATATCTGTTCCAGAACTTATAATTCTGAAAAAAACACAGCACATTTATGGAAAAATACATTGAAATAATAATACATATAAAACACGTTAATGTGCTATTCGCGAATCCTATACGTGTTTATATCTGAAACTGCTACTACTTTTGCTAATTGATATTTAGCCAAAACGATCCAATAAAATAATGCAATGATCTGAATTAGAGTATAAGTAGAGATAATAATATATATGTAATGTACCTCACATAACCGTGTAACTTGATTAAATTTCTGAAATGTCGACACAGGCGTAGCCGCGGATAAATAGTTGTATAAAATTTGATAAAGCGAACCTATGAAGTAAATGTTTCCCCTAATATTATTAATAACAGCGCGAATGACGCAATTGCTTATAAAGTACATGAAACAAAAAGAAAGTTCTGTCAAAAAATAAAACCCGTAGTCACTCTGACGAAATACAAGAAAAAAATTAGGCATGCACATATTTGTCACAAAGCAACGGAAACGAATTGGTGGGCGCTGTAATGGACACGTGTTAGATCTCGGCAATAGTCAATTGTAGACATCCTGAAAAACCCTGTACCATTTCTAAAAAAGTTTAAAAGATAACTATATTATTTATAGTGGTTGTTCCTTGTATACTGTCCGCTGTTACATACGGCATATCTGAATTTAGAAGCATAAACGTATCGATTTTTCAGATCTACTACTTTCCATGTAAACATCGATTTATCTTCAATAAAATCTTATTCAAAACGGAAAATATCTAATAATGTACGAGGATATAGGTAAAGGCAATTGTTTTATTTTTATAAAATTGTACGTTCTATCAATATTCAATAGTCGTAATGCGGACTAAGAATATAATTGAAATATGTAACAATTCGCCTTTTTTTATTCAAAGATTTTTTTTTCAGCTTTGTTAAAACGTTTTTTTAAATATGTTCTATTTTAAAAAAGTTTGTTTATTAAGGCGTGAGCGGCAATGTAAATTCGATTCGAGGCCATAGGGCAACTAAGCCCTCAAGGGTCATCAAGTTCATTAGTATTCCACTTATTACATTTCACGTCGAATAGTTCCTAGTTTAAATTATATTTTACCAGTTGCCGATACTCATGTAGTAAATGGAGGACGACAGGTACTAATTACACGACACTCTGTGAATGACCTCGTTAAAATAAAATATATTTAAGTGTTCGATCTTTACTTAAATTTATGAATTATTAATTTGTCTTACAATTTTTGTTAGACATATAAATGGAGAGTTCTATTTATGTGTTTGATGCCGACGAAGTTACAATTTGTCAACTTACTTTGCAAATTTCTAAGAACATAATGTTTATTCATTTATAATGCTCTATGAGTGTAGACGTGATTACGATGCTGCACATAATTTATCGTGTACATCTGTTGATCTCCATACAGTTTTTGTAATAATTTTACAAACACTATTAGAAATGTTCTTAATCTAGTTCACATTTACCCAGACCATTTCTGAAGTATTCAAGAAATGTATATTCGAAATTAATTATAAATATACCATAACAACTTTATCGATATATACTAGAGATTTAGAAATAAAAGTAGGGACATAAGCATTAACATAATTGCTATGAATACGACAGTAATATGTCTCCGTATATAAACAATGCCAAGCCTTGTCGCATGAGCCTGCCTCTCTCTAAGGCTTCCCGACGCTCACAAACTAATCGAATTTATGATAGAATTGCCTTCCATGGCATTGGCCTCATAAATTAAATAATAACAATAAAAAAATCTTTAATTTTTATACATTGAAAGTTAACAAAACTTTTTTTTAAAATAACTTTTTTTTTCAATTGATTATTGGATTAAAGATTTCTCATAACTTATATTGACGTCTGATTTAAGAAGATTCCAGGCTTATTGAAAATTTTGGATGATATTATTTTTTAATTATCTGTAATATTTACGCTAAAAATTCTCTATATGACGTAACCTTGATATTTTAAAGCGTCGACATTCAGACATTAAATGGAATATTGATTACAGGTTTGGTTATAAATAATATTTAAATCACAGTACGTTAAGCCTAATCAGAAAACCGTAAGTTTTATCGTTAACATTTTTGCAAATTAATTGTGCATTTCCATAGAGAGGAAAATACTATTTTAATATGTACACATAATACAATCGTGTGGCAGTTATATATACAATGGAGATAATTAGTAAAGTGGTATCACTTAACAAAGATTTATCGATACCCAAAAACTTCCGTTGGAGTCTCGACAGCAAGATACGATCGCGCACTTTCTCTTTTCGGCAGCGGGCCCTGGGGCTGCGTCGTAAACGGAGTACGGGAGAAAGTGCGCGAGCGATTCCTTGTCGGCAACGAGTTTGGAGCACTGACCATTGACGAATACATGCTGCCTCCAGATGTGGTACTGACTCCAGCGGTCGTCGTCCTGCACGTGGCCGTGCTGTAACTGCGGCAGTGTTGGCAGCGGTGGCGGCGGCGCGGGCGGAAGCAACTGCGGCGGCGGCGCCGGCGGGCCGAGCGGCTGAACTGGTAGCGGGTGCTGGTACTCCATGGGGCAGGCCGAGGCGCTTACGACGCGCTCTCTCACTATTCACACATCGCGGCGCGGGCGCAGCTGAGCGCTCGGAGCGCGGCAGTAGCGGGCGTGCGAACGCAGCGGCGTGCTGCGCGCGAATCTCATCGCCGCGGCCCGCTACACGCGGCTCCCCCTCCGCTCACCACCTCGCCACCACTACCACTGCCACCACCCCGCCACCGTCTTCCGTTGCTTCCTCGATGCATGGCACAGTTTTTAATTGCGGTGACATAATAGCGATGCGCGATCACTCTCGCCACCGATAACTGATTACTGGCGCATGTTATGTGTGCACGAGGTTGCACGTGTCGCTCGCATATATAAACAACGCCGACTCTAGGCCACGCGGTGAGCATCCAGGTGCAAATATGATTCCAAAACATTGGACAAAATTAATTTGATCTTTTTTCCTGGTGTTACAAATTAAGATCATGTTTATCGTGTGACGTCAAGAGTTCTGGACAATGATAAATTGTATTTAAATAACTTTTCTTTTTTTCAGGACCTCATATTGTAAAGCCCGCATTAATTTACTTTATTTACATTTAAATGTATTTTGTCACAAATAAGCAATTTGTGACAAAATACATTTCATATTTAGGACTACGTGAAAGTAAACTCGCGCGTTGAATTCTTCTGTATGAACCCGTTTTGCGGCATGCAATGCGGTTTCAATATGAATGCTCGTGATAAATGGTCACCAATTTATCATTATACGAGCGTCTAATTAAGTATTGCTTATTAAATTAACTCATATACATTTCAGCAGCATTTTACAATAATTCTTGACAGTCCCACGGCTGGGCTGGGTGGTTTAGGCAGCAGGTGTTTTACTGGGCGCCGAGCGATAGCTCAAACAATGATGTTTTCCTTCTACGCCAGATGTTCGAACGCCCTGACTCATTCCTTACTCGCTCTACTAGAATTTAAATAACACTCAGCTACGTACGTGATATTACCTAGTCTTTTTTCAAGTTGAAACAATGTTAAGTGAGAGTAAAATAGGCCAGAACAAAGGACGCATTTACAAACATTGCCTATGTTAGTACTGCTTTGCTGATATTGAAGTTTTTTTGTTGTTTTTCTATGACCACTTTGACTTTATTTCACTTCAATTAACCAAATTAGCTGATTAAATAATAAGTTATAATATAATAAAAAAAAACTAGGTAATTTACAATTTTTATCACAGATATCTTAGTGAATGAGCCTTTTCTATAATATAAACGTGAAAGTTATTTCTGAAAAACGATTAGAATAGTTCAGTATTAACTTACTTACTTATTTGTTTTCAACGAATAGCAGTAAAACAATGAAAAAACAGAGTGTAGTCACATTGTTCGTTAAACAATTTTAACAACAGTCCAGAGATACGAAAAAAAAACGTTATATTTGGACTATTAACATATAGACCACCTGCAAACAGCCTTAATAAAATAGGGTTATAGGTGCCTTATCACCCCTGTCAATTAAGATGCAATATTTCACAGCCTGTAATTATCCTGATTCTCTGTACTGCTCATTAGGGGTCAAAATATGTTTGAGGGTGGTACCTACACGGACGGCTTCTAAGTATAAATGGAATCATTAAATATTTTGGTAATGGTATCACTACAGCATCTATAACTCTGCATCAAACAAAGTTGTGGAATTAATTTCTTAGGCCTTTAAAAAACTCATAATGCGTGTACATAAGAAGCAACATGTAAGCTTTCCAGCAAATATTTAAGGAGTTTTAAAAGTAGCTATATGATTTCAGGTTAGTTAGCCCGGAACAAGTAATACTATATTAAGTATATTAAAGAGGAATAATATACCGTGTCGCTTCCCTGGTTCTACAATCACTTAAATGTGGTGGTAAACGAGACTCGACTGAATGATCGCGAAATTTCCATCCGAATTTACTGAATCCAAATCTCACAGAATAATGTCACTGAGCTCCCGAACTCACCCCACGTGGTGAGTTGCTGATGCTTTAGTAGAGTTTGCTGAGTAATACTTTAGCTCACCAGGCAATAGATAGTCAAACCGACAGAGTTCCGCAACGATAATATAAAGTACCGTCTGCCTACACTTAACGTAAGTCAGAAAAACAATAACACACAAACAGATAAGAGCGTGTTCGAACGAATCACGTTTGGTGACATTCATTCATATACAAGTGCGCGTAAACATTATGTCATACACATATAAGTATAATTATATGTTCTCTGTTTGCGGTTAACACGGATTCAAATCTCAGCCGTCTGCATCAGATAGTTTATATTATGTTTTGTCTTCTACACATGTCCTTGCTGTAAGTTATAATAAATTTCTTTATAAACTCCTTATCTATCTAAGTGTCGTCTGGATGGGGTACCACTATTTTACTTATTTCTGCTGCCAATTAACATTTCAATCACAATTGTATTCAGGTTTGAAAGGTGTAAGAAGGAAAGAGATTACAATTACTAGCGGTGTGGTATTTAGTCTTGGTCCTCAGCAGTGACAACACTAACCTTAGACGAATGCTGCATCAGCCACATAACCTTAGATGAACTGTTAGCTCGTTTGTCATTTTAATATTATAACAAATCTCAGCACTAATCACTCTATTAGTCTAGTAATATCAACAGTAATAATGTAAATAAATACCATGACATATAACCCATGAACACAATTTCGTTTCATGAATAGCTAAGGAGCTATGTAAAGAGACACATACGGCATCGAATTTTAACCCAACTGGGGTCGCGATTCAATCAGCCTAGCATCACCTCTATCTCATCACCCAATTCTCTGTAGGCGATACAATTCAGCGGTGTGACAGTAAATACCTAAATTAATTACTAGATTTAACTTACTGACTCGAATTTCGTAAATCTCTTGACTCTACTAAGCCAACGGAAAAGTACTAGCATTGAAACTTTCTATTTTACTCAATGTGATGTCATTAACTATGGAAATTGAGTTCGGCCTGATGGATCGGATGGTTTTGGACCTACGGATTGTTATATCGGATAGCTATATCTACGTACACTTACAAAAGTCAACTGCGTCCAAAAGAGGATGCTATCTGGAGATAATGTTGGTGTAACATATAGAACTCACATTTAGTTCTATAAAATTATATCGCTTACATTAAATGAAATTTACAAGAATACATAAATAATAATCTTCGAACCAAACCTGGTTAATTAAATTCTTATTAAATAGTTCATAAGTAAATCGCAATCGTTTGTGTTTATGTATATATTCGCTTATAACTTCTAAACTTTTAAGTGGATTTAACACATTTCATGACGTAGGTTTATATGACGTACATAACATATTCAAATTATTTATTATTATTTTTGGGAAAGGTGGGCAAAAGACCTTGCGGCTCGCCTGATGGTAATTGATTACCGACTCCCACGCAGATTTGTAACACCGAAAGGGGCAGCAGGTGCGTTACCTGTTAAGGATATTTGGATGAGGAAGGAAGACTTACAGGGGGAAAGAGGGAGAGGAGAGAGGAGGAAGAGGCAATAAGGAGAGGGGTCTTTAGTTACCTCAAACATAGCTAGACCACCCTGGTTAAGCCGGCCCATTTTATTTATTAATTATTTATTAATTATCTCCAGTAAAATACAAATTTTGCCAAAATAAAGAACACGACACGGGTTCTTGTGGTTTCTCAAATCTATTTGTTTTTCCTTTCATGCTTATCTTGTAACCTTTGTATTCTGCAAATGAATAGATCTTATTCCGATAACACATAATCCAACGAATTTCACTGAGTTCTTTGGTGACAACTTAATTATCCAGTTTATACGTGCTAAGAATTCTATTCCCGCTGACGTCTGAAAGGCACACCGTAGGAAATTCTACAAAGGATTGACTTTTAATTATTTATTGAAGACATTGAACTTTTCTTAGAAATTATAATATATGCGATCTTTTTATAAAATTTTTACTCTATCAAGAAATAATAAGGAGAGGATAGGTAGGCAGAGAGACCAGGTTTAATTTTTTGCACGATATTAACACACCTATTTCCTTCACCTACTTTAACTGTTAAATAAATGTTTGAATAATAAATAAATAAATAATAAATGTTAACTGTTAAATAACTGTTTTTTATTCTATTCTATTCTACTTTACCTACTTAGTAGTTTCTAACGTATAAGTTTTGTTATACATTAGAAATGTTCAAATTCAAGGTTATGATAGTATTGCAAGTTAGTGAGTGGATTCTAATAAATGGAACTAAGGGAAAGCTGTACACGTATATAATTAGTACGCAGTCGCGGTCACGGATATAGAATGTACGCAGGGGCGTAGGGGCCCGGAAGGGGGGGGGGGGGCGATAACCCGTACGATAAAGTGCCGCGAACTTGAACTCGCGGCCGAATTACTACTACTTTTCGTAAATCACACAAACGACTAATACATGCTACAAACAGCATAGGATCGCACACCCCTCTGTTCTTGTACACTTTTGTGGTTAATTGCCGCGAAATAAATGCTATTCAAATACAATTATCTTAAGGAATACATAACAACGCGATTTTTGTTTTGAAACACAATAAATGTCTTTATTTACTGATTTATACTTTATTATTTCTTGGAATTGAATGATTCAACAATACAAATTTAAGCAATTATATAGGATTTGTTTACTTAAAACAAGTTAAGCCCACTGCAGAAATACCATGTGTCACGATTGCGTTTTACACACTTTGTATTTGTCAAAGGCACACATATAGAGACCCATATGTAGAAGAATAATTTGTAGGTTTTTAAAAATAATAGTTCTAGTCGGGAATCAGAATTTAGTCAGGCAGAGTCGCAGTCAAATACATTGCCACTGCGCAACCGAGCCGTCAAATTCTAATCGGATTTGATGATACCAAATACAGATTCTATTAAAGGCGCTATGCCATGATTAAAAGGTAAAAATGATAAATATTTAGTCGGCAGCTTAAGAGATTGTGCTACATCAACTAATGTCATATGTGTCGATTAAGAATTGTAAACGGTTATTCTGTGATGATAAAAAAATGTTAAATGAACATGATTTTCTTTTTCTGAATTTCGTTTTCTTTCAAGAGTGAAAAAATTAAAAGCAGTGGTTTAAAAAAGAATTAAAAGAATCCGTTGCTACAGAACAAATTTATTATGCTGCTGGAGAGATACCAGCTATCAATGGGTATACAGTACTGGCAAAGTTTGTCCGTGGTAGAGTCAAGGGGCGGCTTTTGGTATTGCTCAAATGTACCGACTCGGCCGGGGGCCTCGCAGAATACCGGCGTGAAGTAGAGGAGTCTTGTGCGTTTTGTTCAGTGAGGTAAGCGGTGGGGCTACCCCATCCCTCTCCTCTCAAAAAACATAATAGGCTAAGAAATGTCTAAAAATAGTAATAAAAAAATAAATAGTGGTACATTGCGCATAATTTAAGATTACAACCAGTACAACCATTAACAAGACACATTACGAGTTCCTGATAGTATAGAAGATATTACAGATCAGGGATTCCCATAATATTTTGGGCAAGAAACCCCTTTTCCATAATTAACTGATACTTCAGACCCCCATAGCCAAATAATTTTAAAAATCCTATATCTTATATTTTTTCTATTGATACAGAATACTTGCCAATTTAAAAAGTTTGCGGTTGGTAAGTAAATTTAAAGTGGTCGATATCACTTTGGGAATCCCTGGTTTTGATGAAACAAAATTTTTGTTCTAAAGACAGAAGTATCTGTCTTTAGAACAAAACGTAAGTACCTCCGCCGATCATACAGATGTAGATTAATATATATTTTTTTTAATAATATTTATATTATATACTATATTATAGACTATAATATTTATATATTTATATTAGTGAAATTAAAATATTCACATTCAGTGTTTTATTTCATTTTATTTATACAAGTAGTGTCTCACATTTCAGAAGTTTAATTTTAAATATTAGTGTTACAAACAAAATTTAGAAAAAAAAAACAACGATGAAGACAAGTTCTTTTTCAGTAATTTTTTTCACGTTTTTTGTAAATCTAGGGTCGACTAAGATAAACCTCGTAGAGCTTTGTTGAATAGCGGGATAATGAACACAATTAAACCTTGCATACATTATCTACACTTGTGATTGAAAGTATCTAAACTACCTTCCTGTTGAGCGCAGCAAATTTAAAACGTAATACCTATTAATGTTTGATTTCTACCATCGTTTCTTAAAGAGGTTCATTAGACGGATAAAAACAGGAGAATGAAACTCTACAGGTAAATCTTGTAATAATTTTTTCATTTTATTATTTAAATCGTTTTAATAAGTTATGGAAGGGTCGAATATTTAGAAACGGCTGGGAGGCGCACCTCCTTTCCATTCATTAAACGTGCAGATTCTTTTAATTCCGAATAAGTTAGTCCTTTTTTAACTTATTTTAAAGGAACGTCGCAAAGTCGCTTACTGCTTATAAGAAATTTGCTGCAAAAGCTAATTCTGATAAATGATCATGCATTAAAAATAACGTACTTATCAAAACTCAGCTCACCAACATCGCAAGTTACATGCGATTAGAGCTATCGCAGGAATGCTAATAGAATTGTTGAACACCCGAAAGCTGAGCGAATGTTGGGTTTCACTTTCGTAGCGGGGCCTGCGGCGGAGGACGGGGGAAGTACTGGCTCGTACGCCCCGTGCGCCTGCGCATAGCCTCTTACCACAAAAAATAAACTACTTTTCCTTTCTCAAAAACCCGAACACTTTCACCTCTGCGAAACCAACGAGAAAATGGCCGAACACTCACAATGACAATGACTGAAGATAATGTGTATAGTCAACCTTGTAATAGTAACCGGGCAGTTGCCGCAATGAAACGCCGGCGACAAAAATATTGAAACATTATGCAGCGTCAATTAGTCTGTTACACGCGATTATTTATCCGCGTTCAGTTACCATGACTACGAATGACTGGAATCATAAAGAAAAACTCTTTAGCAGCGAGTTTTTTTTATAATATTTATAACTTTAATATTTTTGCTATAAAACAACATGTAACTGTCCTTTTGTTTTGTTGAAATAAAAAAACAATAAGTTATTTATACCCATAATGTATTTCGTTTAATATTTCACAGAAAATTTAGTTCTTTAAAACACCGGAGTGACAAAAGAGCTAACAGTACACCTGGTGGTAAATGGATACCGCAGCAGACGAACACCTGCTAAAACATCAGTCAAAGAAGGTTACAGATGCGCCATCACTGGGAATTAAGCCGAAACGCCTCACAGCCGATCATTATACTAGCTCCCTATACCCTTAAAACCATAACACAACAGCGGTTACACTGCTGATTATCAACAAAAATAGGTAAGAAAGATTTCCTGTTCAGACGGCTCCTAGCAAAAGTGACCTACCATCGTGTGTTTTATACCCACTAAATACTGTATACTAAATCAATAGGAAGTGAGTAACAATAGTAAATATTCATAATACGTGTAATCTGTTGCCAATACATGTACATATTATACTTGTAGATCACTTATTATCGATCCATCCTATCAAATGACATATACACTTATTACGTCTTAACATTTTAAGTCCACAGCAGGACATAGGCCTCTCCCATAAGTAAGATTAACCATAATCGCCACGATCGGCAAGCGGATTGGCGATCGCAGTACCAGACACCTCGCACCTTAGACTCTGCAGTCCGTCATTGTCAGGTCATTCGAAAAATAAGCAGACGATTTTTGGTCTGGTATTTTTCGATTAGGTTATAACGCCATCTATCGATAGCCATTGCGACTTTTAATTTATTCTCTTAGTCGCCTCATACTTCACCTACAGGAAAAAACGGGGTAGTTTCTTCTCCATACGTCGTTTATACCACATGATTTATTCCAATTTTGTCGAGCTAAACATGGCGCTAAGTACCTCTTCCAGCTTGTTAAGTGATGCGGATTAGTTCTAATTACCAATACGTTAAATATAATGCGTTATGCACCAACGTCGATTATACACATAAATTAAATAAAAATAACAGTCGATAAATATCCCACGGCTGGAGCAAAAGACAGCGATTTAATATTTTTGAAAAGGTTTTAGATGGAGCGGTGAAACATGAGCCACACTCCTCCAAATCGGGTTGGCAGATTTCACATGTCCTCAAAATATATTTTTTATGTGATGAAATATCGCAAGACTCTTGTATATTTTGCTTGACGATAAGGTCGTTATATCCGTAACTAAAACACGAATGACCGCGCATCTCACCGAGAATTTTGAAAGTGTGTTGGAGGCGACATCCGCGGAAACTTTGTAAAACGCGAAATCTTTCTGCATGATAAGGCGACTTTCTCCCGAGGGGCCACGGCTCCTTCGACCGCCGAACATGTCGCCCGCGGACTTATTAATTATATTTGACTCTAAACCACCTTTCGCTGAGAGGTTCACACCTTTCGTATAGTAGTATGTTAACAACTATCTCAGTCAAGGCATTTTTTACAAATAGATTTAATTAAAACTTGCCTTTAAAATAAGCAACAAAAATTTGATTTTTTCTATTGCTTTGCTATTACATTATTGAAACAGTATTTACTAGCCACGGTCCGCAGCTTCGAGCGTGTAAGATTTATTACGTCTTATGGGAACTTTGCGAAGAGATGAAGGAATCCTTCACTCATTTTCTTCCATAAAAAATCTATATCTTTGCCGATATTTACTTAAATGAGTTCAAGCTTGACAGAACGACTGAAAATCCAAAAAGGTCTAATTTTATTAAGAATATACGTCATCGCCGGCAGCAGATCTTACCATAACGACAGGAAGCGAGCTACAAACGGAAGACGCGTAGACCAATAACAAAAGTTTCAACGGATTAAAATGAATAATTTATTTGCATAGATAAACGGAGACAGCTTATTGTGTTCAAAGTCATGTTTTTGTAAACAGACTACATACATAGTAAAGTTGACTAAAATTAGATTGAATTTCAAACGAGCTCTACAAACGCATGTGGAACGCATGCAAACTGAAAAAGAACTATCAAGGCATATTAAACGAATGAGATAAAGTGAACTGAAGAGATCTGGTATTAAAATGGTAAAAAACTATCATATCGTGTTTCAGGAATACAAAATAAAAAAAAAACAATTGATGCCACTGTAAAACATGTAGAATTGTGTGTATGACAAAATTAATAAATAGTTTGAACTATTAGCGCATGGCAAGCTAAACCAATCAAAAAATCAAGGTATAAAGTAATACGTGATAATGTTGAAGAGGATACTTTCTGATAGGGATAATCCGAAACAGTCGATGCAGCGTTTCAACCAATAAATTTTAAACAAACACAACTCACGCCTGCAATTATTCATGAGGTCAGCAGAGGTGCTAAAATACTTCCATTTGTCAAGGAATATAATTGAAACAATTAAAATTCTATTCTTTTTTTATGTTACAAGCAACAGTTAAAGCGTAAGAAATCTCGCACTGATAATATATTATATATGAAGTTTTCATAAAGTTTTCGGTATCCGTAGTCAAGTAGTCGTAAAGTAACTCTTTGATTTGGCAGGTACTTGTTTGTTAATTAATAGGTTGAAAGTCAAACAGACGCGGTATGGCTTTTCGAATCCTTACGGCCCCCTTACATACCTAAATTAAACAGCTCAACATTAAAACTTTTTCAATTAAAAATTGTTAACACATTTAGTCAACTCACAAAAAAAAACAGGGAAAATAATAAGTCGGGTAAAAAGGTTTTTCGTATTTTGTATACAAATTCATGATATTTTTATCATACTTTATTTATTTTGATTATAATAAATATGTGCCATTTTGTTCGATACCTTGTTGCCATTATGTAGGTGGTGTACATAATCCTATGGTTATAGTAATTTTGGGACTTCTAATCAAAAAAAACTGCGACAAGTAGTTTTGACAGTCCTCTCTTGGTGTTAACCTTTTTTTTTTAACGATGATAAATGCATTTACGCATCCCGCCGCGTAACGTAACGGGTATGTGGGACCCGTGATACCCGTGGGGCCGTCCCTATAAAAAAAATGGTGCTCTTGGTGTTAACCTACACTACATAAAGAATTCTGAAGAGACCGAAGCAGATGAAAATCGGACGGTGCAAGGTCAGGATCTAGATGCATTAAAACTTCCCAACCAAGCTCTCGCAATATTTGCCGAGTGGCTAAAGATGTGTGTGATCTGGCGTTGTCATGATGAAAAACCAAACACTTTCGGTTTTTCTCAATTTCTTGATTGAATCTCATCACCTGTTGGTCAGAAGAGATCAGAATCGGTAGTTTTGCCCGGCGGTAAAGGCACATAATGAACGATGCCCTTCCAATCCCACCATACACACAGCATCACCTTATTGCTAGTTAATCCGGGTTTCGCTATAGTCTGTGGAGTTTGACTGCCTTTTGACCATGATATTTTTCGCACGTTGTTATCGTAAGTGATCTACTTTTTGTTGCTAGTGATCAAACTTTTCAACGGCGGTACGGTTTCATTATATTTGAGTAGGTAAACGCAAATGAGTACACGATTTATTAGGTTTCTTTTAGTGAGCTCGTGTGGCACCCAAATATCGAGCTTTTTCGTATATCCAAACATTTCAAATGGATCAAAACTGTTTTGTGATTTTACTGCAACTTTTTACTTACAAAATAGGAATAAACTTTTTCCCTGAACTTATGATTTATTTTATTTGGGAAAGGGAGCAAAGGAGCAAGCGAATCACCTGATGGTAAGTTAACAAAATCGCCCACGTAAAACTCAGTACAGGCAGTACTCTGCAGGTTTGAGGTATGGGTGGGATGATGGAGACGGGAGAAACGAGGGAGTGGGTCTCTCTCACCGAACGAAGCGTAGAAGCACAAGATGCCTATACTTCACGCAGCTACCCCGGTCGTGCCGGCCCATTCATGCTGTAGCAAAAGCTACCGCTCGACTCTACCGGGTATGTATGCATGTGCATGTTAATTTTAGCCCTATTGTAGCGACGTAAAAACCTACCACTTCTATCTTAACCGTATATGTCGTAAGATGCTACGAAAGAAAAGGCTTAAAAATTTCATGATAGGCGAAGAGATGGATGCGCGGACCTCTTTACTACACTGAGCAACCTATGTATACATATAATTTAATCATTTCCAGTATTTGTTTTTTCGCCGACGAAAGAAATCGCTAAACTGATAAAAAAACATTCATAAAAATGTAATATCATAAGCCGATAAGCATGGCGTAACTTAACGCCTTTAGTTCAATATAAATGCATAATCTTTTAAAACATCTCTCACATGGCAGATAATAAAGCCGAAATGTGTTGTAAAGAACGAGAATGAATAAGTAATCACTTATTGTTACGGAGTCACGAGGCGCCCCTAATGCTGGTTGCCCGGCTCCACCGCATTCGTACACGTGTAGGCCATGCCCGTGACATTGGCTAGCATATTCTCGCGAATGTCCGGAGTTTTAGCACCAATTTCTCTATATGTTTGCAATTAAATTTGGAAGGTATTTTTTCGTGTACTGTGTCTTTACAGGCGGTTTTGTACAACGCTACTGTAGTTATCGATTTAAAATGTAACTTTTAAGTAGACAGTAAGTTTGTTTTGTTAAATTTTAAAACTATCGATTGCTCTTTTACTTAAAACACTAAAACGTAATGAATAGGAGGATATTTATAACATACTCGCAACAGGAAATTTTGTCACAGTCTAAACATAAAGAAGCGATGAGAAATGAGAGTACCGAAATTCCTTTTTATTTGTCCATACTGAAGATTCTGCATAAACACTATACCTGGCATTTTTATTGGCACCGTGTTCGCCTGATCGTAGTACCAATAAACTCGTGCTTTAGACGCTGGTTCCCATCGCCGGTCTGGACAATAAGCTCTGTTTAAAATGGTAATTTCGCTATCTCATCGAAAACCACGAGTCATTTTTGGCATTTCCGACAATCAACATTTTTCGACGACAATTTCTTCTTGCAAAGCGTAAAGTCTATAAGTCATCTGATTGATATTGCGGCGTGGTGTCTAATGATAAAAAATATATATATACAGTAGTTTGTTTATTATACGGTTGTCCTATCATAAATTGGATACGAACCGATTTATAATAGAATTGCAAATTCTTTTTTATACATAATGTAGTTCAGTGTATAATCAATGCTCATGATTCGTGGCATGAGCAATGCATATAAGAATAACATTCAGTCAGCTCCGAACGTTGAAATATACAAAAATTAAAAAAAATTATCAGAGAAGAAGCTGCAACAAGCTCTGAGGTTCTAATACAAGTTACAATGGCATTTGTACCATGCAATGAACCAATTACAATCTATCAGTGGCCAGAGTAAGAGCTATTTCCACACATCTATATTTTATAGTAGGTACTTTTGTAATAAAAAACTTTTTAATTTGCTTGTCAGTCTATTGCACTATATTTTTAGAAATTTTATTTTAAAGTTTAATGCGTTAATTCAGAAACAACTTTCCAGTTTTGATCTTTTTTAAATTGATTGTTTTCTGCGCCATCTATCGGAGCGGACACAGACTATTTAGTACTAAACAAGAAAGAATGGTTTGATCAATCGATACTAGCACGACCAGAGTACTTTTATAATTATAATCCACTGATGGTTTCCTCTATGGGGAATTTTACACAAAAAAAATCGAATTAGAATGTCACGTGTTAATTATGGTCGTACTTTTATTATATACATAAGTAGATCTTATAAGCGCAAATTTAGATACCTAATGATTGTAATAATGAAGCAAAACGTACCTTAGTTTTGTTCGTACTTTTGCAAATGATACTTCGAAAAATCAATTACAAATACCTACCAACTATCGTGACCGTTGGTGCAACAACGATGTTAAGAGTAGAAACAAAGAGCATATGCTAATCACTAGTTATTAAGTAGAAACAGATTATTTTACTTATGACAGCGCTATTTGTTAGATCTGGGAGGTAACGCGGCAACGCAAGTAATATAGGTATTCGTTGTGTCTATGCATGTGTGGAGTTTTAACTAGTGTTAGCAATGTGTGCGTCTATCAACGTTTTTCCTGTTGTTTGCGTGCGTTTCGTCGATTTATCTATTAAGTCCAAGTCCATTATGATTTTTGATTCTTTAAATCTTCGAAAGGTTCTGTATTGCTAGTGTCGTTTTTTTCATAATGATACAAAGACTAAATATTTTAATAATTTTCTAGTCTATTACATATACATGTTTATAAAATAATATTTTTCTGTATATTTACAGACAGGAGGAAGTATATGATTATACTATAATGTACTAATCATTATCACCATCGTAACATGTCTACTTTAAAATAGTCTAATATATTGCTGGCGAGAAAGATTTACTAAAGTCGTCATTAACAGTAGCAGGAAATTGACAATCGCAGTGCTCTGGACCCAGATTGTTCACGAGTTTTTTAATGTCTCTCTCAACTTCTACATCAGCCTCTCTTAAAAAACCGGCATGCACTTCTTGAACGGTTCGCTCATAATCACCACGCAGGCTGGCGTTGGCCAGCGGCAAAGCCCATACGATACAGACAATTCAAATGATTTTTCCGTCAACGTTCTGCATTATCCAGCAGGGTAGCGGGAACGTATAGCTGGTCTTGGCATTTGGCGATACAGAACATATACCCTTAAAACCCGGTAGTCAGCGAAAGCGCTGCATTATTATAGTTACATTTTTCTAATAAAGAATATTTGAAGAGTGTATCACTTTATGAACGACATATTATAATAGCGATTCAGATAGAGTATAAACTAAAATATAATCTAACTAAGATGTTTAATATCTAGCGCAATCTCGACGTAACGTACTGACCTTCGACGTCACGTACGTACCTACATAAACATTAATACGCCGTCTTGCGTATTTTTTGCATATTGATAAGGTTTACACTTTTATAAAATTCGTTCCACGTGTTGCTCAAAAAACATTTCTATTTAGGAACACACCGACGTTTCCTTGTATACAATCACAGCGTGATATATTCTGAATAGTAAGAGTGCAGACCACTCATAAAACCCTGGATTAATATTATGAAAAACACAAACGTATGTAGTCCGACTCTTTCTAATTTAGATGCTAAAGAAAATTTTTATAGCTCTAGATTTTCATTATCCTAAACAGCGCGCATCAAAGATTTAATTAAAACAAAACTGTGGTGCACCTTTATGTGTTTCTTTTTTCATATATTATGTACTTTTTCTACGTGTTCCCCCTCCCTATCAACCCTTTTTCATCCAAATATCCTTAACGGCCAGTAACGCACCTGCAGCTCCTCTTTTGTTGCAGATGTACGTGGGCGGCGGTAATCACTTACCATCCTTTGCCCCCGCTACAGCATAAAAAAATCGAACTCAAATCCCACGAACTGTGAAAAGGGCACTGTGGGTAAATTATAATTTAGTTTGATATGAACGTCATAATTAAACCGATTACCATTACCACCATAGATCCCAAGGCAGTACTTGGCTACCGCGTAACTTTAGCGTGCTAGCGGTTAGCGTGCCTTGCTGCTGAGCCATGGGTACACCGCGACCGAAGTTTCGGGTCTGGTTGCGTTCAGTGGCATATCACAGCAATAAAGGCATTATAAAATCTCCTATGTTGATGACAACCGCCGATAGTATTCGAAAGTTGTCACCGCAAACAAAATCGACCAGGAGGACCTTCATCATCACCATCATTTCAGCCTATTACAAGTCCACTGCTGAACATAGACCTCCCCAAAGATTGCCACAAAGCTCGGTCCTGAGGCTCCTGCATCCATTGACTTTTCGCGACACTGCCCAAGTCGTCACTCCATCTTGTGGGAGGTCGTCCTACTGCGTTTGCCTATACGTGGCTGCCACTCCAGAATCTTTTTTCCGAAACGTATGTCGGTTCTGCGAGCTATGTGGCCGGCCCATTACCACTTCAGCTTGCTGATCCTTGCAAATATGTCGGTTACCTTAGTTCTGCTGCGGATATCATCGTTGCAGACTCTATCAGGTAGAGAAACACCGAGCATAGCCCTTTCCATAGCGCACTAAACAACTTTGAGCTTCCTCATACGGCCTGCAGTGAAGGACCAAGTCTCAGTTCCGTATGTCATCACTGGCAAGACGCAGTGGTTATATACTTTGCTCTTGAGCGTTTGAGGTATAGTCGACGAGAAGATATGGCGTAGTTTCCCGAACGCAGCCCAGCCGAGTTGGATTCGTTGATTGACCTCTTGGTCGAAGTTGGACTTGGTCTTGTACTCGTCTTCAACTTATTGTTCCCTGTTGGGAACCGCTATTGGTGTTGCATGGACGTTAGACATGTATAGCATCTTGTATAGCTTATTCGATTTAAAATATGAAAAAAATATGAAAACAAAGGATACCTACGGAGTTTCTTTCACTTGTTTCAACACAACACAACTTCCCAACTACAACGGTAGATGGTTAAAAATTTACATTTGACAGTCGGATTTTGTTATTTTTTACATTGAAAACTATATAATTTTCACTTTCATACTTATCAATCACCACTGCTGGTCCTATTTTATGCTGGTAAGATATCAGAACGCTGCACGGGTAGTGTCTAGCTGGCCCTTCATGCGTAACTATCAAAGTATACTCGCTGCCTAACTCTACCGCGTGTCATTTCTTATATAACATAAATATGAACTAATGAATAAAATAAAAAAATCTGGCTGGGATCATTAATAACTGCCTTTTCACTTTTTTACGTGGGTGTTGGAAACGACTTTTGAAGAGACGACCACCGGAAGGAAGAAGACTTTACGAATAATTGAAAGTTAATTTTTGTCATCAATATATTTCTGAATATAACTATTGCACGACTGGAACGCGAAACGAAACATTTTTATTCGAAAACGATGTACTGAAATCATATACCTAAACCTTTAGTATAATAAAATTAGTTTAGTTAAAAATTCGATCTTTAATTGCTACAATATCAAGAAACAAAATTCGCTGGAGACGAAGAAATAAAACCACACACCAAACTATTAATTCCTCTGCAATAAAATTTCAATTAAAATAGACAGTGAATCGTTTGTCTGCGATACGGAACGCATTTATGAGTTTATAACATTTAAATTTTATTATAAATTTATTGTTTAATATTTCTTTAATTATTGAATATAAGACACTACAATTTAATGTAGTTTTAGTTTTAATTTAAATACTTTGATAAATGTTTATCAATTGTCATTTATTAAATTAGTCTATCTAAAACTATTGATTTTCTTTGCAATAAGTCATTGTTTTTTTTTTTTATCTTTGCGACCTTGCAACTGCGCCGCGATATGGTTTCAATGGCTTCCGAGCTTGATCTTCAGGGTAGCACGTGTTCTGAGAACCTCCTCTACCTTGACTCATCAACCAACGAATAAAATAGCACATAACTTGTAAGATTAAAGGTATGTGGTGGGGGCTTAATAAAATCCGCGATTCAATCTTCACGTCTGGACGATTTGCACTACAATAACTTCCGAATAAGATATAGATATAAATAAGATAGTTGGCATTTAACTAAATAAATTATTGTGCCGGAAGTGTATACGTTTCCGTATACAGAGATACAAATTATTCTTCATCTTCCTGTATCCCATTTCATACATCTGAAATAAGATTGTACTAAAGACCGGATTTAGTATCAGAGATACACGCAACGCAATTTCACCCGAAAAGCTAATAGTTTGTGTCTTCGGATTCGAGTGGGATTCGAATTCACAACATTAAGTAACGTTAACCACTAAGCCACGAGGTCGCCACCCTATCGTAGCTGTTGTACTAGCCTACTAAGGTATTTTTTTTATTGGATTGGTGTGAAAAACGAGCTAAGAGCTAACTCATGGACACCAGTGAACCACTACAATCAATCACTACAAAGGTTACAGATGCGTTGTCAATCCCGCGAACTAAGATGGAATTCCTCTCAGCCCCTGATTATGGAGGCTGTCTATATCTTTTAATTTTATAAACTTTACATTTTAGAGACCATCAGATGAGAATCTGGCTCTCTGAATTCACTTTTCTGTTAGATAAGACAATTCAATGATAAAGCAGAATTACATAAGGCCAATATTCAAAATAAAAATATAAATGAGTCGAAAATAGTTTAAGATTATAATTTATCGCTTAGTGTAAAATTAGAAATTGAGTATCGGCATTATCTAACGCTGCCGTAAAAAGTAAAATCATTAGCACAGTATAAAGATCAGATACACCCACATAAATTTAATATAGTAGCAGACTAAACATAACATTACCTGCCCTAAAACGCACACTAATAAACCATATACAAACCCGTGGGCCTAATTACTGACAAAATACTAATACCTGTACAACTATTATTTAACACGTTGCCTTTCCACACGTGAGGGCAGTACATCTAACCATTATGTTTTAACATCGACTAACGTTTTTTCGCGTTAGAAGATGATATATACTAAGCCGCATTTAATAGGCCACTTGAAAAAAACAGGGCACGGTTCATGATTATCATTGTATTAGTGAATGTGGACATGAATTAAAAGGCGAGTTTAATTTGTTATATTACATAATGTGACATAAGTGTGACCATATAAGACATGGAACCACATTGAAAAGTTACGTTACAATAGTATCAATCTTGTCCGTACATAAACCATACTATACTTACTTCGTGGTAAAAGAAAAAAAATACATAATTTTAACAGCTTGTACGATAACCGGTAACGCCCTTTTCTATTACATTCAATGAATCTATTAAAGGGTAAATATGAAATTTAATGGTTGATGAAAAATAGCATTATTGTAATTATCACGTAGATTTGATAAAAAAAAATTTAATATATGAAAATTTATTATAAATAAATGATCTAGTTAGAAAATCGATAATTTCTAAACCGTTTGGATAAAGCCATCGTGGGTAGAGCCTTTTACAATGGATTCGCGAACACATACCTTGAATGATAGAAGACTAACGCATTGTGTGCTTTCCTGACGGATACCGTTTTAGTATGAGACGAGGCACAAGACTGGAGAAGTATATAGTAGAGTACAGCGGTAGACTGTAAGTCCGTGTTACATGACATGAGTGTCATGACAAAACAAGTCACTACGGATTCGACATTTATAGATTACGTCGTAGAGACTTGTCTAGTTTAATCGAATATCGTTTTCAAGTAAAGTAAACAAGTCTCTACCACGTGATTCATGAAAGTATCGAGTGTTATGGAATAGAAGGGTTGGGTCTATTTTATATGTATACTGTGATTCCCATTACTTACAAAAATTCCCATTACTGGTGGTGATGGGAATCTTTGTAAGTTCCATTCAAACGATCGCATGGCTTAGTAGACTACGGAGCCATGGGACCTGGGCTCGAATCCAATAATTGTGCAAAACATAGTTTATTGGTTTCCGGGTCTGCTTGTGTTATGTTCCCCTCCTTCCGATCTTATCCCATAAGAGTTATAGCGGATATAGGGAGGTGAAGACGAGTGAGTGTCTCTTTCTGTGCACGTAAATTTACGGCACTATGATATCTCCTGCACAGTTGCCAACGCCGAAGGTATTCGTAAGTTTCCGCCCTGCGTGTAATCGGCCAGGAGAACATCAACCACCGTCTCAGAACAAATTAATGCAATGAAGACCAATAATGACCCCCCTGGTCAGGAGTTTTGTTTTCGTTCAAATGCAATAACTATGCACAGATTAGGCTGAGATAATTTTTCGGATATTGTCATTTCGATAGTGGCCTTCCGAATACAAACAATACCAAGCGAAGTTATTCCGCGATTAAATCTTACTGCTTTATAATCACATCCAAAACACGATTCCGTTTATTGGTAACCATGTATCGGATAAACGAAACCATCTAAAAAATAACACAGTGATTTTATAGTAGAACGATTTCTCACTGAATTTGGGTGAAAATGTTTATGGCACAAGGGTGGATACCATATAAACACACTAGTAATGATAGTATCAAAGTCCTGCCATGACCTGCTTAATAGTCAGACTTCTAGCTTATCGCGTATGTATACGATATGATACTGAAAAGATCTATATGAGTGTATATGGCGTACTTACACCAGAAAATCTTTTTTTTGTTTTTCAAAACATGATACTGAGCATGACGAATTGGGGTAATTTTAATGCGAGTTAGTGGCGGAGTAAACAATTAATATTAATTGTTAATGTTTTATTTTAAAAACGCGACTTCGTTTTATTTTATTGATTATTTCATATCATGTTCCGCTTTTAGTTTATTTTTTCCATTATTTTTATTATTGCAAATTGTCCGTAGTTCTAAAAGGTTTATATAGTTACGCTGATAAATTGATTATAAAACAGTGTTTGCAAAAATGCAAAAGATCTCAACACTGAGCTTGCATAAAATAGTCATCTGCATAAATATTTTTGTGTACTTTTCTTAGATTTTAAAAATTATCACTGATACAAGTTATACTATAGAGACACTTTTACTGTTAATTAATAATTTTACTTCAACTCTTTATTTTCCACCGAAATTGTATGCTCAAACATTTACTTTTAATATTTTACAGTGTGCAACTCGCACGCCGAGGGTACGAGAGTTTTAGTTGCTTCAATCTTGTTTTAATTCAATAAAAGGAGTTAAATTACAGTATAAAATAGTAGGTATTTGAGATAACATCCCGGAACGTGTTTTTCAATTTATCATATATTTCAAGTAACTTAAGTCGACATAAAAAAAAAATTTACTAATACGTACTAATAAAACTGAAAGTAGATTGTCAATTAACGCAATTATTTGGCCACTTTCATTCTTAGCTAAATTAGATAATCACTGATAAACTACAGAAGCTTTGATTAATATCCTATGCGTACCTGTGAAAGCAGGAAACGCCGATACCCGATGCACCGTCGGAGTTGGTGGCGGGAGAAAATAGCGATCCGTCGACAGCATGCTGCCAGAGCATGACAAGGATCGCGAGAATGGCAACGGTCCGCGCGAGGAGTTGCAGGCCATGTCGATGTAGCCGTGACGATCAAGACGGCGCGCCGAAGGGTACCGAGAGCGCGCGCCGCCGTTATTCCCGGTAATGAACTCAATCGTGACAACGCGAACACAACCGATCCCGAGGAGACCTGAGACGGGATTGAGGGAACTGAGAGCTCGCAGAATCGAAGCCACGTGCGGCGCCCGCCACGCTCGTCAACAACGTGCACGCCGATAGCCACGTGCGCGTCACACCGCGCCCCCCCGCCCGGTTCACCCACCGCCCCGAGCCTCACTTTTCTGCTGTCTGAATCAAGCGAAATTCTGTGTGATCTTAAAACTTTTTGTGTTTTCTGCTAAGCATCGTTTTCATACTAGTAAACAAAATTAGTTTGAAGTAATAAAAATATTAGTATCGTATATTATTTAAGACATACGCCGAATGTCAACGCACAGCACCCGGTCGGAATAGTTACTTTCATTATTCCTGGCCGTTTTCGACCATGACGACAAATTCCGAATAATATCGGCTATTGTTAACTGCGAGCTATTATATAGCGCCGTAAGTGAACGTGCAAACATATAGGCGTTCATTCATCTTCATCTTTCTGTATCCGATGCAATGTTTACGCGATAAAATCAGAGGAGGAGCCAAATGAAGTTTCGGAGATTCGGGACGTGACCAGACCAATAACTTGTTTGTTTCTCAAATATTGAACCCGAATGCAGCTGGGATTTAAACCCAGGACCCTTGCTTCAATACTCAGGGTCGTCAAAAGACAGATTTTATTCACGCTTCCAATTGTAGCAAAAGTTAACTAAAAAAAATAAAACCTATCCAACATCCTAGCAATCTTACAAAAAGTTAGTAAATATCAACTTTAAATTGGTTTATTTTTTTGGTTTGGTTTATTGGTCGATTTAGAACATAAACGTTCTAACGTATATTTTTTTTTATTTGCTTATTGAAAATATTCCTTTGTATAATTGAAATTCTAATTATATGATGAGCTTATTAATCAAAAGTATATAAAACGTAAACCAACCGTGGTGCGTGACCATTACGCATTTTTACACACGGTAAATATGACCTCAATAAGAAGTCAATCAAAGCTTTTACAAACATGTTCGTGTTTTCTAACACAGAAATAAGGGGTATAATTGAATAATATAATTAAATTTTAAAACAATCTTAATATTTTTTTTTGACATTATAAATAAAATATGCGCAACGATGGAAAAAAAATATTAGCGTACCTAATTCCTTATTATTCTTAATTCCTCAAAGTCGTAAATAGTTAATAGCATATAGCAAGTACGTGTATCGCGTAGCTCCGTAACCTTTTCGTAGCGTACTCCCGATTGGCCAGCAGATAGCGTGGCGGATACTACGGGCTACGCCACGAAGTCATCTTCGTTATTATAATGAATTAAGAAATGGTGGACATATGAATATGTTTATTTATATTGTTATCATATTTTTCCATATTAATTTTAAAATTAAACTATTTAGATATATTTATAGCCAACGATTTACTAGGATTAAACCGTATTATATTATTTTATCTATATTATAACCGAAGAGTAACCGATATTTTCTGGATATAAACACACGCCTTGAAGATCTCTAAATCGAAGCGCATTTTTATAACATAGTAAGTATACCAGGTAATAGTACTCCTTTTCTACCTAGGAGCTGTCTGGTATATAGATATAATCCTTTGCTCACTATTTCTGAAACTGTAGCTGTAGATCCTACAGTCTAACAGACTGTAGGATTACAAGTATGATAATATTATTTTCTTACATCCATTTACAACAAAGATGTATCAAACGTCATCATTTAATTACATTTTTTAAGTTTCGAGTGTTTCTTTTTCATGTTTGTGGCATGATCGCAGAATTGGCCATATCATAAAATGGACGATTATTTCAAGGAATGGTTGCCAACTGGTACTGACTATAGCATTTATCATCAACGTTTGTCGATTTGTCCATCGACGTTTAACCACATCATTAATACCGTCCATAAAAGATGTAATAAAAGTTCGAAGCCTCGAACTTAATTATTATTATTGTAAGTACAAAATTAAGAACTTTGTAACAAATTTGATATTGCTCATGTACTATCATAAAACAATAACCTCTTCTGGAGTCATGAGTCCTAACACAACTCTTAACAATAAAATATATTTACAATTCTTTCAGAGTTATGAGTCGTAAAGGGTTAATGGAGAATAGCATTGTATAAATGATATTTTAAGAAAATACAACAATGCTTGGAAAAGTTTTTCTGACGCCGTACCGTCGGCTGCCGCGACACGTACGCCTCTCTTGCTCGGCTCACGCGTTATGGTTTCTGTTGCAACCTACCCTAACCTTTAATGCTTTGTTTGCTGACATTAAACATAATTTGACCGCGAGTTCATCGGCTTTCGTTGTTTTGGAGCAGGATTCTGGGAGAAAGCGGATGGATACATTAATTTTTTTGCGTACTAGCATTGATAAATAAATAAATTTAAACGAATGTTTAGCATTTACCTTTACAGTTTTTTTTTTAATGAAAACGTAGCTAACAGATAGCTTCAACAAAACATTAACTGAAACGTAATTGCGAATGCCATGTATGTATCATTCCACAATAATTAGTCAAGCCGGTTTCATTTCCAGAACTTGACAAAATATTCTTAAATACCCGACTACCTCAGAAAGATGGTAATATTTTTCGTGTGTATTTATGTAATGTTTTAATGTGTCTGTTTGATGCAATCACTTCATTCAATTCAAAAAAAGAGGGCAAATAAAAATTAAGTATTTTCAGTCGGAGTTAGGTTTTTGTTTTTTCTTAATTAATGATTGCTACTTGTTTATTTTAAGACATACCGGAATTTTATTACTTGCAAAAATTATTTTGATTTGAGAGCATTAAATCTCCTATACAGCCAGCCCAGACAGCCCTTGGGGAAAAAAGGTTCTCGAGTGGCAGCCACGTACAGGCAAACGCTTGTGACGACCCCCCACAAGATGGAGTGACGACCTGCGCATTGTTGCGGGAAGTCGATGGATGAAGGTGGCTCGGCTCAGGACCGAGCTTTATTGCTATCTTTGGGGGATGCCTATGTTCAGCAGTGGACTTGTGGTAGGCTGAAATGAAAATTAAAAAATCTCCTATAAGTCTGATAAACATAATTAACGTAGTACATCATGTGATTATATCAATAAAATAACATCCAACATTACAATGTTTAACCAGTAATAATTAAAACAGATACTGGGTTAATAGTCAAGGTAAGTATAGTTTTATTTCTTGACAACAATAGAAATTGTTACAACACGTGTGGAGTTTCAAGTTTAAGAACCGCACAAATGTAATCAGAAAGCTTGTAGAGACTTCACTTCACTACCCGTATCAGTGTTTACGCAATTATATACTGATTTATGATATTCGCCGAGCCATGGGTGAGTTTTTAGAAAAGCCAGCCTGTAAGAATAACGTGTAGAATTTCAAGAGTAAATCAAATAAAAGCTTTAAACATACATAAACTCTCACGTCTGTAATGTAGAGAGTACGGACACCCATTTGGCATGGCACACCTCTCTTGCCTCTTTCACATCCATACATCGGCGCACCCATGCACATCGTTAAGGATTAGGATTTATAATAGTTTGAAAAAAAAAATTATTAATATATTTCTTCTATAAACGTAATATTTTAATGAAACCTTATAATTATTTTGCTAGTAATGAGGTTAAGAAAAATTAAAATTGAAGTTGACGATTAAGAATAATTTAAATATTTTAGCTAAATGAATCGGCAAGATGCGTCGATCATCAACTAAAGTAGTTCATTAGTTGGAGATGATTGCATTGTACCCAAAATTATTCGTTAACTATTTGATTTTTTTCCTGATGTCATACGGTTCTTAAAACATAAAGAGCCAGTATTAACAGGCTGTGAGCATTCCATCGAAGTCCTCAGGAGTATCAAAGCATCTGGAAATTCTTTCGATTTAAAACTTGCCATTACATGCACTAGGCTAGTAAGTCTTTAGAGCCATGATGTGAAAGTGAAGCTGTGCTTTGCAAACGTCTACTCTCAATTTTTTAGAGTTTTGAAATATCTTATGTTTCTGTGAAATTTAATTTATCTTTTCTCGAGATGTATTCCTTCAATACCTAGCACAAGGTAGACTCAAGATTATAAAACATTTTTTTTTTATAATGCCTGCACCAGTATTCAAACCTACGTCACTATATACTAGGAAACTAATGCGAGCGCTTAAATCTCTGATAGCTCATGTAAATATGAATAATGTAATATGTAGAGTATTTAAATTACTAAACACAGCCTTATCTTAAGACGACAAGTAGTAATAGTTATTTCTTAAACTATTAATATTATTTCAAAAAAGTCTTGTTGTCTTCCTGATCCTTAACATCCTGTAAAAAGTCCTGTAAAGGTAGTTATCCCGCCATCGGTCTCGCCCTTAGTCGTGTGTTACGACAATCACAAAAAGAAAGGGGTGACAGACTCTTACACCGATATTCTCACATCAATAATAACATTATTACCACAAACCACGGCCTGCACAAGCACATCTGCACGGAACGTGCCCTGCTAACTAAAGGACGAGGTTTCGTCGACCGGCTGATCACAAATCTGTCCTGACAATACGGTTCACCTAATGGTAAGTGATTACCGTCACCGTGGTACATGTGCAATACCAGAGGAGCTGCAGATGGGTTGCCGGCATTAAATTTTTATATGGGGTAAGGCCAAGCGGCGGCAAATTTAATAATTTAGATGATGATGATGTAATTTACATATAAATCGTGTGTTGATGGTGGGATATTGAAATCGGCATTTCATCATTAATGATCACTTCAGCCTATCACAAGCCAACTGCTGAATATATCCCCCAAAGATTGCCACGAAGCACGGTCCTGTGCCACCTGCATCCATCGATCCATCGAGTTCTCGCAGCACTGCGCAGATCGTCACTTCATATTTAGTTGAACATTTTTAAACATTCCTATATATAAGCGCATTTTATAAAAACAATTAAAACTTCTCTTATAAGTACTAAACCTTTTGCATACTGATATAAAACTAAACTTAAAAATATCTTTTATAAAAGTATCGAATATGATGGCATTTATTTTCGAATACAATAAAAAAATCGATGCCAATTACGAACTTTATACATTACACACCAAGTCGCAAGTAACAGCTAGTAGTATTATATGCATATTAATATGAACATAATATTATTGTGCACTCTATTACATTTTCTCTGTTCAATCTAATGGTAGACTGGTAGAGAATGCCTCTTGGCATTAAGTCCGCCTTTTTGGTATGTAATGTGCAAATAAAGTTTAAATAAAAAAAAAATTAATGGCATTAAAATCAAAAAACTATAATTAACCGCAGTTTTCGGGCATTATATGTTAAAATTGTCTGAAGATCAAAATGATTAAGAAAGAGCGTATCAAGTATCGGCCTAAAATTGTACAAATTTGTGGTTATGTGTGAAATATACAAAACTAAAACATAGACCCACGCACCACACGCAAGCGAAGAATAAGTGTTTATATAACTTCGTATTTGCCATAACGCAGGGGAATCTTCGACTTCGTGGGTTCGATAAAAATAACGGTCATAAAAAATAGGCGTTTTAAAATACACCTTCGATCAACCTTTGACGTCAGTGAAATACAAACTTGCAAGAAAAATAAATAATTTGTCTCTATTAATACGTTAAGGATTTAAAGTCTACTGCTTCGAAAGAATGACGTAATATTTCGTTCCGATTTGGTCTAATTTTGTACAGAAGCCTAAAACATTAAGTTACAACTTATCGAAAACTTTTTTTTTGCATCGAAACTATTTTATTGGAAATGCGTCATGCCCAATATAACTTTCATAATTTCTTGAATAACGAACATTTACACAGACTTGCCTAAACATTTATAAATGTTACTTTTGAAATGAATTTGAAAAAAACTTAAAAATATAGCCAATTCTGCTTAAAGAAGCCACACGAAACGAATTCATTTGTTCGATTATTATTGAATAATTTCCATTTAATACCGGCTAATCAGACGTCAGATGACCGTAACTTTGTAAGATTAACAACTTTGTAGACTTAAACAAAAGCTAACTAACCTAAAAGCTAACGCAACTCCAATTCAAACGAATCTTTCTTTACCGATTTCTCTCCGAAAATCCTTTAACAATATAAAAATTATTGCTGTGTCGCGCTAGGGATAAACAAGCTTATTTGACACCTTAACTTAAACTCGTAATAAAAAAGCGCACACACACACATACACACACACAAATACACAATTAAAAGCATACGCCGTACGTACTCGCGAAGGGCGCCTATAATATATGTTTAATAAAAACTGTCTATGGACGCTAACTACATGTTGTCGTCAATAAGGGCTTACACAGACGAGACACTTTGGTCTACGGAGAACCGAGGTCCGCAAAGACTCGACGCACATGGTGTACGATAATTTGTTGAAGTGAATATTCCCAGATTACATTGTGTTGCAATGTACTTAAAGTAAACTTACACTTAAAGACGAAAGAAATGACGTTTCTAATTTTAGACATTTTGGATCGGCCACAAAAGTCATCGTGCATAGGTACGGTACACTCGAGCGCGAGCTTCGCTAAAACGCGTACTACAACCCGCCGTGTATGTAGACACATCTTGGCGTTAGTGCTATTTATTCAAGGACTATGACCTGAAGTTAGATCACTTTTGTCTAAAAAAATTACGCCGAGAACTGTCCATCTGTCTGTGTAGGCCCTAAGGGCAAATACTTTAATTCTGGCCCCACCTCGCAATTAGCGCAGCCTATTTTGTTGGTTTTGAGAGAAAAATGGTGCATTCGCAATTGACTTTGATTGTACATCTCATCATATTAATCTTTAAGTCTTATAATGTAGGTGTTGTAAAAGTCGACTAAGAGAAATAGTGAAAAAGCTTAGGCACCGAAAATTATATTTCATATTCTTCTTATTTATCAGTCCGTGTATGTTCAATGCTTTTCTATGAAAGCGTTAACAAAATCTTGCATGCCATGGAATATATATCTATTCTTACCAATCTGGTAAGGCGGTTTACTATACTATAGTAGAATATGATAAGTTAATGTATACAGCACTAGGATAAGTGCCCAATTAGAGGTCATCCCACATGTACTAACCGTATTTCTTATTAAAACTCGCCCCGTGGCTCAGGAAATCTGTGGACAATGAAAACAAAATAAGAACAAAAAAAAATGTTTGAAAATAAAAATGTTAGTAATATTACGACCCACGTATTATTAGAGTATTACAACAGTCGTTAAACATCAAATTTTATATTAAATTAAAGTATATATTATACAATTCCACAAGATATTCTAATGACTGAAACAAATTAAAATATAATGGCAGCCTGTAAATTTGCCCACTGCGGGGCAAATACCTGCTCTCTTTTTTTTTTTTTTTTATAGAAGAAGGGGGCAAACGAGCGTGCGGCTCACCTGATGGTAAGTGATCACCGACGCCCACGAACATCCACAACACTAGAGGAGCTACAGATGCGCTGCCGGCCTTTAAGGAAGGAATAAGCTCTTTTCTTGAAGGTCCCTAAGTCGTAACTATTCGGAAATACTGCTGGCGACAGCTGATTCCACAAAGTCGAAGTGCGTGGCAGAAAACTTCGATTAAAACGCACTGTGGTGGAATGCCAACCATCTAGGTGGTATCGATGGAACTTCGAATTCAGTCGCGATGTACGATGGTGAAACTCAGCAGCTGGGATCAATCCGAACAGTTCCTCAGAACATTCCCCGTGGAAAATTTTGTAAAAATGCAAAGAGAAGCAACATCTCTTCGCAAGGCCAAAGGATCAAGCCGATCAGAGAGCTTGGTCGCCGACAATTCGAGCCGCTCGACGTTGGATGCGGTCAAATGGAAGGAGTTGGTACTGGGGTGCCCCTGCCCAGAGATGAGAACAGTATTCCATGTGGGGCCGAACTTGCGCCTTATAAAGTTGCAAACGGTGGACCGGCATGAAATACTGTCCCGCTCTACAGAGCACACCAAGCTTTTGAGGCCAATTTGGCCTTTCCTCCAAGTGACCACGGAACTGAACGTCGCTCGATATGTCAACGCCAAGGATTCTGATACTGGCTGAGGCAATAAGGGAATGTTCTCAAAAGAGGAGAAACGACAAAGGGATTCTTTTAGCGGTGAACGCGCAAACCTGTGTCTTTTTGGGGTTGAATAGGACCAAATTACGACGACCCCAATCCGAGACTTTGAATAACAAGGTCTCGACTTCAGACACAAGTTTGTTCCGGCACTCGTCGACGTGTTCCCGAGAAATATTCGCACGGCCTGTATATAGGGCATCACCCGTGCTGTCGTCTGCATAGCAATGAATGCTACTGATTTGTAGCATGTCGTTGATATGCAGAAGGAACAGAGTGGGAGATAGCACACAGCCTTGTGGAACACCAGCATTCACGGGTTTGGGGTCCGAGCATGCACCGTCGACAACAACCTTGATGCTCCGATCCGTGAGGAAGCTGGTGACCCAGTTGCACAATCTCTCAGGAACCCCGTAAGATGAAAGCTTTGAAAGAAGCGCTTTATGCCAAACCCTATCAAATGCTTTCGCTACGTCCAGACTAACCGCCAAAGCCTCCCCCTTAGACTCAACTGCTTCTGCCCATCGGTGAGTCAGGTAAACTAGAAGATCACCAGCTGATCGTCCGCGACGGAAACCGTACTGTCGGTCACTGATCAGCTGGTGTTCCTCCAGGTACCTCAGGAGCTGGGTGTTGATGAGTGACTCCATTATTTTAGATAACAAGGGGTGATGGCAATAGGCCTGTAGTTGGACGGATCAGAGCGGTCGCCTTTTTCGGTATTGGATGCACAAATGCTGTCTTCCAAGATTCCGGGACGACGCCTGAAGAGTAGGAGTGCCGGAAAAGACGCGTGAGAACCGGTGCCAACTCAGGGGCACACATCCTCAGCACAATTGGAGGGATTCCGTCCGGCCCACTCGACTTATGAATGTCCAGGGAGCGGAGTGCCTTTCGCACTGAGCTCTGCAGAAACTGAATTTCCGGCATGGAGCACTTACACCACGGGATGGTAGGTGGAGAGTTTCCCCGGTCATCAAGAGTCGAGTTGGATGCAAAAAGAGAGCCCAAGAGATCGGCTTTCTCTTTTGCAGTATGGGCCAGCGAATCATCCTCCTTGTGTATCTCTCAATATTTGAGAGAGTTTTTGAGCTCAATGCTCAATATAATATGTTTTTTTTTATTTATTTATTTGTAACCTAAGTATATTCACAAATTTTAACATATAGTATGAGGAAACATTCGTAGGTTTGTGTACATACTAGTATTCACTGATATTCGTTCAACCAACGAACGCGGTACCATTGCATTATTAAATTCAACGAATATTGTAACATAGTTATGTGGGTATACTGCAAAAAGAAATCAAACCAAAAAAAGGTACAGTGCCACAGTGATCTATCTACAGATCTATTGATTTGAATACTTATTGTTTAGTAAATTATTACGTTGTATAGATCTACGGGCTGATTGGAGAATGATGATTTTTATTATGATAATAGGTTTATTAAAGTAATATTAAATATATAAAAAGCATTTAAATACTTTATATATACCTATATATTCTTATGAATACATATTTTTGTTAATTATTCATACCGTTTAAGAATTGACTGATTTTATATTTTTATTGCCAGTACTTAAAATTTCTATCAACAATTTTAATTATTCTGGTTCTGAACTATTCGAATTTAAATCGGGAAACTAATGCAATATAAAATTAAAGCAGGCCACCTGAAGATGGCCACCAAGTATGTTTAAAATAACAACAGAGCAGAGCAACCTGGATATCTTCAAGGCCAGAGTGAACAGACATCTAGGCAAGCGTGTACCATCCTAGGCCTCATCTTCGCTTTGCATCGGGGAAGATTGAGGTCATACGCAAGCCTATTTTTTCATAAAAAAAATAAAAAAAGAGACCAACATACGTACTCGAATAACACAGCGCTTGTGTTTCACATTGACTATTCACTTAATAAAAAAGTAACGTAGCAGGTCCACATGTGACTTTTTAATAGTTAATGCCGGCCGTGTGGTATTGGCTTAAGGATCCGCCTCCGCCTTATTCCTCCACATAAAGTAAGTAATTAAAGTAGTGGCTTACATTGACAAATGAAATTAATATGTCATGTTGATATATCGAAGATTAAACGTTTTTATTTTAACATTTGGGAGGGATTTAGAGCCGGGAATTGTCAGTCAAACTGCCTTCGAAACATTTTTTATTGTTTATCTGACATGCCGGTTTCCACACAATGTTTTCGCACGTCACATTCAGCATTTAAAACGTATGTAGACAAAAATCTTGGTAGTGTGTAAAAGTCCCACAGGATGTTGAAATAGACTTTGGTGGGATGACATTCAGTAACAAAAGACGTTTCAATGACATTAACGATGTGCAATTACACTACCTATGGCAACTCACCCGCTTACATAATACAGGAGGCACTTAATTATTTCTGTGATGATGTTTTCTAACAATGCGAGACTCGACAGTGACAGCATTACCATTTGTTCTACGTAATAGTAGTTTGTAATAAACGTATGTATTATAATCATACATATAATATAGTAGTTATATTATGTGACTAGCTGTTACTCGTGATTTCTTACGCGTGGAGGTCGTTATTTGCAAATATTTTCTTTATGATTTGAAAATCGAATCAGTTAAGTCGAAAAGTATCAATTTAATAACATTAAATAAATTTTTCCCTTACAAACTATCACCCCTATTGTGCTCACCTTAGAGTTGTATTTTAAAAAGCGCCTATACATCTACTACTTACTAACCAAATTTTAAGTTTGTAGGATTTATAGCTACTGACATTTAGCGATGTTAGTGGAATTTCACTTTCATATATACTCGTATATAAAATGTAGATTATGGCAGCTCTTTGATGACGATCATGTTTTATATATATGTGATGGAGACGGTAACATCATACGCAATTTGAAATAATTTATGATAAATTATATGCAATTTATAAATTGTAAGCACCTCGGGGTCCCAAAAGAAAAGATCGGTACAGTACAATATTTGAAGGTATAGAAAAGTATAGGCTTTTTGGTTTGATACATGGTAAGCGAAGCGGAGGTTCCGGGTGAGCCGTGTCTTTCTTCTGTGAGACCGTAATGGTCCAATAGGAGGCTGTACAGGCGCGCGGCGTCACAGCCCGCATGAAAATCAGTGTTCCCCTTACTATAAACGGGGTCTTTGGGGTCGTAGGTCATGCGTGGCTGTGTTATAGGTATACATATAAATTAATAAGTATTAATAAATATTGTAAGTGCGGGAAAGCACATAAGAAGCCGGTCGACTGACTTCGATAAAAAAACATAGTTATGTATAACGTGTTTGACAGGGTACCCCACGCTACAACAGGTCGATTTACCCATACTCACCACGCCACGGGGGTTGGTGTGCGTTTTTATTGACAATTAATTATTATACTATACTATATTACAAATGCGTATAAATAACATTTTCTCTAAAGCACTATGAAAAAAAATCGTTAGGACCGAAAAGATATAATTTTTTTTTGCGATTGTGTTTAATTATATCATAGAATAATATATGGGATACTTTTATCTCTGACCAAATCGCCCAACACATTCGACGAATCCAACTCGGCTGCGCAGCGTTCGAGAAACTATGTCACATATTCTCGTCGAGGATATCTCAAAATCTCAAGACCAAAATTATATAGCACTAACGGTCATCGAGCTGAAGTGACAATAGGCCGGTCACATACCTTGCAGAACTGACAACCGTTGGAGAATATAGTGTCACGAGAGGCAACCTCATAATCCACAAGTTGAAGTTAGGATCTGCATAGTGTTGAGTCGAAAAAAAGTCGATGGACGCTATATCTAATTAAAAAAAACATCATCACACACGAACCAACTCTCGACTTCTTGCCTCTCTCTTAAAATGTTATAGATCGCGATCTCTCTCAAATCTATTTTTAAATCGCTTCTAATCTCTACATTTTAAGATTCGTGACAATTTCATAAAAAAATTACCGGAATCTAGACGCTTCAGGAAATATCTGTACCCCTGGTCCGATATTTTTACTGTCCTTAGGTCCTTCAATGAATACTTAATTATTTAAAAGTGAAAAGAAAGTCAGTATTATTATACAATAATGCCGTGTGGCTGTCGGAAGTAAAGAATAGCGCCAACCCTGTCTAACCATGGGTGTCGTAAAAGGCGACTAATGGTAAAAAATTATATTAGGAGATGGGCAGCAGCATCTTCCTGCACTAGAACAAAAAAAACTGCGGTTGCCAACCCGCTCGCCAGGCGTGGCAACTAAGGCAAACCCCCCCATGATGAGAGGTAGAAAAAAGCAATGGCCCCCAGTCCCCGGCGGCCTCGCTAGTCCTGGCTATGGTGGCAGCCATGGTAACGGCGAGGCAGGGGGTGCAAAGAATCACCGGCTGATTTCTAGCTGCCAACCCAAACGACTGGACCTGGCAACATATAACGCACGCACATTGAGGACCGACGAGAAGATACTAGAACTGGAAGAAGAAGTAAGCAAGTTACACTGGAGTATTATGGGGTTGTCTGAAGTCCGAAGACAGGAGAGGACTCTATAATCCTAAAATCCGGTAACTTGTTCTACTACCGGCAGGGTGACCATCTGTCCCAAGGAGGTGTCGGGTTTATCGTCCACAGGTCTCTCATCAACAACGTGATCGAGATCGGAAGTGTGTCGAGTAGGGTCGCGTACCTTATACTCAGAATAACCAAAAGGTATTCGCTGAAGGTCATACAGGTATACGCACCAACCTCGACACACCCTGATGATGAAGTGGAGGCAATGTATGAGGATATTTCAAGAGCCATGCATTGCTCTAAGACTCACTACACGGTGTTGATGGGAGACTTTAACGCAAAACTAGGTACGAAAAAAGGCGATGAGCTGATTGTGGGGAACTTTGGAGTAGGGCAACGGAACCCAAGAGGGCAACAGCTGGCTGACTTCATGGCAAAGGAGGGATTCTTTATGATGAACTCCTATTTCCAGAAGCGGCCCCACAGGAAGTGGACATGGATGAGCCCGGACGGTACCACAAAAAATGAGATCGACTTCATCATGACGACCAAGCGTCAGCTGTTCAGTGATGTCTCTGTGATCACTAGGGTAAAAACCGGCAGTGATCACCGAATGGTAAGAGGCACACTGAACCTTAACATCGTCTTAACATAACCAAATCGTCTAGTGAACAGACTTGACGACTTCCAGCCTCCCGAACAAGCCGAATTCCGAAAAGGCTATAGTACCATAGACCACATACATACTCTTCGCCAGATTGTACAGAAGGCCGAGGAGTACAACTTGCCATTATGTCTGGCGTATGTGGACTATGAGAAAGCCTTCGATTCAGTCGAAATTTGGGCGGTGCTACAGTCTCTCCAGCGGTGCCAGATAGACTCTCGGTATATCGAAGTGCTGAGGTGTTTGTACAATGAGGCTACGATGTCTATCCGAGTACAGAAACAGAGTACGAAACCAATCCAACTGCAGAAAGGTGTAAGACAGGGTGATGTCATATCCCCGAAACTCTTCACCGCTGCATTGGAAGATGTTTTCAAGCAGCTGAACTGGAAAGGATACGGTATCAACATCAATGGCGAATACATCACTCACCTTCGATTTGCCAACGACATAGTTCTTATGGCAGGATCGCTGGAGGAGCTCAGTACAATGCTCAATGACCTCAATAACGTCTCCCAACAGGTTGGTCTTAAGATGAACATGGACAAGACGAAGTTCATGTCAAACGTCCATGTCACACCAATACCGGTTGTTGTTGGGAACAATAGGCTCGAAGTTGTAGACGAGTACGTATACCTGGGACAAATTGTCCGATTAGGTAAGTCCAACTTCGACTCAGAGGTCAATCGACGAATCCAACTCGGCTGGGCTGCGTTCGGGAAACTACGTCATATCTTCTCGTCGAGTATACCGCAAAGCCTCAAGACGAAAGTATACAATCAGTGCGTGTTGCCAGTGATGACATACGGATCCGAGACTTGGTCCTTCACTGCAGCCCGTATGAGGAAGCTCAAAGTTGCTCAGCGCGCTATGGAAAGGGCTATGCTCGGTGTTTCTCTGCGTGATAGAGTCTGCAACGATAATATCCGCAGCAGAACTAAGGTAACCGACATAGCCGTAAAGATCAGCAAGCTGAAGTGGCAATGGGCCGGCCACATAGCTCGCAGAACTGACAACCGCTGGGGAAAAAAGGTTCTCGAGTGGCAGCCACGTACGGGCAAACGCAGTGTAGGACGACCCCCCACAAGATGGAGTGACGACCTGCGCAGTGTTGCGGATAGAGGTTAGATTTGGGTTTTTACACTAAAGATATGCAGTCTATGCGTGAAGAATATTACAAAACTTTTTAATCGCGAAATGTTTCATGACGGTTTTTAAGTGAACTTTCTATTATAATTATTTAATTCTCGGGAGTCGTGTGTCTAGTTTATTATGGTCAAGGAGTTGACTTTATTTATGTTCGATTCGGATGTGTTATACGTGTCTTAACATGTATACATTATTTTTCAGAAACATTCAGGAATGGAACATTTTGATTAAATCAAGGTCCCTAGTGCAAATGGAAAATGTAATATCAGTGCTATTACTCGAATGCTATACAAATATGGTTACCACACCGTTGTTTGTTTTGTTGTACAGTGTACACTCGATTTCAATTACTTTATTTTAGTGTTTCTATTGAAAAAAATATAAATATTCTAAGTAAATTGCCATATCTTCTTGGCATGAAATAACATAATGAATGCATAATAAACTAATTAATCTAGACGAAAATATCAGCGTTAATCATTTATATGTCCCTACAGCTCTTTGCATTTCATTTGCCGTCACATGACGTCGCTCCATGACGTAAAGAATATCTAACAATTCAATTTTGTCGCTAACTTTATTTAAATGGTTGGTAAAATGATAAAATCAAGACTAAACGTAGCAATAAAAACGCACTTAAATTCAAACAAATTCCCTTTCATTTAATTTTATGAAAAAAACAAAACAATCGAATTTTTTTTTTCCTTTTTTTTAAGTTTACATACCAACGCTCTTTGTGTGAGTAAAGACTTAGAAATTAATTAATATAAATGGTAAATTTGTAATATCATGCATGTTGCTTAGACTTTTTTGATGTGTGTATTTCGAATACCACTCGATCGATTTTGAAATTCATGGGTTATGTACGACGCAATATTGGAAAGGTTTGGAATAAAGTTTTATTATATAATGAACCCGTGAAATGTCTTTTAAAATAAGTAAGCTTATGTCTTCAAAATTATAAGATCATTGCGAAGGTTAACAGCATCGACTACTGATTTCAGCAACTGCATGAATTATGTTTGTGAATTATTAAAATGTAAGGTCTAGTAGTTGTATTTTATTAGAAAATATATTTAGAATGTTTTTTAACGTTCAACGTTGAAATGTTTCACTCCCCAGACTGTGTTATATAATCTAGCGTGGGGGGATATTATTGAGGGGCATGCTACTGCGTAAAAACGCTTATTTCTTCTGACTTAAAATTTTCTAGAGATTAAATCTGTTTGTAGTTACTTATAATCCTTGTTCAGTAAATCATTGTAAGCTTATGTTCTTTTTAAAACTGTACTGAAATTTATATCATGAACACATATTCGTGACGAGTATCAGATTTATACTTGAAGTAGAATATCTCTTACCGGAATTAAGATAACTCACTGGACACAGCTCATGATAGGATTGCATCCGAGTACATAGCAAGGTAATAAGCAGTTACGATAATTCAGTCAGTAGATCTCTGTATTCTGTTTTGAACAGCCACTCATGACTATCACCATTTTATGATGATTGTTTATTTTTTTGAAATTTACCTCATTGGGCTTCAGCTTTTGGCTTCAATTTTTTCTTGGGAGGATATGATTTATTTCCTGTATGTCCTAAATTCCCTAGATCCACATAAACAGAACAATACCGTATTTTCGCAATTTCTTAATAATTAATATTGAGTAACTTAAATTGACATAACTTATCAATCTTCTACGACCATCAAACATTTCGGTACATTAAGATCGCTCTCCGAGGTCACCGGCAATAAAGTGCCTTAAGAAGCTGAATTGGCTTGAATGGATTATATTCCTGCCCATATGTAATATACGCGCTTAATCGTGGTGTTACGGAAACTGACCCGACATAACAACTTAAACTAATATAACATAATTGCCACGTGAACGACAACGAGGGACCCGGGTGATAGTAGCAAGTGGAAGACGGTTACTGTACGGAGTACAGAAACAGCAATATTGAATATTGCAGATTTTTTTTCTATTTTTTTTCATGGAGAAGGTGTTTATGCTATCCACTTTGTTGTAACTCGCCACTAAATGGCGATGCAGCATTTCAACTGATCGCCATGAAAATTAGTATACACATATTTATATAGGCATTTGATCACGGAGTATATTTTCGGGCTATCCACTTTGTTGTAACTTGCCATTAGATGGCGCTGCAGCACTTCATTTTCTTTACCGTTTAACCATTTTCAGCGCGCCATCTACCGGGAAGGGTAAAGCAAATTCTGCCGGGCCAGCAAGTAAAATGTAAATAAATAACTGTTATTGTTAACGGTTGTCAGTAATTCTGTTTTATTTTTTCACGCCCTAATATATCTTTATATTACACACATAAAAATTATCTTAACTTCATGATTTGAGAGTACCAAATCGTAAATCAAACTTTCTTATAACTACATGATCAGAGAACTTTAGACAATAAATATTTTTTGCTTTACAATGAACCTAAATATATAATTTTGAATATGTATCGAAAACTTATGTACGTTGATGGTGTTGTGTAATGACATATTTTTTTTATGGTGCATCGGCACAACAGGCAGCAGCGCTTATGTTTTCGTAATAGTGTGCTTTCACACTCACTGTTTCTGTCCGTCAAATCATCATATTAATTTGGTGAAAAATACAAAAAGGTTATTGCAAACACAATTTTTCTCCTGTAAAAAAGAGCCGTGTGTGCTATTTATACTTTGCGCACACGTTTCGCCTCGAACGCTCAGGGAGTTATTTAAAGAAATTGTAAAGTTACAAAAACGTATTTAAGCCTACGGAGTTTCTTTCACCGGTTTCTTAACCGTCAGAGAAAACGCATTGTGAAACGGTAGTAGATTTAGAAAAGAAAATTTGTTGAAAAAAAAACAGTTGACTAAATAAATTTCATTAATCCAATAAAAATAATAATAAACATATCCGGTGTTTGCAATATGGCCTTGTTAATGCTATGACAGAATTGGTTAACAAAGGTGGTGTAGGTACAAGGCGACGGGAGCGATGCGTCGCGTCGCCGATCGCCGAGTCATCGCTCATTATTTACTCGCGTAACAACTGCTTGCGAAATTTTCCGCTTATTTGAAAAGTATAACCCCACCCATAGTGAAGTACGTTACTTGAAAATATATGAAGATACCTTGGATCTGAGATTATGAAATGAGGTACAAAATGTTTTAAACACAATGAAAACAAATATAATTAAGTACAATTTTTAATATTAAGTTAAAATTTTGGATAACTTTTGAATTCTTCTGATTTTGTGCATTTGCTTCAATGTTGCTTAGCCGCCCGGATTTTACACATTATCCAGCAATACTTTGTACCGCAAATTTCTAAGTATTTTTCGAGGTTCTTATATATTTTTTTTTGTAATAATAGGTTATCATTATTCTGTTATCACAGGTCTGTGTTTTATCATGTTGCCGCCCCGGTTCTGGTCAATGACGAATGTCAACACACCTTAACATTAGATATATCCACCAATAGATCTACGCATGTATTGGTCCCACAGAAGGCATCTGCATCACTCACCAGGGACCAAGAACACGCCGTCGAGTCGATTACCCTTTACCCTAAAAATTCCACAAGGCTAAGACCGGGAGAATATTTAAGAAAACAAAGCCGTAAACGTAATTTAATGAACTATGACGTGACAGAATGCTGGCACTTATCGACAACACGTCAACTTCGCTACCATAAAGAGACCGATGTGGTCGACATAACGGTGCTCCCAGTCAGATTATTAAATCGGTAAGCTTTAGGTGGTGAAGAGTGTTTTTTTATTTTTTTTTTATGGAAAAGACGGCAAACGAGCAAGCGGTTCACCTGCTGTGCGGAAACGCAGAAGCACAAGATGCGCCTACTTAACGCCGGTATACTGCGAGGCCGCGGTATCAATCCGGTGGAGCCGGCCCATCCGAGCAGCAGCTAAAGCCGCCGCTTGGCTCTACCACGCATAAAAGTGTAGTCAGAAAGAAGTTAACAAACAATCAGATTGCGTTTGCTATGAATGAAGAGAACCCGAACTCCGATGTATCACTATCCAAAAAAAACCAACCGTCTTAATGATTCCATTCGATCACGTAGCGGTTGCCAAAAAAGTGTCGATCGTTTGCGACACTATTATATAAAATTTTATAACAAAAAATTCTATGAAAAAATAAAATGTAGTCGATAATTAGGACTAATTGTCATTAAAACGTAGTATATATTTATATTATATTATTATGCGAACAAACATCATAAACATAATTACTATTTTCAGTAGAAACAACGGCACCCATCTTGATTAAGTTACGTTTATTTCAATACAGCGAAAATTAAGTGGTATTTGACTCCAGGGAAAAACCATATATATAAATGTTTTGTTTTTAGATGATTATAGACAAAAAATCAATAAAACGAATTAATTCGATTTGTCGCAAGTCAAGATAATATACAAATATTATTGAAGTTTTTTTTAGTCAAAAAATACTTAGGCTTACTTGGGAAATAAATTAATAATTATAGTATTAAATATAGATAGGAATTACAAGTTATTTCCCTCTGTTATGCATAAGCCTTAAAGAGAGAACAAGCTCTATCTGTGATCCCATAGATTTTTTAAAGAAATGGGACACGCGGATACTTTTATTAGTGATGCAACGAATAAAGTTTGTGTAAAACGAAACGCAGCCTTAACGTATCCGTACATGTATGTACATCATGTATGAATTCGTTTGAAATCAAGTTTGACTATTAGGTGAACCACAACATGGGTATTTACTCGTGTGCCTTAAATAACAAATCGAAGCGATGAACAATCGGGCGATCCTTATTGTGTAGTGAAATCAACTTTTTTTTTTACTTTGAATTTAAATTACTGTTGAGTACTGATTACGTACACCTAGTGGGATCAGGTATACGTATTCGTCGTATAGTACAATCAGAATTCGTGTTAGTAAAAGTAGCAATCGATGCATAACAATTTTTTTGTAACTTATGAAATACATTACTTTAGGGCCTATATTTATAAAATGCGTTACTATGCCAAATATTACTCTAACTACAGAATTGCACCTTATATAGTTTTCGAGCAAAGCAACTCTGACACAAGGACCGACGGTCAGATGTGCGTGTGATCTGTTATTACGAACATTATACATTTATTAAAAATAAGTCAGGTCGTCACGTGAAGTTTAAAAAAAACACCAATTTCTATATATATTCTGATATGGTGTCTGCAACGAATTCACACCTTTTTATACAATTTTTCACACAGTTACTATTCCAAGGATAATAATAATAATGTAATCCTATGGGATGGCACCGTCGACATCTGTTAAGCCAGTCGCCGTCCCAGGGAGTGGCGGCATGTCATCTCCGGTTGTTCAGCTCTTTCTAACTCTGAGTATCTGCACAGACACAACCTAGCAGCCAGGATTCAACATCAGGAGCTCGCTCTGAAATACGGTCTCGTGGAGCGGAGACAGCTCCGAGCTCAAATGCAGTAGGCGGTGCTCCTCGATTTCTCGCATCTTCTCACTGTCGCATTTTGGTGTAGCTTGTGGTCAGAGACCGTAAACAACACAACCACTCCGTCGATATAACGGTGTGAGGTGGTCCGAAGAGCCCCGACCTGGAAAAGTCCGGGACTCGACAGGCTGCATCACTACTGACTAAAGCGGTTCGTGGAGTATCATGCTCGCCCAGCAATTCTAAGATGCTTTCGTCCAGAAGTCGCTCCAGGGCTGGGGTCACTTATTTAGTTTCTAAAGACCAGGGTAACGCAGACCCAAGTAAATGCCGCCAATTAGACACGACAACGACAGCGGAAAACCGGATAAGGGTACGAAGGAGTATTTTCCAGAGTAATTGTTTGAGGCCGCTTTGTTTGTTACTTTCTCTTTAACCCTCTCAGCACACTGCTGGAAGGCTCTGGGAGAGAATTTCAGCTTCGGAAGGGAGGGACAAAAGTGACCCATCTTTTGTATACGGATGATCTCAAGTTGTTCGCCACCAATCGCTCCAATCTCATGTAATTGCTTAAAATAAATTGTGATTTATGCAATTCAGTGAGAATATACTTCGGGACGGATACGTGTGGGGTCATCCATGTCGAATGGGGTAAAGTTAAGTTAACATAAGGACCTCTTCCGAAGCTAATATATACCGATCAGGTATCGGGTATCAATATCAGGTATTTCACAAAAATACGCCTGACATAACGATTCCTGTGAAAATATCTGATATCGTGTCGATGGACCGGGTACAGTCGGGGTTACCGTCGGGGATATTTTTGTTGTTGTACCTCCATATGAACTGAATTATTTTTTATCTTATTCGACCTTTAGACTAAAATATAGTGTAATACTTTATTTGAAACTTTTGTTTTTGTAAATTTTTGTCATAATTCTTAACAATACAGTACTGAGATAGGTAAATGACATTTTTGTGCAAATCTAATTGGCTATAAGCGTGTTATAAGATTTAAGACGTATTGAATGTATACAATTTATTGAATTTATTATACCGCCGTGAGGGCGACCAACTCTCCCAAAGAGGTGTCGGGTTCATCGTCTTATCAACAGCGTGAACGTGGGAGTATGTCAAGTAGGGATGCGTACCTTATACTCAGAATAACCAAACGGCATTAGGTAACCACCAACCTTGACTAACCAGATCATGGACTGAAGTCATTGCTCTAGAACTCACTACACAGAGTTGACAGAAGACAAATCAAAACTAGACATGAAAAAAGGCGATGAGCTGATAGTGAGCGATTATGAAGTAGCGCAACGGAAGCCAGGGGCATAACAGCACAGCTGGCCGAGGTAAAGAAGGATTCTTATATGAGGAACCCCTTTTTTCAGAAACGGTGCCACAAAAAGCGGACCCGTATCACCGCACACTATAAATGTCACAGAACCCCAGCAGTATTGTTGTTACTGATAATCTTAATATACAACAATTATTTAAGATAAAACTATACAAGAAGCATTTTCTACTCTCACTGAATATACCTAACATAAACTATTTTCCGGAAACTGTAGGATTTGAAAGGCCATCTTTCGGGAACTGTGGACAAAGTGTGATTTCCCTTCCCTTATCATAACAAAACAACGTATTGATCCAACATGTCAAGAATTTTAAAACAGCGCCCTCTAGGAGTATATTTGAGTATGTCGAATCCTGCAGCGCTTATCAGTTGTCAGTCGAACGTCGCCGTCAGTTACATTATGATGGCGCTGATATCAATTTTGTAATTAAGGCTAAATATATTATTACACTATAAGTACGATCTTACCGTTGCGACTCATCGTTGTTTTAAAAGGATTGATGCACCGAACAAGTAAAACATTTAATTATAATATTACCAAGTAATAAAAAATATAGCGTGGAATAATTGACTCTATAAAATATTTTTAAAGTTTTGACTAAAGGAATTCTCCAGTCACATGTGCGCACTGTAACCAAAATGTACATTGCCGCGATTGGCAAGAAGTATGCAGTAAGTAAAGCAGCACGCGCCGTCATTGGGTGTTATCAACTGCGTCGGTAAAGCAGTGTAGTCAGCTGCACGTGACAACCACTCTCAGAAACCGCATGCGTATATAGATGGCGCCACGTAAGTTGTTTACAACACCCACTAGATTACCACTGACATAATTTCACATAACAGGCTGCGGACGCGAATCGAGCGACAACAACAAAAGTGAGTAACTGGTCAGCGAACGCGAGAAACTTTTCCTCTCGTAACAAGCGACATCGGTAGCGAAACGCGTCGCGGCCTTGAGCGCAGCAATTTTGTAATAGAAGTAATGTGCAAGTAATGAACGCGCCGCGCCGCCATCAATAAGTAAATTGATTTAAAAAAATATATTTCATGACGTGCGTGATGACAGCAACCTTGATTTATACTTCATATTTATTACAAGTAGCTACATTTGACCGACATCATGTATTTCATTTCATTTAAGCAGAATAATGTACCTACTCAGATAAAGGTAAAGTACAAAATTGTTAATCATAGTCTACCTATTATGAGTTGATCTATATAGTCAGTAACTCGTTCATAGAAGTTGAGGTACATTTTTATTTACTATATGGATTATAATAACCTCTGGGCATGACTTGATCGCTCCTGAGCAGTCCCTAAATATTTATTGTCGGTAGTAAAATATAGGAATAAAAGAGAATACTTATTTTCTTTCGACTTTTAAATACCTTTCAATCTATATTATAATATCGTTAAAAAAAATCTATAATACTCCTAACAATTACATACCTAAAACGTAAAGGTCCACTGCCTCAAATTCCTAACAAAACATTGCTTTACAAACATGTTTGCACAACATACTGTCATGTGCGACCCGAAGTCACCCATGTTTTCGTTAGCTGTAACAATTTTTTTTTAATGAGTGGCGGGAGAAGTCCAGCAGGCGAGCACGGGAATGTTATCCATTCGTCTCGCGTAATATGTGTTTTTAAGTGTTTATGCTTGACCACTAGGTCACGCCCACTTTTAGTTAGAATAAACCTATAAAGTCTAATTACGAATTTACAGGAAACGTTGAAAATATTTCACAGTGAGACTATACTAATTTTGAAAGGTGTCAATTCGCTCGCATATAAATTGACTTACTGTGAGTTGAATACACAAAATTTATTAATTTTATAAGGTGTCGGTTGGCACGCGTCGTAAGGATTTCATTCGTGCGTATTGACTACTGAGTAATAAACGGGCAATAAATCCATAAGTAGTAAATTTTTTTTTAAATAGAATAAGGGGGCAAACGAGGATGCGGCTCACCTGATGGTAAGTGATCACCGACGCCCACGATCATCCACAACACCAGAGGAGCTACAGACGCGCTGCCGGCCTTTAAGGAAGGAATAGGCACTTTTCTTGTAGGTCCTTAAGTCGTAACTGTTCGGAAATACCGCAGGCGACAGCTGATTCCACAAAGTCGAAGTGCGTGGCAGAAATCTTCGAGTAAAACGCACTGTGGTAGAATGCCAACCATCTAGGTGGTATTGATGGTACTTGGAATTTTGTCACGATTTACGATGGTGAAACTCAGCGGCTGGGATCAATCATAACAGTTCCTCAGAACATTCCCCGTGGTAAATTTTGTAAAAAATGCAAAAAGAGAAGCAACATCTCTTCGCAAGGCCAAAGGATCAAGGCGATCAGAGAGAGCTTGGTCGCCGACAATTGGAGCCGCTCGACGTTGGATGCGGTCAAATGGAAGGAGTTGGTACCGGGGAGCCACTGCCTAGAGATGAGAACAGTATTACATGTGGGTCCGAACTTGCGTCTTATAAAGTTGCAATCGGTGGACCGGCATGAAATAGTGTCCCACTCTGCAGGGTACACTAAGCTTTTTGGAGGCCAATTTGGCCTTTCACTCTAAGTGACCACGGAATTTAACGTCGCTCGATATGTCGACACCAAGGATTCTGATACTGGCTGAGGCGATAAGGGGAATGTTCTCAAAAAGAGAAGAAACGACAAAGGGATTCTTTTTAGCGGTAAATGCGCAAACCTGTGTCTTTTTGGGGTTGAATAGGACCAACTTACGTTGACACAAATCCGAGACTTTGATTAACAAGGTCTCGACTTCAGACACAAGTTTAGTTTAAGCATAAAGCAAAAAAAAAGTTGTTGACTATAGGACAGTTTCTTTCTTTTGTCTCCTTTTAGAAGAATTCTGTCAGTATCATGTCAGTCTCTATACAACAATTCTAAAAATACAGCTTGTACGACAGACACGATATACTTAATACGCAGCTCGCTGCTTCCCGATATCAAAATAAAAAATATACCCACACCGTACATATTATTCTTTTTGTCTAATTTTATAAATCAATGTTTCTGAATTCTAAAATATTTATTTATCACAGTATTTAGTCAAAGTTGATGGTTTTAATAAAATATATTCATGACTTATAATGTTATCATGGTATTTAATCGAAAAGCCTTTTAGTTAGTTTAGTTTAGTTACTATTTTTTTTTGGTGCATTGCAAAATTAAAGAAAAATATTCTCTTCAATTTTTATTTTCATTTAGTCTCCATTCATTCTCCAGGCACTCAAGAAGCGTAAACTGAACATGGGCATTACATAGAAGGCATTTATATAATTTCCGTACCATAAAATGTCTACCCTATTTGCCACTTGTTACAAGAAGACTAAGCACTGCTGACCTCAAATCATTTTATAAGATTATAAGTCGATGACACCGACGCATAGTCGCATTGTTATAACAACCGTCAAGGTGTTTACACATAACCTATTCCTAACTTAATTGTCCCTTTAAGCCACTTAACTATGTTCGCCTTCTGTGAAATAATTCACTGCGTTCTAATAAACAGTGTAGGTGGAAAAAAATAAGCTCACACAAAATTAGTAAAATAAATTATATATTATCGGAATATTTTAAAACGGCTTTAGCAATGATCTCCGCTTTTGTTCAATCATTTTATCTGATTGGCTATTATACTATTATATTGATTGGTACCTACTATACGCTTATATCTGACCGCTATTTTCGATATTAACCGATATTTTGTAGATAATAACGCAGTATTTTTTGGTTACTACTTGTTCAATTAAATTGAAAGTCACACAGTTTATTTTAATTGAAAGCTCCCGGAAAAATCTTCCTGAGTATTATTGAATAATTTTACCCATTTTCGATACGACTTCTAGATTTCGGATCTGCATTCGGATCCTAGAGCTTTCACATTCTCTACTTTCAGTAGCCAACGTAAGTGAAATTTTCAAACGGTGTAATCAGCAGTGAGAATATCATATCGAATTGAAATCAATCAGTTTTAGTATCAACAACTTGGTTTGCAACTGTAACATACAATCTATCTATCTATCTAGTCTAAAGCAAATGCTATCTAGTATTTTTGGGATACCTGCAAACCCAAACCCGTGATTAAACAAATTTTACGTAAATATCATCAAGCTATATCAACAAAGCGAAGTAAAAGTAAATAAGCATTTCCTAGCGGAGCCAAAGACGAAACTTACTTTGTTATCATAAGACAGATTATTGTCTCTTTTTTATATTATGACAATGTTTTCCAAATTTGCTTGGTACAAACAATACATATTAAGTACAAAAGAGAGCAAATAAAAAAAAAGTTAAAGCTAATCACATCCCGCGAGTATTAAACGATTATTATTATTATCACGTTTGCCACGTAGAGGCAAACGCAGTGTGGGACGATCCCCCACAAAATAAAGTGACAACCTGCGCAGTGTTGCGGAAAGTCAATGAATGCAGGTGGCTCAGTACTGAGCTTTGTGGCGATCTTCGAGGGAGGCCTATGTTCAGCAGTGGACTTGTGATAGATAAGCTGAAATGATGATGATGAGTATTAAAAAAATTACGAATTAAAAAATAAAAATATATAAAAATATAAATATAGTCTTCAATATTGCTTACCTGCAATATTGGTCAGTAAAAAAAATGTATGAAATTTCAAAAATGATCTCAATTACCATAAGAAAGCGACTGGACAGTTTATGTAAACCTCTATTTTATCGATGAACGTATGTTTTGAATATTTATTATAAGTTTCTTAAACTAGAAAAGTATATTTAGTTTACCTTTACCCGAAATTAGACCAGATTATACAAAACATAAATAACAACCTAAAACATCTCACTGTTGAGCAAAGTTCTCTTATTAAAATGTATGTTATTATTTCAGGGTTCTGGTACGAGGGAGAGTAGGCCATGCTAGTCGGAATGGGGTTGGTGGCCTTCACATATCCTCCCAGATAGCAATATAAACTTAATTTAGACTTGTAAGAAGTTTGACATGACAACTATGTACACTTGAAGCAAGTTTATGACAAACTTTGTAGTTACTATACAACAAACTTGCATAATGTTTGTTTCTTTCAGAAAACTGCAAGTTTGTTGATTTGACGAAAGGTACAAAAATATTCTCAAGATAATGTACTAAATTTGATTCAAGTTGACCTTGTAGTTTTACTACAAGATGGTAAGAGTAAAGATAATACTAAATTGTTATATTTACCTGCGTCAAACGTCGTACATTACGTACTGTACATACGAGGAGGCGTTTTTAAGTTCCCGGAATGGGGGACAAGATGAAAATAAAAGTTCCAAATTATTTTTCTTTTTCTATGTATTCTCCTGCAAGATGAATACATATTGAGTACTTTCGATTAGTTTATTTATACCCTCATAAAAATAAGTTCCTAATCGGAAAAATACGAGATAACTGCTTCCTTAACTTCTTCAGCGGAAAATTTCTTTCAACGAAGCTCTTTTTTCATTTTTAATAACCACTGAGAGCCAGGTCTGGACTATAGGTGATTTAAAATATCGAAGCCAACCTTGAGCAGGGCAGCCAGTGCAACACGGCTCTGCTTAACTTTCCTTCTCCTTTTTTCTTTAATAGCTTCTTTTAACCACTCCAGGATTGTTGACCGTAGTATTCTCCGTTTATAAAGACACCTTTATTCTTGTACTTGTTCAACAATATTCCTTCTGAGTCCCAAAAAACTGTCGCCATGAATTTTCCGGCTGATTGTGACAAAGCATTATAGTTATACTAATTACCCGCCGTAAGTTCATGTGTTCCAAAAATTACGTTTTCCCGAATTAAATTATCAGATAAGATTGTATCAGCTGAGCCGGTAGAATTTCGGAAGCCGTATTCGGACTCTCGGGGGCTACGGGGCTGCGGGGGAGGTTGACGAAGGTCAAGGACACTTAAAATCAATGGATGATATACAACGTATTCGTATACGTATTGTATGGAAACAAAGCATATTTTGAACCTTATTTTATGATGAATGTTGCTTTTTATGACTTCTATACCGTTTGAGTTACATGTGTTATCGTGTTAAATGAAACGCTTGAAGATACTGTTTATATTTCTTTATAAAAATTGCATTCAAATTAAAAAATCAACTCGAAACTCAACTTTTTATAAAGCGTGTATCTTGTACATTTTATGTGTGGTTCGCAGATCCTAAAATGTAATTCTTTGTTTATTATATACAATTAAAAAAAATTAAAAATTATTGTGAAACATGTACAAGTATCGAATAATAATTTTCGAAATGCTGGAGTTTCCCCAAGTGTTAACACAAGTAAAAACTATATATAACAATATCACTTAAAAAAATGTATTTTCGTAAATTTTTAATCTAGTTTCGATATAGCCGAGCCAGTTAATCGATACTGGAGACAAAATATTGAACTTACTAAAGAAATAATGTTAAGATTGAAGCATTAATAATATTATTAATGAAATAACTATAGAAAGATATTAGCCGTATCATAAGCAGATATAGTCATAGCTATTTTTCTATGGAGTCTTGTTTTCTTACTTTAGAATATTAATGAAAATACGATACGACGAAATAGTGTTTTGATTCAATCTAAAGATATTTTATTGAACCCACTACTTAACTTGTTTTGAAAATAATATTATGTAATGAGTCGAATCACATATTTATTATACACTGATGTAAGTCGAACATAACCCATAAATTTGATCTAAATCGGTCGCATTGTTTGCGTGTCTATAGGGAACAAACAAAGAAACCTTAATTTACGTATGAATGATTTTTATTGATAAACATAATTATGTCACTAAACTGTCAAACTTATTTACTTACCTGCAACACGACACGAACTCTGCGCTCTATTTGCTGATGGTAACCTAAACGCGGACAATTAGCAGGTTCATTACTTTATTAGTTCCTGCAACGAACTTGTCATCCGATTGCCGCTGTGTATTTTTATTAGCATAGGGTTGTATATTACATTTATTAGGTACTATGGTTACGCTATGGTAAACAAGCAAAAAAGAGCCTTGTCTGTATAATCTAATGATTCAATATATTAAAAACAGAAATTAATGAGCTGTCGGCAAAGTTCACGGATAGGGCGAGTTACTATCTACGGGTATTAGACTTACTAGAGCTTACTGGAGATAACGATATGCCTTCCGAAAGATACCAAGTAAGCACAGTGATTAAAGTTTATCCATGCTATATTGAAACGCAAAAATTCAGAGATAGATAAAATTTGATACTTAAGTAGGCAAAACAATGGATAGATAGGTAATCGAAAACGGCTGGAAGTCTTGCAATCTCGCAGTTAACTATAAGAAACATAGATACTGAATAAGTAAAGGTGGTTCTAATTAATAAGATTTAATAGATAAGATTACCCAATTACTTAAAACATATTAAATTTTAATTACAAGACTTATATAATATTGTCCTTTGCCAATGACCATTTGAGCAATTCCTTAACGTCTTTAAATTTAATGATTAACACGGTTCCTACCGATTAAGTTAAGTACAAGGAACCTAGGTATAGTTTCAAAAATAGGTAAACCGTATACTCTGATGATAACCGGATATCTGACAACCCTGTTGGTATCAAATGACCGGCCGCAACATGTTAACTATATATACACACTCGGCTCGTTGACCGGTTTAATTTGCAAAACGGTGACGCTTCAGCTATCCGGTCGTTTTGCTCCTGTTCGACTCGACATTAAACGGTTTCAGCCAACGCAAATATTGTCTGTGGAATATTCGTGTTTATCTACATCGACCGAGTCGTATATTAAACGATCCCGTGGTATTACACATTTACTTGTGGTGGCACCATAAGCGAATTTACCATACCATTTCATCCCGTGGGTTTCCTCGCCTTCAACTGATGGAATAATTATCTCATAAATACCAGATCTCGTAGTCAAAACCTGCATCGTCCGCGCATTGTTTTCTACAAAGAACCAAGATGAGTTTACATTTGCCTAATAACCATTACGTATAAAAAAGGGCAAATATTGCGAGCCCATCCGCCCATTAAACGCCTTCCTCCACCTAACGATTTGCACACATAAAAAAGGACCCTTTAAATGCCAAACACTGCACAGGAAAAGCATGCGGTTCATTATGTACAGTAATTCGTCGTTGACTTTTTTAATTTTTTTTTCAGGTAAGTGAGCGTAGGCTTAATTCGTAATCTCTGGTAATAATGCTTATTGCATGTAACATAGTGCAAAAGCTGGAAGAGAGTCGGCTCAGATGGTACGGTATTCTACAAAATATATAAGTTTCACATAATTGCACAAAATTTTGAGTGATATTTTTTGCCGTATATTTTTATTGTATACAAGTTTATCATCTTCATAAAGGAAAAAAAATATTTGGTCTTTCATCAAATTCCATTTTTTCTTCATTCAAATAACAGTAATATTTTTGTATAATAATTTCTGGTATTTACGCGTACAGTACACATTTGAAATGAAACTATTATCCCCCCGTTATCACGGCAGCTGTAAAATACTCGAAAGGTCGGGAATATAAAAAGAAAATTAAACGCATTAATATTTTTATGTTATTCTTACAATATTTTTTTTAGATCTTTCTTTCTTCATACATATTACAGGCATTAGAGCTGAAACCTATACGGTTTCTTTTGTCGCCCCATTATTAAAAGGCTTGGCAGAAAGCCGGCTCATCTGTACTCTCAAACGTGTAAGCTTTTACCACGGTTTCATATTCGGCAGCGTAGCATTGCTTTTGTTCACGAGGTTTACAACGTTATTATTCTGAATCATAGTTTTCAATCATAAACGACTTAACTTTTGAATTTACGAGTATTTTTAATCTATTGGGTTATCATTAATGCGTTGTGAAGAACCCCTTAGACTTCTTCTTCCTCTTCATCAGACTATTCTAGGACACTGTTGAACGTAGGCTTATTGAAGATACTCTGTTTACTTCAGGACGCCGACGTACATTTCCTACAGGGTTTGCTTATATTCACCTCTCGGGACAGATGAATTGGTTCTCATGACCGGTGTTTGCGATTCTGGTATGCTACATTCGGACGAATTTTCCATCATGAGTTGGTCACCAGTACCTACTTTGTTACAGCTAGCAGAGTGCACGTGCAAGTGATGAGGTTGGCCTTTGATTATAAAAATGGCATTCCACCTTACAACCACTGCACTTGCAGACTATTTATTAGACCGATATTTAGTTAGGCATTTTTCTCACTTTATGCTTCACGTTTTAGGTAAAATCCAAGTATTATATCTAATATTTATTGTCCAAATAATCACTGGTTCAAATATAAAAAAATTAAATATAGACTCGTTGCATAAGTAACTGCACGACATTTTTTAAACAAAATGTATATAGACCCGCGTATATTTTTCGTAATGCAATCACTGAAGCTTTTGGTCCAGGCCATGGCAAGGATGTAAGGGGGTATATGACATCTGTTACGCCACATGACAATCTCACCTCCACGTGGTGCATCTTGCGAGCTCTGGGGATTGAATAATTGATAAGATAACGCCGCTAGTAGTACTAATAATACGCGACCCATAGAGATAACAGATTTTCATTTGACAAGATTCATCGTATTCAAAAGAGCTTCCGCAATCAACTTTTCTCCTCTTCTAGATAGAATGTGATAGATGGAGTGCCTCATCTCGATCTTAGCTTCTTTTCCGTTAATTTCCAAGAGATTTTTAAGATTTTTAAGAAAACTTTTATAAAAATTACTGGCATAAAAACATCGTTTGTGAAATAAATGTAACGACTATCTTATCCTATACACAATCGCTTATCTTAAATCTGACATTTTGTTTTTATAAATATTACCAAAAGTATACAAATTAAAATACCTATAGAGATACGAAATCTAGGTAACTGATAGAAATAGATAAGGTTTAATACAGTAGCGTAACGGCAGGGTCAGTCTTTATTGTTTGCGCGTTACGCTCTCTGCCAATTAATGAACTAATTCCTGCAATGACTATTATACGGTTGAGATAATAGTCGTTTAAAATTACTTCATTACATGATTGCAGCTGAACAAGACATAAAATATTTGCGTACAATGTCATAAACAACTTTAATAAAATCTCATGTCTAATATAAACATAATCATGTTAAAAAATAACACAGTATGATTTTACAGAGGAACGATGACACACGGAATTTTTGTTAATTTATCTGTTGCGTAGTGAATATTCTTCCAGTAGTTATAATTTAACGTGTGCAGTATAAGAACGAAACCTTTAAAATATTATCAGATCCGTAACTAATCAACTGGAAGTAGTTTTGTACATAGAAGCTAGAACTCTCCATTGATATAAAAAGTATTGAATGTCCTATTACATCACATAATCTAAGACCTCTGCCCAATTTCGTTCATATCCATTCACATGTACAAAACACATACAAACTTTCACATTTGCAATATCAAATAAGATATAATTTTAGAATCCGTAGAACTTCTTGAACCCATTTCCCATTCATAAAAGTTTTTTGTCGCTATGGGGTGTAGAGAATGATGCCTCGAGAATCAAAATGCAAATGTCTCGTTATCACTGAACTGAACTCCGGTTTACACAACTACAATAATATGCATGATTAGGCTATTTTATGCTGGTATTCCGTAAGTGTTCCTTCTGCTGATTCATGCTGCCATTTTTATTCCGAATTAATTTTGAAATACATATTAAAAAAATAAAGTAGCTATAGATAAATGCCCACTGCTGTGCAAATGCCTCCTTCTTAAATATCTAAGAAGGCTTTTTGAGCCGGGAAGGTTCCGCGATGTTCCAGTGAGGGTTTACTTCGTTTACTTCTCAGACCAATTTCCTAAAGATGTGCTAAGCATGTGGTATATTCAGCACTTAAAATCGTTAACAATTTTAGTGGTGCCGTCGCCGGAGATCGAACCCAGGATACTCGCGCTCTATGAAACTGGCCCTGGCGCTGGCCACTAGGTTACCACGGCTCTTGAAATGCATATTTATTTAACAATTTTCTTTCATCTTTATACGTTATAACAACTTTGTACAACTATCTAAAATTCCAAAATTAAACAAAGTCAAGGGACAGGAATAGGGAAAACGGTAAAATTTGGGACTTCAACTTAATTGGTCCGCAGGTAACACAATTAAAGTAACGAGGGGACTGCCACCGAGATGAGTGAATTCTGCGCAGTAAGTGCACTCAGACAAACTTTTTTTTTTAAATGAGAACTGTGTGAAATACTAGCAAGAAATACAAAAATATTTAAAAACAGGTATATAATATATGCGTTATATTTATTTCTCCTCTCTTTTTTGATAGGAAGACGCTATATTAAAATATTATACCCCATGTCACTCTGACAATGAAGACGAATCCACGACATCTTCCATCAAGCCGTTTAGGCTACAGACCGTGCCAAAGAAATAAACTTATATCTAGGCATATCTATATATATATAGACTTACACTCGGAAAACAATACTCTCCCTCTGGGACACTCGGGTAAAAACATTGATTTTATAATTATATAAAACAACAGTGAAGACAAATTCTTTAACGGAACTCATGTGTCCGCGAATTTTCGTTTACAGTTGAGAGTTTTGTAGTTAAATGTCACAAATATAGTTGAAAACAATGAATGTTTTTGGTAGATACATAAAGGCGGCTTTACACTGGTTGCAATTAATGTTAAATAAAAACCATTTTTCAATATTCTGGGATACTCCAAAATTAAAAGACGATCGAAAATCGACGTAAGGGGCACCGAAGCGCGCAATCGGACAGTTCAGTGGTGAGCTCCGAATTAAACGGAAAAGGAAGACTTGAAAGAGAAGGAAGAGAAAAAGAAGGCAAAGTAACCAGTGCAGGATGAGAATGAGGACTGTGAATAATAGGAAGTGATGGAAAATCGAGCGCAAATGACACCGCATCAGCGAAGAAACTCTGCACGATACCGGCCTTTTACTCTAATCCCGCAACCCACAGCGCGTAACATTGTTATTATACTGTTGAACATATGTCAGCCACACACATTGCCACACAGCAGTAATGTTCTCTCCAAGCTTAGAAAGTTTATTGACGTCTAAGAATGACGTACCTAGGAGTATTATTGGATTACAGAGAATCGCTGTTATAGACTACCTACCTTTCCGTAAATCGGTCTTTAAATTAATTTTTGGCGTTTCGAAATTTATTTTGTTATTATGACACGTGAAGCGTTAATTATTAAAATCTGCCAACCCCATCGCCGTCGTTACCATTCAAACTCAATGTTTTGAATTATAAAATATAAATTAAACGCCATGAAAGTCGTAAAAAAATTGTTTTGTTAAATAATCCCTAATATATGTATTCATTAGCATACTACACTAACTGTAAAATGTTTATCATTAGAAGTTCCACACTGTGATCGTAAATATGAACATTATTTTAAGAACGATGTAACTTAAGTCAAGCAGCACAATGAGCTACCCACACCTCGACAGTTGCGATTTCGAGACGATGCCCTTGACACTTGACTCTTCACTACTGCTCTTCAATGGATACCGTGATTAAACTGAGGCACCGACCGACCGACAACACGTAATTATCAATGAAAGTATTAAAAACTTACATAAATTAGTAAATAATTTTTAAAACGGACGTTGTTTCAACATTACTTTTCCGTAGTTTTAGGCATCCGTTGATTACCAAAAATATAAGAGGAATCCGGCGGACCACTCACGTCTGCTTTATGCCGACCCTCGTTCCTCGTTCACTACAAAATATTGAGGTTGCTCATTTCTCACTTGACCTACATTTGTTTTCTTTTTTCCAATGTCTTTCCAACACCTTTAGGCACAACATTCACAGAACCTTTACTTAAAGGCTTCGAAAATGTTTTTGAACCTTTTCGTACGTTAATTCAGCGTCTAATAACCACGAGAGAGAACATTATGTATGTTGTTAACATTTTATTCAATGTTTGGTTATTGAAAGTTCGTGTTAAAACTTGTGTTAATATTTTTAAAACGAATCAAACAAAAGTTTAAACAGTTATATCATTGTCACAGCCTGACAAGTCCACTGTTGAACATTTTCCTCCAGTTGAGAAGTATATCTACACAATAATCATATCTCTATTTTAGAAACGCATTGAATAATGTTGCGCTATGCTGGAGATTAAAATTTTAAAGTATAACCGTAAAAGTAAATCGATTCGCATCGCAACAATGATTTTATAACAGAATATTTCACGAAAATTGCACGAGTCATGCTCGAATTGCACAAAATGATATCGGAAACAAGATAACGAGAAAATAGATCCCTAGGGAGACGCCAATACACACCGCCCCAGGAAAGGGAAACCCGAACGAGTTTGGAATTACTCCGAATCGAGATCGAGACGGAAGAGTCATAATGAGACTTCCAACGCTAGAAGCTTTTGTAACGCTATTAGAATCGAATCAAATTGTCCATTACGATTCAAGAAAGGGGTTTCAATACGTGTTGGATTAAAATTCTGTGACTTAAAATTCTGTTTTCTTCTTCAACTGCAACATTCCCATATTCAATGGAAGATTTTCCCATACCCAGTACGCTGGGCATACGGATTGGTAAGCGCAGTGCCGGTACCCAGTAACCGGTGGTGATCTCCTTCTCTGCCTGAATAGATGTCACCGCCTTACATATTTCTACCACCAATCAGTGCAACCACTGTTGGATTCCGGTTTGAAAGGCATACTGAGCTGAGTATAATAACAGGCATTGACGCATTCTGTAATATCCGTAATCTACTTCGATCAAAGTTGTGAGCAGGTGCCCATGGGCTTTAGTAGCCATTCGGTGTCGTTCGTTTGCCACCCCAACCCAGTCCGATAAAAAAAACGTTAGTCACCAGAGTGCATCGGGAGCAGTTTAGGTTCATATTTCGAGAGTAAGTCGTTATTTACAACCATTGTTTGTTAATATTAATAATATTTGCATTAATTTCACATATTTCTCAAAGCTAATGAAGAGAAAATTTAACGACATGGTAAAATCTACTTGTAAATTCACTTCATAAGTGCTTCGCGTTCCTGCTAGAATTTGTTGTGTAGCATTTTTGAGATATTTATCACTTCACGTTATAACAATATACTTACTGTTCAAAGAATAAATTTTCCTGTTTTGCCCTAAGTTGAATTTTTTGAAATCAGTGGTGTGAAACGGTTCTCTAATGCCCGCCGATGGCAATCATACATATCTACATCATAAATTTATATTATATCGTAAGCCAAATCTCATTTAGGCGTCGCCAAACTGTTATCAAACAAGGAAGTTCCCTTATTCATATCTAATACTACTACTACACTACAGAAAAGAATGTGAAAAGATAAAATATAATAAATGTGTACCAACGAAAACAAATTAATCTATATATGGCCGTAAGTGCTGTTACAAATTCTTACAGAAACAGTGTAATAATAACGAAACTTATAAATATTTATTGAAGTCTAAGCGATTAATTAAAAACAATTTTAATCTAAGTAGCCCCCTTTGGTTTCGATACAGGCCTTTAATCTTTCTGGCCTCGAATCTATGGAGTTAGGAACTCGGTTCTATGGAGTAAACTCCACGGGGAATTTAGCATCTGCAGGCTCTGATTTCTTGAGAGACTCGATGATGGAGTAACGTTTTGAGCAGACTATGTCTTCTAGCACTGTCCACAATTTATAGTCCAGCGGGTTCAGATCAGGACTTGACGTGGCCTAGTCTTCAGATCTGAGGAGTCTTGCTGTAACGTCCACGGTAATTTTTTTAAAAGTATATAAAAGCTTAGTGACTTGTTGGTATGACATCCCCCATTAAACCTTGGTAGATGCAGGATGATGACCACGTTAAACTAATCCATGAAGATGTAATTTTGCTGTTTGTAGTGTTTATGTATAGTAATTATTTTTAATTTGTATATAGCTCATGTTCTGTGTCTTGTCTAAAACTGAGTATAGACCGTGAGCACCTGACTGCGCGCGTCGCGAATTATTAAACAAGACCTGAGTCTTGTTTAATAATTCGCGACAAGGAATCATCATATGATACGTTAATATTATATATTTCGTCGAATTCTGGTTTTGACAGCGTTGAACCCCGTCCGGTCCGGTCCTGACACCACGGGGTCATTCCGATCTTTTATAGTCTTCGACAGAGGAAGGATTGATGAATTCAGTCAACTTTGTTTTTTGGTCAGACTAATTATAGTTTGCCCCTTAAGTACGAGGTTAATACGAGAGGTATACATATTTTTTTTCTTTAATTGATAGACTTTGTAGGTAGAGGACATTAGAATAGCTTTTCGAAGTTTATCCTATTGATTGGGTATTAGCTATTTTTTTTTTTTTTTATAGAAGAAGGGGGCAAACGAGCGTGCGGCTCACCTGATGGTAAGTGATCACCGACGCCCACGAACATCCACAACACCAGAGGAGCTACAGATGCGCTGCCGGCCTTTAAGGAAGGAATAAGCTCTTTTCTTGAAGGTCCCTAAGTCGTAACTGTTCGGAAATACTGCTGGCGACAGCTGATTCCACAAAATCGAAGTGCGTGGCAGAAAACTTCGATTAAAACGCACTGTGGTGGAATGCCAACCATCTAGGTGGTATCGATGGAACTTCGAATTCTGTCGCGATGTACGATGGTAAAACTCAGCAGCTGGGATCAATCCGAAAAGTTCCTCAGAACATTCCCCGTGGAAAATTTTGTAAAAAATGCAAAGAGAAGCAACATCTCTTCGCAAGGCCAAAGGATCAAGCCGATCAGAGAGAGCTTGGTCGCCGACAATTCGAGCCGCTCGACGTTGGATGCGGTCAAATGGAAGGAGTTGGTACTGGGGTGCCCCTGCCCAGAGATGAGAACAGTATTCCATGTGGGGCCGAACTTGCGCCTTATAAAGTTGCAAACGGTGGACCGGCATGAAATACTGTCCCGCTCTACAGAGCACACCAAGCTTTTTAGAGGCCAATTTGGCCTTTCCCTCCAGGTGACCACGGAACTGAACGTCGCTTGATATGTCAACGCCAAGGATTCTGATACTGGCTGAGCCAATAAGGGGAATGTTCTCAAAAAGAGGAGAAACGACAAAGGGATTCTTTTTAGCGGTGAACGCGCAAACCTGTGTCTTTTTGGGGTTGAATAGGACCAAATTACGTCGACCCCAATCCGAGACTTTGAATAACAAGGTCTCGACTTCAGACACAAGTTTGTTCCGGCACTCGTCGACGTGTTCCCGAGAAATATTCGCACGGCCTGTATATAGGGCATCACCCGTGCTGTCGTCTGCATAGCAATGAATGCTACTGATTTGTAGCATGTCGTTGATATGCAGAAGGAACAGAGTGGGAGATAGCACACAGCCTTGTGGAACACCAGCATTCACGGGTTTGGGGTCCGAGCATGCACCGTCGACAACAACCTTGATGCTCCGATCCGTGAGGAAGCTGGTGACCCAGTTGCACAATCTCTCAGGAACCCCGTAAGATGAAAGCTTTGAAAGAAGCGCTTTATGCCAAACCCTATCAAATGCTTTCGCTACGACCAGACTAACCGCCAAAGCCTCCCCTTAGACTCAACTGCTTCTGCCCATCGGTGAGTCAGGTAAACTAGAAGATCACCAGCTGATCGTCCGTGACGGAAACCGTACTGTCGGTCACTGATGAGCTGGTGTTCCTCCAGGTACCTCAGGAGCTGGGTGTTGATGAGTGACTCCATTATTTTAGATAACAAGGGGGTGATGGCAATAGGCCTGTAGTTGGACGGATCGGAGCGGTCGCCTTTTTTGGGTATTGGATGCACAAATGCTGTCTTCCAAGATTCCGGGACGACGCCTGAAGAGTAGGAGTGCCGGAAAAGACGCGAGAACCGGTGCCAACTCAGGGGCACACATCCTCAGCACAATTGGAGGGATTCCGTCCGGCCCACTCGACTTATGAATGTCCAGGGAGCGGAGTGCCTTTCGCACTGAGCTCTGCAGAAACTGAATTTCCGGCATGGAGCACTTACACCACGGGATGGTAGGTGGAGAGTTTCCCCGGTCATCAAGAGTCGAGTTGGATGCAAAAAGAGAGCCCAAGAGATCGGCTTTCTCTTTTGCAGTATGGGCCAGCGAATCATCCTCCTTGTGTAGAGATGGGAGAGATGGCTGACAGAAATTCTCCTGGACAGCCTTGGCGAGAGACCAGAATGCGCGGGATCCCGATGGGAGGCGAACTAATCTCTCGCCAATTCTGCCAATGTGCTTTAACTTTGCGCAGCGATAACTCTTTTGAAGGACCTGGAGGCAGAGTTGTACTCGTTTTTAAGAGCACTGGTTTTTGCATCCCGAGACGCCGATGCATCGGCCCAGGCCTGGTAGCACTTCCGCTTTCGGCGTGACGCTATTTTGCAGGTGCGACTAAACCAAGGCTGGGATTTACCTCCGTCAGGCACTGCAGAGAACGGAATAAAAAGTTCCATTCCCTGAAGTACCACATCGGTGACAGAATCTGCAACGGCGTTGGGATCATCCAGCGAGAAGCAAACCTGCCCCATGGGTAGGAAGCAAAGAAAGACCGCATTCCATCCCAATCTGCCGACCTATAGTGCCACACACGGCGGAAGCCCGCAGATCGCGTTCGGGATCGGCGCGCGATAGGCACTACACTCCGGATCAGACAGTGGTCCGACGAGCCAAGAGGGGCATCGACTGAGACCAAATATCCGTCCGGGTGTGAGGTCAGCAAAAGGTCCAACAGGAAGGTGTATGACCTTCCACGTCTGGGATCCGCGTCGGCGAGGTTACCAGTTGTGTCAGGCCATATGCTAATGCAAAGTCGTGAACACATCTCCCCGCATGATCGGTTATGCGAGAACCGAGCCAATCGGTGTGGTGGGCATTAAAATCGCCGAGAATCACGATCTCTGCGGATGGGATCTGTTGTAGCACGGAATCTGTAGCCATTTGGATGTGGTCGATGAGTCGGTCAGTTACGGTATTACCGCTATGGGACCTGTAAAGGCACGCATAGACGCGCGGATGGTCGTCGCTGTCGATGCGCAGCCAAACGGTAGATAGGTCCAAACCTTCAAGACTACCGAGGCGTCGAGAACAGATATCATCTCTGACGTATACGCAAACTCCGGCACGGGGCACAAAGGAGTGTTCCAGTTTGTACCCCGGGTAATGGAGATAAGAGGTATCAGCCGGAGACGATATCTGAGTCTCTGTAAAAAAGCAAGGCTGGCTTCGCTGTTTCAAGATGGTAATGAACGGCGCTAAGGTTCGAGTGGAGTCCCCTGATATTGCAGAAATCCACGGCGAGAGCGGTAGGGGATGCCATAGTTTCCTTGCTGCGTTTGCCTCGAGTAGGAAAGAAAGAGAGCGGAATATTGCCCCCCCCAGAATACGCGGGGCAGACTGAGCATCCACGATTAGGTAGCGTAGGAAAGCCTGAACGTGGATGCTCAGTGAGGGATTCTCCAGAACCGTAGGTACTGGTACCCTCCTGGGGTAGCTCAAAATTATATACCGCTACCATATTTGGGGAGGGGGGAGGGGGGAGAGGGCCTCCGGTTACCTCACTCACCGCACGAAACGCAGAAGCACAAGATGCCTCTACTTCACGCCGGTATTCTGCGAGGCCGTGGTACTTATCCGGACGAGCCGGCCCATTCCTGCGGCAGCAAAAGCCGCCGCTTGGCTCTACCACGTTAAAATTATTTAATTGATTAAGTACCAAATTACTAATTTATTAATTTTAAATTTAAAAATTAATACCAAATTATTAATTTTAAACATCTAGTACCAAAATGATTAAACTATTTAACATTTATTTCAATTTTATATAAACTCCACACACGCAAATATTATTCTTAATATCGCAAAGGTAATATACCTAATTGCAACTTCAATTTAATTTCAATTCTCTAAAGGCCAATAACGCAGTAGAGCAGAAGTAACGAGTGCATACTAAATCTGACGGGTTCGTGCCGGACTGACTGAACCACGAAGTCGGGCAACTCAGTTCGCGAACTCGCCTAAAGGTATATGTACACTTGCTCATATATCCGCATTTAGTCAAATGAGCCTTGGTCATCGCTCTTATTACATTTTGCTCATGTAACGGAGTTAGAGAAAAATATATCTTTCCAGCTCAGTGCGACGACTCGGTAAGTGTAAACTGGCTTTAGCTTCCGTCAGACGTGAATGCAGACGGCGACATAATTAATTCAATCAGTGCGTAACTGCGTTATTTGACCACTTGAGCAGCTTTCTTGACTCTGTATTAAATTGAAAAGTGAGTTCCTTTTCGCCCGTTTTACTACTGTACATTCAACATTTGAATAATATTGAATAAATGATTAGTCGATAAATTTTACGTAAGTAAAAACATGTCAGGCCAATAGGTTGACTGGTAGTAAATGCCAGGCAGCATTGAGGTGGGAACCCTGTGTTTGTTTGTACAAAGTAATTGCAATAAAGATTTGATAAATAAATGTCAATTTGAACATTTTCAAACAATTCACAATCAAGGCGTTCGGTGTTCAATTACAATATAGTGACATGGATAAAAACCTAGGTGTTTTATTTTATAAATTCTCTCTTGGCTTCCTCAAGTTAGTGAAGTGAGCAGGAAGATGTTTGCGGCTGTTAATTCTCTCCGGAGAAGGAGAGAGAAACTTTTTACCTATTCCGACTAAAATTGCACTCGCGGAATCTCCCCTTTTGCCGATTCTTGATTATGCTGGTGGATGTTACTTAAACTGAAGTATATAAATAAACTTGAGCGCATTCAAAATCTGTCTATACGGTTCATATTTGACCTCCGTAAATATGACCATGTTTCTCAATTTCGAAATAAGCTTGAATCGCTCCGAATTCGTCTTCGCACTAATACTCATCTTCTATCACTTTTGTTTTCTATTCTATTCGATGGAACCTTATTTAAAAAAGCGGTTTGAGTATCTCTGTGATTCTCATCCTGATCATTCCCTCCGCTCTGATGACAATTTGATACTCAGAAATCCTTCTCATAGCATTTCCTTTTACTCCAAATCCTTTTCCATTAAAGCTGTTCAGTTTTATTAAGGGATCGCACAATCCTTACCTATTTTCAAGCGTCTGTTAAAAAAACACTTTATGCCTCTTTAATCTTTGTTTCCTGTTCCTTGATGACGTTGACTTGTATCTCTGTAATAGTATGTACATGTTTATGTATGGTCAATATATATATGTGTGTGTGTATGTGTGTATGTATTATATGTAATACACATGATTTTTTTTATGATGTTACAGGAATACTTTTTTTGATATATCATTACTTTAGTCCATGTATTTACGTGTTTCTTTTCTTACTCCTTATTCACTTTAGTGTACACCCTAACCTGATACTTGTGTACACATTTCCTTTCTTTCTGGGTTGCCTGGAAGAAATCGCTTCTTAGCGATAAGGCTGCCTATTGTATTTGTATTTTTTTGTTTATTTAAATAATCGTTGCTGGTTTAGTCTGCTATGGTGTACAATAAAGTGTATTTCATTAATTTCATTTATTCATTCATTAATTCACAGGATTGTTGACAGTAACCTTACAGAAATATATAAATTAGTTTAGCAAAAAAATGTAAGCCTTAAGAATTAGTGAGAGAACGACGTTGTAATATCAGCGAATACTCAATTTTAAATTGAAATTTTCTTTATCGTTTCTTCTCATACATTATTCAGAGAATATCGGCTGGCATTAATTATGTGATTTGTTATCATTATATAGTTAAACTAAATAAAGTAAAAGTTAAATAAATAAATGTACATTTTGTAACGTAACAAAGGTTAAGTTGAATTTAGAAAGTAACTGTGTCCAAAATATAAGCCTTCTCTCTATAGTTCAAAGGGTGTTGTACCATAAAAAAAAAATAAAAGCCAAGAAAGGTTCGTTAAGGATTTACAGACTCTCGAAATATACATACATATTTTTATATTTTTTCATCTTGCAGGTTTCGTTAATCTAATATTTTTCTCGAATACGTAATACGTTTATGGGAACGTCGGTAAACGAGCAAGCGGTTCACATCATGGCAAGTGATCACCGTCGCCCACGTACCTCTGCAACACCAGAAGTGCTGAAGGTGCGTTGCCGGCCTTTAAGTATTTAGGAGAAGGGAGAGAGGATAAGGAGAGGGTATGGCGAGGGGGAGTGGGCCTCCCAGTCACCTCACTCACCGAACGAACCGCAGAAGCACAAGATGCCTCTACTTAACGCCGGTATTCTGCGACGCCGTCGTAAGGTTGGTACCCGGTCGAGCCGGCCCATTCTAGCAGCAGTCCGTCTTGCGCTCTTAGGTCTAGATCTCTCTTCTAACCTAAATTTCGGTCGTTACATCGAGTCCATAGCAAACACTGCTGCCAAAAAACTTAGTATCCTCTCGGGGGTGAGACGGTACTTCACATCGGAGCAGCTCTTAAATCTATACAAAGCTCAAGTCCGCTCTTGCATGGAATACTGTTCCCACCTCTGGGATGGTTCGGCTAAACATCAGCTTGATGCTTTGGACTCGTTGGAACGCTGAGCGAAGAGGATCATAGGCAGTGACTCACTAGTAGAGGCAAAACTTCAAAGCCTCGAACACCGTAGACGAGTGGCCTGCCTCTCGGTTTTTTATCGAATTCATTTCGGAGAGTGTGCGGAGGTTTTGCATAACCTAATACCCTCTTCCCCTTTCCATCACCGAACGACTAGACGCGGCGAGAAGTTCCATCCTTATGTTGTAGACATTCCTCCATTACGCACGAGGCGGTTTGCCTCTTCTTTCTTTGTGCGGACGGCTAAGGAGTGTAACTCTCTGCCGAGGTCGGTTTTTCCGGAGGCCTATAACCTGGATATCTTCAAGGCCAAAGTGAACAGACATCTAGGCAAGCGTGTACCATCCTAGGCCTCATCTTCGCTTTCCATCGGGCAAGATTGAGGTCAAACGCAGGCCTATTTTTTCATAAAAAAAAAAAAAGCAGCAAAAGCCGCCGCTTGGCTCTACTACAAGTATCTTCTCAATTTGTTTTGCGTGCCGTCATGCGTCTCTAACACTAGATTTTAAAACTTCCTCCCATGTTATCGCATAAGCGTTATATCGTATATTGAAAGGAAAAGATAAGTGACGCGCAAACACGGGAGTACGTCTTTGCGCGTAGGTTCACTTACGACACTGTAATACTCGAATCTCCTGCGCAGTTGACAACTGCCTGTATTATTCGAAAGTCGCTGTAGTTGTCGAAATTGGCCAGAAGGGCATCATCATTTCTTAAGTATCATTCAATTTAACTAGCAATTGTCCGCTGCTTTGCTAACGAGTATATAGATATTTGTAACCAGCACAACTGCCTTTACAGGTTTTTATAAATGAAATTCCCGAAGAGTTCATTTTTAGTGGGTGTTAGTATTACAAAATTTTAAATTTTATAATGGCCTTGCGATGATGAAACAGCCAATCAGACGGGACACTTTCTTTATAATTGATATAAATAGATTTAATTTTACTGATTAAAACATTTGATTATTGCGTTATATTTGACCATTTTGCTCGAATAGAATACTCGTACGTTCTCATAAATGCTATAAAAGCAGCAATAATTGATGGGGTTTCGGAGCCAGGATCGCAATCGTCACTTACGACACCCACGGGAAGAAAGGGGACGGCAGACGGGACCAGGCGGTTATGACGTATTCTCGGTTTTTTCGAATCCACACGCGCGTCGAGCATTATGGAAGATGGATTTTGACGACGCCAGGTCTCTTTCTGTTTAGTGTAAACGTAGGGCGTTAGTATTTAAATCTTGGCGTGTCGTAATTCCATTGTTATGACACGTAATCGGTTAACAAAATTTAGTATCGTATCGGCCAAATTGCCAAGACGAGCGCTGAGAATGACCGAAGCATGCTTGCCAATCATGGCGATTTAAATTTGGGACTTCGTTTCATTTTATTGGTGACTTGAGATTTGTTTCTACGCGTAATATTATAAAAACATATTCCAATATTAGATCAATTGATTAATTAATATTTGAGTAATCTTTCGTTTCAGTGAAAAAGTTCTTTGAAACTCATCGAATCGATCTACGATTAGAATTTGCCTGTCCTGACTGAGAGCGGAAATCAGTATCTACGTCAATTCCGTGATAAAAGTTATATTTACCAATGTTTAATTTTTACGTAACTACAAGAAAACATTAAAGGACAGATTCTCACTAGCTTTCTTGTCTAAGTATACTAAGGAACCTACATGCCTGACTAACTGGGGAGATCTGGCCCGAGATGCCCCTTTCCGATCCGAACCCAACCAGCATCCCTACGGATTGATGGTGGACTGTGGTGGGAGTGTTTGCGTCGTCATCGCTTTGCACCACTATCCTTGACCTCCACAGCATTGGTGGAGTAGAATTCCTGTGGCCCTGCCGACATGCGGCGATGGCGTAATACCGTGGGGTTTTGTCCAGTACAAGCTCGACATAAGGTGTTCTTGTCCCCGCGTAGGTATTTTAGGGTTAGGTAATTCCCCAAGTATAAAAAAAAGGATTAGTTATTCCGTGAACTAGGTATCCTTTTCTCCTTCTTAAAACACTTTAAGTAGATGAAATGCCTAAAATCCTAATCCTAATCCTGTCATTTCAAGTATATTTGAGAGCTCCATTGATATAAGTTAACTCCGTGGTATAGAACTAATTCCAGTTATTGGTATATATCATTGTGATGCCTTCTCGCTAGTTATGAATTATACATGAGCACCCCCACATCGACACTCCACTCTCCTCTATAAATAGCTAAGCAAATATATTTTTGTATGGAAATTAAGCATATAATATAGTATAAACAGACGAGATTGAAAATTAATGTATAAACTGACGTTCATCGATTACGAACCATTTTTTAAGAAGAGTTTTTATTGCAAGGGATAAATTAGCCTGACCAAAGGCGAGTGGCGAGATATTTGAGTAAAACTTGGAGCCGGGAAAGGTCTCCCAGGAGGCTCCGGTGCGTGTAGTAGTATTTATTGTCACATCTGTGATATGCAAGGACTCAGACAAACTCACGATGTTTTCCTTCATCGTCGAGCACGTGTTAAAATCACCACTTAAAATTGCCGGTTGTGTTATGAAATTTAAGCGACTCGCCCACTAGACCATCACGTCTCACCATGCTCAAATAATTTGCGCAATCGTTGTCGTAAGTCTCTTTTTCGTTAATCACCGAGCAGTCCACTGTTGGACATAACCTCTCCCCCGAGTTAGATTGACTTTATTCCAAGTAATATCTTGAGTATCATAAGAGTACACTGTCATCTGATAATTAGTGATAACAGTAAATTCAGAAATTAAGATGTCTATAAAACGAAATGCCTACTGTCGAGAAACCACACAAGGCCGCGATCAGTGGCGTATTCTCGTATCGGAAGCCAACACACACTTTGGGTCGTTCGACCAGCGGAATAAGTAAGAAAAAATAAATGCCAAATCTTGTCATCTATTCTCTTCATCTACTATAGGAAACTGTAAATATAAACTACACTACTTTACATTCATGTAATGTGAGCACATTTATTCTAATCGTCATATGAAGGTGCAAAATATACACTGGTATTTTACCTTTGGGTATATTTTGCAAACATTAACCGGATTTTCCTTCGATAGGGATGAGGTAAGACGATATGCAAGCGCAAAGAATGCATGGAGCCAAGTTTTCGCAAAAACGACTATGCGCGAATTGTTATATTTACCAGATTTTGGGGATCCTTCTGTTTCCTTTTATGATAGATGACAGATTTTTCTTAGGGGAAAAGAGGAATTGAAGGGTTTCTTTGAAAAATTATACGTTTTGGTGTAATTACTGTTTTCAGTATTTTCTGACTGGCTAGCCTTTAAAAAAATTATTACCATAATTTTTCATAATTGCAACAAATTAAGACAAAGAAAAAATGTACTTCTTTCGGCGACCAAGGGAAAATCGTTGAAAATAGCACTGGCTTACAAAAATCAACAGACAAATGACTTGGAGCGTCAGCGTCATACACCACGTCTTAGGTGGGAGCTGGCTGGTACTGCGCCAATCCGCTTGCTGAGCGTGAAGAGTATGGCAAATGGGAGAAGCCTGTTTTGCTTGTCAAATTTAAACGGATGATTGCGTAGTTGTAACTGAATATTTGCTTTTTAATCATTTAAACAAAAGGTTATTTATATACATGGTGAAAATAAGCCAACGCCTGGTCGGGGCTCGGCGTTTAGATGAAGTGATAAAAAAACTAAAATATAATATGATTTATACCAAAATTCTCGTCTATGCGTTATTACCATCATTTTGATAAGCTCAGAAAACTTGCATGATTTAGTAAAGTAGCAGCCTATAAGTGCCCACTGCTGGATAAAGGCCTCCTTCTCAAATACAAGTATCAGAGAGGGTTTAGGAGTTGAGAAGGGCCCGCCACGTTGCTCCAGTACGGGTTGGCGGGCTTCACATATCCTCGAAATTATATTTTAATTATTTCTCAAACATGCAGGTTTCCTCACGATGTTTTCCTTCATCGTCGAGCACGTGTTAAAATCACCACTTAAAATTGCCGGTTGTGTTATGAAATTTAAGCGACTCGCCCACTAGACCATCACGTCTCACCATGCTCAAATAATTTGCGCAATCGTTGTCGTAAGTCTCTTTTTCGTTAATCACCGAGCAGTCCACTGTTGGACATAACCTCTCCCCCGAGTTAGATTGACTTTATTCCAAGTAATATCTTGAGTATCATAAGAGTACACTGTCATCTGATAATTAGTGATAACAGTAAATTCAGAAATTAAGATGTCTATAAAACGAAATGCCTACTGTCGAGAAACCACACAAGGCCGCGATCAGTGGCGTATTCTCGTATCGGAAGCCAACACACACTTTGGGTCGTTCGACCAGCGGAATAAGTAAGAAAAAATAAATGCCAAATCTTGTCATCTATTCTCTTCATCTACTATAGGAAACTGTAAATATAAACTACACTACTTTACATTCATGTAATGTGAGCACATTTATTCTAATCGTCATATGAAGGTGCAAAATATACACTGGTATTTTACCTTTGGGTATATTTTGCAAACATTAACCGGATTTTCCTTCGATAGGGATGAGGTAAGACGATATGCAAGCGCAAAGAATGCATGGAGCCAAGTTTTCGCAAAAACGACTATGCGCGAATTGTTATATTTACCAGATTTTGGGGATCCTTCTGTTTCCTTTTATGATAGATGACAGATTTTTCTTAGGGGAAAAGAGGAATTGAAGGGTTTCTTTGAAAAATTATACGTTTTGGTGTAATTACTGTTTTCAGTATTTTCTGACTGGCTAGCCTTTAAAAAAATTATTACCATAATTTTTCATAATTGCAACAAATTAAGACAAAGAAAAAATGTACTTCTTTCGGCGACCAAGGGAAAATCGTTGAAAATAGCACTGGCTTACAAAAATCAACAGACAAATGACTTGGAGCGTCAGCGTCATACACCACGTCTTAGGTGGGAGCTGGCTGGTACTGCGCCAATCCGCTTGCTGAGCGTGAAGAGTATGGCAAATGGGAGAAGCCTGTTTTGCTTGTCAAATTTAAACGGATGATTGCGTAGTTGTAACTGAATATTTGCTTTTTAATCATTTAAACAAAAGGTTATTTATATACATGGTGAAAATAAGCCAACGCCTGGTCGGGGCTCGGCGTTTAGATGAAGTGATAAAAAAACTAAAATATAATATGATTTATACCAAAATTCTCGTCTATGCGTTATTACCATCATTTTGATAAGCTCAGAAAAACTTGCATGATTTAGTAAAGTAGCAGCCTATAAGTGCCCACTGCTGGATAAAGGCCTCCTTCTCAAATACAAGTATCAGAGAGGGTTTAGGAGCCGAGAAGGGCCCGCCACGTTGCTCCAGTACGGGTTGGCGGGCTTCACATATCCTCGAAATTATATTTTAATTATTTCTCAAACATGCAGGTTTCCTCACGATGTTTTCCTTCATCGCTGTTCACAAATCAACAGAGCCACTTAAGGAGACCCAATAAAATATGTCAAGTCTGGTTAACATCACACCATCATACGGCAAAAAGATGTTTCTTTTAATAATCTGTTATAATAAACCAAGATAGCACACATCCGTGATAAAATTCTGTCGCATCTCGTAATTCGTAGCTAAGACGTAGTAAATAAATGCTTCACACTAAGTAAACGTACGTTATCATCACTCAAAGATACACACTTGTTTAATTATCTCACGGACAATGCGGACGCGGGGAGACGTCATAACTTAATTTTTAAAAGAACATTTCCTGCAATTAAATTTATAATCTGAGAGACAATTGTTTTAATTTCTTTATGATCTGTTCCCATCATTCCTTTCCTAAGTATCGTAAAGCCAACACATATATAAATGAAAAAACGAAAATAAGTTTTAATATGAACTTCTCAAAAACTTTGGGAAACACAAGACTAACACGACCCCTCGCCATTCGAAAAAAAAGGCATTATATATCGTGCTAAACGGTGTCCGAACTGGGGCCTTGTCTACTATGCCATAAAAATATTTCACAAAGTTTCCTTATGAAATCTTTTCTTGATAAAATCACACCGTGTTATTTTTAACACGGTTTTGTTTATCCTAGATATAGTTGAACAGGGCACACCAATAAACGAAACAATATCTTGGTTGTGATCAAATAACGATATGTCTTTATCGGAATTATTATGAAATATTTTTGTGGCAAAGCAGATAAGGCTTCTAGACGAAACTCTTTAGTCTTTAAAACTTGTAACTACACAGAATGTATTAAAAATTGTAAAACATTAACTTTAACACCTTATTTCATTGAATATTCACTGTTTGCAATTTGGCCTTGGCTTGCATTTACAAAAAGCTCCAAAAAGGGTACGAAATATTTGCTCAGCAGTGCATTGAATCCTCAGTCGTGATTTGGGATTTTATTTCGATATTGAAATGGATTTTCTCATGTACAGGCTACCAAAAGCATAAATAGAAAAGATCGCCTTTTCATTTTTTATCATGTTTTACTTATTGTAGACACATTTACATATTTGTAAAAAGTTTTCGCTTCCTCTGTATACATGAACACAATTGGTATAATTTATGATTGTCTAAATTATATAAACGAAATTTTAATTCAATTACTATGATGCACTCAGTATTAGGGAGTAACTACCATCTGTACAAATATTTTTTTCTCATTTTGTGATAAAATTTATTATTACTTGGATTATTCATTGATGTCTAATTTATAAGGCGATTACAGAAGCAGAACTAGCGCGAGAATTAGTAGACCATAAATTAAATTAAGTGTTGTCATTTATTCATCGTTTGATTGAGACGCCGACAGTGCATAATTAATCGGCGCCCATTTATCTCAATATACATCGCATCTATAAAACACCTTCCATTTTTTCTGTATTGAAATACTTCAGAAATGGTCTATCTATCTGTGCCTACGTGACACGTGGACACTTCTATTTAGTCGCCATATGCACTCTATTTTTGAATTAGATTTAGTACTCAAACTAGCTACTCAAAAAGCACACTAATATGTATGTAAAAATAGCGAATTACGTTAATAACAAGCTAAAAATACAAAATAAAGCTGTCTTCCGCAGCTGCATATTTGTGTACCGAAGGCAACGTTCTGAGATTATAATTCTAAATTTTACCATGCAGTAGGCAAATGTATGCTAATTATTCAGCCATGTGAATTAGTGCTCAAACTATCTCTAGTGTTAGAAAACCTTTCAAGAAATGTTCAAAGGCTTTTTCCGACGCTTTCTTGGTGAGACATATTTTCAGCGGTGGACTAAAACAGGATGTGTACAGTAGTAGCGTTACTGCGCAACAACACCATGTACGTACTAGTTGTTCAATTGACTCTATGCAGATACGCGACCTATATATACGTAGTAAACACGGGGTCAGATATGCGGCCAGAGTGGCCGATTGACGATTGCGATAGGAATTGACCGGGCGATCGCTGCGATCGCCAAGGGTCGAGGGTTATCGACTTATCGCCAGCTCAGTGACACCGTTTACATTTGTTCCCCAACCACACCGCATGGATGCAGACTATCATTATGATCTATTGACCGCAAAATACGATGTTCTTGACAAACTTATTTAGGTAGGGCTTCCATGCCTATCCATATGATGCCGATGATGTCCACCTGTCCGATTAACACCACGGTGACAACTTGCGAATATTATTAGCAATTGTCAATTGTGCACGATATATTATAGTGCCGTAAATAAACGCGCGAAAACAGAAACACACAACGTGCAACGTTCATGCTATATTATTCATTCATTCGGTTCATTAACTTCGGCTGGGTATTCGAACCTAGGCTTAGCAGTTCAGGTAAGCTAACCTCTATGCCTCGCGGTCGTCAATCTATCTATATAGTAAGAGTCGCCAAGGGGGAGTGAGGAAGCATACTGTGTTTTGATTTGGAGAGCACTGAAGCAAGTGTAATAACTGCGTATTAAGATTTGTTAATTAATAGCAGTGATAGCTCAGTGATCGCTATCATTTAATTTAAGAGAATGACCCGGCTTCGAAACCCGATGCAGGCACCTTGAAAATTCTTAAGTGCAATTTTAAGCGTTGAATTTACAACGAGCTCGGCGGTGAGGGAAAACATCGCGAGCATATAATCAGAATGCAAATACGAGTAGCCGAAAGCTTAACGACCGTATTCGTCGGAGCTTACTAACAAATAAACTTCGTGGTCACTTGTGAGCTTTATAATGCTTGCGAGCGAACAGTCACTTCGGCGTCCCGAGCTCGAAATTTCACTAGAAAGCGAATAATCACGAACCGTGGTGTTCGTTAGAGCGCACTAACAAGGGTACGTGTTCCCGTTCGAGCTTTCTAAAGCTTGCTGCATCATACCTCTTGCACAAATGCTCGTAGTTTCCCAGCATAGCAGGTATGGTCTAACCCTCTCAGATATTTATACCAGCACATTACCAACTTTCCTTGTTAGTACGCTCTGTTGAACACCACGGTCCCTGATTATTTGCTCCCAAGCTAAATTCGTTGCGCTGGACGCCGAACTGACTATTCGGTCGCGGCTGTGCCTATCTTATATAGACTGGTGAAGATTCAAACCACTTAGGTATCTTACTTTTATACCTTGTTCCGTAACAATTTAGCACGTCCTTTTTATTAGAACTATTACTATCCTATCCTGGTAAGCTTAATAAAATGCTAAAAATTTCTACCGTAACATTAATTATCTACATTTGTGCCGCACGTTCATACTCTACAGTTCGACGTTCATAGTTGCATACTATAATCATTACCGTTTTTTTTACCTATAAACCTGTTTTGAGAACATTTTTCATTTTCCCTCCGCTACGATCTAGTGACCCAATTAAAAATTTTCACGAAACAGCATTTCTGATCTATTTAATGTCACATTTCACTTCCACATTTAAAACGAAGCACATTCATATAACATTTTACAATTCTTATACATTGATTATTAAACCAACATAATATTTTTGTTTATTTCTCTTATACATAAATATTGTACAACATTCGTTAGACATTCATTAGCATTATTAAAAACGATATAACATGAGGCGTTGTATGTACTATATTGTTTGATTTTGTAGCGTAATAATTGGTACGAAAACAGAATAATAATTCGTCGCCAGCGTTCTTTACAATTCAAATGCCTTTAATGGCGCATCCAATTATCAATGCACGCACAAACAAATTAAGTATACACACATGAAAATGTTTTCACGAATTGATACTCACCACAATGTTTCTTTTACTTTTTAAATATTTTTATTCAATGCGGCTGATACACTAAAGCTAAATTAGCAGCTTCTCCGCAATAAGTGTAAAATAAGCAGTAATATAGCAAATAGATTTTCCTTAAATATTCCTTTTGCACTATTATACATACATCTATAATACATACTTTTATTTTTACTTTGTTAGTCTGTAAATCATCCACTTCTGAGCATAGGCCTTTCTATGTGCATGCCAAGCAAAACTGCCATACCCGTACGAGGAAATCTTCTGTGCACGGCATTCCAGTATTCTATACACATGTGACGTGTCTGTGACGTGTTTATACGCATCGCTGCACAGTTGGGCAGGAGTTTCATTAATGGAACGCAATTCTTTCTGGTGGGAAATCACTTATCTATTGTTATTTTTTTTTTAACATAGTTCACCTTTTACTACTGAAAACGCGTCATGATATAATTTAAACCGGCGAATCACCTATGACGAAATTAGTAAACCTTGGCCTTAATAAACAATGCTCGGTATGAACATTTTAAAGCCTACTGAATTCCTTGGAAGCTTACACCGCGTGATGTATGTGAGACGTCATGTTAATACGAAATATTTGCGGATACAGAAGAGGAAGTGTTGGTTTTGAATGTCTCGAAAACATATCGTCATCATTTAAAGTTGTATTCTTGCTTCGAAAAAGGTTTTGAGCGATGGAGGGTTTAAATTTATGTGAAAAATATAAATAATTTAAAAAGCAATTAACTTTTGTTATCGTAATGCATAGGTGTATATGTGAATAAATATAATGTGTAATTTAAGTTATTGATGTTAGTTGCTATTAACTACTAAATATTTAGAAAGGCAATATGTTTTTAAACGCATATCAAATACTGGCCATATTTCAACAATATGTTTTTCGCATAATAAATGGTTCGCCAATAAATTAGACTTAAAATAACATAAATTCTTATTTCAAAATTCACATAAAATGCAATATAATTTAACTGCGCATTCCGTCATGATTCCACTTGTTTTGTATTCAAAACCGCGTCGCACAGCGTGACAATACTCATGTTACGGTGTAGTGGGTTTCGATGTGCCGTGGAAAGTTCGGCACTGCTCGGCAGTTCTCGGCACTTCTTGCCGCTTCATGTCCAAAACATCTTCGCATGACCCGTGAACTGAAAACTCACTTATTGTCGCACCACTAGTTAAAGGTTTACGTTTAACTAATTAGGCATTTCTTTTCTTAACCTACTTACGTTTCACGTTTATTACAAACTAATAGTTTCACGTGCGTATATGAAACATGGAAGCCCAGTGGTCAAAGCGGATTGACCTGAGTTCGATTCCAGGAGCCGGTCACTAGAATTGTTTTCAGAAATTTTAAATGCCGAATTTACACTTGCTCAGAGGTAATAAACTTAGGGAAACATTGCAGGAACAACCTTTATTATGTCTCTGGGATATATTAAAACATAATTTCGGGGATCTAAATGTCCTCCACCTGGAGCAGTGTGGCGGACCATTACCGACTGCAAAAACTTCTCGAATATTGAGAGGAGACATTTATGTTATAATTTTTTTATATTTCATTACTTGAACATATCCTACCCAATTCTAGGTTTCTAGCTATTACGCACTGTGGTAAGCTATGATACGTTCATAAAAATAACATTCCATCAAAATTATGAAATAAAGCAAAGATAGAATATCTCATAAAAATATCCCTTTTTATGAGATACTTCTATGTTTATCCATAGTTTCTGTGACTACCGATAAATTTAAGTGGTCCCTCGATATATAACTCTGTGGAAGATGGCCTGAATTCCCTAAGCTAGCTGTTCATGTTAGTCGTTACTCTATCGCGTGTAAATACGGTTGGAAGCTTTCCATAGAGAAGTTTCCATAATCCAAAAAAAAAAATATGTAGTTGACAAACTTACTAAATCTGTTTGGTTTATAACCGATTATATATTTTATAGAATATTTTTTATAATAATGTCATATCATAAATATTTACATTAGACTTTGGGTCTCGTGTAGCCTTCCCAACTGTGAAAATCTCATAGCTTTCTCTAGGAACAAACATAGTGACATAGAGTTTCGCCACTCTTCAAGTTACATCTCCCTCAGAGGAGAAAAGTAAGTTCCGGAAACCCGTTGGGCTTTTGATATTTCGTACCAAATTGTAATCCTGTCCACCCCTATTATACGGGATTTTATTTTAAACTAGCTTTTGCGATTACCTCCGCGTAACTATGAGTACGTAATAGTTTTGTTTATTACGTAGTTTGTTTGTAAAGAGACACGTTGATTATTCATTGGCTTCCGAACAGTGAATGTAATGTAAACATTTAAATCGTTATGTGGTTTTTTGTATGGATCTCATTCTGACCATTAATCCCGTACTGGTCGATCCCGCCCCTGATAAAAATTATCACAGTTTTTAAGTTTTTAAAAGTGAAAACTGTATCAAAATTGGGTTCAGTAATTTATGCCGGACACTAGAAGAAAATTTCCAAACAGACAATAATCTCTAAAAAAATTAGATGTATATCTTACCAAAAAAGTTTTTTTTTTATTTTAAATGCACAGACAGTTTATTGTACAATTATGTAATAGTATAGATTAGCGTATAATCATTGAGAATGATGTTCTTTATTTCGTAGGATTACTTTTTCTACAAACACTGCCCATGTGTGTAATCGAATAGTTTGAACCACAATAAATTATGCACTTTCAAGCATCACTAATACCTACGTGCTAATGTACGAGTAGATACGTAACATTGGGGGAATAATAATATGCTGGGCCCGATAGTTAGGTCCAAATTATATACTGAACATGTAAATTAAAAACATAATATTACTTAGGTACGTGTATTTACATAAGCTCAAATGTATTAGGGATGTTTGGAAGAGGAAAGATAGAATTGTCATACATAATTAATTATGCCTCTATGATCTACTCGGTAAAGTCACGCTACAGCTAGGCACTAGTACATAAACAGGACTGTGCGACCGGAGTTTTAAGCCCTCATTTAAAGTCCCAGTCGCACCGTCTTATTTATGTAGCCCATCGATGAAAGTATTTTTGAAGAAATAGGTACTTAATAATTTCTTTGCGCTCACCAACGCGCTTGCCATGCATATTTCCATACTCACCACGAAAACTAAATAGTCTGAAAATACCGGCTTTTGCTGGCGCTTTCTTGAGGAAACCTATATTTAGCAGTGAACTTAAATAGACCGATGAAGAAATTCTTTGTGAATAACATTTAGTTCATTTCTATTTATACTGATTCAGCTTACGTTCCGGCTTCAGATTTTCTTATAACATCATAAGTCAAGGTTCGAAAACAATTTTACCCTACAAACTTACCAATATGCGATGGGATATTTTGAGTCTAGCTGGTAACTTACGATTTACGACTATAGGCAACCGTAATCTGTTACGATTTGTTTCTATGTCTGCTCTTCTTTAATATGTGTGCGTGTATGGGAGGATTTTCCATAATAGTTAATCGACCGGTTGGTGAGCGCAGTGCGGAGCTTTCCCCCCCTGAAGTCGGTAGAATTCGGCTTTGTCATTATTCGGATTGATTTTCCTTCGTCATTCGGACAAGCGTCTTTGTCTGTTAGCCGGATTCACCGCGCGGACAAATTGACGTTACGAGAAAAACTTGTTGAATTTACTTTTAAACAAAATATTATCTGAAAAGATTATCATTTCTCATGATAGAATGTTTTCTAAAATTCTAATAACCCGTCCAGAATAATGTTACCACTTTTGCATAAAACCTTGTTATTATATTGAAATATTAAGTGCGTACACAGGGTCAGATTATATAATTATCCGAATTAATGGAAGGAAGTCGTTTATTGCGTCAAAAAGGTAATGGCATCTGTAATGTTTAATTACGCCACTTAATTAAAATTTTAATGCAGCCCAGATTACTACAGCTGCTTGTGTATAAAACTATGTAATTATTTTAAAATATTAAGTGCGTGGTGCGCAGTCAGATTAAACAATTATCCGTATTCAATAAAACAAGACGGTTATTATGTCAAAAAGGTTATGTCATCTGTATTATTTAAATACGCCAATCAACGTTGACATTTATACTCTACCAATCGTCTATAAAATAAATAAATACCTGTACTCAGATGAGACATACATGTTTAGACAGTATAAAGCAAAGTCGCAATCGGCGTTTATTATCTTATTACTTCTAAACATCTATGTGGATTTCAATGCGGGTTTCACCATTATTTAAACCAGTTCACGAGGTTGGTTTATATACAACACATACACATTTAGTATATATATTACAGATTTGTCCCAGCGAAACCGCCGCGGTTTTTTAGTTATATAATACATTTTGTTTATTATTCCGTTTATACACTGTGATAAGACCTGAATTCATCTCGAATATTGTTATTAGACTTGTTGAAACTCAAACAATATATTTTTATGAATTTAAAAAAAATATATATTATGTTAGATAAGATATTGATTTCGATATCTTGGATAGTTATTTACAGGTTGCTGTAACGCAAAAAGGTAACCTTCCGTCTACTTTCGGACCTAGCCTCTACTCTCTTATTTTTTTGCAACGGGACTTAATCTACTTCACATTAGCTTCCGCCCGCGGCTACGTCCGCGTATAATCAGGTTGTACGGTTTGCTGTAGCGGTCTCGCTGCTAAACTAATTGTGGGATAATACTCCCTGCAGCACCATTACCGACTGAGTAATGCAATAGGGGTGTGAACAGTCAAGGATTCTCTCATTACCATTTTATTCGTTTCTAGGTTGAAGAATTTGATTGAAACTTGCTCTTTCTCAGTAAGTAAGAGTTGCAGCAAACTTTTTAACGGTTATTTGTTTTACGTTAAAATTAGTTTACTAACTGTATGTGAAATATCAATAGTATTTAAACTTAAATAAAATATATCACAAAGTTCTTTTATTTGTATTAGTGTCTTAAAGTAGTACGAGTTTAAACTATCCTAGTTTTTCCTCTATTAGACACAAAATGTTTTTTCCTTATATTATAAGTTAATACTTTTCCTCAATACATACCTGGTCAAGTTTATATTATTCTAATTTGATAACGTTTGGCCGCAATACGATGATTATTAAGCGACGAATGAACACGAATAAAAGCACGCCTGTCACCCACAGGTGCAGGCAGAGATTACTTGTTCATCCTGGGATACGTAAGTATTAAAATATTTGATTTTAAATGTATATTTTTATATATTGTATGTATAAATTGAAGTATTTATGTGTCTATCTATTCATATAAGTATGTATTTTGATATTTATATAATTTTACTTGTTTGATTTTGTTCAGCTGCCACGCCTCTATAATATGTTTATCTCTGTTTAGCCTAATGGATGACTGAGAGCGTATGCCTTTAGGCATGTCAAATAAAAAAAAAGATTTCCATTTGGCACATCTCAACGTAGTCAAACGCTTCCGCGATGCACTTTTTAGCTCTCCGGGAGTTTGAATGTGACAGATGGCGAGCCGCTTTTCAGGCCTGAAATTTCAAGGCTTTTTCTATATAAAACCCTTGTGTAGTAAACCACACCCACTGGGTAGAGAGGGGTAGACAGGTCCCGCTGTTCTATCTGTCAGAATGCCGTGCTGCTACGACACGGCTATTAAAATTTAATAAACTACTGCTACATACACTACATCAGCCTATTTTAGTGCAATGCTGAACAGGAAAAGAAAATATCAGTGAAAGCCGGCATGCGTTTCTTGAACACCGCATTAATGATGATGCTCTCCATCAGTAGTCTGTGACTGGGTTCAGTGAATTCGGATGGATATTCCGTCAACATTCTGGATTGTTGGCTAGCAGCGTGCACCAGGTCCATGAGAGTTTGGCATTTGGAGACAGAGTACGTGTATTGTATATTCCCGCTTATATCCGTGGATCCATTTATTTGAAACGAAAAACACTTGTTATTTAACTGAATATAAAATACAGTTAAATATTGTGGACAAACAGGATTTCACGTGTCGAGTAGAACGACAAGTTAAACATTAAAACTGTTGGTTTTTTGAATCCCCTTTATCGTGTCGTAAACATGAATTCAGCGTTGCTATTTTTTTTAATTGGTGAAATAACTGCACGTGAGCTGTATGATGAAGGCTTTTTTAATGTTAACTTCAAGGAGAAATAATGACACATTAAAATTATCATTTATGTATTGTTTAGACTCTAATTTTAACATTTAATCTGTTGTTAATTATATTGTGATCTACTACTAGTGTTAAATCGATTGAGAATTAAAAGAATTATATATATCATAGAGATAAATTTATTAACTCTGAGTTTAGTAACCTCTCTTTGATATATATCTAGTTTAAGTGCATGCTGAGCTTTATAGTCAACAGTAAAGTAGCAGTCTCTAGACAAATACTTCCTAACAAATATTTTTGAGAAAGATCGGAGCGAGAGGGTCCGTTATGCAGCTCTAGTGCGAGTTGGCGGACGTATTCGAAATATTTTTTATTTTTTTTACTAAAATACGCAACCTGCTACATCTCACGATGTTTTCCTTCATCGGCGAGCACGTGCTAAATATAGCTCATTAAAATTGCAATTATTAATTTAGGTAGTGCCGGCAACGGGATACGAACTTGTATATAAATTAAAGCGAGAGCCCTGACCACTATGCCTCCACGGCCCTTTATACAACCATATGTATAAATTGAATAAAAAATTTAATAATATAAATTAAAGTTGATAATGGAATCAGAAGAGAAACACAATTGCGTAATTTATAATAAATTTAGAAATAGACACTGCTACCACTATAAGTATCGTATTGATCCAAAACGCGAATAGAAATCCATTCAATAATCCTTTTAAAAGGAATTAAGTTCCTGCATGGATTATCTTTTCGACAGAGGACGTTTATACATAATAAAATAAAATAGAGTTACCACGGTCCATACCATAAAAAAATGCTTTGTTTTCAAGCAACATATAGATTTAAATTCTCTCGAAAATGTTCGACTCGACACACAGGTCACATTCTAGGAAATAGCTTACATATTATTTGTTGCGACATTATACGAATACACCTACATACTTTAGTTTAAAGTTGCGAGAACAGTTTGTTTCATATTAAAGTGGTGTTCCGTTGTATAGAAATATGTAATAATATTAACGATTAAAATACGTATGAGTTTCTGTTGCTATAATATCGTACCTAATAATATGTAACCTATTTCCTAGAATACGACCTGTGTGTCGAGCTGAGAGAGAAAGGCTCGAGGAGCAGGCACAGTTATAAAAACCAGTTAGTTACGCTAATATTTATCGTCATCATTAAAATCTGTCTCAAATCCATTAACCAAGAGATGAATCGAAGAAGCCAACTCCGCAGCACAGCCTTCGTCATCTCATTATAAACTATTTAAATTATGATAATTTGCTATCATTCCAGCTTGTGACAAATCCACTGCCGAACATAGTGGAAATCACCAAAGAGGCCTCCCTTTCCACTAAGATCCTGAGCCACCTGCATCCATCGACCTCCCGCAACGTTGTTCCACGGAACAGTCTACGTAGTAATGAACTGAACTGTTCGGTATAAAAACCACTATGTTTCACATAGTACATCGTGACAGAACAGATAATTCCTCCAACACCATCTAGATGGCAATTCCCCACAGTTCATTTAAAAGAATTTTTTAATTTTTTGTTTTTTTTTTAAAACGCACTACGATGTTGTGGAATTAGCTGCCAAAAAGAGCCTAGCTTATATCTAAGGCCAGCCTGCGGGTATCGGTTATAATAAAAAAAAAACCGTAAATGTAATTCTCATACAAGAAAATGGCCGATCAATCACGTTATTTAATTCAACGGACCTTTGAGTGAACTCACGGGGGTTACATTGTTTATTAGTAGTTATAATTAAGTACCTCTTATAATTAAGTCAAATCTCAATCGCATTAGGATATTCCTGTAATGGTTGTAGATTTTATGGTTGAAATAAATAAATAAATAATGAAAAATATTAATCACTCATTAAATATGTGGTTTTGATAATATTATTAATAGGAAGGTTTTAATAAGTATACGTGTAAATTCTATGTGACTATTTACAATGAAATGTAAATTTAATTTGTGTATTTTATATGTAAGTATTGAACATACACATAAATGTTGTAAACAAAATAGTCAATACATAACTCTGGATGAGGATTACGTGTCTTTGAGACCCAATATGTCTTTACTAAGTTTTGGATTTTCCACTTTCTCATAATATCCTTGTAATTCTTCACTGTCATTATTTTTCCATACCAGCTATTTGTGTTTACGTAGTACATATATGATATTTTCATAAAATCATTTAGGTGGAAAATTATAAAATAAATTTTAACCAAGTTTGCATAACATTGGATTTCATTTGTTTATAATTGAAGCCCGTATTATCGATAGATGAGGCTTGCCTATCATAATATTGAAGAGACTAAATTAAAAGTAAGCTCATTACATAAATTTGCTCAATAATATTATACTACATAGATGACAAAAGTCACCCAAAAACCTTTCGCACACTATTATAACTAACACGCACACTACTATAAATATATTGTAATTGATAATAGCGATTGTTGTCGTTATCGTGGCTTATTTTATTAGTACTATTTTTTTTTTATAGAAGAAGGGGGCAAACGAGCACGCGGCTCGCCTGATGGTAAGTCATCACCGACGCCCACAACACGACTAGTTTCAAAACATTTTTTTTATACACATTTATTTATAAAACGAAGCGATCGGTTTCGCCTTACGGCAACTTCGGAGTATTCAATTATAATAAGATAAACCGAGTTCTTGTATTCACGCGAACACTGCACATTTAAAATGAAACTATCCGCCCGTTACCACGGTTGCTGTAAAGCACTTGTAACGTCGGGAATATAAAACCAAAATTAAACGCGATAAATCCGTAATAGTTTCATTCAAAAGATATATGAAATATGTATATCTCATTATAATTGAATATCCTAAAAATATCGTAAGGCAAAACCGGACGGTTCGTAATATAAATAAATAAAATCTGTTGTGATACTAGTACTAGAGGTAATAATAATTGTCCATAAATATATTGACTTCGAATTAAAGTGGTACTTTATGGTGGTGGTATCAAAGAAAATACTTAGAAACATATGCAACATGGCCGATATCAAAACATAATTTGTAATGATAGAGTAACACAAAAAAAAAGTAATCAATAGTCTGCAAAAAATACATTTTTACAATAAAGAAACTGAAAGAGATCCGTTGTTTGATAACAATAATTAAGAGCCTGGCGTAACAAAAGAAACGGTAACCCTGCGGAAACGGGTCGTAGGTATCAGCGAACTGTCAGCTTCGCGCAAGACAGTAGACGCCCCGACGCCGTGCACCAGTTTTCCGCACATAGACTACGCGTATATGAGAATCTTTACCGTATGCGTCATCCCTGTATTTCGTAGCTGTGGTAGTAATTGTAATCGTTATCAGCCTCATGAATCACTGAGACTTGCCTACTTTAAAATAAACAAGCTTCATCCCGCGGCTTTGGCCGATTGCAGAAAATGCGAAGCATATGTCTTTCCTCAGATTTTAACGTATCTTCACACCAAATTTCCTAAAAGTCGGTTCAGCGGTGTAGCTGTGGAAACGGACGGACAAACAAAGTTAATTTAAAATTTATAATATTAGTACGTATATTATGAATTGTTTCCATTGAAAGAAGATTGGATATTAAAACGTTAAAATTAAATCGAGCTCAAAATGAGCTGATAAATACAACACCGCTTAATATCTTAAACTTTAGGCTCAGACTCAGAAAAATTCCATATATTTTTTTGTATAGGCTTCGCCTGACGCGATGATAATTATACAAGATTAACTTTTCATTATTATCAACATTACAATCTTTCACAAGTCCACTCTTCAGATCATAGGCCTCAAAAGGTTCGATCACATACTCGAGAACCTTTCTTCCCCAAAAGATTGTTAATTCTGCGAGTTATGTTCCGGTCCTAAGCCTCTTTCGCTGACTTAAGGCTATCGTTGTAAATTGATAGATTGCTTGGTGATAGATCACACAAATAAATACCGAACATAATTCTTTCCATAGCCCACTAAGCAACTTTGAGATTCCTTATACTGCTTACATTGAAAACTACATCTATATTATGAAAACAAAGGTAACAAGTACTGGTTACCAATGATGACGTGTTTACGTCTTAAAATAATGAGGTATATATATTACATATATATATATATATATGTGACGAGAATATGTGACATAGTTTCAGAAGCACTGCCCAACCAAGTATGATTTGTCGATTCACCTTATGGTCGCAGTTAAACTTACCTAATCGAACTATTTGACCCAGTCTTGCATGTTAATCTTAAAATCAAACCGTTGTCGAACACTATGCGTGCGTCATTAATAGTGCCAAGATCTTTCAGCGATCTTGCCATAAGGACTATGTCCTGGGCAAATCGAAGGTGAGTGATATACTTATTTAATATATAAATTATAGCTCTTCCTGTCCGTATGTAGCTAGAAGCTTATGAACCTTATTTCAGCCTAATACTTTGATGAAAACTCTTCTCTATAAGTAAAAGGTAAACTGAGTAACTGCATTACAATAGTATGCATCAAAGAACAATTAGGTCACAGCTTGCGATACCCACGACAAACACGACAAAAAGGAACGAAACAGAACTTGGTTCCGAACACTTTATTAAACAACCCTACACCAATCACAGCGATTTAAATTTATATAAGAAAGCCATGAAACGTCACTGTTGTAGTTTATAAAAAATATTTCTATTGTTCTATAATCTATTGTTGCAACTTCCGACACGTAATAAGTTATTTCGGGGGAATATTGTTTTATACGTGACTTCTAACATCGTCGTTTAATCAAATGACATGAGTACTTAAGAACCTCACTCTATTTTAAATAAATACGTATAAAATTTGCAAACGCGTCGCTGCATAATGTGCTAATTATGAAATTTGTGAGCGACAAATTAATTAATTGGATGTAGGTAAAATTAATAACGAATTACCTAATTTGATTGGTCTCTTAACTGCCGATTTTATTAGCGATGCACAAAAATACCTCAAATAATACAAAATATAAATGATTAAGTAAAAAGATTGAAATACACAGGCAGACTTACTAATTAACAGAACTAAAAAATTATAACTATTACTTTTAAAACACATTCGCTCTTAAAATAATTTGAAGCTCTATGGTAAAAACAGTAAATATCTTAGTGAGTTACGGTCGATAAGAAAGGTCAAGACCAATTTGCGACACTTCTACAGAACACAATCAGTTGTTTATGACGTGATTTGTATCGGAGGATGGACAAAAATATTCTAAATTTATTGAGTTGCATGGTGAATGTATCAAAATCTACCATGAGTACATCATCAAATGTAGGCATATATAGTGGCGGCATATAAAAACTGCCAACTCCGTCCTTCCCGTGGGTATCGAAAGAACCCACTAAGTAAATGAAAAACCTTGAAAATATCGTGGCATCCGACAGATGGCGGGTTAGATGCCACATGATGGATAACCGAGAAGAAATATACTCATGACAGACAGCAGTGTGCGAGGTGTTTGGTACTGCGATTGTCAATTAGCATCCCAAGTGCCACCCACTGGAGAGGTCTATATCCATCAGTGGACTAGAAGCAGGCTGACGAAGAAGACATCTCCCAAGTACCTTTGGCAATCTCGCTTGGTTAATAGGTGCATACAAGACCGCCAAACATCAGCGCCTGATTAGTTACCAAGCCCCGGAAAAGGAAGGCTATGTTAAATTCATATGTCAATTATAGCGGATAAATTACAGGAATATAATAGATACTGTTATTAAGCACAAGAAACTAAAGATGAGGGTAAACATTTTTACGTGACCGTCAACCATCCAAAGGACATGTTCAAAAGCACATCCTGTTATTGGATGATGAACTCGGGATTGCTAAATGTGAGACTAAGACTAGGGTAACTTATGCGCTCATTTACTAGAGTCTGACATCGTCATTACCGCAGTCTAATGGTGAACTCCCCTAATGATAATATGAGTAAATTTTAAAATAATTATCATTAGATTAATTAAATTGATTTAATAATAATAAGTATATTATTTTATGCCCATTCCTATGTAATGAATATTATATTATCATCATCATCATTTCAGCCTATCAGAAGTCCACTGCTGAACATAGGCCTCCCCCAAAGATTGCCACGAAGCTCGGTCCTGAGCCACCTGCATCCATCGACTTCCCGCAACACTGCGCAGGTCGTCACTCCATCTTGTGGGGAGTCGTCCTACACTTATTATATTATAACGTAAAATAATTCCATTGATTGTAACTAGGCCACCATCAAGGATTGCCACGAAGCCTAGTCTTAAGCAACCTGATTCCGCCGACTAACAGCAAAAATGAGCTGGCCGTGCACTATCTGTCGATTCCCAGGTAACCGTAAAGAAGAAAGGATAACTAGATTTTCTTCCGACGCCATTATTAAATTCTTACAAAGCTTAAAACATCAACATCAATTAAAAAGTGTCATCATTTATTGTATGCCTGCAATATCAGTAGGAATCCGATTTTAACTCGAATCGAAAAACTTTTTTACTGTATGACAGCGCCTTGAACTTATAACTCTATTTACAAAGAAACAGGTTCTTTATACATAAACAAGTTTCAAACATATTAAAGTAAATAGGACAAATTAAAATCAATAAAGTTGAACATATTGAACCTCTTGATGCAGTGAAGCTACAAATTTATAGTAAACAAAAAAAGGCTAACAATTGAAGTACGTTAAGCTTAAAACTTAAACATACACTAGATATTTAATATTATTATAACATTTCACTTTTGGTAAACGATATACAATTATAGGGACATGTTATTCATTAGTAAGTATCCATAAATGTATCAAACGTCTGCAACTATAAAAAGACCACTTTGAAAACCGTATAGCGGAGATACTGTCTACCGAATAATACTCGATATAGATGGCAAGATTTTTTTTGTAATTTAATGAACGATTCAGAACAAAGTAAACTATACCTACACTGTATAGCATTAAGATTCTAATTACTTTAAAAGTAAGAGAAAAGTCATTTGGCAGACTGTTCCAATGCAAACAATTCGGTACGATAATGTGTACGCTTTGTTTAGAGTGGCAACTTACGGCATTGCATCGATAAATTTAAACGCGAATGAATCGACCTCGACCATCTACGAAATCGTAGGTGGTTTCCCACCACCCACACTTAGGGAGGAATATATCGACCGTGCGGTTCAGATTCTAACCAAGGTTTTGCCAACTAAACTATTAGAATGGTAAAATAACGACGAACTGCAAACAGCGCAGGCTTCACAAACTTAAATTGTAGTAAAATAGTGACATTATGTCTCTTAGGACACGTAGTCTTAAAATAAACAGTATTTTTTCATACAAGGAAATCGCGAAGAACATATCTGGGGACCGTGATTTAAAATTTAGCCATATAAAAGAGTAATACATTTACAATTTATTATATAAAATCATAAATTATTATAATTATGTATTGGCTTCGGTTAGGTACTTTATCTTTAAACTTTTCGGTTAGAACAGAATCACGCGGTCGTCGAGAAATTAAGCGACTAATACCGGGTTCTAAAGCCTAAAATCTATAAGCTTCTAAGGTTAGCATCCAATACGCAGCTTTAATAGGGTTGCTAATATTAGTTCCATAGTTACAACTGAAACAACTTCTTATTCTGCGACTTATTTAAACGAGCGAGAAGTGAATTTCAGCGTGACCTCGAAAAGTGATGAATGTGTCCTCAGTATTTTGTTATTCCTACTATTTTGTATTTCGTGGTTTAATATTGAAGGTGTATAATGCAGCAAATAGTACACGCAATTCAATTCAAGTTAAGAGACTGTCAATTTTCGTTTTGGTTCTAGTAAAAGTAGACGATCATTTTGCTGCCCGATATTAGAATAAACTTTCATACAATCATAATTGTTACTTCAACAGAAATGTGCAAATTGTTGGAACAAACTTTGAGATTGGCAAAACGCTAAAAGTATACCGTTAACATAATGTGCCTGGAAGAAACATCGTGATTGATATTGACATTATATTCAATATACTAAACTGACGATCACGAGTGGTTGGTTAGGTATATATAGTACTGAGATACGTCAGTCAGTCGTACGCTAACCACTGTCTGGCTTTGCATCTGACCCTTCCTCCGATTTTGTCGAATATGCGTTACATCGGATACGGAAAGCTTAAGAGACAGAGGCGCTTACACGGCCTCTGTGTTTTTGCGCACATTTTTTTTTAAAGAATACTAGCAATGCTATTTTTTAAGTAATGTTACTAATATTTCTGTTAACCGTCCAGCTAAGCATTACAGCTTATATCTGGAGTGGTTCACGACAATAGTCGAATGGCGGTCTCGAACATTCGACAACATGTTTCGTAGACCGCACCCTAACCCATTAGGCTATTGGAGCTAATGGTTGCGGCACTATAATATCTCCTGCACAGTTGACAACTGCCGACAGTAATGGAAAGTCATCGCCGTCGAAATCGAACAGGAATGCATAACACTAAACTAAGTGCAAATTCATATCGATAATGTTTTAGTTCTGTGTATGAATATATTATGCGTACATTTTAACTTTGATACGTAAGTTCTCCAATTTACTCTGAATTTTATTGGTATTAACCTGTGATTGAGTAATAAATGTTTAATAACAGATTTTACGCTACGCATTCGGAGAACGCGTGGTCCACCGCCAGTTGAACATTTTTTTTTATAATTTACTTTATCTGTTTATTCAAGCACCACGCAAAAACTACTGGATTTATTTGGACGCTATTTACATTTCTTGAATCGTTTTGATTCAACTCGAAAACTGTTATACTTTTGATCCGGGGAAAATTACAAGGTTGACCATTACGAGATTTTTCGACAAAAATACTGAACCATTTGCATTAAGACTTGCACCGTTTGAAAACGTAATGTGCCACAAAGTAAAATCATCGATAATTTAAATCCTTAAAAATATCAGGATTGACCAGAACTGGATTAATAACATAAGTATTAACCAGAATGGGTTAAATCACTGTTCGGAAGCCTATGAATAATTTATGAGTCTTTTCTTTATTAAGAAACAACATTAACAATTAAAATAAATATATTTTGAACTATAATCCACTGGGCTGCCAGATTTAACCTAACGATCCTAAAATGTATATACGTCAAGTATCCAGCACCCAATTCAAAGATTAAGTTCTTACCTTGACAGTCTTTTCTTCGGCGTAGAGTACATCGAAAAGTGAACGAGACACACGGATCAAGCCATTTACGTCATCAAGCCATTACATCAAACATCCGTAAAATTTGTGGTCGCCGAAACCGATGGTTGTTATAGAAGTTCTCCGATTGGTTCACTGTATTAAGTGTTGGTATTAAACGCGGGCGGAAGGAACGAACACACACGTTCCATTGGTTGCCACGGCTTTAGCGGAAATTTTAAACCGGGTCGGAGCACATAATGCGTGTACATTATAATTATAATTTTTACGCGGATCAAATCGTGGACATTTACAAAAGCGAAACACCACTGACTTATTACGAAATCTGGAACTAAATACCTAAATACTAAATAAATATATACATGAGATTTGATATGTAGGACCTGTGAAGGCAAGAGCTAAGAAGGGATTTTATGAAAATCTAGAGAAATAGGGGTAAGGAACTATGAAAGTCTTATGTTATTTAAGTAATAGACAATGAACATATTAAACAATAAAATATCTGACTAAACGATTTTAGAAAAACTTGAAAGGCTGTTGTTGGAGTTGAAGAACTTATAATATCTAATACAACGAATAAACTGCAATCGAATTCATTATCGTTACTTAAATAAGTTAACGCTGCCATTTTGGTTTTATTTATCATTAAATACATTGATGCAGTATCAGGTAGGCAGAATTATAATTATCGTTTGACACAGTTTAAAATCATTTTCTTAATCGTATCTATAACATAATCAAGCTAGCATCAGAGAATAGACTCGCCGCGGAATTATTAGATATTTTCTCATAATTAATACGTATTTAAATTACTAATCATTTCTGCTTTTCATGTCATCTTTGTATTAGAAAATACAGATAAAATTTACTACCTAAATTTAAATGTTAATATATTTTTTTAGTATGACATTATCTGCAAAGTTGCATTTCAGTAAAATTAACTAGAAGATATGTAAAATTGAGTGTAGTATTTTAAGGTCCAAAATATTTCGAATTTAATTGGTATTGTAAACAGTATCTTCTAAAACTACCATATAAAATATATGCGTATCTACCTCATATATTGTATATAAAATATTATGTATGTCACGCTTTACTACCTCTAAATCAAAGAAATTACAATATTTAGATGTACAGAACTACGGCTTACATAAAGTAACAGGAAGTTCGCCGAAGCTGTAAACGCCACCGGGCCATCAGCGTATCTACCGTGGGGATTCTAATCGGTCCAAGATCTTCAATGTTGATCCCGACATAACCAATCACCAATCGGTGATTGGTGGGTGTTCGCTCCTTTCCCCCGCGTAAAAACTAAAAAAACCCTTTGTAAGTATAGCAACGATTGTCATCACTGCATACAATTAAATATGTGTAGCTAATAAAGTGATTCTTGTTAGAGACAAGATTCAGATAACACCGTTTATCAGTAACATATCTCTGCAAAATATATAACCGCAGTGAACAAATAAATCTACCTAATTAATATTTAGTTATTTACCACTAAGGATCTTACTTCAGTGTATAGGCGGAACGATTTCTATTTACGTACACTAGAGCTCTTCAGTATTAATATTAATGAATAGGAAGTCCAAAATTGCACATAACTTAACAAGGTGAATATTAAACTTTATGTCAGTGGTATAAGACACAAAATTCCATTCCTTCCAAAATGGAGTTGCAACCTATACCAAACCATTATATCTTACTCAAAGCGCCTAACCAAGCAATACTGAGAGCTCCAAAATCAGCTAGAGAATGTTATTTATCTAACAGAAACTACTCAAAGGGCGATGTTGGTTGCTACAATCTGTAACTACCTAATAAATTATTTATTAAAAAAAAAACGCGACACATATTTGTACATATTTGACACGAGTAATTTCATCCCACTTAGTTGAGCCGTGGTAGCCCAGTGGTCAGGGCGCTCACTTTAGTGTCATAGCGCGCGGGTGACCTGGGTTTTCGATCCCCGGTGGCCAGCACCACTAACATTGTTAACAGAAATTTTAAGTGTCGTATTTATGACGTGCTCGACGGTGAAGGAAAACATCGTGAGGAGACCTGCATGTCTATAAATAATAAAAAATATTATTTCGAGGATATGTGAAGCCATCCAACCCTCACAGAAGCAGCGTGGCGGGCCCTTCCAGGCTCCAAAACTCGCACAGATATTTGAGGAGGAGGTATTGCCAGCAGTGCATGCGAAACTACTGGATTGATTTTAATGGGATTTTCACTTCAGGCTGCTTATTTTTCTAACCAACTTGACAGGCAATGAGATAGTAGCCGCCTTTATATTCAGACCAACGACAATAATCAAACATAAGTTTAGAAAATCTAATCTATAGAAGATATCTCCACATCGGACTCGGGTCTCTTGAATTAAAAATTTTAATATTTTAATTAGGATAAGAACAAACACAGATTATTTACAGTATTTATAATTACTTGTTGACTACATATTATTAGAATTACGTATTATTACGTATTAATGACGATAACCACCAGGTGAACTGGTCACCTGGTGGTTATCGTCACCCATGTACATCTGCGACACCAGAAGTGCTGCAAGTGCGTTGCCGGCCTTTAAGTTTATTTGGGAGACGGGAGGGAGGATGAGGAGGGGGACGGGGAGGGGACTGGGCATTACAGGTCCCTGTCCTTAGACGCCGTTGTCCATCATGGCGCTGCGTATTCTCGGTCTTCTCTTTTTTTTATTGAATTGTGTATGATAAACGAACCAACAGTACACATGATGTTAAGTGGCTACTGAGAACCTATGGAGGGCCTATGGAGAACTACAAACAACTTCAATCGAAGGATGTTACAGATCCATGAGAACTAAGATGGAATAGAATACCTCACTCAGTCTGTAATAATAATAAATAATATACATCGACTCAGGATCCCATTAAACCCTGAATTTATCAAGGTGTTGTACCGATAGGCGGCAGAAATGCGAGTAGGTGAGAAGCCTACCGCCTAGAACAGCGCTATATTTAGTTTAATCTGCCATCCGTCGAACGCCATGAGATTTTCAGTGTTTACCCTAAAACAACCACTGGCAGAAATAGTGTGGCAAATTATCTTAGGTCGCTAATGCTTTTTTCTTAGTTTAACCTGAAATTAAGTTCGTCTAAGTCTCATTAATTTTGTCTAAGATTTTACACTTATAAGGGTAACAAGGCGTTACGAAAAAGTCCCATATATGACGAGTTTTCTAACGCGATTCCTTAAGATTTCCTTCCAGAACTGGCAGCTCATGTCGAATATATATAGAACTAAAATAAAATCTTCACCAGACAAAAGCAATATATTAACGCGTGGGTTGCATATCTGTCGCGAGATTTTTACGACCATCTTTGAAATATATCTATTTAGTAGTGTAAATTTCAAGTTTTATGTGAATGCATAACTATTATGAAATTTGTCGAAGTTGCTCTTACTCTGGAACTTATTAAGAAAAATGTGTATTACAGTTTTCATAATTGTCAAATAAAAAAAAATATTTGTAAGTATATTACGTTGGAGAAATTATGATCACTAATAATTTCTCCAAATGTATATCCTTAGTGAGTTTTTGAATAAATATCTACCATTGTGAAGAAGTTTCTTCCTGATTCCTGACCAGCTACACATTTTATATTTACGAATTTTCTTTAAGAATTTAATAACTGTTCATGGTGTAAAGTAAAAATATTCTAGATATACATAACCATTATCAATTTCAGCTTAAAACCAAGGATTAAGTACGGACAAATTTACACATAATTTAAGCTACAGTAATGTTTAGATTTGGTGGAAAAAAGTGCATCTTTTTGGCTAAAAAAATTGTTGCCACACTTTTATTAATTAACTTGAAAGAGATAAACTATGAAATAGGCTTTGTGCTTACGTCGTCTCACTTCCGCCACCGCTTCAACTCCCTACGGCCTTCAAAAGCCTAAACATAGCATGACCTTGGCCTCACCAATATAACAATCATTCTCTATTTGTAGAACTTGCTCGAATTGCACTTTAGCGTGCATGGCATTAAGACTCATGTTAAAATGGTAAGTAATGTAATAATTTGGATGCACTTCGAATCAAAGAGAAATAAACAAAATTAATAAATAGATTCACATTTCATATTAAAATGTGTACCTATATTCTGCATATTATATTTTGCCCCGTAATCAATACTCTGCTGTACATAATCCTTTCTATAAAAAGCACATATAAAAGTAAGCGTGCTATATCTGAAAGATTTTTCCATTTAGTTAGCGAGGGTTGTGCCGGGTTTAACCCAGGAGATGCTGTTCTGTTGGATTAAAGTTAGACATATTTAGATTGGATTTCTGCCGCTGGTCGCCAGGTCGCCTGTTAGTCACAAGAGTGCGCCGCGCGATGTTGATCTTCGGAGACGAAACGGTGTTCACAACCACCACATAACTGCGTTTTTTACAACAGGAATAAAAACGTTTTAAACGTTTTATTCCTGTTTTAATAAACAATTCGTTGCGTGAAAGAGATGGCTATGCAGCGATATGGACATCTATTTGTATCTCCTTATTTACTTCTTTTTTTAATGTTTTCTATACTTTTTTTTTTTCCACAAAGTCGAAGTGCGTGGCAGAAAACTTCGATTAAAACGCACTGTGGTGGAATGCCAACCATCTAGGTGGTATCGATGGAACTTCGAATTCAGTCGCGATGTACGATGATGAAACTCAGCAGCTGGGATCAATCCGAACAGTTCCTCAGAACATTCCCCGTGGTAAATTTTGTAAAAAATGCAAAGAGAAGCAACATCTCTTCGCAAGGCCAAAGGATCAAGCCGATCAGAGAGAGCTTGGTCGCCGACAATTCGAGCCGCTCGACGTTGGATGCAGGCAAATGGAAGGAGTTGGTACTGGGGTGGCCCTGCCCAGAGATGAGAACAGTATTCCATGTGGGGCCGAACTTGCGCCTTATAAAGTTGCAAACGGTGGACCGGCATGAAATACTGTCCCGCTCTACAGAGCACACCAAGCTTTTTAGAGGCCAATTTGGCCTTTCCCTCCAAGTGACCACGGAACTGAACGTCGCTTGATATGTCAACGCCAAGGATTCTGATACTGGCTCAGCCAATAAGGGGAATGTAATCAAAAAGAGGAGAAACGACAAAGGGATTCTTTTTAGCGGTGAACGCGCAAACCTGTGTTCTTTTTGGGGTTGAATAGGACCAAATTACGTCGACCCCAATCCGAGACTTTGAATAACAAGGTCTCGACTTCAGACACAAGTTTGTTCCGGCACTCGTCGACGAGTTCCCGAGAAATATTCGCACGGCCTGTATATAGGGCATCACCCGTGCTGTCATCTGCATAGCAATGAATGCTACTGATTTGTAGCATGTCGTTGATATGCAGAAGGAACAGAGTGGGAGATAGCACACAGCCTTGTGGAACACCAGCATTCACGGGTTTGGGGTCCGAGCATGCACCGTCGACAACAACCTTGATGCTCCGATCCGTGAGGAAGCTGGTGACCCAGTTGCACAATCTCTCAGGAACCCCGTAAGATGAAAGCTTTGAAAGAAGCGCTTTATGCCAAACCCTATCAAATGCTTTCGCTACGTCCAGACTAACCGCCAAAGCCTCCCCCTTAGACTCGACTGCTTCTGCCCATCGGTGAGTCAGGTAAACTAGAAGATCACCAGCTGATCGTCCGCGACGGAAACCGTACTGTCGGTCACTGATGAGTTGGTGTTCCTCCAGGTACCTCAGGAGCTGGGTGTTGATAAGTGACTCCATTATTTTAGATAACAAGGGGGTGATGGCAATAGGCCTGTAGTTGGACGGATCAGAGCGGTCGCCTTTTTTGGGTATTGGATGCACAAATGCTGTCTTCCAAGATTCCGGGACGACGCCTGAAGAGTAGGAGTGCCGGAAAAGACGCGTGAGAACCGGCAACTCAGGGGCACACATCCTCAGCACAATTGGAGGGATTCCGTCCGGCCCACTCGACTTATGAATGTCCAGGGAGCGGAGTGCCTTTCGCACTGAGCTCTGCAGAAACTGAATTTCCGGCATGGAGCACTTACACCACGGGATGGTAGGTGGAGAGTTTCCCCGGTCATCAAGAGTCGAGTTGGATGCAAAAAGAGAGCCCAAGAGATCGGCTTTCTCTTCTGCAGTATGGGCCAGCGAATCATCCTCCTTGTGTAGAGATGGGAGAGATGGCTGACAGAAATTCCCTGGACAGCCTTGGCGAGAGACCAGAATGCGCGGGATCCCGATGGGAGGCGAACTAGTCTCTCGCCAATTCTGCCAATGTGCTTTAACTTTGCCGCAGCGATAACTCTTTGAAGGACCTGGAGGCAGAGTTGTACTCGTTTTAAGAGCACTGGTTTTGCATCCCGAGACGCCGATGCATCGGCCCAGGCCTGGTAGCACTTCCGCTTTCGGCGTGACGCTATTTTGCAGGTGCGACCAAACCAAGGCTGGGATTTACCTCCGACAGGCACTGCAGAGAACGGAATAAAAGTTCCATTCCTGAAGTACCACATCGGTGACAGAATCTGCAACGGCGTTGGGATCATCCAGCGAGAAGCAAACCTGCCCCCATGGGTAGGAAGCAAAGAAAGACCGCATTCCATCCCAATCTGCCGACCTATAGTGCCACACACGGCGGAAGCCCGCAGATCGCGTTCGGGATCGGCGCGCGATAGGCACTACACTCCGGATCAGACAGTGGTCCGACGAGCCAAGAGGGGCATCGACTGAGACCAAATATCCGTCCGGGTGTGAGGTCAGCAAAAGGTCCAACAGGGAAGGTGTATGACCTTCCACGTCTGGGATCCGCGTCGGCGAGGTTACCAGTTGTGTCAGGCCATATGCTAATGCAAAGTCGTGAACAGATCTCCCCGCATGATCGGTTATGCGAGAACCGAGCCAATCGGTGTGGTGGGCATTAAAATCGCCGAGAATCACGATCTCTGCGGATGGGATCTGTTGTAGCACGGAATCTGTAGCCATTTGGATGTGGTCGATGAGTCGGTCAGTTACGGTATTACCGCTATGGGACCTGTAAAGGCACGCATAGACGCGCGGATGGTCGTCCCTGCGATGCGCAGCCAAAGGGTAGATAGGTTTTTGTCTTTTGTTTACAATAAAGTATATTCATTCATTCATTCATTTAATCTATGATAATAAAATGTCCACCTGATCATGTTTACTTAGAATTTAAAGGCGTATTACTATAGTTTGATAACATACAGATTACCCGTGTGAAGTTACGGTTTTCCGATAGCATATATATTTATATATAGTAAATGTACTGCGATAGTAGAAAGCATTATTCTCGTTTCCCTCTGACTCCTCATTTAAGTGATATTAGTAGGTACCTAACAGACATAAAACCCATTTTTGTTATGAGAAACATTTGAACTAACATGCTAAAGTTGAAATTGAAGATTGAAAGTAATTAGTAACAACACACCTTAAATAGTAAACCACTAATTAATAATAATACTGCAGTACAGCATCGTTTCCATCAGTAGTTACTAATCAATTGTATTCAGAAACTTCTCAATGGCAAAAAAATTCACCGCAATAGCATGCAACACCTGGTTGGCTTTCGCAGTACTAGACCTATATGTAGCCCTAGTGTAATCTATTATGTAGTGTAGTATAGAAGCACTTGATCTTCTTTTCCTTCCCATATTCTATGTCAGAGAGAGAGAGATGAGGTCAGTCATATGCAGAGACAGACGCGGGACGAACACAACACAACCATACTCAAAAATTAATAATATGTTGAAGTTCTAATATTGACTTCGACAGGGATTCGAATCCATTAAGCTATGCCGACTGCATAGCATAAATCATGAATACAATACATAGCATTAATGTATTGTATATAGATAAAACATTGAATTATTAAAAACAATGAATCCACAAATAAAGAATATTTTTTCATTTCGATTGAAAATTATGCGATGCGTGCGAAACGAGTATTATGTTGCATACGAACTTCACTTAAATAGCAATAATTAACTTGAAAAGTTTTGTTTAACCCTGAAAAAATGTTCAAATGTTGACCACTATTCTACTTCGTTTAAACAAGCAATACCCGATATGAGCTTTTAACTAAAAATATTTATTTGTATATACCTATTGAAGTTAATAAATTACAATAAACTCACCAATTAAAATAATTAAAATATTTAGTTCTTCGACATAAGATCACAAATGTCACATGTCAAATGTCATATTTTTTTTAATTGCCAACATTTCGTAATACACAGTAGTAATGCGAAAGGTCGGTTGTGCCAAAGGAAATATGTAATCTCTACCCGTTAGGCGTGAAGAGAGAGGAGAGGTACGACTGGTTTATACTACCAGTATGCTTAAAATTACTAATTTCAAAAAGGTATCATTTTATTTTATTGCGGAACGTAAAAACGCATCGCGAAATTATATTAATGAAACTAAACATAACATTAAAGAAAATAATGTTTTACAATAACTGACGTTCGAAATAGTTGCCCGAGAGCCATGTTATATATCGATGTGTCTAAATTAAAAATTTTCAGTCACGCAGGGATGTCAGTTTATGGAATAAACTTTATATAAAGCTCAGTGTTAGATTATGTCCTACCAACAGTTCCGCTCCATTATTTTAGAACGCATGCCGCTACTGTGTAGGTATCCACAGAAACTCACTCGAGAGACAGGGTTGTCACAAAAATTAAATATACTCAAATATATTTTTTTATTTCACATAATTACAAGTTACTGATTCAAATTTTGTTCTTAACAAAAGGCTTTGAAGATTTCGGTTTACATATTGTCTATCATTTTCAAAAAAAAAAACATAATGGTATTAAAATTATATATAACTAATGAAAACCAATTACTGACTAAATATAAACAGGACATGCGATGTAACAAAGTCTCCCAAACTGTCTCCTTTTTCTATGGTACATATTATCAAAGTTGTATTAGTAGCGTCAATGTTGATAAAATAATATTGATCATGAATTCAAAAAGAAAACTGTCATATAACAAAATCTTCGAAACTTTTCTAAGATAGGCATAAGATTAATACTGGTGCCATTAATACAACTATCGGATAGCATATAATTGGTAAACGTGAAACTTTTTTTGTTATTACCATGTTATAAAGCCATCAATTCCTATACAGTATACACTAATGTGAATGCGAAAGATGTTAATATATTTTCTTTAAACGCGTTCAGTTCACAACAGATCTCACAACAGACTGCGCTTGCAAAACCAGCCTATCGCTCTCCTGTAAGACCGTTGCCCCGCGCAAGTACATGTGTCAGGCGACTAGTAGTTTCTCCGCCGATGCTGTAAAGGCCACCAGGCCAACAGCGTAAGTCTAAACCGCGGGGGTTTTCCTTGGATCTGGATATAACCGGGTTTTAAACGATCCGGAATCTGGATATAACCAGACACTGCCTTCAGTGACTGACGAGCACCTTTCCATCCATGATACTAAATAAGTCTAGTAGTAATATTGAAACTGTGACTAAAATATGATGTTTAGATTTAGAGACATAAAATGGCCATCCCTCGTTGTCGTCCACTTTTCACCAGACAATTAAAAAAAAATCGATATATTATTATTAATATATTTGATCAATAATCGCTAAAGAAATGTCTCAGAAAAGAGACATCAATAATTTTTGATATTGGTACCCGATGATCCACTTGGGGAAATTTAAAACAATAACTGTTCTCACATCACATAACGGATCCCAATTTCGGGCAGAATCACACGGGCACAAGCGCAACGTCAATGTGACATTCATTTTAGTTGTCGTCGTCGCAACCAATATCCGTTTAATTACCAGCCTGTAAATAGTTCACTGCAGGACATAGGCCTCTCCCATTAGCAGAATTTACCATACTTGCCAGGCTCGCCAAGCCGGTTGGCGAACGCTGTACCAAAACCACCTTAGACGCCGGTGCCCGCAGAAAGTCTCTCGAGAGACAGGTTGGTCATACTTTAGTAAAAACTTAATTTTCATAATAAAATTTAACTTTTTTTTTTTTCTAGTACGCCAGCTTGCCAGCCCCGGTTTGTAACCAAACAATCTGATGTCATGTAATTAATTTGTGGCTAGAGGTCGCCGAACAATTCATCTCGTCTCCACTGACGCAACCGCGGACCAAAACAAATGTTTACGACTTCAGTTAGGCTACTAAGCTGACGTTCCTATCACGCGATTATTAACCGTTGCCAAGCTTCCATTCATCGGCTCCGTAACCTATTAATTTCAAATTAGTTAATAAAATGATTACGATTAAAGCAGCTCCTAAAAGGAATTAATTTGAGAGACTAGTCCGTGAATACCTAATGAATCATTGACAATATTCGGCTTATCTAATATCGGTTTTTATTGTACATTTATATATTTATTTTTTTATTTTTTCGTGTACCTTCTTATGTATTTTATATTGATAATAATTATTAATTATCTCATTACATAACGTGTGTTTATGGTTTTTTATACTTTGTTTTGCACCTGCTATCTACTTTTCACCATGACAAGTGTTGACTGGTAGCTATAAGTTGGCTCATTGTTACCTTTAGCTTAAGTAAATTACTAATATTACTTACCTAACACATTCGAGCCCAGATTTTACCCTTAAGTGCTTCACCCAACACTGTTAATAAGAAGCTGTACACAATTCCAATTCGAAACCTTTTAATTGTCAGTCTAGCTCTCATTTGTTTACTGTATGTGATCTTACTAGCATTGATCTAATATGGTCATAAAGAAACAGTGTAATAAAAAATACAACTTATGGGTACATTTTTATCGAAGCTAGACTTCGCGATTATTTGAAAACAATTTTATTCAACGTGGCTGCCTTTGGCTTTCATACAGGCCTTTAATCTCTGGCCATGAATCTACGGATTTACGCACTGTCTGCATTGTGAATTTAGCCACTGATAACTCTTAAAGTTTTTTGAGATACTAAAGTTTTGAACAGGTCATGTCCGCTACTACCGATCTCAATTTGTATTTCAGATCTGGACTGGACGTGGATCTGTAAAGAGCACTTCTATTCTCTTCTGTTTTCTATCAGCGTATGGGGTTCGCAAGGGTATTCCTCCTTCCCTCCCCTCTACTCTCTTAAGCTGCAATGATTGATTTAGGACATGTCATGAGTATCAATAGTAAGCACCCAGCTGCAGGTTATGTTTAATAATTCGTGTCTAGCGGGGATACGACGAATTCTAGACAAACATACGGTAGATGTTTAGCTTTTGAACCTTAAACAGTTACTACAATTTTGTTTCCTTTAACGCCCCACTACATAATGTGATTTAACAATCACGGAAATTATTGATATGTGAAATTTGAATAATTCTGTATTCAAACTTAACTTTTAAAACTGTCCCATTATTTATGGCCAGACCAGTTCCATACGAATATAAAAATGAGAAATACCTACTGACTACTGACTAACCTCAAAATCTTAAGAACTTTTAACGCTACGAACTTAAGATTTTGCACGTATTTACCTTGTAGGATGTAAACTTTCGCTAATTGAGTGAGATGGTGGTTGGAAGCTTATGTAAAAGTTCAATATTTTAGAAGTTAGCTACACGAATTTTTATTTAGGTTAAGTCTTATACATTAAAATACTTATGTTTTTATATTCTTAAAAAGGTATTTTATTGTTTGATAAAATATTGTATATTTTATTGTTTCCAAAAGCTGAAGCAGGTTAAAGAAACAGCTCTGAGATTACAAAATTATCAATTTCATGTGTCAGTTGCTTTTATTTCGAATCTACACAACACACAGAATTTTAAGTAATTGATTGTAATTTCTTCGGTACACAAATGTACAAATAAAGGTACGTGCGTACACACGCACACACTAACCTCACGCGTTGTAAAGTACAATAGAACCATCTGTTCACGGTTAGAACATAATAAATTAACATGGAGCGCGTGAATGGGTCAGCTCATATATAATTTATTTTTTCATAATATCTTTTATGACTTTAACACGAGTCTTACTTGAATAAAAAAAATAACCAGTACCTAAGCATATTATTCCCTATTAATGAAAAGCAACAACTATCAGAGATTGTAAAGAATAAAACGACTAAATCAACAATCATCAAATATATAGTAGACTCCGCTTGTAATTAGGAAAATAAGAATAATCAACAAGAATTATGGTCGAATCACAAGGTTCCCCGGGCGATGAGTGCGCAATTAACGAATGTACTATTATCACTAATTGTACCCTATAATATCTAACTTTATTATATTTGACATCTTTTATAAGCAAACCCAGCGATAAAAAAAATGAAATAAAAATATTATTGAAATATGCTGTTGATTAATAAACCGTCGCTTCTTAAATAATATAAGCGTGTTGATTAACATTATTACATAAAAGACTGTGGAAGAAGAAGAAGAAGAAGATAAAAACAAGTGGGAGAAGCTTGTGCTGAAAGCCGTTTTGAGCGCTTCTTTCGACACAGGGCTCGCGTGCTAGGAGAACTCTAGTGCCTTCTCAAATCATAATATAACATATAAACACTACACTTAAATTCGTTATTCATGTTAGTAAAATTGTTACCAGCTCGTATGTACCGTCCAAATGCGGAGCTCAGCTCATTTCTTTTTAATCTGCCTCTTTGCCACCGTGTTACGATCCCGTAGTGGATGGTCTGGGTGTATATAGTAAAGGCATCTTGTGCTTCTGCGTTTCGTTCGGTGAGTGAGGTAACCGGAACCCCACTACCCCTCCCCATGCCACCCCTTATCCTCCCTCCCATCTCCCAAATATCCTTCAAGGCCGGCAAGCAGGGCATGTAGCTCCTCTGGTGTTGCAGATGTATGTGGGCGATGGTAATCACTTGGTGATGGTTAGTGAACCTATTGCTCGTTTGCCGCCTTTCCCATAAAAAAAAACATAGGTAGTATTTAAAACCATTTTACATAAGTGTATAAAACATCGACGTAGTGTGAACATCATACAGCCCAACTCTCAGCGACATTACACTAAGTATGATATTAGCATATCGTTGCTAAATATTGCTGCATAATGAAGCAGTCTTTGAGCAAGAAATACACTATTAACTATGAGCTGCTCTTAGTACTACTAATAGATTAAATAGGTTGCATTGCGTACTGCATAATATAACTAATTAAAAAGAAAAATAATCAATTAGCTGCCTGATTGTCGTGACATTTCGGAACTCAAAACATATTCCATCATTATTTATTACACATTTAAAGTATAGAAGTAGGGCAATCTCAACTAACTAACATTGTTAGTGCGTGGGTCGGACTCAGCGACTGACGTGTTGATTGAACGCCGCCGTTCTGTTCCTCACAAACACATGTTTGTTTGCATGTCTATTTGATCGCGGCCGATATTCATTTTGCTATCTGTTGCATAGTCTACTCGTTTATGAGCTATGAAACGTACGAACTGCGTTTTAATTCATAAAGGCCATAATGTGTCTGATCGCAAACAGATCCGGTTAAGCCTGTCTATGTGGGCAATATCATTACGCATCAGCATCTAAAGATAGCTCGCATAATATTGTCGATTTTGTGACACGCAATAATATCGATTTTAACTTGTATTGATGCAATAATTTCCATGCAGTTCATCTATGATAGAGTAAAACCAAACTGTTTTCCTGAATCATCACCCGTAAGTCGAAAACAAAGTATAAATTTTAGTTGAACGTGACTGTTGCTTCTGACGAAATTAAAAAAGGAATTCATTGTATGTGTGATTTTTTTATTCAACAATCAATTGCCAACTTCGTTAAACGAATGAGCAGCGCGAGTAACAGGATTGCAATTCGAATGAACACGGTTTAATCACGTTTAACTCAAATAAAATAAATCAGTGAAGATAAATGGTCTCCTCAGCGTGACTTTAGCTATAAACGCGTGTCGCGTGCGCCGATGTGACATTGCGCGTAATACGGTTCCGTAGCCGCCCCAAACAACTCCACGGAAAACAAATAGCTTCGCTAATACAAATAAATATCAAACACAAATAGCACACAAAAATAGTGAATGTGAATAACTGACACAGTTCCGAAAGCGACTGCTCGCCGGAGATTAATTTTATTGAGTAAACGTCAGTGAGCCGCGCGATCGCGTCCAATGCTGCGGCGGCGTGAGGAGTCCGGACTCACACGCACTATGAATCTGGTCACTCGTTCAAAATACATCATAGAGATATTAGGCTCTAAAAAACATAGTTTTAGAGCGAAGACGGCATGCGCGCCGTCTTCGCGGCCTCGCTCAGGAAAACATACTATTTTTATGCTTCTATTACAATTATTTATGTGACTTCCAAACGATATCGTTTAAATTTTTTAACATACTAGTAAATACGAAAGTAATCTTTCTCCCGTATTATCATCAACGACTCAATCGATGTTCAAAACGCTTATCCATAGACTTCAACTGCGTTCCCAGAAAATAACTACTTTCGCACGAGGCCGACGGAATCGGCCCGTTAATATTTCGTACGTATTTACAAGTGGGAGTCACTCGTGACCTGCCTAAAATGTGAATCATGTGATTCGCTTGGCACAAATGTTGGATCCAACAGCGCGTCAGCAGTAACCAGTTATTTCTGACGCGCATTGTACGCTTGGCAACAACAAAAAGTTTTAGTTGGTTTTTCTATTACCGTGTACTAGTTTCAGTCGTTATACGTTACAAGTATGCATGTTTTAAAGTAAAGGAAGGAACGTAAGACGCACAAAGTATTGACGGCGGGAACGACGCGAGACACGACAGTCGAGTACCGGCACCGCTCTTCACCAGCACCGTCGTTGCCCTGTAAAGGGCACTTATCCTCTCTGTCCCTTCTTCACTGATACCCAGATAACCTAAGAACATGACCTCAATTTCAATATCAACGAATGATTATATCTATTTCATACAATTACATTAATTAACTAAATAAAATAAAAGAGGTACATAGGTAAGTCTAGAATATTTTACTTCAGTAGAGTTAATAATATTAAATTATTGACAAAATTTGCTTAAAAAATTACATATTTTGAAATCAAACACAATCATGTTTAATTTTGTTTTTATGTTTCATTTCAAATGTATAGTGTTCGCGTAAATAATAGAAACCATTTAAATTACTTATTTCTTTAAATGTCTAAAAAATAGAAAATCTATTATGACACGTGAAGGGCTAATTATTAGTATATGTTACCGGAACAGTTTAAAATACTAATATATATATATATATATATATATATATATCTATTCTTGTATTTAATATAATATAGCATTTGTTTTTTAAATATTGATATAATTTAAAAGGAAATTCGAAAGTAAATTTCTCTTATTTGAGAACATCTTTACTAGACGATTATACAATTTTTACTAAGTGAAGCTTGTATTTTGCAGTGTACCGATTAAAACGTTTTTAGGTATTACATTGGGTTTTAAGCCAGGAACTGAACAACCGCTAAAGTAATCATATTTCGTTAACAATGCAAGTTGCCACTACATTCGCTGCCCTGATCTCGCCTGCACTTAGATTTCGGTACAGAACGCAGAAAGTAGAAATTATTTTGTTGAAAATCCTAACACAAAACCGGTTAAATATCGGTACAGCTTATATTGAAATAAGTCCCTGATTTAAGAAAGAATGTACCATCAATTTTTTTTTCAAATTCGAACCTGACCGGACACTGCTAGCAAATAACAACAGATGGAATATCCATCCAAGTTCGCCGAACCCAATCCATAGACCAGTGAAGGGAGCAGAGTCACCAGCGCAGTGTCGGTACCATTGCACTAGTGCAGTGACACTGCGCTCAACAACTCCCTCGTCTAGCGTGGCATATCTTCTAGGAAATGTTTGCCGGATTTCGCTGGTGCTTTCTTGAAGAGGCTTATGTTGTGTTATGCTTTACCTTCCCCGGATATCAACAATACAAATACATGCATTCGTGTTCCTCCCGTTAAGTTATCGTACTGTCACTTTTTAGTATTTCGTATTTATTTATTTACTTCCTTCACAATAATATCGTAAAAGTAAAACGTGTCTTAAGCATAGTTAGAACATTTTAAATAATATATTGTAGAGGACTGGAACTTAAACTAGGTCAAGCCTGTATTATAGGTTTTCACCCTCAGTAATAATGACTGAACAAGTGCTGATGAACCTTATATATTATATAATACTAATTAAATTAGTAAGGTTTAAGAAAATATAAACATTTAATATTTTTCTTAAGGTATGCGATAAATTTTAAATAAATAAATGAAATTAATACGTGTATTTATGATATATGTTTGAAGTGGGTGGGATTTTTTTTATAAAATTTTATTTATTAGGTTATTCAACTTTATAAAACGTTATAAGAGCAAATATATGATTCATGCGAACACGAGATGTATTTTTTATTGGATTGGGGTAAAAAAACGAGCTGCTATCAGCCACTTGCTATCAGCCCATGAACACTTTCTAACAACTCCAATCGCCTTAAAGCCCGTAATTATGCTGGCTCTAGTTACCTTTGAAGACGGTATACAGCAACATCGATGGTTTTTAGTCGATATATTCCTCCTTCTGAGATCCGAGTCCGTCATAACCCGTTGGGTGGCCTCCCGGCCAGCAACGGGTATAATAAAAAAATTTGTTACACTTCAGACTATTCCTGAGGTAGAGAGAAGGAGCCTGCCGCCTAGTAAAACATTTGACATGAGTTACTTTGTATTTACATGCATAAGTCAGGTAAGAGTAAGAGAATCTTGTTATACGTACCTAGAAATGCAAAGGACCGTTGCGCTAATTTAGATTTGCCTAGGACAGATGCATCAAAATTCAACAAAGAGTGTTGCTTACGTACAACATTCAAAATAAAAAGTTGTTAAAGCGAAAGAACTGTCCAACTTTTGTAAAGTTGGAATAAAAAGTAAAAACTTTTGTAAAGTTGGAAAGTTCGTACAGTTCAAGTTGGATATCTAAGGAGAAGATAAGAGCCAACTTTCACAACTGCCCTCTGAGCACGCTCTAAACTAACAACATTTGTTTTACATGCACCGCCCCAAGAAGAAATGCAGTAAATTATTAGGGATTGGCTGAGACGAGAAATAAACCGACTTTAAAATGGAAAGTTCAGCAATGTGGCTTAATGTTTTAAAAAAATGTTCAAGTTTATGTAAAATTTTGTAAGAAAATCGACATGTGGTTGAAAATTAAGCTTATGATCAAATTGGGCATCTAGATATTTAAGTTGTTCAGTCTTCACCAAATTTTTTAAATTATCACAAGAATATGCTTCTTAATATTTCTTCAAACAAAAATACAATATTCGAAAATGGGATTCTTTGCGTTTTCTTTTGTTTTTATTTATTTACTCGGTCCGTGGCGTCACGACAACATGTATATATGTTAAAAGTTTATTTATTTCGTTATGTCAGTGCAAATTAGGGCCATAACTTTATTTATAAAATTATTGGTGTTAGATAAAATGTGTGTAGGATAGTTTTTGGCTATTAAACGGTACAATGAGTACGACAACATCATAGAGCGTCTTGGCAAATGAAATAAGGTTAAGGTTAAACCGACACATTATCACATTAAACTAAGTCCGCAATCCACAAACCAAGGAGAGAAAAAAATTTCACACACCATACAGTGTGTACCACCATACAGCGTGTACTAAAATATGATCTCCAATTAGTACGTACCGTACCAACTCAGAAAAGCGCAATTGCTCACGGACAAAGACAAATGAGTAAGTCTTGAGGGATGAGAACAACACTGCAATGCATAATTAAAAAACAGCATAATTTCATAACATTAAATTATTTGGTCTTTCGTTTATCCCGGTTAGATGTTACAGTTGTTTCCCAAAGGAAAATTCGAAAGCAGTTGTGGTTTGGGATGCAATTCTGGCACTGGTAAATCTCCCCTAGTTTTTATAGTACAGCGTAATAAAAATTGACCAAGAAAATTACCGTGAAGACATCCTTGAGACCTGATAGGAAGCAGTTCCTTGAAGGCACATCTACTGCAACAACTACAACACTACGATAAGACTATTTTGGTAACCCTCCATGGATATTTTATCTATTAGCATAAACTTTATTGATATGAGTTAAACGTTGCTAATAGTCCCTATTATATATACATATGTATAAAGACTTTTATATATAAATAAATATATATATGTATATTTATATATTACTTACACAACTGTGCCAAACTGTGCATAATTTAAAAAGACAATAGTGGTTAGTTAAATCTAAATTATGGGTTTTTGTATCCATATTATGTAAAACTACTTTTATTTCCATTAACATTAAACAGAGAACTATACCTGTTCTCTGTTTTAGACATATGCTTAACATTTTTTTAATCTTTCCTCTGAAAGAAGCCTCTGAAGTAAATAATAAACAACTGGCCGCAATGTACAGTAAAATATCAAAACTTTAAAATTTCATGATACAAATAATCAAATTGAATGCGTTTGTTTATACACAAAAAGTCAGAAAACTGTACGGCTACGAACGTAAGAACAATTCACTTACTTCATGAATAACTAAATATTTTCATCTTCACATCGTGGCTTCGAAGTTAGTGTTAACGCGGAAACCCTATAATCTGTATTCGAATGGTGCCCAATCCTATTATTTCAATGTCCTAACCCGAATTAAATAATTCCTTTATATTTAGTATACATTGATACAATACCCTCCGCGTTGCGAACGTTTTTTCTAACGCAGATAATGGAGGCCAGTGCCACCCATCAGTGCGAAAAAAAAGCGTAAAATCCCGCGACGCGAATTGTGTCCCGCTCTTGCTTAATAAATCTGCTTATTTAATAATATCGCTTTGAACTCATAAATAATACGGTAACATCATAAAGTAAAGTAAAAAGGCCTTGTTCTCAATTACCTGGGAGGTGTTTGAAGCTGGGAAGATACCCGCCACGCTGTTCCAGACGTAATTATCTTTTTTTTTTTTTATTATTTCTCATTCATGCAGTTTTCCTCACGATGTTTTCCTTCACAGCCGAGCACGTGTCAAATATAGCACTTAAAATTGCTATTAACAATTCGAGTATCGAACCCAGGTCACTAGCACTCTATGAAACTAAAGTGAAGTCCCTGTCCACTAGGCAACCACGGCATCACAATAATATAATAATAGCACGCATGTGTAACGCAAAGAAGAAACCTGGAAGAAAAGTTACCGGTCTATAAGGTAAGTGGTTCTTCATAGTAAACGAGGAGCACGTTTCCTATGTAAAGATGCCATACAGAATCCCCATCAGAATTTGAGCAACATATAAATTATTGTTCTTTAGTAAGCTGTGTGTGTGTGTGTTTAACTAATGCCACAATTTTTTTTTTGACAAGGAATACTCTCTCCTACTGGATAGTTAAGGAAATTATTCCGTAGTAACAATTTACATTACACTACAATTTGACAACACCTTTGCCCACGATGAATGAACGGGTACGTGCCTATGTCAACAGCACTGCGTGTCAGCAGAACTAACAGCGCTGTCGTTTGCCGCAGTTTAACACTAGAGCTAGGACCCCTTCGTGGTTTCACTACATCCCATACAACCCCTTGGACTATATTAATAAAAATGGTTGAATTGTAAAAATGTAGCGAATCTAACAGTTCCTCCATCTATTTATCTATTATCAATCATCAATATATTATGTACATCGATATTTTAAATATATATATAACTCGCTCAATTTTGTTCTGTTAATATATTTTTATTTCGTTTTAAGGAAAGATACGTGAAAATAGCTGAGCATGCACCTGAAATACTTATTTTCTTTTCTTAGAAAACTTTAGCATCAACTTGTGAAACGATTTAGTAGAGCTCAAAGTTAAATTGAATAGGTGTGAGACGCTTTCCGACAAGATCTTTTGATGTCGCCTGAAGCCTCGAGAGAAATACAAAATCTAAGAATCATAGTAAGATACCGTATATCTGAAGTTTTCGGAATGAGTCTGAACGGTATTTTTAAAATTATAATAAACCTTTATTTATTGGTTGCAGAAGGATCCACGACTAAAGAAAAAAGAGTAATTAGTTAATAATATAATACAACAGCATCATTAACTTGGATGATGTAATTAAAATAAAAATATAAAAAGATTGTATTCAATCTTTTGTCAGAAAGGTTTTTAAAATTGATGATATTTTTTAAAAATGTTTTTGAAAATTGAATTATTCGATTTATATTATAATTATTCGTATATATATATATATACGTACAAACTTTTTAATCAATTCCTACGATATGATTGTTATTATAATAGCTAAGATGTGTGACGGAAGCAGCAAGCAATCATCGAGGAATACTAAATTACGGGAAAGCAATCCTCTGTTCTTGAGGTCGCGTCGCTAGGTTCCAATTTCTAAATTGTTCAAGTTCTTATTTTTTTCTAAACATTATAAAAATGTGTACGTTTGGATGTTTGTCGCTATATCACGCTTAAACAAACGAATTAAAATAAACTAAAATGGTAGATTATGCAATTTATGGATAACATCACTAAACTCTGTCACTCTGTCTGTAGTTTATATTAAAACTCTTTAGAAAACATAGGATACTTTTATATTGATCAAAGATTTGCTATGCGTTTTCTCTTCTCTATTTATTGAATTATTGTTGTGGTTGAATTATTTGTGGTGAATTATTGTGTAATATAAAATATATGTATGTACATAGTATAAAAGTTTGTAGCGAAAGCTTTGTTGTGTTCAAAACTTTAACGGCTAAAACGTAGGCTCTGGGTTCAAGTTTCTAAAAATTAACAAGTCGTAACTATATTTACGACACTCGCCCTTATCTGGAGAAAAATTTTTTTTGGTCTCCTCTTTTAAGTTTAAACTTTTTAATTTTTCTTTCATCGTCCACAAACTTAGATTACTATAATATATTCCTGTACACCAGAGATGAGTCTCTGCAATGTTAATTTTCGTAAATATCGAATGTCGGGTATCAGTGAGCGCTTTGGTGCAAATTTACAAGTTTGTATGAAAAAAATGTTACTCCATATTTGTAGTGTTACTAAAATAAAAAGTAATATATATCTACTCATATTATATTTTTATATAGCTTTACATTATAAGTATAGCGATAACCACTTGTTAGTGTTTAACCTAAAAAAAATGGTTTTACAATTGTATTGATAATTGATTTAGACAATTATTTCTAAACTACTGTTCCCGCTTATCTCTGATTTAGACAATGATTACCTAAACGCTTAATTAAAAAAATATTTTCTTGAAATTGTGTGGTGCGGGGGGGTCAAGGTCAGTGTTTAACTTGACCTCCTTCGTAATTTGCATATCGCGTCAAGACAACTTCTGGCTAACCGTAACAAGTCAAAGTGTTAATTCTGTTAGATAAACAATAGTTGTTCGTTTTTTACATTTAAAAGATTATTTTATACATTTATTGGTATAAAAAAATACAAAAGCAACTGTGCATACAGTGTATGCGTAAAGTCGGTGACATAAAAGCTTGTAGTTGAATAATCCAATTACAAACAACAAACAAATTGACGTTTCGAAGTCAAACATTATCGTCGTAAACGTCCAAGTCCCGTGAGCAATTAGTATGCTCACCGTCTTGTAGCCAGCGATGAATCTTGTGTAAAGCACAAACAGCCTTAGGCTGAGTACACACTCAAGTACATTTACGTATGATACGAGTACTTTTGCGGAATAATGCAGAAGAAAATGTATGGTAGTATGTCGCGGTATAAACCCAATAATTAAATCAAGTTATTAGTTTTGACAGACTCACGTTTCTGAAATTCATACAGAAGATTAGAGATAAAGAAAAATATGTAACAAAAAATTGCTTTGATGATGTTATTTAATAAATGTATCAAAGACTGCCGTGTGGCAGAGACGTAAAAACCGACCAGTATCTTTCTTCCGATCAAAAATATGGTGACTGGCTACAGCATTTAACGTGTGAGGAGTCTGGTGCTGTGATCAGCAACCCACCAGCGAAGCATCGGTAATATGCAGCAGAGAATCTTATGTTCCGCCGTGGACTTTTTGAAGTCGAGTTTAGACAGACTATTACTACTCAGACGAGTCTCGTAGAAAAGCGGTCCTGCTTCCCTCATACCCGCCATGCAGCCGTGTAAACGGTACTAGCGCATGAACGTGGCTTCATAAGCCCAGGTGCACAGTTAGCTCGACCTTTGGCACGATAAATAAATTAGACGGTAGATCTCGAATTGTTATGAAAGTTCAATATAAGCACTACTTTTGTTTCTATATTCCGTTTCAAGTGCTTTTCAGCACTCGTGGTCACGGGGGGACTAAGGTGTTAGACGTTCGGATGTCATAGCTAACTCGGGCTACCTTCAGCTTTTAATTTTTCATTTTGGAACGTTTTACGTAGTTATCGTATCATCATTATATTCAATAAAAGCATTCAATAACTTATTTTGTTTAAAGTGTGATCTAGTAAATACGAAATATCTATTAATTCCACTAGTTTATTTAGTAGTATCACGCATAGTCAGCCTTATCATCTAAAAATCTCAAGCGCAGAACGCTATTTAATTCAATGAACATCGTAGCAAAAGTTGAACCCTCTGGAACTGGCAACTTACTAATTTAGTAGATGTTTCAAGGCACAGAGATGTCGGAATAACAATAATAATAATCTTTATTTGGGGTGCTTCTATATATTCCCATCTGGTTGGGTTGTAAGTATACCGTAACATAACATAATATTCAATATAATGTATTTCCCAGTAAAATTAAATAAATGAATAAAACCCAACCAAACCGAAGCCCTCGGCTGGGGAGACCAGAAAGGGAAAGAAACCGGTGGACGATGCGGGCGGTATCGTGGAGCAACGACTCCTGTATTTGAACACGGAACGGTCCGTCGCCGAGTCCCAGTCGCCTCAGCTGTTTCGAGAGGTTAACTGTGATTAACCCATTCGCAGAGGCGACTATTTGAATAATTCCGGTCGGGATACCACCCATACCTGTCACATAGTGAGCCAGGTCCAGGAGCACAATATATGGTTATATATAGATGTTTAATTCATGAGCTCTGCAACATAATCTACCTTTGAGGCGTCCAAGTGTTATAGTGGTTAGATAATTAGGCTTACAACTATCAAACATGATTAACTTTTATAATACAATAATTTATAAATAATACTATTAATAATACTAATAATAGAACAGATTTTATGGTCAATTTGTCAATTGTTAAGATTCAATGTTAATAATGGTAATAGATATAAGAACGTCAAATATTTATTAAAATAAAATTGGTATTTCATATCAAGTGGAATTTTAATTAACATAACAAAGCTGACCATTAATAACTGATGTAAGTATAATTATATAACTAACTATTATATATAGCTAACTGTAAGTAAATTTATATGTACGAATGTCTTTGTCATAAAAAAATCATCTACAGAGTAATAACAATTTGTGATTAATAATTTAAAAACCTTTTCTTAAATAATAACAAGCTTTTATGTTTTATGTCATCAGGTAGTTACGAGTATATTATTTATTCTTATCGCCATAAAAACATACTTTATAGTAACTTTTAATCGATGTGTTGGTGTATAACTTATTTTTATATCTACCTTTACTTGCAGTTACGATGAAACAAACGAAGGTGTTTACGTACGAACATGCACAGTACAAATAAAAAGGAGAGAACAGAGGTCTTCCAACAGAGGTTTACAGCTAACAAGAGGACCAACATCGCACGGTGCTCTTACGCGCGTTTTCTGCGCTTTGAATGCTTTACGTGTATCTATCGAATAACCCCAAAGTATAATCCTGTATCGTAGTATCCAGATACTACGATATACATAATGGAATATCTTTGCTTAATTTCATCAAATATCGGCGACGGTGTTCGCTTCTGGTTCCATCAGGTGAGACGCTTGCCCGTTTTCTCCCTTTCGCATAAAAAAAAAAACACGTAACTTGTTGAGTTCGCAAGAATAATCTACAAATACGATGAAATACTAACGATGCACGTATTGATTCTATTAATAGAACGAAACAATCAACAGTTCAGATTATTATTGCAATACAAAAATAAAAAAATATTTTAAGAGTAATCTTATTTCATAGCTTCATTATATTACCTGGCATAACTATGTTATAAAGAAGTTTTTTGGCATCAGCAGCCATTCGAAACACTCGTTAGGTGCTGTAGTTACAGAGTACAAGAGGAAACTTTAACCTTTTTTTTTTTTTTTGGAAACTTTTTTTGCAATTGTTAAATGGCAATTCGATTGTTAGAACAACGTGTCGTTTTCTTTTAAATTGTTATACGGCAATTCCATAGATAGTTCCCGCCTCCCTGCCAATTATTACGAGACGACGATGTTCTCTCTCTTATTAGAATCAATTAATGAACGGGAATCTGAATGGCTATCAGGAAAATTGAGAATAAAACAACGAGCTCAAGTCTCCAGTGTTTCTACTAAATTGGCATTCCGCTAGTCCGTCGGTAATTAAGTGATTTACGTTTTATAACAATATTGCAATAGCAACGTTATTACGGTTTGAAAGTAATAGATAATTCTCAATAAACCAACACCAACAAATTATTTCTTTATATTTATAGAACCAGTTTATTACTTATTGTTGCCAAAAATTTAACACATTTCATAGATTTTATGATGATAGGATTGTATTAATTCTCAATGTGTGGTGATCTCCATCAGTTACAGGAGAGAACGGAACAGAGGCCAAATTTTTGAAATATCTTTTTATTTTTATTTATTCAAAAATGCAGTACAATGCACTAGTCAACCAATCGGATTCTAAGAGTCCGAATTAAATACCCTCATGTTTTACGAGCTGTCCAAATGTATTCTTTGTGGAGTAGAGGCATATTGTGCTTCGTCGTTTCGTTCGGTGAGTGAAGTAACCGGAGGCTCATTCCACGTCCCCCATCTTCACCAACCCTACCAACTCCCAAATATGCTTAAAGGCCGGCATCACATCTGCAGCTCCTCCGGTGTTGCAGATGTATTTGGGCGACGGTAATCATTTACCATCAGGTGAACCACTAGCTGGTTTGCCCCCTTTTCCATATATTAGTTTGCAAGAATGATCTATGAAAATGATGCTCAAATAGATTATAATAATAGACGAAAGAATTCATATATAATATAAATAAATAAGCTATAAATTCCCATAAAAAAGGACCTACCATTATGTTTTAGCTATAAGATTCAGACATACTTTATACACTTCCACAATGTGCCATATATTGTGTCACTGTGGGAATCTGCGAACGGATCAGAAACACAATTGGGAAAAAAAACAACAATTTTGCTTAAGCAAATAATACGGGAATTCTACAACGCGGGGTCCCGAGAGTCGCTACACTGACATTTTCAAGGACATATATTTTCTTTCTTCATTGTCTATTTTGAAACACATTATCTACGTACAGAAAAATATTGAGAAAGATTCCTAAATTTTGATTGGCCGAAAAAAGAAACGTCTTTTCGGAGCGAATCCATAAATTGCGAGGTTGTTCCTTTACTTCTTTTTCAGCACGAGTCTGAAGCGTTATGCGTTCGAAGCGCACAAATAACTGGCCGTCGAAGGAATGACAGATAAATTACGCAATACGAATCAGTCTCAGAAATCGTCTGCAGTACACGTGAAGGTCAAAAGAACAGCGGTCTCCAGTTAATACTAATACATATATGAAAACAGCACTTACCCTTTTTCTAGCTAAGTACACTAGTAAGTACATTTACACAGGTAAACTGTTCAAACGTTATAATAACATTTAAAGTCGACGACTGCTTCACTGTATAGGTGGTTGATAAATCGTAAAAAGTTAATCATAAATAATATATGCAGCTTGAGCGTGTGTGAGGCTTGAGTTGAATCCCTAGCTTCGATTGCAATCACCACTGCATCGGGTCGTCGATAACTTTATTATTATAGTTTCGGACTGAACTACGTGTGTCAGTATAATATGCTAATCATACGCATGTTGTTCGAAGAAGGTCATTTATTTATTAGTTACTTTCATTACCTATTAGTTAGTTTGAAGTTGACTAAGATCGTTACGATGTGGCCACGTGTTTATTATTATGGTTATACGAGTATAATTAGCCGGCGCACGTGGCGATTGTAGCACGCGGCTAATTAAAATTTTCCGAGAAACGTTACATTTCCTTGCTAACAAAAGCCATCTTGATTCTTGTTGCATCTCAATCTATCAAGAAACTTACTTTAAAGTATTTGCCTTTCAATGATGTTTGTAAACGTGTCAAAACGTGTTCACTTATGTCAAATCAGCGTGAGGTTAGCTCACGCGATTCTACTGTTATAACGTGAAAAAACTATAAATACATTAGAGGTCATCCAAATGAAACTGTCAAAACCTTAATAGGAAAAAAAGTTTAAACGTATATTATGCACTACGTTTTGAAATATTGTATAGATGTATTTTCATTATGTCATTGATTTCATTTGGTTATTTAGAAAAAATTATTCCTTCACTGCAAAATATTCCGTCACAAATTTATTTATTTTATTTTATTTAATACACACAATGTGCACTGTTATCACATTAAATTAATTATGATAATTTTTTCATCACTTTAATTTTTGATTTAAATTATATATAATTACAAACATTTTACATACTTTTTGACAAATTGCATTGGCGTTAAGTGATAGCTGTGATCGGTATTACGACTCCTTTTCTTGATTCCATTTTATGTTTTTTCATACATGCAAAAATTTACGCCTATGTCTGGGTAATTAATCAAATTAATAATTATAATAAATAAAATTTATAAATATGGTTTAGTAACTAGATCTTGCACTACGGTTACCTCTGTTGCAGGGTCTACTCTCTTGCGTACCAACTTATTTAAAAATCTTAAATTAATGGAATAAACTATTACAATTCATTTGCATCTGATCGGTTTATTTTCATTAAGGCCTACAAAGATTGGAAAATAATAATAGGCCTATTTGGTACAGTACCGGGTTTAGTTATATTTAATTAATGTAATAATAATTTCAAGGAGCCAAGAATCAGGATATTTTCTTGTGCCCAATATTCACCAACCGACTATTTGAGTTTTTAACTCATAGGTTAGCACGTATGGGTCGTGTTTCTCGCAACATGACATTTCGTGGCGACACAGAGCAGCTAATAACTATAGAGGCCACGTTTCCGTGTCACATAATGCGCGGTCTCTGATTGAATATAACTCCACACCGCCCACGGGCCGGACGGCGACAAGCACGCTTCGTGTTTTTTTACAGACTGTAAAATTTCTTCATTCAAAACAATAACTGGCCACCAACATGTATAATAAGCTCTCAAAATAGGTTGGTTGGTAATAAAAACAATTTTATTTCTAACTAAACATTTAAAATTTTCTAATATCCATAGACTTAAATATTTTTATATTTTTTTTTGTGTGACAATTGGAATGACAAACGAACTTTCAATCCATCTGAGGAGAAAGATGTAATGCCTTACATAGGTTGTACCGGCTCAGTATACCTTTGAAACCGGGAACTTTGTTTAGAACCGATGTTATAACATTATATTTACATAAAAACGTTTTGCTTCATCTAAATTTCACAGTGTCCTCAAAAATCTGTAAACAATTTTGCTATCTAGAAAAATCAGCATACCCAATAAAAGTTCTTCCCCATCTGAAAAACTTCCTCCAATTAAAAGTGACGCCCATAAATCCAATCAGTTTGTAATAGATTTATGAGTTTCCACCGCAATAATAGGATTAGGGTTGCCACAAATTTTTCAGAAAGACAGTGCTTCGTTAGTTATTTTAAAAAATGTTAACGTCGCATTAGAACAGATTTAAAATTTCAATATTAATTCACATAAATATTATTTAAAAAATAATTGTACCATATAAAGTTTCAATAACTATTGTACGACGACATTCGGACATCTATTGACAACCCTGAAACGATATTAATGCTTCAAACTACGAGAGACATGATTTACGAATTTAATAATCGATCGTATGTTCGATAGTGCTTTGGAATAACGAATAAGGGAACTGCATAATTAAACTGGTTGAGCGTCTTCGTAAAATAAAATGGTTAAGTCGTTATTGGCACTTGTCCAAGCAAAATGGTAAATAGAAAAATACAAACTCAACCAATCCGTTTCAGTTCCACGCCGTTGTTCCAGATAGCAAGCCGTAAGCCGATCCTGTTCCATACATAGAAATACATTAGGCTACCAGCCTAGATGCAATCGGTAACATGATATAACAAAGAAGACCGCACGAGAACATTTTCGAAACTTCAAGACAGCTTACAGTTGTTGGAGACTTTTGCAAGCGTGTCAACGACGAGTGTTTTTAATTTCTGCCTCTGAAAGTACAATAATAAAGTGATTTTTAATCATTAATTGGTTTAATTAACGAACATTTAATCGGTGTTCCATACGTGGTTCGCGTGATGGATAAATTTATAATTTTATACTCTCGATATAAATAAATGCTTTTAATTTCATAATATTTAGTTATATAGGTTCAGCAAATTCTGATGAGCTCCACCCTGAATGTAGCTTAATTCGATTGCCAGAGCCTCGTTTGTTTGCTAGCGGGGTACACCAAGTGCAGATGATGTTGAAGAAAGAGATAGCACATATCCCCTTACACCATTTTATCTTATAACATGCATCTTACCTTTTTCTAACATTCTCGGTGTCTTCAAAAATACTTCCACTTCTTCTACAAGCCTGTTAATAATCCATTGTGTTCGAATGGTTTCCCAATATTCACTACGCTCTAGGAATTGAACTTAAGAATTACAACCAGTAGTTGATTAACATGATTAAGGTTAGTCCACTACTGGTTGTAATTCCTTGAACGGTTAGCACATACCAGACGATTCGCATCTAACGCTGCTGCCTGCACGAATGGGATGACCGTCCTGGGATGGATCACACTTTCACAGAATTTAGTGAAATATTACCATAACACTAATATCCAAGGAAATCGGAGACCCGTTTATTAATAACAAGGCATTCCATCTCTGAGGCCTTCTCCGCTATGCCAATAAAAGAGTCACAAAGATTCTGTGTGACATCAATCCTCGTTAAAATATGGTTTCGTTTATCCAAGACATGGTTACTAATTAACGAAACCGTGACCGGATATGAAAAATAACAGGATACGATTTTATTGTGTAATAAATTCACACACAACGCATCTGCATTTTGAATTTAAAAGGAAAACAGATGGAGGTGTTTATGAAAATCAGGGAGAACTTACCATCAGCAGCAGTGTTAATTTTTTACCCTCTTTTGGAAAAAAAAATCAGTAGTTGTCGTGTTCACTTCGCCTTAAATTTTCAGGAATTTCCCTTTATTAACTCATGTAACACACCACGGTATAAGATGTTAGAGTAGTAAGTTTCACTTCGCTGCTGTCGGAGAACTTAAAACTTGGGCCGACGTTTATATAACGCGACTTACTTATTTACCGTCAGTCAATTTACATATCACGGATACAAAGGTATCAAAGGCTTATTGCTTAATAAAAATCCACTACAGTTTTTTTACACGTCGTGTGAGGGACAGATGAAATTCTTAATTAAAGCGTAGTGGTTGTATACTCTTTGCTAAACTCGATTTTATTTTCCGTTGGTGATTTAATTCACATGTTAAGTTTGAAATATATAGAAAATGATAGTAATGTCCTCCTGACCGATTTTAATCACGGCGGCAAACTACAATTACTTTCACCAGTTGTCAACTGCGCAGGAGGTATTATAGTGCCGCAAATGTACATGCAAACACAGAGGCACTCAATATAATCAATCGGGATCAAACTTCCGGCACGAAGGACCATATGTTTGATCCCTAATATTGTAGGACTTAATTATGGACTGTATTTGAAGTATAATTCGTAAATTGACAATGCTTATAAAAAGTGTACAGATTAATGTAGGTACTGAGTAAGCGCGAAAGCATAATCTTATTTCGGCAGTATATTGTAACACACTAAAATCACAGAACGCCGAGGGGCCTGATCGCTGACCGCTACATCCCGCGCCACGCACCCTGTGGGTCGTTCAGAGAGCATTACCTTCCGGTATATGCGATGAGATCCGAGGAAGTGTCAAACTCAGTGGCATATATAAATGAGACAACACTACACGACCTGTACCAATAAGCAGTGTGTCTGTCTAACGCTAATCACTAAGCCTCGCGGTCCTCGAAGTAAAGTTACCGATAAATTGTGTTATGTTTCGTAAAATCGCAGTGCATTTCGACTAATAGGCAGGTATATTCAGTATTTAAAGAGCTGGAAGTTTAATATGAGATAAATAGAAGATAATATGTGAGTTAAGACATGAATTATATATATATATATCTTCATTATACTCGATCTCGAGTTTTGGACTTTCACAACGGAAGTCGAAGCAAACAAGACGCGATGGCCACGAAACGTCTTCATTTTATCTCTATAAATATCGTGAACGCTTGCCGAGTCGCGTGATCGCATATGTAAAACTAAATGCATATGCTCACGATTGGTATATATATAAACTAAGCATTTTCTTCCGCAGAAGCCGTTAAGGATTGCGAGCCAACAATGTATCTCTTAATCCATAACCAGTCGCTGTCTTTAGTGACAGGTATGAGAGGTAAAATCAGCACGTGAATACGTTGTAATTTCTACAAAATAACCATAAAAATCCTAAAATCAGATTACTTTACCTTACATTAGCATTTAAAACTTAAAATCTGAAAGTTACTTTTAGTAATGATATAAATATTGTTTTAATTATTTGATATTTATAAATGGTTTTTCTAGAGTATCGCTTCACATTGTAAAACAATAGCAACTCTTAAAAATTACTTATGTCTATTGGTAACTTTATATGATATCCTGGTCATACACAATGTGAATATAATACAAAAGTACAAACAGCAGTCATTTGTCACGGACCATGTAATGATATATACCGTATTGAGATGTATATTTAACGTACACAATGCCTGCGATTTTGTTCCCGAACTACGGAATTTAAATAAGACGAGAATCTAAGACAGTGCGATAAAACGATTGTATTTAATCAACATTGTAATTTAATAGTTTATGGTACGAGTTCACTAATAAATTAGTAGACGTTCATGGACATTTATTATTCATTCAATACTTGTTTTGGTGTAGTAACGACGTTTGATTATTTGTTAATTTGTTGGTGAACTCGATCCAAAACAGTTTAGAATTTTCAAATTGTTTATAGTTATTGATCATGGTGTTGTATACGCATTTGACACACAGTTCCTATTAGCCTAAAGCTCTGTTTAACGTTTGATTTAAACACAACACTCGCACTCAAAGGCTATTGTAACAACCCAATGACACCTCTGATTGTTAACAGATTAGGATATAGATTAACTGCAACTACGATAACTAATTATAACTGTTGTTTAATAAATAGATTAAAGTGCTTTAATCCATACCAATACATAAACAATTCTTGATAATATTACAGCAAAATGTTTTATATTTTTATTTTTTTTATTCAGCAAACTCTTTTTAATTTTCTATTCTGTAAAGATGAGTGATTTTTTATCTTTTCGAGAATTGCAATTTTCTGATACCAGTTCCGCACGTGTTAGACTTGAAGTGCGACATCGAGATGCTCGGTCGAAATACGCTTCCGGTGGATTGTAATTTATCATTTACTTGCCAGCGGCCTATTTTTAAAGATCAAAGAGTATTTCATTTCAAATTTTAAAATTTGAAAATATTATCTAAATACACAATAAATACTGCATATATATATACACAAAAAATAATAAAGAGGGGATGTGTAAAGGCTTAGGTGAGTAGATAGGAGAAACCTATGTATTCGTTCATCTATAGGTTGTATATATTCACGCCTTGTTCCCAACGGGGTAGGCAGAGACAATCCTCTTCCACTTGCTACGGTCCTGACATAAGTCTTTCGCTTCTTCCACTTTCATCAATCTTCGCATGCATGCTCGTTGGATTAGAGTACTCTTGACTTGGCCTTTTTTACAACGTCTCCGATTTGATCGTGAAATGTTCGCCTAGGTCTTCCTCTCCCGACTGTACCATTTACACTCGCCTCATATATTTGTTTCGTCCACCTACTTTCATTCATCCTCTCCACATGTCCAAACCAGCTCAGCATATATTTCTCAATTAGTGTTACTATATCGTCTTTCGCGTCACAACGCTATCTATAGCTTATTGAGTTATAACATAGTTAGTATAGTTGTAAATTGCGTAAGAATATGAAGTTGTTATTACCATATTTTTCTTTAAATAGAATAAAAGACAGTTGCAATCCGTGTTTTCAAGTGTATTCTCTTATAACTCCTAACGTTCTAAGTGAATTTAAATGCAGTTTACGCCAACACTTTCATGAGGATGGTTTATGCGTGTAACAAATTCACATTTAGTTTATATATTACAAATCTGTCCGTGCTAAATCGGCGCGGTTCGCTAGTATGCTATTTTTTTTTGGAAAACAACAATCTGGTTGTCATTGTGGGGAAGATTCTCTCACGGCACCGTGTGATAGTATATATTAAGTATTATTTAATGAAATATATATGAAATAACCCCGCCCCGTTATCAAGTTTTTTCCTCGTCAGAACTTTTAATTGAGATTAAAATAATCGGATATTCTATTCCAAGGCGCAATCTAGTCGCTCAGGAGTACTTGAATGTGATTGAACGATACAAATCTTTCACATTAACAATATTAAGGAGGATAAAACATGACTTATAGCACTAAAAAGTTAGCTAAATTGACATTGATTTTTAGTTAAATCCGTTTTAACATAAATACATACTTTAGTAGATTAATTAATGAGAAACCAAATATTATTAAGGCGAATTTTATTACGATAATTGGATCTTTGGGCTTTGGAGCCGGGAAGGGTCCGCCACGCTGCTCCTGTATGGTTTGGCAGAATTATAATTAATCGAAATAATACTTTTAATTTTTCCCCAGAAAAGTAGGTTACCTTACGATCTTTTCCTTCTACGCGCACACGTTAAATTCAAGGCATTCAAAAAGGCCGTAAACAATTTTAGTGGTACCGGAACAAACATTACATGTTACATGTTTGTTTAAAGTGATTTTTTTAATTCACATACCTAGATTCATGCAATGACATCTTACTCCTATTTAGATGTAGTTCCTGAAGTAATAAATGGGGCGAAGGTACAGCACAGGCGGCATTACCCGCGGCGCCTAGTTCACACGCTTCGCCGCATTCCTTACGTATTTCGCGCTGGCAAAGTAGAATATCGTATATTGTCGTCTATATAGAGCACGATACATTACGACAGGACAAATGCAAGACTACTTTTATCCGTTTCATGTAAGCCTAGTCAAAAAGTTATCCAAGTAAAATCCACAGTGTAACGTAATCAAGAAGACAGGTCTATTATTTTTTTTTTTTGGAAAACAACAATCTGGTTGTCATTGTGGGAAGATTCTCTCACGGCACCGTGTGATAGTATATATTAAGTATTATTTAATGAAATATATATGAAATAACCCCGCCCCGTTATCAAGTTTTTTCCTCGTCAGAACTTTTAATTGAGATTAAAATAATCGGATATTCTATTCCAAGGCGCAATCTAGTCGCTCAGGAGTACTTGAATGTGATTGAACGATACAAATCTTTCACATTAACAATATTAAGGAGGATAAAACATGACTTATAGCACTAAAAAGTTAGCTAAATTGACATTGATTTTTAGTTAAATCCGTTTTAACATAAATACATACTTTAGTAGATTAATTAATGAGAAACCAAATATTATTAAGGCGAATTTTATTACGATAATTGGATCTTTGGGCTTTGGAGCCGGGAAGGGTCCGCCACGCTGCTCCTGTATGGTTTGGCAGAATTATAATTAATCGAAATAATACTTTTAATTTTTCCCCAGAAAAGTAGGTTACCTTACGATCTTTTCCTTCTACGCGCACACGTTAAATTCAAGGCATTCAAAAAGGCCGTAAACAATTTTAGTGGTACCGGAACAAACATTACATGTTACATGTTTGTTTAAAGTGATTTTTTTAATTCACATACCTAGATTCATGCAATGACATCTTACTCCTATTTAGATGTAGTTCCTGAAGTAATAAATGGGGCGAAGGTACAGCACAGGCGGCATTACCCGCGGCGCCTAGTTCACACGCTTCGCCGCATTCCTTACGTATTTCGCGCTGGCAAAGTAGAATATCGTATATTGTCGTCTATATAGAGCACGATACATTACGACAGGACAAATGCAAGACTACTTTTATCCGTTTCATGTAAGCCTAGTCAAAAAGTTATCCAAGTAAAAATCCACAGTGTAACGTAATCAAGAAGACAGGTCTATTATTTTTTTTTTGATATAAATTCGAGATCACATCTTCTGTCAAATTCCATTTTTGATGGTTGTTTTTGAATGACAATAAAACTAAACGCTAATCTAATAGTAAACCGCCACCATATTCAATTCCGAGGATATCGTAAGGCTCGATTAACGGCGAATGAAAATCTCATCGTAGATTAATCATATCAAGAAGCGCCAGGCCGCACACACACCAACAAACTGATGAAAGGGTAATGAAACCTCTGTGTATCCTTAGGAGTAACTTTTTACGAAATGGTGGTAAGATTTAAAAAAAATACGTTTGACAAAAGATATTTCTATTTACCATATAAGCCGAATAAGAATAATTTCAATTCGTTTCACAAATAAACTATCATGATAAAATAGGCTTTATGTCCTTATTAAAGCAAAATTCTCTTTTACCTTCAAATACCGGAAGCATCCGGGAAGATACCATTTTTATCCGTCACTAAACATAAGTGTAACCACCGTTGTGTGTTCCGATTTGAACTGTTCGGGGAGCCTGTATAATTACAGGCGGTGATGCATTCTTATTTAGTACATAGGGGTGGCAACGTATCTGTAACTATCCAATTTTGAAGTTGTTTGGCAACAGTAGACAATGGTCCTAAGGACCATAGTCTACTGTAGCCATTTACCACCAGGTCGAACAGTTTGTCTGTCACCTTAATTCGATAATAAAATAATACATAAATTAAAAGATCTTTTCTTTGATGCTATTACCAATAAAACTAATACGACTAATTTTAATTAGTGCCATATACGTAGTATCTCATTCCATAAATAAACTGACAGAAAAAAACTCCACAAAAAAGAACACAAGCGAAATAGTAGCCAAGGCGAGTAATTAAGTTTATCATCTTTTCGTCCTTACCGACGCTGGAAAGAATTATAATATGACCAGCTACGTTTTTAACATGTCAAAGGAAATTCAATTTTTTTTACTCTCTTCCCAAAGTTAATTAATCTCGTGTCTTTTAAAATCGAGCGTAATATTGGATACACGCTATTTTTATGTAACTGTTCTTCTTCTGTTTCTTATGTTTTAAGGAATATATTCTAATTTGTAAACAAGTAAATACTAATTTATAAATATTGTAAAAATATTACACGCCCGTTACACGAAAGCATTTGAATGAGATTCATATTATCGATGTTAAGGTCACAATTTACCCAATTTTAATCGCTTATACAATTTTTTTTTTTAAGTTATATTTTTTTTTATTTATTCATTTAAGTATAATAAAAAACTTTACTATTACTAAGAGAACTACTATTATAACCAACACCACTGATATTTTATTCAACGGAATATTTGACTGTTGTCGATTTTGTCTGTCTAACGCGGACACGGCAAACCCATTTTTTTTTCCCATTAGCTTCAGATTCATGTAGAATAGAAGCCATTCGAGTTATACTCTAATCCTTTTCTAGTTTGTTCATAATAATATTTTCATCAATTTTCGATAATAATATTTTTTTCTATAACTTTTTAAATTATTAATCAAATTTGTTGAATCAATAATTAACACGTGCATTTGTGGCTGCCCCCGCCGAATCAGGAGACTCGTGTTCGAACCCCTATGTGGACGGATAGTACCAATGAGTATTTCGAAACTTACGTACCTACGATTTGTATGGATGGCTTGAGCACTAAAATGGCGACCTATCACGTTGTCCCAAACAACCTCTAGTGGAAACTTTCTTTCTCGTCGCGGGTGTCGTAACTGGCGACTAAAACCTTGCCATGATATTTTCAATGCCCGTAGCCGGAAACTGACGCGCTGACGAGGAGACGTCACCTATTACATTCTATCGTAAAGAACAGGGGCGAAAAGTGAGATCCTGAACAGTTTCAGTAACTCATATTAGCATTTGACTACGTCTAGTTTAGTCCTTCTACAACACTGTCGATGAGCTATTAATAGCATTTTTTAAAATTAACCAATAATAGCAGTTATTAGCTAATTCTTCCTTTCCTTTTTACTTTAACAGCATGTAAATAGCCCACTGCTAATTAAAGACCCCTCCCGTAAAGAATATTTGCTGTGATCGCCACGCTCGATGGACGCTGCAGCCCGTCACGGTGCTGTTTATTTTCCCGCGACTTGCGACTTTCCAAAAATTTCCCTTAATCACCTCTTACGACACCCGCGGGAAGAAAGTGCGTGGCAGATCATTACGCCGATATAACACGGTGAGAATATTCGATTAAATGTTCAAGAAAGCGAACATATATAATTACTATAGACGTAATAGAGCCAAGCGGCGCTTTTGCTGCTGCTCGAATGGGCCGGCGCGATCGGGCTCCACGTACTAGTACCACGGCCTCTCAGAATACCGACGTGAAGTAAAGGCATCTTGTGCTTCTGCGTTTCGTTCGGTGAGTGAGGTATCCGGAGCCCCCTCCCCCTCCCCATCCCCATCGCCCTCCCATCCCCATCGCGCTCCTCATCCACCCTTCCAGATGAAATGGATGGATGGGAGCTTGCTCGTTTGCCGCCTTGTCCATATAAAAAAGTAGAGAATAATCAACACTTTTGATAAAATTAACTCACAATGCTAAAAAGGTATTGTGTTATATTATGTACTATAAAATTACTCCAAATAAGAACAGATTTATTTAAAATCCGCATTGAGTACGAAGCAAAAGCTCGCTTGAATGCGTATTGAAAAGCATGACAATGCTACTGAAAATATTCAGCCTTGTGTTGCCGCGACATTTCTGAAAGTCCGCTAGAAAATAAAATCAGCCTTCAACTCTTACTTGCTTGAGTTAAAACATAATTTCATAATTACTCGGAGGGCTCTATCTAACCTCCAACTTTAACGATCGGAATAACAACAAAGATGAATCAAAATCAGAGTTTAATTAATTACAGTTATTAGTGAGAACAAATAATTTAAACTTACATTCCTTAAAAAAATTCTATATAATTAAAAACCTATTTTTAAATTTTGGTTGATCTGCATCACAGCTGTTAAGAATGTAACTAGATTCTGCTATTTAAATTTGCGGAAGAATATAACTTTTACGTAAGAGGTCGTATTTATAAACATAAAGAAATGAAGGTAACTTTTGTTTCAGTTTTCTTAGTGTGCCAGTATTTTTACTTCATAAATATTCACAAAAACTTTTTTTGGAGCATTCCGGAAAGGTTTAGTTGCCGAAGTTATACGCGATAAAAATATACTTGAGAAACACGTTCCCTCAATATTTAGGTTTTTTTTACATATCGGAAATTTTGATCAATATTAGCATATTAAGGAAATCTGCCATCCAGTTTCATCCCGTGTCTATAAGAATCGACTGTGGAAAATGGCTGAAAAAACAAAACAATACCTCAAAAAATCAGAAACCGGTGAAAAGGCAGACCCGTAAAAGGCGGCTGCATCTAAGGTTCAAAGTGTACACCGATCGACCATCCGCTTGCAAAACGTGGCGATTGTGGCAAGACCATCTTATGGATGGAAGGAGAAAGAAGAAAATATAAACATTAAATTTGTGTAAACTGTGCAACTAAGATTTCAATAAAATGAATTGAATAGCAGAGAATCCTCATTTAGGGTTTATAGATAATTATTCAATTATTTAAATAACCATTAACTAAAAATAAAACACTATAATTCCCGTTTTCTTTATTGCGATCACGTAAGGTTCACGTTACCAATCCTCCCTCTGTTCTGAGATATTTATGATGCCATGTGTTTGAGTGCAATGGATATAAAGGGGAATATGCCATCTCTTTCTTCAAATGCCAACCTCACCTGCACGCGGTTCACTCTGCTAGCAAACAAACGAGGCTCTGGCGACCGAATTGACGAACCCCAAATCCCACTTACTAGTGATGGGGAGCAGCATCGCTAGTGCGAGGGACTGGTGTTGCGCCTACCGACCCGTTGCAGAACAGGTCGCGCAAATCTTCTGCTTTTTTGGTTAGCCTTGTGTTCAGCAGTGGACTAAAATAGGCTGATGTAATAGAATAGAGCTAGAAAAAAAGAGTTTTTTTTATAGTAATTACTAAATGAACATAAAGTTTAACATTAAAAAGCAATGGATAAAGCGCTATTATTTCTGTTGACAGTAATTTAAAAACCAGAGGGCCTCGTGATTTTTTAACAAACATAGAAGTGATACAAATGTTGGCAATTTTTGCTCGATTATATAACCTATAACAATTATCGAAGATAGTAATTAGTTAAAGATCATTAATTATGAGTTGCTGTGTTAATTATGTATAATCAACACTGAGGAGTGTCGTCCTGACTGCTGTGCTATCTCGGGAGCGTGGCTTCGCTTCCGCGCCAAAGCCGAGCCCTAGGGTTGTCTGTTATCTGAATTATTCACTCATCAGAGCATATTTTAGTAGACAATAAAATTTTATCGTTACAATTTTTTTTTAATGAAATATTTAAATAGTTCACTATAGTTGCATGTTCACAACTGGATCATTTAACTCGTTGCGTATTCGAACAAAGAACATTGCATAATCAAGTAAGAGATGGAACGAGAGATTAATGAAGTATGCAAATTTCATCCCGTTGTCTCCAGCATTGTTGAGTTTATTATACAATACAGTATATTCATAGGTAGATATAAATATTTTTTTTAATTTAAACCCACAGTTAGGAACAAAATTTAACCTGCGCATTAGTGTAAACAATTTTGCCACACGATCGAATATGCTAGTCCCGAAGCCGAGCAGAGCATTAAAAGCATGATTCGACAAAAGCACGGTATCCGGAAATTAAACAAACAGTGGATACGAATCGTTCCCCTTGCGCGCCTTACTTGTTTAATCTGCTGAAGTATTTTTATTTGGGAGATAGGTTTCCAAAATGATTATGTAGAAAGTAATTACTTTTTTTTCTACAGAATAAATAGAATACCTTTACATACTTTATTAAGTGTCAATTAATTATAATAAATCTTGTTAGAAAATATAAAAATTTTTAGTGTATTCACAACATAGTTTTCGAGAAACAACCGACTTCGGTCCCTATTTTTTCAAATTATATAAATATATAATAAACAAAGATACCTCCCTCGAGGTATAGCCCATTAATAAAAAAAAAGTCGGGTGAATAATTAAAATTAAACAGTACGCGTAGATATTGCATTAACGTAATTTGAATCTGAGAAGCTTATGGCGATCTTGATTAAGTGTATCAGATACTGTCACGATTTTGTAAATAACTTTATGTACTTAAAGAAGCTTTGCCGATATAGCCTTTTGTGTCAACAATCTGAAGTGGCAATGTGCCGGCCACATTGCTCGCAGAACTGACAACCACTGGGAAAGATAGGTTCTAGTCTGGTATACTCATACAGGCAAATGCTAGTGCTGTGTGAAAATCTTTAGAGGAAGGCTGTAATGAATGGATGAAAAAAGTAAGAAATACGGGAATATCATGGTTAGAGTTAAACTTTTTTATTTAACGCAGATAAACGTCTATCCAGAGATCAGTAACTTGAATACAATGATAATTATGATGTCCTCCTGATTGAATTCGAACACGACGTTGCAATTCTTTACGCAAACACAAAGCAGTTCTCTTCTTTCGTGTAGATCAGCAGAAGAGTCAGAAGAAATTTCAAAAGACGTAACGTAAAACAACAGGACAGACTAGACGTATTGAGATCAGCTGGGATTCTAGGATCCAAGACTCATATCTTAGCAGTCAGATACGCTAATTGCTAAGCCGCGCCTTGATCGTATGCATTTGTTAACAACAATGAATCTGTTAAGAATATGAGTGTGTAATATCTAATACATTTTAAGTTCTAATAGATTTGACAAAAACAATTGGAAAATTAATAAATTTGTATGTGTTAATATGTATCATAGAATACAACATATGCGTACATGCATATGTTGTATTCTATGCGCCTGAAAATATATAAGTATAAATTACCAAAGTAAATCCGAAATTACTGTCCATACTACTTCTTTCTAGTGAATAAAAAAAAAAGTCAAATTTGTCTATAGGGCTGACAGTTTCTAGTTTTTAGATACTAATTCTAACCGCAGCTATGAGACGTCATGGTGCACGAAAAATGAACCGCGATAGCCTTGTTGTAGTTTTTTTTGCTAACGGAGTTCCATTCTAGACTCAACGGCTCACACTCACGCAATACGCATTAGTGTGCGTGATCAAGAAGGTCGAGCTCTGACGACTATTTCTATTTCCATAGATGTTTTTTTTTAAAACGATAAGATGTAAAAAGTGTGTATATATATTACAATATATGTACCGACCTCGGGATTAACTAGTGATAGTGTACACAGTTGATCACATTTATATATAATTAAGAAGATGTAGGTGTACGAAATAATCATCAATGATTACTTAATTTTAATCTGCAATTTATAATTAAGTAATATACATCATAATTATTATGATTATAGCACACCACGATTCCTCCAGAGATTGCCACAAAGCACGTTCCTGAAGCCAACTGCATCTAACATAAGCAGCGGGTTCGATCACGCATGATAATAAATAAAGACCTTAAATATAACATTCATCCGATAGTTAAATTAGATTTAATACTTAGCCAATGAAGTTGCCCGTAAAAAGAATTATAACTGAATTAAATTTGCAATTCGTTAATATACTCCTGAATGCCTTAATACACTCATGCAGGCGCGAACATATGGATCACATGATACAGATTTTAGATATTATAAATTGAAATTAAAATCGATATTAATATTGATTAGAAACGTCGAAATATATCATAAATAATTATTTGATGTTTATTGATAAACCCTATCACACATTCAATAAATTCCTTTCTAATTATTTGAAAGCTTACAGTTTTGATATAAATTATTTGGTACAATAGTAACCGCAGCAAAGTGTGGTTATCCCCCTACACAGTACATTGAACTGATTATACTTAATTTTAATTAGTTTAATTATTTGAAATGGAACCTATTATTTACGGATCTCATTGCGTTTAATTATTACTTTTATATCCACGGCATTCTGAGCGCATTACAGCACTCGTGGTCACGAGGGGACTGAGGCCTTTGATGTCCTGTTGTCATAGTTCACCCGGCTACCGACAGCTTTTTTAATTATTAATTTCAGAAATCAAGATGTGTTTTCAATAACCTCGCGAATCATCCATGCAAGGAATTGGTATTCTTTTGCGAAGATATGTGGTCTTGGAATCCTGTTATAAATAAAATTAAATCCAAGACCATGCATACCATTACACGATCTCAAAACACTGCGAGCTTATTCTGCATAGATCGGTCCAAAAATTAATAATTAAAATGCTGACGATAGCCGGGTTACCAGGAGATTTTATACTTTATAATGAGTCATGCTTTTATATTCTGAATAATTAATACAAGACAGAAGATATAACTAGTGTGGCCATACATAATGCTACAGTTTAAAAAGTTCTCCTTTTCTGAATTCAAATTTGGAATGAGTTTATCATGTATGAAACGTCGATTGATTTGCCGCCATGATACATTTTATTTAGTTTTCGTCGTGATTGTAAAATTACATTATCTTGTGAGGCGTTAAAGAAAACAAAATTGCAGTGATTGCTTTGCACAAAGTGGGTATGGAGCCGACAGCATTTTTTACGACGCTTCGAAAACTATGTATATTTAAGTATCGTGTTATCGACAGTACCACCAACAATTTCTTTATCGAAGACTGTAAAAATCGGAGCGACCCCGTGCAGTTAGGACCAGACGGAATATCAACACTGCCAAAGTCAGAATCCGACGAAACGCTATAAGATAACAATACTATCGCTAATAATATTATCGCGTGAAATGGAAAATCACCGCTAGCTACATCGAACTGTTAAACATGACGCTAGGCTAGGTCGATAAACAGAACATGCCCTGAATCAGTCCTTGGAGCTTAAGAGAGCGAATCGATCAAAACGCTTGCAGTCCCGATATGCTGATGGAAGACAAAGAAATGTGCTCTTTTCAGAACAAATACAATATACTACAACAAGAATAAAGACAAAGTGTATACTCACAGCTTTAAATAAGTCTCGCAGTTTGTTGTAAAAGTTCAAAGTAGTTATCATTCTTTTTGTGAAAAAGGAACTTCGACCAAAGTTTATCATGCGATTGTCTTGGATCGTGTAGTGAAACCTCTCAATGATACACATTTCAAAAAGGAATCGTGAACTTTGCAGTATGACTGCGCGACTGGTTACAAGCCACGAATACATCTATGTATCTCAAAGCTAGGTCGAGAACAATGTTCGGGACTTCATAACAGCTGAAGTCTGGCCCTGCAGTATAGATATAGTCCAGTACAGATCGGAACCCGTTGGACTACAAATTGTGGTCCATCGTTGAGTCTCTCAAGAAATATTTACAGCTGTGACTAAATTGTGAATTCGCGAGTCCTGCAGTATGTTGGTTGCAAATGAAACAAGATCGGGCTTTAAGCAATCCATACGGCAGATGTATGTTCAGCAGAGGATTTATTATAAGATGTGATAATAATTATTATTATTGATAGTGAAAAATTAAACGTAATTTTCGATCGTAAGAATAAAAAAAATTTTATTATGTATCAGTTATTATTATTATATAAGTATTTATTTTTAAAAACATTCATAACACAAATAGTACTCTCTCGTTAATACTATTTATATTTTACAATTTTTTTCTTATTCTTCATTTTTATTAGAATAATTAGTAACATCAATAAAGTTAAAACCATCTTAAAACACTTTGATATCAAATGAAATTAATTTAATTATTTTGATGTGCCAGTATTACATACTTATTAAGTAACATAAAGACTTGGTAAAATAAAATATGCTAAGGAGTGAAAGCGAGACTAAGAAATTAAAAAGAAAATAAGCCAAGATAAAATTAATTTTCTTTCGAAGATAAAAAGTGTACAGTTTAATATTCTTTTTTTTTAATTACATAAATTTTGCTACTGCTGTCCGAAGGACTTCTGTTTATGAGAGGCTTCTGGAGCAAGCAAGAGCTGTCACACTACTCTGAAGTTGGCGGACTTCAAATCTCCATGAAGTGAAATTTCTATTTTGTTCTATTTGTTTAATTTCTCGGATATACAAGTATACCGATGATTTCCTTAATTTCAATTACCAATTGCCGTGGTGTTGAACTCAGGTTACTCACGCCCTGTGAAAGCGAACGTCCGCCCACAGCTCTGTCATGGCCTTATTGAAAGTTTTTAATAATACGTCTCCTCGAAATTAGTATTATATTTTATGAATTTTACTGAACCTTGTTGTTTCGATCCTAACAAAACAAAGGAACGACAAAAAAATTAAAAATACATCGGAAATGTATCAAAAGTATTCGTAATTGCGTACTTATATCCTTACTTTGCAATCTCTTCAAAATCTTTGTGCCAAAGTAAACTCATATTATTTTACTTTAGCCTCAGAAATATTTTTTTGTAAAAAATATCGATTGTATAATTTAAGAAAAACACACACTTTAAAAATAAACTGTAACAAACTTACCACTGCTTAAAAATGAGAATGAGAGTCTTACCTGTAAAACAAAATTGTTTTCAGTAAATTTAAAACATGAAAATATAGAAACTTTTCTGCTTCAATGTGATATGCTTATTATAATAGGGTCTTTAAATAGTATAAAACAAAGCCGTAATCACCGTTAGTCTGTGTACTTGCTTATATCTATACATCGTGCTTCTTAGTGGATTTCAATGCAATATTCACCATCATTTAGAATATTTCATGTCCGTTCGAAGTCGGCGGGGCTCGCTAGTTATACATTTTTCCTAGTGTCACTGGCGCATATAGCGTAGAAAATAATATTTCCATATTATATTAAACCATTATATGAAATAGCAACCAATAATAATAATATTACCCGTATCCATTTAATGACTCATGAAAATCGCAAACGCTGAACGAGCGGTGGTTCCTTCGATCGCGTCCCCAAATATAGGATACGGCTGCGACTCTGAGCGCCGATATTTAAATCAAACCCCTAAATTATCATAATACTAAATGCGGATCTTCATGGAACGATCACAGAATAAAGCACCTTATATCTATGACGAACAGACCAATTTTCCTTAGGGCTTCCATTCCGGTTAATACCCCCATAACAGAGTAGATACCGGTGAGATACAAACTCTAATACAATAAAATTAAATAGGTAATTCTCTTAGCAATTATTCACACCCGATCGGCGTAAAATAATAGAATTTTAGCATAAAAGTATACTATCATGCAATACTAACATATTATTAATTAGTATTTGATAGAAATGAAATTCGATGAAAAGATGCATTGCTTTTCTAAAGATAATTGACGTAATCACAACTGTTTGCAAGGTATGCTGAACTAACGTCATCAAACAAGAAGGGAGGTGTTCTTCGACTTGGGGTCAACGTTTAAAAGACAGCTGCGAAGCACGTTTAGGGGGCGGAATGTGAAGGAGCGCCCGCATTCCCCCAGACGACGGGTTGACCCAGAAAATATAGCATCGACCAAACAAAATCCCAGCATAGCGCTCAAGCATTTTAGGATTATTACACCTTCAAGAACGTCAAATGCGCCTCGTACTTATCGTGCTTTTAGAAACCCAGTTCGAGTGATTCCTGTAATAAAATCTGTCACAATAATTTTAATTTCACATATTGATCATAATTAAGAACAGGAAAACTGAGACAGGAAACATTCATTTTTATGCCAGTTTCGATTGATTTTGTTGAGCACGCTGGAGTATGAACCTCTCTACTCCCCCTTGTCCCATTCCTCCTAACTGCCCCTCGTACCCCGTACACGGTAGTTGTATCGCTCGGCCACTCGTAGACCGCCGAGCGCCTAGCTTGCTTGCGTACGTGTGACGCACAAACACAGGGCCACTTTCTTTACATTACAGATGACAGTTTTGTGTATCGAAGTCATGCTACCAGTGGCGTAGACGTTTCGTTTCTAGACTATTTCGTAGAGTTAATTAGGTAGATAATAAAAAGTAAGGAATTCTTGAATTACTTTTATAGTGTAGCAATTTACAAACATCTGTCATATACAGTACGTAAAACAATTTGCAGTTATGTCTTTAGTATGTTATTTCATAAAAGGAATGGTAATAAGGTAAATACTCGCGTAGTAAATACTCAAATAGTAAATAAAAAAAAGTGTTATAGTTCAATTTCAGATATAAATCTGAAAAAAAAACATTTTTTACAAAAAATGATTTTATGGTTTACAAATTTTAATCAGACTATGCCGTTATATCTTCGAGACTGCTAGGTTTGTTATATCTAATAAGGGTAAAAAATATATTTAAAAGTCCAAACGCACTAATGACAAACTATCGTCGGCACTATGTGTGCAAAAATGTTCTCTTTTCGCATTGTGTATTCATAAATACTACTTATATATATATATATATATACCGACTCCTGTACATATAAGAGATTCAAACACAATAAAAATAATTTTTTAAACTGAAACTATAATATGTTATGTGAAAGTACTATTTATTTTATTTTATTTTATTATACTCTCACACTGAAGGTTTAGTCGTAAGAAACACTATAACTTACAAATACCCATCTACCAATCTGAAGCTATTCAAAGCATTTGACAGAAGTAGTCTTGAGTACATACTGCAGTCAAACGTGGGGTCCTCAATACAAAGTGTACATCAAACGCTTGGAATTGGTGCAATAACGTATCCTTAGACATCTACGAATTTCAATGAACAGAATTCAACGATATAACATATAATCCGACATGATTCCTTTTATAAGATATTGTAAAATATAATTAGCGATGTGTTGGTTATCCTAAATAAAACAAAATAATTAAATCAATTGAAATAAAACATATACATGTCCGTTGTATGTTAATTAAGTTCCGCCTTTTCATCATCCAGTTCGATGCAAAATTAATTTGATTGGATTTGATTATTCTACCGAATTTGGCGCATCGTAACAGCAACACATGGTATAATGTCAAACAACCCACGCCAAAGGAGACTCTCCCCTCATCGCGTAACGCACCACTCGCTCTGCCAAACACCGTAGTCGATGCAGTTGCGATAAAATTATACTGGTATAGCGAAGGAAACAAAACACTTCACTTTGGAACCTACACTGTTAGAAAACTGTAAGAGCTGTGACTAAAAAAAGAAGCTCCCACGACCGTATACCCAATACAGAGGTGGTCGGTCAGAGGCCTGCATTGACCAGCTTATTTCACGTTGAATGTGGTGTACCTGTATCTATCTTATCGTTCATGACATTGATACAATTCGTAAAGTATCGAAAAATTTGAGCCCACCAGATAGGGAACAGAAATCGAATACAGGTATCCTGATTTTCAGGCAGATCACTTAACACTCGATATAATGGACGCTGACACACGTAATCCAGTCGCAGACCAGAAATCCCTGTATCTTCGTAACTGAATACTATACATACATGATATGATAGATCAGGGGGCACTGATATCAAACAAATATCCATTACATTACATTATTATAGTACAAACATTCAAATTATTACCCCTAGAGGATTTAAAACCCGCGATGTATGGTAGCTCCATACATACCAACTAGACTATCGGGCCAAAATAAATAAAAAATAATTGGGCATAGGACGCCTACGCACTTAAATAAATGTTTTTTGTAAGTGTTGTACCAAAGGAATAGAAGAGGTTTAACACTTAACTGAAAAATTTGTTATTTTTCATACAGATAAAAAAATTATTATAAATTTACACAAAAAAGTGATATTTTTTTAGGTATTTCGATTTGGTTGGAAAGTATATTGAGTTAGATTTAATTTGACGATGTGTATATGGTATGTTTTATCTCATGACGATTGTCACTTGACTTAGGCTGATCTTCTTGAAGAAATATCCGAACAGTGACACGACATGGTTTTTATTTTAGCTTCAGCCTGAATCACGTCAAGGTCACTGGGGGGAATCATCTTGAAGTAAGTTCCGAACATTAATATGATATGATGTCTATGTTTAACTATCATATGCGGGCTATTTGCATTTTAATTATGTTTTAATTTTGTTTGTTACTTTTTCCGTTATAGTTTTCTTTTTTAGATTAGGCAGATTTGGTAAGGCGATGTCAATTAAAAATATTATTTTATTTTCTTGTCTATTAAGTCTAGTGTAATATCCGTTCCATTGTTATGTATGCTTTTCAGTCAATGATGCTCTGGCAATGTATTTATTATATCTACTAGTCTCCAACACTGGTGAACGCATTCGACAAAGTTTGCTATACAAGATGTACACTCTAGGGATTCTGGATAATCTGGAGATTGACGTGTGGTACAATCCTTTCCGTTATAGAGTTGAAAGGACGCTCTTTGGAAGCTCGGTTCTCTCGCCAACCCTCTACAATCTATTAACGAGCGATCTTCTAAAAGCCCGTAAGATCGAATTGATACCTTTCACCGACGACACTCTATTTGCTTCCGATACGTATCGCAGGTTTACATTCGCATCCAAACTGCAGCCAACGCATTAGGCGATTGGTTCAGGACAAAGAGAATCGATGTAAATCCCTAAAAAACAAGCCAGCCTTGTTCACAAGAATTAATAAATGTACGGTTCCTAATAAATACGCCCAAATTATACTCTTCGATAGACACTTCCTGTGGGTAGCAGAAATCGAAGACCTAGGTGTCACCCTAGACAGTACGACTATATTTTATAAAACATATAAAAACGTAAGGAATAGAGCATCATTCAGATCATGCCGCCTCTGAGCCCTTATAGTCGTAACATAAAGTCGTTAGATATAAAATGTTCCTATACAAAACTTACATTCGTCCTATTGTGTCGTATACAAGTGTAGTATTCGCATACGACCCTAAAACACGATTAAGATCACTGTAAGTCAGCAAAATCGATTCGTGCGGGAAACCGGAGCACCTCACTATATGCGGAATGTAGACTTATACCACGATTTAAATTTTCACTCTCTGGCGGCCCATTTTAAAGAAATATTTATAAGATATTTCACCTAAATTAATAATCAAGCCAAGATGTCGAAGCGAATTCCTTAAATTATTTCACTTGCAGAAGCTACTTCCGTCGAAGCTGTCAAGGCCACCTGATCAACAGCGAATGTGTAACCCGTGGGGGGTTTGGTCGGTTCAGAACTTAATTAAGTATAACCGGTTCCTTCCTTCAGCGCTAGTCTACACCTTTCGCCCACGTGACACAAAAAAGGTTCAGATGTTTGCTAATCGTAAGATTCTGGTTTTCGATTTGGCCATTGCCCAGAATTACTTATTATTGTTCCTACTGATTACAATATTGGGATATTTTTACAAGTTTTACAACTTAACAATGACTAGTAATAATTCTCCTGTTTCTGATAAAAGGGAATCTAACTTAAATAATTTATTAGATGCCTCTATTAGATGGGATCGATATGTGGTTATTCTGTAATGTTAATTAGTAAATGACAGTATTAAATTTCGCATCAAAAATGTATGTGTTATCACTGTTTTGCATTGTGACGAATTGTTAATTTCGTTAGGGTCATTAAAAGCGTTAAGTTTGGATCCTATTGTAACTAAATGATTTACGATAAAAGTAATCATTTTAATTTAGTAACGGGAGCTTTACAGTAAAACTAAACTCTTAATTTTTGTATGTGTCCTTCTCAAATCAATCAACTCTCTTCCACGCCTGTGTCATTATTGTAAGTATCTTTAGGGAATATTATTCTAAATTTAATTTCGGTATTATTTATATCTTTACGCTACATTTTATTACGCCGAAGTGTATGGTAAATATATTAACAGCGTTGGTTACATATAGACGATAGTGACCTTTTGCACATTATGTCTATTACTTTTATTGAGGTGTCCAATTGTCGTACCTTTATGTATACCTAAATATTTATATTATGTATAACTTTCTTCCCTAGTTGGTGATACTCTTCCTTTACGCAATTTAATAGTTTTGCATTTATCTACCCCGAAAGTAAATAAGTAATGTATATGTGACTACTGAATTTTAGCTGTTAGTTGTTTTAATTTATATATTTCTTTCTCTGTCTAACATTTTAATCAAAATATTATATTATAAGTACCCTAAAGATAACTACATAATGAACTACGGGCTGAAAGTGATTGTTTATAGTAGGTACTGCAGGAGTCTAAAATTTATAGTCCAGCGCAGTCTCGAATGTGTCTGCCACCCAGACTCGTCCTCATGACTGTCATAAAAGCCATGGAAATTTCTGGAAAACTTCAAAGTTTCGTGCTGATGGTGTAATCTCAACAATTAAAAATACCGTAATCATCAATGGTGGATACAGGTGGTGGTAGGAATAGGTTAGTGGAAAGCAGGAGAAGAATCTTTCCTTATTCACCGTGAAAAAGTATCAAAGACGACATCTACAGTTGAATGCATAGTTGAACATTGCAATTATAAAAAAACGTTTCGTAAAAAAAAATATGTTCTATTTCATTTAGATCGGGATCTTTAGCGCCAGCCTGCAACTATTCGACGGTTTTTATATATATTTATTCTATTTTATCATATATTCGATTTTACTTTTGGTATGTATTTCACGATAGAGAAAAAACTTCTACGGGTCCTCCCTTAATTTTTAGTTATAATTATTTGTTAAGATATCCGCCATAATAACACACCTTCTGTGAAAATCTCAACCGTAGGTACCCGGTTTAATAGATACAACTCCTTAAAGGAGAGACAGATGGACCGACGGACTGACGGCGTAATCTCAAACCACTTACGGAATAATTATGAAAAAGTTGTAACAACCACGTTCCGTGTGGTTGCAGTGAAAGAAAATCTGCTAATCTCTTTATTCCATTGGGTGTCGTGATCTCAAAGCATTAATTATAAATACAAAAATATCAGACTGAAAATATACGGACCGATGTATGGCAGCAGCGTTTAAAGTGAGAGGCATCAGGTACATCGTTTGTAAACCAAAAAGCAAATGCGATAGATTTTTGTTCAGGCAGCCATTGGTGTGAGTTTTGTGACGACATAATATAAAAGTAATATAAGAGTAATATATGTGTATACATTAAAATATAAATATATCTAAAGATTATCTGTATTTATGCGAACACATTTGAAATGAAAGCACGGGCGCTGCAAAGCACTCGAAACGTCGGGAACAAAAACTAGAACAAACGCGATTAAATCCGTAAATAAATAATAATTTCATAAATATCTCTGATAAAAAAAGTGATTTCTGGTGTTTACGCGAATTTGAAATAAAATAATCATTAACGGATTATAACGCGTTTATTTAACTTTTTAATCCCAACGTTTCGAGTGCCTTAGAATTGAGTGCTATTGAAGTTAAAAAACATCCTAATATCTATAGAGAACATGCTTGGGTGCTTCTTTATACTTGCTTTATAAAAAGGGTTATTATGATATAAAGAAATACATGCATGATAATGACCGCAGAGAATGAGTATCTAATGACTTAATTACAATTTTGAACTACTCCTTAACTTACTACAGTTCATATTATATTAAAAATGTTTAGAAAAACAATTCTCCGTCAGATGAACTTCAGTAGGAAAAGGTGGTATAGATATAAAATGTCGATTGGCATGTGAAATTTATTTTTGTTATATCGATGGATTTTATCTTATTGAATTGGTTGTCACAAAGTACTAAGTACGAGTATTTTTTAGTAATTTACAGAAAGTGGCAGAATAATAATTTTAATAAAATCAATAGGTAAAACATAGTCTCTACTAAGAACATGTCGAAAAATACATCTAATACTATTTTGGAACTCCAATGTTATTAAAATGATACAATAAGATTTTATAAATACATTGGAATGCAAATGAAAAAGAAATATAGTAGGCATTAAATCATGGACAACCTTAAAAAATAATATGTTGTCACTAAAAATAGTGGTATGAGAAACGATGTCTTCCACATGGCAACTATGCCAAAACCACTACTGACAAGTAGGCGCACCATAAATAAAAGTATCTCCGGGAATAGTTTACAAAAATTGATATTGGGCCCGATAACATAAAATAACAATAATGTAATAAATCTACGTGTTTCGAAAGGACTAGGTCATCTTACATAGACGACAATGTTCCGCACAGATATTTGATACCTAATAAGAAAAGCTTACAATATTGTTTAAAACTACAAAAATTACCGTAAAAGTCGGACAGATGCAATATACCGTATGGTATACATTTATATTATGATCTACAGTTTTACCTTTAATAAAATCGCCCTTCTGTCAGGAGGCATTGTTCGGAAATGGACAGCACAGATAAAAATAAACAAAATATAGCGACGTAAAACCCCCAACAACAGCAACAAACAACGGTAAACAAAAAGATGTTTTTTTTTTATTTTCTTGACCAGGTCTTATCCGAATAACATGTTATATTGGGTCTTCCTAGTGAATGTCGTTCACAGGAGCTCGTTCAAAATCGTTGGCGAGCAGTGACAGCTTGTCACTCCGCCGCCAGCAATAAGTATTAATAGATAGTGTGACCTGTTCCACGGCAAGGATTCATTTAAAATATAATATAAACCTTAGATTATTCGTTTATCGGTTAACCAAGAGCCGAAGGGCTTTTAAAAATTACTCGAGCTATCTGAGTACGAGTCGGATGGCGGCACCCTTGAAGAAATTTAAATTGGAATGCGATAGTAACTAAATAAGCTAACAGTAACGATAAACATCTTTAAAAAAAACTCTGAATATCTGAAAAGAATACATGAGACGTATGGGGCACTTTACTCGGCTCTTAACTCACTCTAAAATTAAGGCCGACCTGCGCCCTGCGGAGTCGTCCTACATTCTCCAACTATACTTTTTTCGAAGACGACGACTTAACGAAACATGAAATGGATTGTTGGTCTAATTTTTTATGTTAGCCGACCCGCATTCCATGCAAGTACTCCTCGATTGGGTCAAGTCTATATGCATCAATGGACTATTGGAAGGTTACTGAAGAAAACGTACGTAGGTAGAAATAAACATTTGCTCGATGTAATCAATTATAGACATTTTGTTTCCATTTATTTTATAACATTATTGAAGCACAACAGAACAATGGAATACTTACAACACTAAACAAAGTACATAATACATACATTTGCGATCATTTGCTTAAAGACAACTAAATATAATATTAGGCAGATATCAGGCAATGTGCATAATGTTACGCCGGACAATTATCAGCTTGAATCCGAATTAGTGAACAGACAGCTTCTAGGCTAAATGTGTACCATCTTAGGCCTCATCTTCGCCGTCCATTGGGCAAGATTGAGGTCAAACGTAAGCCTATTATTTATAAAAAAAAAAAAGAATCCCTCGGTGAATCTTGAATCCACAGAATTTTTGGCAAGACTGCGGGAACGCTGCCGTACTCGGTATACCATGTAAAGACTATGTTGTTAGATCGGAGGAGGGCTGTGATGATGTCAAAAGAATATATTTGAAACCATTAAGTCATGTGTTGCACTAATTGAGTCTAAGGGATTTGAACCCAAAATTTAGCAGAAGGGTAAGCTTATCACCCGGCTAAGATTTGCCGTACCGGAATGTGTGATAAAGCACTGAGAAGGTACAAATTAACACAGTTTCACAAATTGTTAGTACATTATTCCAAAGTATATGCTGCCAGGCAAGTTGCCTGCAAATCGGGCCGATAATGGCATTGGTGCATGGCTATTGGGAGAAGCCTATATAATTTTTTTTTGAACTTATCTAATACACGATGTCAATGAAACACGAGTTTCATGAACCCGGTAGGAAATAAATCCAGTAAAAGGACAGTCACCCGATTAGTGTCGGGCTTCACAATATTTCAGAGAGCTGCTGACTTCGTATGGCATGTAATAAATTACTTGTTGTTGAATCATTTGTTGTGCTAAAATTTTATCGCTTTCATAATCAATCTAAAAATAATAATATTTTCTATTACATTAAAATTAAACAACCCTTTACCCCTTTTTATTGCGTAATTTTTTAACCCGTAAAGAATTTATTTCTTGATAATATTTGTGTATTCTCACTTACACCATATATGTGAGAATCGCTGCAATTCTTAATGCAAAATCTCAGTATATGTACGTGATCAGAATGAAAAGAATGAAAAGATAGTTGCTGCATGCCGACAGATTCATTTCATGAATTCACGACGAACGTCTGGAGTTCATATTATTGAATTATTTACTATGTATACACGCTAGGAATAATTAAAGATTCCACATTTCTACAGAACTTAACTGACAATGCTAATAAACAAGTATAATAACTTGCATTAAAATAACCTTAAAAAAAACCTGATTTACATATATTTGTACAGGCTAATAAATAATTAGGCCTTTACGGAGGTATGGCTCCAAGGAATTCTTCACCACTGAACGCCTGGTAGGATTGCAGTTAAACAGTAGCTCAATGTTCCGTAAAACATATGAATGCGTTTTGCATTACCACAACATAAAAAAGATATAAACTCAATTTAACAAGTTTTTCTAACATTAGTTCCTAAGCCATAAATTTAGTCACATAAACGTTTCAGACAACAGTCAATCGTGCTTAACCAAACGTACTTAACTTACTGTGGAGCGTGGTAACGGTAATTAAAGCGTGCGTATGAATCGCGTTAAAGCAAAATTAAAAGAAGTTTGTCAAGTTCAAGACTATTTACATAATTCAATGAACGACTTTCCATTTGGCTTGACGAAACAGCTATATAACGTCTATCCCAAAAAACTTAACCTTTTCTATTCCGCTAAGTTGCCACCTGCTAAGTAATTCTGAAAGGATTGAACTTGTACAACTCAAGTGCTCAGAGCTGGGCGTGAGGCGCGTGCTCAACATTGACGGTCGCTAATTAAGTTAGCACTCTACAGACCGAGCATCGTCACTATGTTCTGATGTAGGTCGCGTAGTCGGCACCAAAGTGTCATAGTCGACACGAACTGGGATTGTCTTTAACTAGTTTTAAGTACGCGATATGAATATGACGAAGATTCCTGTATCTATCTTATAACTTATATTTGATTATTCCAATGTCTCTGAATATTTGTATCAGTGTATAATTTGGCCAACTGTTGGTAAAGCAAAAATAAATAAATATTTACGAACGAGATACACCCATAATGATTTATTGTTTTTACGCGAATACACATTTGAAATAAAAGTATTATTTACGGATTTTATGAAGTTTAATTATTACTTTTTATTCCGGTTATACACACTATACGCTTTATGCCTAAATTAATAATTAAAAGCTGACTAAATAAAAGTTTAATTTCAAAAGAAATACGCAGATATGTAAGTGACATATGGTAATACAAACTACATCTCATCTCGACAAAATATTATTACTTCGTAATATTCACTCAAAAATTTAATTCTTTGTTGTTAATTACGATCTGAAGAATCTTATCCATGTGAAAGTTAAATAACTTGGACAAGATTGCATACATAGAGTACGCATACAATTTATCCTTCGTTCGAATTCCGTCATTGTTAGTAAGCATTTTTGGCGACGAGTGGGCCCAAACGTCATCCTTCTCAAAACATTTCAGATGTGAAATACGTTATATATTTTAAAAAAAAATTATGTGCCTTCTATGTAATATGTTAACTTAAATAGACAAGGAAAGCTTCGTAAATTACATTAAAATATTCAGGGTCTTCATCTCTACTTATTACACTGTACACGTTCGTCCCCAGGGAAATAGAAAAACATGATGAAAGAAGCAACGATCTATGATAAAAAGATACTATTACGATGTACAAAACATGTCCTATTTCAAAACTATGTTTAAAAGAACATAAATGAGTATTAAAATAATATAAAGTAATACTATACGCTTTTGTACATGATAGAGCCAAGCGGCAGTTTTTCACGACCACTCAGATAACCGGCGTGAAGTAGAGCTATCTTGTGCTTCTGCGTTTCGTTCGTTGAGTGATAAAACCGGAGGTCCACTCCCCGTCCACCATCCTCGTCCTCTCTCCCATCTCCCAAATATGCTTTAAGGCCGCCAACATACCTGCAGCTCCTAGTGTTGCAATATGCCCATACATGGGTGACGGTAATCGCTTACTATCATAGAAGCCGCTGTTCGTTTGTCCCCTATTCCTCACTCAAACACTTGCCCATTTCTCCCGTCTCAGTACATAATAGCAGTGCGACTGCTGATATGTACTGAGAGCTATTATACTTACGAGCTGTAAGGAATTCCATCATAGTCTTCCAGGTTGATACTTGATAACGCATGTGTCACCTTTTTCGATTGAGGTCGTTTTCAGGTATCTACATGCTTACCACTAGGCGAATTGTTAGGTCGTCAAGCCGGAGCTAATATTTAAAGAACCCAAAAACCATTTGAATTTTGGCTCTGGTTGGGTTCTGTGTCTCAGATACCGCATCTGACACTTTCTCCGACCTTATCGCATAAGGGAAGCAAATAAACGAGCGTATACTTTTACGGCACTTTATCATATCCTGCGCAGTTGCAACCGGTCCGTAAGAGGTATCGTATCTACTTCATAAAGGGCATTTACCATAATGGCCAAAAGTATTTCAAGATTCTATCGGCAAGAAAGTCATAGCAGATTTTCTTAGGCCGCATCGCGAAAACCTGCTGCTGGCGCAAATTTAAACCATGCCCGTATGTTGAAAATGAAACTAATTGAATTTCGCCGGAATCGTTCCACTTTTTGCGACTTTCAATCTGTATCACTAAAACAATCGAAAAAGGCAACAGTTCAGTTTCATTTCCTCGAATCCCGAATTCGTAAGCAACAAAATTAATCTTGCGGTGGACATTGTTACAAACTTGAGGACACGACGTGTTTAATATAAATGCGATCGCCTCGCAGTTTTGGTTATGTAATTAAATAGTCACCAAACGTGTTGGACTGTGGCGGACAATAGGGCTTTGAGGGGAGCGAGAGAAACAAAAGCGACTCAACTAAATGCAAAGTGATAAGGAGTAAGTTAGCTAGTTCACGCTATATAGTTATTAACAGTGTAACTTTTAATTAATTAATACCAACTAACTATACGATTTTGCAAAATTCGCCTAGGTGTCGTAATGGTGTTCAATTCAAAATGAGCTAAAATAGTCTATGAAAAAAATGTTTACCGTTTTCCCATCTATCTCAAATTCAAAGCATACTCGAGTGTGCCGAGCGTCCCCTTGTTTCTCTCACTGTGTATTGAAATTCTCGTGAAAAAGCTTTTAGACAATGTGTTGTTTCATCGCCGTTAAAAAGCATCCTATTATTTTCATTATTGTTTATTTGATGATTTGAAAAGAGAATCTCGTTGACCGAATCATTGTAGCTATTTCGGAAGGTCGGGATTATAGTTTTCCCGATATGTACCGAAAATATAAGTGAAAAAAACGTAGTTTTATGCTCACTCAACATTCTTCAATTTTAACTATTCGTTTAATATACCCATGTAATTCATTAATATATTAAATTACAAACCATACGCGTTTGCGATAAAAGACAGAGCTTTCTAAGAAGACAGAGAACAATTTGTAGAAATTGAATATTTTAATTATATCAACATTCAAATGAAAAATTTTCGATCTGATATCAAATTTATCAAAGCCTACCTCCCATGAGGAAAATGAATTGAAGTAAAGTGAAAAGAAGTGTCATTCTTGATCTACATAAATGATAATACTAAAATTATGAAGGAACCATGGTTTTGTTTGCTGGTGACATCTTCCCACTCACCACTAGCCAGTATGACAGTATTAACTGGAACGAAAAACCTAAAACATTAATTAAAATTAAATTTCGGCTAGAGAACAAATTGAAAATTGTAATAACAGATTTTAATACACTAAATTAAAAAATTGGAATCCGCATATTCATATGAACAGATATTTATACCTGTTCTGATGAATTGCATTATATAGGTTTCTGTGAACCTTTCATGAATTTTAACAATGAACTATATCAAATACCATTTGTACGACAAAGCTTTGACTGTTCATTTTCATTGAATTGTAATTCCAGTCTAACGCGTATTGTTAAAAATCGAAGTTATTAAAAAAATGGTCAATTATTATTATTTCTTGTACTAGTTTCACAACACTTAATTTTTTTCAAGTAACCTAAAGCATCGTTTTCGTTTTTCATTATAGTTGAATACCCTGAAGATGCCGTAAGACGAAACCGGTCGGTTAAGATCAAGAAATAATAATAATTGTAAATATGATTTAGTTTCACCAAGTGACAACAATCGCAAGAATAAACTATTTATTAAAAATATATTTAAAAATCTTTACGCAATATCTTGTTACCTGTCAAATGAAGTCAAATACAAATAAAAGTTAACTAACAAAAAACGGTTAATAAGTAAAATTTATTAATGAAATAAAAGAAAATTAAGTTCTGCAATTTTGAGTTTGTCTGTTATAAACTGCCTTGGGATAGATCTAGCAAAGTAAAGCGGTGTTTGGTTGCTTACGTATAGTCGTTTTTTCGTAGCCTATTTGTGAATAACTAACTTTTTATTTTAATTTCCATGAAACGCTTTCTTGAGGAGTGTTAAAATAATCATATGTCGTCACGATAAAACTTACGTTAGGTTTAAATGTAAGTGATGTCCATTCTTAAAAACCATTAAGAACCATTTTTATATTATTTACATATACATATTACACAATACTTAAATACTTTTTCAGTAATGCTCCGTTTAATTTATTCATTGATTTATGAATTTAGAATAAGGACTATTCTAATAAAACCAATTATTATATGAAAGGAAACTATAAATCAAATACGTGTATGAAAATAAATGAAAATTTTTTGATTAAAATTTCGATAAACAAACTTTGTTTACTTCACACTCTACCACCGTTTCTTAATGAGTTTTATCTGACTAAGAAGCTCCATTGCCTCTTTTAAGCATTTATTGAAACATACTTTACACTTGCAACATCAAAACATATTAAGAGAAACGAACAGGCGATTGAAGCAGGCTTTGGGATAAAATGAAACGCCATAAAAATATTACCCATTGCGGCACAGTAGAGCTAACTTAAGGTGACCCGAGCCCACGAACAGAATCTATTCACAAGTGCGATGCACGGTAGCGGGCATCGATTGCAAGTTTTTAACAATTTAACATTCAATAGAATATGTGCGCTAGAGTTATGAATATGACTATAAATTGCAATTATAAATATCCGAAGCCGAGCTTTGAAACTCGTATAAATTGCATTTGATTGCAGATTAGGGAGAACTTAGAGAAAGGGGAGGATTGCACACTGAAAGCACTTAGCGAACTGTGTCATAGACATTTAATCATGAACGCGAGCTTATTTCGTGGACTTTTTTCCGGATATGACATTTACGAAAGAGAACGTTACGTTCATTGGACTTTTCAGTAAAATTTGTCACTTCCTTCTTTAGGAGATATTTTCAGTAGTATGTTAATAACGAATTTTATTCAATTCAGGTAAAGATGATGGTGTGGATTTCTATCGGAATTAAACCTTACTTCTTCTCGCATCTCGGGAAAACGGTCATGTGCAGTGTCACATTATTAAATTTATATCCATTATTTCGTTACCAAAAAATGAACTCTGAAGTAGGTAATACTAATTTATTTGCAGTTTATTTTATTTTTGTGGCAGGAGTGCTAGATATTTCCAAGAAAGTAATCTAAATCACTCCTTTCGTGTCTTTGCTTATCCGTAAAACTCCTGAAAAGTTGTATCAGGTTCCATGAAGCCCAATGAACAAACGTACAGACAGACAGGGGAACAAATAGAAATACAAAAAATTAACAAAAAATTGTGGAAAAACACAAATTATTACTATTCAAGTCTGGTCGTGTTGTGTTGTGTCATTGACCCTGACCCTTATGTAAAGGTACTTATTTCGAAATCAAAGATAAACACTGAAATTTTATTTATATGTATAAATAATCACGATCTAATAATCAAACATGTTATATAGACTTATTCTTTGAACTAAGAACGTCGGCTGCATGCAACGCTTAACTGTTATATTTAACCTCAGAGAGTGGAAAGAACCAGCCCCCTTTTCCCCAGCGGGTACGTTCAGTCGCGGATATAGTTTCTTTAGAAATGGCATGACACAAATACGTAGTTTCCCCTTAGATACTCATATTTCCAACAGATACCGCGAGAATATTCACTTGATATTTTAAATTAACCTTTTTTTTAATGTTTCCTTATCTGAGATCAGAATTACAGTAATTGGCAACCAATACACAGTACAAGCTAAAGCTAAAAAATATTAAAAATCCTGGCTGGTATATATTAAACTTACAATTTCGGCACATTACAATGTTTTATATCCCCACAGGTGATTAAGCGCGACCGAAGCATGGGACGTCTATCGATGCATTGGACTCGTTAATTTATTGGCCTGCAAAGCCTAAAAAGTGAGGATGTCAGTCTAGTGTGAAATGTATCGATATTTATTTAAAGTATTGTAACCATTGTTCGATAAATCGGAAAAGACATCGATGTCTTTTTATTTACTTGCATAATGTGAGTTGTACGGAATGGTTAATAACATATGAAGATGCAACAAAATTATATTTAGTAATGTAATAATAGTAATTAATTAAGAAAGGAAATATTGTCAATATAACAAATATAAGGAAATATTGTCGGAAAACAGAATGAATGTCCAATATCTATTTAAAATGGGAGCGACCTTACAAGACTTAATTGTTTTACATAAGAATCAGTTTCTTTGTATTTGACACTTGAGTGACATTAATTGAATAAAATGTTTGAGTATAATGCTCTATCAAATAACCATCTTTTTAAAATGCGCGTTCCCGAGGCTCTGGTAATTTGCGGCGATGGCGGAACAGGAACAGCGTAGGGTTTCATATCCTACCCTTATCCACACGAGGGTATACGACAGGGATTTTCCCACGTATTAAAAAAGCTTTATCCTTACATTTGTTATTATGAAAACCATATTACTCTTCTTTGAGAATTTCCAAGTTTTTTGGGAAACATCCACCCTGTAACGGAAGGCCTACCAAGTGTGACAAGAATCGTGCTATTTATTTCTAGTTCAAATTCGATCGAATCGCTCTGAATTTCTGCTAAAAGAAAAATGCTACTAGATAAACTGAATATGTTAGTATTACAGCATTTATTACATTAGTTTTTGTTAGTGATTCCATCAAAATAATCATTAAACGCATTAGCTATTTCGTTCCGTTTTTTTTTAATATCTTTTATTATTAGCTGCCTATTAAATAGTTTCGCTTTATATTCCTTACATTATTCTTTAATAACCTCAATGCTGCTCTATATTTATTTTTCGAATAATTATAAATAAACGACTGTAACCATTTTATTCAGAGGTAATAATATTTTTCACAGTTTACTTTACATTCAATAGTCTTGTGCTTATGAAATTTCATTTCAAAGGTTCGTTTCGTTGTACAGCTAATTTAAATTCCTTTTGACAACCGGTTTAGTTTTGGAGTGTTATTTGAAATTATAATTCGCTTTGTCGGAAAACATAACTTATAAAAGAGAGAAAATAAATTGTGGAAATTTTTAAAGCTGAGTTGTCATATTACATTTTATTGTAAGTAAACATTTGCGCAAGTTAATTTATGTAAACGATATGTCGTAAACGTCTCTAACTTTTGATCATATTGTATAATCTAATATAGGAGTCTTAGTCAAGTGTACCACCCAGAGGGGTGACATGAGCTACACGGGTTAGATAAGCATCCACTTAAATCTCTGTTAGTGTCATAAGTCCAGATATGACTATTTTTAACTGCATGACGTAATGATATGACTTATAACAATAGAATTTCGATTGTTTTAAAGTTATTTCGCGTGAAGGGTAAATTTTTTCAAAGTAATATCTCGAACAAAAGTATCGAAATATTTTTAGTCATTTTTACTAAAAAGATCGAATCGCTGCTAAACTGTACTATTTATGTATAATTATAATTACTTGCGATGGCGAATAAGAATTCTGTGTTATTTAATATTTTCTTATTTTTCTTTTACGTATTTTTCGCCCGCGCTTAAGCTATCTTCCTATGTAAAATGTATGTACAAATTTACAGAGCTCGGAAGGAATACTTTCTATTGAGCACTCCGCCAACCCGCAGGTGCGAGTGCTCCAGTGCGGGTTGGCGGACTGCACAAAATATGTCTTTTAAATATTTCTCAGACATGGAGCATATGGTAAAATCACCCTTTAAAATTACAATAAAAAATTTGAATGGCTTCGGCATCGGAATTCAAACCCATGACTAAGTGAGTATGTTCTGAATTACAACGGCTCCATGATTTGGCAATCATTAATATTTTTTTTTTGGGAGATTTTTCACATATTTCAGACTTACAAGATTTCATACATTTTCTATGAAGTTGATATCTTTATACGCGACTGTATTGTAGAATAGCAGTTTAAATCAAATCACACTTCCAATGCAGAACGTGAAATGTAATCGACGCCGACGTCAGTAGCGGGTCGTCAAAGAGATCGAAATTTCACGTGCCGCCTGATACACAGTTAATCACGATTGGCGAACGTGGGCGAGGTCACGTGGCTAGTGCCGGTACCAGGGTGTTTTCAGAAGTGAGCGAGGACATAATTAACAAACGATTAGATTCTCCATTTTAATTTACAAATTTCTTTTTTTTTTTAATTTGCTCATTAGATGATAAAGTTTACATTTTTTTTCAGTGGATTTCATCATTCTTTCTCCAAATGTGAACTTCACTTAACAAACGAGCTTCCATTCAGCCGTCAAATCTAACAGAGTAGTGTTGGGGAGGCAGCATAGCATAGCGCTTGCGTGTGAAGAACCAACTCGTCTTCCCAGCGTGGTAAGTATAATCTAACCTAAAAGAGCGTGCTACGCTTAGTAGGCACTTCTAGTTGTGAATTTAAACAGGCTAAGAAGATACAGATCCGTTATTAAACATGAGTAAAGGAATTATGTTTACAAAAATATTCGATATAAAAAAACGAAAGTCGGTCTCTCTATTCGATATCTAGCTCCCAGCTGACTCCGCTGCAAGTTTGAACAGGTATTACGTTTATACGGTAGTACAGGTAGTACGATTATATAATGCTTTTCCAATTTCGGTCCTTTCTGCCCGAGAACACTAACAACTAATTTTCGTGTTGGAAATCATACACGTTCTCCTGGGTCAGGGCTGGTTTGGATACTTAATTTCACATCGCCTCGGATTATTGTAAATTTGATATAATTTTCTGCTGAATAACTTAACAAAACGATAAGATAAATACATAACACAGATATATTGTGTGGTTGCACGGAACAGAGTACCGACTCTCAAAATTATATACAATATGTCGTAATTGTCAAAGCTGTAAGCACAGCAGTAATTTTGGTTACTATGTATTTGGGTTTATTTTAAAAATTAGCATATAGGTAATTGTTACACAACAACACAATGGAAGATGCATTGTAGCATAATAAAATGATTAAATATCACCCTTAAGGTAGGGTATTAAACCGAATGTTATCACCAATATTTTGATACTATTTTTATATAGCGTATTATTAGGTAGCGCATAATTATTAGGTAAAACATATTTTTAGGTAGCGCATAAGACTAGCCCGTACATAGGTATATAATGTTTTAGCCCATGTACAGTTTTCCACCGCATGACATCTTTAGTGGACGGTAATTTAGGAGCGACCATTTTTATAAGATTCAATCATAGTGAAAACAATGACACACGAATAAGAAGATCAATGTACGATCGGGAACACGCTACTTTCTGTCGCCAATAGCCGGACCAAGCTAGTTCTGATTCGGGCTCATACCAAACTGCCGCTCAATTGAGAGTTTAACACATTTGTATAGGAAAAAATTGCTCGTCCGTCTTGTATAATTTGCCAACAGAAGCGTAGGCTCATATCGGACAAGTCTAGCAGGTTTTTTGGGCTTCCATACGGAACACTATACGATCGTATCTAAGCCTACGACCCCTGTCCGTTCGTCTGTCTGAGTTACATTTGTAAGGTTTGTCTTTTCAACCGTAATACGTAGCTTCTTCAAATGTCAATCTAATCTGCACACCTGTACTTGGTGCTCCCTGCTAGCCAACTAACGCGGCGCAGGCGACCGAGCGACTACGAAATATCCATCCGAATTAGCCGAACATAACAGCATCATTAGTGCAAGGGTATTGGCTCTATGCTCATTATTCCGCTTGTCCAGGTTGGTGACTTTTTTTTATAATGGGAAATGCGGCAAACGCGGGCTTTAAAGGTATTTGGGAGATGGGAGAGAGGATGGGAAGGGGAAAGGGGAGGGGGAGTGGGCCTCAGGTTACCACACTCGTCGAACGAAACGCAGAAGCACAAGATGCCTGTACTTCACGCCGTTATTCTGCGAGGTACCAACCCGGTCAAGCCAGCCCATTCGAACAGAAGCAATATCCACCGCTTGGCTCTACCGCGTATGAATGTGTTGGACAATTTTCCAAGAAATAATATATGCTGGCGCTTTCCTGGAAAGGCTGATGTTGTGAATATACTCAACTAAAATTAAACAAACTGTTTGATCGATTTTTCATATTATTAATAATACAAAATCAGTAATATTAAATTCAACAGGAAATTATGTTTGCAATATTTACACTTAAAAGGATTGCAGCGATGGTTTATATCACGCTTATCGCTCTCTATTACGAGAGACAGTTTCAAAATTATGTAAAACGTCACAAGTCTTAGCTTGTTAGGTCTTTCTTCGAGTTTATTACTTTTGAAAAATAAAAAACTCGAGAGCTCTCCTTCTTTGCGAAAATGTCTGTCCTTTGTGGGAAAACCTTCAGTTACGTTATACGACATACGGCCTACAAGATTGACCTAATATTTAGTGGCTCTTTTATTTTGTCTCATATATTCTTTGTAAAATAATACGAAACATGTTTAGCACCTTTGTACATTACTCGATTTGCATATTGGTTGGTTGTTGAAGGCCGGATGGATTTGGAGTAAGTAGTTAAGATTTAACGAGGCGTGGATGCTAGTTTATTACAACCGCATCGCCACTGACAGGAAATTAATATAAGTCGAAATATTATTGCCGAACGAATTTACGTTATACGTGTTCGAGGCTATATTTAACAACTTGTCCATAGTTTTAAATGTCTAAATACACTTGATTCTTGTCACATTTATAGATTGTCGGCCGGTATTGTAGTACTGACGCCAGTACGTCATTGTTTTTAATTAATACGCTACAAAGTTTTTAATACTGTAATTTTATTGAAATGTAAATATAAACATTTTTGACTTATTTTTTGGAGTGTGTAAAATATTTTTGGCTTACAATAACGCAGATGAAAAATCAACGCATTTAATTTTAATAACTCACGTAAGTAAAGTCCCTTTCGTACATTGGCATATAATAAAAATAGGCATATGTACGATATTTTGTGCGCTCACTAACGCCATCTAGTATCTATGCCGCGTAGAACATAAAATCTGCTCATATAATTTGGTCAGGTCGAGCGTTCTGCCATTAATTTATGTCGATGGAGTTGTCAAATTATGCGTAAATATCTACTTTTCATTTTTGATTAAATACGATATTACGTTTATATCAATATATATTAAATTATTATTATCCATGGTTTAGCAAATTTTTCCAATAATAGTATTGTTGTTAACCAATTTTAGAAAAATTTGTTTGTGAACTACATTAAAATATATTAAAAATACTTCTAAGCACTTCCCTGCCATTGGCACAAAGTAAACTAGGTTGCGGTTCTGGAACCGCAACTCAGAGCGACCGGCAGTTACTACTGAACGCCCCATCTTGTACGTAAGTACATATAAATCGTTGGTTTGGTGTAAAACTATAGGATGTTTCAGATACACTGCCGGTTATTATTAGAACGCATCGTAAAGATAAATAAAGCAGAATTATGTGGAACGGAGTGCGGCTGCGGCCGTAAACGTTTAATTGTTGTTCACGTCGAGTGCCTCGCCTCTACTATGTAATACGTCAGCGTAATTCGTCACGGAAATGAATGAATGGACACCACGTAGGCTAATGTTTTCAAGGGAGCCGGAGCGATATTTATTTATAACAAAGAGGTTGAATTTCATTTGGCATACATTGTTTAATTAACCTATATTCGGTATGTGTTCACATTAGGCGATAAAACAGAATAGTGAAATATAAAATACATTCTTACGTGCACTAGGATTTATATGTAGGACTCCGTAAGTACCACAATAGCGCCATTTATTCTGTCCTATATCACTGCTGTGGAAGTATTGTTATGTTTCGGTCGAAGGTTAAGGCTACAGTGTAATAATAAACATGCTGGCCAATTTGTGCGAATAAAATGGCGACAATTCGTAGCTATTACTGCTTCAAATTAAATTCGGAACAGCAGAATTAGATTCCAGACATATATAGCTCCATTGATGGGCAAGAACCTCCTGGTACTGCCTGCACTGGAGCAGCGTGACGTACTCTTCTCGGCTCCTAAGCCTTTTCAAAATATTGAATGGATTTTAATTTAATTTAAATATAGAAACATTGCAACTTAAACGCTGTTGACGATGGTCTGTAAATATACAGTATATCACGTGTACAGTGTTTGAGATGATTCTATTGATTTTCTCACTATTATCTTAATCACCTTACCGTAACAGCCTAGGAGCAGTCCACTGCAGGACATAGATCTCTCCCATAAGGAGGATATGGCGTAATCACCACCTGGCACGATACCTCGCACCGTAGACTCTGCTGCCGGTCATAGGTCTGCTTCGTTTTAGTCTGGTGCTTTTCTTAAATTACGGTGAGTGAATCTATCATCTACATATGTAAATAAAAAAATTTTTTTTGTTTGTCGAATCAGTTCAAATTTATGGGTTATGTTCGATACAATACTGAAAAAGTACAAAATAAAAAAAAAACTGAGCTTATATCTTGGGGATATTTTGCTAGTGGACATTGAATATTGGATGAAGGTGGCCTGTAATTGAGCCAGTTTTATTCCGAAATGTTCTAATGCGTGAAGCGAATGACATCGCTGCGTCAAGAGTTAGGTACCCGTAAGTATTACGATATCTTCGACGATGTACGAATTTTCCCGATTCTCCATTACCGACACAGTCGCCTAGCCGATTCAGTTATGTTTACTACTATAACTATGAAATGAAAACCGCCTCGGCTTCAATATACAGAAAACAATATCGGCTTGAATATATATAAAATATATGGATATGTGTTTCCAATTTTCCAATTTTCTATCAAATATTTATTCAATTGGTAAGGTAAAAATTCCAGCTACATAAACAAGGTCACACAACCTTTCAACTAATTTTCCACCAGTGCTTATTTTAAACTACATGACAGACGGTGAGCCAGTCGCCACCATAGTGTCCAAGCCAACGACACAAGTACTAGCAGAAACAACATCATATGCAGCAAAATATGATTTTGCACCAATGATTCTTTCGCTTATTTTAAAATAAGTTAAATAATAGTTTGATTTGAAGTAGATGTTAACTTTAGATAACGCTGAGGCTTCCTTGTCCTAAGAAACAAAAGCCTCTAAATAAATTAAATAATAAGAAAAAACGACACAAATCGTGGACATGTCTCTACAAGCTCATTGACAGCCCTCGATATACGTGATCGCAATCTTGCAAAGCGTGAAAGCTTTCGTATTCAGTTTCAGACGTATCTTAAGAAAATTATACAGGCGATCTCATTTATCAAGAATGAAATTGCCGTACACAACATTCATAACTTGACCCATGTTTATTACGTAGTATTTCAATATTTATGTCTTTTTTTTTTTACGGAAAAGGCGCCAAACGAGCAAGCGGTTCACTTGATGGTAAGTGATTACCGTCGCCCACGTACATCCGCAACATCAGAGGTGCTGTAGGTGCGTTGCCGACCTTTAAGTATATTTGGGGACTTGAAGAGGGAGTTGGGAGAGGAGGAGCCTTTTATGGTATTAGGGAGATGGGAGGGAGGATGAGGAGGGGGGTGCGAAGGGGGATGGGAAGGGGATGGGGCCTCCGGTTACCTCACTCACCGAACGAAACGCGGAAGCACAAAATACTTCACGACGGTTTTCTGCGAGGCCGTGATACCGATCCGGTCGAGCCGGCCCATTCGAGCAGCAGCAAAAGCTGCCGTTTGGTTCTACCACGTTTAAAGCATTATAGCACTCTCAATATTGTTTTAGGCAATACACACACAAACACACAGACAAACTAGTGATCGTGTGTGTGTTTTATCAATAATTATTAAATGTTAATGGTACTTATAATGTTAAAACTTTCAAAACGAAACGAAAACGCATAAAACAAATACATCACTTAATCAGCCACTTTGTTGAGAACAGAACAACAGTGTATCAAATTCATTGAGACAGTTAACTTGTTTACATTGGGACAACACCTAGCCGCTTCGAAGGACGACGGGGGCCGTGTGTAATGCTCTCAGGGGCGTCGGCGTCTCCACGTCGATCAGGGTATAGATAGCCGAGTTATGGATAAAGTTACCGCGAAGCCAAAGCGGGGCCGGGTACTCGTCGCGTAGGCTTTCCGGAGAACCTATTTCCTTAAGGCAATTGTAATATTAAATACAGCCATGCAAATAATGTAAACAGTGAAATGTTTCATCTATGTAATATTTAAAATATGTAACAGCTGCGATTTCTGTCATAAAGCAGAAAAAACATTTTACTTGATATAAAGTTAAGCAGATTTTTATAGGAATAATCATCTGAGCTCGGCGGTGCTTCCTTTCAGCGTTTATTAACAGGCTGATATACCAACGTTTATGACAGTTGAATATTTAAAATGATTTTAAAAGTCATTCTCGCGAATGTTTATTAATTTTCATAATACATTTATTAGCTTATGAATTAATTGAAGCAATTTATTGTAATAAAATAGAGTCCACTCATTAATAATAATAATAATCTATTCCATATGAATCGATATTGTTGATAGAAAAGCATAAAAACTGTATTATTTCCTTGAACTATGTTAATTAACATCATTTAATATTTATGTTTAGTCCACAAACCAGTCATTGTGAATAATATATATACTAATGTTTTTCTGAAGACCTCTTCCTGGTAAATCAAGATAAAGTTTTGCCAAACCTATATTTATGTTTGTAAAATTGAAATAATGTAAAGAGTTAATTTATACAGCCCTGTAAAAGACATTGGTCTTATCCAAAAATAATTGTATTTCACTTATATTCTACCACAAGCGAACATTATTTATCGTCAATATCTACACTAATACTATAAGAAAGAGAGGATGAGGTTTTTATGGAAAAGAGGCAAACGTGCAAGCCGCTCACCTGATGGTATTGGATTACCGACGCCCACGTACATCTGCAACACTGACAGGCAGTGAGATAGTTGCCGCCTTTATATTCAGACCAACGACAATAAACAAACATAAGTTTAGAAAATCTAATCTATAGAAGATATCTCCACATCGGACTCGGGTCTCTTGATTAAAAATTGAAATATTTTAATTAGCATAAGAACAAACACCGATGAGGGTATTTATAATTACTTGTTGACAACATATTATTAGAATTACGTATTATTACGTATGAATGACGATAACCACCAGGTGAACTGGTCACCTGGTGGTTATCGTCACCCATGTACATCTGCAACACCAGAAGTGCTGCAAGTGCGTTGCCGGCCTTTAAGTTTACTTGGGGACGTGAACTCCCAACTCCCTCAGTTGGGAGAGGAGGAGAGGTTTGGGCCTCCGGATGCCTCTACTTCATGCCGGTTTTATGCGGGGCCGTGGTATTACCTCGATCGAGCCGGTCCATTTGAGCAGCTGCAAAAGCCGCCTCATGGCCCTACTACGTTTTAAATCTCCAGAAATACCATATTTAAAAAAAATATATGTGTAATAATCTATGGTTAAACCAAAGAGTACTAGTACTAAACGAAAAATTTGTCATACTTAGGTGTTTAATTTCATGAAATGGTTCTATACTACTATATCTATACTAAACGACCTGCAGAACAGTTATTTATATATAAATTAAGAATAATCATTCGTACATTTTTGAATCTATTTATTTTAATCTCATGTTAAAAATCTTCGTAGGTCCGTTCAAACGGTTATAACTTAAAAAGTACTGCAGTTGCATAGATTGTAAATTAACTTATAATATTCTGCATTCTCATTAATTTCAAACTGTACGCGACAAAAGTCAGAACGGAGATCACATTTAAGAGCTATTACCCACACAAGGAACCCACTGCGTCGGCCTGCGGCATAATGTTTCGGAGCCCGGCGCGACAGGTCGACATCGCTCGCCTATAAATACGCAAGGTATGATGATATTAGACACGACTGTGTCCCATGAGCCCACGACTGATGACGGGTAAATATACATCGATCTGTCAACACTAGGCACAGCTAACGACTCCCAACAAACTTTGTGAAATTCTGATTTAAAAAATCTATAGTATTATGTTCTTTATTTACTTAACAAAAGCTAGAGGTTGAATAATTTGTGTAATAAAATAGTAGTAGTATAGTAGCGCCCTGATAATATCCCACGGCTGGGCAAAGGGCTATTTGAGTAGATTATCATGCCGGTCCAATACGTTACTGCATTGCAAATTGGCGGTCCTATTAATATATTTTTTTTATTATTTCTCAAACACGATGTTTTACCTCGCCGCCGTGCACGTGGCTAAGTCAGTATCGCTTGAAATTGCAATTAACAATTTTAATGAAGCCTGCAACGGGATTCGAATCATAAAGGCCAATAGCGTATTTTAAAATTAAAACGAGCGCCCTATCCTCAACTTTAGCATTAAATGGTGATGAACCACCTAGAACACAGGTGGTAGTTATAACTGAGTCATCTCGCTTAGCGTTGACTTCGTACGGAATCGACGATAAAATATTTCATACCCTTTCTGTTTGCTTATTTGGTTATAGAGAACGGAGCAGTAAGCATGTGCACATAACGTATAACAGCCGACGTAGTATTAGGTAAACTGTTCGAGCCAGTAATCACCTTGCAAGTTAGACGGAGCACTAACAACCACGTGAATCGCGGATCGTTATATTTTTTTCTCGACGAGTCACGGGTCAGAAGGTTGATTAAAAATTTAAATCTGTAATTGAATTGCGAGTTGTTGTTTTAATTTCCAATACTAGTTAATGGATGCCAATACGTTATTTTAACATTACATTACCGTGTGGAACTAACAGAGGAAAGCTGCCGGTTTTAAAATAAAAGTAACAGTACATTTTGGAGTTTAATAAGCTATTTGTAACAATTCTTAAATGCTTACAATAATTCAACGCTGAAAGTAAGATTAATTAACTAACCTTAATATTAAATCGCCTATTAGATTTTTCACATAGATAGTTAAAGCATGAAACGGAAAAGTGCTTGTTCACATTTAAGTGGTGGAAGCGGGTCCCCTTCGACGTTTGGACTATCGCCAACTTTACCTTAGTAAGAACTGGCTACGCATTGCCCAAATGCTTTGTTTTTTATTAAAAAATTTTACTCGGTTGTAAAAATTTTTCTTGATTCTTGAGAGGCATAAATTACACAGGAACAAATACACAGTATACATTCACGCTTTGTTCCCAACGGGGTAGGGAGAGACAATCTTCTTCCACTTGGTACGGTCCTATCTTTCGCTTCTTCCACTTTCATCAATCTACTCAAATACTCAGACCTGATACAATTATTTGTAGACTATAAAAAGAGTCGCTCGGGAATCAAACCGACGACGAACTGAACTGACTAAATATAACCATCAGTACATACAATAAGATTCGATTAACGAATATAAATAGGTTAGCAAATTGTGAATTTTTTATACGCAATGCAATGTATTATCTATGGACCTAACGCGTAACAAAAAGTCGCTAATACTATAAAAACGCACACTTACTCGTATATTATATTCACGTACACAAACGCACGCACCACATTTCAGATTACATTAGTCTGTCAACAGCTCTTTCATAAGATTAAACGTGAAAAGTAAAAGAAAGCGTTGACTCCTAATGATACTTGGCCGTCAAAGATGTCGTTGTACATATGTATATATGCATGCATATAAACTTAAAAAAAAGTTTTTTTAATTCTATTACTAATGATGATGACGTAGGGACCGATTACGACCAGGGCGACAACTTACGAATACCATCGGCAGTTGTCGAACACAGTCACTCCTCTCTACGATCCCGTATCAGATATAACGCTCACGCGATAAGATTGGAGGAGGGGTCGGATTCGGTGTCATTGACATGGGACGTCACACAAGACAACAAAAACCAAAAAACCTATAATTTGTGCTATTTAAATACGTATGCGACTGAGCATCCAGGTACGCTAATCGTCAAAAAGTCAATAGACTTGACAGATGACTGACATATTAAGCCAAGCAAGTTTGACGGTCAGGTCGTTAGTTGTATGAAACGTAAATCAATTAACCGAAGTATAGTTTTTTATAATTTCTAAATAGGACATCGGTTACTGCCACGAGTACATCCGCTCACCAAATCATTAAAAAGCTACGATCTTATCCAAATTATGATATTAAATCCATAATAAAATGAATAACATAAACAAATGTTTAGGGTTCATTTACTGTTACATTATCCGGCGTAATCGTAAAAGTAAAAAAAACCCTCCTTTTGATGGAGATAATTGTAAAAAGTAAAAGAGGTAATAGATACGGCAACAGAGAAACAGACAAACAAAAACTGTTGCGCCTTTTTTTGATACTACCAGCATCATTTACTTTTTTTTAAAAAAAATATTCAATTCAAAGTTATTGTTTTGTTTCTCATACAGATATGGACGTTTCTGCCAATTATATGCCCTCAATGGCAAAAAACTGATAAAGTTGTGAAAAAATGGCTCTCACGACGAAGAGAAGTGATTTGCTACGGCATCGTTAAGCGGGATAATAACGTATTGTTAATGAATCCTTGCCGGCATCGGGGATCAGCTGGATCGTTAAAGTGTCCTCGGCAGAGGATTATAACGTGAATAGGTAACTGTTACGTATTAATCCAGTTTAGTTATCTTATGTAATATTATAAAATTTAAAGTGTGTTTATGTTTCATTTTTGAAGCGGGAAATAGTGTATATATTAGAGTCGAGAGAGAGGAAGACCTAGGCGAACATTTCACGATCAAATCGGAGACGTTCTGAAAAAAGTCCAGGTCAAAAGTACTCTAAACCAACGAGCATGCATGCGAAGATTGATGAAAGTGGAAGAAGCGAAAGACGTATGTCAGGGCCGTAGCAAGTGGAAGAAGATTGTCTCTGCCTACCCCGACAAGGCGAGAATATATACATACATAGTGTACATATGTGTAATATAATTACTGATATCCTTATGATGTCACTGTATTCACAAAATAAATGCCTTTATTTGATTTTTATTGTAAGAATGTGCATTTCATATAGAACATACGTACGAAATACAGTCGGCTCTAGAGGCATAGTGATCCCGCATGAAAGTTTAAGCCACAAAAATTAAGATTAGCAACTCAAATTATGATAATCTGTATCATATATTCTTAGTAAACAATATTATTAAACTATATAAAAAAATAGTCCCTAACTAGATTTCGCCCTGTCTAGGCAATTGGGGTGATGGTAATAAGCTGGATATACAGGTATGTATATACATTTTTCTTACATAGGTAGAAAATAAAGAAAAAAGATTTTAAAATAACAACTCGATTTGGCATTTAGCCTAATAACTTGTCCTTCATAGTCCGTGAAAACAACAACAAAGGCTTTCCTCTTATGGTAACTGATATTTTTTTGTTATTTGTACCTGGGTAAATTCCTATCGCATACCCAAGTGTTGGGGGAACAAAGACGGGTTGAGTCGGGCTTTATTGGAGAGCGAGGGAAGCGATCATCTGTTTGAGTAGGTAATAATTAAGAACCATTTTGTGAATGACTTCTTATATTTTTTTGTGTTTTTGTAATGAATGGATTATCTATAAAAAGTTGTTTTTAATATCGTATACATAATGACGAAATCAATTCACTGTTGCCCTTTCAATAATTCCATCAAAACTTTGGATGTGTTTGGGAAACTGACAAATTAGATGATTCTTTAAGGTAAAAATTAAGCCCATGGCTCGCTGCTAATGTTGTTACTGGAATGACTGACCAGGTGGGCTGCGGGCGTGCTTAAAATTGTCGGTGGCCTATGGTTACCTAACTGACCGAACGAGACGCAGAAGCAATCAATGGCTCTACTTGACGCCGTTTCCCGTCCCCAAGCGATAGGAAAAGTCGCAGCATTTCGGTTGTGTAATCTATATTCATGTAGCATACTTTCAGTTGCTTGTAGGACCATGCCTTTTAATTGCATGACATCATATACAAATATATGTACATATAAGCATCACAATTACTGAAAAAAAGTAAAATCAAAACAGAGGGTACCTACGGAGATTACTTTGCCGCTTTCTTCTCCGTCAGAGGAACATCATTATAAAACGGTGGTAGATTTAAAAAAAAATGTAATTGACATTTGGTGAACGATATTATCTTTTTTACGACAGGGAATATAGATCGTTTAATTTTCGTTAATATCATTTCAATAAGATCGTTTTTGACGTACCCTTGATGTTGAAGCAATCTTATCTGGAATCCGCAAATAGTATCGAACATTTGAAGCATTCCTAAACTGCCAAGCATTCCTAAACTGCCAGCCTACCTTGAAGTGTCCTTTTTCATATTTACCATAGAAATACGTTCCGCTGCACTTTGAAATACGTCTTATTTAATAGACCCAACACTTCGCCGCACAATTGTTTAACGGTAACGGTACCCTCGATTTGTTGATCGTTAATATTTGAGATTTGGGTTCGACATACTTTAATGGATTTACCGCCAACCGTCGGCACGAGCCAGAGCTTCATTCCTTAGACAGCAGAGTGCAGGCTTTTGGATAAAAAATAAAATAGGGTATTTTTGGACTATTAATTATAAGATTTAATTCATTGCACAATGTACACCCGTTCCTATACGCTCAATGGCCTGATGTTTCTGCGTGTCACCCTTGTAACCTCACAATGGCTGACATATTCAAAAGTTTACTCGTTAAGCCATGCACTTGATGATTGAAATTTCAACAGTCAAATTACAACTTCGTGCTCGGGCCGTAGCGCACGAAATTAGCCTATTTAGGGACAATTATTTTCACAGACAGTTTAAGTGACATTTTTCACGTTAGTCCCAGAGCAATGTAAAGTTTATGCACATGGTAGAATTATTTTTATTGTTCTTCTTGTTTTTTTTTTTGTAGGTTTAAACATGGACTACATGCTCAACGTTAATGTATTAAAAAATCGGCAGTCTTCACAAATTATAACACCTGGCAACTCATGTTATAACGCAACCGCGATACGCTAATGTAAACAGAACAAGGCGGCACTCGGGTAAACACGCCTCTGCGCACTAGACGTTGATGGATTCGGGCTCCATTCACTTAATCAGTGAGCTAAATTCCTTAATTGATCGACTTGATTACCACAAAATCTGTGGTACGAATATTATAGACCTATATATCTCCCTGTATTTTACAGTGAGTTATTTTGGTATCGTCTAGTACGAAATATTTGTAAATTAATTTAAATGGCTTTGATATCATATTAGTACACGAATCAAGCAACGTATGTGTTCTTACAGAAACATAGCTTCCTCCCATTGCAAAGAGGGTATTTGAATCCCCGTCCATATCCGAGCCAACTTTTACTTTCATGCTAATATTATATTTTCAAGACTTATCCGTTGAAACGATGTTGATGTAATTAGCTATGGATACACCTTAAGCCCTGGGAAAATTTACCACCTTTTGTCCCGGTAAAGCTGCGGGAGTTTTTTTAAGGACGACGTCGCCAGAGGAAGCGAGTAATTAATAAATTTGGTCTGATAAAGTAAGATATATTCTTGCGTTTCCTTTTTTTTCCGAATACAGACTACCTATCTTGGCTTAACATTATACATAAATGATTAATAAGGTAGTTTGGATTCTGACATTTTAAGACGATTATTGGTCTATCTAGGGGAAACCATGACACTTTCTGTGACCTGTGACATCCAAAAATTTAGACTAGATGTTATTTCGACCGCCAATACACAGAATGGAATCTCTTATGTGTTTATGCACAACCACATGAACAGCCACGTACGTGGCAAAGCGCGTCGAGTGAATGATGGCCATGTCTACTACAAGGAGCCACGGCCTAAATTTCACAGCACCGTACGATAAAAACGATATCGCGTTGATAACACACCATATCAGTACAGATTTGAATAATCTATTAATTCGTAAGACATCAAGAGCCTCGTGGTAACTGAAACAAGACGATCGTTTGTAAATCATAATTACATATTTTAATCACAACATTCAGCACTTTTACAATAATATCATCAAATAATATTAAAGTAGAAATCACAGATATCAGGCATATATTCTATAGTATTTTCTCTATAATTCCATCTCACCTCCACGCAGTGCACTCAGCTGACTAAGGAACGTGGTTCTGGCGAACGAATGTGCTCCTCTAGAGCGTGGGCACTTCTTACACGTTCTTACACACGTGTGATTCAGTGCATTTATTAATCAATAATTAAGGAGTTGATACGCTCGTGTATTTTTACTATACATTTTAGTCTTCGCGGTTTCCTTATGGTTTAAATTGTATTATCAGTGCGGCTGCTTTAACGAATTCCTGTAGTGGTTCACCTGTTAAATTCACCTGACGCCGCCACCTCACGGCGACGTAATAAATAACATACATAACGTTAACAATAGACAACATTAAAAGATATATTCAATACGTTATCTATTTTAAATGATAAATTTCAGAGATTAGTATACAATTACTGAAGAAAAGAAAACACAGGCAAATTTCTTATTTATTTATTTTATATATTTATTTAATCTCAATATTTAATATTTAGAAATGATTCTGAGTTTATATATAAACCTGTGTATTTTTTAAATTACAATGTTTTACTAACAGAAATTTATCTGGGATTCTTACAAAAAATTTTATCTATTGTATTTTTATATAGGTTCCTTACGCTCTATATTATCTATTTAATAGATGCGACGTAATCTTTGTATACTCTTTGTGCGGGGATAAGACATACAACATACACAGACTTTAACAACCATAGAATAAGAACACATATATTATTATTCTATCTCAACAACTGTGCCAGATTTCAAGTACTGAGACAGTCAAAGAATATACTACGTTTCAGGTTTTAGAGATAGAGACGTCTATGAATAAAAAGTGCACATTTAATTTTACTTTTAATGGATGCGGCTTTTGCTGCTGCTCGATCGGCTCGACCGGGGTAGTACCCCGACTTCTAAGAGTACCGGCGTGAAGTAGAGGCATCTTGTGCTTCTGTTTTTCGTTCGATGGTCTTGGGGTGTTAATTGTGTACTATACTAACACCATCTACAACTGTAATACGTTATTACAATTTTATCATTTGGTACAGATTATGCTTCTTCCTTAACAGTCTGTGCATATTCACGGCTACGCTAACAAAAATTGTTACGGAAGGCATGGGAAATATATTTTTTCCATTTCAATGGAATTTGGGTTAGGATGATTCCGCCGTGAGTTGATCCTCCAAACTCCGTTCGTTAAAAGAGTGCACCGTTGCTGGTAGGTAAGGTTGACCTTCGAAGAAAAAGCTGATAAATTCCTCCTTACACCCCATGGTAAACATTATTATATGTCAATACATACAATAAAATTGTGTACAATTCACGGCAAATAACTTGGAGAGGAGAACACGTTTAAGCAATTAGAGAACTGCTCCAGTATAGCAATTAATTAATTTGTGACTAACAAATTGAATTCAATTGAAACTAGTAAGAATTTTAAATGTTAAATATTGAGCGGGAAAGTAAGTATGTATGTATATTTTCACGTCCCGTTCCTTGTTCCCAACCGGGTAGGCAGAGACAATCTTCTTCCACTTGCTACGGTCCTGACATACGTCTTTCGCTTCTCCCATTTTCATCAATCTTTGCATGTATTTTCGTTGGTTTAGAGTACTCTTGACCTGGCCTTTTTTCAGAACGTCTCCGATTTGATCGTGAAATGTTCGCCTAGGTCTTCCTCTCCCGAATCTACCATTTACACTCGCCGAAAGTAAGTACGGACTTAATATCGTTATTTAATGAAACGAGTCATCATCGTCATTGCAATTTATTACAAGTCCATAGCTGAACTTAGCTGAAACGAGTTTACAACCAAAAAAAAATTGTAGGTTATAAGGGGGAATATGCCATCTCCAAATGCCAATCTCATCTGCACGTGGTTGGCGTGCACATGCTCACGTGTACGTACACGTGTTACGCACCTGACTCTCATCTCGGTGTGGCGAGTAAAATAAAAGTAAAGTAAATTAACAGCCAGTAAGTGCCCACAGCTGGGACAAAGGCCTCCTCTCACAAATATCTGAGAGGGCATTTGGCGTCGGGAAGGGCCCGTCACGCTGCTCCAGTGCGGGTTTGCGGGCATCACATATCCTCGAATTAATTTTGTTTTTTTATTATTTCTCAGACATGCTGGTTTCCTCACGATGTTTCCCTTCGCCGCCTAGCACGTGCAGCCCTTAAGATTGTTGTTAACAATTTTCGTGGTGCTGGCACCGGGGATCGAACCCAGGTCGCACGCGCTCTGTGGTAAAGTTAGCGCCCTGTCAATTAGGCTACCACGACTACCGTGGCTAGTATATCAATTACTCCAAGAGTACATGCCCTGTGTTCAACAGTGAACGAAACAAATTCTAAGGTCCGCTGGCCCAATCTCGTCTGATGTTTACGTTCAATCGCTGTATACTCGAATTGGACGGCGATATCCGTAAAGAAAGTTAGCCGGCAAGTGAATCGCCGTCTCAGACAGAGCCAAGTTCTGATTTGTAATTTGAAGCAGTTCGGAGCAAGGGGAGCGGGCCATTCAACTTCGCGGGCGCTGTCTGCACCTCGCCCAGTTTCGCTTATCGATGCGTGTGTTATCGTACCATGTTCAAATAATTCCATGAAGATAGTCGTAGATGTCGCTTCGGGTGAACGCTTAATATAAAATATAAGGTATTAAATGATAAAGATTAAAGAAAGATGATTACTTCGTGTAAGCAGTAGAAGCTAAACTAATGAAATCAAAATTTATAATTCACTAGCGAATCGCATCGGCTTCGGATCTGTAATATATAAACTAAATGTGAATGTGTTATGTATACATATTAATGGATCCTCCTAGTGAAATGCTCTAAATTATGCTGAAAGCCACATTAAAATCTACTTAGAACTTTAGAAGAACAGACTAACAAACGGGCCAGATTATTTTATACTATTTAAAAAATTTAATTATCTCATTTTATATTCCGACAACAAGTACTGTGAATAATTTTCGAGCGTGAATAATTAAGATAATATTATCATTTTATTAGGTATTACCGAGAGAGGAAAAAAACGATAAGGACTCGCGCAAAAAGGACACACACAGGAAGAAAAAGACTTTCAGATTTTTAGACCGATATCACTCGACGCCCTAATCCATTCTTTCAAACTTAAAAAAGCTGCTTTGTATATTTTAATTCCAGAAACGGTGTAATTTAGGAAAGCTAATGTTTTTAGCAATTTTGTGACTAAAGACAAACCTCCGTCTAGCGAGATCATAATATTCTATTTAAAGTTTCACATTTATATATTACTACTTCTTTGTAACTATTTTACCTCATTTTATAAGTAGTCTAAACCCAACCCCAGTCGTGCCGGCCCATTCTAGCAGCAGCAACAGCCGCCGAAGTATTAACTGGCGCACCTCACTAATAATTAAATGAAAACAAAGTTCATCAAAGCTTAAATAGCAATGTCAAATTATTTTTGCACAAGACTTAAATTGCACTTTTAGGAAACCCGAAGAGGTATATACTTGTGTACCTATAAACTTTCCATTGTTGAACACACGTATATTTAATGAAAGGGTTTTCAAGTTCCATAAACGTAATTATTCTTTAGTAGGAGTAAGCGGGCTTAACATGTGCTCAAATTGTCTATTAATTTCTCACACATGTATGTTTTTGGATGATGTTTGCCTTTGCTGCAAATCGCATGAAAAATTTTCTATTAACAATTTTAACAATGACGGCACTTAACGATATTAACAGCTCTCACGCCCGCATAATCAATCACGGATGGTCAGAGGATATTTATTCAAATCTTTTCACTAGACCTGTTTTGGAAGAACATGACAGGTGGTATAAGCCCGCTCCGGTCTTCAGACCAACGAAATGAATCTCGTGTTTAAGAAAGTGAAGTAAATGTTTAAAATAAGTTTCAAGTTACACATTGGTACCTTCCCTATGTATATGGGAACGAACTCTAGACTCCTCAATCGAGACAGATCACCAAACGACTCGGCGAACTTGGCAAACGGACAGTTATTGATTACTGTGAACGTACACGTTGTCGGTTGTCATATTTTAAATTAACCGGATTTTTGGTTGGATAAAAAGTAACCAAAACTCCAGAATTTTTCCATGCTCAAATTATAGATTCAACTAACGATCAGAAGTCTAGTTCTAATCAAACCTTACTAATTAGTAAAAACCGAAATGAAAAACATTCAAACAATTATTCATTTCTCTCATTTCTCGTGTGTAAAATAAGGGACCAAACGTCACTAATTCAACGTCACAGATTTACATAAAAATACTTTCAATTGTTTAGATAATTATGAGCTGAAGGACGTACAGGATAAAGGCATCATGAGTACTACCGATTCAACCTTTGTACAAACCAGGCACGGCTCTAAACAATTTCAGTAACGAGTGATTTTGCTCGTACTTTATGCCCTTTACTCAATTAATGTTGAATGACGTAATATCAGATTGAAGATAAACTCTATGATATTTTTATCCTTACATTCAATCTCTTATGATTGCTCCAATTTTTTTGGATCAGGTCCAATTATGTTGATAACAATAAAATAAAGAAAAATTACGATATACGTTACCAATTTACACGAAGATTTTTAAAAATAAAATATAATCCCCCCCCTGTCTGTGTTATTCACAGAATCGTCTCATAAAATTACAAAAACGGCACATAAATCTGATAAATGACATATTGCAATCAAAGACAATACCGCTAATCAACTAATCCACTATACGCACGAAGTATGAAAATGCGACAATTTGAAACAGATATATCTCAAAGTAAATTGACCGTGATGTAACGTGTGCAATTAGTCGCTACACGGTTGAAAAGCATCGGATCGCGATCGAGAGCATTTGCCCGCACCTCTGTTCAATTTCGATTGGCACCGGTGTTCGAACTGTGAATGACGAATAGAATAGGATGACGGAACTTACGCGTTGCAGCTGTCGTGTCGTGATCCTGTAGCGGATCGATTAACTTTTCAAATTACTATAAAAAAAAACAAAACTAGCAGTTACTTTGGAACAAAACCTATGTAAATGTAACAGTCATAACGGAACCACGCCGCTTAAGTTAACAATCACTAGCTAAATCAGTGAGCAAAAGGAAAAAGCCATGCAATAAAAATGATTGCATGTGAAACTTCTGCTCACTTGACATTAACTGCTTAGTATAAAAACTGTTATAAATGAATAATAAATATTACTCACTGTTGAAATACGTAAACTACAAAAACAAAAAAATTAATATTATACACACACAGCTAACCGAAACGTTGCACGATAACGTTATACGACAACGTTGCACTCAAATACGACCTTGAAAATTTACACTAATCACGCCACAAGAAGTTACTTACGCTTCAAAAAATTAATATGTTTAAATGGTGTAATTCGAAATTGCGCTCAGTCACCGACATACGAGTATTGGGAATCTAGAGGCATACGATATTTCAAATACAATGGCCGTTCCTTTGATTTTTACTATGTGATCTGATCTGCGCTGCCCAATCGAACCATTGAACCGAGACATTTTCGGAATAGCTTTACTTCAATGTGCTTTACCTTATCCAGAACGTCGTACAGATTTAAAAATTACAGTGTTAAAAAAAGAAATATAGAATAAAATACCACGTAAAATTATTATTATTACAATTATGTAGGTACTAGTAAAAATCTTTGAATATTCACCAATCGTAATCGTATGATTACAATTGTTTACATAATAATGTATATTAACCTAATGAACAATCAGTATATGTATTTGAAACGCATAAAAAAAACACTTACAGCGTAACTTTATACGCTACGTTTCAATGGGTGATGTTAGTACAATATACTTTCTAACTATATGACAACAAGGAAGGTAAAACTAGGTAAAACACGGTCCCGGGAAGACCATTCCCGCAACGTTATCGGACACGAGATGTCTCGTTAAAGTGATTTACAACTTCATCAAATTGTCGCAGGGTCGTCGTCGCGTTGATGCAGACTGGCTCGCAGCCATACTGTTGCAACATGCGCAAACTATTGTGAATGCTACAATAAGGCCCACGTGTGCACATTGCGATTGATAAACTACCGACAATATTAAGCCATAGAGTATGAAGTTCCCGTTTTCATGAACTGGCCAATTTTAATCAAAATGAATCCTGCATCGTCCAAGATGCGTGATAATTTTTTTTTTAAACAAATACTATAACAATGTATATACAAAAATGTATGACATTCTATTGTTTGATTTTGAATTGTTAAACACACAACTCAAATAGTGAAACATGGAGATCTCAAAAATTAAAGTAATTTTCGAATACGAGTTCCGATGATGTTTTAACGGTGCGCGTGAAGATGATACGCTTAGCGAACGCACTGTGCGTCTTTGGTTTATACACTTTCGTGGTGGAAACTTCGACTCATAAAAAATTAACTACGACAGAGGTCACACTAAGGTAAATACCGATGAATTAAAAGAAATGGTGTAAGGCGATTCATATCAAACAACAAAGGAATTGCGTCATGCTTTAACTTTAGTTAGTTAAGACGTTAGTAAAATAAAAAAAAAACATGAGAAACGGTTGCTGGAACTGATGAGCATAAAGGAACACGCGTTGATACTTGCCTTGCTTTGATGAGTAAGTACAGAATTTAGTTATCAGGAAGCGATACAACATTCCTTCACAGACTTTACAGAGTCCAGACTTCAGAGAGATCCCCAGAATTCCATCGCAAAGGCATAAATTATCTTTTCTCGAGATTGCAGAAATGTAAATATTGAGGGTAAATCCTTCAAATAAATAAATATATTTTATCTTAGAAAAAAAAGTGTTTGAATTTTTCAATAAAAAAAAGGGTAATTTACACATATATCATGATTAAAATAAACTTTAACGAATAATTATCATGATTAAAATCCACTCAATACGACTCCAATTCAATTGAGCTTGACTTGGCTTGATGTACTCGTATTTCTCTGAAGCATTTGTAACTTACAAAAAAAAGTTAAAATCTTTTTAAACCACATTGTACTTAAACTTTGGGTAACACCCATGAATAAAGCAGAAAATTAATTAGGATATATTCACAGGTACACAATAATTTAGCCTAGAGTATATTTATCACCACTTATTAAATACAGTTTTAAAATGGCAAATGAATTATTAAATGTTCTCTAATCAACAAAATTTTGCCCTTACCCAAAAGATATACCGAGACTTAATTAACATTGAAATAAATAAAATTTTACACAAGAGTAAAAACCGACTTAAAAACACTAATAAAAATTAAACATGACCACTTTTGACCTATACTGATCCCAAAGATAAAGTATCATTTAAATCGGTTTATAAACAAAGAATTTATGCCCGAATATATAGACGAATTGCGAACCTCATTCTTCATTTGAAGTCGGTTAATAAATAGTTCTAGGCCAACGTGTACCACCCTAGGCTTCGTCTTCGCCTTCCATCAAGCGAGATTGAGGTCAAATGTAAGCCTATTTGTTATAATAAAACAAGTTATATTTTGTAAACTACTAATTTGCAATCTCTCGCTCTTTGACGCGCTTGGCTAAAACAACATCAATAAACTCGAAAGGCTTCCATCTCATTCGTGGTCATAGTACAATAGTTATTCCATTACATTGGGGCATAAAGAAATAAACGAATCACACGAAATGTTTCATACTGTTTATCAATGTTTAACCAATCTTAAAATAGAGAATAATACTTGCTGCGGTATAATAGAGCTGGCAAGCATTTCATTGAAGATTACCCATACTAACCACGCCGGTAAGTGTGTTCAGATATCACGTAACCTCACAGTGGTCATTATTCACGACCCTGCGTTTGATATTTGGAGAAAATCTCATCTTAAATCTACTACCTTACAAAGATGAAATATTATCAAAGTATGATGAAGAAAGAAGATGAAATTATCAGAAGAATTTGAAGCTTTGCTAAGTTGGGCTATTTGAAAAACAAATTTTTTACATCAGATTCGATATCATTAAAGACGTGGTGGGTTTTGCTGTTCAAAATAAAATGAAACGTGTTTCTGTCAATTCTGCATACTGTGTTGTTTAGTAATTGTAATAATGTTTGTAACGCCGACCGTTTCTAAAAAGGGGTACGGGGGGAGGGGGGGGGGGTCGCTCGAACATAGTTGGGTCATAAAGAATTACGTTTAATTTTACCAAACAATTACTAAATAAAGGAAATACGTAGATATATTTATATTTTACATCTCCGCGGGTGCAAGGCACGAGGGGGTAATTTCCTGTTAAGTAAAGGATTTTTTCCTTAAACACAATAATAACTTTGCAGAACTGTTGCCAAGCTTGATATTTGTCGTAACAATGATAGAATTAGATTTTCATTCGGCACTTGGGTAACTGTGTGCCAATGACGGAAGTATGCAAGAATAACTCCAAAACAGAGTGCCTTTCTTTTACCTTGGTTTCTTTGAAAAGTTTCGTTACGTTACGTTAAATTAAGAATTAAAAAAATATTGTATAAACGAAACTAAAAAGTTGATAAATACTCGTATTGTAAAAGAATATTTGTTTTATTGGGTTGGTAAAGTGGTATTTAGCCATGTTCTCTACAGCATTTTCGTAAGATTTTATTTCTTTATTATATTTTAATTTTATTCGTGGAATAAAACTTCAATAAGTGCTATAACAAAATCCAATAAAACATTTTAAACACTGCAATAAGCTTTCATTCAAAACACTTTTCAAATATTATACTGTTTATAAATATGCCATACACTCTCTGAACTCTGTACTTAAAACTTTCCAAAATACTATGTTATTTTCAAGAAAAAATTATTACTATTCGGATGTGGAAGTTTTCAGACCATTTGAATTTGTCTTCGTGGTGGACATTTAATGTGGACGTGATAAAAAAACTACTATTGCTGCATTTACATTAGAAGGAATCCTTTTCTAAATAGGAGCTGTCAGGGTAGGTGTCACATTCTCAACAAACTTTTGACCCTTACCAGTACCGCAAGCACTATGGTGTTCCTGTTCCAAGAGTATAGAGAACATAATATTAAAGTATAATCACGGGCTGTGATTAGGTCTACGAGTGTGTGTGTGTGACTACACATAGGTAACCAATTTCGATTGAAGTAGATTCTATATTTCTATGGACTACAGTGGGCACATAAGCAATAAAAATAAAAGAAGTGAGGCTATGAACGAAACTGTGATTTATGTTCCAAAACGTAGCGCGCGAAAACTGCAATTTAAAGGTTATTATAAAATCGTAGATGACTCGAAAGCAAGATTTTCATACATTAACATTAATTCGATTTTTCGAATGAAAATTAGACAGATCTTCGAAAAATATTGTAATATACAGTAATAACACTACACGCATTAGATTTTGCTCTTCTTAGTACAGACAGCATGACTAGATAATTTACTTTACTGCCGTTGTAGGCAGAATATCAACGTTTGCTACATCGAGTTGCAGAATGAACTGATAGGATCAAGTATCTCGATTTGTGCTTAGACGTCAACTCATTCTCAGAATCGCTTCAATCATATCAGTTTCATGTGAACTTAAGGTGGAATCTTGGAGTACTACAAAAAAATTTAAATTAATATTCCTATAATGATTTCTTCTATTTAGGCGAACAGTACACGATTTGAAATGAACCTATTATTTACGGATTTTATCGCGTCCGCGATTCCCCCGTGACCGCGGTTGCCGTAAACCACTCAAAACGTCGGGAATATAAAAACAAAATTAAACGCGATAAAATCCGTAAATAATAGTTTAATTTCAAATAATATTATAATTTCCAATAAAAGACCGACAGCTTGAGAAAACCGCCTCTTGTTCATTGTACAAAGTGGATGCGTATAACATTATATTTCACCTCATATTTTACAGGATATTTCTAAGATATACACAAAATGTCAATTATGTAAGTAGTTCAGTCACAGGATAATCTTTTAGTTTTTGTTATTTTCCTCAAAAGATATTTCCGCTACTAGTTACTTAGGCCATGACAAATAGCGCTTGCCTTTTTTTTTGCATTATCAGGTTATTTAATATGTATAAAAAAAGGTTTTTATTACGTTTGTAAAATAAAAAACAGTTTATACAAATAATTTTGACCAGTAGTACAAAAAAAAATTCACTAAATGTCAATAAGATTACTTCCACTCTGTCTACTCTGATTTCAAAGTATTTGAAATCTACACCGTCCTAATCTGCATATTCTGATGATAATGTGCATCGATATTACGTCTGTGCACAGCCGTCATATCTATGAAGTTTATATGATCCCCTATTATTTAGAAGTGGAATTTATCATCCCTACCAACGATTAAAAAATACTTTTATTAAGTACCATGATATATAAACAAAAATTAAGTTGTATCGGTCATAGTCTGCTGAACTATCATTCAAGAAATAAAAAGAAACGTAGGCTCTGAACGCTATAAAACGTATAAAAATACAAATTAACTCTGTATTGTTCATGAAGAAACAAAACATACTTGTGTTCAAGAACACAGATTACGCACAAATGTATTTTTTTTTATAAATACAACTATTTAACTAGAAATTAAATCTGTAGCTATTAACAAAAAACATTGTCTACATACTCTCAATTACAAAAATAGTACTAAACTATGACTTATATTACTAAAAATAACAACTTTTGTTCCATAAAAATAAGAAAAAATTCGACATACTAAATCTGATTTGATGTGTCATACAAATCACTGATATGTCATAAAAAAAATATTTTCGAAAGCGCACTAGGTTACGTTTTAATATACAAGTAAGTTTATTCTCGCGTGATGTGTGAACTGCTTAAGCGAAATTTTTTCGGTTAAAATGAAATGTTAATGGTACGGAATAAAGTTACGTAAATATTTTCCAGTAAGGTAAAGGTTTATGTTCTATGTTTAGAAGATATCCGGCGTGGTCACAATATTTGTCTGAAGAAAACTCCTAACTAAAATAAAAATTCAATATCATAATCTACATCTCTGTCAAATTTCTTGACTTGTACCGTCTTCTGTCCTTTAAGTGTGGTTGAACAATAATTGAAATACAAACTTTCACATTTGTAATATTAAGTAAGAGAAAAGATAGCCTAGCCTGTCTTAGCACTCCTGGTATCATCAGGATTATTTAAAAAAAAAAGATCCATCGATATCCGCGACATTGCTTCTAAATTAAATCTCTTCAAACTTACACACGTTCACTTAGCATACAAAGATTTTTCAACTAGCGTGTTTAAATATATAAGAATTATTATAAGTACTATCGCCGTATTCTTGATGCAATTATTAACGTATAAAGGAAAACTTCGAAACATAATAAGTAAGTGCGAAATCAGTCTGCTCGTTAATAAGAATTATTATTAAAAACATGAAACAAAAGACAACATTCTTTTATTCTCGTAAACTTGTGTCTTCTTAATTATGAACTGTGCTTACGAGCTAACGTCAGGATTAGATACAATCACATAATACGAACACAACGCGGCTCGAGGACTAAGCAGGATTTAGACTAATCTGGAAACGTAAATACAGAACGGAAAAAAGGGTTAGTTCACATTACAAATGCAACGAACTCTTCGCATGTACTGATTGTAAGCTGTGAATTTATGGATGCGTGCGTTGCTTTAAAATTGGCAACGAATTTTATGCACCCATGGGACGGTGAAACGTTAAACTTTTTACAACGCACTCTCGTATGTTTATGTAAGGTACTCGTACATTAGATATCAATCGTTAATGATAGCTGCCTATTACTTTTTATCAAGCAGCGAATTTTATTTTAAGTACTGGAATTTAATGGAGCTGGAGAATGATATAACTGGTGGCAGACTCCTTTTCTCCCCAGGTTTCGTCTGTGTAGATGCCGCAATCTTACACATATGTGCCGCTATACTGTAGTGCAAGTATTGCCGTGTTCCGTTTTTAATGGTATAGAACGCCTATAGTATAATTACGAGATGTTAGACATTCCACCTCAGTCCTCAGGAGTGAAAACTCATCTATGACCTTGTTCGATTGATGTTGTTTGCAGGTGTTCACGGACTGCAGTACCACCCTTTACCCCTACCCCATTTATAACCTCATTACAAAATGGACGACAAATCGTGTGCCTAAATTCCCTCTGAGCAGCATTTCGTGTACATCTTACCTTATACCTGCAAAGGTTGACATACAATGCATTATGTAGTATGAAGAGTCCTAATGCATTAATTCACAGGTCTTGTACTTTATTATTCAGAACACAAGCAAAGGCCGTCGTCCGCGTAACTGCAACAATTTTGTTGACCGTTGCAAAGACACATTCCTTAAAACTTCTTGCCAAAATATTATTATTTTCTTGGTTGTGGTCTGCTCTGGTGTAACTTGTATCTCACATATACGAGTATATATAATATAGAATTTCATTTTTGTTTTACAGTCTGTCAGAACGATTTTAACTGGAGAACTACTAAAGGCATTGACATGAATTTTACAATGGTAATTGATAATAATACAGAAACCATCTTAGACTATGTTTCATCGTATTTGTTTTACGTGTTTTGAAGTTCTGACAGTTTAAAAACGTTTATTTTCTATAACATTCCACAGAACGTCATGTATAGTATAAATAATTATCTATTACTAGTATATTATTACATAATATGTTTACTAAGTACTTAGATTTTTTTTAACAACCTGCCTAAACAAACCTAAAAGTTGACGAGAAGTAAGTCGCGAGTCCAGCTAGTATCATAAAATAATATTGATGGTTACACATAAGTTTCATAGACGTCAATCTAAATGCATCTAAGTTTTATTTGCTTCGTTAACTTGCATTTTCATTACGAAGATTCTATCGCTCATTAACGTTGGAAAGTAAATTCCTTAGCATTAAAAATGTACTGTAACTCAAATCCTTCGTGTAACGAATTGTTTGACGTGATAGAATCAAACTTGAAACAATATTGTGTAAGTACTTAAATGGTTCGACCGGCAAAGTTACTTTAACCTTAGTCCATTAAGATGTAAAGGATTTAATTAACTCCAAGTTTCTCTGAAATTCAATGCGTATTTCATAAATGCAAAGACTAACAAGTTCTAATTCTAATAAAACTAAATTTCTCCAACACGTCAGTATATTAAAAAAAAAAAAAACAGAACTATTTTGAGATCACAAGATTGTTCGGCGACTATCTAATAAAATATAAATAGATAACGCAGCTCTCATATCATGAAAGTGTCACGGGGAATCATTATTGTTTCATTCAAATATTTTATGTCCGGCTTAGTGTTTGAGTGTCCACATAATAATCATACTGTAAGCCAGATATTGTCAACGGCAGGCTAATAATAATTAAAAATAAACGCATATTTTTTTCATTTTATTTTGAAGTTGTATTCTAAGTATTGCCTTGCGCGTTGTCTTTGTTCAACTCCGAACAACTCGTTTTTTTGGTTTAAATGGCTCGGTTCTAGAAATATACAATAAATTCGTTAAACTGCTTTATAAATAAAAGACTCGACTTCAGAAAAGGGACTTCAGTGGTGACATATTATTTATTTAAATTAGCCCTTGCTTCATTAATTAAACATTACATACTTTTCTAGTATTTCAATTATTTAAAGAGAGAAGGCCGTAAAGTTAAATGTAAATGATGCATTGCCTTCAGCAAACAAAATCCCCAGTGACCTTAGGGTTGTATTTCTATATGGTTTATTTAGGGATCGCGACGCGCGTTCCTCGATGTGCAATAGACGATGTTTCTCAAATAGAACTGAAATAAAAAACAAAGGCGTGTATGCGGACGCACACATACGCACAGGCACCTTATAGCGACACCCGCTGTCCATGTGTTTGACCCACATAAGCGGGAATGAGCAGTGTCGGATAAAGCGCGTTACAGGCACTTACAGAACATTTACTATGACTGCATTCGTCAGTACTTTTGTCTGGACCTACGCTGTTTGGCGAAACAAGTGTGACAAGTTTGCATGCGAGGGTGGATAGGAATAGGTGGCAAAGCTCCACGCAAATTAATTGAAAAATGCGTTTTTATCAATGCGGGAATATACAATTTAATCATATATATAAGGAATATTATTATCATGAAACGTATTATGGATAACAAAGAAGGTAATAGACTCAAACCGATACCCGACTAAACTATCTATTGATCTACACTTTTTTTTATAAAATTGTCCACCTGACGAAAAGTGACGACTGGCAGACAACTGTAATCGAAGAAGGTTGTAAATGCGTCCTCACCCCCGAGGACTAAAACGATATAACTAACAGCCTGCAATTATATGCGGCAGTCTATAATCTAACCGGAACACGAAAGCCGTTGCACTAACGAATTGCGGCAGAAATAGGCAATCGCAATCTGAGGTATTTATCGTCCGAGGATCGCACAATAAGATTCTGGTTAAATCCTTCGCAATACGATATTTATTAAAAATATAGTACAATGTCTAAGTTACGTAACATAGTCGTATAAATTTTTTTACAAAATCATTAGAAATTAAGCAATTTGATAACCTGGCAAAGATAAACAGACGAAAGAAACTCCGAAGGTATCCTTTTTAAACACATTTCCTTTTCTGTATAATTTTAATATATATATTTTTTTTTATTGTATTCACACGAATACTAGACATTAAAATTGAACTAAGTAGCTCACAGGATAGCAACATGGCGATAGCCATCGACCATCTTCACTATTAATATAAGAATATAGTGAATTTTATTACACAACGCGAAATAAACAACATACGTAAATAAATTAATAAATTAAAATTAAGAACTAACCGTGTCATAGGTTATCACTAGTGCCGCAAGTCTTTCCAAACGTTGTGAGTTAAAAGTAAGAATTAAACACAATTTAATAAATACATTTTACCAACAACCCTCTGGTAATTCTAAGGATCTTATTGATAGTACTTAGAAAGAAAGTAGCGAGGTAATTAATTCTTTGCCGATATCTAAAACAAATTTCAAATTTCTTTATGGGTCACAATTTTTTTCGATGATAAACCTATGACATACTTAAGTTCCGTGTGGCTGTCGGAAGTAAAGAATAGCGCCAACCCTGTCTAACCATGGGTGTCGTAAAAGGCGACTAATGGTAAAAATTATATTAGGAGATGGGCAGCAGCATCTTCCTGCACTAGAACAAAAAAAAAAAAAAAAACTGCGGTTGCCAACCCGCTCGCCAGGCGTGGCAACTAAGGCAAACCCCCCCATGATGAGAGATAGAAAAAAGCAATGGCCCCCAGTCCCCGGCGGCCTCGCTAGTCCTGGCTATGGTGGCAGCCATGGTAACGGCGAGGCAGGGGTGCGAAGAATCACCGGCTGATTTCTAGCTGCCAACCCAAACGACTGGACCTGGCAACATATAACGCACGCACATTGAGGACCGACGAGAAGATACTAGAACTGGAAGAAGAAGTAAGCAAGTTACACTGGAGTATTATGGGGTTGTCTGAAGTCCGAAGACAGGCTCTATAGGACTCTATAATCCTAAAATCCGGTAACTTGTTCTACTACCGGCAGGGTGACCATCTGTCCCAAGGAGGTGTCGGGTTTATCGTCCACAGGTCTCTCATCAACAACGTGATCGAGATCGGAAGTGTGTCGAGTAGGGTCGCGTACCTTATACTCAGAATAACCAAAAGGTATTCGCTGAAGGTCATACAGGTATACGCACCAACCTCGACACACCCTGATGATGAAGTGGAGGCAATGTATGAGGATATTTCAAGAGCCATGCATTGCTCTAAGACTCACTACACGGTGTTGATGGGAGACTTTAACGCAAAACTAGGTACGAAAAAAGGCGATGAGCTGATAGTGGGGAACTTTGGAGTAGGGCAACGGAACCCAAGAGGGCAACAGCTGGCTGACTTCATGGCAAAGGAGGGATTCTTTATGATGAACTCCTATTTCCAGAAGCGGCCCCACAGGAAGTGGACATGGATGAGCCCGGACGGTACCACAAAAATGAGATCGACTTCATCATGACGACCAAGCGTCAGCTGTTCAGTGATGTCTCTGTGATCACTAGGGTAAAACCGGCAGTGATCACCGAATGGTAAGAGGCACACTGAACCTTAACATTAGGCTCGAGCGGTCTCGTCTGGTGAAGTCTACGCTCCGCCCACCACGTGCCCTTATCCAGAACCCCGAGAGCTTTCAGCTCGAATTGCATAATCGCTTTCAGTGCCTAGACGATTGCGTTACAGTGGACGATACGAATAGCAGGCTAGTGGAAACTGTCCATGCGGTAGGAGCTAAGTTTTGCAGGACCCGCCGCACGAACAAGCCCCAAAAGCTCTCTGATCACACTCTTAAACTCATGAAAGCCAGGCGTGAGATAAAGCTGCAGTCTACAACGGATGCGTCAGCGTATCGGCTACTGAATAGACAGATCTCCAAGTGTATGAGGCAAGACTTACGCAAATTCAATACAGCCTGTATTGAAAAAGCGATAGAGCGGAACCAAGGCTCCAAAGTCTTCGCCAGAGATCTGTCTATCGGAAAGAGCCAACTGACCAAGCTGAAGACCGAAAGCGGCGCAGTCATTTCCGCTGGAGCCGAGATTTTGAGTGAGATCGAGAGATTTTACGGACAGCTGTACACAACGTCGTTGAAACCACACACTGATGTGAGTAACGACCCAAGAGCCAAGCTTATCCGACATTACTCCGATAACATCCCGGACGTCAGTCTGAGCGAGATTAGGATGGCTCTCAAACAGCTGAAAACGGCAAGGCGCCGGGTGAGGACGGAATTACAGCTGAGCTTCTGAAAGCGGGTGGAAAACCGATACTTGTTGTCCTTCAGAAGCTGTTTAATTCCGTCATTCATGGCGGTGTTACGCCGAAAGCGTGGAGTAGAAGCGTGGTTGTCCTATTCTTCAAGAAAGGGATAACTGCCTTTTGAAGAATTATAGACCGATATCGCTTCTAAGCCGCGTCTACGTGCTGTTTTCGAGAGTCATCTCAAATCGTCTAGTGAACAGACTTGACGACTTCCAGCCTCCCGAACAAGCCGGATTCCGAAAAGGCTATAGTACCATAGACCACATACATACTCTTCGCCAGATTGTACAGAAGGCCGAGGAGTACAACTTGCCATTATGTCTGGCGTATGTGGACTATGAGAAAGCCTTCGATTCAGTCGAAATTTGGTCGGTGCTACAGTCTCTCCAGCGGTGCCAGATAGACTCTCGGTATATCGAAGTGCTGAGGTGTTTGTACAATGAGGCTACGATGTCTATCCGAGTACAGAATCAGAGTACGAAACCAATCCAACTGCAGAAAGGTGTAAGACAGGGTGATGTCATATCCCCGAAACTCTTCACCGCTGCATTGGAAGATGTTTTCAAGCAGCTGAACTGGAAAGGATACGGTATCAACATCAATGGCGAATACATCACTCACCTTCGATTTGCCGACGACATAGTTCTTATGGCAGGATCGCTGGAGGAGCTCAGTACAATGCTCAATGACCTCAATAACGTCTCCCAACAGGTTGGTCTTAAGATGAACATGGACAAGACGAAGTTCATGTCAAACGTCCATGTCACACCAATACCGGTTGTTGTTGGGAACAATAGGCTCGAAGTTGTAGACGAGTACGTATACCTGGGACAAATTGTCCGATTAGGTAAGTCCAACTTCGACTCAGAGGTCAATCGACGAATCCAACTCGGCTGGGCTGCGTTCGGGAAACTACGTCATATCTTCTCGTCGAGTATACCGCAAAGCCTCAAGACGAAAGTATACAATCAGTGTGCGTTGCCAGTGATGACATACGGATCCGAGACTTGGTCCTTCACTGCAGCCCGTATGAGGAAGCTCAAAGTTGCTCAGCGCGCTATGGAAAGGGCTATGCTCGGTGTTTCTCTGCGTGATAGAGTCTGCAACGATAATATCCGCAGCAGAACTAAGGTAACCGACATAGCCGTAAAGATCAGCAAGCTGAAGTGGCAATGGGCCGGCCACATAGCTCGCAGAACTGACAACCGCTGGGGAAAAAAGGTTCTCTAGTGGCAGCCACGTACGGGCAAACGCAGTGTAGGACGACCCCCCACAAGATGGAGTGACGACCTGCGCAGTGTTGCGGGAAGTCGATGGATGCAGGTGGCTCAGGACCGAGCTTCGTGGCAATCTTTGGGGGAGGCCTATGTTCAGCAGTGGACTTCTAATAGGCTGAAATGATGATGATGATGATACTTAAGTTAAGCTTTCTAACAGTGAAAGAACTTTTACAATGGGTCCCGATATTACCCCACACATATGCAAACTCTCACTCTCGATTTATATATGTGAAAGTATGTTTGTGTTGCAATTACGTATAAACCATTAAACCGATTTTGAGCCGAACATATAAATAATTTAAGAATGGACATGAAAACTAAACAAAACTTAAGTAAAACTCCACTAAAACTGCACTTTAGAGATATCCCATTATCCTATGCGTGACGTAGATGGATGCAGGTGGCTCAGGATTGCTTTGGCAATCGTTAGGGAGGCCTATGGTCAGCAGCGGACTCGTGACAGGCTGTAATGACAATGATGTGTAAAATTATTTCATTATTCTTTTTAAAGTAATGATTCGTTAAACATATCCACGTTATTTACAAGGGAATTTAATTTATTATACTCATTACATATTGTAACCATTGGGAATTGAGGCCATGATTTGTTCAAACAAATGGTGAAAGTTCTATATGGTGATATACGTTTCTACTTTGAATTTAGTTTAATGTACCTCTTTTTTTAAGATTTTTTTTATGCAATATCACATATCATATCATAGTATTATAATGCTCTTAAGGAGAAGAACCATAACCAACGGAAAAAGCATTTTTGTAGGAGCATAAACATTGCTCTAGAAATTAGTTGTTGTCTCTACTTACTCGAGTAACTAGATTACAAAGTTGTTTATTTCAAATTGTTTATCATAATGTTATTATTTTAAAAGCATAATATAAAAAAAAATCTCGCTATCCCCTATTGTGTATCAATTAATATATTATGATTGTAATCTAGTGTAAATGATAAGTAGATATGGAAACGCTCTAATAAATAATGATATTTTATTTTTAGTATATTTGAATAATTACTTGTATGTGCCAAACATATCTTGCTCGACCTAAGTAGTACCATGGCCTCGCAGAATATGCGTAAAGCAGAAGCATCTTGTGCTTCGGTGTTTCGAGCGTTCGGTGAATTAGGTAACCGTAGGCCCTATCCCCACCCCAAATATCCTTTAAGGCCGGCTGCACACCTGCAGCTCCTTTGCTCGTGTGTCCGCTCTATTCCATAAAAAAAACCTACGTACTTTTTTTCCTGGGCTCGAAACTAGGTCACATCGTTGACTTTCTTATTCGAGTGCATTTTGTTTAAATTATCTTGTAAGCTTCGACGGAGAAGGAGGTTAATAGATGTCATCATAAATTAGGGTTCGTGTAATTCGCAAAGCATTGATACAATCGCGCCGCAATATAAAAAATGTGACAGTGAATAGTTAGGGTAAGTAAGGGTAGTAAGAATTAGTCGAAATGCTGCATCACACAAATATTTTAATTGATACCCGAAATTTGTTAAAATTAACAATTTTTTAAATAAGTACTAGCTTTCACCTGCATTTTGGTTCCGTATCTAAAACCTTTTCACGGGTAAGAAGCCTATGTCATCTAGGTATCTCCATAAATATCATGAAAATCGTTTGAGCGGTTTAGCCGAGAAAATGTAAGAAATAAACAGACAAATGTATTTTCGCTTTTATCATATTAGTATGGATTAAAATCAAACCGAAATTATATTAGTTACGGATGTTTTTGTTATTGAGCAATATATACTTCCAATATATATACGTACTGGCAAAATATTTTGGCAAATTATTCAAAGTTTGCGTAATAAACGCCAAAATTGGCCGGTGTGCATCAACATTTCACTTCGCCGCTCTTCCATTTATACGCACAGCACCGTAAAACCCCTTTCAATACAAATAAGAACAATAAACTTTTTTTGAGACGAAACTGTACGGCAGCACGCTGTACGTGAATACACGCGTCGTGTGGATTACAGTATTCATGTTCTACGAATTAACATGGAATACGAATTTGAGTTTTAGCTTGGGAAAAATGTTGATTCTCATTTGATTGCGATTGGTCGTACCGGTTGGCTTAGTGGTTAAGCGCTTGGCTGCTTCGCTAAGGGTTACGAGGGACGATTGGGAAGGCTTCGGATTTGCAGCTTTTTCCAAAAAAAATATTCAGCCTAAATTTGTTGATTTCGTTATTAAAATTATATGTGTTGGAAAAATTAAGAATTACTATTTACGGATTTAATAGCGTTTAATTTTGTTTTTATATTACCGCTTCATGGAGTCAATGTGGAATTTGTGTACGCTCTGTCTGTCTCCGCGACACAGATTTCATTAATGATTTAGTTTTTTGATTATGTTTTTATGCTAAACACAAATTATTGGTTATCGAGTCTGGTGGCGTTGTGTTCCGTCTCCTGTCTCTCTGACATTGCATATGAATGACCCTTTCTCCGATCTTATCACAAAAGCGTTATTTCAAATACGACAAGGCAAAGAAGAACGACTGTCTGTGTGTTTGCGCGTACACATACGGCACCATAATATATTCTGGACCAGTTCATTATCACTAATGCGTTTAGAACTATTTCTGTGAAATACGGGCGTATCGTTACAAGATAGATATTTACTAGCAGTTAGTTATAAGGCTATTTGCTATTATAGAGCGTAACAAACTACAGAAGACAACGATGGTGTCATGGCACAGTTTCATAACGTATTTGTGGTTGATCTCCCTTTTTTTTTAAGCCGTGTTGGTTATTATTTAAAAAAAAATATTTTAATTAAAATGAACAAGCATCTGCACAAACATTACTTTTTCAAATATTTTGCTTAAGGCAACACTAAAATGGGACGGGATTTTGTAGGCACTTCTCTACTGCCTGATTCAAATATAGGGACAGCCTTTCTGTATTTCATTAAGTTAGGATCCAGAGTTGAAAGAAGAAGACAGAGATAAAAGATCATGGCTAATATTGGAGCTGTCAATTATAATTAGATTTATCCAGATCCAGAGCTTTAAGCTCATCCAGACTTTGCATTTCCTTTTTTTTAATTAATTCTTCGCCTACATGCGTGCTATGGGTGCTTATTTAAATCTTTAGTAGTTTCAGTTATAGGTCGTGTAGCGGTATGCTTGGGTTTGGATTTAATTTCATTTATTTGGAGATTCCAAGCAGATATTAGCAGCCAGCCCTATTCTCTTTTGAAATTTGAATGTTTTGTTTTCCATACCCTCGCGAATTATCTTTGGTTTTCTTTTGCGACAATTTGTGATCTATCAAATCTGATGTAATGGTTGGGGCGATCGGGAATATGATCAAAAGATTGAAATATGGTCGATGTTTCATGTCAGCTGTGTTCTTTTAACGCAAATTATAATGAATCCTTAAGTTTGCTCTATGTAAAAGAGTTGTGTTAAATTTTTTTTCAATGTATGCGGAAATCATAAAGTAATGCTTTCGTAATTAAATAAAAAACAAAGTTTGCTCTATGTAAAAGAGTTGTATTAATTTTCTTTTTTCAATGTATGAGGAAATCATAAGGTAGTGCTTTCGTAATTTAAAAAAAAGCAATAGCTCTATTGTCAGGCGCTAATCAAATGAAACTGTCGATTCTTTTGTGACTTGGTAAGGTTAATATTAAATTTTTAAAGGTGTCTTTTTTGTAAGTAGTCTTTTGTGTAAACTTTGAACGAAACAGTAAACATAACTGATATTCAATTCAATATCTCAGTGTATTTATAAGACGAATATTCATTTTATATTTGATTCACAAAGCTACATGTTTTAAATTACAATTGGGTTTCAGCCGTTATTTGATACGTAATGTATTTTATCTCGAATAATATAGACACAATCAAAAACATCAAAAATGCGAATGATATTTTATCCAATCACTTCATTTGAGGATTCAGATAATTTCTTTTCATAAAAAAGCATTGATTTATAATAATTCCTATGTTGTATGGAAGAATAGAAGTTTTTTCAAACTTAAAATCTACCAACTCGACGATGTCGCTTTGAGATGAGAAAAAATTATTAGAGCGGAAGGAAAATTGGAAGCTGGCTCCCGGTTTCGTGCAATAGTTGCCGCTAGGGGATATTGCAGTGAGATAAGCCCGCCTTGGACAAGCTGCCGTATCATTGACAGTGTAAGTTTAATTATGAACAACATAGAAGATTTTATAACATAATCTTAACTTAAAACATCTTGATCACTTTTGATGTCGGTAAAGCTGAGGCTGGTATGAAGCATCTCGGATTTTAATATTTTGTTTTACATAACACTGTATTGATATTACGGACAAGGTTCAAGGCGACCGAGGTTTTGCTCAGCGTATTTAAGTGCAATCGGGCATCATGAATATTCTAAAGGATTGCGTATTTATCAATTTTAATTAATAGTTATTTTAATAATTTGTGGGAAAACGAGTTTTCACAGGGATGTCACCTTTGTCTATATATAACTTGGAGAGTAAAACATTATCTAAATACAATAATTGCTCTCTTCAAGTATAGGATATATTAAAGGTTAGAGCACACTGCAGCCTCACCGCAACGCATGGAACTGCGCCAAAGCACCTAATAGTAAGGAAATTGGTGACACCGCCAAAACTAGATGTTGTTATTTAGCGAAGGGGAACTGTTAGCCGCTTTGACTTTTACAGCATTATCGGATGATGCCCTTGCGTCCACGAGACCGCAAACATATTTCAGCTAGGCCAGTTTTATAACATCCGGCCTTTCTGCCTATCCTGCTGGCAATGCGGACATTCTGACTGCGTTTTTAAGATAATTTTAAGCAGATTTATTATCCTCGCATTGATTTTAATTAACAAGCAACTGGAATGTATTATTGCCAGATAGTTTATTCGCTGGTAACGTACAGATTGGCGTGAAAAATATAAATGTCAATCACAGTACAGCTAAAATTATAGATGTTGAGAAATTTGTGCTATCATAGGATAAAAATAATATTAACCCGATATCATTAAGTCCGTCCTCTAATTAGTAGGCAGATCTATTTAAATCCGGTAGAAAATCTTGCCTGTATCCTCTAGTAATCGTGACCAGGATCTTCTCCTAGACGATTTCGACCGCGGAGCTAACTTCCAAATATTATCGACAGTTTAGAGACATCTGCAGGTAATAGTATACCACCGTATGTCTACGCTCAAGCACAAAGGCATTTCATTCTGCCTGCGCCTGATCGATGGAATGGTCAGATGCAGCGTTGAAGATAGTGACAAGAAAATACAACACAAACACAACCAGACCTGAAAATCAATATTTCGAAGGTTTCTCGAATTTTAGCGTTGGCTGGGAATTCGGACCCAGGTACTTAGAATCAAGAGCTATAACTCTAGCAAAGCGTTCTTCAGTCGTTATTGTAGCATTTAAATATATAACTACGGCCCGATTATGATATCCAAATTTATACATAAAATTGTTTATCTGTTACTAACGATTCACCCATCTTTTGTACGGGTCTAATAATTTTTTTAAATATACTTTATTAATTATTCCATTATTTTAACTAAATTTGAAACAGATACAGTAAAGGTTACTTTTTTTAAGGCCTTCTTTTAGATTTTTTCGACAGTTACAATTCTGTAGTAGGTACATTAATTAACTTAATGAATCTCGCAAGATTTAGTTACCGGAAACCACATAATCGCAATTTTTTTAAGAGTCGATAACGAAACGACGAAGTTTCTCTTCTTATATAGATTAAATATGAATATGCCGTAGCCAGGGTTAAAAATATTAAAAAAAATTGTGCCTATGACCTTTCCAACATCATAAGAAACATATCTAAGACAATTAGACCAAAATCGGTTCAGTGGATTTGAAGATAAGCCTGCACAAAGAAATACAGATACGTCTTTTAGTATAATGGAAATAATACTTAACCTTACTTGTGAAATATTCTAAATGATGGTGAAAACCGCATTTAAATCCCCATAGAAGTTTAAAAGTTATAATCGAATACACAGGTAGACGCGGATTGCGACTTTGTATACATACCTACATCCATAAATAGAATGTACTACATTTTTGAACGGATTTAACTTTTATGCTATTTCACATATTTTGTTGGAGTTTCTATAAAATACCATCTGATATTTTCCTCTTTATATTTAGTTTATTTCTGTATGTATTATATGTGTATGTATAGTGCAGTATGTATGTAAGTATTATGTATTAGATATGAACATTAAATTTACATTTCTTATTTAGTTGAATATTTGCACCTGCCAACATGTATTTCTTTCTCACCTAGGGTTGACTGGCAGAGAAGGTCAAAGGGCATTAAGTCCGCCCATTGTAAACCTTAGTTTTAAGTGTAAACAATGAAAAAAGAAATATGATTCCTATAATTCCAGAAGTTCTAAAGGCTATGTTTACTTGTAATAACAATTACAAATGATAAAGGTGGTCGTTCAATCACGCTTAAAATACTGTATTAATATAAACGAAATTTGTCACAGATGTAGATTATGCCATGGAATAGAGTAAAGATCCTTTTTCCTCTCTCTCTCTCTCTTCTTACATAATTTGCAACAACGCGGGTAATGCCGCGGGTAAATACTAGTGAAATTATACAAAAGGACGGCGAAATATGTTTTATATCATTATCCACCTGTAAGGGTAACGTTTATTTCCTTATCAAAAAAGTGATAATCACACTCGGTGCACTGTTATTCTATACGCATGTCTACAAAGTGTAGTCATATAACTTATGTGATAAATGGTAAATACAGAAGGTGATATCCAATGCCAAGGCGACAACTGCCGAACGCTATCGTCCAGATTTATCAACTTCGCAGGTGCCGGCACTTAGGCAATAGTAAATAATTACAGGCCAATGTAACACTTGTAGTGGCAGCCACGTACAGGCAAACGCAGTGTAGGACGACCCCCCACAAGATGGAGTGACGACCTGCGCAGTGTTGCGGGAAGTCGATGGATGCAGGTGGCACAGGATCGAGCTTCGTGGCAATCTTTGGGGGAGGCCTATGTTCAGCAGTGGACTTCCGATAGACTGAAATGATGAATGATGAATGTAACACTTATGCGATAAGATCGGAGGAACGGTCAGATGCAGGGTCGGTGACATAGGACGCTACACAACAACACCCGTTGAACAATTATACCAAATTTAAGTGGTGTACAAATAAATAACCCCGCGGGGATTCGAACCTAGAACCCATTGCTCATAGGGTATGGTCACCATGCGCTCGCATGTGCCGTGCGTATTGAAGAAGAGGTTGGCATATATTATACATAAAAGGATAATATGGGGTTGGAAGGGTTCGCCTTTCATAACATAAACGAGTTTGACGTATAAATCTACTATTACATCTTTGTCCTGTCAGATTTGCGCGGTTGCTACATACGAGCAATCACGATGAAAATTTAAAATAAAAACTAAAATAGTTTTGAAATTTCAAACAAAATACTCAAAGGACATCACCAAGATCTTTTAAAAAAAGGTTTTAAGGCGACCTTACTTCCGACAATTATACATGTTGTCAAATCTCTACCAAAGAGTATAGAAACACTACGTATCTCTACAATGTCGCTACGATGTTTAGTTGACGACTGAGATAAAAAACACGTAGTATTATAAACTCTTTGGAATGAGATAAGAATGTAGGTATGTGTAGGTAGTTCATCAAATTAATGTATGGTTCATATAATACAGTATAGGTTGGGGAGGATTAATAAGCAATTTTACTTAACAAAAGGAATAAATTAATTTAGTAATGTCTTCAGTTATTTTTCAAATGAATCAGTAAAACAATTTTTTTCGGGAGGTGGAGGTGGGTGAAAGGTGGAAACATGAATTTAAGTTGTTTCCTGTGGGTTACATTTGACAGTTGGCGAGCCTAACGCCATCCTCAGTGTTCAGACCAAAAATATATACAAATTGCACTAACACTAACCACTCGACTATCGTAGCTCAATGCTAAACCAACTTACTTCAAGTCCAACTAATATAAACATTCACGAGACATCCTACAGATTTAACAAGTTACGCAAAAATTTCACCATTTCACGACAGATGTCAAAGCCGATAAATCTGTCCCTGAGTATCAGTAAGATTAATGCAATGACCTCTAAAACCTTCGTTGCTCTGTGTTTCTTATTATCGCGTTATGTATGAGATCCACTATGTTAGAAACTGGTACAGATTTTGCTTTTATGCAAAATTGTTTAACATATTCCATTAAGCAATGGTGGTTGATTAACAAAACTTTGAATAATAATGCAAAATTATGTTAGCGGTAAAGAGCAGTATTACAACCAACTTCAAAATTGTTTCCCATTTTACTCCATATCTTTCAATTGAATTTTTACGTTAGCAAACTTTTTATCAATCAATATGGTTAAGTATTTGTTTTAAGGAAACGGTACCGGTAAAATTAATGCGTACGGAAAAGAAACATGAATAATATGAACATCTCGATATGATGCTGATCTTTGTCTGTGAATCATTAGTATATAAAAGTGTAGCGTTTTGTACGTGGTAGAGACAATCGGCAGCTTTTGCTACTGCTGGAATAGGCCGGCTCGACGGGCTAGTACCACGACCTCGAAGAATACCGGCGTAAATTAGAGGCATCTTATACTTCTGCATTACGTTTGGTGAGCGCTTTCTCCCTACCCCCACCTCCTCTCCGTATCTTTCACAGATCGGCAACGAACATGCAGCTCCTCAGGTTCGTGGTACACTACCTTCAGGATACTCGTTACCATAAAAAAAAGTAAGACCAGTTTTAAACCACAAAGCATTAATTCATTTTCTTCTGTCCCTCCAAGTGCACATCATAAACTAACAAGTTTAATCATACTACGCTTGATCCATCGGGTCTGGATTTTTCATGATCATTCATTTTCCTTTTATATGAACAGATTCATTAAAAATAACTTTATGAAGATAAGACGGTTTCAGTAAATTTGTTAGCGAACCAAGGTCAGAAACGTTTTCATGAAGCACTTAATACAATATTTAAACGTGTACAAACATACGCGAGCAAGATTTTTGTTAGATAAAAAAATATTCTACCCAAAAATGTAGCAACATCGGAATGAATTCTAAACAAAACATCGACTTTTTTAATGCAGTTACGTCGAACGTGTGACGAAAATAAAATCGTGTATAACATACAGTAAAGCTGTCGACGCCATAAGGTCACTTGAAATAGTCGAAACAATATACTATTCACTATAGACTGCGAAATAATGCGACACGTATCAAACATTTTTATTCAATTTAATTGTTCAAATTAAAGTTTTCACAAGTATCACAAACCGGAATCAGGAATGTGAAAAAAAATATTTCGACATCAGAAAAATCAACTTCTTTTTATTACATTTGTGAAATGTAATTCACATGTTCTTTGTCATATAGTGTACTAATGACACTATATTTTTTTTTCATCAATTAATTAATAATTGGTATTATTTTCTTACAGAGGCTTGCTTTCTTGCTAGAAACCAATGTTAATAGACAAAAAGTTTGTATATTATATTAAGTATAAAAAATATGTAATGATATAGCATTTTTGAATGGAATCTTTAGGCAATTAAGTTTTTATAAGTAATATATTTTTTTTTTCTCCTCGTTTATCTTATCTTTCACGATAGCTTTAGCACTAGTGGTTGCTATCCTTGGCACACTACCGTTATAACACTATTAATAACTTTTTTTGTTGTACTTCGTATTTGATGTGATTTACTCTATTCCTTTGATGCTACTTATTGCTCAATATTTTATATAATTAGATTTAATACTAACAAAATAGTAACTTAAATTTTTATTCTTTTCCAAAAAAATAATATCAATTGATTATTCTGCGTCTATCTGTGGTAACTTATAATTGGCGTTTTGTATCTAATTGTGTTTCTATTGTATTCAAATGTAATAGCTGTTAGTTACCCAAATAGTAATTAATACAATAAATTAAATGTTTGAGTGGTTGAAGTTCAACCACGCCTTCACAACTAAAGCGATTTAAAATAAATTTGATAGAGAGGTAGAGTATAACGATAACAAGACATTATATTGATGAGATTACTTTTATATTGGTCAAAAGTTTTGACCTAGACCTTTGAGAGGAAATTTAGAAACACATTGGCATAACCGCGTGTGTTCACAAGAACTAAACAATGATAGAAACCGGAAAAGTGTCAACGTCTGTATATAGAATCTATATATTCCAAAGGATATGGCGGCTATCAAACTTTTAAATTCAAATAAAATTGTACTAATTTCTTCATACGTAATATAAAACACTTATGATTTGGTTTTAGCAACACCGAAATATCACTGAAGGTCTTGGCTATGTATATATGTTAATAAATAAATTCTAAAATCCACCCAAATAAAACAATTGGCACCATCGCCACTACTGAAAGTCGATTTATTTGTCGATATACTCATTCCAATCGATACTCTTACCCATGTACCTATATATACAAGAAGTTACCCCTGTCACCCATGGCACAGATTTTCGATGTCCATTTGGCACGACTCAGCGTGACCAAACGGGCTTCCGTACCCAAGTACTTTTCACCATACCTACTTCTGTTTTTTTTAAATAAAATACTAAACAATCGTAAGAAATTCGCGCTATTGATCAAGTTCGTCTTGATTAAATAACAAAAGGATCGCTGTTCACATAATATAAATTGACAACATTGGATCACGTCTGCTGGAAAATAAAAGTGCAACGAAAGTATCGGGTAATCTATTAAACTCGATATCCGCTATCTAGGTAATCCGTAATCGAATGGAGCTGGAGTCTAATATTATCAATATAGAGAGGAATGGCCTGCGATATGCTTCATCATATAATAAAGTTTTTATAAATCTTAAGCGCTATGGACACTTCACGTTATAAAGACGACAACATAATGTAATAAAGATAGTAATAGTAAATTTTTCCCAAGATCCGGCTGCCGCATGCGGCCGAAAGTGAACCATACAATTCAATTACTATTTGGTTAAATGCAAATTGAATGTTAATATGTGAAAGAAGTGAACGGGCCACTATCCTATGATTACTGAAAAAAGCAGACACTAGCTGTGGCAAATAAAGATATTGCCTCTAAACGCACATCGGTTAGAACCCATGCTCTAACTGAAACTAATTTTAAAACAAGTACCTACTCAGGGGTACTAAATACTAACTGATAATATCTAAACAGTTATTTAGGTACGAATTTTTTCTAGCCTTTTTGCTTGTCAAGAAACACGAAAGTAGGCATTCGAGCCACCACTCAAGTCACTTGACACCTATAAATATAGTCCTATAAGGTCATAATTGTCAATGTTCTTGAGACTGAATCGGTGAAAATCCACCGATCTAAATAATGAAACCTGTGACTATAACTTAATGTCTACAGTTTCCAAGAAACGTTTATCACCGTTAAATAGTTTGCTTTATTTGAAAACATACGCTCATTGTTTTATTTAATTAATTTGACCATGTAATTTTTACAACGTCACAACGTTCTTACTGAGCCCTTGATACTGGTCACGTCTTTAACACACCGAGTCTAAGAGGAATGAAAATTCTGTACGCATACATTATAAGATAATAAAAGAAATTCGAATCTCTAAATGTGCAGCATCAAAGCTACAGTCTAATGTTATATTGGACGGAATTTAAATCAACGCGATGCCAGGGCGCGTCGCGTGCGCATATTGTTCAACCAAACCTAAGTTCATCGGATCAGTTTCAACCATCACATTTATTTAACGACACATTTGATGACAAAACTCATTTAAGAACAACACGAGACCCAGATATTTTGATAATATATGTTAGTTTTATATAAACTCCTTTTAATCTACCTGTCCTTTTCGTTTGGAAGGTTGAGGATAATGAGTTTTCCAGTTCTTGCCTAATAAAATTAGTATCGGTTATTTCAAAGTCAAAGAATCAAATACAGCGTCCTAAAATGTATTAAGTTTACTATAACTCAGCTATTGAACTTAATTTTGTATTTTTTTCATTGTAAGTTCATTAATTACATAAGGAAAAAAAAGATAGTCTTTAATCATTTAGTTATAAATTAATCAGATGGCGAGAAACTCAATGCCGTAAGATTATCAACAAGACGCACTGTGATAAGCTTGTGATAATTACCAGTCATGTGCAAGTCTTCAAGCCTTACCATTGACGTCTATGCCTGACGATACGTTCATTTGTGACGAAATATGAGCTCGATTGTCATCAACGTTAACCGGACATGTAATCCTAGTCCTAATTTTGTGATTGTACAACTTTAAGTATCGTCTACAGAGTTTTGCTTACTCTGTTGACGGATCAATGAACAATTTGCTTATACATACTGTATACTGTACATTTATGACAGGGTTTGATCACGTTCATGAAAAATGTCGCTTAAGAAGACACGTGACAAATCAAGAATCGCAATGACTATGACCTCTAAGTCAGTATTGGTACTTGACACAAATGCGTGGAATGGAGAAATGTTGCGGTCTCCAGATAACTTCATGGACTTCATGGATTAGGAATCGTGTACGAGGGTCTTATAGTTTATAGACTCCACCACAATTTTTTTTTATTGTAATAGGTAGCGAGCTGATTTATTCAGCGGGGGCTCGTGGCACGGGCGTGTTGGGTGGAAGTGATTAATTGCCTTCTTAATTGTGTAGTTGCGCCGGCGGAGGGTCGCGAGCTCAGAGAGCCAGCGGCCGACATCCGCGCAGGGGTCTCTCAAATAGCTCTAGGTACTTTATTGTACTCCGTTCTAGTTAAAATCTAATCTATCTGTGACCTATTTATCCAATATGTAACTCTGGAAATTAAACGCCCGGACGCGCACATCGACTTAACTTTGTATAAAGTAATTAAGTAGATAAGATACTATATGTTCGTTTTAATGAATACTACGCATCGAAATATAACAGCTCTATTACGTTTCTATACGGTTTCATTTTTCCACAAGTTATCGTCGCACGCGCAGTTCTAAAATTCAGTGTCCTTTATTGCTTCATTACGGAGTCAAGAGTGGCACACAAGTGTCTCGCCTGGTCATTCATAGCGTAGCAAATTGCATTATGGAAACTGAAGCTTTTGTTATTGAATGAAAAAAATTATCATTAATTTAAATTAAATATAATTAATTGAGCTCCTGTACTAGTCTTACAAATTTATTTGTTTATAATAAAACAAACGGATTACGCTTTACTATAGAGCAGAGATTCTATTCAAAACAGCGGATTTTATGTAGGTACATCATAATACTAACTAATGTAAGTATTTATTATGTTACAGTAACAATACGATGTTTTTAGATTCCAATAATATTATGTTCAAATACTTGTATTGCTTTCTTTCTAGACTTTTTTCTTTTTTAGTCTTTCGAGATATCTGGATCTCGTATCCTACACCTAGATGTTCCACTCTACCTATAAATTACACAGCGAACGCCACTCTTCTCTAGAACAGAGCTTGCCAACAGCCAACCTCATTTGAGCATTTTAAGGAGCGGAAGCTGATCTGCATGTACAGTTATATCGAAGTATCACGTACAAAACATAAACTAAACTAAAATTTACGTCAGCAATGACTTACCTTATAACAGTTTTCAGCATCAGGGAAGGGCCTAAAAGCTTTGGCCCAATTCACACTCGGCTTGTTATGTTTCCATTAGAACAATATATTTTATTGCACTCGTGAACAACGTTTTATTGGCTATGCGGAAGCGAGTGTAACGGGCGCGGCGGTTGCGGATCTTCCTTTATCCTCCGATAATACCACCCTCCGAAACTTAGTCGAAGTGAGACCTAAGTTAGTATCGATCCGCGGCGGCCCCACACCACGGAACACTAACTAACAATATCACCATCAAATTCCTCATTTTTAGGAGTTACATACATAAATGAGCATTCGCGTGTTATTAGTTATCGTACGTCTGATTTCGTTCATCTGCAGAGTGTAGATATGTATAAGCGCATAGGATTCGGGAAGGGGCTGGCGTCGGGTCGATCGAACCCGCGTCTTCAATGCGGCAAAGCGCGGCGCGGACCCGCTGACCCAGTGGCCCTGTGACGCAGCGCGAGCGAGCACGAGCAGCGCGTGCACGTCGCGCCCCGCCGCAGTGTGGGGCCGAGCGCGTGATGCGATGCCCCGGGCGCTCCGCAATACATCTTATAACCACCACCCGACCCTCAACCCTTGGACCAGCACCTAGTTGTATACTCACCGTTTCCGTTTATAAGGGGATAGTCGTCGTCGTGTCGGCCTATGTACGTCTTCAGCGGCGTGTCCGTGAGGGAAGGCGACGACCTGTCCCGGTCGCTCATAATAGTCACTTAAAACACCGGCTGCGGATTCGATACGACAACACGGAACGGGGAGACGCCGGCCCCGCACACACTCCACGAGCGACCTCCGGCCCGCGGCTCGCGCGGCGAATAAATAATTAAATGCAGCGCGCTACTCGTTTCTCGCTGCTGCCTGATACCGCGCTCCGCTCGCCTCCCCGCAATCAATCCGCAGCGCTACAGCCAGCGCCCTCTGGCAGTCTGGATGCGAAACTTAGCGCCTCCGATAGATGGTGCTATACAACAATGATCTTTATAAATATTTTTACAACAAGGAAACATTGATAATTATTTTTTTAATCCGAATAATTTTTCGTATTTTCATTGATATTTTGCATAATTTGCGTGTGATACGGGCAGCAAATAAAACATTATACTTTTTTCGTTAACAGGGTTACCTACTTGATTAACTTTCAGTTTCGCTTTGCAGTACTAATAAAGTTTTTTTATGTGCAATTTTTTTATGTACTCTCTCCTGACGTTATTACTACATTACCATATCCGACAGTGATGGCCACTGTTCCTTAATTGGTAGCAATATCTATTAACTAAATACCTTAACTTACCCTAAATCGAAGAATACCTAATATCGCTTTAATTACTCCTATTTTTATATCACATCGATTCATTTATTACTATAGTTTTCCTACACACAATGAAAACGAAACCTATCTAAAGTGAAATTAATATTCGAGAAAACCTATGGTAATAGATACATTTTGAGTACAAAAACTAATATATATAATTTTAAAAATATATCAACAGTAAGCTTGCAACCCGATACAATTACTTACTCGATTTTAGAATGGTTATAAATAAACATTCACGCACAGTCAACTAAAGCATGTGACTATTATATCTTTGTAAGTAGTTTATTACAACTAAAAAAACAACATACATCGAAAATTGCAATCTCGTGGCGTAATTGTTGGTTATGAATTCGTTCCACTCTTTGCTCATGCGTGAGTCGATAGCATCTGGAGGAAACGTGGGCACCGTAGATGGAACGACCGGAGGACTGCTGGCTTCCGACTCTTCAAGGGTATCTATGGCCATGTTAGGGATTTCTTTGCGTTGTCTATGCGCACCTAAGAGCGCGCGAAGTTCTCTTTCTGCCACTAGAGCCGTGGCAATAGTTGCCGACGAAGACTCCGCATCTAAACATGAAGATAATGCATTATTTTTAATGTACGTGGTTAAATTTAATGGTTAATTATAATATTTTTTTCGGTTTATGCGATTTTTTTTACTTCTTGACGGACTTTATTTATTAAGGGATACCAAGCCGGTGATAGCACCAAGCGATTATCACGCCTTTTTTGTTTTCAATGGCCTCGCCCAAACCCAAGCAGTGGTATACTGCACAACCTCAAGATACCGTGAGCCCCTTCTGCATAGATCAGACCAAAAATTTCAAGTTAAAATTTGACGGTAGACTGATTTTTGTTTTACATCAGGACATCTAACACCTCAGTCCCCCCGTAACCACGGTAAGTTTTTTTTTATAAAAAAAGTAAAAAAGTTAAAATTAATAGGATAATTTCCGTAAAATTATTTTCATTTTAATATTGTTAATTATACCTAACGGACGATATCGTGTTGTTAGGAGACCTTTATATAGTTGTGAGATGTGTTTCAATCATTTAAGGTACCTTTCTATGCAACTATTAAGCACTGAAAATGTGATGAGAAAGTTTTTTTTTTTATAGAAGAAGGGGGCAAACGAGCGTACGGCTCACCTGATGGTAAGTGATTACCGACGCCCACGAACATCCACAACACCAGAGGAGCTACAGATGCGCTGCCGGCCTTAAAAAATAATAATTCCAACAGCACGAATATCCGTATTCACAAATAATAATAATCAAAGTAAAGAAGCAAAGTAAGTTATTACGTACGTAGCTATAGGTCGCGATGGAAGACCTCACAGTAGCGCTTTTGAATACGGACGTAAAACTTTTAAATACGATGTAATATATATAACATGAACACATAAAATACTCGTATGTGACCAATATATTAAGTACAATTATTTATAAGAAAATACCGAAAATAGCAATACCGTGTAACTAAAAAAACTTATAAAAGAACATAAATGCGGATATATGCCAAGAGGCATTCTCTACTATTAGGTTGAGGAGAGAAAATGCGAAAGGATGCAGAGTGCAGGAGAGATAAGCTTTGTTACGTATTAAAATACATATTGTTTTTAAAGTCTAAGCGATTAATTTTATTCAAAGAACAATTTTATTCAAAGTGGCGTTAGTAAAAATTGCCTTTGATGCAGATCTGACTGGTCACGAATCTTTGGGTTTAAGCACTGGCTCCTTGGGGAAGCCACTGCTAGCTCCAAAGATTTCTTGAGCGACTCAATGTCTGAGTAACGATTTGAGCAGGTAATATATGTTGTCAGTACCACAACAGAACCAACCAGACAGTATCGCAATTTGTGGTCCAACTAATTCAGGCCTGAACTGGGCAAGGGCAAGTTTTCAGCTCTTACGAATTCCGTAACATTATTATCTAGCCTGATTTGAATTGTTCGTGTCTCGTGAACAGGAGCAAAGTTTTGCTGGAAAGTCTATGGCATATTTTGAAACGTGTATCACTAAGAGTCTTCTCTGCAAGATTCAAAACAGTCTCTCGATGAACTATGCCCAAGTCTGTACTTCTTTTTCACTAAAACTAAACCTTGTTATCTCTTTGTAGACCCTCCAGACCATGATTGATGCATTATGATGACAACGTTGAACTTTTCCAACAAGTTGCGAGGCTTCCTAAAGCTGTAACCTTCACTGTAAAATACATTTACTTTTTTTATAGTCTAAACAGTACTTTTCTTGTCTTGCACAAGCGTATCGGTCCTGCAAGCGTTGTGATCCACTCTCTGATTCAGGTCTTGTTTAATCATTCGCGACAGGGTAAGACCCTGGAATTTCACGCTATATATTTTGTTTCCTTGCAGGTTTTCATCTAGTTCTGGATTTGAGAGCGTTCACTGTTCGTCTGGAAAAATCAGCACGGGGACGCCACGATCGTTTATAGTCTTGAACAGAGGAATTGTTTGAGTAGATTTCGATCGTGCGATACACAAACATGCGGGTAATGCCCAGCTTTTGGAGCGTCTTAAAAATGACTGACGGCTCCATATCTACTTTGTGCAAAGCAATCACTGCAATACTGTTTGCTTTAACGCCCAACTTCATAATGTAATCGATCGATGTTTCTTAGATAATAAACGCATTCCCATTCCAAATATGAATTCAGAGAAAAAAAAACATTTTATATTGTAACATTATTAATTATGGCCCGACTAGTTATATACTTTAAAGTAGCCTATAAATGCCCACACATGGGTAGAGAATGGGTTTTTTTATAACATAATAGTCACTTTCTTGTGTACTTTTTATTTAAGCTACTTTGGATTCCAACATGAGATATTTTTTTAAATCATATCCCGGCGGCAGCTTTTAGCAGCTTCTATTCTAAGGCATGCAGAGTACAGCCAGTGTCTGAAGAATAAAAATAAAAATCGTTGTACTACGACTAGGGTGAAATAAATTTAGGCGCTAATATGTTTCGCTCTGGTTCACTGGTTCTGCTCACTCACACATTTCGCTGGTATTCTTTAGTACTTTCCTTCTTTTTAATGAGCAGTTAATTATTGTCCGGCAACAGCTTCGTCGGAAGAGATTTGCTGCCACGAAGATCGAGTAAGGAATGGTACTTCCCCGCATAAACAGATCCATTTAAGTAGATTATCACTATATGTTCACCTTGTGCATGTTTGTGCTCTACCACGTGCCGTACATTTGTTACATATCTGATATAAGATTATTAGAAACTATAATCGTTATAGTAAGGTATAGTAGATATAAACAGTTTGGTCCACAGAATAAAATAAAACTATCCATTGTCACTTTGTCTATTTTGTATTTTTGTTCTATTTTGTTGTAACCATCGCCTAAAAACAATATTCGGGGTAGCTTGGGTTACCCACTATGCTTTTGAACTTAAATATCATACTATTTTGCATAATGAACTCTTACTGAATACACAAAGTATTTCTGGTATATGAATTGCTTTATGAATTCTTCTTAACAATAAAAGAGTTAAGTATACTATGACAGTGTCATCGGTCCTGATATGACTCATAACGCTACTTAGTTGTATATATTATATAAGTAAATAATGAAATATATTGTGTATGTATCAATTTAAAAAATTATAGACGGAGCAAGATACTGAGAACTTTCTTCTCCGTCATTCCTAAATGCCTGTTGATAAAAATTAAGACGTTGGTGAATTAAACTTCTCATTTACTCATTTGCGGGAGAATAAAAATTAACTTAATTACGACCTTATTATTAAAGTAAATTATTCAACACAAGCCGACAAATGAGATTTATAATGTCTCTGTACATTATAAATCTCATTTATAATGTGTCTGTCATCTGCACATATCACACAAACCCAAAAAATCACACACAATCGAAGTAATACTGACAACGATGAGCCTGATGCCGAAGCTGACATCATATTTACCTGCCCTAATCTCTCGTCAGAAGTGCAAGATTTCGACAAAAAGAAAATAATGATAGTTTTGCTTAATGCAAATGCTAGCCTTATATTTGTTATTAAAAAAAATGTTTTGTAATTCTGTTAAATAGACACAAGAGAATACTTAAACACATTTCTAGTCAATTTAGTTACAATTGACTATAAATTTAACCCAATAAAAAAAATAATAGTAATATACACAAATACCGACGTCATATGTGTGACATGGATTTAATTCACATTGTCGTTTTGCCAAACTGATTATTGAAGAAAAGTTTTAAAATATTTCAGCCGACATCCTAATCATCAGAAATTAATTGATGAGAAGTCAATTAAATAAAAAGATTAAGTAAAGAAATCATAAACTAGGTACTTACTTTTTTAACATGCGGTTTTTACAATAGATTATTGAACAATATTTTATTTTTAAAAGGTAAAATAATGTAAATACGGAAGAAATAACCAACCAACAAAAAATACCAACATTTACAGAAACTGCAAGATTAGTGAAAGCGTAAGAATTAGACATATTTCAGCGTTATTCTTCCTTACGGCATCTAATTGTGAAATATCCAGGTAATCACAAATCATTTCATCCCAGTTTTCAGTCAGATCGTGAATACTACGAGCTCCAGCCACCAACTTGCGTCTCATTAATCTCTTGGCACGGGCTAAGCGATGCGGTGAATCACTTATCTGACTTTCTAAACTTCCCATCAACTGCACATTTCCATTCTGCTTCGGTGGCTCCACCATTACCATAGTGTTCATTCGCTGTGACACCTGCATCAACACTGGTGGTTTGTCTGTTAAGATTTTATCCATCAAACTCTCCTTTAGCTGAGCCTTTTTTAATATCGACAATCGAGACTTTTCTGCTAAAGATAAATCGGTAGTCACATCTTGGTAAGATTCAGATGAAGTAATGAATACGGTGGCTGTCGTTGAATGGCTTGTAGTTCTTTTAGTAGTTGTAGGGTGTATCGCGATCATTGCAATTTTTCTCGTGGGTTTTGTTCGGGTTTTGGTTTTGTTTTTCTTTTTAGTTTTAGTTTTTATCCTGGCTGTGGTTCTGGTAGGGCTGTCTTCATCGTTGCCTGTGGTAGTAGCGTATCTGTCAAGCACGAAGGACCGTCGGTACGTCCAGACTTGATAGCGACGCGATGTTGTTGTCCCCGTCGCCCTCGCTGAGCACACATAAGCCAAACGTTAGACTGTTGGCTTGCCGCTTTTCAGTGACACTTATTTAAATATTTATTGATCAACTATAACGCCAGAAATGACGCAACACGTAACTTATTTATCGTGAAACAGATAAATGTTAAACTCATGTGAACACCTTTAGGTGCATCTAAATACGAATGTACTTTTCCGAAAACATAGCAGCATGAGAACACTGTAGATATTCATATTACGAAACTTTCTTTGGATTTATCAGAGTAACTACACTTTTTCATTTTAATTGAGATTTACAATGCAACTATACATATAAAAGTGTTTAAAGACAAAACTATGTCTTATTTGTAGTCTAACAAAAATAAGAATTAAAAAAATCCTGCTGTTTGCTTACCTTTAGTTCGCCTGTATAGGACAGTAATTCTCTTTTTGATATAGTTTACGCGTTTCATATCGTAATAATCCTGATACTCCTCTTTCTTTTGATCTAACTTTTTAGCTTCCAATCGAGCAACAATATCGTCATCAGAGCGTAAATGAGATCGGTGTTGGATCTCTTCATTCTCCTCATTTGTTTCCAATTTCATAGATTCACCAGTTCGTTCTTCAAGAGCGACTGACTCCTCTGTTACCGAATAATCTCCATCTTTCGCATCATCGCGCTCACTTTTATTCTCTTCGTCATCTTCTTCATCTAATTCATCACCCTCAGTTTCTGGACTAGTTGGTGATCTATCTCGTGGTTTTCTCCTTATAACTCTTTCAGTACTTGTACCTCGAGCATTAACGTTATTATCATTAAAGCGATAGTGATATCTGTCTTCACTTAAAAATTCGTCTTCTTTATCAATAAAATCGTTACTTCTTATCCGACCAGTCCTTAAGGAATTCTTATTGAGATCTGTATTTCTGCTGGAGTATCTAGTTTTTGGGTGACGACGAAAGGCTGAAACAAATTTAGGCTTAGCTTTGACTGAATTATACTTTTTTAGTGGTTCTACATTTAGACGTTCGAGCCTTGGTGTTTTTTTCGTCGGTTTCCGCCTGTTCTCTTCCGTTCTCGTATCCACTGTTCGTAAATTTAAATGTTCCTCATATTTATAATCGGGAGAGGCAGGCACCTCTGGGGAACGGTCGTGATAATCATCAATAGCTGGAGCGATTTCTCGGGCAGATTCGTGGTATTCCTCAGAGCCGTAAACGGGCATTTTGGCTGCGGTGTAATCACCGTAATGTGCACCACTAGCTGTGCCCACAACAGCCACACCTACAAGTAATGACAAAAATCCAAGCACCATTGAATACCCCCTCCCACCTGCCTTCCTCTGTACTCTGTCCCGTTTCCCCGCCTCTTGTTCAGTGGACGTTATGGTGACATAAATTGCAAACAAAACATGGTTATATAATATAAAACTTTGACTACGAATTTGACATGACAAATTGACGTTAACAATAATTCGTCAGATAAAAAAGGAACATTTACGAGCCAGTAATTTTTTTAGATGTTATATTGCGCAGTCAAATTATATTAAAATTTATATTATTACCTAGTGTTACGATTTCGATACTTTGGCCAAGTTTTATTTATTAAGTTGATTAGATCCAAATTTAGATCTTCAGCTCACCATGTTATGCTGATTCATATAAAGCAGGGGCCTGATAGTGTGGTTATAGAATATTCTAGGTTAATTTGTTTGTGGGTTAGAGAGAATTACAATAATTATTATAGCCGACCGTAAATATAGGCTGTATTTAAGACAGAATACATAGTTCTAGATTAATATATTAAGAAGCTCTTACGACTTAAGACAGTACACCCTAAAGGGTGGTATAATCTAAGGGTAAGACGATTTATTTCATGTTAATTTACTAACTTGACCCTATATATAATATAGTTGTTTTGACATGTTTTTAAACTGATATTCTAATACTTTTAACAGAGCTTATTCTTTCATTTTTAAATTGAGCAAATATCATGTGAACGAAGTCACGTGTTTCTTTAGTATTTATTAATATATTTAATATAGGTGAAAATTATTATAAAGTATTAAGGTGAGTGAGCATACAGAAATTCCTGAAATTCTCAATATTTTCTTTATCATTTGAATTTAGAATATAACAAATGGCTGTTTATCTGCTGTTATCTCTAACAACTTTAGTTTAAAGTCATTACATCGACTTGGCACAATAATCGTTGCCTGTATAGTAATGTGACGATAGATTTTATATGAACAACAATTAGTAGCGGGTGAAAGCAATCACTCAAAACTTCTTTAGAAACATACGTACACGCGTAGCTAGCTTGAGCATGTCAAAAACAATACATACAGTTCTTAAATAGTAGTGTGGTCGCGGAGTAAGAATCTACCAACCCTTCTTTTTCTGTTCAAGTCATATGAATCGATTAAGGGAAAATCTTTGAGAATGTCGTAGCAATCTCTTCGAGACCCGGCAGGGAAGCGCCTTTCTACGCGGATTCCATCTCCACGTGGGCAGCGGACGGCATTACTCAGAGGGCATGATGGCCAGAAAAACGAACGCTGGAACAGGCTCCGTCGCCGTGGATATACCTTGACCGCGGAGAGAGGTGAAGCAGCATATAGTTATACCGTGACTTATTTTCCCCCGCGGCCCCACCACACTCAAAGAGTAAAGGTAAAACAATCAATATTTTTGAGAACAGCGAATTAACATATGTATACATTCACTGCGTAATATAGTCGTTATATAATTGTGTGATTTAGCAAAGAGTGAATAACCAATATGAAATTATGTATTCCATAGATTTAGTATATAATAACGTAGTCTATTCTATAAGAGATTACCTAATTCAAAGAGTATATACTTAACCACAAATTATGACTTGTAATAATAAAATGTACCATTAAAACAATAAATTAGTACTACTACAAATTAATATTAATACGATAAATTAAATAATATTTAATTAAAATAGATTTATAACAAAATTTTGTTAATAAATAACACCCAACCAGCCAGGGTCAGATGTTCCGAGAGGCTTACTGAGATTAACCCATTTGCAGAGATGACTATCGGAATAATTTCAGTAGCCATACCACCCCACATGACCACCTCGTGAGCCAGGTCCAGATATTTTGTCTTCTTGTCTGTTCAGGCTATCACAAGGTTCTCGTCGTATGAGATGGTGATGTCGTCCAAAAATATTCCTGCCTGTGCACGGTCCATCAACACGATATCGAAATAAGAAATTCTTGTTCGCAAGAATCGTCCTGTTCGTGATGATGGGCCGGCCCCAATAGAGCCTGGCACGGCGAGTACTTGTAGTAAGGTAGTCTACGATCCACAAGACCGTATGTCAGAACGAACTCCTGGTGTAGAATCCTGGCTGCTACTAGTTTGTGTCTGTGCAGATACTATTATTATAATTATTAAGTTGGCAAAAAAGAATCCACCACTTCACAAAAGCTTTTTTTTAATATTTTCTAATTAAAGATTTTTTATAGGTTGACAATATATTGTCCATTAGAATCTACAACTTGTTGCCAACGTTTAACCCACGCACGGGTGGCACGCTCGTAGAACTCTTTTGAATTTGTACTGAAGAAATGGGTTACTTAAAATTTAAGAACCTCCACATTGTAATTTTTTTCTTCAGTCGTTTACGTGTAATGTCGCATGTAAAAACTAAATTCAGTTTAAATTAACTATATAGTAAAGAATTTACCACAGCATAGGGTCATAAAAAAAGATTAGAAATATAAAAATAATATTCTATTCAGATCGTGTTTTGGCGTTACTACAGATTTTTACTGTAGTCTTTATCAAGAAGACTCATAAGATATGCACGAGTCTGTCTGGGTTTGTACAGGTTGTAAATCAAGCCGTTGTGCCAGACTTTGTCAAATGCCTTTGCGACTTCGTACTGCAAGGTTACGAGCTTGAGCTACAAATGTTCCGAAAGCTTGTCCTTTGTGTAGGCGCGGCGTAGACTTTTCCACAAATAATCAACTTTTTTAGAGTTTTAGAAAAAAACTGAAAATTCAAAATTCGACAACATAATAATTTGAAATAGAGTACCGACTTACTTAATTGAAATTAATTTATCAGTTATTCGTGATATAAAACATGTAGCTGGCTATAAATTTTTAAGACGATTATATTTGCAGTGACGTATTATTATTGTGTTAAACTTTCAAAATTGACAATGTATAATTTTTACTTTATTTTATAATAATTCACCATGTAAGAAAATAATAGTTCTTCAATCTACCACGAGAATGAAATAATAGAGAACTGCGTCATGAACGGGAATAAAAAGAACGAAAACGACGAGCAAGAGGATTGTAGTTGCTACGCAGAGTCACGCAACAAGACGGCCTGCCCCCCTGTACACAATGTGACACATCCTCTGGTAATTTATTCTATTACCTCACATTCAATACACGGTTTCATATCGATCAGTCAGAAATAAATAAAATATGTATCCGAGGACATATTATTGAATTCCACCCACCGACAATGCAGCACGGTGCCACTCTCAAAAGTGAAGCGGTATGTCTCCTAATATGGGATGATTGTTAGTAGTAACATTATATTACAGAGTATTTTCTCCTATTGCAAAGATATGGGCAACATTAACTGTACTGAAATGCTTAGGAATTGATCCTGTATTGGAGGAAACAACTCCAATACGTTTAATCCCCGAAAACAGCAGTATTGACCATAACTAAATTTAAACGAAAAAAGTAATGAAGTAATTGTGCTATGAATTTCACAATTCGAGAAGAATAAAATACTGCGTTACTTTTAATCTAGGAATGTGGTCCTTGATTAATGATTGATGATTTTAATGTTACATTCACTTATCATCTTCACTAAAAAGGATACGATCAAATTTATTGTTTTGTTTTTTATAAATTAATCTAGTGAACCAAATTTCTATTTGTGAACGCAATAAACAACGTTTTGAAAAAATAATTACGCCAATAAAAGATGCTGATGAAAAGTGTCTTTATTAATTTCAGAGATAGGTACATCTACGAATGATATATTAGCTAATGGTGTTCTATTTGATGTACAATTTTTATAGTATTTACTTTTAGGATTCCACACGAAGCCCTAATCCTAGGTCTGTCCGTCTGTCCTACCTTTAAAGCCTGCATCTTTTGACTGATACCCTTCTGACTGAACCGTAATATGAAGATGGTTGAAATTGCCCCAGGTGTTGTTATGCTTGATATCCTAACATTTAAAAAAACTCAAACAGTAAAAATTAAGAGGCGTATGAATGTTGTTTGTATAAATATATATATATATATATATATATATATATAAAAATAATTATTAATTTCTATTTTTAAAATCTTACATACAAGGGTCAAATTTGGTGTGATTATAATGTGAACTAAAGTAAAACAACAAAATAAAATTTTAGTCCACTGCTGAAAATAGGCCTTCTCGGAAGGTTTATCCATACCCCCGACAGTGGGCAAGCGAGTTGGGGAGCGCAGTGATGGTACCCTCGCACTAGTGATACCGTTTCCCATCACTGGTCTTTGAGATTTGCGGTCAAAGAATTGGGATCGATAGTCCGCCATCATTCGGTCACCAAAGATTCGTTTGCTTGCTGGCAGGGTGCACCACATGCAGGTGAGGTTGGCAAAATTAATTTATCATTATCTTACATCGTTTAATTTCAGCGCTATTACGAATTCACTCAAGATGAAATAAAAGCTTTGGAGGAGTGCGACAAAGACAGTTTTTATCAACGCTGCTTACCCTTAAGTACGCTGTTCGCCACCATGACTTATGCGGCTATTCGTAGTGGTAAGATTCCAGGATTTTTTTAAGTTTTTACGAAACTTCATAGAAGTAAGAATGCTCAATTTACATTTATTTAATTTACTAATAATCCTTAATTACTTTCTTTCTAACTGTTCTTACTTCTTTGAATGTTTTGTTATTTTAGGCCTCCTGAAAAAGAACCCTCACTTCGGCTCGATGCCAAAGGTAATGTTAGCGATTTTGTTTGGCCACGTGTACGGGAGACTTTCAAACATGAAGAACTGCGACGCGAAACTGCGACGCTTGCCAGCCGGCAGCCATCTTGGTGACGTTATGCGACACTATCATTCACAAAAGTCGTCTGAGATTCCGAAATAATCCTTAAATATCTATATCCTGGACAAATTAACAACTTCATGGTACGAAAGCACAGTTCATGGAATAAATTTTATATTTTTCGGAGTATGAATTTTAAATTTTCGTAGTCAAACGGCATTTTGAAAATCTATCGTCGTTTTACATTGAGGTTTCTCTGGTCTCAGAAGAAACAAGTGAAAACAAGACTACAGATAATTATCCAATTTTACGTCATTTTCTTAAAAATAATTATAATATACAATGAACTGAAAAATAGGCAACTGAAGTAGGCTTGCTTTACGAAAAATCCATTGAGTTTTCTCGAATGTGAATAAAGTTTATAGTTACTTAAGTCTTTTAAGGAAATGTCATCTATATACGTATATATATATAAGTATATGTGTGATCATGCTGTCATGAAATGGTCGGTCATATGTGAAATGGCGGCACTTTCGCTACGCTTGGTCACCCTTCTAGCACCATGGATAAATATACCCATATGTATGTATTATACAAACCAACCATGCGTGGGCAAGGACAGATTATGTCGGTTAGATTAAAACCCCACGGTGTTCCGCCTTCGCTGGTAGCGCCATGGAAACGCTTTCACACATATCTGCAACCCTACTAACGCTGGCTGCCCTGGGTGGCCTCTTCTTGAGACACCACAGCAGCTGATGATTGCAAGTGGCTGACTTATACGATAGTTTGAGTCCACTCGGAGCGACCACTTCGGGCCAGCCCTTCTCTATAAGTCAGGCCGGTCATTAATCGCTGTCCTCTCTCGATATGTTTGACTTATTTATATGTTTGACCATATCGTGAAAAGAATATTATTATTCATTGATCTGGCCAAGCCTACGATGTAGACAATAGACAGTATAATTTTATAAAATGCCACGATTTCAAGAAATTACCGACTATTTCAAAATCTTTGAATCAGCCACGACATATATACGCAGATAGGTGGCATATACAAGTTGGATGCTTTGTTTTTTGTTTTCTTCAGTAGCGGCGGTTGTTGACCGCCCGGAGCGTGTCACGTGTTCTCGTGTCTCGGTCCTGCCGCGTTTTAATTCCGCTCAACAGTACACGAATCTAATTCCCACCAAATGTTTCTACGAAAAAAATTTAGTGCAGTTTTTATCTCGAAAATACCCGAACCAAATTAAGCGGACCGACGACGGGCGGCAGTGTCTGAGGTGCGTCTGGTGCTGAGATCGCCAATCCGCTTGCCGAGAACGGCGATTGTGGAAAATTCTCCTTGTAGGAGAGGTATATGTCTTGCAGTAGACTATTTACAGGCTAATAAGGTAAGGTAAAGTATCCGATTCCAAAAACTTGTTAACTCCGTTTATAAATTCCCTGAGCGTTGTCCCATAATTTTTCTCTCGACATCGAAATGTGATAGAGATTTGAAATTTGATGTCTACTTCTGAATCCGTGCGGACTATCACAAAACCAGAAAAAAATATTGTGTGGTATTCAATTGTTTGAATATTATTTATAGATAAAAGACAAAAGCAATGGTAATAAACACAATGTGTTTCAAACTAATTACGCTATTCGATTCTACGGGAAAAATACTAAAAGCACATACATTGCTTTCAATATCTATAAAACCGTTTTTTATAACAAATCTATTAATAATTATGAACACTTAGTAAAAAGTTTCTCCATCCTTCGTATCTCAACAATAAGATGAGATGAAGACAAGGTTTTTGATATTTATCTTTCTGAACCAATGCAATTGGCGACATTAAAAGGAAAAAAAATGCTAAATCTATTATTTAAATTATTATTCATTTGTATGATCTTCATTATAATACTACAGGGGATGTGCGAAGAATTAGTTAAAATCATAATTTATTATGATTTTAATAACTTTATTCATATATCTCTTGCTCCAAATGCCAACCTAGCCTGCACGTGGTGCACCATGATAATGGACAAACGAGACTCTGGCGTACGAATGGTAGCCGATACACCGAACGACTTCTTCCTGAAGAGTCACTTATACTTTTAGGGTCTATAGCAAGCGAAATTTCGGATCGAAATCATTCCAAACAACTTACGCACTATAGGTGTAAACTTTACGTGCATATTTAATATGTTGTGGAACTAAACTGAGTTGAGCCAAATGGAAATAAGTACTTGATCTCTCTCTGACCCTATTATTGACAGGCGTGGAATCTTATATTTATATATATATGAAGGATGTCTTTTATATCACACTTCAAATTAATATTGGTGATTAAGGTACCTACTGCAATAGACTAATATTACAATATTTATTTGTGACAGTATTCTATAATAAAATCTACAAATATTAATAGTACATAATCTTACGCAAACAACATACGGCGACGAATAACCACAAATTATTTTGGCGTAATTTTTTTGAAATTTTGTCATTCAATTAAAATAATATTAATGTAGGCTACATACATAGATAGGTCTAAAAAAATGTTACCAATGTTTTGTTAATATCTGTTTTAATATTTATAAATTTATAAGGTATAAAACAGAAATTATCAAAACATTGGTAACATTTTTTTTAGTACACCTGTGACTGGGATCATACTTTCTTAGCCATAGCCCTCGTTTTTTAGTTTATTACCAGAACTTACCTATAAATTAAAAAGCGAAATTTACATTTTGATATATACAGTGACTGAACGCTTGAGTCAAACACAGAGACAGACACACAGGTGTGTGTAGACTCTTAGCACTACACTTATGTGTTAGCAGTAAGTGTTAAAATTAAGAGTTTACGGTAGCAGTTCGCTGGAATGGCCATTTTGACATATTACAAAAGTGATGTGACATTTCAACCTATTATCTAAAAAATATAGTCAAGTGCGAGTCGCACCTATTTAACTTTTTCCTAAGATAACAATGTTTACTTTATATATTTAATGATGTTTATTAAATATATAAAGTAAACATTAATTTAAATTTACTTAAATAAGGCCTTTACAGTTGGCACTAATAGGCTGCTACTTTACTTTTATGACGAGGATGTGAGAATAGATAATATTTTAGACAGTGAGATTGTGTTAATGTACGTGGTAGCAGGAACGACTGTGAATACAAACTAAATATCTGAGGGGGTTTTGTAGACGGTAGTGGACCACCACGTGGTAACTACAGCACATAAAACTGCTATTAGCAATTCTGGTGGTGCTAGCATCGGGGAGCGAACCCAGGTCCCTTACGCTTTATGACACTAAAGTGAAAGCCCGATCACACGGAGTCTTGTCCTAGTCTTCCCTAATTCATTTAACAGTTCTATTTACAACCTTTCCGTCTCCATGCCATGTTCACAAGCTTCTAATATTTTTAACATTTTTGTCGTGTTAAATGGAGGTTCTGTATTGTGTCTTGCAGTATATCCATTAATTTAAGCCCACACTAACTCTATGTTGCTGTAATCCTAATGATAAGGTGGTAACTCTGTGCCCATGTTCCATAGCAATTTCGCCAATGACTTAAGGTGTCTTTGTTGGTTGGTTTTCTTTTAATAGTCATAACAATTCAGTTTTTACACAGTTTAGGTTTTATAGTTTTGTCAGCTTTCTTTTGGGATGGACAGGTGGTTTATCAATTTTAAGCGAGTGGTATGGGGCGTTGTCCATAATTGGAGTTTTGGATTCGATAAATTATCATTTTATGTCGTACTCCTCATTCACTATTAACAACAAAGCACAACAATTGTTCTTGCAAACGTTATTGCCAATTTTTACGAAACTTCATGAGCGGACGAATGTCAAAACGCCCACCATAGCGTGCCGATAGTCTAGTTGTAGTAATCGTTGGGTCTATGGAATCGATCGTAGAATGATAATTTATTCAATAACTTTAATTAATCTAGTTCATTTTGTCCTAAAAATTTGAAAGAAAACTAAGAATGATAGCAAAAGACTGTAACAACAAACTTCGTAAGGACGCATCAAATGATTACCTAGACTTCTATCTCTATCGTACTTTACTAAACTATTGCAGGGATTATAATCGATTACTAATGAATCGATTATTGCAACTGTATCTATATCGATTAATCGCAGCCATGGTATCGAGCAAGACTTCAGCTTTCTAATGTCTAACAAACATTTCCAATGGGCTTCATCGTTCTTGGTATTAATTATGTACTCTTTAGTCGTCTCTTGGCGTTCCATTTGCTAGTAAATGCTACCTATTACAACGAACGTAAACAGATATTGAGCGACGTGAAATAATTGGATGTTTAATCGATGAGAAGCAGGAATTGGACAAATATTTGGATCCAATGAAGATCGTGAAGTATAAGATTTAACCAAACCGACGCCTAGTCGGTATTTTACGATATAAAACTATGTGAAAATGACGCACTGCTGTCCGATTTTGACCACGGATAACTACTGAATACTGTCAGTAAGTCTCAATTGCAGTCTCTCTAAAGCACTAAGGTTTATATACAGAATAAGTGCAACGTTACAACATTAAATTTAACGTCATATTCTACAGGTCAGACACCAAACATATAAATTAAAAGTACAGTAGGTTAATCACAGGTAAAATATTTCCGCAAACAGTTGTCTGCTTCGTTGTTACCAGTAGCTGCTCGGGTTTTAAGCCGCCGTCTCGTGGTAAATTACGTCACTGCTCGTGTCAAGGATAGTAAAAATTATTATTATACTGGGCTACTTAAGTCGATTGAAAAAAAATAATTATGTCTTTCGTTAAAAATTTTTTTACAATCCCCAATAAGTAAAAAAAATAGTACTAGTACTAACCAAGTTCATAAAATATAAATAATGTCCCTCTCCCCTATTTCTTAACATATCCAATGTAATGTCAGAGATGTAGGACTCAATACAATACAACCAGACTTGAAAACCAATAACGTGTGTTTTGCACCAATATTATTTATTTTTATATTTATTGGCTAGGACTCGTACCGATTCGCTGTTTGTAATGCGTTGTCAAAAATATGGCCAAACGTATGAAAGGATAATAAATATTTATTTCTTGCCGGGTTTCAAAGACTATTGTCATGATGTAAGGAAAGAGTGCTTAATTGTAATATTTGGTAGTTTTATACAAGCTTTAATAAAAGTCCGTGATGTTATCCAACTACCCAAAGTATTAAATTACATAAGTGTTCATTTTAATTACATTTCATTGCGTTTTTGAATCAATTACTTCAATAGTATGATCTCCTTAAAAAGTACGTTGGCATTTGCTACACTAATTTGAGTTTATTATTATGTTATTAATTATATTACATTGCGTTTTTAAATCAATCACTATTGAAATTTCGTTCTACTATGTATGCGATATTTTCTTGTAGATAGTATCTATTTAAAATTTTGGTTGTCTTTGGCAACATTGAAGTTAATTTCTGTCAGTGTCAGTGTACTCAACTTCAGTGTCACTGTTACTATCTTATCCATTACGTCAATTAAAAGGGTTAGGGGTAAGATCTAAGTTTATGTTTGTTATCTTGGTGTTTAGTATTACGGTAATGCAATGAATGACGCAAGACCGTTTGGATATGAAAATGGTGCGGAAGCGCAACAACAAGCACCAATAGCGCCAGTTCCTCCGGTAAGGTGTATCATTTAGGTTATATTAATCCATATATATATGGAGTTAAAAAGAGGATAATAAAAAAATGCCGTTTGTTGGGTAGGTGCCATACAGGTTTACCCCGGACGAGCTGAGGGTGCTAGCAGAATGCAACAACGAGAGTTTCTTTCAACGGTCATTACCATTTGGGACTATTTTAGGCCTTGGTACTTATGTCGCTGTGCAAAAAGGTTAGATATTCTTGTGAAATATACCTATAGCTATCATTTTCTATAATTGTATATAATTTCTTTTGTGTGATTTAAATCTTTACACTAAAAATTTAGGAAATACATTTGAGTTATATTTGCTGCTGTACTGTTTTTCTGACTAAGATTCTTATATATGCATGGACTAAGCAGTGATCTGATACGAGCACTGAAATCCCTATATGAGGGTTCCAGAGCTTGTATCAGATTAAACAGGGTGTACACAGACTGGTTTGATATTCATAAAAGTGTTAGACAGGGCTGTGTAGCATCCCCATGGCTGTTCAATTTATTTATGGATAATTGTTTGACAGATTTGAAGGAGAGTTTTATTCAATCTTAGTCCACAATCGGACTAAGATTGAATGAGTTGCTTGTTAAATGTTTGCTCTACACCGACAATCAAGTCTTACTAGTGTCATCGGCTGAAGAAGTGCAGACAATGGTGACAATCAGGAATGGGGCACTGTAAAGACAGGGAATCAATGTAAATGTTAATAAGACAAAGGTTATGGAGTTTGAAGGTTTAGAGCAAGTGAATGAGTTTGATTACTTGAGAACAATGTTTATGAGAGATGGAATGTGACATTGAAAGGAGAGCAATGGCAGGTAATATGGTGAATGGACCATTGCATACATTTATGAACAGCCCGATGATATCTCACAAAGCTTTTTTGGCAGTACATAGAGGGGTATTGGTACCAACGCTAGAAGCCAAAGCTGGGTATAGCAGAAGAGGCATGAAAGCAGGTTCAATGCAGTAGAAATGAGAGTGTTAACAAGTATGATTGATGTGAAGATAACTGACAGGGTTCAAAATAATGTGATCAAAGAGCATTGTGGCGTGAAAAACGATGTAGTGACAAAAATTGAGAAAGGGTTGCTGAGCTAGTTTGTACATGTGGAGAGGATAAATGAAAGTAGGTTGACGAAACAAATATATGAGGCGAGTTTAAATGGTAGCGTCGGGAGAGGAAGACCTACGCGAACATTTCACGATCAAATTGGAGATGTTCTGGAAAAAGGCCCATGTCAAGAGTACTCAAAAACAATGAGCATGCATGTGAAGATTGATGAAAATGGGAGAAGCGAAAGACGTATGTAAGGGCCGTAGCAAGTGGAAGAAGATTGTCTCTGCCTACCCCGTTGGGACCAAGGAGTGAATATAGACATATATTCTTATATAAATATAAGTGGAGCTCGTTATATCTTGGATTTGTGGTGCATGTTCCTGACCTACCTAATATTGTTAAGAGCTTAATAAGAAATTGTACTCTTACAAGTTGTGCTTCTTGTGGAGAAGACAATAAAATTTATTTTCTCTCTCCCTTGTTCTAGTAGGTCTATGAGGAAATGTAAGGATTATTTGTTTTAGATCAAAATATCAACAGGGATGTCATGTTAAAAAATATAATGTGATGAAAATATAATTTCATTTAAATAAAAATTTAACAAACGAAAGCTATTATTTTCTTTGCACCTTAATTTTCACTACTGCCATCACTTGTTCAGCCTGCATGTTGTGGTCACTGTTCTGATCCAGTTCATGTTTCAATAGTGGGAAAAACTGTAGAATCCTAAAGATAATATTTTTGGAAATTCCCATTAATTTGGTATTATATGTCATTCATACTTTTCATAAATATCTTAATTACATGTCTAGTTCAGGAAATACACATATCAAGCTTTTTATTTAGCACATGGGGTTCAAAATTGTGATGTTTTTGGTTTAATTTGATATTATATAGTGTCAAATTTGTTTATGGCTGTCAATAGATGATGTGTCATGTCATATGTCACCAGTCTCACTCAGCATATTCAATTTCAAAATATATAAAGTTGTTATAACCACCAATTATCCGACATAAAGTTAAAGAAAGTAATGTTTTTACATTCTCTGTCTCAAAATATGATTCAATAGATAGTAGTGATTACCCTATTGATATTTGTTTCAATTTGTATCTTTTAACAGCACAATGGATTCATCAACTCTTCATAGACATTTGAAGGCCAACACAACATTTAACACTTTACAAAGTCTCTAATATCTCTGTTGTCCCTGACGTGCCATATCATATGCTGGGTACTGTATACAACTTCATACGCGGTGGCTTTTCTGATGTATTCTATTGCACTTGGTGATGCCACGGACTTAAAATATTAATTTAGTACCTTATGTTTCTTGTATGACATATGCTAAAATTGTCAGCGAGCATTAAGCAATAACAAACCTAAGTTTAGAATAAGAGTGAATAATATTTTTTGTAAATGTTTATAGCAGTAGTAGTATTTCAAGTTTGTTTGGTCTGTTAATTTTTTTTTATGGTATTGTTTTTGTTATATAAACTTCTTGTTTTAAATTCAGGTCATTTCAAACCAAATCCACGCTTTGGTGCATTTCCAAAGATGACTTTAGCAGTAGTTATGGGATACTTCCTAGGCAAGTTATCATATCAGCAAGCATGTGCTGAAAAACTCATGGCCTTGCCTGGCAGCTACATTGGACAAGTTCTAAGGGACCGGCGTGATGGAAAAGTTGGGTAAATATGTTGATAATATTATATCTGCATTCACAATTAAAAATATTTAAGGTTTATTTTTTAGTGATTATAAAGCCCAATGTGTTGGAAAATGTATTCCATAAATACTCCATTATAACCTGTGTGGAGTGTCTTTAGACAACACTGATCAATTGGGATTACCTAACAAATATATTCAAACAAGAAACTAAAACATATAATGTCCATGATCCATCAAAGATCATCTGGTAGTAACATATTTACATTTAAATTCAAAATTAAGGCAATTAATTTATTGATTGAATTCATGAGTGATCTATATTGTGAAGGTAATTCTTAATGTTGTATGACATTTGTTAATGTTTAAATTCGACTCTTATTTAATCATCATCATTCTCATTTCTACGTCACACACGCCGAGTATGCTAAATAGATGTCCAGGACTCCAAATACTCCGAGTATGCCAAATAGAGCATAAGATGGCAGTTAATATATTAATATAAGTTTCCCGATTTTCAATCAGTTGTTGATAAGAAAGTCATGGTTAACAACCATGAAATATTTTTATTGTAATCAACTTTAATCTAGTGTTTGTTACAGCATAGTTAAAGCTCTGTACAACTAATGTAACTTCTGTACAGACCAACACCGCCCAGGCAGACAACTACCATGTTCGGCGCTAGTCCAAGCGACATTTACTCGGACGCGGGTCAAGGTAGCTCGCTGGATCTCGACACTGATCGTCCGCTCTTCAATGAGGAAAGCTATCGATCTGATTCTGAAGGTACTAATGAAAGTATGCTTAAAGTATAAAGTATTTTGTATTTTGATATCTTTACCACGCGGTGTATTTAATATAAAAAAATCAATTTAAGTCCCTTCACGTGTAGGCCATAAACATAGATGGCGGATAATTTTCGTAGTAGCACTCTACATAGTCTATCTAGCAGTAAATCTTTTTTTTTAAATATTACTATCACACATCATTCAGTCCCAAACTAGAATTCCCTGTCTTGGTAACTAGATGGTGATGAGATACATAGATGAATAATCATATTTACGTAACGTCCATGACTCCGTTACAAACATTTATATTCATTATATGAATGTTTCCCCACAGCGGGATTCGAACTCGCAACACAAATTTATGATTACAAATTAAAATTTAGAGGTATAAGAATATCACTATTTTGTGACGAATTAGCTAATAAATTAACTCGAGGTTTGGCAATGTAATGGCATGGACAGTATCATGGCAATGTCCAAACACTGCCATCATCATTCTGGCTACAGAAATATTGCACATGTACCATATTTGGAAGATTCTCTGTCCAACAATAAAAAAAATAATACAGCGGAATATTTCGACGACCATGTGCACGTGCCGATACCGTATCTGCTTAGAGTTCGAGAGTCAGACAGTGAAAATTCTCCACCGATGAAGCTGTAAAGGGCACTAGGCCAACGGCATATCTACTGTAGGTGTTTTAGTCGGTCATAGTTTGGTAGGTCGGTAGTCGGTTATAGGCTAGTCGGGCATCTTCAATGCTGATCCCGACATAACCAGTCACCGGAGACGGTGACGGGTAGGTGCGAGCACCTTTCCCCCACGTTGAACTAAAAAAAAAAACAGTGAAAGTGCGTAACAAACACTAGAAAATGGTTTCTGTTCTGACTGTCACTTCAGGAAGATAAAAAAGCTATTTAATTAAATAAAGAAGTAGTCAAATTGAGTCGATCAATATGTATTACAGCGCCCAATGTTGTCGTGCCGGAAAATACGCCGTCGCGTTCTACTCTCTCGTACGAAGACTTGCGCCGTAAGAACCGCGGCGAGTTCGTCGATTCTCGACAGAATCCCTACAGGTTTGTGGTCTTCTTTCTTAACCTTAATCAATACACAGAAAATTCTAACTTTGTTTCTTTAATTTCAGCGATAGTTTATTGAAATTTTCTATTGTTACTGGATGTAAGATTGTGTAAATGTGTAGTGTCGAATGACGCCCAATTTGGTTTTCGATCAAAATTGAAAACTGTGATGGCAATTTCTAGTTTGAAACACGCTGTTTATTTTTAATGCTCTTAAAACTAGTGTATACGCTTGTTTTTTTTTGGACTTCTCCGTAGCATTTGTTCTGGTTAATTACGGCTTACTATGATGGAGTAACGGAGAAAAAACTAAAATGCCTAAAAAACTAATTTTTGTTACTCGCTCACTACATTGTAAAAATAATTTATTTAAATTTCTTTTTATTTGTTTGTATTTTAATTTATTTAAAAAAGAAATTATGTAACGAAAAAAATCGGCCTTAATAGATCGCTGATATTAACGAATGGCTATAAAAGATCGGCAAAGGATTACTACATTCGCCAACACCAAACGTACCATTGCTGAACGTAGGCCACTTCAAGAAGATGAAGGCCGCAGTGGCGATACACTCGCACTAGCGATGCTGCCCCCAATCACTAGTCTGTTGGATTCGGGTTCGCCGAATCCGGATGTAAAGGCACCTTCACAGTCACGTAGAAGATGACATACTCTCATGTTGTTGAAAAGGAACTACGAATGATATTAAGGCACGATAAATCTTTACTACAAGCACATTGGTGTATTCAGTATAAAAGCTATTATAACTCAATAAAAATGTAATGCTTCAACAAGTCAGTTGTGTCACTCCTTCAACGGTACTATGCCACCCTGGCAGCATATTCCGCCATCATTCGGTCGCCAGCAGGGTTTATCACGTGCAGGTCAGGTTTGCACTTGGGGAAATAGCTGGTATACGTAATATATTCAAAGGCTGGTATAGGTAACTAGTTCTTCTTTTACGACGACCGAACAGAGTACATGTCAAGTGCGATATAAACTAGGTACATAAAATTATAGAGACGAAAGATATTTGTTTCGTTTGTTGGATGCGACAATAAATTATACTCTCAATATTATCTACAGGTTGGATCCATCCGCAGTTCCTCACGTCACAAGGACAAGACAACCTCCTGTACCTCCGCCCGCCTCAGCGCCCCCCACTACCAACAAATACGGCGATGCCATGGATTAAAACAAACATATAAAAGTAGCAGTAACTCTCTGTAACCGTGGAAAGTAGAAAATCTTACCTTCACATTGCCAAGCGTTGACTTAGCCAGTTTTTCCCGATGGTGATGGTGATACTGTACAACACGCTTTACGCTTTTTAATTGCGTACGTTTATATATCATTAATCAAATTTCACAATTCTCGCATAGCACTAAATATATACACGGTTCGTAAGAAATTAAGTAGAATGTTTTTAATTTGTATGCATTAAAACTTTTGACTGTATTATAATTATTTTCTTTTTGTTTATATAACTATTTCAAATCCATATGACGAATTACCGCGGTTGAAACCGCAGGGCACAGCTAGTGTACTAATAAAATAAAAAAGACGCCGAATGTACACCGAATATGCCGCAACAATTTGTATATCGATTCACTATTCAATAAAGTTTTGAATGTGTACAATCGACAGCAGAACTAATTGTATAGTACCACTTTACGGAGATCGAGTGTAGCAAAGGTAAAGTATAATATGTCAAACATTAACACAACATTTTGAAATAATAATACACGTTATCATCATAAGCACTATGTTTATTTGTGTAAGACAACCATTAAACACTTTAAAGAAAATATTACTCACGAGTATATTATACAGAGTAACAGTTTCATACAGAGTACAGTATGAATAAAAACGAACTAAAAATAATCAGCCATTGCCAGTGTAACATTAATCTTTCGCAAAAGCAGCAAACTAAAACATGATTTTTAGCGTATTTCGAGCGCCTATACATGACTCATCGCAACCAAACGCTCAGCGAAATAAAACACCGCATGTAAAAACATTTTAATATTAAAAAATAACAATACAAATTTCGACATCTTTTGACACACACTGTACAAGTAGCACGTACGGATACGTTAAAAATTCGAAAGATTTTTACGAGCACTCGATGGCGCCGTTGAAATTGTCCAGTACGGTCGCTGAACCAAGTGGGATATTTACAGGAGCCTGCATATGACTAGCAGTGGAACGTTGTTGTCTGTTACTGTGTTTGCTACATACTTTATAAGTATTTTTTTTTGTATCAATTACGTATAAACATCTTTTAAACGAATTAATAATTAGGTTTCAGTGACACCAACCAGTGAAAGGAAAAACCTTCCATATCTACTATAATACGTAGTTTATATGGTAAAAATTACAACCCCGTTGTAAGAGAAAAATATTATTATATTTTACATTATTGACAAATAAGCGAATATCCAATACTAGGTACATAATGCAACATGTGGGTGTCCATCAAAGTATAATATAGAAAAACAATTAAATTACTTTTCTTTTAATGTTAGTAGAAATTACATTGTATATTAAATATTTTTATCATATTTTGAGATATTAAATACGAATGTTAATATAACAAAACAAAGTAGTTTCGCACATTATCAAAATAGTTTATGGTCCTTTTACATAGTCTATTTAAAAAAAAAATTCCTGTATTTTAATTAATAATATTAAATTAACAACCTCTTTTCATGTAATAAATTTTTTAATACAAAAATAATACATATTGAATTTCATTTAGCTTTTTGAGGCATCTCAAATGAACTACGGCCGAACGCGCACTGCGTTGTCGCTCTTAACCGTACATTTTTGGGAAAACTAGGTATCAAGTATTTTGAAGACAATAATCTACGTTTACAATTTTAGTGGTAGACGTATTAAGTTACTATTTTGGAAATATGTGTCGAAATAAAATATACCACAGGTTACCTTAACTTTCATAGAAAAATACTTAGCAACTTGAATTGAATATTTATCTATTTATTATTTATTGCACTACTTCATAAAAGTAAAATGCATCTAGGGGTAATTTCAATGCCTATGTAAATATTTTCTACCAAAATTCGCGCTTGTTGCCCTTCTAAGCAGACCATAGACGCGCGGGGTGCAGAGTAATGAAAATTTAGGGCTATCAAAAACTTTAGCCAAAACCATTGATTTTTGGAAAAACAATATGCTTATTGTAATTATATAAATTCATGCCTCAAAAGGTACGTGTATTTTTTTTAAATAACTAATAGTACAACGCGAACAAACCTATAGAGTATACCTTACCTTAAACTATGTATACATTTTTAAATGTTACACGTAAACTGATCACAATAATGGCTGTATATTAAGGATTTTCCACACGTAGTAAGTGCTAATTTCGGTGCGCGAAAAATTCCCAATGAAAACTAAGAAGTTCTGTACAGATAAATGAGTTTCATGATAGCAATAGATAGTACTTGGCCGAAATCAATTATTTTAAAGAATTTTTTTCCACCATCTTTCAAAATATAGCAATATAGTATTTAGTTTGCTTTTAACTATTACAAACTTTAAAAATAATATGATTAATATTTTGCCTAAGTTACTACATGTGTACTTTACTGTCCTATATACTCGACAGAATAGTTATCTTTATAGTCCAAAAAGGTTAAATACACTGTTAGAATAATGGCACTTACGTTTACGCGATTTTTACAACCCTATCATGCTTAGAGTTATCTCAAATTTCCAAATAATAATGACCCTTCTTAAATATTTATACGTTGTATTTCATACGTTTTACCTAATACTTTGCATTAGACAGTGAAACGTTTAATGTTGCCATCATAGATACAAAAGTATATTATAAAGATTTAATGTTTGTACATGGTCTAAATTTAAAAAATATATATGTTTCTTAAACAATTAATTGCAATTTTTTTTTTAATTTCAAACTGCAGATTTGTCAATTCTTAAATTCATACTATGCAAAATATCTATATTATATTGCACATAAAATCTCTACGATTCACATCTATCATATAAAAATAGTTTATGTGAAATATATATCATCAATGGAAACTAACAAAAATGGACAGATAAGTTTGAAAATAAGGCAGTATTTCTGTACTTAGACCCATAATTCCCACTAATTAGTAAAAAAAAAATTTCATGGGTCACAGAAACATTCATGTAAAGCATGTCACGTCGTCAGAAAATCAACAAATAACCAATCAAACATTCTCGAGCTCGATCAAATCTAGACCTCAACGTCTGTTACACTGTCTTCCCTTTGAAACCTAACACTAATTTCACCTCTAAAACCATAATAATTCGGTATATCTTATCAAAAATTTTTATTCATAACAAAAATATAAAAATAATCTACCTAGGTATCGGGGACATTTTTGTCTTCATCTTATAGAAAAAAATTTACTCCGAAAATAATACAACAATAAAATTGATAAAAATAACAGTGTAAATAGATAGAACTTACAACAGAAACAATTGTTATAAAATATAGATCTGCTAAAAGATAAATGGTTAAATGATCGCGCAATAAATTAAAGCTCCTAAATGTCACGTACGTGAACTTTCTTGTGGTTCGTCTTTGAGGTTATAATAATATATTATATCTGAAAAAAATGACTATCTTACATACCTATTGAAAAAAATATTTTTCATTATGAGCACCTACTGTCATATGGACACGATCTAATCAATATTTGATCGAACCGCCCACCAAATACAACCTTAGTGTTGCCATTCACTTACGTTATACTTCGTGTAATTTAATAATTAGTTTTAATGGGTTAACTATATATTTAACGTATCTTTCTTCTAAGTGACACATTATTGGTAATCGCTAATGCTGGAAACGACGGTTTTAAATATTGTTTGCTTAAAGTTGCTTTTTCGATTCGAAATACATCCTCCCATGCATCAGACTAGCTTCGATGGATTAAGAGTTCTTTCTCAATCATATCCATGTAAAACAGCATGAAATGTATAATTTAAAATGGCATTGTAATAGAACCAGATGTATTGCCGTGAATTGTTATATTCATCAAAAAGATGTTGTTGGCATGTGGCGATTACTGAAAAGGATATGTAATAATGTATACGCACAAAATCTTTAGTTCGTTTGCTATATAAAATATCTGCACAACTTTACATCTGCGCATACTACCATAACACGCGATAATCTAAATGCGCGTATATATATATTTATATATTATATTCAATGACATCGACTACGACACATGCATTTTTTTTATTTAGTAGTATAACGTCTTATTATGACTGCGTTAGTATAGTTTTTATAAATTCCTTACAAGAAAAGTGCAAATAATTTACTACTTCTCGACACAATAAGATGTTATCATAAAAGTTGATTACATAAAAACGACAACTTGTCGATATAGGGACACGAGTTGCGTTAAAAGATAAACCTCATTATTTTGACATAAAATATAAGATTGCACTCTGTGGTTATATTGCACGCTAACATACTACCTTGTTATTTAAGGAAGAGGCCAATGTAGGCCGCAGATATTGACTGGTCCTCCGAGGCCGGCGTCGGCCTCTAGGAGGCTCATAATGACGGCCATGGTCGCTTCTCCGTTTCCGTCGAGGCCTAGTGGCGGAAGAGGCGGAGAGACTGGCGGGGGTGTGGTAGGGAGAGCTGCGTCGCAGGATTCGACGGTTGCAGGTGGGGAGCTTTCCCCTCTCGCTTCACTAAGTGTAACGTTGTTGCGGACCTGAGTGAAGCTGTTCTCGTCCACACCCAGAATGTTATCGAGGATTGTCGTCTGTAATGTCATAAAAATAATGGATTAAGTGAGTGATGTGACACAAGTAATATACTCGCGACAATTTAACAGGCCCGTTTTGACACGTACGATAATTCAGCGCCATGTCAAATAATTACTAATTTATTTGTTCACTATGACAATGATTAGCTAAAACGAATTAATTCAATAATAATTTGTACAATATTATACCGTGTCCGTGAATTACGATCTTTTGTAACCGTTACAAGAATCACTACCACATGGGAACATTCCAATATGATTTATTATAGATTAAGAATGTCACGTGATATACTCCGTCGTCACTGCTCCATCGTATCGACGCACTTGGTCATTTTGTGCAACACCGATGAAATGAGTTGTGTTTTGAACTCGTCTAACCTTTTATTTTCACGTTACCGTTGATTTGACTACACTTATACTTTTGGACTATTGCCGCTAATTGAGTTGAACTTAACTTAATCTTGATTACGCAATAAATGATATGTCTGATACTAATCAACAATGATCTTAGCACTAAATGCTTATGATCATGATGGAAACCGTATCTGAATCATAACATTAAAGAGGTATTCATGGCAACAAACAGCAAAGTTTAAATACTTAACATTTTGACGCATCAGGACGTCATCAATTGAGCTCTGATCGAAGATGTTGAGAAGAATTATTAGATTTACAACTTTATTGTATTACTTATACACTTGCCGAAGAACGAAGGACTATAATTCTATAGTCCTTCGTTATTCGGCTAAGCTATTCAGCTTACCTACATAAATAAGAACACAAAATTTAAACTGATGGTCAATTACGACGAATATGAAAAAAGATAAAAAGAAGAAATTTGACTTGTGTAATCGGTTTTTGTAATAACCGATTTTGATTCACTTCTAAGTCCGATGAAATTACGTCGAAACCTAAAAGCGTCTGTTAAATTGTCGCGGGTATGACTTGCCGGTTATTATAGATAAATCCTTTAATTACAATAGACAAATCAAGTTATTTGGTAGATATTTTTTAATAAATAGTATTAATTCTTAGCGGTTAAAGTATGAAACTGCCCTTATATATTGAAAAATACAAACATCTTTTTTTCTAATAAAACATATTTATTTATTCAAAGTATTTACCCTCATTATCTATACATTTATGCCTTTGCGACAGAACTCTGAGGATCTGGATTCCACATAGTCAATGAAGGCATTTTATATCGCTTCCATGGAATTTCTTCATTGCAGGAAACTGGCCAATTTGAGGATGAGGTTATGTCTGGCGAGTACGGAAGATCTCTTATGGTTTCTAACTGCAATTCTTGTAATGTTGAAGTAGTTACTCGAGCAGTGTGAGTTATGTCGCAATAATGGCGAAGATCGGTTGACGAGTCGGGGTTGGTTCTCTGCGAGTTTTGCCATCATTGTTCGATGTTCTTCACAATAGACATCTGCTGTTATTTATATAACGGATATCAAAAAGCTGTAGCTAATTATACCATGGAGTGACCACCGAACAGTTACCATTACTTTTCTTTGGATGAGCTCCGTTTTGGGGCTTGTTCCGGTATTTGACCTGCGTTCAGTTATTATGTTTTTTCTCATTTCTGTTCAAAATCCCTTCACTTATGTACCTACTTTTCAAATAAAGGTAAGCTTTAGCGGGTACTTCTCTATGCAGATCGGTTAATTCATGAGGTTCCGTGTTTCTCGATTTTTTTTATTTTTGATGCAAATTAATGTTGAACATTCTGGATAAACTAACGCAAAACCGCGACAGTAATTCCTTGGGTGTTTGAAATGATCGGCTTCCACCATTGCTTTTAATTCATTGTTATTTACGTTAGTGTCAGGCCTTCCTCGTGGTGCATTCTTCGAGTCGAAGTCCCCACTACGAAAGCGGTTAAATTAAATATACACAGCGCTTTCGTTGGTCGTATCCCCACCAAACGCACCATTGATACTGCGAGCTGTTTCTGCTGCGTTAGAAACGTTTAGGATCACGAATTACTTTAACCTTTGTGGTCTCCATGTTTATTTTAAATAGTGAATGTAAAAGCAATCAATCGTCAAACAATAGATTTTTTTTTTTTTGAATTTAGATTGTTACAGGTTGTAAAGTATTAATAACGAGTCTTGGACAATGTCGGTTTAATTTTAATTCAAAGTGGCCACTCCATACTTTAACCCCAATTATTAAACCCGTATTTTGCCAACAGTTTCTAAAACGCTAAAGTAACTTGACTAAAACATTTCGCATTGTTTAGTTCAATTTTATTTATAGTCGATATATATATAGTATCAGTCGTTGTGTCATATTGTTGTTACAAATGGAAGTTAGAAGTTGCCTACTGAACTTCTCATACCGATTCATATAAATAATGTAGTCACACGAAAATCTGAATGGATTAGGTAGTGCTAAATGCAAAATTACACGGCCGTGACATCTTGCAGCTGTCAACTCATACCCTTCGCGTATCATAACAAAACAAATAAATTTTTTACGACAAGTCATTTAAATAGCGTCATAAGAACTCAGCGGAGCACATTTGTCTTCGTCTCTTATGAAAAAAGGTGTGCGTGTGAAATTTAATCAGTAATTATGAACCTATATAAGAAATAAGTTAAAATATTGAAATTTCTCTCCATTTGTTTAAATCATATTATCTTGATTACTATGTATTGAAATGAGGGATAAGTGACACCGGGACAAACCTGTTGACTGAAAAGGTCGTCCTGCAAAAACTCGGCCGGCAGCTCTGTGGAGAAATCCGGCGACGACCTGCGCAGAGCCTCCTCGGCGATCGCGCTACCTATCTTGTGCGACTCTAACTGCGCGTCAATCAGCTGCTGCATTTCGACGTCGCCCTCTGAAAGCGCACTAGCTATGTCACATCCGCTTAAAATCGCGCTCTCGTCGTTTAAGTCCACGTCCGGGTCTGTGCTCTCGTCGGGGATTACTTCCGGGATAACTTCCGGGATATAGTCCGTGGTCGCGTCCGAAGTCGCGTTCGGGCTCACGTTCAAGTCCGCGCCATCTGCGAACAACGTTCCACGTTCGCTCGATGCCCGCTACTATGTTTTTTGTATGTAATTCATAATTTCACTTGTTGATAGTGTGATTGAGTGTAGAACGAGGCCAGTGAATATGGGATAGTGTGTTTATGCATCGCAATGTGTTATAATAGAATTCGTCTCATTCATGACTATACGAGTATGTCAAGGTCATCTATAGAAAACACCCTCAATGCAATTGTGTGTAGTATTTAGCGTGTATTTTTTATAACTTTGACTGTGGTTGAAGTGTTAAATTGACTCAAGAGTGTCGAAGTTTTTGGTTTCGATATTTAACAAGCCTAATAATAATGCATATTTGCCTATATATAATACCTTTTTAAACGAAAAGACACGTGTACTTGAATATTCTTACATTTAGTTTTATAAATGATAGTAATAAAAAGAAATGCAAAAAGGGATACGGACCCCGAAACGAAGAATACGAGAACTATGGAGCCGTCCGTCTAATCAATTCTCGACACAATTTGTGTTATAGACAGGAATATTAGTAACAAGTTTAATTAGGTAATGTTACAAACGGCAGCCGGATTTAGTTCACGGTTGTCAGTAAAACGATTAGCGGTATTTGAATATACTTATTATATTTTAGCATTTTTTTTTAAAATTTTATTTATACTTTGTGACTAAATGCCTATTGGCATTTTCTGCCAGTTAACCCTGCGTGATGGTCAAATACGTGGTGCTCAATATTGCGATAGAATTAAAATAATGTTAATAAGTAAATTATCATATTTATACGAATATACATACTAAATAAACATTAATATAAAAAAGACGAACTACACATAATTAATGATGTAATGGAACCAATGGTTTAAAAGAATGCTTATTCGAAGCTGTATTTACATCATCACGGAATGCGTTGCAGAGGAGTATGGCCTGAACTGTGAAAGTAGATACGGAAAAATCCGGTATGCAAAACTTAAGTTCGTTTGTTTGTTTGTTTAGGAACGAGGTTAACAGTCAAGAGTTGAATGGTGATAGTGAATATTATCCTTAAGATAATGTGAATATGGAACGATAAACATCTTAATACTTTAAGCGAGCTATTCGTATCTCCGTAACGACTGCAACGATGTGGATGAAATTTTCTATTCAGATAATGTTTTTTATCTTTCCAAGTTTATCTAGATTAGTGTCAATCCTGAGAAAATTAGTTTTTACACAGATTTGTTTCTTTTTTCTAATGAAATACAATAAAATATTTAGGTAGCAGGATGTTAGTTACTCAACAAGGAATACTACGCTACGCTACATCGTTAGTGTGTTTGTAATAGTAGGCTGGTCGCCCAGGTAGGTGCAAACATGGTCATACTTACGTAAGCCGAAACTGTAACGTATACTGAAGGCGCTCCTACATATACAGAAGATTGAACAGTATTGATAGAACACAGTTGAATTTTGTTATAAACTAGCGCCTCGTACCGACTTAGAACACATAAATCTACTATAGTATCATTTTGTATTATAATCAAAATTTATTATATAAAATAAAATTAATACTAATAACATAACAAATAATACAATTATAATCTATACTAATATTATAAAACTGAAGAATTTGTAACTTTTAACGCGCTATTCTCGAACAACTTTGTGTCTTTGAAAAATATTTTTCTCGTTAGAGAGCCCGTGGCTATATAACATCACCGCTACAACCTTCAAGAGCGGAGCAGTAACCTATATAGATCTTGGTCGTGTATTCATCGTGTGTATGAAACAGGCATGTACCTACAATCAAAATATAACACGGATGAACCGCGGGGCACAGCTGGAACACGTTAGAATTGACGGTCAGCAGTGAAAGTCGTTTCATTAATCGGCGAAAAGTTATCTAATACATAATTTATCGTGAGAATAATCAGTTATAAATAGTTAATCAATAAAATTAGGGTGAGAAGTGCAGATAATAGATTACACACCCGGAAAAAATCGCTAGCGTAAAAAAATGTATGCGATTAGTGGAATTAGTGAGCGTGTGTGGGTGTGTGGGGGGGGGGGGGGGTTAGTATAGGAGCGTCGCGTCGTGTTAATGGACCCGTGTTATAAGAAAGCTCTTGGAAATGTACATGCTCCGTGGTTAGCTATGGTGAGTTGTTATGGAAAGTGTAGGTGATCAGAGTTAGTAATTTAGTTTTTTGAATGTGTGGCAAGGATGAGAAATTAGGCCCCAGTGATCCTACGCCACCTTGGTATCGGATCACTGGGGCCCACAGGTACATCTTCCGATTCCGATCGATCATTCTCGATTAAGAATCAAGATGTAGCTGCGTTTTGAGGATTATAGTATGCCCGTTGAGAGTGATATTCGTGAGCGACGTGTGGACTCACTGTGTTTGAAGATGTCGAAGGTATCAAGGTCTTCATGGGTTGTCGGGTACGAATCCGCCACCGCCGTGTTGTTCGCCACGAGACACTCCACGTCCTTCGTCCACGGGTTCCTGAAATTGAATACGGCACTATCTGTTTAATATTCGGTAAAACTTATGTTTGGACCTGCGCGACTACTACAGTTTCAAATGTAAAGATAAATCTTCTGGCTTAACAGATCGGCGCATTTTAAATATTGCGGCACTAAAGTACTCGTTATTCGTTTTGTTTATAAATTTATAAATCTTCATCGAAATTGTACCAGCTATTATGCTCGTGAGAAGTTATGTGTTTGCATTACCGAGTTCCTATTTCAAGGCCATATGTACAATGAAATTATGGGCGTATGAAAACCGTTGTTTCAAAGTTACATTATACAGGACTTCAATTTTAATGTATGATGGATGCGTTAATCTGTGTAATAAAAATAGAAGAAAAAAGTCAAAATATAGCAAACGGTGTTTATCAATTATTTTTTCTTTTTAAGAAAACGTTACCTTCCACAGTAGGAATTTCTCCCGTGTCGCAGAGTCAGTGGTGGGTGTTTGTCCATGTATTTACATACATGAATTGCACATGGACAAACACCCATACCGGGAACAATTATCTGCAGTCCATACAAATACTAGTCCCGTGCGGGAATCAAACCCGCTACCCATGGCGCCGCAGCTGATCGCTCAGCCACTACGCCACCGAGCCGTCTATGTAAACGATTACATTATTTCAAATACTTAGTTAAATTTTACAGCTAAACCAACTATTTCGTTGGTTTAGCTGTGTAGAAGACTAATCACATGGCTGGACATCTGTTTCAATTAAATAATTTTTAGACATGGTACAGCCAAGCGGCGGCTATTGTTGCTGCTCGAATGGGCCGGCTCGTCCCGATTGGTACCACGGCCTCGCAGAATACCGGCGTGAAGAAGAGGCATCATGTGCTCCCAAATAATCTTAAAGGCCGGCAACGCACCTGCAGCACCTCTGGTGTTGCAGATGTACGCGGGCGACGGTAATCACTTACCATCGGGTTGAACCGCTTGCTCGTTTGCCGCTTTTCCCGTGAAAATAAGAAAAGAAATAACGCTATAAAACATCTTGCTAGTACAGGCAAAAAAACTCAATTACAGAGACTGTTATTTTTGTATAATACCTGAACGGCTTGAAATGCGTAGTGATTCGGGCCATCGAGCCGTCTTTCCTTCTAAAAAAATATGGCGGCGTGTGCATGGCGTCGCGTTGCAACAGGGCCGCCTTGTGGGTGCGTGCGACCGCTCCTAATTCGCTCGCGCTTATGTATTCATACATACTCGTGCCTAGTAACTCTTGAGGCAAGAAACCCAGGGCCAGTGTTACCCTTGAAAAACAGAAAAAAAGAGGTAAAAAAAATGTGTAGGCTTGCTAATAACTATTTATGTAAATGTGGTATAGGTTAACGGCTGATGTCATGATAGACCACAAAAATCCGCCGAACGGATTCCCGCCTTGTCGTGGCGGGGTTGCTTAGTGGCCTGATCACCCACGGTGAACAAAGAGCTATAAATAAATATACATGGCTAGGATTTTGTGGGGGCGGGCTGGCCTCTCGGATGCGACTTGATGAGGGGATGCGACTTGATGGGTCACCCCCCGGGGGGATACCCCTTCTCAGGAGGATCTTTGCTTAGCACCGCTCTTCCTGCCCTCCGAAACCGAGATGGTGTCGAGGGAAAAGAGGAGTTTTGGTATTGTGATACACAATACTTACCATCCTTCGCGACTGGCAACTATAATATCCATATTGCCTCTCTTTCTCTCTTCTGCCTGTGTACAGGACCTTAGAGACATTTCACCGAAATACAAAGGATATTGACCAGCTCGCCCTAACCAGAATAAAATAATAATACGACCCACAGCGTCGCATCCAAACGATTAAGCTACTGCACTAACAAGCCTAAATGAATAACACCTTTACACTTGTGCACACAATAATTAAAGAAACTCACCTCTGATCAACAAAAATGAATTTCCCATCAGTTGTGTGCCTGGAAATGTACTGGAGGCACCTTGACGGGGGCGTTGAGAGAGTGATGATGTGTTCTTTAGGCTCCGGTACGAGGTCGGACAGTGCTCGACCTACAGCTACCAGGCACGTGAGGCTACTCGCCTCGCTCTCTTCTAACATATCGCGGGCACTTCTCCCTTCCACCTCCGATGGCACCCACGACTTTAGGTACCCTGACCGGAAAAGTAAGAAACCTATGATTACCAAGAAAGGTATCGCTTATAATGACCACTAAAAGTGAAGCACAATATTTATTAACTTAGTTGCCTATAAAAATAATTCCTTCGAAAAGTTCACACAAAAATTTAATTAAAAAAAATCGTGATCGGATCGCACCGTCACCTCTAAGGTGACCGGTTTAGGCGGCCATTATTGGCTCAAAATGTTATTATTTTAAGAAAAGAACACGTCCACCGATACCGATATCTGTTGCTGGTTGACAGCATGTTCTGGTGAAAGACAGATAGCGGCAGTTCTAAATATTATAAAGTCCGGCCAATGAGAAGCGATGGCAAATGCAAAGAAACCGAATTGAAATCATTGAGCGGGCGCAGCGGCGGGGATAGAATAGTACGCAATTTTTTTTTAAATATTTCTTTTTTAAATAATTATTTGAATTTGATTAAAAAATAAATAAATGTAAGTAATTTTTAATTTAATCAGTTTTTAGGTGAACATTTTCAGTGGATTCGATTAAGACATAACATGTGACGTTAAATCTTTATAATTAACATTCATAATTCCTGAAAACTACATCGTAGCTAATAGCACAAAATAACCTGTGCGCATTCCGTAGCGGAATGAGCCCTATGTTTGCGAATCCTGTGAGTTCGGTTCGGCGAGGTGAATACACCCTAGATCGCTCACCTTCGCGTTTACGCGTACGTCCTAACGCAAGAAAGACATAATACTATTCAGTCGTTTCATCACCTGAAGGCATGCTAAAGAATATTTCTATCGCTCCTCGTTGGCCGGATATTATATGAAATAGCAGAACACAAATCCTACGAATAGGTAATAACAAAATTATTTAAAATACTTCAACTGTTTCTGTCACAGCAGTCCAACAGTGGACTTGTAAAGACATGTGAGAAAGTTGATAATGATGGTGTAACTAAGTATATAAGACAAATATAAAAGCTCTTACCGGTGCACTGCACCACGCAGTATTTCTTATCGCTCGGTTTCTTTCTTATTTTGGCAACACCGTCCACTTCCTCCTTCACCGTAGCGGTCATGGGAATGGTCCCGGTCGGGATTGCTGAATCGGGAGTATTTACGGACGTCCGGCATTTGATGCGGCAGAAGAACGATCGTCTAGCGCCCGGGCACAAGCGGGATGCTCCCGTTATCATATCCGCTTTCACTGGCAACATCGCTGCACATATAGTTGCTAGTGAGCAAACCACTACGTATCGATAGGTTTACAAAAAAAATTAGCAAATATGCTACACAAATGCTACCGAAAGTTTTGACATTTATTGCAAGTAAATATTAGTGTAACTTGAGAATAGGTACCTTTTCGCACACCACGGTTTTAAAATGATCACGTCTTAGAATTATTTACTTAAAATATTGTTTTACGTCTGAGATGTGTCATTGTCGCGAACGAATACTTCATTAAGAAATGCGTTATTAATATTTATTATATAAAATACAGATGCTGATGGCAGCCTTAGCTGCCACTCTCTCTCATCGGGTGATTAGAAAGCGACTAAAAAGAAACAAATGGCATGCATCGCAAAAACCACTAAAAAAATTGTCAATAGGGCGATTCAATGCACATACGTCTAAAGAGTGTATATAATAAGGAAAAAAATCTAAATCTGCAGAACAGTAGAACTCAAGTTCTGAGAAGCTGACAGAAATATGAAGCATTTTATAAATATAGAGAAAGATATATGTATATATATATATACAGAAGAGAGTAAAGAAGATAGGTACAAAAATGCTAGATTTAGTATTACATTTATTTTATTCATTTATTTTTACATTTTGTTTAATTTTATCCGTACAGTATCGTATAACTAGTAGAGTTCTGCGATACCGTATAACTCTGACGATAGCTATTTAGTTAAACTAAAATTAAATTAAAAATCTTGAAAAATTCGCTAAATTGTTGTATAACTGCCACTTGTAAACTGGGCAAAATATAAATGTATGTAATTTGTGACCATTTTCACACAAAATAGTGTCACCTGCCATATGACTATTATTAATAAATAATAATTTATAATTTTTATTTGTTGGGGTTGTTTTATTTTATATTTCTATATATTCTCATCTGGTTGAGTTGTATATATAAATATGTATAGATACAAATAATACCATAAAATAAATAATATTTAATAAATTATTTATGTAATAAAATAAAATAGATAATTAAAACCCATAAATTATTATTATGATGTAGGGTTATTTAAATTTGTACTCGTCTGGTTGGGGGATATATATATATGTGTATACATATATAAAATACAATAAAATAAATAAATAATCTTTAAATATATTATAATAAAAATACTTAAAGTAAAATAAAATAAATAGATAAATTATTACCCGACCAGACGGTAAACCTCGGCAGGAGAGACCAGACGGCCGAGGGTTAGGGGCAAAGGGAACGAAACCGGCGGACGATGCGAGCGGTATCAAGAATTATAATAATTATTATTAAAATGCGAGGTACTCGTGAACAGGTGATGGTGGTCGACAGTTATAAATGCCTGCATGCCTTTACTTAAGTATGTACAAACGTTTGTTATAAATTTTTTTTTTATTTATTATACGGAAACAGCACAAGACAGAACAATTTTCATCGTTTGTTGCTTCTCCGTTAAAAGGAACTGTGGCAGATTGTAGAAAATTTAACTTCTTAAAACAAAAAGGGAAATCAGACAATAGCTCCACATTGAGCTAGTTAAAATCACTGTTTTGATATAAATGTGTGTTGCTTGCTTGGTCTGGCCACAGATTCTGAAAGCACTGGCTAAAACATATGCAACTTTTCCTGAGGGAAAAATGGATGTAGGGGGAATCCAAATCCAGACCGTACTGAGCAAGTGAGAACAAGCACAGACAATCTTGTCAATTCATACGGGTTTGCCAAAATCACAATGTTTAATGAAAATTTAGAACATGATTGCTACAAACATGGTACGGTACACAAAATAAAGCCAACTAAAACTAAAATCTGGTTATATATAGGAATAAGGAATGAAATTACTGATGTAGTTACAGTAGGTATTTAATTTTAGTTTGAGAGACTATAATTTATGTGGTGTCGCGATTTAAAGTCTTATTGATATATAATCTTACTTCTTACAGAAACTAGAAGTAAATGAAGATTAAACTTTTGGGATTTCTCATTTCAAAATCCGGCATCAAATCGTTGCGCTACGAAAGCCGAAGGATCGCACTCCCTAATTTACTATGAGGCTTCTGCTGCCCCCTGGAAAACTCCAACGTGCTCTCTGAGAAAGACTGATCTAGATTTAGAGCTTGCGGACTTAATTCTTGAGGAAGGAATTCATTACGCCAAAACGCTCACGACATCGACCATAAAAGGATTCAAATTAAAAAAAAAATCAAAATATAAAACAGTTATCAAAACGTAATGAAAAAGTACCAAAATCTCACGCAATGTTGAACATAAACATGCACAAATACATGAAAAGAGTTTCGTAGTAATTGAATAACGCAAAACATTATAAACAGAGCTTCGCAATAACCTAAGAAACGATCGCAGAGCAACAGATTAACATTTTATAATTTGCAAGCTCGCAACTAAGGTGAAATGACAATTAGGATAAGCGTTATTTTATTTCAATATAGACTAGTCAAGATTAATACTTTTAAAAATTACACATTAAAAGCCACGGCTAGATAGTTAAATAACATCAAAAAGTTTCGAAACAGATGCTATTAAAAAAAAAGCCAACAAAATCAATGCATTGATTTATTTTTTAGTCTAGATTGTAACGAGTGTTGGGCGCAACGCGATGTAAAATTATGTATATAAATAAAATTCTTATAGAGTTCAAATGGCAATATATCAAGCTGACAAAAAAGTGTTTAGTGTTCTTTTAGGAATAAAAAAAAATGAAAGCACAATACATTCAATAGTTCGTATTTGAAATGAAACCATTATTTATGGACTTTTCCCCCGTGCCCACGGGTAAAGCACTCGAAAAAATTGTACGCGTTGAAATCTATAAATAATAGTTTAATTCCAAATGAGTAGCATTCTTAAACACAAGAAATCATTAAGTTTTAAGTTGATAAAAACCACATTGAAGGAAATTAAAATAATAAAAATAACATATTACAACACATTTTTCCACTCCACACCCTGGTAGCTTCATTAGTATCATGCACTCACTTTTGGCATCAATCAGGCGTTCGCGCGGGCTCAGATCTGTAGAAGACAGCTGTTCCTTCACTTTTGCTACGTCTTTGGGATGCAAAATGTCGAACAAGCTTTGTCCCAATAATTCCGACTGAAACATAGAAATTAAAAAATATTAATTAAATTCTGTCTTCGGTAATAAGGAAAGAAGCATAACATAGGCGAAGCCATCTCCAACAAGTTACAGCTAAATTGATCCGAATGTTGACAGGGCTATCTAACTTCGAAGCAGGGAGAATACATCATTTAGAAGAGGCCCACGTCCAGCAGTGTACAGCTTGAAGGCTGCTAAGGAACACCTTTCTATTTAACAGACAAGGACTTGGTAAATTACTAAATCTGCCTGTTTTAAACCACTGCTGAACAGCTGATTAACTTTAGCATTGAAGTTTTACCCATACACAAAAGGGGACTGGAATCCGTTATCTTCACATGATAAAGAAAGATTTGAAACGTAAGCTTGCGATTTTTTCAAGTTTATTTTGTGGGTGACATTAGGTGACTTATCATAAAATTGTTATAAATAATATATAAAGGTCTTTGGTGGCACTTACCTTATTGTAATGTAACAGCCTGGTCACAGAATCCGACACATATAATAGACGTCCACGATCACATCCGACGACCAGCATGAATGTATCGTGGGCCGCTTGCAGGACTAGGGAGTTGAGTTCGCGTTCCGATATAAATGATGGTCGTGGACGCGCTGTCAACGGTCCGGCCGACAGGGCTCCTCTAATGGACCGCAGGTGCTGCACCGCCATACGCAACACCGTAAGCTTGTCTAATTTGCGGGCCATTGCTCCGCACATTGGTATCATAGCGCTTAACTCAGATATATACGTGTTCATCTTGTCGCGACGACGCTTCTCGATCTCGCTATGATTTTGTCTGTCAATGAAACGGTAAAACTTTTGACTAACTTTGAAATATATATTGTCTCTAGAAGTTTTTATATTACTTATATCTATAAAAATATATAATCGATAGTTTGTAATGAATTTAAAATTACCTAAGTGAAGATATCCTAATCCATCCACTTAAAATAATTATAGCGTTTGATTAATGTATTTTAACTAATGAACAGTAAATCTTGAAGCTAACGGGCAATCTTGGACATTAATCTCAAAATGTCAGCCTAACCTGCCTATTGTGATAAGGGGAAATCAACTATTCGCCTTTGTACTTTCATTTACGCCTTTTAGAGAAGCTCATGTCCAGCAGTGGACGGAAATAGATTGATAATGAATGATGTGAATTCAAATTTAAGTGAAAACAATGTAAGAAATTGTATTCGTCAATCCTTTGCACTTACTTCTTATCGGATATATTTCGTAGGCAGCGCGAGTCGTCAGTGTCATCGTCGTCGTTTGTGCTGGCCGTACCACTGTTATAGGAATAAAATGAGAAACTAAATTTCAAAGTAGGTTGAGTTTTAATACTCTTATCCGAAAATGTTCTCCACTAACTTTTTAGACCTACACAACCTGCCTATGCCTACAAAGTTTCATTAAAATCGGTTTATTAATTTTGAAGATTATTGCCTTAACTTCGGAATTAACTTCGTATTAAAAAAATATTGGAAAACAAAATATCGTGTGTCTTTGTTAGGTTGGAAACTTTTCAGACCACCCACGTATGTTTTATTTGCGTGAAAATGTGCCTCCTCCTTTCTACTAAGGGTACTTAAAAATCTCATAGTAATATCCAGGAGCAAAGCCGGCGACAACTTTCTACCCGACACTTATCCCCGAAACGCGTAAACGTAAAGGGTTGTGAAAGTACAGTAAAAATAATGATTACACATTTGAAATGAAATTATTATTTACGGATTTCATCGCTCTTCATTTTTGTTTTTATTTTCCCGACGTTTCGAGTATTTTACAGTGCTCGTGGTCATGTTAATACAAGAAATCATTATGTGAGCCAGTACGAACTGGCTCAGAACTTCTAACCGTCGGAAATCGCAAATCCGACGGTTAGAAGTTCTCATGTCGAAGCGCTCAAAATTTACATCTTTAAATATATTGAAACTTTGTCGCGATAGTGACCTCATTCCTACGTGTGTCAAAATTTCCACTCAAAAAGACATTCGAGGAATTAGATCTTAAACCAGGCAAGTAAGAAGATGTTACGAATGGTGATTGAGCAAAAACGCACCGGTGTACATTTCATAAATGTATCCATAGACAATTCAAGATTTTGAAAATTGCACTTAATAATAAACTTTAAATAAGTGTGAAATTACAAACTATAATTAATGCAAAATGCAAAAACAGGTAAATACCCAAAATTTACAACTAAATTATATGTCAACAATAAGTCTCAAGGTATGAACGGAACGCAACCATTGACCACAAACACAGACAATAGATAATGAGCTGTCTTTAATCTGTCAAAACATTCTCTGGGTGAACTGACTTTAAAAATACAAGTCATTGGCGATTACAGCAAAACGCCATAAAGGAAAAGAAGAAGAAGATAAGCTAAGTAAAGGAATAAATTTTGCAATAACACTGCGAAGACTCCCGTATGAAGAAATGATCTGTAGTGTCGAGGATTGTCTGTACAAAAACAATATACTTTTAAGGAGGATGTAGAGACCATACGTCAAGGAATTTCATCAATGTTACGTCGCAGTTCAGTACCGAAACAATAGCTCCCAAAACATAAATTTAAAGGGTTACGCAACAGACGACAATTACCTATTCTCCTCGCGAATAAAGGAAATGCTTTATATAAAATTCTACAAACAAATAGACGGTGTGGCGATGAGCTCTTCTGTACCTTTAATTGTCGCCGATATATTAATGGAAGACTTTGAGGAGAAAGCCCTTAATACTTCTGTAAATCCAAGGTTCTACAAGAGGTATGTAGATGATACTTTCACAATTTTACCATCAGACACAGTTACTACATTTCTTGGTCACCTTAACTTCATAAACCCCAAAATTCCTCCTGGGAATCCTCATAACACTATATGCCATGCCTGTTTGTATGGATACTGTACCCATACATATTTAAACGGTGAATCTCATCCGTCTCAGTTAGCTACTGTGTGTTTCAGAGAGAACGAGGGATCTGTGACAGTAAACACTTGGCTTCCGTGCTTGAGCATGTCAAGCAAGTCCTAAACGACAAGTTTCGGGTTCCACGCCTCCATCATAGTGACCGAGAGAAGCCGGCCACAGTCGAGCGAGTATCTGCTGCATTATTCTATGTCTGATGCGTTACAGACAAGATTGGCCAAATATATCTTGAAGAGGGCTACTACAAAAACATTTTTCAAGCCGAGAAAAGTAAACTTTTACCATCTTTTAAGTGCGGTATATATTAGTGAATATCATAAGATGCAGGAGTGTAAAAGTTGATTGTGAACGTGTTCTTACATGCAGGACAAACTAAAATATCTCCTAGGACGCTCGACTTAAGGAACACAGCTGACATGAAACATCGACGCTCTAAGAACTCTGGAGTCTGAGATCATATTCTTGATCGCCCCGACCATTACATCAGATTTGATAGACCACAAATCATCGCAAAAGAACACTGATTCCTGCCTAGCGAAGCCTAGCTAGCCAAACTTGCGGAAGTTCAAGACCAAGCGACTCGGGGCTTCTTTTTGTATTAAATTTTAGTAATTAAGTAACTTCCATTGCAGTCAGCCGCCTTGCTTATACTTACTTCGTTTTACCTCCCCCACCTCAGGGATCACAGCTGGAAATCCAACCCTGTCTCATGCTGGGATTAAACTACGTACAAAAAAGAAATAAATCGTTAAACATTTTCTCACCACAATACTCCGCGTCAAAGAGTAGTAGGGACTGCTTTGGGTAGCAACGGCAACGAATTTACAAATTCAAATACGTAATCGACATAAAATGCCCACCGAGGCCTTTATGGTGCAGAACTTTGAAAAGTAATTATAAGTCGCCGTCGAATGTTTGCCAAATTATGGCGAAACTTCTAGAAGTAACCTTCATTGTGCAATGACATGGAAAACTGACAACGCGTCAGCGCTCTTAACAACTATTACCGAAGACTAAAATCATTTAATTGACAATCAAGATTGAACGTAGTGTTATTTCCAATTTGTAAAGTTATTTTCATTGCTAACGTATAACGAACAGTTATATAAGATTTGCGATATTATTGGCATACCATTATATTATATTTTTAGTTAACCTTTGCGATTACCTAATTTATGATTTTATTAGGTACTAGTGAACCGAACTAAATGTGAATGTGTTATACATGTACTAGTAAATCTTCTTATGTAATGATCTAAATCAGGGATTCCCAAAGTGGTCCCAAAGTAGTCAACCCCCGTGGGTAACAGCACAACCCGTGAGATGACACGAACAATGTACTCTCGTCTATACCTGATTCGGTGGATGACAGTGAGGCCCGGGGACTTCAATACACAGCCATAGCCCTGATACAAGAGCCGTGGAGCAGGGCAGGCCAGATACGGGGACTCAATAATTTGAGGGGTAAGTTGTATTACTTTAACGAAATCGACTGCCCTAGAGCGTGTAACAATACAACTAACAATACCTGCGCGCATCCATTAACAGATTTCTGTTCCATAGATGTGTACGCTATAAAGCTACACAGTAAGCAGCACATGAGTGCGGTCGTAACCGCAGAGGCCAGATATGCCAGAGGCGGACGCCCCACCTCCACACGACCTCACCCGACATCACGTCGTCATCGGGACAGGCTCCAATGCGCATCACCCTCTCTGGGGAGTGGCTACAAACAATGGTGCAATGGCCACAGAGGTAAGACCTTAGTTGAATACTTATTTACCGCAAATCCGACCATTTTAAACTTAGGTTCAGAACCAACGTAAATATTATATTATTAAATTCGTAAATAAACGAAGTCATACAATTATTGCCCTCACTCTCGCTTCGGAAAAGCAACAGATCACGTTACGGGATTGCATGTCTCCAATGAGGCATCTTGCACAGACCACAGATGGATCTGCTTCGAGATGCAGGCCAATATGCCACAAACAGTTCCAAGGCGTAACCCTAGGAAAATCGATAAAGCTAAATACTTGCACGTCTTGTCTTCCAAAATCAATAGCTTGGGATCACCAAGTGTACTGGGGATTCAAGGGGAATTGAAGAACTAGTAATATGAAAAGTAACCCTGGTGGGGTTGAGAACTAGAGCGCAAGCGAAAGAAAGTCAGAAAAACCCTAAATAGAGCCATGAACACATCTACTCAAGAAGACTGGGACCTATATAAAAAGTCGAAGTTTGAGTATAATAAATGCATTAGGTTTCGACGAACCACAGAGTGGCAGAAATTCTGAGGCCGCATAGAAACCTGTAAAAAAGAAAACCGGATAAGGAGAGTGTTACCTCAGAACCCAATTTAGTACCAAGCTTACTCCGAGAATCTTAGTGCACATTTCTGTCTTGCACCGATCGATTCAGTCTCATAGGCGGCAGAGACTGATTAATATAGAAGAAAGCATAGCATTCAATGTTAGAATTGGGAATAATATGACTAAATCAAATCATTAATTCATCGTAGTAACAAAGATATATTTCAGTTCCAGTACAGGAGAAGAAACGGACAAAAAAACTCCGTAGCTATCCGCTCTTCTAGATATTTTTTTTTAATATAATTTTACAATTTTGTCTACGCCATAATATTATCTTCGCGTAACCATCAGAATTAGTATAATTATCCACAATATTCGAGTATATCTCATTTACAAGTTGTTCAGGTGTTTCAACAGCATTGCACAATTCATTTGTCAGTACGATTTGGCCATAATTATCATCTATTGGATATATTCGTAGTAGATTTTCGGAAAATTCTTGCGCTTTAATGTCTCCTGAAATTTGTGCTCACATATTTGTTGTACTAAGCAGGCGTTAATTTCAACCGCTGGTGTTGATTTCGGAATGACAGGGTAGGGTATGACGAAAAACACCTGACTATATTAACAACGTTGTCAATGTTATAATTCGTTTCTTTTAGGTCAAATCAAATAGATTTCGTTGAGATGCTCGAGCTCCCAGTTGTGTTAGCATTTGTTTGGATATCGCTAAACATTTATCTTCCAGTAATATCAAAGCGTTGTTAAAAATTTCTACACAAAAATTAATTTCTAAGTCCATATATTGACGTCATAGTTTAGCCAAAATATCGTCACTCATACTTTCTTTATACTTCAAGCATAATCGATCAGTAAAGTAAAGTTCTTCCGAGTAAAGTAAAGCTTTAGCAAATGGATCTTCTAGACATAGGTCTAAAAACGCTGTCAAAGTGGTTCTCGTTGGTGGTTCTGTCGCAACCTTTGCTGCAGTTTCTTTGGTAAAGAAGATGCGTTGTCCGTTTTCTACAGATAGATGGACTACCGCTGGGTCGCGATCGTGTATTGGGAAACCCCAAAGTGCTTCATTGGCATTGATGTAACGTCTCATCGTACTAGTTTTCTTGACAAAGACAGCCATTCCACTGCCCTTGTTAATATACTTGCATACGCATGGATTTAACAGAACTGCAGTATTCGACGTTGATATGAGCTTTGAACATTTTACATAGAAGTGTATTGCATGGAACAACCCATTGATTGTTAATTTAAATTTCTTCGTATTTTAAATTTTTCCGTGAATTTGCCTTATCGTGATCGACGTCTATATTTTGGATATCCGTTTCGCCTGTAATTGTTTCATTAAGAAAATATTTTGAATAGCGTTTTGTACATTTATAATTTTTCATGCACGGATAACTTCTATTTAATTCACCCGAAGGACCATGAACCATGTTTTTCACTATAATTTCCATTCCATTTCCAGGTACCTAACTTTTCCAACATTAAACTATAATAAAATTTTGTGAAACAGCATGGGAGTGTTCAATTAATTCCTAGTGGTTCCCATCCACATATTTCTTTATATTGTAATATCCCTTTTTATAAAATACATTTTTTAAACGTAGAGAAAACTGCGCTTCCTGGGATTTTTTGCAGAAACGTATACATTGCCAAAGGAACTAGTTACTGACTCCTTGTAGTTTAGTAACTGACATTACAAGCTTGTGCTGTTCATAGTATTTACATTATGAATATGTCTATTCTAATTAAACGTATCCCTAAGAGATTTTCGAGTATTAATATTATAGATAGCTCTTCTTACTCTCTTTTGTAAAACGAAAATAGTTTCTATATAAGTGGAATGTTCCCACAGCAAGATACCATAATAGTTTGCTATGGAAACAACTAACATATTATCCTAGCTGCTTCAATATTAGTAATATATCATATTTTTTTTGCAGTATATGCTCCAGAGCTAAGTGTGCTACCAAGTTTGCATGTATGAAGGCCCCATTAAAGCTTTGTATCTAGATTTATTCCGAGAAAAGCAGTAGTATCCACAAGGCCTTATTCTCCCCTATTTAAAAGTACTTTGGTTTTAACATTCGGTGCAGTGAATTAAATGCATTAAGTTTTATTGATGTTGAGAAATAAATTATTATCATTATTCTTTGACATAGCATTATTCACTTCGTCGTGTGTTACAAGTAGCCTTTTAATTTTTAAAGTAATGAAGTATTATCAGCAAATAATACTATATTATTTTTATCCCCTATAAAGTCATTTATGTAGGTAAGAAATATGAATGAACCGAGCTTTGTGCCCTGAGGAACGCCTATTGATACCGTCGATGCGGGAGAGCTCGTACTCAACTTATTAGTTACCATTTACATTGTTAACTCCACTGAATTAATTATAAATTTAAGATTATTTCATTAAATACATTTAGTAATTTCTGAAGTTATGGCAACGTAATCAAACTCGGATTTCATGAGTTTTGCTATAGGTAGAACTATCTGACTTAGGAAAATTTAAAAATTTTAGCAATCTTAAAACAGAAACAAAGCGTAACCTTTTGTTTCTGCTGATTCTTAATTTATAGAATAAAGTTTATAACGATGTCTTGTAATTATGCGCACACTTTTCATTTGGAACAAAACTATTATTTGCCGATTTTATTGCGTTTATTTCTAGTTTTATGTTCCTGACTTTAGCGGGAGGACTGAGGTATTAGACGTCCTGATGTCATAGTTACCTCGGGCTAACTTCAGTTTTTAATTATAAATTTACGTACGTTCTACACAGAAAGTGCTCACCGTATCTCGAGATTGTGCAGTGATATGCTTGATTTTAGATTAAATTTTATTTATTAGAGGATACCGAGATGATAGTAGCACCCAGCCATCTTCTGTATTGAAATGAGAATGTTTTGATTTTAATAGCTTTGGGAATCATCTTTGGTAGGAATCGGGGTACTTTTGCGAGGATCTGTTGTGAAATACCACAAATCCTCGCAATAAAATAAATAAATTAAATCTAAAACCATACAAATGGATCTGTGTGATATGACACAAGTGATCATTGTACGAATAAATTGTTTTATTATTTAGTACTAGTACATCGGTTTTTCTCCGTCCGGCACCCCTCATATATGAAGATTACAGAACTAAATAATTGTTTCAATCAATTGTAAAATCACAGTCATACTTTTCACATTGACTTTTTTTGTGGGTTCATTATTTTCTTTGTTTATGATTGAATTTAGTTAATAACAGTTAGTAATCCTCGTATTTTTTTGATTATAATAATAACTTAAACCTTATCCAAAATTTCCTTGTTAGCGTTTAACACGTAAGTTAAAGGATAAACGCCGAATTAGAACATGTTTTTAGTCTTTCTCATACTTAACCCTGAGATCTTGGATAATTCTAAGTAAATCCGGATAAACCTTAAGAAGATTCCCTCTTCCTGGCATTATTTGAAATCAATATTTTATTATCAAAAGATTAGTTAATTTTTGCAACTAAATTAACAATGACAATATAGTTGGTATAAATCTGACCATACAGTCTTTACAATTAAAAGGTTTATCTAAAAGATGTATTATTTTTGATCGCGTTTATTACGTATTATACAAATTAATTTCAAAGCATTCGGTGGCTACTGGTAATGCTGTAATTCAGGCTTTACGAATATTTTGCAACTTTGAAAGGCGAAATGACTGAAAAAAAATCAAAACATCTTTTTTTTAAAACAACTCGATTGAATGATATTTTTAGAAAAGTGTATAAAATCATATTTTACGCTTTCCAAGTACAATCAACTCAAACGTTCACGTTTTAACGGAAAACGCAACAGAAACGAGGAAAAAGGGTGAATGAAAATTCAGTATTATACACAATTTATTCGGAGTAGAGGCTAACAAAGTTGGCAGGTGGATTTCAAAGTAACCCGTTGACCGTTTCTCAGCAACCGTTCAGTGTCGATTTATGGTTGTCAATTTGATTGCTGAAATTTGTGATGTCGATCGTCTCCAGATATATTATGTCTTCTTCTTCCTCTATGATTAATAACTTAATTTTATTTTTAATTTTTTACAAAGATATTAAAAATTTAAGTAAGCCGTAAATGATGATTTGGTTGCATGTAGTAGGCAAGAAATGGGAGAAAAAGGCAAAAGTAAAAATAATAATAATCCTAGAAGAAAACCGGTATACTCTTAATAAGAGGCGTAAAGAAAGTACCAAATATGAAATTGGAAGTGATTTTACAGAGTTAAGAATTTGTTTAAAAATTAAACCTACATTTTACGAACCTAACCCGAGACATTGGAAATGATCGTTATGATGTTGAGAGGGCTGAGCGCGCAGTCAAGATATCTTTGAGGCCATCTACAGCTGCAGTAAAGTGACGATTGGCCAGCCACATAGCTCGCAGTCATTGGGGAAGAGAGGTTCTCGAGTGGCAATGTCGTACAGGCTATCGCAGTGAAGGATGACTCCCCACAAGATGGAGTGACGACATACACAATATACTTAAAGACGTTGGATGCAGGTGGCTCATGAATGTACATTGAGGCAATTATTTGGGGGAGGGGGGGGGGAGGGGGGATGGGCTATGTTAAGCAGTGGGGTTGTGACAGGCTAGAATCGTAAGACACGTGCTCGGTAATAGAGAAGAACAGATACTTTGAGACAATGCCTATCTCTATGAAATGCCTCCTCCCAATATTTGCAGCGGGAAAGGGTCCGCAACACTAAAATTGCTATTAATAATTTTAGCAGTGCAGGTACTTAGGGTTCGACCCCAGGATATCGCGATGTATTATGCAATTACAGTTATAAACGTAAACGTATTAATATAATACTTACAAAGATGAAGCTTTTCGCTTCCTTGTTGTACCAGCTGAAATGGTGATCGACGGGGCTGAGCCCGCGGAGAGAGACGTATCACAAGTCGACATCTCGAAGCCCCCGGATCCACTGAAACACATATTTCTTAATATAGTATTATATTATAATATAATATATAAATTAAACATTGCAACATTATTTAACGCTCAACGTTACTTACGAGTATATAAAAGAATTTCATAAATACACGTAAAATTAATTTCATTTTATTTATTATTCATTGCTCCTGAAGTAAAAATTTGCAAACCATATTAACAATATTGTAACAATTATATGGTCCATATATATATCTTTCATGTCATTGGTCGAAACAGATTATAGAAAAAACGAATTTCCACTACCATCCCTTACAGAATTTGCGAACAAACTATATTATTGAAAGTTGCATTAAAGAAAAGATTTGTAAATTTTTGTAATGTATATTAGAGTGATTTTCATACGATATCTCAAAGTAAATCAAAAGCGAGTGGGGGTTATGACATGCCCATCTATTTATAAGAATAAGTTACAAAAGTATACATAACTCTTAACACGACATATCAGGGGTCTATATTAATGACTGATGTTTTTAATTATTTTATGATATAAATTCGGCTATGTATTGCAGGAATGAAACCAACTTCGTAACACAAATCTTATGTCACCAAAAATTTAAAAGAAAGAAATTATGCTAAATAGTCATTTTAGATTTGTAATTATATTTGTATTATTGGCATATTTGCCGGTAGTGCCGTATTCAGCCCAATAGTTTGCTGAAATGCCGAATGTTCGGCAAATTGAATAAAGGCACTCGAAGCTTCTTTTTTAAAAAACTTGCATAGTATACCATTACAATATTCATAAAAGAAATAAAAATAATAGTTAACGCAATAAATAAACAAAACTTTACAGAGCTATCAGATGATCATAGAAAAAAAAATACTTAACTTATTCTGTTTCTTCATTAGACTATTGGACAAAAGTTTTTACTAATAGGAAGATTTGCTATAATTCCACCACTCGGCTTTTGCTTCACACATCGGGCTGTATTTTCGGTCGCGCTTTTTCTGAGATGGTTACTCTAGTAATTGTCGGACACCATAGGATGAGGATGTCGGATTTTCGTATGCTCACGAAATACCGCTAACTAGAGTTAAATAAAAAATAGCGAGACCGCGAGCTCACGAACGCATTCTCCATACTGGTGTGGTCATAGACATCTATTTTAATCGTTTAACTCACTTTTTATCAGTTTATTTTAAAGAAAGTGTCAGATGTTAAGCCTGACGTAATCTTAGTGTTCAGGGCATCGATGCAAATCATACACAAGTTACAAAAGTACAGTTTCAGTGGGTGATCCCTTGACCACTTGGCTATTGTGGCTCTGTCGGTAAGTTAATTATTTTATAATTTATTAACAGAAGGAAAGCAATAATTTTTTCATCATCATCATTACGGCCTATCAATCTCCTCATCCAAAGACTGCCAAAAAGGACGGTCCTGAGCCATCCACTTCTCGCAACATTTGCATGTCGTCACTCTCGTCACGCTATCTTGTAGAAGGGTCGTCCTACACTGCCTTTGCCTGTACGAGTGTTGGCGACAAATGTACACACCAGGTACATAAACTTAAAACAATAATAAATACCCGAGCAATAATTAGTTTTAAATAAAAATATATCAATGCTTACAATTTATAAACACTTGTTAAGGGAAATAATATCATAACGAATTCCTTTTGGATATTGGAATGTTATGTACTTATGACTTATGTTATACGATAACTTTGTTAATAATTTATTTTAATGTGTAAGTGTATGCTGAGCAGACAATTATTAATAAATTAATAATCTTAAAAGGATTATCACATCGAAGATAAATCTTACTACTTACTACTCCACCGCCCACACTAGCATGGTTATAACCAGTAGTGGTCCTATAGGACATAAACGTAAATGTACGTCATCAAGGTCGTAAAGTATAAAACTAAATACTTCATACTAAGCAGTACATAAAAGTTCATCAAATCACATCGATCAAGATCAAACTTAACAAACCACAGGTATTATTTTTGTTTATAATGTCAAATGTCGCATTTCTTAATCTTTGTGTTATACCGAAAAAACAAAGCATGAATTATTATTTTGTTTTCATGTTGCACATATAAGCTGCAGAAAATGAAAGTGAAAACAAAAGTATAGTCTGAAAATAACAAATTTACAAAGGATTGAATCAAGAAACATTTTCTGTTTTGTAAGATTATAAGTAAAAATCTGTAGATAGGTTATAAACGGTCCGCGAGTGAAACGTTATATTTTTTCTAAATAGCTCGCCTTCTCTCTGTCTGTCTCTTTTTTCAGGGTTGTCACCTGAGCAAGTACCTAAGCGGTGGCAACGGGAGATTATATCAGCATCAACATTTCTTTATTCTTAAGCATTAGAAAATTATTTGCAGGAAGGTCTTCTTCGTACTTCTCTTAAAGACCATACAATAGGATTTAAGGCTACGTTAGATGACGCCTTTTTCGCATTTCAAATTGGTTATATAAATTAAACAAAAGTTACACAGTGCACCCAGATCCTGCTGTCTAACTGACTTACGAGTAGCTCGGATGGCCGACTGTCGGTGGAATATTAATTGTCACATACCGAACCCATAACCCACAGACTAGTGATAAGATCTCTCATCATTCTGCCTACATAGAGTTAATATATATGAACGGAGCGTTGGAAAGTTTGCGTCCACATAGTTTGTTTAAATATCAGTTTTACAAGCAAAAGATTTTCCTCGCGACTAGCACGAGTTAACTTAAGCCAGTCCAACATAATAGTGCATGCTTAAGCGCCAATTGTATTACAAATTTTGACCAAATGTTCATATTCGGTATAACAACTCACATTCAGTCATCACTATAAATAATCACAAACAAATAAATAAATGTGGGTAAATAGTGCTCACAAGTGCTGACTCTTTTTCTTGCGCGTGTGTTGGTGGTGGATCCCCGCGATTGGTGGCGGCGCAGGCAGCGGAGCGGGCACTTGAGCGGCGACCAGCCCTCCGCTGGCGCACAAGCCGCTCGCACCAGGCACCACCGTCAGCTCGTACGCCGGCACCGTGCTCGCATTCGCCCCACAAGAGAACATTAAAAATAAATAAATATATGCGATCATAGACTGATACAAACACTAGACATTTATAAAGTGCTAAATCGTAGCGTACTTGTTATGTTCATAAGTTTGACTAAATGAAATTACATAAAACTTTAAAAAAATAATGAATAACAGTCAAAATATTTAAATTTAAACATTTATTTTCTTTACCTTCTATTAAAAAAGTTTGCCAGTATGAGTAAAATTAAATTGATAACATGTTATTTTATTCGTTATTACATTATTAAGGGATAAAGTATAAAAATGCAGTTTTGTACTGAAAAATTCCAACACATTTTTATCTAAGAAAAACTGGGTTATCGGAGAAAACCCACTTTACATCACACGTCATAATTCTGTTCAAAAAGTTAAGGTACATTTTTGTACCTACCCATCAGTGCAAGGCAAACTTTTACGCTTGCATAAGTTAATTCATGAGGCATCCATTTCGCTTCTTTTATTATTTTACCAACCCGCGTTACTCACAATTTTTCAACGTCAAACCATGAAACGAATTTCATGGTCATTTGATAAGGTTCGGCCTCCACCATTACTTGGTTATTTACCTTAGTGTCCTCGTGGTTCATTCTTCAAGTGGGAGTTTCCACTACGAAACCGATTAAACCAAAAAAAAGCAGAGATCATTCGTTAGCCGTATCCTATCCAAAGGCAGCATAGATATTGTGAACTGTTTCAGCTGGGTTAGAACCAAGGAGGGTTTTTTATTCGACAATGGCTCTAATTTTGCAGGACGCAACGTACTAGTTTTGGTGTAAAAAAAATTTAATCACGAATCTTGGACTATGCAGGTTTAATTATAATTCAAAGTGGTCATTCCGTTAAAATGGCAACGTCCTACTTTAACCCCTATTTTTATGATTTCATTGTAAGCTATGAATAGGAAAATGAATAAGGAAAAAAACGAAACGGTGGTAAATAAAAAAAAAAATGACGTTCGACGATTGAGATTTATGTTTCTTATTTTGATCAAATGATTTGATTTATGACATGTTTATTAGATTTCATGATGTGATAGTTTTTGCACGAAACGAATACAAACTGGAAACACTATTAATATATTTCCACTAGCTTGCTTGGGTGAAATTTATATACATAAACGATTGTTTGGATTCAATAATTTTGAATCTTGTTTTTCTGGGGTGGGCACCGGGTTTTCTGGGAGGGGTTGTGTCCATTCCTGCCCCTAACTGGCTAAGCCAATAAGCACGGTTCTGAGCCACCTGCGTCCATCGACCTAATTAGTGTAGTCTTTATAATTACTCCTCGCAACTTAGACGCTCCTATCGGTCCCCGTACTTGGTATATCAGATTTGATAGTTTTACTGAGAAGGTTGTTCCGCTATTTGATGGAAACCACTATATTTTACAATCTATCCGAATGAGATGTCAGTTAATCCTCTATCGCTTTTATACGGCAAATTTTATTCGTTTCAAGTTAAAGTAAATATAATTTTGCAAGAATATAAATATTTACATGAATAAAAATTGATTAAAAATGTGCTGAAAAGGTATGTAATGAATAAAAGAAATGAGTCATCTGACCTGCTCAGGAAGAGCATTCAAAGTATTTTTCAAAGTATTCATGTAGTCTAGTAAAGTTTATTGAATTTTATATTATTGTGAACATTTATAGAAAAAAACACCTACGCCTTTACTTAACTGTTTTTCCCACAACTAATTTTAAATATTTATTACATTTGAATAAATACATATTGCTTACGAATTACTTTTTCGATTTACGCGAATGTTAGAGATTGAAATTTTTACGGAATGAACAAATTTTTAAGGAATTTATCGCGTTTCATTTTAGTTTTGTTACTTCTTGACTCCGAGTTAATTTTGATATCAGCTCTAACACCCAAATGTCCGTGAGAAAAAGTTTAAATTAAACGCGATAAATTCTATAAACATTTGTATCATTTCAATAACAAATTGTATTCAAATTCAATAAAATATTAATTAAATTTAAAATGTGGGTAATCTTAATGATATTAAATGAAATTTAAGACAATGTTGGTACTTTGCAAAAACTTTGGTGGACCTAAACAAGAGCAATTTTAGAATTGAATATCGTATAATAGCCAATCGCCGAGATAGTAGTAGCACGCCGAGATGCCGTGATTATGTCCTTACAGAACCGAAAGAAACGACTGTAAAAATACATTTGTAGTACTATCCTGATATTAAAAAAAAAATCAGATATCATATTTTGATTTTTGTGTACCTTTAGTAAATGTCACGTGTGAAAGCCTGCCCTGCTTCAATGCTTATAACAATGAAGTTTATAATATTCAACCTACTATAGAACATCACATTATTCCTGCCGACCTGACCTTCTAATTGATCCAGCGTAGCATTAAGCGGCCTAGGTTTGCAACCAATACTTATGCATTTCATAGTGTCGAATTAATTGCCAATACCGTATATCAAAAACTGAATCCTTATCTCCCATCGAACAAATAACGCTTACACGATCCTTCCCCATGATGAGTGCCGTTGCTTATTCCGAATATAGATTTCCAGTAGTCATTTCGGAAATGACATCAAAGTCACAATAGATTTCGTTTAAGAGCTAACACCTCAATTACATCCAACGGTGTATATTAGCACAACCGGTTGCGTTTTATTTTAAATATTTTCTTGTTTTAAGTAACCAAGATGTTGGATCAAGTATAATATAATCCACATCAGTCTATGTTAGTCCACTGCTAAATATTAAACCTCTCCAAGAAAGCACAAGCAAAAGCTTCAATTAATTACATAATTATTATGGAACATTTGCCCTTTCTCACCACACTCACAGTCCTACTAAATATAAAAATGTACTGCCAAAACAAACAATTCGTGAAATAAATAACGTTTAGCATATGCAACCTTGCTGTTATTTCTAAGAAATTTGCACCGATAAAAAAAGGCTTTTTTAGCAGGAAGGTAAGGCTTTTTTTTTTGCTAAAAAAGCATACGAAATTGAACACGCCAGCGGAGAACAAAATAATAAGGTTTAAATTCGTAAATATTTAGATTTAATAAATAATTTGGAATAATTAGAAATTTAGTAACAGAAGCCATAATATTATATAATAGAATATAGCCTACGGATCTGGAGGAGAACTTTATCGAAACTTATGCACGATTTGCATCGTTGATTTAGACATTAAGAGGGCGACAGATTACCTGTGACGTTAGCCCAAATAAGCATTGGAGAACAAACGACCCCAATATTAAGTATACGATCGTCAGATCTTATCTCTTAAATATTAATACACAGTAATTCTTGCTTTTAAAAAAGAGTTAATGTTATTACGGCGTAATTATTACTAGCGACATAATAACTTTATTACATCTATGTAATCTAATTAAAAAAAATAAAAGAAAAGAAACACAACTTTAAAAATTTTTGTATTATAACGAATAAATAAGGACTTATATAATTCCGATCGACATCTTACAAAAATCAAAAAAGGCCGAAATATTATGGATATTAGAATAATTAAGGACCTCATAAATTTAGGGTATTTCATTATAATAGCTCCAGTTAAATTGGTATAATTTCATCAAGTATCAAATGTATAGTAATATCAAACGAAACATATTAATTCTATAGAGATTAGCTCAGTTAGTAGAGTTAGTGGAGGTGCGAGCGAACCTTGCAATGCGCGTGCGACGATAACAAAGCAACCTTGACATTGCATATACGATGCAGCAATTCGATACGCCGCAGTCGCGGTGAATTGTGAGCTGGATCGCACGCCTGACTGACTTCAAATTTAACCCACTGAACTGAATGTGGTCTCTTTACATAGCAAACTAAAACCCCGCGTGAAAGAACACATAGCTGAGGTGAAACACCGACGCTCTAGGAATTCTCCGGTCTGCGATCATATCCTTGAAATTAAACGCGATAGAATTCGTAAATAATAGTTTCATTTCAAATTAATCCACTGATCCAATATTTCACATTTCTACTTGTAGTACCGGCCATATTGTTTAATCGACAGCATTTGTCGATTTATTCATCCACGTTTGCCTATACTATTAATAATGGACGCCCATGAAAGATTTATAAAAAATCCATATATACATGTAATTTCTATTCCATATGTACAATCATAAAATAATAATGTGTAATAATGTTATGTATCCTAATATGACATGTGGGCTAATGATGAAATAAACAATGCATGAATTATATGAATTAGTTTATGAAAACGTAACGTTGTAGGGATAAGTTTTTGTGGTATTTCGAACGCCGCGGAAGCGGCACGCTTCTGCTATTAAGGCTCTTAATTTTTTAACATATATTTTCTATCTTTTATCAGTATTTATACTTGGTGATAATTTAGTCATTATACTACACTTATAGTGATACAATTACATTAAAGATAATTATACTACTCCTCCTTATCTCATAGGTTCCAAGTCCAGGCGTCAAGTAATAAATAGTACCGGCGAGCAAAAGAACACCCTTAACAAAGCAGTAAACAAAACGTTATGCAAGATCGCGATAACGCGCTGGCACCGGGAGTGCTACAGTTCAAGTGCAAGGTGACGCGTCACGCGATGCGATGCGGACGCGGGCGGCGCAACGATCCCGTTTAACATCAATTTTATTATTATTTACTGAAAGTATCACTGACAATTTCTAGATTTTTACGTGTAATAAAATTGCGACTCGCATTTTGCTGTGTATTCGCTCATAACTACTAGACTTGTAAGTGAATTTCAATGCAGTTATCGTTGGTTTTCATATCATTTTGATTTCAGTTAGGAATTCATTCGTACGGATAATATATTATAATGTGTCAAGAGACTAAGTTTAGTGGTTAGGGCGCACGCTTTAATATCTTAGTACGCGCTTGAACTGGGCTCCAATAAAGGTGCCGGCAAGATTAATTTTTTTTACAGCTTTTGTGAAATAATAAAACAAGTATATCGAAGTACCCGCAACCGACCGACATCCCGCAAATATTTAGCTATGAAATCCTGTCAAATATTGAGTGGAGGTATTTTCCCAGCAGATAGACATTTACAGTTTGGTACTTTTCTTTATTTTTGAAGTACTAATGGGCGACTGCTTTGACATTTTTAAGCGTGGTAGAGCCAAGCGGCGGCTTTAGCTGCTGCTCGAATGGGCCGGCTCGACCGGATTGGTACTACGGCCTCGCAGAATACCGGCGTGAAGTAGAGGGATATTGTGCTTCTGCGTTTTGTTCGGTGAGTGAGGTAACCGGAGGCCCACACCCCCTCCCTATATATATATTAACGACCGGCAACGCAACTGCAGCATCTATGGTGTTGCAGATGTATATGGGCGACGGTAATCACTTACCATCAGGTGAACGCTTGCTCGTTTGCCGTTTTTTCCATAAAAAAAAAGACAACCATCCAGATTTGGCGGACATCCATCCAAAAATACCTAACCTAAACCCCACAGACAAGTGATGGGATGATGGACAACAGCACCTCCCGTGCTGGAGTACCGTCACTACACTCACCAACTCACCCGCCCAGCGCGCTGAGTATGCGAAAATCTTTCATTGATGCCTTCGAAAAAGCTTACATCCATCAGCCAACAGTGGACAAGTCAGTCAACATACAGAATGGATAGTACGGTATTACTTAAGAAGTGTTCAAACGTTATTATTTCTAACCTTCGACTATTCGATAATATAGTTTAGTTAATTGGAATAGCTTAGAATATTGAATTGGAAAGGGTCGTCCACTTAACTTTGCACTAGGGCCACAGTTTGGGAAGAATTGTTCTCCGATAGTAAGTTTACATCGACGAAAATAGTACAGGGCCAATGTACAAATGAAACGAAATGTTTATCGACAGTTTATTCATTATGATGAATATGTCGAAGTAATTGAAGTGTTTACGTGCATCCCCAATGTAAAAGTCCATAAGACTTGTTACTTGACGGCGTAATTGCAGCAATAATTACTTGTTAACCTCTAGTTAGCCCCGAGAGTTATTAGGTAAATATTATTGACTTAAATATGCGACGGAGAAAGTAAATGAAAACTTTTTAGCTAAGTAAGCTGTTTGTGTAATGTGATTGTTTTTTTTAATTTTTATTAGTACATCCTGTCATTGATACAAAGCTGAACAATCCTCCAAATATTACCACAATACAAGGTCCGAAGCCATCTGCATCCATTGGGCAGGTCGTTTCTCCATATTGTGTTCGTATATACGAGGTTGCTACCTCTTGACCCTTTCTTCTCTTACGGTTGTAAATTCTGCAGCTACGTGGTCGACCTTTTTGCTATTTAAGATTGCTGATCTTTTAGGGCTTTGTCGGTAATTTTTTGTTTTCCTAAAAAAAAAAAAAAACCTTTACCTACTCTCAGTAATCCTATTTCGTGGTTACTTGGACAGTCTTAAATCGCATAAGTACAAACACTAATCTATAACCATATCACAGATAGAGAGGGAGAGAGAGACTGGAAGATAAAGTTCATATGTGTGGAGTCGTCTCCGAAACTTTTTGTAATACTCCAAATTTATTTAAATATTTTTAAAAATAGAGCGTTAGTTTGTTTTTACACTTTAACTGTAGACTGCCATTCATAACCATAATACATTTAGGTGCCAGGTAATCTAACTACCACGGAGCAGTGTTCCATACCCACCTAAAGAATTGACATAACCGGTCTCCATTACATTACTTCCGTTGTATTGTAATTGGGTTGCTCGTAAATGATTGAACTTCGCAAATTACTAAACCTCATTATACAAAAAGGCCGGCCAGTCGCAGTTAATCGATTTAAATTGTTCAGCATCCTCATAGTGTGTTCTTTTACAGCGCTTGTTTGAAAGCTTCGGTAATAGAATCGGGCCGCTATTGCGGAAATGCGATTTTAGAAGGTAACAAGAACAGTTAGCTATGATCGACTTTTTATTTACGCTTTGTAAATTTAAGGGAAATTAAGTAAAGTGCAAAATGTACCAAAATGTAATATCACAAAGAATTTAATTTCGGTGGATTAAAAAAGATTTTTGGCATACCGTTGACAAGTGTCACCTATCAACAGTTAGATATCGTGTCACTGCTATGTTGCGGCGAAAACGAAATGACACCAACGTACTGCTTGCTGAACACCTTTAATTGACCTAACCTCTCGGGTACATATAATAAATTGAGAAATTCTTACAGCACGATGTCCATTCACGGTTTCACCTATTATTATGTACCAAATGAATACTCTTTATTACACTTTTTTTTTAATTGACTAAAAGGTTCTAATATGTTTTATATTTAATTTTCTAATTTTATTTCTGTGACATGCTTGATTTTAGTCATCCCGCCCAGCAAATGCCTTCGATCTTTATATTGAAACCTGAATACAAATTCAATAATAAATCAAAATAACTTCAACAATCTGTACTAGCTCCCGCCGCCCACCACGTTCACTCATTTCAAATCATCATCATCATTCATCATCATCATTTCATCCTATCAGAAGTCCACTGCTGAACATAGGCCTCCCCCAAAGATTCTCATCACGGGGGGTTTCCCTTAGTTGCCACGCCTGGCGAGCGAGTTGGCAACCGCAGTTTTTTTTTTGTTCTAGTGCAGGAAGATGCTGCTGCCCATCTCCTAATATAAATTTTTACCATTAGTCGCCTTTTACGACACCCATGGTCAGACGGTTGGCGCTATTCTTTACTTCCGACAGCCACACGGAAATTAAAATACAATATCAAAATGATGCAAATTTAACTTGCAAATTTGCACCCATCTTACACCACTAGTAAATAAAATACAATTAATATAGACTTAATTCTTACATATTTATAACGAAATACCTAATTTCAAACAATTATCATAAATAATGTAGCACAACTTTAACAACAATAAAACATTACTTATTAAAAAAATAACTATAACATTCAACAAATATTAACCATTATTATTTTCACATTTGGGTAAAAAACATATCTTATTATAAGGCCATTTAATTAAACCGATTTTAGTATTGATAGTCACAGCTCTAGTTACACTGTCTGTTCCAGTACGTTTTTCTGTAATCTTACCCAGCAACCACTTGGTTAGTGGTAAGTTATTGTAGTATTTAGTATAAGTTATTTACAATAATAATTACGTCTATTTCAGGTTCAGTCTTTTTAGTAGCCTATTTGTAACGCTGGTTCATAGTAACTAAATATTCATTTGACTACTTCGTCAAAAAGTCCTTAATAATTTTTTTTAGAAAATTTCCATCTCTGAAGACTCGTAAGATGTTTTACATCATTATATTCATCAGAGATTATTATTAAGGGTTCTTCCACTAGAAAAGGTCCGAGCGTATCTTTAGTGTTAGCTTTATTTTTGTATCTTTACTCAAATATGACAGAGGACGTGAATTAAGACAAGCTTCTATCTGCGCCAATACGGATTAGAGTTTCTTCATACGTAAGACCAGAATGGCCGATTTTTCTTGTAATTTTTGTTAATTTTTGTCAATTGAACACGAGCCTCCCACAATCTTCCGAGATTAGGCAAATGGGGAGAAATGATATTCGAGTTTGTTCCCTCATTGGCAAGTAAATTGCTAGGTAGCTGTGACACTGAATGGTTAAACATTTTTTGTAACTCTTTGTCGGCGCCAACAAAACTAGCCGCTGTATAGTGTCTTCCAATCTCCTTGTCTCTCCGTGTGGGTCGTTATATCCGTTACAGTTTCAAGGTGGATTAAAACCATACAAATAAAAAGCAAAAAAGGCGAAAACTACACATTTGAAATGAAACTGTTATTTACGGATTTGGTCCGTAATTGGATTTAACTATTCGATTCTGCGAGATCGGATCAAAATTAGTAAATTAAAGCAGAAGGTAACGATGAGTTAACTATATCATCTGGTCGTCTAACACCTCAGTCCCTTCGTCACCACGGCAGTAAAGCAATCGAAACGTCGGGATATATAAAAACAAAATTAAACGCGATATAATCGGTAAATAATGAGTTATTTCAAATATATATACCCCTTATAAAACCGTGTCCCTCAATGACCTAGTGAACATTTTATTTTGATGCGACCGGTAAAATCCACGTCAGATGTCTTGAGAGGTCTGGTTGGCTTCAACCTATCCTCTGGCTGTTGACCTGTTAACGGATTGTGGTTTGGTCGCCAATATCAGTTACGTTTTACACACGATCTAAAACACTTTTTCACTAGACTTTTTTCGCGAGAAGTCACTACAGAGTAGATATACACACAATAGATAGGAGTAGTGCAATTTTTAAGCCACATGATTTCTATTCACCCATGACGTGGTAATGGTAGGGTAGTGGTAGGTAAAATTTGTGATGCATTCGACTGAACTACAAACTTGTCCTTCGTGACTGTTATCATTTATTTATTAATTCGATATTTTCCTTACTACATATGTAATGAGGCTTTCCTACTAAACCTTGACAAAGCATAGCCCAGAGCTACTTGCATTCACTGACTTCAAACATAACCAGATTAGTAGTCGCTATAATCACTGGAGCGTCTTTCTACACTGCGTATATTGCCGAGTGTATTTTTCTTTTTTTTTTTAAAAACTATTAACCTTCCACTGTAGGAATTTCTCCTGTGTCGCAGAGGCAGTTTACATACATAAATTGCACATGGACAAACACCCAGACCCGGAACAATTATTTGTAGTCCATACAGATACTAGTCCATACAGATACTAGTCCCGTGAGGGAATCTTTTTTTATTGTTGGATTGGGGTGACAAACGAACTAAAAGTCCATGTGATGTGTCAAGTAAACAACTTCCGTCAAAAAACGTTACAGATACATAAACGTCGCCGCTATGACTAAAACTGAATGCCATATAGCACGTAATTACAGCAACACAACACAACAGTAGTTGCAATGCTGCAGAAATCGATAAAAGGGTGGATAGGTTTCCATATTGAGGCATGCGGATCTTTGCATAAATAGTTCCGATGGTATTTTAAATAATATGTTGGGCGTTGGATTTACGCATCTAATGCACTCAACACTTAAGTGGGAATATGGCTATCACGTTATCTCAATTATTAAGTGTTATTTAATAATTATCAGTTGACTTACTTCCCTACTGACATAATTGCTATAATCAGGGAAGTGTACCATGTGTAAGTTAATTCTCATGCAAGAATATTATTTAACTAGTATGGCCATAAGTTTTAATATACAAAATGCATATTTTTTAATTTGTCGAAATTTAATTCATTAATTTCTCTGGCCACGAATTAATGGTTTACGTACTGTCACCATAGGGAATTTAGCCACAGCACGCTCTAAAGATTTCTAAAGATTTTCATTAAAATTATCATGTAACGTTTGGATTGCATGACAGGCATAGACGACTTGAGGCAGGTTATTATGCAATTAGTGACAGTGCGAAAGATACACGCGGCGTACTAAAATAAAACTTATTAACTAGCGAATGCTCGGGACTACGTTCACGTGATATTTGTATTCGCTTCTAAGAAATATACCTTATACGTATAATAAAATTGCAACAGAGGCATTAGGTAGAGAATTAAGTATTTATGACACTAGGGATGAGCAGTAAAGAAAACACTATAGTTAGGTTAATATCGTCTAAACACTTAATGAAACTATAATAGCGCGGAGCCGTATATATGATATTAATTTTCTAAGTCGTATTAAATTACTTAATTCGGGGTGCAAAACAGGCAAAAATCAAGTATTTTTCAAACCAAGATGCTACTGCCAACCAGGGTCAATATGTTTTAGATTTTAAATCAGACAAACTGAAGATGGTTCATCCGTCATTTAATCTAACACAGTTTAACATCGAATTAACGGCACCTTTTTTACGCAATGGGTAAAAAGTTACGTTCCCTGCTCCAGAGTGGGCATGGACAGATTGCGACAGGTTTTCAAAGACCAAAACCCCACACGTTGTTAATTAAAATGTCGTTCTAAATTTTTCATCGTGGATGGTGAATTTATCAAAATCTGCCATAATGTTTACATCGTCAAGTAGGCATCTATAGAGGCTGCATTAAAAACTGCCACTTTCTTTCTACTTGTGGGTATCGTGTGTCCATCGAGTAAAGGAAAAACCTTGAAAATTTAATGGTATCCGTCAGTTGGCGAGTTAGATGGAATATCAAAAAGGGTTTAACCTAATATGCACATACAGATGACGGGCAGCAGCGCATGCGTAGCTATTATGGCAAATCCTCCCACTGGAGAAGGCTACATCCAGCAGTCGACTATCAGCAGGCCCATAAAGAAGACTAAGACCAAGTACCCTTGGCATTCTCGCTTGCTCAACAGGTGCATATGTAATGCCGCCTGATAGTTATCAGGCCCCGGAATCAGTGTCAGTGGTCTAGGTATTTGAAAGGCATTTTTGCCATTTGTCGAACGTTTGACATTGACCTTGATCATGCGAACGAAGACTCAGGCTCAAATAGCAAACGAATAAACTTATTTAAGAATATATTACAATGTCAATACCGTATAATATATAAAGTATGGGTTCACTCGGGTTTGAATACGTCTATTTCTGACCACGCCATTTCCCGGTCATGAGAGCTTATGTTTTGTGTAATAATATCTTAATCAAGACCTTAAAGACAGCCCTTAAAGGCACGCGTAGGTATCGTTGCAGTTCGTGTCAGCATTTGTGACTTCTACTATACTCGTAGCAGGGGACAGCAACCCGTAACTTCGGAACTACTTTGAAGTTTTAATCAACCTTGTCGATTTCGCGTGAGGCGTGCGCAAACAGAAAAACAGACATAAAAAATGTTTTAATTATTCAATTGGTTTTTAGTTCATCCCAAGCATCACACTACACAAAATTTCCGAAAACAATGTACAAACTCATCCCTTTAAGATTTCATCATATTATTATTGGTAATTATCCAGTGTTTTGTTTTAATTCATGCAAAATAATTATTTCGTAAAAATTATACATGGAGAATGGGTGTCATTTACTCAGGATTTTGAGGTTCTTATTACGAGAATGTCTTCGTAATGAAATACATGGACTTTTTAAACATGTAGATATACGTGAAATTTTCGTGGTATCTCGGGGTGCTGATTACGAAAATGACATATATTTACAAATCCACAATGGCGTGCATGTAAGTTTTGAAGTGAAAATTCTTTGGACACAGTTTGGAAAAGTTGGTTAGGGTTAAGCGTTACACTTTACGTTTTCTATGCACGAATCTATAAGCGAATATATGTAGTACGTACGTAAGCAGAATTATACATCAACATTTTAATAATTATGCAAATACTGAATTAATTAAATAAAATATTTAAAAAAAAAAAACTATGGAATCATGTATAAAATAAAATCGACAAAGAAAATACCTTAGTATTATAAAAAAATTAAAATATAGAAGTATATTTTAAAACATTATCCTCTATACTAATTGCTAGTATCTGTAAATTTATTTTCATTTATAAATAAATGCATAAAGTGGTGCTCTATATACGACATTAAATGAAAATGCGTATTCGATAACGCATTTACAGATATTAGAAGTCTTGCATACATAATTCGGTGAATATTTATAGAGCTATCAATACATTGTCAATAAAACATTTCAGAACAATATGTAATAAAACCTTTAAAGCGCAAACGAAGAGGTCAACTGACGCGCTCGCGGATAATAAGACATTAATGAAATTAAAACATGAAGACAAATTTTCCATTCACACGCATAAGAAAGAAATAACGCTTGCGGTGTTGCCAAATTTCTAAAAATAACATGCGCGCGTGACGCTACAAATAGGAAAGAAAACGGTGTGTGACGGCCCTCGACAAATCGGCCCTCCCGGGGTTACTCAGTTCCCTACTGACCTACTGTCCATTTTAGTTAGTGTACTGCCGCTGATTTTGACATAGATTATATTTTCGCCTAATTAGGTTTTGAAACCTATTTACTGATTTTAGTTATGATTATGAGTGGTAAAACTAATCGCGAAAAGGATGCATATTGTTAATAGTTTTATGTAAGTAGTTAAAAACAATTTAATTGTTGATTTCAGTTATGAGACTAGACCTACCGCGGAAAAAACGTTCATCTATTTGAGATGTATGGGTCTTGAACGGATTTCTTCTGAAGTGGACGCCGTAATATAACTGACATGATTGCTAGTGCCTTTGACAAACTAAGTGAATGGTGAGGAACGGCTGTGTTGCGCAAAGTGAGGGCGAACATTCACCGTCGCTTAAATTTCTGCGCAACACGGAGCCGGGGTTGTCAACAATCTGCGAGAGCCCCGCGCCATTGCTAGGAGACCCCCGAGCCCAAAGGAACCGCGCTACATTGTCACTATTGTTTACTAGGTACGTTATGAATGAACCTTACGCTGTAGTTTACTTACTTTATATGGCTGTTTTATAACTTGGGATTTTAATTGGTATTTAGTTTTTTTGAAAATGAAACCTTTTGAATTATGGACGAAATTTAAATGAATTAATTTTACAACATTTCTATCAATCAGCGTATATAGCGCAACACATTGTATGTAAATGTTTTGAGTTCAAACTCGAAGCTTATGCATGGTGCCTAAGATCCATGTAGCGGAGATCCGTTCATCATCAGACTCAAATTTTTGGTTGTAAAATCTCTTTTACAATATCCGAATGTAAGCCTAAACTTGAAGGTTGTTGCTATAATCGAACAACTATGAAGTCTATAATCCAATTTCCAGACATATGGTCATCACCGGACTCTCAAATATTTGGCTGTGAAATCACGTAAGTTTGAAAAAAAAGTTATACTACCGTCATAAATTAGAATTTTACCGAAAGCTAAAAAAAATGGCGCGTTTTTGTAACAGTGAGACTTCTATAGTTGATGCACACTTTTCTGAGTATTTTATTAAAAAATATTGAAGATATTTGAAGATTTTATTTTAGTAACTAAACTGAACTGAACATCGTCTGTTCTTCTTATTTAAAGTACTAACATAGATTTGGGAGAGTAAGTGCTAGTTATTTTTTTTTGTGCGTTATATGGTTAAATGATGCTCCAGGCATGCACTGTTTACCAATGTGTCGATATTCTTATCTGGTTTGTCACTGTAAACAATTACCATTTTTTGTGTAAATCTATAGTTATGCAAATGTCATAAAGATGAGCAAGCCAGGAGCTGTTATAGCTAACATTATTGTCATATGAACAGAAGTAAATATGACGTACGAGGGATTTTGGACAACGGAATCTTAATTTGTATCTAGGTAGTCTTGGAATAAAAAAAAATGGCTAGAATACGTTTATGTACATATAAATACATATCTAATCCATTCCGTATCATCATACTAAAGTTGACAAGAAAAAGGGATGTAATTATTTGTAGCTTACTTCATGAGTTGCGAGATGTATATCTGACAAAGAACGACTGTAATGTTGTTCACCAGAGTCATAGTAATCTTAATATTTTAATACTGTACCAGTCATATATCATAACATCGCCGTAAAAGGGATACTGAGTTATTAATATTTAACCGTTTTATAATAGTCTGTAAGCGAGGTGATTATAAATCGAGGTCTGCCCCTGCACTATTGGTTATTGATACTGGATCTTTGTGATTGTGTTTATGTTTAGATCTTTGTGTTATATAGTTTATGCCCTATGCTAGCTACAAGTGATACTGTAAATTTAGTTCATGTATCTGGTTCTTTACTTGATTGTGACAAGGAAAGTGGAGAGTAATGGAGAAAATACCATCTCTTTCTTGGCTTCTTATGACAAACTCCCAGCACATGGTGCATACAATTCTAATTCAAATAATTATATAAGAACGGGAAGTGGACAGTCAATGATCGGCATATACGTAATTACTAACCTAACCTATTGAATTCCGCAAATAATTAGATCCACGATCTCAGATTAAACCAATGAAAAGCTAAACCACATGGACATATGCGATAAAATAGCGTGGCTAGCGCTCCAAACAGTAATTTCGATCATCTATGTATACTAAAATGCGATATTTTAAACAAAATCTATCACCGGGAATCAAATCAAAGTCACTCGCGTACTACTATGAGAAATTAAAGCTAGCGCTTGGATCCTAATACGGTACTTTACTTAGAATAATAATAATAAAAAAAAATCTCATTAATGAAACACTACAGATCCGTAAACACTATGATAATACTGTCGAAGTTACATGTCTTGAAAATTACATAAATGAATTCTTTATTCTTCGATTAAAGAAAAATAAAGTACCACCGTTTCGTACAGAAGGTACGAAACGGTGGTACTTTACGGACGGAACCTGACGGAAAAGAATCACCGTAGGTATTCTCTTTTTTGACTTTTTTCATTTCAATGATTGTAATCTATACAATATCATAAAAATTATCGGTAGTATTCCGAAGCCAACTAAAGCGTGCTACATGACCATAGTTATCCAGAAAGTTAAAATCACAAGTGCACTGCAAACTCGGACAGGCAAGGCTCCACAGGTATGATGTGGAGTGCTTTCACATGGGTGTAGACGACACCGATGTGCCTGAGTTTTCTGAAATTATTCAGCCGCAATACCAATACGTTAAACGCACTGTTTAGACTATTTATTATCTTAATAATTTACAATTTTTTTTATGCTTTTTTACCTTTAACGAAAAGGTACAAATAGCAAGTTTATTTCTGTTCCACCCTGTTACTCGACTTGTTGTGCTGCTTGGTGGAAAACTCAGGCGATCAGCCTCCTCTAGCTCTTTCCAGCTTTAGGCAATGACCTTTCACTGCGTTATAGTATAAATTATAATAAGCGTTGCCCGGCACTGCACTCACAAATCAGGTATTTTAATTCGTAAAACTGAACGTATTTGTTCAGTGGCTGGTTTACTTAGTGCATTGTAGTAACGAACTTTGCCCAGCGTCGATGGAGACTATTATGTAATCTTCATCACCACAATCATCAGCATAATCATTTACAGAGTAGTACTCCTTGACATAGGTTCTCCTTAAATTTAAAAAGACATGCTTGTATCGGCGGAGATATGGGGATTGGCGACAGTATTTAGGATGCTATTTCATAATTGATATTATACTTAGCCATAATACAAAATCAATAGTACAACGTCAATTTCATCATGAATTTATCCTAAAGATATTGTTAGAAGGTATACACTCACTCACATAAAAAGCGTTTGATGGAACATAAAAGTGAAAACTCGTAAAACCGCGTAAGTTAAAAATAGGTCCCGCACAATATTCAAAAATATATAATAAGAGGCTTCTTAAAACTTTCACACCAATACTAAATACTACCTACTACTTCAAAGTATAACTTTCGTACGTACACGAAAGTTTCGTACGTACGTAAGTTGTGTACGTACGGTATGTTAGAACGATAAACCTCGTTCTAACATACCGATCTCCACCAAAGTTAAAACAGCTTAAAGTGTTTAAATGAATTGAGTGTTGTCACGGTCAGTTCCGATAGTGACGGTACGTTAGAAAACTTCGCTAACGAAATTTAAATAGTGCAGAGTCAGTATTATACGGAATAAGGCGTGGCGCGCGAAAGGCGTGGTCGTCACTCTCCGCCCACATTATGAGACCACGTACTGGACTGAACAGTAATTAGGATTCATCAGGCGATTGTTTTTGTCGCTATGTGTGTGATACGCGAGGCGATGTACAATGGTCATCAACAACGAATAACATGTCATTTGTAATTAATGCACTGTTACTCCGTTTGCCCCTGAAGTGAATATAAATATAAATTTTAAATCAACTTGCATCATATTCGAAGATCAGAGAAGCTTTAAGGCACTATGTTTTATCTAAGGCGAATCCGATTGTAACTTAAAAAAAATTGTGCAATAACTGGTAGTGTGTGATGTTTTAACAAAATATTTATAGTGTGTTTAAAATAGAGTTCCAAATAGAGGAAACATTCAATCGTAAGTGTAACCTGTTAAAGTTATCAATCACGAAGTGTTGTAACAATTAGATATTCTATAAGATTAGATTACTTAAGATTTTTATTTAATTTCCACAAAGATTCAAAAACAATGACATAATTTCTAATTACACGCAAAGTTTTTATGACGTATGCTAGCCATACCTAACCGCACAGCTCTTATGAAATGTCAAAAATAAATAACACCACTTTATAACTATCTTTAAACTATACTAAAATATACTTTTCAAAAACTGGAAAACAATTTAAATTGATTCTTCCTTTGAATTAGGAGGTGAATAGGATCTCTTTACCAACCCATATAGCAACCTCACCTGCACATGGTGCAACCTGGTCAAATCCGAATCCCATAGACCAGTGATGAGCAGCGTTACCAGCGCGAGTACACCGCCAATACGTACTGATTATGGACTAACCTTCCAAGGCATATGCGCCGGTTTTTGCTGACTATTTCCTGAAGAGGCCTATGTGTAGCAGTTGACTAAAATATACTAATCTAGAAGTGTAATAAAAGAAATGTATCAGTAAGTCAGATTCCGAAGAGTGTTACTTAATTTGCTAACAAACACACATGTAAACTTTAATTTGCTAACAAAAAAAAAGGAATTCTACATCCTCTCTCTCATCTCCCAAATATCTTCAGATGCCAGCAACGCATCTGCGGCTCCTCTGGTGTTGCAGATGTACGGGCGACGGTAATCACTTATCATCAAGTGAGCCGCTTACTCGTTTACCCCAGTCCCATAAAAAAGAAAAAAAATGGCGCTTAGTTAACTTTTACTTGAATCTTTTCGGCAAGGCTGCCTTAATGAAATAGGCATTTAAAATAGAGGACGAATTAAGAATCAAGGAAAGTGCTACCATAAGTTTAAACTGAAAATTAGGATATTTATAGTTTTGACATCGTATCGAATGACAACAAATTACACAGTAAACAGAGTCCGTTAAGTCAGTCGAAGTGTCCTTTCAATAGTTTTATTTTAGCATCGTTTTTATGTTATCTCGTTGGCTTATTGTTATCTTTTCTCAGGTTAGGGGAGTTTGACACAGCAACCACGTGAAAAATTCACCGCACACTGATTGTGTTGTTGTCTCCGATTCATATCACGGCAACAACATCAGAATATTATCTATAGTTGTCAACGGTGGTTATAAATGAAAAAACTATAAAATGATGTGCAGCAAGTGTAAGCGAACACACAGGGGCCTTTCGTAACCGATGTAACGTTTCTGTCATAGGATTGAACGAAATTTAGACGCCGTTCCAGTGTGTATATTTATTTACTAAAATGGACGCCCAGCAAAGTGATTGGCAAATTATACAAAATTATAACAACCTAACAACTAAACCTAAAAAAATTTATACAAATTGAAATAAAATAAAAAAAAATTAAAATTGTACTGTTATGCTAAACTGAGAGTCAATTCCGTCAAAGTATCGTTTTTAGTGTCTATTACTACTCAGACATTTTACTCCTTTATTTATAGAAGGGGGCAAACGAGCATGAGGCTCTCCTGATGGTAAGTGATCACCGAAGCTCACAAACATCCGCAACACCAGAGGAGCTACAGATAGGATGCCGGCCTTTAAGAACGGAATAGGCTCTTTTCTTGAAGGTCCCTGAGTCGTAACTGTTCGCAAAACAGCGTCAGTTGATTCTACAAAGTCGAAGATTAAATTTAGCATTTAAAAATGCTATTAAAAATGATTAACGGTGCCGGTCCTGGTAATCAAATCTTGGTCATTGGCGCTCTATGAAACAAAAGTGAGCGCTTAGACCGCTAGGGTAGCTTAGGCAAATATTTTATATTAATAATTCATTAACATTGAATGCCGAAGGGAGAGGCCTATGTTCAGCAGTTGGTCTTATGATAGGCTGAAATGATGATGATTGAATGCTATTACTATACAACTACTTACTACCCTATAACAGATTTTTGGTAAAGACTTATTCGTTCTTACGCGGCATTCTTTGTGTAAACCTACGATATTGACTAAAAAGGCGAAACCGGTCAGATATTAACATAAATTAATAAATTAGTGCAATAAGAAAACTTGTTTGTATTACGTGATAAAATTGCTATTAGATTTCCCCAAAAGAGAACAATCAAAAAATTGTCTATACACCTATAAAATACTATTTTAGTTTTCAGCTATTCCCGTGTGACTTGTTGTCACCCTAGCAAGTCAGGTAGGGTTTCTCTAATCGATAAGGCCACCTTGCTCTACTAATACAATAAAACTAATTAATTCCAGACTCCGACTCCGCCACCGCCCTGCAACCCGCAACCGCTGCCACGACAACATGCCCACATAAGGAAGCACTATAATGCATTACAATATCTGAATTGCACTTATTGTTATAAATGTATTTTTTTTTACAGCACCCGCAAGATGGCACCTCATATTAATGTAGACATTTGGTTTGTCGGACTGTCCATGACGGTCGGATAATATCTGCTATTGATATATCTGCGCGGGTGGACTCATTTCTTTGCACGTCTGCCTCGTCTGAAAACATTTTTCTGAATGAATTTATAGAGTATATAAAATGTCTGTAACATACTCGTTAGGTAATGTTTGAATGTCAGATGTCGCAATAGACTGCATAAAACATGTTCATGGAATAATAACCATGTTGTGTTCGTAAAATTATCACAGCAGACGTCGCTTCTATTTTACTAGAAGTTTTGATTCTTTAATTATCGTCCGTTCCTCAATTACAATAAAGTATAAACTCATATAAAAATCGTTTTATCACACTTTTGTACAGTTTTTTTTTGGTGAAATGAATAAAATGAAATGAATGAATAAATAATAGTATGACTATTATTAATTCATTCTTTATTTAACTACATTATGTCATGTAGATGTAGATTATGTCATTACTAGCGACACCAAATTCCAGCGTATACTCAAATTCTATCCTTTTTCTTGATCTTGTCTTATTCAATGACATAATCTACTTCTTATTCATCATTTAAATCCGTTCAGTACCAGTTCAACACGACTGCAAACAACCAAGCATGCAAACTTTGACATTTATATATACTGAGGTGAAACATTGTACATTATATTATATTCAAATTCCCATAAAATTTCAAATAACTGTTAGTTTAGTGCTCAGGACGCCTGCTTTAATTTTATAGTACGCCAGTGACCTGGATCCTAATCCTCGTCACTCGCATAGCCCGAATTTAAGTCTTGCTCGGCGGTGAAGGAAAACATCGTGAGAAATCTGCAATTTTGAGAATTAAATGCATATATAAAAAAAAACATTCAAGGAAATGTGAAAACTAAACCGCCATCTAACACTCGAGCAGCGTGGCGCACTCTTTCCGGCTCCAAAATTTTGAGAAGGCCTTTGCCCAGCTGTGGCTCAGTTGCAGACTGCTATTTTACTATTTACTTATAAAATACAATGTCGTCACCATTACAGTTTGATATAAGCCACCCTCATGGATTGTCACAAAGCAAAGGCAGACGGTAGGCTTCGTCCTGTGCACCTCGTTTCATTGCCAGTACGGTGTTGACACTTTAAAAGAAAGAGAAGAAATGTTTTCTCCAATGGGCATTTGTTCTACAAGCTATGTCGCCGGCCCATCGCCTCTCTAGCTTGCTCAACCCTAAGGCCGTATAGTTAAACGATCAACATCCTATTACAATGCTCGACACTATCCATTGTAAGGTTAGTTTGTCAACAAAAAAAAAACGTCTGTGTGTGTACTTATGTACGCACGTAAGAAATAATACTTCTTTAGCGTAATTGAACAAATAAAAAGAATACATACCGACAGTTAGCCTCAAATCTTTAAACCCACTTTAAAAAGTTTATTACATAATAACATTTTCATAACGAATACTCACAATAAATTATCATTCACCACCATATATAATTTAAAATCAGACACAAATACACATGTATATTTATCACGGAATATATGTTTTTATCTCCACTGATGTAAAACACGTGTGTTAAAAATACATAAATATTTGAATAACCACTGTCAATATAGTTACTATGGAGACTATACACTCCAAAATAGTGTATAGGCTCCATAATAGTTACCAAGATAATTTAAGTGCGCGCGCATCGTAAAAATTCACTCTCATCATTTTTCCCATACGCGCCAAAGGAAGTATAACTTCAAAAGTAAGCATAAAAAAATCAATTGTAGGCGCGTCTAGAATCTGGCTAACTTTAGAATTCGCTAACATATCTTATTTTGTGAAATATTACAAATTAATTATATCGAAGTAATGTCAAAAAATATATGGAGAATTCGGGGAAGAGAAAGCGGAAGTATTTTAAGTTTTGTGGGGTTCGATGAATTTCAGATAGGCGAGACCTGTACCGACACCTAGGCTGGATATTTCTTATGTGCTAATTTAATGAGTACTCTTTGGAAAACCTATCATATTTTTGTAATCATAATATATTCTATAATCTGTTTCAGTTTCGTTTATACAATAAGAGCTTATGTAATTCTTAATCCATAGATAGGAGTTATACTCGTAAGTAAAAATGTTTTTTTTACTATGGGTAAAAAGAAGCAAAACGAGCATGCGGCTCACGGGTAAGTGATTACTAATACCGACATACGCAACACCAGAGAAGTTACAGGTTCGTAGCCGTCCTTTGAGGATATTTGGGAACGGGGGAAGGAGAGGAAGAGCGGAGAGTGGGCCTCCGGTTAGCTCACCGAACGAAATGCCGAAGCACAAGATCCATCTACTAGCCCGGATTACCCAGCCCATTCGAGCAGCAGAAAAGCCGCCGTTTGTCATAGACATAGATATAGTGGATGAAGTTTTTGGCTTTCATCATATAATGATCGTAGAAAAAGTCACTCCTCAAATCATAGACAGACCATGATTTCCACCACTTCAACTTTATTTATATGTAATAAATTTTTAAAATGGTTCCTGCATTCAATATTTAAAAAGTATACAGTATTTTTAATATGTAAAAGATTGATTCGAAATACTTATTACCAGTCTTTAAACCTATATTATTACAATTCTACACCACATACCAGCGACATGTGCTGGTATTTATAATTTTTTTACGTAAATAATCACTTCGTGAATATTGATCTTGGCGTTGATGGTTTATGTCATTGTGACTTTAGCCGCCATCGGCGAGCGTTTTGGCGCCATTAAACGAGTTTAAATGGAAAAAAAAACGATTATTTTATATCGATGGAATTCAAATAATTAAAATAAGAACCGAGATATAGATGAAAACATTTTAAATAATTTTGAATACAACTAAATGATTCCCTTTTGTTTTAGTTATTTTAGTTTGGTTTTTCGACTGCCAACCGTCAGTAGGGTCTCATAAACCTGCTTTCTGCACTCAGCATGGTATATCCAGAAATCCATAGTTATGCTTGTCAGCTTCTAGTGCCATTACATATTAAAGTAAGGACAAACCCGAACGGGAGTAGGATTATAAACTCATGCGTTGTACCCGATGCAGTCTGAACGATACCCCATACAAAATTGTGTATTATTATGGGCGCCTAGCAGTGAATGTATGACCTAAGTATACGTACGTACCACATTATTCGTCTTGCTAACAACTTCGTGCATAGCGCTGGATAAAGGTCAATCGATACTAGTGAGATACGGATGTTAGTCATCACCTATACCAATATAAGATCAAATTAATATTAATTATACCCCATTATTATTATATATTAAGTATATTATTTACATTTAGATAGATATATACTACAATACATGAGATTAAATCACAATGTATTATAATAATACTTAAGTATGCCCAATACTGGTGTGAGCAGCAGAGGTCAACCATTTTAGACGTTTCAACCCACTTTACAGTTCCAGTTGAGTCTTAGTATCGAAGCCATACGATTTGTATCGTACATAAGTAAAACTGATTGAGACCTCCACATTGGGCATCGAACTCGAGTCTCCCGATTCGGAGGCAGATCCCCGTACCCTTCGGCAATCGTGACTTAAATCACAAGTAATGTTATAAACCAATTAATCAAACGATTAATGTAAGACAAGTTCGTGTGCGACCCTCCCGCGAAACGCCAAACGCGTTCCTCTTTACGTCAGCAGGAGCGGGTGGTGGATCGGGAAAGGGTACGTAACTGGAAAGAAATGCGTGCACACACATCTCTAAGGGCCGTGCGCTATGGCATATCGTGCTTTCTCGCCGCCGCGGACGTGTGTCTTTCGCAGGAAAGTCGCGCGAGAAATTTAACTCCTATAAAATAATTGTTTGTAATGGAGTATTGAAAACAATGACACGCCGATAAACCGAATTGCATGAGGTCAAAATATTATGAACCCCGTGCGCTCGTCCAACCAGCATTGCCGCTGAATTTTCTCGCACCATTGCTTATACTCATCGCGAGTGTCGTTCTTTATACTTTTGTTTCATGTACCGACAGCAGGCAAAACACGGTCTACATCCCTCCTACATGTTTCGCTAGGTTTCGCTCAATCGTGCAGACGTGTTTGTTTGTTAGCCTTCGTTCGCTTCCCGCTTGCAGGGCATGTACCCGGTTTAATACTATCTTTGTTGTTAACTTCCGGTACCATTATGTTTGATGAGAAAATGCAATTCGAATTTTAAATTGATTCTCAGGACTGATTTAAAATAGATTGTTCGCATTTATGGATTTTAGATCATTATAGGGTGTATTAACGACCCTTTGGTTTCAAAATGAATCTTCAATGCTGAACGACAGCCAGTACAAGTACCTAATATTTTATTTGTTACATTCTTGAAACTGCTACTTAGATATTAAAATGTAGTTCGATAAGGTAAAATAATTTCGAAATAGGTATCGTACAATATATTCACATTTTACCTTGTTGCCACGTCTCGAGGCTCACCACAAGTATTTAATTTCTAGCCTACTACTTTTAGAATACACTCAGGATTTTTAACATACAAAACATACTGTTTTTCGATTCCCATACTGTTTGTTTCACGACAAAGAGTAAAGAGCGCCTAACATAGATATATTAGCAATTCAATTTAAAGTGCCTTTTTTAAAGTCCAAGACTTTCAACCACTTATTGAACTCTGAAATTTTTCCTTTTTCGCTTTTTCTGAAATTTTTTTTTTCCACAATCGCCAGAATAGCCTTCATTCATGGCATTTTGCAACAATCGAAATTATATTATTAGGGCACGTGAAGGTTTATCCGACATGGTAATACAATTTAAAAATCGGCATTTCCAAATGCTTACGTAAGAAATACCAGGACTATAAGAAAGCCTCGAGAAAAAAAGTTTTACGATATTTGATTCAATTAATTTACAAATATTTTTAAAGCGATTTCATCCATAAATGTATGAGTTTGTAACTTTTTAGGGCTACTCAAGTTAACAATATTTTGTTTTAAAGAAAGTTTGTTTCTTATTGGTTATTTTTTGATTATGATTAGTTTACCGGTTATGAACTAACTGTTTCGTTATGACCAAACATTTATAAAATATTTACGTAGATGTGACAGACCGCAAGGGTGACTTGCACCAAACCTCACTAAATACAATTAGCGCTCAACATATTTTTAGTTGAGAAATAATGTCAACTTGAAAATCAAGAATTTACACTAAATGAACTTGGAATAAACTCAGTGTAAGTTGTGAAGAAAAAAACCTCAATGATAGGAAGCGGAAGTGCCTGTATAGTTCAATCTACACTAATATTATAGGTAACAGTATTTCGTTGTGCAGGCTAGTCTTCAAGTCCACTAGACCGATATTGATAGATTTGTTTTATAAATGTTTCTTATGATCTTACGTAGAATATAAGCCTCATATATTTGTACGAGCTAGAGCCATGCGGCGGCTTTTACTACTGCTTGAATGAGCCGGCTCGACATGGGGTGCATTGTGCGAAATGGCGAATGAGGATCTCCTTCCTCATTCGCTATTAATAATTTTGAAACATTTAATGAACTGAAAATTGTTTTTTTTTTAATATTTGGTTGGTTCGTATATACCATTATTTTATTCTAGTTTTATTATTTTAATTTAAGTCAGAATATGCTTCAATTCCGTGTGGTTTCGGCGTAAGAATTTGTCACGCCCTTATTTAAGCCTTGAAAACCGCAATGGCCGACGGGCGGGATAACCGTCTCGAAATATACCACTCCAAAATTAAGGTGATCGATGCCGAACGTGCCGATTATGGCAAATCCTCCATAAGGGAGAGGCCATGTCCTGCAGTGGACTTTTTATAGGTTGTTAAGGACTAAGTATGCTTCAGTTGCCTGTGAGACTGTCCTGTTTATTTTGTATTATTTGTTATGTTAAACATGTGTTAAAAAATAACTAAATAGTGTATACCTAACTCATAGGAACCTCACAACGAAACGGAGTAGATTGAATAAAAAAAAATACAACGAAATTTAAATTTCTAAAGTCGAAAATGGATTTTTATTCATTCTTCAGGAGTTCGTTTGTCATTAGTGTTATAAACATTCATACCGACCGAGTTACCTCATTTAGATTCATGGATAACCAGCTGTGCCTGGGTCTTCGTCCACGTCCGAAAATAACAACGTGTCGCTTGGAGGAAGTGTGCCACTCCCTCATTACCAAACACAAAAAGAAAAATGAGAATCAGCCAACTGGGCTCATGCTTAACGGACCTTTGTGATCATCTAGAATACGTTTTGAACGATAGATTATTACAAAGCTTCTATCTGTATATACAAAACTCTGGTGCTGTATACAAAAGCTGTGGTGGTTCTTCGAACATGTCTAACCGCACTTTTCGAGGAACGCATTCCTGGAGTCTCCTGTCTCCGTTTTGACGATCAACATTTATCGCAATATGTAAAAACCACAACTAGTCGTTATTATTATTCAAGCAACGATTCTCCGTCGAAAGTATCGAAATCTAATGAAATCGAATATAGTCGATAAAATGGCAATGCGGTTTAATTGTTTTATGTCACGTGTATGGTAATTACCGTCGCCCTCGAACATCTGCAACAACTGAGGAGCTGTGGGTACGTTGCCGGCCTTTAAGGATATTTGGGGAATGTGAGAGAGGATAAAAAGGGTCGAAGGGGGAGGAGAGGGCCCTCTCCCCTTCCACCTCACTCACCGAACGAAATACAGAAGCACAAGATTCCTCTACTTCACACCGGTATTCTGTGAGGTCGTGGTATTACCCCGGTCGAGCCGGCCCATTCGAGCAGCAGCGAGACCCACCGTTTGACACTACCACGTACAAAATATTCGCCAGGTATAAATATATATATCTGTGTGTGTAACATTTAGGTTTATATATAATTTGGTATAATAAAACAAAATTATTGTTTTATTTTTAAATCCCCATATTAGTTCTCTCCGTCCGTAATTATATCATTTCAAGAATATCTTGGGACTGAAGAATCAGTATCTGGAGAATACCAGAGCTTCGTTAGACAGGTACCAGGCTACGTCACAAGCAGTGCAGGTGAAGTTTACAATAGGAATAAACGATTGCATATTTCATTTATACTCACAACACAATCGTAATTTCTCAATTAAGGCGTCTAAAGTACCCAAGGTAGGTGACAAAAGATCGTTCCTAATGAAGATACGCAGCCAATTAAAAGTTCGATTGCAAAAATAAGAATCAATGTCTTATAAACAAATGGAAACTTAGAAAAGTCTTCGTTACTGGTCCGAGACATTTTCCCTTGTTATTTTATGTAAAGAAAATGGAAAAGATGTTAAAACTCAAATATCTTGATGATGATGTTTATAATCTTTATATCCAATCTTATACCTCTTTTCTGTGTATCACCTTTTCATCTTTTCCTTTCAAATTATATCTTTATAACCAATAAAACTTATACATTTTAGATTATCATATAAAATTACATTATCACCAATAATCTAAAATGTTTAATAAATATATTCCCTTCTCACCGAATTTCTTACTTAAGTTGCATTCTTAAAAATAACAACGAATATTGGTGATAGCCAAAAGGTATTATTGCAAAATTTTTCTATTCGCTACGTCCATTTGTTCTCCATTGTTATCACCAAAAATCAACGTTTTATGTTAGGTCATCCGTAAACAAGAAAAAAAAATTTGAAAAAAACCGAAAATTGGCATGCAAATTCAGCTACACTGTTGGCTGGTTTAATGAATCGTTTAGATCAAATGTCCAACATCGTGATGTTCAATTTATTGTAAGAAACCAGAAGAAGTGACTAATGGTTAGCAAGTTAGGGTTTTTCAAAACGCCTATTAAATGTCTTACGTCGCTGGGACATGATATACGTAATATATATTATGTCATGACATGTCTAAAGAGGCGCAAGAGCAAAAAAAGCATGACATCTTTGAATAAGACGAAATATAGACGAGATATTAACCTCCAAAAACAATCCCGAGTCAAGTTTTATTTCTAGGAGAGGTAAAAAAAAGGATACTGCGCTTAGTCGTACTAATATATATAAAAAAGTTAACTTAATTCTGGACGTGTTGAAGTAACTCTTTTGTATTATGACACGTTAATTTATGTTGATAGAATGAAAAAAATATTTATTCATCAAACAATGACCTAAATACATATGAAATAAAACAGAAAAACTGTGTAAACAAAAAGGGCTTCATCAACTCAGCGTAGTGCTGGAGAAAGACCGCAGCGCAAGTTTTCAGTTAGGACCTACAGAGACCTCGCATAAAAGCACGAACACAAAATTATTGTTGCAATAAGTAGGTATGAGAAAATATCACTGAATTAACCACTGAAATTCCACTGTCATAAGTCACAGCAGGAACAATGAAACTATTATAGTAATGAGGAAATTTGTTATAGTGTTCCTGAGCGATTTTTTTCTAAGTAGCCGCATTTGAATTTGATACAGGCCTTTAATCTCTCTGGCCACGAATCTGGCTCTATTGGGAATTTAGCCATTGCTAGCTGAATTCTGGCTTTGACAGCGTTCATTGCTCTTCTGGTGTGCGTGGCAGCTCGAGTTCGGACCGCAATTCTGTCTTCTTAAAAGTCTAATCAATAACGTAATTTAACTATCACGATGATAAATGATATTTGAAATGGCGCCAAATGCGATTTAGGTTTCTTACATAATAAACGCATAACAAATTTGAATTCAGAGAAAGAAGAACTTTTTAAATTGTAACATTATTCATAGCCAAACTAGTTATAATAGTATACTAGCAGATGAGCAAATAGGTATGCTATAGTATACAGTCTACAGCATCATTGGTACGGTACGTATGGCAATCAGAGAAATTGTATTTCTTGTAATGCTTATGAGAAAAGATTGGAGAAATGTCGAAGATGCTCGGGACATAATATAACACAACCAACGAGGGTCGGAAATCAATAATTTGAACCGCGCACAAATGTAACTAATAACCAATATTGTTTATAATACTTATAACTTATAAACGATATATAACGATAAGACGTCGAGATAACTTCCTAAATATTTTCTTTAAAGGACATTTTTTCTTTAACGCCTTTCAAAGAGAGCGGCATTAAATAAGTACTTAGTAATTGCGACAATAACACATTGTTAGTTTTTAAAGAAATTACTTGAAATGATCAACAGCTTGCCCACCCTACATGTAAAGTTTACCTACCGCGCTACCTTCCTGTGCCTTTCGTAAGAGGCAACTAAGGGAAAATTCTTGAAAATCTTAGGGCATTCTTCTAGAGCAGGGATTCCCAAACTAATTTGTGCAAGAGATACCTAAATTGTCCAGACTGGCATAAGACTTAGTGGTCGTCAATGATGTTGAACAATGATCTGATATTAATGATGAAGAAGTTTTGTTGAATATAAAATATTATAGAAAGTTATCGCCGCGGTTGAAATCCGTCATGATTGATGAAAACAAGACAATAATTTTCAATGAAACTATTAATAACGGATTTTATTGCTGGTTAACTATGACATTAGAACGTCAAACACTTCAGTCCCCCGTGACCAAGGTTGCTGTAAAGCAGGGATGCCCAAACTATTTTGGGCAAGAGACCACTTTTCCAAAATGAGCTGATACCTCAAACCCCCATAACCCCATACTTTAAAAATCCTATCTCTAGTTTTTTATCCTATTGATACAAAATACTTACCAATTTAAAAACTTTGCGGGTTGTTAAGTAAGTAAACTAGAGATCATCCGTTTGTTACATTTTGATGAGACAAATTTTAACAAACTAAGTAGACATAAAATTTTGTAAATATCAAGTGTAATTAACAATTATTAATACGAGTTAGGTAATTTTTTTTAAAAGAACGACATTGATACTTCCTACTAAAATATTAGTAATTCTTATAACAAGTTGGTACAAGTAACACAACTTATACAGTATCTTGAAAGTTTCAAATAAGAACTTGTATTTAATAAATAGGGGTGTACAGAGAGTTCGCCATCACTTTTCTATCGTAATCATGAGGAGAAGCGAAAAGTTGGTTGTGGAACCCTGTTTTGCTACGCCCATTCGTGCTTACCCATATAAATAGCAGGCGTGAGTATTACACATATTTATTTAACGAGTTACATTTTTAGATACTTCCAGTTTGACAAGTATACCCTCTTAAATTGTGGTCTAATCGTCAATGTTTCCTTTTACCGCGCAGATAAGGCGACAGTATATGAACTTGGCGAGCTATGCATATTGTATAATGACGTATGCTTGTTATGGTCGCCGGTTATTTCGCAATCACCGCGTTTATCGCGCGCCGCGCCGGTCTCAGCTCCACTAGTGAGCTAGCCTTTGTATGTAAAGAAAAACGATATAATAGATTGATCAGAACCCAGTGCTGTGATTGTACGTAGAAACCGATAATTGCTATCTCTGGTCTTAGTTAGGTTATCGATGGATGTGTATAAGTAAGATATCCTAGTTTACCAATGCCATGTTCCCCTTTGGTTTGTCGGTAGTCGTATATTACGTAAATTGTTAGACAATGTTACATATTGTAAAATAAAAAATGGTTATACAAAAATTATAAATTAATTGCAATTTTATCCATATACAATTTCATCTAAAAACAACGCCATAGGTATGTGTATAAAAGCATACAGCATTGAATTAATAATTAAATCCAATCTTTATAACGTGCGTACAAATCACTGTGTTTTCAATTTAATATTTTTCTCAAGCGTAGCTCAAATCATGAGTAAAATGTTACACAAGTAAGATTATGAACCCTCTGGTGTCACTTGTCCTGATATGGCTTATAACATTATCACTACTACGTCAGCCTTTTTAGTCCACATCTGAACGAAGGCGTCAAAGAAATTGTCGAGAAGAGCCGGTACATATAGATGGGGCAAACCTTCTAAGAAATTTCTTAGAAGATTTGCCCCACGCTGGGCAAAAGTTGGTTTGATGATCACAGTTCTGAAACAATCGCACTAGTGATGCTGCTCCCCATCACTGGTCTGTGAGATTTGTTTTCGGCAAATTCGGATCGAAGTTTCGCTATCAGTATATCATCAGAGGCTAGTTTATTTGATACCAGGTGCAGCATGTTCTGCTGAGACTGGCTTTTAAAGACGAGACGGTACATTCTCCCATACACCCCGATTGTCTCAAGACAAAAATGGTGCTAATATAGAAAAAATATCTATTTAAATTTTAGTGGAACGTGCCATTGATAAAAATTCGTTTGATCTTGAATTGAGGCCCTCCACGTTTGAACGATATTACAAACGTTCACATTTATCCAGTATTTTGTGACGCTTATTAAGTAGAAGTATAGTAGACACATAAATGTCGTATGACCGATGCCTTTGTCAGTTGTGTGCGCCTTTGTCCCGTATAATCGGCCTGCGGTAACTTAGTGCGGGCTCATGGTATAGGTTGATTGTCAAAGTCTCCTATATTAATCAATTGGATATACTTCAGGTCAGCAACATTACCTACTTCCACTCTGTGAGTGAAAAATAAAAAAAGCATAATTATGTGCCCATTAAATATAGCGTTCTTATGAAATTCTGTAAATTAGATTACAAATGCATTGTTATCGCGGAAACATTTGTAATGTCTTCCAATTTTGAAAATATGTGAGGATCTCGTTACAATAACATAACGTCATGCACATTTGCGCATAGACGGCGAGTAAATTAACCAATGTAGGGTTTTTCTTTTTTAATGGGAAAGGCGGCAAACGAGCCATCGATTCACCTGATGGTACGTGATGACCGTCGCCCACGTACATCTGCAATACCAGAGGTGCTGCAGGTGCGTTGCCGGCCTTTAAGGGTATTTGGGAGATGGGGAGGGGGAAGGGCCACCGGATAACTCACTCACCGAACGAAAAGCAGAAGCACAAGATGGCTCTACTTCACGCCGATATTCTGCGAGGTCGTGGTAGCCCATCCGAGCAGCAGCTAAAGCCGCCGCTTGGCTCTTCCGCGTTAAAGGGTAAAGGGTAAAAGCCATATCATTGAATTCCTTTAATAAAGAATAGTTTTAAGACACTCTTTATGTATACATAAAGATTTTTTCAAAAATCTAATCTAAACTGTGCACTGTGTTAGTGGATAGGTCTAGGCTACTATGCGTACCTATTAAGAATGCCTAGATGTAAGCATGTCGAGTTCCTCTGTTACGTAAAGTATAGTAACAAGCGTAAACAATGTTATACTGAAATTAAATGAGGCGCAGTGAAGACATGGTGATACGATTAAATTAAAAGAGCACTTTGCATTCACATGTACGACTTTTAAATAGTTTGTTTACAGGCTTAAGTAGTTTTAATTTCTCTATAGTTCGCGCAAGCGTAATGTTTTCATGGTCGGATAACAATTCACTCTCATTTGTTTCGCAGGATTTTTTAATTTAAAAGAATTTCGACTTTAATTATATGGTGAAAATAGAAAACTACAGTTATATAAAATTGTGTATGCGTACTTTTCTTCAAATGTGTGTTCGCGTAAATACAAGAAATCATTATAAAAAAATGTGCAAATTTCAAAATTTCAATAGTATTTCTCAAAACAAAACAACAAAAGTCTCTAGTATTCCATATTGCAGCAAGTATGAATACTATGTTTGTTCTTTCAATCAATTATTTGAAATATCAATCAATTAGTTATAACTTATAATAATTAACATAATTTTTTTTTAATGAAACTCATTAAAAAAACTAAATTACACTAAATTAAATTTTATTATCATTTCGTTTTTTATATTTAAGTACATCGATAGTGAGTAAAGTAAGTAAAGACAGACAACGACATTACGGAAATACTGAGTTCGATTTTGAGTATTAGTACCAAAAAAGCCTTCATTGTAATACACATGTGGAAAGGGTATATATTGCACATTAAGTAACAGTTATCAATATTGTTTCTAGATTAAAAAAATCTGCTATAATATTAAACATAAAATGCCAGAACAAAGCATTGTGTTACAAATTACACGAGACTTTTGCCTGTTGAGCTTGCCTAAGTTGTAAATTTGGCTTAATTTAGTGCAAATATGATCTACTTTTTTGACATACATTACAATGTATAATAATGTCGTAATAAGTTAATTTTGCAATACCGTTTGCAGGATGCACATTATTTATACTCAGTTGGTTTTTATATATAAAGTTTGATGGCAGAAAATTATACATCAAAATATTTATTGTACATTATGTGATGCAAAATATTTCTTACGTTTACAATGACTTCTTTTACCTGTTCAAGACGTGAATTGTAACTTATCTGTATTAAATAGATAAAAAAAGTATCGTCCTTGGCTACATATTACGTAAAAACTTGCAAAATTTCTGAAGACAATCTGAATTGATAATTTGTAATTTTCAGAAGAAATTATTATAATAATTGTTACAATTATATAAATATCGTTGCTCTATTTACGATGCTTTGACAAGCCTCACGAAAAATGTATAAACGTTTTAAAAATAATCATAGTAGGCTTGACACAGAATATTATGTAACGCTATCTGTTCCAATAATAGAAGACGTGTCAACACTTTGTACGTATAAGAACTGCCTCCTACATATTCCACGTGCAGTGTATGTGGTGTTACCCAAAAATAAGAGTAAAATTGTTACCCGAATAGATTATAGACATTACATATCGAGAACGGTGCAACTAGATAAATTTATATATACAAATATATAAACATATATTTATATAAATGGTCAGCAACGAGGGATGAAAACAAAACTACTAAAGCGAGAAAAAAAAGATACTGTTCAGAGACGTTTTCGCAAAGTGTAAGGTTTAATTATCGATAAATCGCGACAAGTATGCGATAACTCTAGTGATGGTAATAGATCAAACATATTTTTGTCATGCTAGTTGTTCTACAGAAACAACAGGTGTTGACGAAGTACTGGTACACTTATTGCATATAATTATACAAGCTTTGACATCGGGTATTATAACTGAAAAGTTCTTCGATTATGCACGAATCAGTACATAAAATACTGATTCATGGATGGAGTATGATAAATTATTGCTGTACTGTATTACGATGTCGGAATAAAAACCACAAACGTTACAGATTCCATCATGCGGCAACAAATGAATATATATTCCATACATTGGTATATACATATACTAGTACTAGAAACATTCGTGAACTACACAAACAACGAAAAATGTCTATGAAATATTGTCTATGAAGATACGCTGATACCTTTAGAAAGTAAATGGACTAAAATAAAACTAAAACTTCGGATCCTGAGATAGCACGTTTACAGTTGTATAGTAATTTAAACGTGGTAGAGCCAAGCGGTTGGATCTGGTACCACGGCCTCGCAGAATACCAACGTGAAGTAGAGGCATCTTGTGCTTCTGCACTTCGTTCGGTGAGCGAGGTAACCGGTACCATCAGGTGAACCGCTTGCTCGATTGCCGACTTTACCATTAAATAAAACCTATCCATTTTATTCAGGGATTTGAGATAATATTCATTTGTATTCATTACATAATATTCCCGTTACAACCAATAAAACTATGAAGATGATTAAAAAAAACCTTCATATCAATTTAAATAATTATAACAATATATAATTTTTTAAAAGTTTGTTTTAATTACTATTTAGTTAGGATTTAAAAAAAGAATCAAATAGTATTAAACGTGCGAAACTATAATATTTATATAAATTTTTGACATCATTGAAATATCAAAAAGTAATAAAGCTGTTTAGCATAAACGCGAGTTTTTTTTTTATTTATATATAAATATATTATTTTCTATAATATCTATAAAGTCCATACCATAAAAAATAAAAAAGTTAAAGACTTGATGAGCAAAAGATAATTAAATAATTAAGTCGACGATATATTTTATGAATGTAAGAAATCCCGATTATTTTTGTAAAATCTCTGGTTTCAAATATTATATGACATTAAGGTTGCTGCTATTTAGCAGTCTCAATACAATGTTCTAGATCTAAACATTTGTACAAAAATGGGTAGAATTAGTTATTACATTTACTCGCATTAATGTTTTGAATGCATGCCAATTAGATTTAAAACAGTAGTAGTAAAAAAGTACTTGGTAGAGATAGACACTATCGGCTACATCTTATTCCCTACCTGGGACAGACACCTTACATTATATACAATGGAACCATTATTCGTCGTCGTTCTGTTCTCTGTTATTACCTTTTTTTTTGTAAAATTTATTATGTTACTTGTTATGTTTCAAATTAATAGCGCTAGTCTACTGCGCTACTTATAGTGGTACATAATAAAATAAGATCCGTAAATATTTATTGATTTGTTTAAACTTCATACCGAGTATATATTTCTTGAATTTACACGAACACCGCAAACGAACGAAACGAAACTGTTATTTACGGATTATATCGCACTTAATTTTTGTTTTTATGTTCCCGACGTTCGAGTGTTTTACAGTACAGGGGGATAATCCTCGCCGATTTCCGATTTCCTGTCGATATTGCTGTTCGATATGAATACTGTTTAGATATGATATGTATTAGATACTATGAAATAAGTTACGAAAATTGATAAACGAATGCCTAGTCCTGTAAAAACCTCTATGGCATACTTTATTTTCTTTTAGATTGTATATTTTATTTAATTTAAATATGAAGCTAGCTAAACAAAACACCTATAAAGGAAGCTTTCAATTTTATTTGATTTTTTTTGGTAAGAACGAATTTATTGACCCATTAAAAAAAATTTAAATGAAATTTGTTTTGTTCGGAGTTTCATTTTCTTTCCCTCAAACATTAGACATCCCATATACAATACATCTACAATATAATCAGGCCACACGACGACCGCCGTTGCAATCTATACCTGTCGATAATCGATATTAAAGTTGAGTGAATGCATGGTCCACCACTTTCTATTTATCACACTGCCGTATTTAGTTTTTGGTCTCACCCTAATCACTCCAAAGCAAGATATACGCCTGTGCATAATTAAGCTATAGTTATAAGTAATATATTTTCTTTTTTATATAAGAAGGGGGCAAACGAGCGTGCGGCTCACCTGATGGTAAGTGATTACCGACGCCCACCAACATCCACAACACCAGAGGAGCTACAGATGCGCTGCCGGCCTTTAAGGAAGGAATAAGCTCTTTTCTTGAAGCCCCTAAGTCGTAGCTGTTCGGAAATACTGCTGGCGACAGCTGATTCCACAAAGTCGAAGTACGTGGCAAAAATATATAAAAAATATCAAGACTTACAGGACACTAGATGGTATTATATTGTTTATAATGACCTTTTTGAGTTGTTTTAGTCATTGATTTATTTCACAATTATAAATATAAGACTAAGAAAAAATATAGACTAAAAATCAAAAACACCGCAGGGACCAAACTTTTTTCTTGCCACTAAATTTTAAGAATTTTAATTTAAGTTTGTGTTCCAGTTGATGTCGGTATTCTGCGAGACCGCAGTACAGCAGCAAAAGTTGCCGCTTTACTCTACCACTTTTCAAAAACGTACATTTTTATATCAGGTACTTCAAAAAAATTACCGCTTGAACAGACGGAAAGACCCAAACTGACTTTATACCTACGTGTTTGTATTACTTCTATTTCTTATTTACGTTGTATGCAAAAGTGAATACGATAAATATGGTTAAGTAAAAAAACAATTAAAATAGTCAGATGTAATAATTATCAATGTTTCACGAATTATTGAAAGTGTTATGTAAACTTTCAACTACAAATATTGCTAATAAGAGGTGGGGTTTGTAACTTTAATAACAAAAGATTTCATTTGTTAAACGTATTTTTTTCACAATCTTCATTTCGTTAAGAGGTTCGACCGGTTATAAGAGCGTTATCTTAGATGCAAGGATTACGGATAATGCGGTGGCTAATCCGCTTCTGTTATTAATCTTTATTTATTTATAATATTTATTAATATATTAATTTTTAACAATCACATACGGAAAACGGGTATCCTTGGAGGCTGTTGGTAGATCCACAGCATAAGGGACCGCAAAACCCCATGTTTATTATCCAAAAGAACAAAAAATGGGCAACGTAACTTGGGTATGCTCTGCATAAGTCAGAGGGCACTTCCACAAGAATTCTTCAAACACTTATCGAGACTTACCGAATAGTTCTCGTAAATCTTTTCTTTCTTTTCTTCTTTCGGATTCCTTTTTCGTAACGTAGATTTTACTTTAACACTGAGATAGTCGTACTAAGAAAAGAACTAAAATAATACAACACTTTCGTATAATAATTTGTTTAATATCTTTAACAATTCGTTATTTATTTTTAAATTGAATTATTAAAATGGTTTGATTTATACAACCACTGAATTAATATTTGTTTTCATTGTAGTTGCATACCTACGAGCATTTAAAAAAAAATCAATATTTGTTGTATATTAGAATCTATTGATTTAATTATATTGAAATTCTTTTATATATTTACAATTACGTGCGTTCATTGATTTAATTATATTGAAATTCTTTTATATATTTACAATTACGTGCGTTCATTTTTAAGTTAACGTTGTTCTTTTGGGGTACTCATTACTTTACAAAAATAAAAGGTTAATTAAATAATTAATATTTTTCGTATTATCATATTTTACAAAATATGTTTGTCGTATTAATAATTATTAATAACTCTCATTTTTTAATTCATTGTATTCATAAATTTTCGTAAAGTCTGGCTGAAAATCTAAGGGCTGTTTTATATACATCACGAAAGGAAAAAGAAATATATACTTTACCAAGGTTTAAAAAATATCAAAAATTGCTAATCATTGCCATAGGACATGTACTTACTGGGACAATTCATACTGCTGGTATTGTGCAACGGGTGACTGCATTTCGTTCAAGTGCATGTAGAACTCATGAACGTGCGCGTAATCGCGCGCCATCGTGCGTCAGTTAAGCGCGACCACTCCGCTCGCCGTCGTCACCGGACTGCCGTGAATAAGCGGCGCTTCCTTGCGAGCTCGCGACGCTCGCCGACATACCCCATACGACACCTACGTAAAACACCCCTGTTGTGTCATATGAAAACCTAGTATTTTAGAGTCATTTTTTTTAACGAATATTGCTGCTGCCCGATGTTACAGACGTTGAGGAACAATAAGTTCATGCGCGAACACTTAAGTAAATACATATTACACAAGTTCACTTCTTCTATGTACATACCTTCTATTACTTAGGGCCTTATCCGCTATGCCACAAACAATTTCAGAAAAATTTCGTGAAAAATCATTCCCCGATAAAATCATATCTTGTTGTATTTTGACATGGTTTCGTTTATCCAAGACATAGTTACCAACAAGGGAAACCATGTCTTGGATGTGGAAAAATTACACGGGTATGATTTTATCGAGGAATAACTTCAGACGGAATTTTTGTAATATATTTTTATGCCATAGCGGGTAAAGACCCGTGTTTGGGATAATAGAGCATACTCCGCCAAGTTCTGTTAATGCGGAAAGGAATATTTATGTTACGCTTTGCCTCAAAAACCACCCACAGTCCACCTGTTTGGTTATTGTAGCTCTGCACATGAGGCTTAACATTTGGGAGGAATGTTATTTAGTATGGTCATTCCATTATTTGCCAGATAACGCGAGATTTCAACGAATTTTCTTTGATGGATTTTACAACGCACGAGATGTACGAGGTGGTAATTTTTGCACTGAATTGTTATAAAATTAATACATTAAACGTGTTAAAATTTATAATAACTCATTGTTCCTATAGACAAGGAAACAAAAATGGTTACAAAATCATAAAGCCATTCGTATTCGAAGGCGGGAGTAAATAGGCTTAACAAGCGAACAGTAAACCGGCAAGGTTATGGCCACAGAAGCCCTTAGTGTTTCAACAAGATCACGAGCAACGAGTTTCATGTTTACGCGATGATTAAGGTGATTAAAAAAAACAAAATAGATCGGATGATGCCGCTAAGATCATAATCTTTGCTAATTCCTTTGAATTTGGTATTTTCCAAATAATGACAAAAAGCTCGTTCCAAAATTCATAAGATTGATCAAGTCGCATAAAACAATTTCTTGTCCAGTTTGACGGTTAATAGGCCACTGCTGAATGGAGCACTTGAATATGATCAGATTTTTCATAATCAGAATGAATGAATAGTCAGAAGCACACTTATGACGGCTACGATGGGACTTGGCAGGGTCCCATAGCCAACACCTACGTAACACACGGGAAGAAAGGGGATGACAGGTTTATTCACGCTGTTTCCACAGCATATGTTTCTGTAATCAGCGATTAAATTAAAATCTTTAATGGGTGTCATACAAACTGACCAAAAGGCCGGTATTCACAGGTGATATTTCACCAATACCCCGTAAACGAAGTACGCATAGCACGTTTTATTACGATGCGTATTCCCGATGAGAGGTAAAGGCACAAACGTGAATCCAACCAAAGCGTATCTCGAAAACCTGAAGTGTATTGGAAATAAAAATTTACTGCGCCGAAATAAGTTTAAGCGATCGATGGATGTATATTCGACATATTGCAATAAGAATGAAAATTAAAAAAAAAATTCAACGAATAAAAAAATGACATGAAAAAATTAATATACAAAAAGAATTTGTAATTTGATTATATATGCAAATTATATTATGCAATATGTATGTACTATTTTTATAAAACTTTAGGTAACTATTTTAACTTTATATAATTCATTAAAAAAGTGTAAACTGTAGCAATCTGTTTTGAGTGGAAGTGAATTTTATTCATAAACCAGTTTACGATAGAATTATTTTCTTAAAATATATTACTGTTATATTTCAGTGATTATAAAGACGTAAAAAGTTAAGAAGCGCGAGCAAGAACCAGCGTATTTGAGTGTATTACGTTGTACCGCCCACAATGCCCCGCCCACTGCACGCAAGATGTTTGAAAAAAATTTCTTAAATCAAAAATAGAAAAATTACATAACTTCAACCTGAATTATATGTTGAGACTACATAAGAGGGGAGGGTGTTGGTTAACTTGAGGAATACAGAGTGAATTCAAAAAAGTGTTTAATTAAATGAAAATCAAAAAATTCACGTTCGTTTTAATTTCATATTAGAGTGACTTGGGTGCGATCCCCGGTGCCAGCACCACTGAAATCGTTAATAGAAAAATCAAGTGCTAAATTTACCACGTGCTCGGCGGTAAATGAATACATCCTTTGGAAACCGGCATTTTCGATAAATTATAAAAAAAAAATATTATGAGAATATGCATCCGCCTACAGTGCCCATCGACAAAGGCACATCACTGTCTTGGGTCGGTCAATCCTGTAAAAATACCTTAATATCGAAAACCTGGGGGAGTATTCCCTGGAACTGTTCGGATTGTAGTACATACAAGCGTCAAACTTGGTGTGATTATAGTGTAAGCTCGTGAAGTTTTTTTATTATTGAAAGTAGGCAAAGGCGCCTGTGGCATCCGGTAGATGGTAAGTGATTACCGTCGTCCACGAACATATGCAACACCAGAGGAGCTGAAGGTGCTTTGCCGACTTAAGGATATTTGGGAGATGGAAGAGAGGATGATAAGGGTGGAAGGGTGGAAGGGGGAAGAGGTTACCTCACTCGCCCAACGAAACGCAGATGCAGTATTCCAGCGGTTACGCTGCGAGGTCTTGGCGGCCCATTCGCGTGGCAACAAAAGCCGCGGCTAGGCTCTACCACGTATAAAAACGTGTTGCCGAACTCTTTAATAAAGATATAGAACAGCAGCTGTACGTTGAAGCAATTTATGTAATTGAAAATTGGTCCTCACAATCCAATCGGCCACCCGCAGCTCGTGCGCGCTACGTTACGTACGGTACGGTGCGAATGACGTATCTAATTCAACATTTTCCACATTCTTATTCATGTCTTAAACACTAACATTTCGGGCAGACGTTGGACTAGACTATTGCATGAACAAAACTCTGCAATTGTTCGGTACAGAATTTTTCATGTGTCTGTACAGTCTGCTTGTACTAACAAACATCAAATTTTACATTTATAATAAAATAAAGTATGTCAAAAGGCTATCAGCATTCACTTATTGCTATTTATGTAAACATATCACTTAAGTACATATGTTAAACGTCCTACTAGGTACATTCAGATCGGTCCAGGGGTTTAAAATATAAAATATCTACAGAAAAGTTGTTTTAGGAGAAAAAACCTAATGCATTTAGATGTTAATAAGATCTTGAAAAAAGACTAAACTGAATACAACATAAGAATTAAATGAGAAATATCACTAGTCAGGTATAAGACTACTACTTTTTATTAAACTGGATATTTTACTAAGAGTAAAAGAGCAGCCTGTAGATGCCCACCGCTGGGCATAGGTCTCTTTCTCAAATATCTGAGAAGCATTTGGCTGGGAAGGGTCCGCCACTACAATTAAATGCGGGTTGAATAACTTCACATGTCTTCAAAATGTTTTTTATTATTTTCATTTAGACATACAGCTTTCGTCACGCAGGTTTTTTTCACCGCCGGGCACGTGGTAAATTCAGTTTAGTGGTGCAGGCACTGGGATCGAACCCGGGTCACTCGCGCTCATTTAAACTAAAGCGAGCGCCCTGACCACTAAGCTATCATTGCTCCTATTTTACTAAACTAATATTTAATTCACATTGAAAATTGAGTTGGAAATGTTAAATTATTGTTGCTCGAAAAAGTACTCACTTATTTAAACACTCTAAGAGAGATTAAGTAACCCTCTAGTGTAGGATCATCATCAACATTAGCCTGTGTAAGCCCACAGCTGTACCTAGGAATTTTTATCTACTTTAGCAAAAAAAAAATATTGTAAACAATACTTAGCACAGCCCTAACAAGCGGCAGCTACTGCGCATTATCTGAGAACTCCCGAGTCCTTGAACCAGGTCTCAACAAACCAAAGAGTACCTATACCTATTTGATATTCCATTCAAAAATCATCTAAAACATCCAACAAGGCATCGGCAAAAAATATCACGAATTTATACGAAATAAATTTAGTAATGGACAGAATATGAAAACGAATCTCCGACAAGGTTACACAGCAAGAGTAGACAGTGTTTTACACGTGCCGAAGTTAGTAAACAGGTACACTTCAGGTATGGAATATATGCGTTGTTAGTGTGACGACACAAATCCGATATTCCGACAACGTAAAAAGTGGCGTGTCCTTTTCAGGAAGTACCAACACCAAATTTCATCAAAATCGGTTTAGACGTTTATGCGTGATTGAAGATAATAGTACCACATTTAGTAAGATAATGAATTGAAGAAAGGTAACGCTGAAATATTTTTTTCGACACTAAATTTTATGCTCGGATTCCTCCGCTTTTCTCACTAAAACAAAATTATTGTTAGATTCGTCTACTTTGTAATTAAAAAAGCGACGGAGCAGCACGTTAATTGTGATTCATTATAATTATAACAATATATTACAGTTAAATAAATCACAAATAGAGTTCTGCTCTAATGTGTAATAAAATATAATTGTTTGATGTAATGTAATTGTGACCTTACCTTACCAGCCATTGGCGATATAAATAGTCCACTGCAGGACATAGGTCTCTCCCCTAAGCAATCGCCACCCTCGGCAAGCGGATTGGCGATCACAGTACCGGACACTACGCACATTACGACACTGTTTCTTTAAGGCCAAAGTGAACAGACATTTAGGCAAGCGTGTACCATCCTAGGCCTCATCTTCGCCTTCCATCGGGCAAGATCGAGGTCAAACGCAAGCCTAATTTTCATTAAAAAAAAACTGCTACCTATCATCGGTCTGCTTAATTTTTGTCTGAAATTTACGCGATGGTTATGCCGCCGATAAACGATAGACTTTGCGGTTTTGCAAGACTTTTTCCTTAGTCGCCTCTTTCCACACCCGCGGGAAGGAAGCGGGCGGTATATTCTTTCACCGATACTAAACGGCGCTAATTGTGATGTTTTTTTTTTAAATATATCTAGAGAAGAATACTTAATGCTAGGTGAACTTGTGTCAAAATCTAAATAAATTTTCATGACCATTTCAGAAAGTTATTACACGATTAACGCCGAAACATAATTAATGGTGCAATCGAACAAAAACTACGTCGCTAGAAGACATGGCTATAACTCAGCAAGCGTCGACGTACTGTTACGTCAAGCAAAAACATAATTATGCAGAGTTATCTGAAAATAAATAAACACAACAAAAAAGAAGACCGGTTATAACAGCTACAGATATAATATTATGAAACCGGTTTCCAATTAATTTATGATTTCGAAAATGTAATGTACACTAACTAGATTGTTACAACCAAACGCTAGGTTATTTTTTAACATAATACATAATTTCCCTTTGCCAATCTGTTTAAAATTTCATTTGCTCTGAATAAAGATTACGATGCCCATTATTAATGAAGGCTCAAAATGACATGAATAGCATTCGTATAAATATATGGATGAAAAGTAATTTGATACCTTGCATAACTCTCGTATTCTTAAATGTATCAAAATGAAAATGCTTGGTTTTTTTTCTCGGGAGTTCATTCATAAACTAACACTCATGTCGAAAAATCAAATCGTTGTGTAATGAAAAAAAAACCGTTCCGTGACCTAAAAGAATAACATTTATAAAACTCTAGAACATCAAACCACATTTATATTTGAAAAAATAAATTAATAAATTTACGTACAAAAATAACACAAAGAAATCAAATTATTCCCGAGTCGTGATAACAAAAGGCGGTGAGGTTGATTGCCGATATTGGAAACCAGTCTAAGTGTGTCCGACACTGCGGCCAACCTCGGGAGTGAAACTCTACACTGATAGCTAACACCTAACGCCGGTGTATCCCCACTCTACCAATCAACCGACCTTTAATCCATTTCAGATCGGGAAATAACAATAAAGATTTTAAGACTGTATTGCGAAGTTGACATAAATATTAAACAAGCTTTTACGAATACCATAACAAAGCCTTTCCTATATGTATATATATACATGCGTGAGTACTCACTCAGTGGCCTCAATCCACTTTTCACAACTTTTTTGAGTTTTTTATTTTTAATTTATTTGGAGTGCAGGATATGTTCTTAAGAGGCGGCAGACTCCTTCTCATTAAGGTAGGTCCCACACTCTTACCCTATTATGCCGCCCAAAACGGCAGCGCAACCACGGTTGTGTGATGATGAACACATCTGTGACCTTTTGTGATTGAGGATATTTACAGGTGTCCAAGAGCTGCAGTGTTCAAATAAAAATATTTCATTCCAATAAAAAAAACATACTGTGGTAATCCTCCACTGTAGGGATGTAGAGTAGTAATAGTTACCGTGATACTAATGCCCTGAACAAGAATGTTAGAAGATCGGAGAAGTAGTTTTTTGCATACATTCCAAATTTGCTGGTAGGGAATTTAATTAAGCATTCTTCATCACTGTTTTGCTATTATTTTACACGTCGATTTTGTCATGAGAAAATAGTAACTTTCAATATTGCCAATGTGGAAGATTTACAAAAATATCGAATGATTAAATTAATTCATCATCATAATTTTACGTGAAGGAGAGTTGCCGGTTTTGTCGGGATCAGCAAATACTAAACACCACTAAAGACAGACTAAAACCTACACGAGTTTGAGATACGCTGTTGGCCTCGTCGTCTTAAAATCTTCGGCGGAAAAGAGTCTCCAGCAGAAGGCACGCAAGTATCGCTAGTATAAGTCGATACGCATCTCTTGAAAGGTTTGCCAACACTCATAACGCCTTGGGCAAGCGTATCGGTTTGTGCGGCGTCGGCCACCCTTACACTAGCAACGCTGCTTCCCGTCACTTGTCTGTGGGATTTGGGTTCCGCATAAATATAAATAAAGTGAAGGAATAAAATATAAATAGAGTACGAAAAAATTTCATATGAAAGCTGATTCACTGTAGTTCTGCTGGATGTGCCAAGGGCACGTGCACTGCGGTGAAAAAGAAAAAAAAACCTAAAAATTAATGTCATCTCATTAAAATTGCAATTCGAAGTAATACATAATAATAACATATATTTTGATATATTTTAACAAAAGCCATGCTTGTGTTCAACGAAACGAAAGGATGTGCGAAATATTAAATAACACCTTGAAAGTAAAATAATAATAATATAAGCTAATAATAATATCACTAACATAGTAGGTGATTTTTAACAAAATGTATAAACCTTATTACAAAGCGGAGGTCTTATTTCATTCAAGCCTTCGTCGAGAACGTATTGTCTTGTATACATTAATATACTAAACACACGATCGCTAGTAAAACATCAGCCTTTAAATGTCCCACAGCTGGGTATAAGACCATAATCGCTATTCAGCAATTCTCACCCTTTCGTTAAACAAATTGTTAACCTAGTACAGTACAGTACAGTACAGTAACAGTAGTTTATTAGCACTGGAAGAAAAATAACCAGAAGGATTACTTACATTATTCTTTAAAGTCCTACATCAAAAGAAACAATAATTTGCAAATTACGTGGAAACAAGATGAATACTGGCGAAAATCTAGCCGATAAAACGGTAAGGCCAGAACGTTTTTTTTTTAAGTATTGGCTTTTATATAATCCTATAGATAAACACGATATGCTTCGTAAATATTATATATGGCTGTGGGTCCGGTAGGTGTTGAGGAAAGAGATCCGCCTAGGTGAAATTACAAATACAATGGTTACAAATACGAAAATCTTCAATTATCTAATATTCGTGAAGTGAACTCGTGAACTTTCACCAGTTCTTGACCTTCACAAAGACCACATTCAAAACTAATTTGATATGCATTTTAACCACTGCGTCTTAACCACTTCGCATGAGTAGATAGCCAAAACAAAATAAACAGTTACCGTTAAAACTTTTGACTACATGTTACACTATAACGTAGTAACGAGTAGGGTTCCTTTGTTGCTAACAAAGAAACTGGAAACAAAGAAAAAGGAAATCTGCATGCCTGAGATATGAAAATATTAATTGGAAAATATGATTTCGACTACGTGTGAAGTCCGCCAACCTTCACTAGAGAACCGCACTCTCACTTGTGATGCTTCTCGCTATCGCAAGTATGTGATATTTGGGTTCCGCAAGTTCGAATCGATTTTCCGCTATCATTCAGTCGCCAGAGCCTTGTTTGTTAGTTAGCAGGGTACATCGTGTATATATATATTTATTTATTTTTATTAGTATAGTTCATTCATTCATTCATTCATTCATCGTGTGCAGGTGAAATACTAATAAATACATTTTGCAAATATAACTTGTTTCTAACACCAATAGAAGAATCAGTTACATATAGGCAGTAACAGTAAATATACATTGCGATGTTTTCTTTGTAACTTCTAAGAGGATTTTAAAGCCGTTTTCACCATTGCTTGAGAACTTTCATGAGAAAGATTTACATGTATAATACATTCACATTTGATTTATACATTACAGATCTGAATGTCCGAAGCCGGCACACACACAAGGACGTTATCCGGTCCCACGCCAGACAATAAACCCATTATCGCATCAACTAAATTATGTCGATGAATATACGCCAATTTAAATGAAACATTGAATATCAGCGGGTGCTTATTCACCCAATTTGTCTCGCTGATAGCTACAAATACCTGTTGCTGGTGTCTGCGACAGACGCGACCCCCCGCCCCGACCGAGTAATATTTCTCCACAAACGGAAGCTAGAAACGTGCACATTCGAGTTTCATTTAATTCACTTAAACAATATTACACGGCGGTGTAGTGATTTTAATTAATTTATTTACTTAAACTTTATTTGTACACCTTTATAAAGGTAAAATATAAACAAAAGTATTATAAAGGGCGGATTTAATTAAAATAAAAGGATGTGGTGATTTTTCTGATTTTCCTGTTCTTTTCTAGTATTTTTATGGACAAGGTGTCTAATAATAGTAGAGTGGAAAATTTGATGACTTGCTACAAGCTTAATATAATTGAAACTGCATAAATAATTTAGTCGCAATGCCAATGTCGTAAGAGAAATATCATCAAATAACGTGCGAGGCGTACTGCGATAGCCAATCCGTCCACCAAACGTGGCGAGTACGCGAAAACCTCCCTGTTGGAGAGGACTCTGTCCAGCATTAGGTAACTTAGAGGCTAGTTTACTCGCCCTGTCGGGACGGGACTGGGTCCTTTTTCAGACTCTTCTGTTTCCAATTCGCACTATTGTACCGAGGTCGCACCTCTCCATGCCTTTATTTTAATGACACTCGACCCAAGTAGCAACAGCCTTCCCCTTCACCGTTGACCAGGTACATTAAGTTTGAGCTGTACATTGCCGATGTACTCCAAGGGATCTCGTTCCGATGTGCCCAAATCATCGCAGCAGATATTCCTGATGCTTGTCAGCAGATGCTTGGCAAACGTGACATACGTATTCTGAGGCAGACGCGTGCACACTGTCGCAGTATGTTTATTTCAGTAACATGTGTTGGTATGCCTTTTTGTTACTTCCAAGACAGGACCTTTAATTGACTTATTAAAGAAGAAGAATGTAATATATAATAAAAATCATAACAGACTTCAGGCCTAAACAAATCTAGCTTAGCAGGGGCCGTCTCTGCGGGAGACGTTACGAGGCCATTTTGGCAATTGCTCATACAATGTTGTCTTTTGTCGTTTCAGGGAGCCACCGTGCTGAATTAGACTCGATCACATAAACTATGACCCGATATGCGTAGGTTGCTTTTCATATATAAACTTTTTTTTTTCTTAGCTTAGTATATAAGCGCAGACTACATGCTGTATTGTCTAACATCTACGGAAAGACGGACGTAGACGGCACAGTGCACGTTGAGAAGTGGGTTTAATTGAAACAACATATGCCATCTTTAAGCTACATGATGTATATAAAAGCGAAAAAACCACGCACAGACTTATTACGAAATCTCAGGAATTATTTACCCTAGAACTACAACCATATTTTTTGAAAAACTATAGTGCGACACTGGTTTTGGTCTATATAAACGAAAATAAAAACAAAGATGTTGTAATTTGACGCTGGGAAGGATGAAGATTTTACGAAAAAAAGGGCTCATAACTTCCTGTGCTTTTGAAGTTAGAGATACAAAAATCAGCATTTAGATTATTAATTTTAACCAATAAAATACGTGTTAAACAGCTTTTTGAAAAACTACCCTCAGAGGTTTATGTACATTAAAAATGAAACTAAATAAAATACCCTTCAAAATTTACCTGATTTGTTATTAGAATATAATAAATACATATACATGCATATGTGTATCATGTTTACGAAGTCGCAAGTTACATTATAATACAGAGTAATGAATTACAGCATAATTTAGCATACTAAGTTCGAAAACATTAATTAAAATTAAATGAAAATGAATGTTTTATGGACATATTAGGTATTTGCGATATTACTACACCGTTGCATAGATTATCTTAAAACGTACTAAGAAGTCTTGGAACGATTTGTCTAAACCTATCGATTAACTTTCCTAGTGAAGTCAACAGAAATAAAAAAAACTATTAAGTTATTAGTTTATCTAACGGATAGCGCAAATAAAAAAATCAATATTGCTTTTTATATAGATGCAGAAAACACTCGCTCATACTAGTAGCAAAACGAGACGCCCTACAGTAATATTGTTATATAGATTGTTATGTATAAACACAATTATTTTATGTGTATATTGTAGTTTATACATTTTATTTACATAGTTATATTTAGTAAATTTTTAAAATTAGGTTCGAGAGCATTGATGAAGGCCCCGGGTATTAGAAGATATCTTTTATTTTCGCCATCGTAATAAGAATGTACCTATATATGTATGAATTGTACGTATACATTTCCACAGTTTTTATGTATAAATTATCTAGGCTATTGTATTATAGGAGTTTAGTTTATTTTACTATGTTGTGCCAGGCTAAAATTTAACACAACGATAGGTTGACAAAACACCTCTAAGCCGAGAAGTCCGCCGTTTGGGTCCTTATTATATAAAGAAATTCCAATAAAAATTAAATTAATATAAAATAACTAAGTCGTATGGAACATCGCTAGAGCATTGCGAAACGCGGGCTCGATACATACTAACTATACATAAGTTAAAAACAAAATTGTATACCATCTTGAGTTAAAAAATCTTCAATGATGACTCGTTAAGTGATCAACGTAATAACATTGTAGTTGGTCATATTTTTATTAAAAACGTAATCATGGAAATTTACTGAAATCATATTATTATAGTAATTTAATGTAACAGAATGAAAATAAAAACAAAGATGTTGTAATTTGACGCTGGGAAGGATGAAGATTTTACGAAAAAAAGGGCTCATAACTTCCTGTGCTTTTGAAGTTAGAGATACAAAAATCAGCATTTAGATTATTAATTTTAACCAATAAAATACGTGTTAAACAGCTTTTTGAAAAACTACCCTCAGAGGTTTATGTACATTAAAAATGAAACTAAATAAAATACCCTTCAAAATTTACCTGATTTGTTATTAGAATATAATAAATACATATACATGCATATGTGTATCATGTTTACGAAGTCGCAAGTTACATTATAATACAGAGTAATGAATTACAGCATAATTTAGCATACTAAGTTCGAAAACATTAATTAAAATTAAATGAAAATGAATGTTTTATGGACATATTAGGTATTTGCGATATTACTACACCGTTGCATAGATTATCTTAAAACGTACTAAGAAGTCTTGGAACGATTTGTCTAAACCTATCGATTAACTTTCCTAGTGAAGTCAACAGAAATAAAAAAAACTATTAAGTTATTAGTTTATCTAACGGATAGCGCAAATAAAAAAATCAATATTGCTTTTTATATAGATGCAGAAAACACTCGCTCATACTAGTAGCAAAACGAGACGCCCTACAGTAATATTGTTATATAGATTGTTATGTATAAACACAATTATTTTATGTGTATATTGTAGTTTATACATTTTATTTACATAGTTATATTTAGTAAATTTTTAAAATTAGGTTCGAGAGCATTGATGAAGGCCCCGGGTATTAGAAGATATCTTTTATTTTCGCCATCGTAATAAGAATGTACCTATATATGTATGAATTGTACGTATACATTTCCACAGTTTTTTATGTATAAATTATCTAGGCTATTGTATTATAGGAGTTTAGTTTATTTTTACTATGTTGTGCCAGGCTAAAAATTTAACACAACGATAGGTTGACAAAACACCTCTAAGCCGAGAAGTCCGCCGTTTGGGTCCTTATTATATAAAGAAATTCCAATAAAAATTAAATTAATATAAAATAACTAAGTCGTATGGAACATCGCTAGAGCATTGCGAAACGCGGGCTCGATACATACTAACTATACATAAGTTAAAAACAAAATTGTATACCATCTTGAGTTAAAAAAATCTTCAATGATGACTCGTTAAGTGATCAACGTAATAACATTGTAGTTGGTCATATTTTTTATTAAAAACGTAATCATGGAAATTTACTGAAATCATATTATTATAGTAATTTAATGTAACAGAATGAAAATAAAAACAAAGATTTTAAACACAATCGTGTGCGTTATAATGTGCAATTTCTGACTTCTAAAATCTTTGTTAAAGTAGATAGAACCATTTTTTTCATATCTTCGTTGAATAGTTGCGCGTGAATGAAAGTTATATTATTTCCCAAGAATATTTAATGACTTGTTAGAGCGCAGATAAACTATTCTAGCTTGAAGTAACATTTTATTTAAATATATTAAACCACTGTACCAGCGCTGACAGTTCTTATTTTTTTTTGGACGAAACTAGCTTCAAGTTCTAAATTAAATACTGCAATCATTTCTTTCACACGTTTCACGTTTTCAGAAAAAATAATGCATACTTTTTCTGAAAATAATTATTTAGGTCTGTTTGAGATTCTCCCAGTTTTGAAGCCAAACGGCCAAGCCAAAAGCCATTAGCAACTGGCGTAACTTGTAATTTATTTGTAATAAATATGATAATATTCTCTAATCGCATGTCTCTGTATAATTTTAAATGAATTATAATGACATAAAATCAATATTCCAAATAATATACATTTTCTGTGTGTTTTTGTTTATTTTAGTGATATAAAACATTGTGTCACTTTACAGATTATTATCAAAGTACCGAAGGAACTGTTACATCGCTCTCTCTCTCACTTAACATGCCAATAATAAGGAAGTTATAACATACGATTAAGACTTAACTGATATGAAGCCGGGCTACTTGACTATTAAATACGCGTTTACAACTTAAGACTGAGTCTTTTTCAAGGTTGTCATAATGTAAATGTGCTATTGTATATATTTCCTAAATGTATATTAATAGGGAAAAGTTTATGAGTTTGTTAGTTTGTAGTAAGTATCTCTCTTTATCATTTACACGTTACTTTTTTTCCAGGTAGAGTTCAAGCGGCAGCAAAAACTGCTGCTTGAATAGGCCTGCTCGACCGGGATAATACCATGACATCGCAGAATATTAGCGTGAAGTAAGAGGCAACTTGTGCTTCTGCGTTTCGTTCGGTGAGTTAGGTAACCGGAGGGGCCACTTCCCTCTTCCCCACACACACACCCTCCTCATCCTTTCCCTTATCAACATTCTCCCTCCATCCCTGCAGTACCTCTGGCGTTGCAGATGTACGTGGGCAAAGGTAATCACTTACCATACATGTTAACCGCTAGTACGATTGCCCCCTACGTATGCATTGCAAGTTGTGCATCCCACGCGTGGTGAAAAGTGCAACGGTGGACCCATAAACTACAGAGCAATGTGCCCGCAAATTCGCAACTCTCTGGGTGATATCGCAGGGGACCCGCATCGCACCTGTTGGAGTGAAAACCTATTAGTTACTTCTTGAACTTGGAAATTTTGGATGGATTTGCAACTCTGGTTACCTTGTCTATTGCAGGGTGAACTTTTATAATACATACCATCTAAAAAGAATTGTCTTGTAAGGCCAGACATTGAAAATGATAGAAATTAATTTATTGGTAATAGGTGAAAACGGATCCGAATGTCGTTTGAAGGCCTGACATTAATTGCCGTATACTATTTAAGTCCATTGCTGAAAATAGAGCTCTCCAAGAAGGCGCCATCAAAAGCTGGCATGGATTCTCTAAAAGTTTTGGTCTTTGGGCAAGCCCGATGGTGAGCGCAGGGCCGGTACCCTAGCATTAACAATGCTGTTCGCCATCACTAGCCTGAATGAAATATAGGTTTGGCTATTTCGTATGGAGTTTTGCGTCATCATTCCTTAGCCAGAGCCTCGTTTGTCAACTACCTGGTTGCACCACGTGTAGCTGTGGCTGATATTTAGAGAAAAATATTGTATATTCCCCCTTTCACCAGTTTCTATATGCGTCTATGTAGGCGATATAGATATGCACTATCCATATCTTTATATACTAGTGTAGATACTCTAGACGGTGTCGAGGCCAAGTGAACTATCGTGCGGCCGTCAACTATTGGAGAGCATGTTTGTCCACCTTCATTACTAGTTTATCTTCGAAAAGTAAAATAATCGATCCTTGATACCATTTGTACATGATGTCATAGAATTAAGTAACTACTCGAGTCGGATTATAAATTTTAACATTTAAGTTTATGTACTTGTTTAGGTGCAGTTGATCTTAGTGTTTGAGTCCGTTGACACGTACACACGGAGATAGCATTCACATGTACGCCACGTCGCACCATGTGAGACAACCATACTATACATTAAAGATCATTATACTCCCGAGGAAAGCATAGTAAAATAAGTCGGAGGAACTCAATTTTTTTATTGATGACGAACGAAAAAGAAAAGTTTTCATCGCGAGTTTTTAATAATTAGCGAATAGTTCACAAACTGTACGAAGGTGTTTTATGATTCAATTAAAACATTTTAATAAGAGAACTTCTAACTATTACGTAAAAATAATAAAATTGCATTCGTAATTGTTCGTAACTGTTCGTACGCGTTATGTTTTTCCAACTACCGCTGGCGCTGGAACGGGATGCCGCCTGAAGCAAACTATACAAGTATTTTAAGTAAAGACAGGATGACCGAAATCTGATCGGCGCTTTATAACTTACCGAACAACATGAGGTTGTTTACTTAAACCAACATATACATCTTATATGTAATATCTAATAGTTATACAAAATACGGTTAGAAATTTGGTATAGGTTAAGTAAAGATACATTGTCTAATAACTAATAGAACTAAGTACATAGGATTTTTAACAACAGCACCGACCGAACAAAAGCGCTGCGGCAGCATTGCTGGCCGACTAGAACACCCACGGTAGATACGCTGTTGGCCCGGTGGAAGAGACTCGCGAGCAGAAGGCCCGCAAGTTACGTAGCAAAGGCAAGCATTGCTGGAGTTGTATCTCTTTTCGTTACTGCAGTCCAATATTAATTATTAACATTTAATATCTCCTGCCTGTAATATTTACTGTGTTGTGGCTGCTAATAAAGTTTTTTTTTCTTTCTTTAAACATGGATCCTTACACTATATAGTGGTACTTTTTGGTTTGTCCGTTAACAAGGATGTCACGTTTTGATATAAGTAACAGTTTGTCCTGAGGTTAGTGCGATAGTGACCCCAATAGTCGATAAAACTTTTATAAAATAATATTACTAATATGTTTCTCATATTTTTTTTTGATTGCTTTCTTTTAGGTAATCATTACATTAATTCGTGATTATTAAAAATGGTTGTACCTTTTTTATATTTATTATATAAGGCGTGGAATAGGAAACATATCATTCGAAAGGCACTGGAGTGCAATGACACTATAGGTGTGCACGAAAAAGAAAACATGTAGGTACTTGTATGTTGCCGTTAAGGCAGGTAAAATAAACAGAACAAACATGGTTTTAGTATACAAAACATGTTACAAGATTCGCGGTTAACTTCATCTTTGCTCTTTAACACTATTTCCTCATAGCCATCAGGTAATGGTCGAACTTTACCCAAAAGGCCATACTGGTGTAAATAAATACTAGATAATTTTATTATGGGAATGGTAGCAAACGAACAAGCGGCTTACCTGGTGGTAAGTGATTACCGTCACCCACGTACATCTGCAATGCCAGAGGTGCTGCAGGTATGTAACGGTATTTGGGAGAAGGGAGGGAAAATGAGGAGTGGTTTGGGGAGGGGGAAAGGCATTCTGAGGTTACCTCACTCACCGAGTAGAAGCACAAGATGCCTCTACTTCACGCCTGTATTTTACGCGACCGTGGTACCAAACCAGTCGAGTCGGCCCATTCGAGCAGCAGCAAAAGCCGCCGTTTGGCTCTACCTCGTGTAGGATATTTGGAGATACAATTTAATTAATTATTTAAGTAATTTTTCAATATAACTATTAATGATTGAGGAGACACACAAATACTTGTGCATTTAGCTTACGAGCCGAAATACTGATTAGATAATAGCAACTACGTAGGTCTTACATAAATTCACCAGCGGAAAGTAACTTCAAGGCAGATACTCCTTAATGTACTTTTTATTAGTACCTGATATGTCGGTAGCGCGTCATAATTTAAGGCCGCCGCGGCTTCTTCTCCCGGCGGCTTCACCTGGAATTAGATTAGCATTTCAAACTGATAGCTATGCTACTTGACACTAGAAATAAACTATAAACTTCCCTGCTCTGTGTACTTTAAAAAAACAACAATTTAAGTTATATATGAAGTATTAACCTTAGCGCTTATAACGAAAAATGTGCATAAGTTAGTAGTTATCAGTTTTATGAGTTGAGTTATTTACGTTATTTTTAGTTATAGTTAAAATAAAAATATTTTAGTGAGTTTACGATCAAATAAAAGTTACAACACACATTTTCAACTAAATTAAGCTATATTTTATAACTTGTTGTTCTTATTAACCGTGCCAGGTAGGTTTTACTTAAAATTTATTAAATTCGCTATTTAAATTTCATGGCAGAATATGAAATGTCATGTACCCTGCCGGGCGAAAACACTATGCTACTCTACACTGTTTCTACCTTGACTTCACTATAAGGTATATATTGTTAAATTTGAGCATGAAGTTTTGGTTTAACATAATTATATAAATAATGTAGAATACAAACTTAAGGCAACAAGTAAGAAGGTAAGGGAAGGGCGGCGACTATGCAAGTAGTAATTTTCCTGCCCAAAGTTAAATCAACATCCGGTATTTAGTAATTGGACGCACACAGAAGTTAGCTGTGGTTGAATATTACACAAATCGCCACCTTGTAAAAACATGCTCATCAGAAGATGTTTTTATAATAATCATTTGCCTTGCCATTTGTCATTTCTACGTGAAATTACATAATTGTGAGCAGAAATTTGGAACGCGACGGTATTAGGAAAGTTATATAATGCGATATAACTATGTAAATGAATAATAATTTGTTAATTGAAGTATTTATGAGAAGTATATATGAAGTCATAATTTTCCTGGTTTGACAACGACAGAATAATGATGGTAAAGCAGGAAAATTACTTTCCTTATTCTTACTTTTGTATGGAGATGTCTTTATGTAATTGGATCATTAGATTTGACTGTGATTCGATTAAAAAAAAACAATAATCGTAAGCTATTGATTCCTTATCTTGTAGATTCGTGGAAATAGCTGTATTATTTTGAAAATTATGCATTAAGGTTTAAGAAGAAATACTGGAGCGGAAAAAAAATTAAAAAAGAAGAGGTATCAATGTTTGAAACAAGATGAAGTAAAGTTATTCAAATTTAAAGAAAAAATAAAAAAAATAATTAAAGGTGAAGTTTGCTTTCAAATGTCTAAAGAGTATTAAGGATTAAACTTCTAGAAAATAAAGATAAAAAAAACAGTATAAGAATAAGAAAAAAGAATAAGCTGAGCAAACAAAATCAATATGGTCAATACTAAACACTAGTTCACCAGCCTCTGACAAGAGAGCTATTGTTGGTCATCGAAGAGCATTAAAAATATGATTAGGAAAATAAGTTAATAAAAGAAAAAGATGACTATGGATATTATATCCAGCATGAAATTAAACTTAAATTTTAAACCTTTCAAAATAATAGCAAACGAACAGAAGAGAAGCTCGGAAATCAAGAAAAGATTATTATTCAGTGAAGTAATGAAAAGGTAGTTGTCGGAAAATTTCACTAAAAACTTAGAAAGAAAAGAAGATATATGCAAGTGATATAGTAAAGAATATTGTAAAATAGTGTTCGTTTGTCTTAGCTAAAGAAAAAAATTATACCCAAAAGAGTAACGTCAGTGAATATAAACCGTAAAATGTTACGTACAACACAAAAACGGAAATGGTCAAATGTAAAAAATAAAACAACAAATGTTTATTACATTCGTCGAAGAAATTACATAGAAAAGATAACCGGGAATATGTTCCAGTTTCTCTCACAATATTCTATAAGTATCAATCATTTTTGATCTTAAGGCTATTAGTTCACGATTGAGACACCTTTGCGTGGTGCAAACACAATATTGGGAATGTAGCGAAATCTAATGATTTCCTTGAAATCATACGCTGTGACAAATACAATGAAGCATGTTTGGCGCGACAATCTCTTGAATGTAAAACATTAAAAGAAAATTATGCACAATTTGACAATAATATAAAGATAAGCTGCAAACAAAAGAAAAACACGGTTAAAGAAATCGAACTTTGAAGATATAGTCGAGCGCTTGCCACAGCCAGTATTGTTTATCAAAAGCGAATTAATTTTTTTTACAAAATTTCTGTATCTGTTTTTGAATAATTATCTCCCCGATTCTTGCGTTGCTTGATAGCCGGATGAGCCTAAAATATGATATGATGATTGACACTACGTAATTAAATTATCTCGTTTGTGATATCATTACAATTATATTTGGTAGTAGAACATAATTACAATAAAATATTAATGTTGGCAATTGTATCTTTTAAATAAAATATTATTAAATAATTTAAATATAACCTAATTGTTTTTGTAGTTGATTGCGTTTAATTAACTATCTAATGTAACCCCAAAGTCATTTTGAAAATTTTCAAAATTTGAAAAAGTCTAGCTATAATACTTTCGTGTATGAAAATTGATATTTTTGTAAATAATCAGTGGATAGAAGGTAAATTAAAACCTTTATAACTTCTTAAATATTTATCAACATTTTTCAGGGTTTAATTTTTACCCACTTACACACCGAGTATTGACGGTAGTTGTCAACGGTCCAGGAGATATTATGGTGCCGTAAGTCAGCGCGAATAAAAAGGCCTTCACTCGTTCTTTACCTTCCCCGAGAAAGGTTTAGATGCAGTGTCAGATGGACGAGACGCTACACAACCAGACCGGAAAACCAATCATTTGTTTTGCATAAATATTTACTTCAGCTAGGATAGCTTTTCGAACACAGGACCCAGTCAGCAGTCAGTTACGTTAACTACTTAGTCGTCAAAATAAGTAAATACTTGGAAAATTCAAGACTACAGATAGCGAGATATCTTGGAGATGAGTAGTTGTAGAAAGATGTTGATGTTTCGCTAAGTGCCGCAGTGATGTGTAATATGAAACGGAGACGACCTAGCTTCGAATGACAACATAAGAACCTCGAGCCGACGTCGAGCTTCTTCACAGCTTTTGCTCCCGGCGATTGCAATGTTTCCGTGTGGCTGTCGGAAGTAAAGAATAGCGCCAACCCTGTCTGACTATGGGTGTCGTAAAAGGCGACTAATGGTAAAAATTTATATTAGGAGATGGGCAGCAGCATCTTCCTGCACTAGAACAAAAAAAAACTGCGGTTGCCAAACCGCTCGCCAGGCGTGGCAACTAAGGCAAACCTCCCCCATGATGAGCAATCTTTGGGGGAGGCCTGTTTTGTAGTGGACTTTTGATAGGCTGAAATGATGATGATGATGATGATTGCAATGGCATTTTCAAGGCTTAGTCGATTCTAAACATACGGCCATTAGTTTCTTCCCTTCAAATTCGTTGGGCAGCCTTTAAATAATGGAGGGTTGTTTATGTTAAATCGAAGAAAACATGTAGGCTAACCATTCATCTATTCGTGGTACCGAGCAGGCCGCCTTGAGCCTTGAATCAATGATAACCCCGCGTGTCACAGCCTTCGTAATACGGAAATGCTCAGATGCGCATGCTTTGTTACGCAAAAAATAGATACGTAAAGGCGCTCTATTATCGATAATTTAAATAGCAAACATTTTTTCAAAAGAGTGTAGTTCTTTTGTTCATTATATTAATAACACAAATGGTGTTGGAAAAAACTATCCCATAATTGTATTGTACATCGTTCGTCGGGCCAGAAATATAAGTGTGGCGATAATTGAGTTTCATTTACCAACACTTCTTAGCCGTGTAAGCCTTGTGGTCAGGGCGCTTTAGCGCAGGGTTTGTTAACAGCAATCTTAAGTGCTGTATTTACCACGTGTTTCGGCGGCGAAGAAAAACATCGTGAGGAAACCTGCCAGTCTGAGAAATTATAATAAAAAAAAATCGAAAATATGTGATGTCCGCCAACCCGCACTTGAGCAGAGTGGCGGACCCTTCATAGCTCCGAAACCCTTTCAGATATTCGAGAAGGAGACCTTTATCCAACAGTGGGCACTTACAGGCTGCTACTTTACTTTAATTTTTATTTACCAACATTAGAAAATGAAATTATATTCAAATGAAAATAGCCTTGATAGAATCTTCGTACTTAATGAAATACACAAACATTAAATATGAGGTCAGCCACGGCCAGGTTTTACTACTTAAGAATGCCACAAGGCGTTACAGTGTTAACAAGCGTAAGTTGTAATTATTTGTTTGCATGACGAAGGTACCTGTAGTATATATGTACTTCATTTTCCTCGCTACGTTATTAGCAGTTACCATGTACCGACCAGTAGTCGATGAATTCGTAAAAAATAATAATAAAAATAGACTCTCGTAAGAAATTGAGATATTTATATGGAAAGTAAGCAAAAAAACCGGCCTGGTGCGAATCGGGCCTAGCTGTATTAGAGTTAAAGCCGTACATATGACCAAACAACGCGTTAGCTTTTGAACTTCTTCGTGAATCCGATTTCAGTTTTTGTTGTTTAAGTCCAGTATATGGTTACTAGTTTAGTTTTTGTGATAGACCTCGTAACAACTTACAACTTTGATGTTTTATTTAACTTTTGCTTTCCATCCTATGCATAATTTTTTTTAAATAAAACTCCTATCTCATTTTCAATTTAGTACTTACCAAATATTCTGTGAAGCGAGTTAAATGAACATTTCCGCCAAGATCTTGTTGCGGATTATTAAAAAAGACCTAAAGTTAGGTGCTTACCGTCAATACACAGGCCGTGCTCTAACTACAGCAGCCGAAGAGAGTGGATCGATCGAAATGCTTGCTGTTACGATGTTCTGGTCAAAGACACAGAGGAGTGCTCTTTTCAAATGAGTTTTACGGTCAAAATGACAAAGTGTATGCTCACAGCTCTGAAAAAGCATTGAAACTTGTTGGAAATGTTCAATGTGGACATCATCTTGCTTAAGTCATGGCTTGGTACGGAGTGTCCTATCAAGAAGTTATGAAGCTTAATTAGTGAAAAAGGAGCAAAGACTTCGGCCATAGTTTACCAGCGATACACTATTTAAAAATGTACCGTGGAATTTCCGAAAAGACTGCTCCTGGTCACAAAGTACTAACAACTCAAACCTGGCTCAATGACTATGTTCCACACTTCATAAGAGCAGAAAACTAGCCCTCGTACAGCCCATATGTGAACCTTTTGGACTAAAGATTGTGGTCGGTACTTGTGGTAAAGTTCTAAACGTAGCTCTGGCAATGAGTCTGTCATGAACTTACTTTAGAACTAGTTCTAATTTGGAGCCACATCTAGATGTGGCTCCAAATCCATCCAATCATCAAAAAAGAGGCGGCTCACAATAAAATTGTTGTTAATTAATCGCTGTGATAAATACACACAGGTTGAACACATAGGTTTTTTTTTATTATTACACCGTTCTTTAAAAATACATATTTTAATGTGTCACAGAACATCATCACGTCTTCATAATATTAGGTGTACTATAGATTAAAAAACCAGTCGGATTCTTGTCCATTCAATATAAAGAAATTAGATACAGCGGGGTGTATGGGGCGAATATAGCATTACATTCTCCAAATTCCAATCTCACCTGCACGTTGTGCTAGCAAACAAACGAGGCTCTGGCGGCGGAATAATAGACTGCAATGATAGAAAGCAGTATAATTAGACGGTACCGGTGACGGTACCGGCACTGTGATCACTAACCCGCTTATCCAGCGAGATGAGTAATCTTCCAAGAAATAAATGCCAACTTTGTCTAACGCTCTCTAGAGAGGCCTATGTTCAGCAGTGGACCAAAGTTTATAAAAAAATAGTGGAAGTAGATATAGCGGTATATATATATACACTCATATTTATTGAATGTAAAATATTTATATTTTAGACTTCACCGGCACATCGTGCTTAAATTAGATAATTATGCAAAACTATAAGGTGGCAAATCTAAATGTATTTCGACATTTTAATTTTAAATATCCAACAGATTCTTTAGAAGTAGCCACCAGGATACGAATAAAGAGCTACGAAATTATGTGAATCACCTTTTCGTTTTCTATTCGATAATTCCAACATTGAAAATTTGTTATAGATCAACTACAAAGGATTTCGTTGAATGTGTTTAAAATTTTACGTATACGCCTACTAATGGAGAGGCACAAAACAGTATAAATCTTGACATGATGAAACGATAATAATTCTATTATTATGATACGTGAAGAAATAAGATTCGCTGAGTGAGGTAACCGGAGGCCCACTCCCCCTCCCCTGGCCTAATTTTCCCTCCCAACTCCCTAATATTTTTAAAGGCCGGCAACGCACCTGCAGGACCTCTGGTGTTGCATGCTAACAATGGACTTATGTTTCAAGAAAACTATTGATCTAGATTAAAAGTATCTTAATTTGATATTCTACAACATAATTTACCTACCGCTTCTATTCTATATACGGAACTACATCTATCATTGAGTTCCGTTTACTGCAAATGTCGACCTCACCTGCACGTGATGTACCCTGCTAGCTAATAAACGAGGAGAGCCAGAGGGCAGCAGAATGATGGCGGAAAATTCGCCTAAACCCAAATTCAACGAACGTGGAGAATGGGCATCATAACTTGTGCCATGGTGCCGGCACTACGCTCACTGGTACAGCTGCCTTTGCTGATTTTGACCAGCTTGGTTGTATGGCCAGCAAACCTTTCAAAAAATGCATGCCGGCTTTAGCTGATGCTTTCTCGGAAGACTACTACTACAGCTTAGAACTTAAATAGGCTGATGAAGAAGAATTGCTATCAGAAGGATTCCTTTTTAATAATCTGGAATACATCTAATGATATCACTCAATAAACAAATATATAATTCACATGTGATCAGAGAGCGTTGTGGAGTGAAAGATGATGTAGTGACACGAATTGAGAAAGGGATCCTGAGCTGGTTTGGACATGTGGAGAGGTTGAATGAAAGTAGATTGACGAAACAAATATATGAGGCGAATGTAAATGGATCTCACGATTAAATCGGAGACGTTCTGAAAAAAGGTCAGGTCAAGAGTACTCTAAACCAACGAGTAAGCATGCGAAGATTGATGAAAGTGGGAGAAGCGAAAGACGTATGTCAGGACCGTAGCCAGTGGAAGAAGAATGTCTCTGCCTACCCCGTTGGGAACATGGCGTGAATATATACATACATACAAGTCGAGTGAAATCGTGTCGTGTATAATTCATTAGTCAAGTAAAAGTGTTAAAGACGCATATTATACACTTCACTTCACTGTAACTGTGTCACAATCAATTAACTAATTCTTTATGTAAATTTCTACAGACAAACTAGATGGCTTTAGCCTTATTTAGTACGCGGTATGATTTGCCTTTTATATCCTTAATAAGATAAGACCCTATAAATTCAAATATACCCCTTAAGGTCAATATACAGTTGTTGTTATATTAAACAAACCCTTCAAGTGTACACAATTAGTTCGAAGTCCAGTGTGGAAATTACCATTATGTATGTAATACATAGAATGTATGTATTTTTATTATTTTTATGAATGTGAGTAATAAAAAACTATGAATTTGAAAAAAAAAATTGTTATTTATGTTTGTATTTTAGTGCCACTTGCTATAAGATGTTTCAATTATACTACTTTAATCACTTATTCTTCATACGAAAAGCTTAAAGCTATTTCGATATTTCGCGACCTGTGTCGGGTCCTCATTATGAATTTCAGTGGTTAACTAGTAGGTTAAGTTACTCACTTATCCAGGTTTCAGTGTACATATTCCGAGAGGACAATATTTTAATGTCAATCCACTTCACTATAAGATCAGTTGAAAATTGTAAATTAACTTATTGCTTAGTAGTCAGCGCACCTGACTGCTGAGTCATGGAGCCAAGGTTCATACTATAATATTTGATCGAGTGTTCGAGTCTTTTTATGTTGCGTTGTATGCTGCCACTGCTTCTGCCCCTTCTTCCAATTTCATCGCACTGTACGGATAGGGACAAAAGAAGTAAGTGAGTGCCACAGCTTTTGTGTTAACTCATACTTTCGGCCCTATATGCGAGCCAACTTGACTACCGTCGATAAAAATGTGAAGTGGCAGCTGTTGTCGAAACCTGATCATCGAAGCATCGGTTAGTAAAAGTACTCGTGATAAACTTTTCACTTATAAGATTTTTAAATGAACTGTTGGGTACCACTCTTATCGATAGTAACCCAACCAAAGGTGTCTTACCTCCTTAAAAGGCGCCCTTGAGTTGCCGAGAGCCCCCCTCTATTTTTCGGAAGTCTCTACCTTTTATCGTATCCAGCGACGCGACGCCGAATCAACACTGCAGCGTCGTTGCTCTCTATTACTTTTTATGTACCGGCAAACGTAAAAAGTAACAAAGAGTTCGCGAGTCTCTTCCACCGCCGCTGTAAACGCCCCCGAATCAATAGCGTATCTCTGTTACGTGGTGGTTTTAGTCGGTCCGGCACTTAATACTGATTCCGACATAGCCGGTCAATATCTTTCCCACGAGTCATAAAAAAATTGTTGGGTAATCTTCGTCGACCCGAGCAATCACAGCAGGCCACACTGCCCCATATCGTGTTAGCTGATTTCATTTGTCCATGATAGATGATGAAATGAAATATATTCATTTCATCATCTATCATGGACAAATAGGACAAAAAATAGTTTACCAATTGTAAAGTAGAAAAAGTAAAGTAGCAGCCTGTAAGTGCCCACTGCTGGGCAAAGGCCTCCTTCTCAAAAACCAGTATCAGAAAGGGTTTTGGAGCCGGGAATGGCACGCCACCAGGCTCTCCAGTACGGGTTGGCGCGGAAATAATATTTTTCAATTATTTCTCAGGCATGTGGTAAAAACAGCACTTAAAACTGCTATTAACAATTTTAGTGGTGCCGGCACCGGGATCGAACCCAGGTCACTCGCGCACTATGAAACTAAAGTGAGCGCCCTTATCAGCTCTACCGATTTAAGCTTGGGAAAATAATTTCTATAAAAATCCGGTATAGGTATCGTAGGTTTGATTAAGACGCAGACTATCTTAGAAGCCGCGTAGAAGCATCTGTGACGACAGTAAAGCGAACAAACATGATCATCATGAAACAGCAGCATCAACGTTTTGTCATCACAAACAAATATTCTGCGTGGTGATTTATTCTGCCAATTAGCGACGCCGAATCGTTAGGGGATCAAGAATTCGACCCCTATGCCGAGAGCACGTAAAAAAGGGATTTAGGTACTCGACTTAGCGGCCCTCCGCATAAGGGAATGAATGAATCAATAAATGAATTAATGAAAATTCTTCATTATTCCGCGTAAGAAATTAAAATTTCGTTTGCAATTGTAATTTTTGACAATCTACAACCATTTCGTAATATGGATAGGAACCGATTCTTATGACACCGGAAGTGCTATAGGATCTTGTAGTGTTCTATTCCCTTTAGTATTATACAGATGTGCAAGTTTATACGTTTGACGTTCAATCACGTTCAAAGTACTCAATGGATTTGTACGTAATTTGCCTAAGATTCATATATTTACTATCATATCAGCCTGTATCCGCCAGCTGCTCGTAGTATATGTACATATATGATAGAAGTTTGTTCGTGTTTTTGACATCAATTGCATAGGTTCAGAAATACCCATATCAAATTCCAAGTTTTTAGCTCATTTTGTTATTCAGGTAATGTTTGTCTGAAAAGTTTCGATGACATTTTCATGATTTCGAAGCTATGTTATCAACAGATACCCTTCCTGAAGTTTGGAATCAATAGACATTACGAGAAATACGGACGAACTTTCGAAATCTGGATTGGAATTCTGTTAGTTCAATTAGTTATTCAAAAAGTTCGAATTAATCTATAGAATTATATTGCATGTAGAATGTACGGGGACTGAGCCGTGGTAGCCTAGCAGTCAGTACGCTCACTTTAGTTTCATAGAGCGCGAGTAACCTGGGTTCGATGCCCGGTGCCGGCACCACTAGAATTGTTAATAGAAATTTTAAGTGCTGTTTTTACCAAGTGCTCAGAGGTGAAGGAAAACATCGTGGGGAAACCTGCATGTCTAAGAAATAATAAAAACATTATTTCGAGAATATGTGAAGCCCGCCAACCATCGCACTCGAGGATTCTCGTATTTGAGGAGGCCTTTGCCCAGCAGTGGGCACTCATAGGCTGCTACTTTTACGGGGACTGTAAACAAAACTAGAGCATTTATACGCAGATGTGGCATCCACTAACGGAGATTTCGCAGTAACAGAGACAGAGTGCAATTAATCTGTATATGATGCGGAGATAACTGCAGTATAACGAATACAATTATTAGATGCGATAAAGCGAACGGGCGCAAACAGAGCTGGGAGATTCTCGTTGCCACAAGTGGTTATCTTGTTAACTGCAATTCGCTTTTTCTAGATATTTTCATTCAGTCTATGGTACAGAACGAGTTGATCCGAATGTATGAGCACGGCTGTATAGGCAGCGGGCGGAGTGAATAGAGCAGCGACTGGACGAAGTGAGGCAGGCGCTCAAACAACTTTAGCCCAAAAAGTCTGCGGATCCAGACGGAACGCCTCCTTACATTTTTAAATATTGTCAGTCAGTATTAGCAAAGTCGTTGCTTTATATTAACAACGTGTTGTGTATGTACGACATTAAATAAAAACGCATACTCGGTATCGCATTTCCAGATAAATTTCAAGATATTTTTTAAAACGTTATTTTTTGCAGATGTCATATGTTGCACAGTAGCAAAATAACCGCAAACGGCGTTCCCGACTCTTGATTCACGTTCAACTAACATTACTATTTTAATATGTGATAGTGTCTAAAATACCTGCCTCTTACTTAATTCGTCATCGGCTCTTGAGCTATAATACTTTCGCGTTCCAACTATCAACACACTGTGCGATATTTTGTGGTGTTTATAGTTTATACCCACACACTTTATTGATATTCTTTATTTATAAGTTTCAATAATGTATTATAGTTTTAGTATTGACAGCATGCAACTACATCTACTCTAGTATTAGATTTTTTTGCGATGTGATGATGAGTAACACTTTACCTATAACGCGTTACCTATTTAAACCAAATGTTCCGGAGTGGCAGTTAATTCTAATTTTAATTCCAGACTTTCTAGGTATGAAATAGAAAAAAAATCATTGTACAGTTACTTCGTTAATCTTGATATGCTTAACTTTAAGATTAATCGCTGTGTATAACATTTAGTTACACATTGTTTCTAAGTTGGACTCTAGTAGCCCTAAGGATCCCTCGTGAAAAGTTCTATTAGTTTAACAGAGTTCTTACAAGAGATATTTAAGACCCTACCATAATGACTATGTCGTCGGCAAATCGAACATGGGAGATACCTACGCCACTCGCTGCAATTCGAAATATTTCAGCTATGTCGATAAACCCAACAACTGTGCACGATAGACACCTCCTTGTGACAGACGGTTGACAAACTTTAAGGGCTCCTACTAAGTCATGAAAAATTGGTTGACCAGATATTTATGTAATAATAATAATAATCTTTGTTGTCATAACCATTACGTCGGTCTTCGGAATCTTTTTCATCGATCACATAGTTTTATTCTGCTGTGGTTTTTCAACGTATCATTGAATTGTACAATCTCACCAATAGCTACAATTACGTCCGTACTTTTCAAAAAACCCCAGTGCTATGAGCCAGCCCGTTTTCCATGGCCAGCTTCAAAATATGATATGATCGTAATGTTAGCAAACCCGAAATCATAAAAATTCGTACACGTAAGTAATTTTCTTTCCTTTTGTTTTTATTGTGTACTCGGGCCATACGAAAACAAACACACGGTGTTGTAACTGTTTCTGGTTCTTTATAGTTTTTAAATAAATAGACAGCTCATTAAAGAATTGTACTGTTCAATCCACAGTAAATTTAGTTACTATAAACTTTACAATTGCTAAAGTTTTTAAATTATTAGGGTTATCGACCTAAGCTAACAGATGTCAAATTTATGTGCGATTCAAACATGTATTGACATTATTAAACTCGAACTTATCCATTTTAAGGTTGGATCTAAGTGACTCGAGTATAGTATACTTGAGTCTAGTTTTCGTTAGATTTTTTTAGGTTTTTTAACTGTCGCTTCCTTAATCACCATATCACATTTGTATTATATTTTTAGAATTATTTAATTATTATTTCTTTAGAAGTAAAATCTTTTTGTCTTACGATGACGTTCCCGGTGCCTTTTCTTCGCTTCTTCGTACTTTTCTATCGTTCGCCGAACGCTAGATCCTACATTCACGGTCTACACGACTTCAAAAAAATAAATAAAAAACAAATAGCAAGAGAGTATAATATGCGAGAATTCTGATTTCACAATACAATATATTTAGGGTTACCATTCAGCAAGACTCGGATTATGGACAAATTTTATTATAATCTGACCTGAACAGTTAATTTTGACAAGAGCTAACAACAGTCTAACTGGTGGTAAGTAGCTACTGCAGCCCATAGACACCTGCTACCAAAGTGCAATTTAGTCCTGTTATTGTCGTTATTGTAATGCATATACGAATTAACTTTTGAAAGTATTCCTATATAATTTACTAGTTTCTTTGACAAGTATTGTCATTACAAAGGTTTGCATTGATTCCTTTAATCGTATGTCTTCTTAAATAATATATGCTGTAGCACCGAGAACTAGATTGAATAGGATGTGAGTTAGACTAACCTAACCTAACCTAACCGATTGATATTCTTACTCTATCTATCATCCAAACTATACGATAATCTTATAAATACGAAAGTAACTGTCACGTTTACACGAATCTGTCTGTTACGTTGATATCTTTAATCACTCCACCGATTTTTGCTACATTTGAAACAGGATTTTTTTTAATTCGGGAAAGCCACAAGAAAATTTACCACGCGAACGAATTCACAGGCGAGAGCTAGTGCTTTTATAAAGACAGTCTGAATAAATACAAACGAATGGTTTCCATGTAGAGCGATCGGACTGTTCAATGTATGTTCGTTATCAGGCGATTATATTCGTTAACTGTTCGATGCTTGAGTTAACGAGCAGCTTAAAAATAGCTCAAGGCTGTTAAGTTGTACTTAATATACGGTACTGAGCTTATGCAATTGAATTACATGAAAGTATTATTTTGTTATTACATGGGGATGTATGGGGAGATGCCACCTTTTTCTCCAAATGCCACACTGTTAGCAAACAAACGAGGATCTGGCCACCGAATGATAGCAGAATATCCATGCGAATTCTTCAGAATCATGAATCTTACAGACTAGTGATGTGGAGCAGCATCGCTAGTGCGTTGGTAGTCACTGAGCTAATCAACCCCCTTACCCAGCGTGGAGAAAAATCCTAGAAAGAGAATGACAGAGGTGAACTAATTCGAAATAAATGGTTCACCTTTTTTTTTTTATGGAAGAGACGACAAACGAGCAAGCGGTGCACCTGATGGTAAGTGATTACCGTTACCCACACACATCTGCAACACCAAAGATGCTGCAGGTGCGTTGCCGGACTTTAAGGATATTTGGGAGATGGGAGGGAAGAGGAGGGGAAAAGGGAGGGGGTGTGGCTCTCCAGGTTACCTCACTCACCGAACGAAACGCAGAAGCACAAGATGCCTCTACTTCACGCCGGTATTCTGCGAGGCCGTGGTACCAATCCGGACGAGCCGGCCCATTCGAGCAGCAGCTAAAGCCGCCGCTTGGCTCTACCACGCTTAGAAGCTCCACGCTCATCTGATGGTAAGTGGCTACTGGAGCCCATGGACACTTCCAAACAACTTCAATTGGAGGTCATTAAGACGGCGACAAACCCACCACTTGTCATGTTGTCTCAATAAGCATTGGCGTATACAGGTAGGGGCAAGGGTGGGCACGTCAATTGTATTTAAGTTTCACCCAAGCAAAGGAAATATTAATAAAGAATTTGTAAGCTGTTTGTAAATTGTTACTGTTGTCCAAGGATGATATAGAGGAAAAGAACGTAAAGTGTATGCGTTAAGTATGAACAAAATTGTTTTATTTCTATGTCCAGGGGTGAAAGGTATAATAGAAAAAGTATAATCGATACGACAATTATACATAGAGGCCTCCTACTCGTGGCATAGCACCAAAAACGCTGAATTATACTTATCTTCTGAGCTAAAAATCTCAAGCGGTTTCTAGTTACAATAATTAGTCGTATCACAAATTTCCCTATTGCTTTCATGTTGTCATCATTTCGGAAACGTCGAAATTTTATTATTAAATATGTAAAATGTTTATCAAGACAGCGAAAGACACATATCCTGGAAAACTTTAAACAACAAACACTGAACGCTAATTCATTCATTTACGTTTAAATAAACAATGCCTTCATTTGGTAAAGAATTATTAAATATTATTTTTCGGAATATCATACGCTCCCTTCGAAGCTAAGGGTTGCGCAACAACAAATGATTGTAGTCGAATCAAGGATGTCAATATATGTAAATATGATTATTTACCTATGTAAATATATCCGGTTGTTGGTACAACCAGATATACCAGGTTATTTGTATAACCAGATATACCTACATGAGCTATCTATGTATATAAACCACATCCACGACACCAAGTGAGGGTAAAGAATTACAAAAAAAAACTTTTTAGAGTTTAGAATAAGAGAAGATCTCGGAATACCGTGATCTTCTCTTATTCTTACTTTTATTCTTTAGAAAATATTCTTAAGCGCCATAAATTTAAAATTCAAATCATAAATAAGCCTGTATTTCTGGACTTAAATCATGAATATGCTTGTCTTTTTATGAAGATTTCAACAAAAAAAATCAAGCACGCATACCATCTCAAACACTAAGATATTTATTTTTTCTTTTGATGAGATCGAACTTATATCGAGAGATCCTTTTATTATCCAATCCTGTCGGCAATAAACAGTCGAACAAAGAATAAATGTCAAGACACATTTGCTAAAGAGCTCACCAATTTCCGTCTCATCATAATTGAATTCTTCTATATCAAAACTGAAAAAAAAAATAAGCGTGCAGAATAGAAAAGAAGAGAGTTTTATTGCTAGTTTTAAGACAGTGTACAAATTGGTGGATAATACATGAACAATATCAAGAGTGTAATTATTTATATATATATATTAAATTATATTTCTGTCTATCTTCCTAAATTAATATGCATACTTCATATCATGAGTAAAGTGACAATCGATTTGCCGACTTGTCCGCTTATATTTTGACACTGAAGTTCAGGCCGATTAAATTTGCGGAAATACTCTTTGAATATATCGAGATTTAGGACGCTCGGTCACAACCTTGAGGCGATCGGAAATATTAGAGAATGTTTACCGCGCAAAATGTCTCGTTAGCATAACACCAATCGTTTGACTTTTTAAAAGATATTAACATGTGTTTTTTGGAACAATTGTCCTGAAAACACATTATTTTAGACATACATTTAGTATTTTAGCATTTTACAAGAATTCTTGAGACCGAATTCGAATCAAAACTTAAGTTTTGTTTTGTGATGTATTCGATCAAGCCAAACCTAGAAAGTAAAAATTTGGTACATATGTATATCTTATGACCGAAACGCACTCAAATCCCACAAGACACGTGACGTGGAGCAGTACGTCACAGTGACTCAGAGCATATTGCGAGGTTATCAGCACTCTGCTCACCAAGGCATCTGCCCAGCGTAATAAGCAAGGGTAAACCTCTAGTAAATATATTCCCGCTGTTGATGAATCTTTCTATGTGACCTATTTTCATCAGTACGCTTAAATAGGCGGAAGAAGATGAAATATAACGAAACTATGACGATCATTTTGTACCAATACGATAATCAGCACCATTATTTAATTGAAATACTAGTTTTTGTACGTCGTGTCATAGTTTTATTTATTTTATTTTTTAATGAGTAGTCACGTTAATTCATAGGCTTTCGTAAACTGAATGTAACATTAAATTCGTGCTGTTATTTTCGGCTATGGATCCCGTTCCTCGCACGATGATCCAATCATTTATTTATCTATATGTAGCTATTTTTATTTTAAAGTTGTAAGCAAAATCAAAATAAAAGAAATAATGAAAAAGATAAGAAATCTATAAGATGTCAGAGAAGTTCCAAAGAGGAGAACAAACATTCTCATCCTTCGCCAATTGTGAAGTAACATTATGTAACTTTTTCAATATTACATTTCATATGGTACGAGGATGACCTTGTACTGAGTGCTAGTAGTGATTTAGTTGTATGTAAAATATAATATATCTGGTTGATAGATAATTACCTATAGTCTTTACGAGAATAGGTAATACTAGACTTTGTGTTCGAAGAACGGTATAATGAGGAAAAAACCGACCAAATGTGAGTCGGCTTCGCTTTATAAGGGTTCAAATTTAAAAATAAATCTCAAACAGGGTAAAATAGCGCCGCAAGAGCGGCGACCTCACAGCGGGCCCCGGTGCGGACGGTGGATAACGTCTTAGGCCAGGGTGTCGATGACCTAGTAGCGCAAAAATATCTTGAATCAAAATGACAAAAACTATAAAGAAATCCTTTGACTAAACTTCCATATATATAAATGATAGTTGGTGTATGACTTATAAAAAGCCTGTAGAATATGACATTTAATTTAATGTCGTAACGTCGCAGCCATACTGTATATATATGAATTAAATAATCTATACATATAATAAAACTGTAAACGAGGATGAGTTTGTATATAAAATATTTTATTATAGTAGGATCTTAGCGTATAAGTAGAAGCCGCAAATTCAACGATTTTAAGAATTTTTGTCTGTTTGCGAGTGCATCAGGCAAAAACGGAAGGGCCGATTTCAATAGGATTATTTTCGTTATGTAGCTTATAGTCAGACTGATAAACATAGCTAAATCTTATTTCATACGGTTATGTACATATCATATTTACAGCTTATCTGGTTAATTAGTACTATAGCGATAGTTACACGAGTCTACATTAAAATATTAAAAAAAAAAAATCCCTCTCGACCGTATACCCAAACGGGATGGACAGAAGTTGAGATGATTTAAACCGTGTGAACCCACACTTCACTTAGTCCTAAAATAAATTATTCTTTTCTTGTATTTACGCGAATACTACACATTTGAAATGAAACTATTATTTACGGATTTCATCTCGTTAAATTAGATTATTTAAATCCCTAAGTTTCGAGTGCTTTACAGTAAGGATCCCCAAAGTGGTCGATGTCGAAATAAACGAAAACTGATTGGTGTGACTGGTCTACAAATCGACCCTTATTAAACAAATTAACACAAGCTCTTATTTCAAACTTTCAAGATAATGTATAATCTGTGTTACGTGTAACAACTTGTTATAATAATGACTAATATTCTAGTTGTATCATTGTTGTACTTTTAAAAAAATTATACGTAATTTGTATTAATAATTATTAATTACACTTGATATTTACTGAATTTTATGTCTATTTAGTTTGTTAAATTTTGAAAATGATGTCAAATTTAGTAACTTAACAACCCGCAAAGTTTTTAAATTGGTAAGTATTTTGTATCAATAGGAAAAAAACTAGAGATAGAATTTTTAAAGTAATTTGGCTATGGGGGTCTGACTATCAGTTCATTTTGGAAAAGGGGGACTCTTACCCAAAATAGTTTGGGAATCGTAGTCAAGGGTGGACTGAAGTGTTTGAAGTCCTGATGTCATAGTTAACCAGCGATAAAATCCGTTTCATTGCAAAATATTGTTTTGTTTTTACCAATCGTGGCTGATTTCGACCACGGCGATAACTTTCGAATAATATTTTTATTCAACAAAACTTCTTCTTCATCATTAACATAAGAGACATTTTTGGTATGGTATCATTGTATGGCAATAAAAAATATAGCATATAGAAATTTTTAAATTTTCAATATGCCGCCTCCACGTTGCACACACAAATTAAGGCAACATACGGCCGTTCGACACTTTAGCCCAAATTGTCTTTATTAACAATCGTAATCGGAAGAAAACGGTTAAATTGCAATTATATAAAATTAAAACATATGAAATAAAATAAATATGATTTTACAACATAAAAAGAGGTAGATTGTATCGCACACAAGCACATCGAAAATGAATCGTATAAAACACTACTATTGTTGCCTCTCTCCTTTCGAATAAGTAGACGATATACACATGCTTCCCAGTTCCCGCCAACCGCGATTCATTTCCGTTTTATAGCTTCAAATTGCCGTTATAAGTTATGCGTAAATGCACTAATAACGCAGGAAAACGAACAAAATTCTCGGTATCACATATCACAAGTTAGTAATCCGAAATCAATATATTTTATTTCGTTTTATACTTTGTTATAACAAATATGACACCATGATAACCGTATTCCTTCTTCAACTGGTGCGATAAGGACGCAAAGCGCGCGAACATAGATCAACATTATGATATTCTACCAGAAGCGTCGTGATCGAAGGTAAAATTTCAAATATATTTTCGAGAGAAAAGTTACTTTAGTTACAACAGGCATACAAGAGTTGTCGATAAGTAAAAATACCAAAGAAATCATGAATAACCTTCTCTATCTATTTCTTATTTTTATCTGGACTTGATTTTACAATTTTTTACATGATTTCTTCTTAGAGTTCTAACCACATAGCCAAACATGAACCCATGTAATGTCTATCCTCCGTATATTACAAATACCTACAAATTTAAAAATAGCATTTTTTTTGTTTATACCATTTATTCCTAAATATGTTGTTGCCGTTGCCGACCTTTAAGGGTGTTTGGGAAATGGCAGGGAAGATGAGGAAGGGGAGTGGGCCTCCGGTTACCTCATTCACCGAACGAAACGCAGAAGCACAAGATGCCTCTACTTCACGCCAGTATTCTGTGATGCAGTGGTACCAACCCGGTCGAGCCGGCCTATACGAGCAAAAGCCGCTGCTTGGCTCTACCATCTAAAGAACGTACATTGACTTCACGGTATATTATTATTTTTATATAAATATCGAACACGTAAAAGACTTTTGGCTGTACATATTGTCTAATTTAGTTATTTACCTGCTTTTCTAATACAAATGTTACTTATGTTTATATTAAAACAGCATACTAAACAGTACTGAGAACTTTGTTCCCTTTATACCTTCTGTCTCAATGTTTATGTTAGTCTGTGCCAAACATGTGGTGATTGGCTGGCCTGAGTGATGTTTGCCTACACTAATTGTACTACACTGACTAATACTAGCTGTCTTTTTTATTCTTATTGTTTAATGATTACACCATTCCTTTTACACCTTTAAGCAATGTAAGGAAATGTAAGTAAACTGCTGTGCTGCTGCTGCCTTTGGAACAGTTTTATTGTTGATTTGTGAGCATATAATGTATCTTCATAATAAAATCATTGTTTTCTCAGCGGTAAGTCAACTCATTTAACTAAAATCAATAATCAAATTGTTATTGACTACTCTCATAAATTTATTAACAAGAAACATCTTTTTCACAATAAATAACACATGGTCATAGAGGGAATTAGGGAACCCCGGGTGAGCCTCTAAGTGGTATATATAGTCCACAATACTGAATGGATCAAAGTATTAAAAATAACTATCAGTTAGAGTAATGTAACATCATGTGGTGATTGCAAATCCTCCTGAATTAGAAGAAACATATACTTATCCAGTAGTGAACTATTTATAAATAAGTCATGATGATTATAAAATAAAAAGTACTCAATAATAAAATTGGTTTTCACCAATCAGTCATGGAATAAGTTAATCCGTTGTATAACATCAATTAGTTTAACAGGCTATTTGACAGTAGCTTGATTAGAAAATATCTAAGAGACAATTTTTTTTGTGGCAGTGTGGCAGACTAAAGTACCAAGCTTGTTAAAAAGTTTAAATAATTGATTAAATTTATTATGAACTCTGTTCACCCAGTCCTTCTCTAGAAAGAAGTGAAGGGCTGTTCAAATAAATTGTAAAAAAACATTTTGCAAATAGGTACCTACAAAGTTAGTTGAAATTTTTCTGATAGAAAAATTCTAAAATTTTTAAAACCAAAAGCATCGTGGTAATTAGATTAGTCTACCCGTCAACAACGTCAGCCAGAAGAAATCGCCGAAGTTTACTTATTTTTGTTGAATGTCTGCATAACAAAGTTAACATGTTAACTAGACGACAAAATTAACTAGTTGATCGAGAATGGACGGTCTAGTTTCGTTAACGACAAATACGTCCTGTCTCTAGACAGCATGCAATCAAAACAACGTTAGCTAATTTTTTTTTTAATTAATACCTGAAATAAACTAAGTTTTATGTCTTCTTTAACTTAAATATAACCTAATGTACTCACAGCCCTCTCTTTGACGTGCTGGGTTGATGTTGTACACCATCCATCCTGCTTTAAAAAGCATGGAAACTTCAAAAAGATTGATAAGTCTCAAATGTTCGGACAAGACCTAGAGTTCTTCGCAATTCTAAGATCACACACGGATTTCAAAAGTACGCGTGATGTGTTAAATTGTGTTCAAAATCTATTATTTTAACACCACAAAGATCTTATTATCTGTTCACAAAACAATTCGAAAAATACAAAAAATTATAATGCGAATAACACTACTTCTTATTACTACAAACAATTTGACAATTACAAATATTTACGTCACTGTCATAACAGGTGCGTTCCGTTTTCGACTTTATTCTTAGCATGAAATAGACTTTTGGCGCGAACTCGAAAGTGCTGGTTGTATCTTAAATTTTTTTATTTATTGTACATTTTAAGACTTTTGTTGTGTATTATTTTAAAATATAAATCAATCTTTGTACATTAGTCTAACAAGAATGACTAAGATTAATCTTCACTAGTTTCGTCAGTCAATAAACGAAAAAAATATGAAATTAAAAAATCAATCAAATTAAAAATGAATGCCTTATTAATTATACGCTAATGAAATAAAATGTGATGTATAATAATAATAATATTATACATAACATTTTATTTCAATCTAATAATATCTACATACCTATCGCTAATGAACAAAAATATTATTATAAACACATTTTATTTCATTATATGTTATTATCACATTTTATTTAATTAGCGGAAAGTAGATATTATTAGTTTTTAATTTTTACTTAGGTACAAAGTTTATCTCACACAATTTAATAAGTTAATATAATTACTCTTTTTATCTCAGATCGTTAACAGAATATAATATAATTATGATATAATAGCTATAAGAAGCGTAAAGGGATTTCTTCAATCTAATTATTAATAATTGCATTTAATGGTTTTAGTCGTATAACCCAATTTCCTTACAATATGCCCGTAAAGTCGTATGATATGTTCCTTCGAAAGGTAGATAAATTAAACATAACGTTGTTTTCTTTACGCCTGTTAGGCCTTTGTACAACATTGCACATTTTAACAAATGAAAGCACACACTACAAATGTTTTTAATGTACATGCAAGACAGTGGTAGAATCTTAAATGCTAGATATAATCGTTTTCAGCTGTATTTATATTACTGATCGGTGGCAGAAATATGTCAGAGGGTGGTCCTATTCAGACGGATTTCTTGGCAAAGAAAGAGTTCTACCACCTATCAAATATATTTCAAAAATCGTAATTTTGCAAAACAAGAGTGGATGTTACATAAGAGATTGGCAGAGGATTAGTGTGTCCAATTAGTTGCATAAGTTGATGTATAGATTGACATCACAGAGGTTTTGCATTCTAGCCTCTGACTAGTTATCTTGCATTTTAGCCATTTGCATTCATGGTAACATAATTTGATTAAGTAATTAAGGGCATGATGACAATAAAAAATCCACTTCCACGCCTCTGCGAAGAGTCTTCTCTTATTGACAAGGTAGCAGCGTCAAGGTCTGTGCATTCTTCCGGGTAAAGCATGTATGTACCTATCAAGTTTCATTGAAAACCGTCGAGATTGAGCAAAAAACATCCAAACACTAAACAGACATTTAACATTTATAATATAACTACTAGCTTTTGCCGTCGATATCATAACCATAGTTTATTATTATTTTCATTAGTACGGTATAGTTTTATTTTTAATTTTATTTCTTAATAAATAGATCCGGTAATTATTCATAGGCGTCCGAACAGTGATTCTAACTTAAGGGTTTTGTGTATTTAGCCCATTCTGGATTTACTAGTATTAATGTTAATAATCCCATCCTGGTATATCCCTATTCTTTTCGATATTAAAAGTATGAGTTTTTAATTTAAGTCATATGCTTTCGGTCGGTGTAAGTCTTTTCCCCATTAGTCCAGTATTTTGGGCGTCAAAATTTCGTAGTGCTCAGAAACTAACCTTAAGTCCTCTTACATTAGTGCATTTATGCATAACGCCATTTGAAGCTTTAAAATAAATATATATATATATTTATATACATACCGCCTACCTATTGAAAAGCGACCGAAGCCAAACAATTTTAGTCTTTTGTATGCTTAATTTCGGTACGCTAGTAACGTATCTACTTATTTTTGGTTTAATTAAATGATTGTTCGGAGTTAGGCCCATATATTATCCCAAAAGTTTTTTTAATTATCGTTAATGTTCAGATAATTTTATAATGTGTTCTTTCAAATTGAATGTCATTTCAACCCATATATCTAAAAAGGACATGGATTATACTTAATTTATTGTACTCCTTTAGAAGTTGTATGTTTTAAGCTAAAAAAGTTGTTTAATTAATATTTAAAAATGTTTGAGTACCTATCTTTGGAAACTAATGTACTTACGCCAATAACAGCAAAATTAGTTAAATAAAACTAGTTTCATTGTATAATTCGTATAAAATTATAATTTACGAAGGATCAAAATTATCGGTTGTCGGTCGTTTTGCCGTTGACGAAGCTGCCATTAGGTTGGAATATGACAAGTGTATGGACAAGAAAATGGAAGTAACCGTATATGATCAGACTAAAATGTGTTTCTTACATACAAGTCAAAATAAAATACGTAAATTACGTCCCAAATATTGTTTGTATCGTCTTATTTGTTTCTTAGATATACTCCAACTTAATCATAAAAATAAACAAGAATCAGCAGAATCATATTAAATGTTTAGAACCAATTGTATTGAAGGATTTTAAGACGTCTTCGTGGAAGGTCAACTGAAATTATTGAATGTTGTAGAGGTTACAATAGCCGAGTGGTTGGAGGTCTATCTTCGGATCAGGAAACCCGAGTTGGACGGCTCGTAACAATAAGATTTTCAACTTATTTAGTCGAAGACAGCGACAGTCTCTCCACCTGCCACGTTATCCCAAGCTCTGGTGAAAAGTGTATTAAAAGTACTAAAATAAATGTTTACACTGCAGTCTTTCTACCCAGTTTATTGTGAGAGCTATATTTATTATTTTGCATCTTGTTGATTTTAATTGATATCAATATTAAAGTGCACACTCTTTTCACTTTTCTCTTCTATGTCGGATAGAATAGAAAAAGGATATTCTTCTAATCAGCACAGTCTAATTTTTTTTAGATTTTTATTAGATTTTTACCGCTCTTGAAGATCACAATCGTGTCCAAGTTATCAAACGATAAATGACGTTTTTCATATTGCTCGAAATAAATAAGTAATGCGTTTTGAAAAATATTGCAGTTGATTAAGGAGGTTAAAGGAAAATACATTTGTAATAATAATAATAATTTAATGCATAATTTGGCATTTCATTATTGGCCTAAAGTAACAGTTACTTCATTTCACATTTGATATACATTCACTAACATAAACATGACGCATTTTAATAGAATTAATCTTGGTAGATAGACATCTTTAAATAATCAGCAAAAAACATTACAACAGTAAAGGACGAAAACTAACAATTATTTTGGAATAGAAGTTTAGTTAGGCCAAAATATTTTTGTGCTAAACATATTCGATTTAAATTAGGTCGCAATAATTATCAATTGTTTAAGCTACTTTATTTAATATACATATTACATCAATTAATTAAAATATTTGATGAGGTTCCAGACTTCCAGGATAAACAAAGCATACATGCTCTGTATCTAGGCATTGCTATTTATCGATTGTTTTAGATATTGCTATAATAGAGATTTACGTATTATTTTTTATATTGTATAAGAAATAAATTTTATGAACTAAATTTGTGCTGTGACAAAGAAAATTGCATGTTGTTGTTGTAGGTTTCCATCAATGGAAACGTTACCAAGGTACGGTGTCTCTAAATTCGTCCCATATTGTTTGTAATTTATATAACATTTTATTTTGAGTAATTATCCTTCCTTTACCTGAATTATACGAAACTTTATTCAAATCTTACTCTACCCTTCAAAATTGAACACTCCTTTTCGATAATTTAACTTCTCTAAATTTATTATGATTTTTATCATTACTTTATACTTTAGGAGGTCAATCAGCTTTAAAATTTTAACGCTAATTGTTCTGTGTACCATAGATAAATAATACTTCATTATTGTTTTTTAGTTTTACTTAACCAGAGCTTTTAGAACTGTAGTAATAAACTCTTAGTCTCATCCACACCAGGCCCTCAAAGTTAACAACATTAATTTCAATTTGTAAGCATACGACGATACCGACTTGTGCTATGTGGTATTGGACACACCAAAAAATAATTTCAGAAGGCCATATGTTTCTTCCCCTTAACATCTAAATTCACTTCCCATGGACCTAAAAATGGAAAGTGTACCAGTTTATCATGCATCATACAAAAATAATACTTTGTAATATAATTTGTAATTGACAAATATATCGGACGTATTTTAGATGTTAATGTTTAATCTAAAACGCACAGAATTCGTACTAAAATATTTCCATATGTCCATGGTAACAAAATCTATTATTTATATTTAAGTATCATAATAGATAAAACATAGTATAATTACTTTTCACATACAAATTAAATAGAATTTCATATCCTTTACATAGATAATTATGTATTATAGTATTTAATTATGTGTCAAAACAAACATTAGTTTTTTTCATTTGATAGTTTACTTTTTAATACGTTTTTGAGTGAAAATAACAATTTTTATGTGCCAGGTATTATATTTATAAATTACGTTTTAAATTATATTGTTAACGATAATAAATAAATATGTAAACATACATAATTATCCGTGGGTCAAGTAAAAACATTTATATTCATAGTGCAAATGTTTGCTCCAAGCAGGATTTGAACCCGCAGCCCTCAGCTTCGAAGGCATCGTCACTAGTAATTAGTACCAATCAGGGCGAAACCTTTGTTTTCACGAATAGGCTGTACTCGGAGTTTCTCTGCGTGAATGCTTCTCTATGATACACATACCATCTGAGAGACAGAGCCTTCTCAGACAGGCAGCATGCCTGCAGTACAGTGAATTGTATTTGAAGGTTTCATGACCGAATTATCAACACACAACCATTTGCACTAAACGCATGATATGATAACTATATTGCTTTACAGTTTAGTTAAAATTTTCTTTTGTCACAATAATAATAATACTAGAATAGAACACGCAAACCCAATTTAAATCTTCACAACAAGTATTAAGTTATAATGAATTTTGCAACACAAGTACACAATTGAATATTGCTTTATACCAATGTTTTACACATGTTTTATATTTCATAAATAGGATATTTATAATATTTTCTCATCATTTCTAAGTCCATGCGCCACCGCATTTTCCTTTTATACATACCCTAGCAACAGTTTTTACCAATTTAGATTTAAAGTTAGTCAATTCCATCATTGTACGCCTAATATATTCAATATACTCTGAAATTACATAATCGGAAGATTTTAACGACTTCTATTATTAAAGAACTTTTATTTTTAATTCTGGCAACATTTGTATTGTAATATTCATTTCAGCGGGATATAATTATTTATAGATCAATATTAATACCTCCATATACGATCCCATCACGACATTAAAGCCTTTATAATCCTTTAAATTGCTTACAACATTTTTTCTTTGTTTGTTATAGTATAAAGGTTTGTGTCAGCCTTAAAATAAGTCTTAATACTACGATTTTGTAAATTTATAGATTATATTACAAAAATCAGATAAAAATAAATACGTTTCAAAATAATAAATTTAAAAATAATTCTTTTTTCTTTTGGATTAGCTTTTCACTAATTTATAGTTCTAAAGTTCTAATATTTGTGCGACACCGAGCCAAGACCAGAACCATTAATTGTTCCCACTGTTCGACAGAAATGAAATAAAACAATAAATTGTACTGCCCGGCGCATCACGGCACGGGCCAAACTTTATACGATTAATAGCAAAGGAGAGACCCAGAAATACCTCAATAATAGTTGATTCAATCTCAGAATGACTAGTTCACATAAATAAAAAAAGACAAATTGTGTAACAAAGATTTAGTGAATTAGTCGGGTGGGTTGAGCGTTAGGATTTCATGGATATATTTAAAAACGACGTTAAATTGAAGAACACGTTTGAACGAACTTGCACGGCTTGCTACAGATTTCAAACTGAACACATAACATTTTGAATTTATGAAGTACATCGATTAAGATCACGCAACATCCAACATCTCATATATTTTGAACATGCATTAAATAGACAATGAAACATTCATATATTTGATATATTAATAACTATGATAATTGAAATTTCATACATTGGTTTGGGAAACTGACTATTTCCTAATCAAATCTTGGCAACTCAGGACAATGACATAAAGCATAGAAATGTATCGTGTTGATTATCAGTCCTCTTCGTATATCAGTCACATAACAGAGTGTAAATTAATAACATGGTTATTTCAAATTTATTCAGTCACATTTGGAATGTTTCAGTACGACAGGATCCATCGAAACTTTTTATGTTTCAACACATGTTTAATTTGAGGGTTTGGATACAATAATAATTATAAAACTGATAAATTGCTAAACATTATTATTTAATATCTTTAGCTTGTAGTATTATATTGTGTATATATAGTAGTATATTGTGGGTTTGGTAAGACGAGTCAATTGTCGGAACGTTTACGTTACATGTGTGAAGTGTTAAACTTGTCGTATTTTGCCTAATGATGAGAGGTTCTTTAAATAGTTTAACATTAGTATTGTGACAGGAATAATAATATCCGTTTTCGCTTTCTCTTGTTTGAAAAAGATCGAGATAATGCTCTCCTCTCATGTGATACACAAAATCCCTCCACCTATTAGGATATAATATGGCATTGTGCTTTTAATTACTAACTAACGATACACTGTTTTCATCGCATAAGGAGCTTTGCTGTGCGAATGTCAACCTTATTCGTTGAAATAAAGATGCGCGGCTCCTATTGCGGGTCGGAATGGTTGCCCATTTACTTCTTCGTGTTGTTTGAATCCCCCTTGTTGCTGCGATTATCCTTAACCGGGATCTGAAAATGAAATATATTCTTTAATCATTTTTATACAGTATATTATTGGTAGTATAAAAGTATAAAATGTCGATAAAATAATTTACAGTACAGTAAATCAAAGAAATATTATGATTATTGGACGTAATTAACTTGAATTAAACCGTGTGTTAGCAGTGTAAATCGCGTGGGTGTCGTGAAAGGGATCATTTTCCGGCTTCAAAACCGGCGACGAGGCGCGCCATCCGATAGTCATCATTTCAGCCTATCAGAAGTCCACTGCTGAACATAGGCCTCCCCCAAAGATTGCCACGAAGCTCGGTCCTGAGCCACCTGCATCCATCGACTTCCCGCAACACTGAGCAGGTCGTCACTCCATCTTGTGGGGGGTCGTCCTACACTGCGTTTGCCTGTACGTGGCTGCCACTCGAGAACCTTTTTCCCCCAGTGGTTGTCAGTTCTGCGAGCTATGTGGCCGGCCCATTGCCACTTCAGCTTGCTGATCTTTACGGCTATGTCGGTTACCTTAGTTCTGCTGCGGATATCATCGTTGCAGACTCTTATCACGCAGAGAAACACCGAGCATAGCCCTTTCCATAGCGCGCTGAGCAACTTGTAGCTTCTTCATACGGGCTGCAGTGAAGGACCAAGTCTCGGATCCGTATGTCATCACTGGCAACACGCACTGGTTGTATACTTTGGTCTTGAGGCTTTGCGGTATACTCGACGAGAAGATATGCCGTAGTTTCCAGAACGCAGCCCAGCCGAGTTGGATTCGTCGATTGACCTCTGAGTCGAAGTTGGACTTACCTAATCGGATAATTTGTCCCAGGTATACGTACTCGTCTACAACTTCGAGCCTATTGTTCCCAACAACAACCGGTATTGGTGTGACATGGACGTTTGACATGAACTTCGTCTTATCCATGTTCATCTTAAGACCAACCTGTTGGGAGACGTTATTGAGGTCATTGAGCATTGTACTAAGCTCCTCCAGCGATCCTGCCATAAGAACTATGTCGTCGGCAAATCGAAGGTGAGTGATGTATTCGCCATTGATGTTGATACCGTATCGTTTCCAGTTCAGCTGCTTGAAAACATCTTCCAATGCAGCGGTAAAGAGTTCCGGGGATATGACTTCACCCTGTCTTACACCTTTCTGCAGTTGGATTGGTTTCGTACTCTGATTCTGTACTCGGATAGACATCGTAGCCTTATTGTACAAACACCTCAGCCCTTCGATATACCGAGAGTCTATCTGGCACCGCTGGAGAGACTGTAGCACCGCCCAAATTTCGACTGAATCGAAGGCTTTCTCATAGTCCACATACGCCAGACATAATGGCAAATTGTACTCCTCGGCCTTTTCTACAATCTGGCGAAGAGTATGTATGTGGTCTATAGTACTATAGCCTTTTCGGAATCCGGCTTGTTCGGGAGGCTGGAAGTCGTCAAGTCTGTTCACTAGGCAATTTGAGATGACTCTTGAAAACAGCACGTATACGCGGCTTAGAAGCGATATCGGGCTTTAATTCTTCAAAAGACAGTTAAACTTTCTTGAAGAATAGGACAACCACGCTTCTACTCCACGCTTTCGGCGTAACACCGCCATGAATGACGGAATTAAACAGCTTCTGAAGGACAACAAGTATCGGTTTTCCACCCGCTTTCAGAAGCTTAGCTGTAATTCCGTCCTAACCCGGCGCCTTGCCGTTTTTAAGCTGTTTGAGAGCCATCCTAATCTCGCTCAGACTGACGTCCGGGATATTATCGGAGTAATGTCGGATAAGCTTGGCTCTTGGGTCGTTACTCACATCAGTGTGTGGTTTCAACGACGTTGTGTACAGCTGTCCGTAAAATCTCTCGATCTCACTCAAAATCTCGGCTCCAGCGGAAATGACTGCGCCGCTTTCGGTCTTCAGCTTGGTCAGTTGGCTCTTTCCGATAGACAGATCTCTGGCGAAGACTTTGGAGCCTTGGTTCCGCTCTATCGCTTTTTCAATACAGGCTGTATTAAATTTGCGTAAGTCTTGCCTCATACATTTGGAGATCTGTCTATTCAGTAGCCGATACGCTGACGCATCCGTTGTAGACTGCAGCTTTATCTCACGCCTGGCTTTCATGAGTTTAAGAGTGTGATCGGAGAGCTTTTGGGGCTTGTTGGTGCGGCGGGTCCTGCAAAACTTAGCTCCTGCCGCAAGGACAGCTTCCACTAGCCTGCTATTCGTATCGTCCACTGTAACGCAATCGTCTAGGCACACTTCCGATCTCGATCACGTTGTTGATGAGAGACCTGTGGACAATAAACCCGACACCTCCTTGGGACAGATGGTCACCCTGCCGGTAGTAGAACAAGTTACCGGATTTTAGGATTATAGAGTCCTCTCCCTGTTTTCGGAATTCAGACAACCCTATAATACTCCAGTGTAACTTGCTTACTTCTTCTTCCAGTTCTAGTATCTTCTCGTCGGTCCTCAATGTGCGCGCGTTATATGTTGCCAAGTCCAGTCGTTTGGGTTGGCAGCTAGAAATCAGCCGGTGATTCTTCGCACCCCCTGCCTCGCCGTTACCATGGCCGCCACCATAGCCAGGGCTAGCGAGGCCGCCGGGGACTGGGGGCCATTGCTTTTTTCTACCTCTCATCATGGGGGGGGTTTGCCTTAGTTGCCACGCCTGGCGAGCGGGTTGGCAACCGCAGTTTTTTTTTTGTTTAGTGCAGGAAGATGCTTTTGCCCATCTCCTTATATAATTTTTACCATTAGTCCCCTTTTACGACACCCATGGTCAGACAGGGTTGGCGCTATTCTTTACTTCCGACAGCCACACGGACATCCGATAGTGTATTTGACCATTTACTTACATTGAATTATCTCAAATAATCCATTATCATTGACTACTTCAACGGACGGCTCGTGCTGCTTGTGGGCTTATGTACATATATAACATATAATTAAAAACACCTAGTAAATAATAAGTAGTTTATAAATACCGACTAAATGACCAATAAAAAATCGCTTCGGTCTTTATAGATGTCGGAAGAACTATAACAAGTGAATCCCGCAGGGTGCAACATTTTTTATGTTGAACATAAACGTTTGTAACCGAGTCATGGATGTTTACGTATGTATAAATAATTATTTATCTATCTAGGTGTATGCATAACTATCTTATCACCATCCAGTTACCCAGGTGCAGGGTATCCTAGTTTGGGACTGGAAGACGTGTGTGATTGTTTGATATGTTTTATTTCTTAATTTTTTTCTACATAAGCCCATTTAAGTAAAGAAGAAAGCAGAATAAAACTCACTGTAGCCCTTTGGTCCTCCATACGACCGGACTGCGCACGTATCAGCAAGTTGAAGAAGTCGTCGTCGGGCACTGTCTTGGGACGATCGTCGGTTTTCGGCCGAGGTAGCTCTGTGCGCTGATCCTCGAGCCGTGAACCCTAACGAAATAACACATATTGTGAAACTCTAGCATAAGCCAATACGAGTCGTTGTAGCCAATGGTAGTTGTCAATTTAATTGTACAAAATTTTCTTGGATTCGAATTCAGGTGCCGGTACTACACAAAATTAATACATCATAATTTTTTTCAGTGTAAATGTAAACATTGCGCCCACCCACCCGCTGGCCCAGCGTGCTCAAGGCAAACCTTTCGAGATATATATAACATGTGTCTCGTAACCGTGGTAGCCTAGTGGTCAGGGCGCTCACTTTAGCTTCATAGAGCGCTAGTGACCTGGGTTCGATCCCCGGTGCCGGCACCACTAAAATTGTTAACAGCAATTTTAAGTGCTGTATATACCACGTGCTCAGCGGTGAAGGAAAACATCGTGAGGAAACCTGCATGTCGTGAGAAATAATAAAAAATATTATTTCGCACTGGAGCAGCGTGGCGGGACCTTCCCGGCCCCTAAACCCTCTCTGATACTCTTATTCGAGAAGGAGGCATTTGCCCAGCAGTGGCCGCTTACAGGCTGCTACATTACTTACTCGTACCCAGGCATGAAAGGGCCGTTGAAAAAGTTACCTGAACACGCGCGATCATGTCAAGGAAATCGTCCTCGGGCTTAGTGCTGGTCGTCTGTTGGGGACGGAGACCCGGCAGCGAAGCGCCCTTGCTCGGCTTCTTCACAAGGGGCCGGAGCTCCGCGCGTTGCGAGTCCATGCGTTCGGACTGCATGTCCGTTATCATGTTCAGCATTTCGTCGTTGGAACTGCGAAAGTGTATGAACAACAATTAGCCTAGATGCTACTAATTAATTAACTTGCGGGCCTCCTGCTCGCGCGTCTATACCGATGTAGCTGTAAAGGCCACTGGGCAACCAACAGCAGATCTACCGTGGGGGTTTTAGTCGGTCTGGCATCTTCAATGCTGATCCCGACATAACCAGTCACCGGAGACGGTGATGGGTAGGTGCGAGCACCTTTCCCCCACGTTAAACTATTGTGATTTGCGGCCATTTCACATATAACTTTGCACCGTGACGGTGAGCTGTGATGTGAGGCCGTATGAAGTGAAAACAAGAGTTGGAGTGATTGCTTTGCGCAACGTTGGTATGGAGCCGCACAATATGGAACAACTCAAACAATTCCTCTATCGAAGATCATGAAAGATCGCTGCGCTGCTGGTTACTATATTTAATAATACAATATCACAATACAACTTTTACAGACTGCTTGGGAGCGATCAATTCGTTCCCAGGGGTTATCATCATTCATATTTTTCTTTATACTATAATTGACCTTTTCATGAAGTTTTTGTTTAATAGATGTTTTAAGCCTATTGATAGGAAAACTGTACGCGAGTGTACAACGGCATTTTGTTGTAGACATGTATACATTGCCATGAATGAATTACCGACTCTATGGAGTCTCGTAACGAAAAGCTTGTATCTGTACCTAGTATTTTCATTATCAATATTACTATTCATATCAATGTATGTATGTATGTATATATTCACGCCTAGTTCCCAACGGGGTAGGCAGAGACAATCTTCTTCCGCTTGCTACGGTCCTGACATACGTTTTTCGCTTCTCCCACTTTCATCAATCTTCGCATGCATATTCGTTGGTTGAGAATACTCTTGACCTGGCCTTTTTTCAGAACGTCTCCGATTTGATCGTGAAATGTTCGCCTAGGTCTTCCTCTCATATTAATAGTATTTATATTTTTATGTACATTGTATTATGTACATTATTCAAATTAGTCTCCTAGAGATCCTAAGAATTTAGGAGATAAGTTACTTATAATTTATAAAACTGTTTTCTATTATTTCTAATTTCTTTAGTATATTTTGCACTAAATGCATACATAATAGTCTTACTTTAGTCTAAGTCAGTCATAACTATGTTATCCATTTTAGGCCTGTTATATTAGATTTTGACTATCATAAATCTATACTGTTTCGCAAAAAAGACCTCGGAGAAAAACCGGTGAGAACCTATTAGGGGGTTTATGTTCCGCAACTATGTTCCGCTTTAAACCATTTCATAATGAACACGGAGAAATTTCTGAATTCGGAAAAACCTTAAGGTAATAACTTTAACAATTTTGGCCAAATCGCCGACCGTTATCGCTTTTACTGTGTTGGAGGCTCGATTTTCTCTTGGCCATATCTCGCAGGAACGGATTATATTCTTTCACACTATCCAGCAGCTTGATCTGATGATGGCCTATGATGAGGCTAAGTCTTTTATTATAACAGCTCAGGCTTAATATAAGAGAATCCATAATGGAGATTAATAACATCCTTTATCCTATTCCTTGGCATAATCTACATATCTACCAAATTACGTTCATACCCATTCAGTCATATAAGCATTGAACGACAAATACAAACTTTAACACTTCTAATACGGAGTAGAATAAAACATAGCAAATAGCAAAAAAATATCTTCGGGAATAAAGTCCAAAGTTTCATCAAATTCCGTGAATTTTCTTTGAAGTTATTGCCGCTCGGAATGTAAAGTACATGTACAAGATTTTCATATATCAGTATAGATAAAATTTATAAAAGTAAACGACACAACGCATTGATTAAATATATAAAACTGACAATGGTTGAAACTAGGTTAACCAAAATACTAAATTATTAACTTAAAGGAACTTTTTTTTTTTAGTTTTTACTTACAATGGCTATCTGGAAAATGTGATTTTTCTGCTTTATCAATCTAAAGTAACATTACGAAATTTTACCATAGGTTTATCAAAATATTAGAAGTCAAGGAGTTACTGAGTAAATAATTATACACACGGGATAGGTTCCTCCGGCTCGGTCGACTTCATATCGAGATCGATAGTAAACAAACAGTGGAGGAGGCGTGAACTGACTGTGCGACATTGGTAGCGCCTAGTTTTAGACCGCTATCGTATGTTCTTGTTTTCGTATAATTCTACGCAACGTTGCTGTGTTCGTTACGCTCGTATGTTAGGACGGTTTCACAATAGACCTATATTTTGATCGTGTTCATAATATTCATAATTACAAAAAAATATCATCGGTATATATAAAACGGTATATGTAAAAGTTTTTAAACAATAGACAAACAAATATTTGGAACGTCAAATTCAGTAGATTATTAAATGTTTCAAATCGCTGCATAGACTTTTACAAAATTACTTTTGAAAATAGTATATTATCGTACTAATATCGACATTAATCTAAAAATACTAAAATAATAGAATCAACGTAAACAAATTTCATTTACACCATTATAATATAAACGTAAAAATTATGGCAAAACCAATTATTGGGTTAATTAATATCGCAATTTCTTTACAACTCGGACGATTAATATTTGCGTACGAATCTTATTCTTTCTAACGTTGAATTCGATGAAACCATCCTTATTATTTATTTATTTATTTATTAAACTTCATATACATGAAAATGTATATAGGCGGACTTAATGCCAGAAGCATTCTCTATTATCTCCCCGCGCCTACTATATGTTAATGACAGTCCAGAAGTTCAGGAGATCAAGTTGTAACGCACACCTAACGTAGACATTTACGCACTCACACTCTTTATAATATGCAGCGTAGATGACCGTAGCTGTTGTATAGTCCCTCCCCTACAGTTCTTTTTTTTTATGGGAGTTGCGGCAAACGAGCAATAGTTTCACCTAATGGTAAGTGATTGCCGTCGCCCACATACATCTGCAAGACCAGAGGAGCTGCAGGTGCGTTGCCGGCTTTTAAGGATAATTGGGCGATGGGAGGGAGGATGAGGAGGGGGATGGGGAGGGGGAGTGGGCCTCCGGTTACGTCACTCACCGAACGAAACGCAGAAGCACAAGATGCCTCTACTTGACGCCGTTATTCTGCGAGATCGTGGTATTAATCCGGTCGAGCCGGCCCATTCGAGCAGCGGCTAAAGCCGCCCCTTGGCTCTACCACGATAAAAAGTTCTACACGTAAACATAAAATATAAACTGTTTAGTACAAACAAATACCGAATTGTCCATGTTAATTAGTTATGAGCGAATACTGTACAGAATAACTGTACAGTGTACCTTAGATATGCTATTTGTGATAATGTACTAAACTGTTCAGATTTGCATGCTATAATTTCATGGAGTATTTTATAGGTCCCGATTAGGTTAGCTCAGAGGCCACGAGCTCGTTTTAAATCTTATACTCGGGCACGGACATGAAATTGTAATGCGCGGTAATTAAGAAAAACATTCAAAGGTATGGTTTTGACGTAAAAGATTACATTTATGTACCAAGATCGAGCAAAATGGAAATCCATGTCCTCTTCCTACTTATCCATATAATATTCCCATGAATCAGGATCTTTATATTCTAGGTGGTAGATTCCTTTTTATGCCTTTTAACCTCCTCTGGCACTAATCAGTAGAGAAAACACTGTTGTAGGTTTGACAGCCAGTATAATTACAGCCTGTGATACATCTTAGTCTTCAGGGGTGACAAACACCTTCGTGAACTTCCTCGATTGAAGTTCTTTGGGGCGCAGTAGCCCACTTACCTATGGTGGACAGTTAGGTCGCTTGTCACGCTGCAGGCTTTCCATGAAACACGATTATGTCCAAATTATATTGCAGTCGGAAAGCCGCATCGCGTGTTCGCCGCATTATTCCCGATAATCTCGAGTGGTGACGGATATGAGAACGGCGCGATAGCGATAGCGCGGCGATCTGTCACGCGCACTGGTGGTACTTTGAAGTGATAACGTGCCGCGGGATACCAACGCAACATGCTTTTGTTCTTCTAGGTCTTTTGCGAGTTATACCCCCCCCCCCCCCACACACACACGCGTAGCATTTATTTTATTCCAAGTACTTTTATTTGATGCGTTCAATGTCATTCATGTCACAGGCCTTCTATTGTTACAACAGCTTACCGCATTTCAAATCCAAATGTATTTGAATAATACCTACGGGAATGTAGTTCATGGCGTTCATATATTTATGCTACTCGCCTCGTTCTAAATTTGAATAACTATCCCGAATAGAGTCAAAGCTTTAAGAGCGCGCAAAATATATTACTATTTTGGCAGGATTGTCACATTTGGATAAAATAAATTTAATAACAATCGGCCGTTATACAGTCGTGGTGAAGTCTACCTAAATTATATACTTTTTAGAAAAACTTACCCAACATTTTTGTCATCACTGCTAGCGGAACGCTGGAGTTTCCCAGTCTTCGGCCTCGATCGGTTCTCCTTATTAGCGTGAAGAGTTGCTCGCTGTTCGTCCATACGCTCGGATTGGCAACGGCTGAGCATTTCGAAGAATGACTCAGTAGGATTGTCCTCAGACTCAGCTCTCGCCATTTCCGGCTGTTTCGCGGCCTCCTTCACTTCTTCTTTCTTTTTACCGTCGGGAGTTAGCTGCGATAGATAATAAGGAGAACGTTCTTTTATTTAACATTTAACTAGTTAGATCCCGCCAGCCTCACAGTATATGTTTACATGATTTATTATAAATTCCGGGATGAATTGTCTAAAATCGATCGATAAATTTAATATTGTAATATTAACACTGGTGATTAAAAAGTAAAATCCAGCCCTGCACATGTACAGTCCATCATTGCGACCTGCTTCTGAACTACCATGGTTAAAAGCTATGTTATGGTTATCTAATTGTGTACGTAAAAAAAAAAAATTAAGTAATAATTAAAATAGTCTCTCACAACTTTATAATATACCCAATACTGGTCAGAGGTTTGTTTTAATCCTTGCAACCCACTTTACACCAAAGCTTATATGGGACTAGTTGACAGGTGGCAAGTCTGTTGCCGTTTTATTGTCCAAGCCAATGATATAAATCGTAGAATACAAGTTTCGACTCGTAGGTTAATTATAGCTTATTCTGAACAGATTCGCCTCAGTGTCATGGTTTTCAGTTTAAGGCCTTATCTATCCATAATGCACTAATACAAGTACCTTATCCGCTATGCCACATGTTTCACAAACAGGGGAATGATGTCCACACGGTTTGTTTGTGATTTTCTTTTGTGTTACAGCGGATATGCCATTGTTTATATTAAAACTCTCCATACTTTTCTAATACACGTAAGAATAAGTCACCTGGATCAAAGACAGCTGCTCCATACTTTGACGCCGAACACGAAGGGCGTTGAATGGTGTCCGAGCGGCGGCTTCTTCCCCCGAAGCCGTGGAGACGGCAGCAGGCGAGGACGGCTGGGCGGGAGACTCCGCCTCGTTAGGCAGTCCTAGTACTTTGCATAGATCGCCAATGTTCATTTGAGCGGTCGCCATTCCTAGTACGTCACCGAGCTACGTAAGAATTGAATAAATTAATATTCGTACTTCTTTTAACTTACATAATCAAAAATAAAAATAAACAACAACTTTATGGATATAGGTCACACAAAGGCACAGATAAGAAATAAGTTATTATTACTCTCTGTCAGTGCACCTATTTGTGGTGGCGTTCTGAAAAACTTCCTATACATGTAGCCAAGACTTTTTTTAATATTTTGGTTCATTATTTTTTTAAAGTAAACGCTATAACACTGTACGCCTTCGAATAAAACTTCCCCAGAAAGGTCCAGTTCATGACAGATACGTTGCAATAGTTCTTCAGACACTTTGAATTTTTGCAATTCATAAGAGATTCGTATATTCTGATGCCGTCTGTAATTATTGGGCAATGATTTTATATTATACAAAAGAGTACAAAGGTGTAAGAGTAGCGAAAATGAAGCGTACAAAAGACTACAATTGTTGCCACTTGATTCAGTCGCGTTCGAATAAGTAAGCGATATACACGCGCTTCGTTGTTCTCGCTACCCGTGTCTAGATATCATTTAAATAGCTTCGAATGCCGGCATGTTTTATGCGTAAATACACTAATTGTATGTAATGTAAGTAAACCAAAAAAATGTATGTATGTGCCGCCGATGCGTTCGGATACCTTTTTTTCGGTTGATTTGTGAGCATAACGTATCTTTAATATATGATCATTGTCTATTGGTCGAATAATGAATTTTGTTAAAACTTTGAAGTTACAACTGAATACGCAGGCAAAGTTAGTTTCTAAGTTGTTAACCTTATTGATTTTCTATAAAATATGAGTATTAGTACTGAATTGTTATTTTAAATTGACACCACGCCCTCGCAGAATACCGGTGTGAAGTAGAGGCATCTTGTGCTTCTGCGTTTCGTTCGGTGAGTGAGGTAACCGGAGGTCTCATCCCATCTCTCAAATATCCTTAAAGACCAGCAACGCACCTGCAGCATCTATGGTATTGCAGGTGTATGTGGGCAACGGTAATCACTTACCATCAGGTGAACCGCTTGCTCGTTTGCCGTCTTTACCATAAAAAAAAATAGACTAGTATTCTAATAAAATGACAATATGGCATTTAGGTTCGACAAATTCGCAGTAACTACTGCAGCCCATGGACACCTGCGGAAAACTATACTATGCAGATGCGTTGTCACCTCCGGGGACTAAGATGGAATACCACACAGTCTGTTATTATAATGGATCTCTATATACCTTTATAATATTTCCACAACAACATTTTTATTATCACGATACACAAATGGCCTCATATGCGAGCATACAAGTCACGATCTGTGTCATTTCTATAATAAACGATAATTAATGACACTGGACATTATTGTCATTATGTTGTTTATGTAGAGGAATATTGGTAAAATTACATGAGATAACTAAACACAACAAATAATAGCGACGGAGAATATATGACACGCAACAGACAATAGTTTTCATGCAAAGTCATAGTCTTATACCGAAACCCAGAGTCACAATGCAACACGCTTCATTTTTATTTCAGAGACTATGATGCGATAGAAAGTTTAATACAGAGTGTCACGTGACAATGGGCGGTGGTATTATGTTATTTTAGTAGTTTGTGCAATTGCGGACAAACATGGTGCGACGCCATAAATATAGAAAATACAGAAACTAATCAGTTTTGCATGCGAATAGGAATACACTATTACACCCATATTTGAAGAATCTTACTCACTTTCCGGTGTAATGCGAATTCCTGTTTATTCCCGTAATTCTTAGTTATTGGAATAACAAGTCACGCGACAACTAAACACAGATGCGCTATAAAAAAAAAGCACCGTTTCAGGTCTATATAAGTGACTTGAACAGCCCACCTCATGACTTAATTTATTAACGCGAGACTGTACCACATTGAAATACAAAACGCATTACTTACAAGTAACAGTAATCAAAAATAAAAAAAAACCCCGTACATTTCTGTGCGGTCTATGAATGAATGCAACAGCTGTCTTTCCTATGTTCAACATCACTAACAACTAATTTACCTGTGTACTTGAGCTATATTGGCTAGCCGACGTCCTTGTTCACCTCCCTCCCAGGAGCGATATACTTCCCTCCGTATCCATAGCGAAGTATTAGCATTGAAACATGGCATATATTATTGTGTTAGAATACCGCTAAACGAAACGAACGCCCCAATACAAACCTCCTTGGATATATTGTAATGCTCCTTAGCGTAGTATAGCGCTTTTTCGTGATTCCCAAGCGCCGCGTGGGCGTTTCCGAGAGACCAGCACGCACGGCCCTCACCAACTCTGTCTTGCAGTTTCCTGGCAGCGGCGAGGTGGCGAGCGTGGTACTCTTCGGCGATGCGATACTCTCGCAGCAAGGTGTATGTGTTCCCCAGGGAATAGCAAGCCTGCGCTTCCACTGCGGCGTCTCCTAATTCCTCGGCCAGCGCGAGGGTACGCCTGTTGGAGAGTGCAAAATTAGGTGCGGCCACCGGCCAATGATTTCAGAAACTAATTCTGCATTTCATTATTGACACGAGGACACGCTTCGCAGATGCCGTACAACTACAACAATAATAATATATATAATATAATACCTGATCTATAGCAATAGTCAGATCGGCAAAGGGAAGCAGCGCGTATAATTTGAACTAATCGGTAATATCGCAGCCGCCAGTCTATAGATCAAGTCAATTTGGCGGTTAAGGAATTCCGGTAACGAGGTAAGTTTAAGTAAAGGAGTGGATCAGCCTGAAAGTGAGGCTGATTATGAACAGCTGAATTTTGATTGAAATGTTTGATAATATAAACAGAATATCTTTAATTTATGTTCACAGTTCATGGAGCTCCAAAAAATGGTGCTCCAAAACCCACTCGAATATTGAGACTACTACAATTTTTTTTTACAACTGATACACTTTAATGTACATAACAGAGAATAACAATATAAAACATACAGTTATAAATTTCTTCCAAGCAACCCAAGAAATTTAGCATGAAGAAAGATTTATGAGTGGGGTGCACCACAAACAAATACAAAAGAACAAATTAATCAATTTAAAGAGTCATTTAAAAAAAATGTATGCAACTGAGAAAAATGGACTTTTGGCGATCTTCGGACATATACGAGATCTTCGCGGGAGAGAGAGAGACAGAGACAGAAAGAGAGAGAGGAGCTAGGCAGACAGATAATGTTTCTTAACCTGTTTTTTTTTATAGGATTATAGAGTTTGTGCACGTGTGATAATAATATAATATGTACAATAGCACAAAAATATTTTTGATAAAAAATTGAGGAGCGCATTGTGTTTTAAGGGAAAGGTTTTCATTGAATAGAGAAAAATGGAATACGCAGGGTTTTTTTTTAAAGAACACCGGCAATGTTAAGTAACATTACTAATATTCATTTTAACCCTCCAACTAAGCATTACAGCTTGTAACTGGAGTGGATACGTCATGTTTCGTAACCCGCACCCTAATAGACCCTTTAAGACGCAGATACAATGTGAGTATTCCGCCCACTTGAGTTTAGTAGGATATTCTGAGACATGGTCATATTTACGAACATAGCAAGTTCAATCTGATTGGACACACAATGGACTGCAATGTCTTGAAAATCAATGTCACACACTTAACAGAAAAACTCACAATTTTTTAAAAATTTTATATGTAAAAAGTTTTCAGTTACAGACAGATTTGTTTAAACTGTTTCGAGTTAATGGCATAAAATAAACTATTTAGTATATATAAGTATTAACAAAATTTTAATAAATCTCACGGCAACGGGCGTGAGATAGAATTGACATTGATAAGACACCGAAGTAAACTGAACAACGCCACTAATTTAATTATTCTAGGAATCGATTTGCAAGACATTTGTGGTCATTAGTAAATCAGTGATCAATATTACGTAACATACTGAAAACTTTAGTAGTTAAACAGTAGACGTGTACCGAGAAACAAGCCAACAGAACTAATTAAAGCTTTATCCAATGTGGTTTCTACCTCCGACCTCCCCCCGGATGCCCGGCGAAGCGGAGATACGTTCAATCAATTGTCGCCGATGTCGAATCGTTTGACATAATATACAGACAGCCACTTAGGCATGTCCATTTACAATTAGATTATGCATTCTTACGATTTTCCATAATTGACACGTTTGGAAAACGGATTGATTTATTGTTATATTTTGTGATGATTAATCCATCTATTGGGTACCAAGAGATATTCAATGCTTTTGCCTGAGTCGGCAGATTTTCTTTGCTACCCGTGGAAGGCATGACAGTTTAGCTTAGTTCTGGATATATGTGCATATATAACATAAAAGTACCTACTAGCTTTTTTGTTCTGTACATTTGCTACATAAATATTATCTAATGGGACTGGATGGATCCGGGTACAATGTCCGATGTTAGCGGCACTCGTTGAATGAAATTGAATGCGTTGAATTACGTTACGTTCGGCAGTGAAGATTTCACGATTGACTTTAAGACTCTTGAGGTTGTTACTTTTAACACATATGACACTAATCATCTAAATTTGTAGTAAAACTCGAAAGGACGCAACTAATTGAGGTAAATTAAAAATGAAAGTTACATCATGTTAATACATTAGTTAAAAAAAAAATATTAAAAAAGAAGCAACATACAAAGCATACTTTCATATCATAAGCTTACCTCTTTAAACTTACGGTTTAAAGTGATGAACACGTTCAATCCCATTGAAGCTTATAACCTTATCCCCATCTAACAACTAACCGATATGGGATAATAAAAGACGACTCCATGGTAGTCTTTGTTTGGTAGTCTAGTGCCTTTGTTTTTGCGCGAATACGGCGCTATGATATTACGTCATCGAATTACATTCTAAGAAGAATAATGTTATTACAATTATATAATTGTAACTTTTTAAAAATTGCCTTTGTTTTTGCGCGAATACGGCGCTATGATATTACGTCATCGAATTACATTCTAAGAAGAATAATGTTATTACAATTATATAATTGTAACTTTGTTAAATTTATGCTTAATTTTTAGTATTTTTTTAGCATTTTTAGTATTTATTTTATAATTATTTAAAAAAAATATATCGTATAAAAATATATAATAAATCGGTATTTAGGTCGTTACTAGACTTATATTAACATGTTGTTGTGAATCCGTTTGAAGACATCATAAAACGGTCCTGAGGGTAGACCAACGTATGGCGGAGTCGAGGTTCATTTGTGGCGACATGAGTTTGTGAAAATTCTGTTACGTTAATTACGTAAATTGTGATTATAGTATAGTATATATGCACGAAGTGGTCTTTACAAATAAACTTATTTCCTTTCTCTCTTCCTTTCACTGGTGTTTGGCTCTGCCTAGAAGTCACCAAACCTTACGACTCCTAGACAGAGAAGGAATCTAACACATGTTAAATGTAAAACAAAACAAACGAAGTGAAGTGTTGAAGACCGGTGGAAGATCACAAGCATCAGACACCGCATCGGCGAAAGAAACAGGTAATCACAAGCATCATCGTTTTTGCCAAAATTGTTTAAGTAAGTTTCAAGTATGATTCAAAATTACTATAAAATGTATAGATGCAGCTTGGTACCAACCAACTCATTCCTTGGAGTTATTATTATCCATGTATTCCTTAATTATTGTATCTTATAATATATAATAATTAAGGATAATATGATAATATAATATAATAATAACTCTTTTTAAACAATCTCTGTTTTAAGTTTTACAATCTTCTTTAACCTGATGACTGGACGACTGTATAATATTTACTGGCATATTGTTGAAGAAACATATACATCTCCTCAAAAGTCCAAGACCAGGATCAAGCGCGGAGCCAGGAAGATCAAGAACGCAGCCAAAGAGGAACAATTATGCCGTCTGGAAGAACAACTGCGCGTTATACAGGTGGATCAAACCGCCAAGAAGAACAAGCACCATCCCAAGGTGAACAACTTTGTGTTTACAGGTGGAACTAGCGCGCCGCTAAGAATAAAAAGTACATCGCCAGACAGAACAACTGAATGATATAGAGAAGGTTTTAAGAACCATTGATACAGCGAAAGTAGAGGCTATAGAAAAAGGAATGGAAAACCTGATAGTACGCGTGGACAAACATGAAAGAGAGATAAAGGCGGTAGTGGCAAACAAAGAAAAATTCAAAGTTTCCGTTGTAACCAAAGTTTACCAAAACAAACTAAACTACTACCAAAAGTTTACCAAAGCAACGGAGGTCCGTTGCTTTAAATAATTTTGAAGTGGCCGAATTGGCAGAACTTTATTGTGGGCCGCTATTATTAAGCAGGAAAGATAGATACGATTAGAATATAGAAGGAAAACTAGGACAGAGTGTAACTCTTCACTAGGACATAGAGTGAGTGGTACTCTTCACTCTATTGTGGGAAGTCAAAGTATGCCGAAAAGAGCTCGGATGGCAATCCACGATGCTGAGTTAGTCCACACGTTAATCTATGTTAGTGAAAGTTGTTAATGGCAGAAGAAACATTAGACTAAAATTAATGTTGCAGAAATACGTCATTTTAGATGTAACTGAATGAAAGGGTGAGAAATTTTGTGATTAGAGAAAAGTGTCTTTTGATTTTTATTTTTCACAATTCAATTAATTAATATTTGATAAATTGCCAGTCGATGTCAACAAATCGTTTTGGTAAGACAATAAACATTTTTTTTAATAAAAATAAATCTTTTTAAAATAATGGGGGACATTTGAAAATAAAAAAGTCGATCGAAAGTCGGCACTGCCTAGTATGGCCATATATTATATTTATTATATATATTTTTTAAAGAAATAGTGTATAACGTATGTGGGTACATATTTATCGAAGTGTAAGTATTTAATAAAAACAATTTTATTCTAGCTCTGATACAAGCATAAATCTCTCTGAGCAGGAATTTATGGATTTACACACTTTCTCCACGGGAAATTTGGCCACTGCTAGCTCTAAAGGTTTCTGGAGAGACTCAATGACAGAGTAATGTTTTGAGTAGGCCACGTCCTCTAGAATTAACCACAATTTACAGTCACATTTACAGATCTGGACTGATCGAGTCTTTAGCTCTTATGAAGTTCGGAACAATGATCTCGTGCAGGTTTTAGATGTTCGTGCCTTGTGACCGGAAGCATTGCCGGAAATTCCAAGATTCATTTGAAAAGTGTCTCAGTGAGTGCCTGCACTACATGATCGATCTACGATATCTTGATAAACTTAAAAATAAACAAATTTCAAGTTTTATATTAAAAATTATTACTTTTATTAATTTTAACCTAAGGCCACGAGAGTTTCGAAGTAAGCGGAAGAGAAAGACTAGGATAAAAGTAAGAAAAGAAGACCAAAAAGAGCGAAGGCAAGGTAAGCAGTGCAGGAAGAGTAATTGGACTGGTTACTGGCAGGAAATGTTAGAAGTTCCGTGGAAGATCACGCGCAAGGTACTTAAGATATGAAATGAAATGAAATTACACTTTATTGTACACCAATAGCAAACATAGGAAAAAAAAAAAAAAAAAGAAACACAAAGGTACAATTGGCGGCCTTATCGCTTAGAAGCGATCTCTACCAGGCAACCATTTTGCAGAGGAAATAATGACCAGTGAGCAAGGGTCAAGGGTGTACGCAAGTTACACAGAAGTGAAAATATAATGTAATAAATATATATTGATATATACACAAACATATATATATATAGACTAACATATACTGATATATCTAAATAAATACACAACATATACCCATACATATACAGGAACATAAAGAGTAAAAAATAAATAATATAATATAAGAGCCATACGACGCAAGGAAAAGTAAGTGTTAAAGGATAAACAGATAACGAGAGATGAAGGAATAATTATTTAGGGAGGAAGGAAGTGCGCTTTGACCAGCCTTTTAAAAGTATCTAGGGATTGCGCACGCTTTATATGAAGTGGTAGGGAGTTCCAAAGCCTAACAGCTTCAATGGAAAAGGATTTAGAATAGAAGGAAGTGTTATGGGATGGAATTTTTAAAGTAAGGTTATTGTCAGAGCGAAGAGATCGACAGTGAGTATCCCCAAGAAACTCAAACCGCTCTTTAAGGTAAGGAGGGGTAGTGGGATTGAATAGAACACAGTATAAAAGAGAAAGAATGTGAGTATTTCTGCGAAGGCGGATCGGAAGCCAATAGAGTTTTTCGCGATATTCTGATACATGGTCATATTTTCGGAGTCCAAACACGAACCGTATACAAAGATTCTGAATGCGCTCAAGCTTATTAAGTAACTCTTCGCTTAGATTGAGATAACACGTATCAGCATAATCGAGAATGGGTAACAGGAGAGACTGTGCAAGCGTAATTTTAGTTGGTATGGGTAGGAAATTGCTTAATCTTCGGAGAGACCCGACCGATGCAAACATCCTCCTGCTCACCTCGCTTACTTGTGGGGCCCAAGATAAAAATTTGTCAAGTGTAACTCCTAGATTTTTAACGGTGTCACTGTACGGCACAGATGTCCCGTCAAATATAATACTAGGTAAAGTAGGTATATTAATACGGGTAACCAATTTTTGACTGCCTATTATAATTGATTTGGTTTTTGATGGGTTCAATTTAAGACCATATGACTTACTCCATTCCACAATTGAGTCTAGATCTTTATTTAATAGGTCTATAGTTTTAGGTAAGTCCACCAATTTAGCCTGAGCATATACTTGGAGATCATCAGCATACAGGTGGTAGCGAGAAGTTAAACGGAGCGTAATAGAGTCTTTCACTCGCAACTCATAGCTCGTAACAATATTATATCCTGCTAAGGTGACAACGATTCCTGTTTTTTACCGGTTGTAGCCCTGAATTAAAGCAGATGTGATCATAAAGATCAGTGTATAAATTGCCCTAGGTTGCTCAATTTCCCCCCTCAACGGAGTCCCGCCTTGAAGAAGACTTCGTCATCTACAGATAATGAAACGGGACCTACATAGCAAAAATAAAAGCTAGTTCAATTTCGCATTAGCCAGCAGCAACATACAAAATAGCTACAACACACATCAGTTAAAGTTAATTTCGCAATTGCAGTATAATTTCGAATAGAGTTCTATTAAATAACATGATGAATTGAGATTTTGTTATTCCTGTGTATTCAAAGCTTTGACAGTTTATAATGCCACAACTGCACTTAAACGTGGTCAGTGGCTGGAAAATTCGATTCAAGAGCGAAAACCGCTAATTTTCGTTTTGCTTTTATCAATGCATTAAATCCAATTTACTGTCGATATTTTAGCAAGCTTTCAAGCTTTTGGAATGGCATTTCAAATTTAATTTCCTATAATTTAAATTTGTTTATTTGAGGCCATTACCACAAAAAATATAGGAAAATAAAAAATGAATAAAGAACAATCGCAGAGATATTTAAGATAGATTAAAAATGAAAAGAAAGCATAATGCTTATTTTTTATACAAACTTTCCTGAATTGATATTATAGGTTCTAATGTTATTATAGTGTTGAACTTGTCTCGTTCTTGGTAGTGACGGAAAACGTCGCGTGATAACCTGCATGTCTGAGAAAAATATTTCGACGAACATGTTTTACTACTACTGGGTGGTGGACTCGTCTGGGTACGCACCACCCTCTTACCGATTTCTGCCGCCACCTCTATTGTTCCGGTTAGAATAGTAATAGAGAGCTATTATACTTGTGGGTTGTGAGGCATTCTATCTTATTCCTCATCTATACCTTCTTCGATTGAAAATGTTTGCAGGTGCCCATCGGCTGCAGCAACCACTTCCCGTAAGGTGGACTGTTAGCTCGATTGTTACTGGAATCCAATATTTGAAATTTGAATTTATCCAACCCGGACTGGAACCGCGTTCCAAAACCCTCCCAAATATATTGAGAGGAGGCCTTTGCCCAGGGTTAGGACATATAGAGACTGCTGCTTAAGTTTCAGTAGTAAATGCAGCAAGCTTAATGTTACCTAAGGTAGTAATAAAACTTTCAGTAACTATTTGACACATTCTTTATATTTGTATATGAATCTCGATTAAACCATTACGTGGTAAATAAAAATATGAAGTGTGAATGAAGTGTAAAGGTGGCTTACCACGGTGCGAGAATTTACGGACGAGCACGCACGACGCACCGTGGGTGTGGCCTCGCCCGCGGTTGTGCAGGCGCGCCCACAGCGCTGCATCACATCCGCCGACATACACTACAGGAAGGGCACCTCCTCCTACGATGCGCCTGTGCGAGCCAGTGCGTTGTGTGAAGCCGCCACAACATGTTTTACGTTACGTGGTTACCGAAGCGATTTTGTAGTTATCGAAACTACATGCCACCACTGATAAAATACATACTTATAATGTTCTGCGGCATTCTCGAACTGTCCAAGGAATATGTGGGAGTTGCCGAGGTTGCTATTCGCCCGCCGTTCGGCCGCCTTATCTCCAACTTCCCTCGCAATGGTCAGTCTTTCGGTGTGATATCGGATAGCACGTGTAAAATCACCAAGTAAGTAGCAGGTGTTTCCGAGGTTGCCACAAGCACGACCCATTGCCTGTCTGTCACCGAGACTGCGCATCAGTTCGAGGTTTTCTCTGTAATATAATATAAAAAAAAGTAAAGTTAGACATACAGCTTGCAATCCATTCTTCTTTCTCTATCTTTATCGACTGTCCACGGCGGAATAGAGATTTCCATAAAAGAGAATGATATGCCGTGCATGGACAATTTGGGGACACTCACAACGTCGTGTGAGTGGGTAATGAAAGCAGTGTCGGCGCCCTAGCATTAGTGATGCCGCCCGCCATCACAAGTCTGTGGGACTTGGATTTGTCATATTATGATCGTAATCCTGCCATTAAATCAGCCCATCATCACACCATCTTTAGTAATAAAATCGGGATACCACATGCTCGCGATATTAGTATTTCGAGAAAAAAAAGTTACTTCCGCATGTTATATAATGTTATGTAACTACGTTAAGTCTAAACGTTTTTAAAGAATTGAAATTATATTGTTATAACAATATAAGGGTTATGTAATTAATGATTGACATTTTTTGCGAATACTACGGGGGTACAATGGATTCTCGGTATATATATAGAAGAAGAGGTGTATAAAATGTCATTTTTTTTATATTTAAATGAAATGATGAAAAGAATACATTATTTCGCGAAATAAACTTATCCTTTGACCTAAAAATATTCTTCGGCATTGTTCTAAAAACGTTCATTTACTCCGAACATGAACTATATGTTGTCGGAAAATGCTTTTGTCTGAGTATTTTTAAATTTTTAAGTTAAATAATGGTAAAATACTCTTATATAAAAAAATCTATCTCTACTTTAGAATACTCGCAAAATGTTCGGTTTAACTATTGAACGAAACGGTTGTCAATCTGTCATTGTCACTCAGCCGCGCGCGGTATCTAAATAACCTCGAAAAAATACCTATATTTTTGAGCTACTGGTATGATTCTGGCTTTGATATTAAAGACTGATGAAGGTTTGAAAATAGGTATCAAAAATTTACTTTACCTACGGAATCGGAAGTAGTTACTATACTATACTAACAATATTATGTAACACCAACCCTAATATTATGTACCGAACATAGATTTTTTGTGCATTGGTTTTTATTAACATTTCACAATTCATTATTTCCCGATAAATTTGTCATAGGTGCGCCTGGTATATAGTAAATGAATAGAAATAATTGGAGAATTTCAGTAAAGCTATACTTTTAATACGTTAAGGTTAATCAAAGGATTTAAATTAATGTACCTAACAAAAGTTCGGTCGTTTAATTGGAAGACCGATTTATAATACGACACAGAGAAAGGCAAGCCTACGGAATCGCACAGACGGGCATGGTTGCTTCAATGACTATCTGTGTAAGATTGAACGTGAAGGATGACGAACTGTATCCACAGCGGCGAGAGGGACCAGGGCTCCGCATCGCACACACTAGCGGTGTGCCCAGTAAGGAAAACGGAGCGCAGAATTTTGGTGAGCCGTATCGAAATAAACTTCTACCTGCCCGTACTTCTGACCGTGATGTTAGAAAAGAAAGCTTGTGGTCGAGAAAGACGAGGCGGCAGACGCCCTGACAGGACTTCACAGGACCTAAATTTTATTAATAGTGTTCCTCTACTATAAAGAGGGCCTTTTCATGGGCATGGGCATGGGGATATTAAAGCACGATGGTTTAGTTAGTAGTTTCGAGACATCTTCATTGTCTGCCACAGCTGCGGCCGAACGAAGATCCCGTGACGTATTGTCGACATTGGCCCACATATATATTGCGTCCACTTTTTTTTTTACCAATCGTGAGTTTTTCTACCAGGCTTCGATCTAGCTCTTAATTAAACGTCAACATGTAGTCTGCTCAATTAACTATTTATTTAATCGTTTATATTGTTGACAAAACTGTCCGGCAATAATAAATTTGTATTGTTAAAGGAAGGCAAGCGTGTACCATCCTAGGCCTCATCTTCGCTTTCCATCGGCCAAGATTGAGGTCAAACGCAAGCCTATTTTTTCATAAAAAAAATAATAATAATAAAAACCAACGAAGACAAAAATTTACTGACTAACGGACGTGGCTCTGACGACCGACAGATGACACAAAATCCATCTGACTATATCGAACCCCAATGTTACAAACAAGTGCACGGAGCTGCTGCTCCGCTAGGTGCGGATATGCATATATCCCATGCATGACATGGCAGTTTTTGTTTCCGCTTTCAAGGAGTCCAGCAATAAACTCACACAGGCTGCTAAAGAAACAAAAAACAACTTATCTCTTTACATATCCATTAATCTAAACGTGATCAATATTAAAAAAAAATATAGAAATGTATAATAAACGGTCTATCACTTTTTTGCATGTTTTAATTCCTTCATTAATTTTTTTTCATTTGCTTTGCGCGTCGTAGAAACCTCACAATAGTTTTGAACTTTGTTCGGAATTAATATCCTGTACAATGCAGAGCTTCGTTGCAAATATAAACGGAGGCCAGAGAGTCCTTCATTATTTAATGAAAGAGTGCAAATCATGCATGATAGTCGACACAATGCAATGCGGCATCGCTTCGATGGAGAATTATTTTTAAAACGAGTTAGTTCTTTGACTTACCTGCTAGATTCCGTTGTTATTCATATGTGCAATAAATGCGGCCCACTTTATTTTTTATTTTCTACAAAAAGTAGTGGCTTTTGAATTACTATCCCGACAAATTTCGTACTTTTTTATATACAAAATCAAAATCTTTGTTCTTCGACAAGGAACATAAATTACTCATGCCAAAAGTGATATTTATTTTAACACAACCGTTTCGTAATGAAGTTACTCTGACGGAGAAGAAACTGGCGAAATAAACTCCGTAGGTATTCTTTTTTTTTTACTTTTATTTAAAAATTTGATAACGTCTATTAAAACTACTTTTAACATTTTTAGAATAAGCTTGGGAGCGATCAACTCTTTCCCAGGGTTTATTATCATTTTAGTTTAATCTATATGTATATAGTATGTCAGCCGCATGTCCCCACAGCAAAATATCGTATGATATGATGCTATGAAAATAATAAAAAAAAACTATTCAACATGTTTCGACATATGCCAGACTTCTTATTTTCCTTACAGCATATGCTGCAGAGCTAGGTCTGTTAGTAAGTTTAAATATATAGCCCCCATTAAAGCGTTGCATTAAGAGTGTTTCCTAGAAATACACTGATATCCACAAGGCTTTAGGTTTTGACAATTATTTGCATTTAGTTTCATTGCCATTAAAAACAAATTATTAGCGTTAAACTAATGTACTATTTTTGACATAGCATTATTCACCTAGTTGTGTGAAATAAGACTCATCGGAAATAGATCAATACCATGTTTATCCTACTAACTTAAGTAAGTTATTAATAAAAGATATGGGCAGAGAATCGAGCCCTACGGAATGCCCCTTGTTACCGTCAACCTGGAAGAACTAACACCACTGAACAGAACTTTTTGAATTTTATTTTCAAATACGGGATAATAAGTTGAAATGCTGATAAGTGTTTCATGGTGCACACAATCGAAAGCCTTGGAGAGATAACAAAAGACACCCACCCAATGCAACCTGTGAATTCTCCCAGGCACCAAATATGCTTAATCGCTTGTAAAACCAAATAGTTTATATAGTGTAGCAGATTATTTAAATTCAAATGTCACGATTAATCTACGTGATTTTTTTTCGAATATTACCAACATGACCAACTTATATTTACGTAGGTCTACAGTTAGTCGGGTTTAAAGTATTACCCGATTTAAATAAAGGTATGACTTAACTGTTTTATAAAATCAGGCAATACCTGATTCTACGCTATTATTAAAAATCATGCCCAATTGAGGTGCAATTGAAACTTTTATTGATGCATTTACTTCTACACTACCACTACTTAGTACCAAAAAATTGGTACAAGATAGTTTACATTGTTTAACATACTACTGTAGTTTACATATGCTTAAAAATTACGCTACTTGTAAATGATATTTAGAATAAACAATGAAATACTCACTCGTAGTACGAGACTGCTTGCATCAGACAATCGCGGACCTCCTGTGGGAAATGGCCGGGGTCATTTTGTCCAACACGGCCCAAATGTTTTCCTTGAGCATGATACACATTGCCGAGGTTATAGAGAGCGCGCCCTTCGCTTAGCTTATCGCCAAGGCAACGCGATATCTCAAGATGTCGCTGGCAACATTGAATAGCTTCAGCGAATTTACCCATTACTTTCAAGGTGTTGCCGAGGTTCCCTGATGCTTTGGCTTCACCAAGTTTGTCGTTTATCGTCCTGTGAATAAAGTTTCGATTAGTTTGGAATACTGTACGGGAGAAACCCGTTCTCTTTTAATTTACCTTAAAAACTCAAGTATAACACATTTCACTTATTCCCTGTGGTACATTACCTACCTATAATATTTTCGTAGCCCTTTACTTTATTTCGTTACCATTTGTATGCGACAAAGGGTATAAGGGATAAGGGAAGGGCAATCGAAACATTCTACATATGTTACTCTCCATAGCCGGAGACCCATGAAAACTATTAACTTAAGAGATTTCTTCATAAATCTAATCCTATCAAACCCCGCTTCCCATGTCTTGGTACAAAGCAACATATGTAAAAAATAGGATCATTATTTTATTCAAAATCATTGTAACAGATCAAAAAATCGTTACTGCATTAAAAAAAATTATCAACGTAAAATAGTATTTTTTCTGTTTTTAAGCAAGCGAAGAACAGTCTTCATTCTGCGAAAATGAAAAGGACAAAAGTACAATGTACTAATATTGGCTGTATTGAGTCTACAAATCGGCTCGCTCACAGAGTACGAGATGGTAAATAGTGTAAGTGGCGCGTGGTAACCCCGGAGGACTCAATGATGATTTGATGTAATTATAGCATGTCGGCGCTGCGATGTCATGACATCTCATACAAACTGATACATCTATCAGTCCATAGCTATTATCTATTAGTAAGTCTGCCTTAACACTCCATATGCACAATAAATTGTAATTCCATCAATGTTACCTACTTTATAACTTATGATTTTTTTTTCATAACATTACAATGTTTAAATATTTGAAATGAGCCTATTATTCACTTTAACTTTTGTTCAGCTTGTTTCAGGACGTCTAACGCCTTCATAAGTGACCACAGGTGCTCTCAAACTACTCGAATCGTCGACAACGTAAAAAAAACATACGCGATAAAATCCGTAAATAAGTTTCATTTCAAATATTCATTTTCACGTAAATACAAAAAATCATTAAATGTATAAATAGCTTAGGATTACAAAACTAATGTATGCTTTTGATTGTACACTTTCCATTGTTTCATCATAGTGACTGTTGTCCACAAATATGTCAATACAAACCCTTAAGAGCTGACTGACACTTTTAACAAGTCTGCAATTACATTTAGGTAAATATAATTAAAAAAAATTCGGCTACTTTATTTTCTTTCTTTCATTCGTAACCGAGCCGATATTTTTCTGTCACTCGTAGTAGTAGGCAGAGGTTACGGATTTCCATTAGGCACGGCTCAGTGTGGTGCTGTATGAGCAGGTCTAAACGATGACCGTGAGGATTACAAGAACTATGCTTTTTAGCCACCTCTTCCGGAAAACGTATGTGAAAGTAAAAGTATGAAATTGCCGTTTTTATAAGGGTAAATCCCTCATTGTTTATACATTTCTCCCATCTTAAGAGAAGATCATTAATGCCTTTGCGATAAACTCTGGGGATCTAGACTCTACAAAGTATATGAAGACATTTTGTACGCCTGTTTTTAAAAATTTTAAAACAACGGGTCTCAAAAAGATATGTGCTACAGCTTTTTGAGATCAAATCCAAACATTTTGCTATTACTACCGTTGAGCTTCGCTTTAGGGATTTGTTCCGGTATTAGACTTGTGATTTGAAATTGCGAGGCTCTTTTTGGAATTAAAAATTTAATACTTTTTGAAAAAAAAAATAACACGAGTCTTAGGAAACTACATTAAAACGTCAATTTGATACTTTAACCTCTTTTAAAATTACTATAGTATTGCTGCCATACTTTTTTTCAGTTTGACCAACGACCTTTTTTTTAATTAATTTTGTTTTCCATATAATTGTATTTACCTTAATAAACGGATATAACTCAATACATTAAATCATCTGTACCTATAAACACATCATATGAGATTTTGGGTATATAAATATCGAAATTCTTTATAAATTCGTAAAACCTTATCACTTGCCATAAGAAAATAAATAAAACTGTAAATTTTAGGTGCTATTACAGTATTTTTTTTGCCGGGGCTATTTTTACCATTTACGACATTCGTTTACTTTATCACCTTTATCCCTTCTCATAACGTAGAATTAATGTGATTGGGCTACTTGTAGGACACAACATACTCGAGCTTTTCGTGATGACAGAACATTTGGAAATTCCATAGCATGCTAATTATAGGTATAACTTAAATGTATAGCGTAAAAACTGCATAAACTTTTAATCCAATACGCTGATCATATAACAATTATTATAAAATTACCTAGCTAACGTTAGGTCATGTTTATGATATTGCATGGCCTTGTTGTAGTCACCCAAATAGAAGTAGGCGTTGCCGAGTTGACTGTAGATGGCACTGAGGGTTCGCAAATCATCTGTGCCAGCTTGTATGGCTGCCTGGAAGAAAGCTACCCCAGCGCGACAGTCGCCAGCTTTACATAATCTTTCGCCTTCTAGCGCCAACTCCAGACACATGGAACCCCATCACAGCTCTGGAATTATGAGTAGGTATTTTCATCATGTCAGTTACACAAAAGCATAGTCGCCACATGCACTCAGCCTCACGTTTTTCATGCCGCCTTCCCCCACGTGTCAGGATTACCAATCGTTTACCGTTGAGTACAATTCCTCCTAGTATAGTCTAGATAGCTATAAAAATATATAATATTAAATACATAAATAACATATACATGAGCGTCGTCAGATATGTGAACTTACAGTATGTTATGGGTAACTAACCTGTAAGAAAAGTCTTCATCCAGTCATATACATAAAATTATTTCAAGTAATTTTGATATATTTTAAAATAAATATCACATAAATATATAATATTCCACTCGAAGCGTATTCGTTAAAAGTTTCATCTTAAAACCCTTAAATACAGGCTTCCTTTGTCAGCCTGTGTAACTCCACTGCTGGAAATACTTTCTATGAAAATGCCGACAAGAGACAGGCGAGTTGGCCAGTATCGTGAGACTATTGGAGAAAGAATCAAGTAACAATCAAACCATTTACTTATCAACTAACCAACCAAGAATTTACCTATCAAACCAAACTTCACAGCCCAAAATACAATTGAAGATATCAGATCATAGTTGGTCATGGCAAAGTGTACCCAGAATAGACGAAACAGACCTAGGACCAATAGTTTTTTAGAGCCAGCTGTTGCATTATTTTTAATATAGAAAGTGTCACGGCAACAGAGATATGTATTAATATTTACTTTATTTATATATAAAATATTAAACAACTCAATTCCGTACAGGCCGTGACAGAGTGAAAGCTTTTATTAGCTTTATTCATTAACGCGTCGAATGTCATAAATGAAAATTGCCTGTGGAAACAATAACGCCGCGCTTTTAACGCGAAACGGTTTAAAATAAATAAATATGAACCTTACAAAAACAATCAATTATGTTACTTGTTTAAAAGCGTAGTAAGTTCTACTTGTTTTAACGTAGTAAAACGCTGAAACTATACGATAAATTTACTGGCACAAATAAAAATACAATTCGTTTTATTTGAAATATATACTCAAATAATGACGAAAAACCAGTTAAATAATCTGTAAACATAACGGATGAAATTTTTGGTAGACTACATTTTCTAATTTATTTACAACATACGATTTTCTCAGTCAATTATAAGTTACGAAGGCAAAATAGTTCGTCTACAGTATTGTTACGCCAACCGTAAACAAGTTTGAATGTTAGCCGGGCGTGCGAACCTGGAGTTATTCAGGTTATGTCAGGTTTTCATTATTACGTGCTATGTGAATAAATTTGATATACAGCAATGTATAAATGGATTATTGCGTAACAAAAATAGTATCTAAAATCTAAAAATTATAACCATTAATATGTTTAGATGTAAAATGGGCAGCAGAACATTCATTTATTCTGTTAGTATGTATTATAAACAACACTTATAGAGAAATCATTAAAAAATTGCATGATAGCGCACGGGCTGGCGCTCGCTTTAATTCCATAATGAGTGACCAGGGTTCGGTACCCGCTGCTTGCACTGTTAATATTTTAAATTCTGAATTCAAGTAATCGGTGGATGAAACCACGGGCAAAAAAATTTCGAACAACGTACAAGCTCTGCTTTGAAACGATGGGACATAGCCGACTTCTTCATAAATACGAATAAACTGTAATCAACCGACTCACCACGAAAACCTTTGTATTCAAGACTTATTAAAGTATATTTTGTATAATAATGTATACCTAATTAATTTAAAAGAGTAAAAAAATATTATGTATATAAATTTAATAATATAAATTTACTATATTAGTTTAATTTCATAATACTATTGTTAATTAAAATATTGCTGTGGCTATCCGGGTTCAATTGTAATTATTAATTTTCAAATCCTGTGTATATACTTATATGAATGCAATAAATATTTATATATTATATAATAATTTCAATATAGTGATTCCAGATTATAGTGAAAACAGATTTACCAAAATTTCAACCTGGTAAATTTGATACATGGATAATTTTATTTAAAAATGTACTAGTACTGTGTAATATAAAACACTTAATAATAACATTAAAAGAATCATTACCTTACATATAATAATATAGTAAGTAATGTATGGTAATAATACTGTAACTGTATAATATATAAAATCAAAGTACATACTCACTGATGTCACAATCTGCAGATATAAAAGACTTTAGAACGACGAAATTGAGTTCTTAGGCCCATCTTGCGCCTAGATATGTAGCAAATAATAAGTTGTGGACATTCAAACATCATGTTTATGTGTTCATGGAAAAGTCGACTAGTATTAAAGAAAACTGTAAACGAACTATTTTGTTTGGTAGTTTTTATTAAAAATCAGTAAATTCAAGTGATAATTGAACTAAAAGCTAACGAGTAATAATTTATTGGTATAGTATTTTCTATGTTCACGCATTAAATATATTAAGAAAATTGATTAAATGCCACCAAACGAACTTTATTTTGTATTTGAGCTAGTATTTTTAATGCGTTGTATATAACAGACGATTTTTTTTTCAAAATACTTTGCGGATATAACACTTAATACGGGGTAAAATGAAAAGGACACCACAATGCAAACATCACAATTAGTACAGGACACATACTAAGACACATCGATAAGAAAAATATAACAAGGTAACTTTCTACTCGCTTAATCTGGTACAGTGCCTGGATAATCGTTTTTTGCCCGGAGGGACTAATTTCCACAGAAGTTATCAACCGCGAAATTCGAATGCAGCTCGATTTTGACTAACGCGCGCTCTCCGCGTTCGGGCGGTCGGAAGTGCAATTTACACAGGACTGAGTAAATTGAAATAGTCGTCTGTATCGTCAGCATACACTAACACTTTGGCAAACACAGTCTGAAATACCAGCGAACGTGTCAAGGATATATTTATTTAGGTCATCAGCTCTATTTGTTTTATTAATATTTTATCAAAGTAATCTTCCAAAAATAATTAGCTTATTTTGAAAATAACTTTTCCCGAATAGAGTTTTGGTTATAGAATGTGTGACTAAAAATTCTTTATTTGACGTAGGAAGTGCATACTTCGTTTGTCAATTGCAATTTTTTTTTACAATATACCACCGTTTCGTAACGTGGTTCCTCGTGCGGAGAAGTATATATAGTTAAACGTATCCATGTTTATTATTTAATTATATGTAATCTTATTCATATAATTATATACATAATATGTATTAAAAATGTACGCACTAAGTTTGCCATTTCAATAAAATTTCCTGTTGTTAAATGTCCTGCTGGAAGAAATTTCAATTCATGGAACACTATGTTTTACAAATGGTACAAATACTATGTTTTAATGTTTTCATGCCTTTTTGTATGTATGTATATATTCACGCCTTGTTCCCAACGGGGTGGGAACAAGGGGAGACAATCTTCTTCCACTTGCTACGGTCCTGACATATGTCTTTCATTTCTTCCACTTTCATCAATCATTTCATGCCTTTTCATGTGTAAATAAATACATAAAAAAAATGTAACAGACGAATAAAAATTTCGTAGGCGAAAGAAATATCAAAGAGGAAGATCTTTAATTTCGGATCTTAATTTAAATTTTTTTAGTTTTTAAAACATATAATTTTAACTTTATTGGAAAAAAAAATCCACACATACGGTATTTTTTTTAAACTAGTTATTTAACGATGCGGTGTTTTCAGCACCTGTTGTTTAAATACAGTATATGGTACATAATTATAAAAATTTGTAAGGGAAAATTTTTTTGTGAGGTACACCACGTAACAAAATCGTTTATAAGTAACAACTTTGACGATTGTCATTTACGAAGATAAAAAGAATTAAAAAAAGTCTGTACTATTCTAATTGCGCTCTAGACAATGACACCTCACATAAGGTAATAAAAAAAATTACGCATTTGGGTCAACATTCTGTACTAATTTTATGTCTGTAACTCATTCCGTCTATCCGCACGCAATATTATCCGTGATCTTACGGACGGACGGCTAAGTAACTTTAACAGGTGTCTATTTTGGTTACGTAAACCTAAACATAAAAAAACGGGATATCCGCGGAGTTTCTTTTCGTTAGTTTCTTCTCCGACAAAGAAAAGTTTTGAAGAAAAGGTGGTAATGTTTTAAAAAAAACTAGCTGTTCTGTCCTTACCCTTAGCAGGGGCTTTTTATTATCAATCTCTCCGGTAATGAGTCGAACATAACCTAAAATTTAAAGGCCAATCGATCGCGTACGAGGCGAATCTTTTATGCCCGCTTCTTATATTCAACTAACGAACCGTTTTGACCTACGAACTGTAATAAATGCTATCAGCTGTAAGCAAACAGCGTTCCTGTAATCTATGGCCGGTACTTTAAATTACGAATGGTATTTAAATCGGATGGGAGGGTAATCATTAGCGGTAATCCACAAAAATTGTTTATAGCAATTTTAAGTGCTGTATTTACCATGTGCTCGGCAGTGAAGGAAAACATCGTGAGGAAGCCTGCACGTCTGAGAAATGATAAAAAATATTATTTCAAGCCCGCCAACCCTGGAGCAGCGAGGCGGGCCCTTCCCGGCTGCAAAATCCCTATAAGATATTTGAGGAGCCCATTGCAGGTTAGAGGCAGTGGGCACTTAGGCTGGTACTCTAGGCCTATTGTATGGAGATCATCAGATCAGATTTAGTGGATGTGACAGGGTGTTCATATAATCATTTCTAAACGTCAGTATGCTGTCAAACTACGACTTGTAATAAATATTTGTTACTGCCCGATTGCGGCAAGCAGGACGACTATTCCGCGGGTTATTTTTTATAAATTTTATTACTTTTGTTAATTATAAGCGACTATGTTGCGTTCGGAAAATGATCTGGAATTGTTTAATTTATTCGCGGACTGTGACGACGATTCCGACGACGGTACAATGCCACGAAAAAATATATCTTTCAAATATTTTTTTATAATAAATATAATAACGACACAATATACGTACTATGTTGTTAATTTATTAGAATGTCTATAGATATCTCAACCACATAAACTTTGAATAAAACTTAGTCGTCTAGTCGAAGGAAGTCAACGGACGGATATAAACATTTTAAGATAATAGAGAACAAGGTTACGTTTGACAATCGAAATTATATTACTTACGTGAAAGAATAAAGAATTTTCATTTCATTTTAGGAACAGTATATAATTTTTTTTATATTGATACGCAGCAACCGTTGTTTTATTTGAGATGACAACATTAATTCAGAGAATTAAAACCTTGAACTTGTAATGTTTTTGGATGCGTGTCACCTGGGTACATTATATATATATTTATGTATACTATAAAATAAGTAAGCCATATCTAAATACATTATTATTAGAAAACTTTCAAGTAAGTTAAAATTAGAAGTCAGGATGGTAACATTATAAAAGGAGAAGACTTTGTACTAAAGAGATGGAAGGAATATTTTTAAAGTCTATTTGAAAGAGTTGAGGCACCAGCAGATGAAGAACGCCTCCACAAGAAACAAATAAAAGTAAACGTTAATAAGACAAAGGTTATGGTATTTGAAAGAGAGGAGAGGATGACGGAAGTATGTATCAAGATTAGGAAGATAGTTTAGAGCAAGTGAATGAGTTTGTTTACTTTTGCCTACTCAGTGTCGTCGGCAAATTGTATGCTAAAGTTTTGATAGAAAGAGTCATGGATGAAACTGATGAAAATATATGGGATGTGCAAGCAAGATTTCGAAAGAGGATCGTGCATCCCACGAATCAGGTATTCTCCTTAAGGTGCATAGTTGAAAAATATTTGGCTAAGAACCAAAAAGTCTATTGCGCTTTCATAGATTTGAAGAAGGCCTATGACAAAGTAGTGAGGGATGAATTGTGGTCGGCACTTCTACTATCTTTGCATGGAGTGTGCAGTGATCTGATACAAGCACTGAAATCCCTATATGAGGTTTCCCGAGCTTGTATCAAAATTAACGAGGCCTACACGGACTAGTTTGATATCGATAAAGGTGTTAGACAGGGCTGTGTAGCATCCCCATGGCTGTTCAATTTATTCATGGATATTTGTTTGAGAGATTTGAAGGAGAGTGATTGTGGACTAAGAATGAATGAGTTGCCTGTTAAATGTTTGATGTACGCCGACGATCAAGTCTTACTTGCGTCATCGGCTGAGGAAGTGCAGGCAATGGTGACAATAATGAATGGGGCACTGGAAAGAAAGAGAATGAAAGTAAACGTTAATAAGACAAAGGTTATGGTATTTGAAAGAGAGGAGAGGATGACGGAAGTATGTATCAAGATTAGGGAAGATAGTTTAGAGCAAGTGAATGAGTTTGTTTACTTGGGAACAATGTTTACGAGAGATGGAAGGTACGAATGTGACATTGAATGGAGAGCGATGGCAGGTAATATGGTGAATGGGGCATTGCATAGATTAATGAACAGCCAGACGATATCTCACAAAGCTCGTTTGGCTGTGCATAGAGGGGTATTGGTACCAACGCAATAGAAATGATAGCGTTAAGAAGTATGATTCATGTGAAGATAACTGACAGGGTTCGAAATAAAGTAATCAGACAGCGTTGTGGCGTGAAAGACGATGTAGTGACACGAATTGAGAAAGGGATGCTGAGCTGGTTTGGACATGTGGAGAGGATGAATGAAAGTAGGTTGACGAAACAAACATATGAGGCGAGTGTAAATGCTCTACCATTGGGGAGAGGAAGACCTAGGCGAACATTTCACGATCAAATCGGAGACGTTCTGAAAAAAGGCCAGGTCAAGAGTACTCTAAACCAACGAGTATGCATGCGAAGATTGATGAAAGTGGGAGAAGCGAAAGACGTATGTAATGACCCCAGCAAGTGGAAGAAGATTGTCTCTGTCTACCCCATTGGGAACAAGGCATGAATAAATACATACATACATACAAGTAAAATAAAATAAATACATTTCTAACCCAATCAGAAAGTGCTTCCGGCATTCGGCAGGGGAGACCAAATTGTAATATATATAGGGGCATATAACTAATCATTAATTGTTCAAAGTTTATTATTATTACGTAATGTTGGATATTTTTTAAAATATATTGGTTTTTGTTTTAAAAATATATTTAATCTTATGAAGAAGAATCAAAGGGGCGATGCAATTGCCAGTAACTATCTTAACCTAGCCAATGTTAGTTAAAAAAATCCACTGGTAAGCATCTATCTGACTGGTTAGGCATAGTTTGAATCACGGCCTAATACTATTTGTGGTAATATGGTGCGACACAAAGTATTGGTTTGGCAATGTGACATTTTCTTTATATCTAATTGCATAACATCGGGTAAGGGAAAGTAAACTTCTTTTTTTAAAAAAAAATCATCAAGGGAAGATGACAATAACCGAGGTTATCTATACTCACATAATAAAACGAAAATGTAATTTTATATATAAAGCAGTGGGGGAGAGGGGGGAGGGGAGTTATCATAGGTCACTTACGCGCCTACATATTGGCTCAATGCATGACGTCATCAGATTCAGTGCCTTCGATGCGATGGTGCGGTCGATTCTAATGACGTCATCCACATTCTGCCCAAAATCGGTTCGCGTTAGGGTTGCCAGATTGCAAAATCCGACATTTATAGTAAAAATCTAAATCTTTCATATTGTATCTACTAGCCAGATGTTTTTTTTGAGAAAATCAAGACTTGTAATTGAATTTAATAAATAAAATGGGGCAAAGCATTTAGACGCAAGACAATAATAAACAAGTATGGAATTTTAAAGTAACTATGAAATAAAATATTGCTTTTATTGACGCACGGGTAAATTAAACAAAGTGCACAGTGTATGATAGAAACGTAAATTCGTTGAAATACTATTGTTGGATTATTTTATTTCTTTGACTAACTGACACCTGGCAACGCTAGTTATTTCTGATACATATCAATGCATTTAAAGCATGTGAATGTAATTCTGAAAGTGGTATAATCATTGTATACAAATTGTTAAATAAAACTTTGAGTTCAGTTTATTGATAAAGTCAACAATTTTTTTTATTTAATAATCATAAGTCTGATTGCTTGCTAATATTGAACCGAAAAGTATCGGACGTTATTTAGATAAATTATGTCAAGACCGTCTAGCAAAGTATCAAAGCAAGACAAGGGAGTCTAGCTTGTGACAACGAACTCAGCAGAGAGATCATGCTGAATACAATGCATAGTCGATAAAACGGTTGAACTTCTTAATATTAATTCTTGAAATCATCATGCTCGCATAATTCTGGTTTATGGAACACACAAAGGTGCATCATGAATATAAAATAAGAGGTACGTCAAAGGGAGGAGAAGGAAACGTATTCACAGAGTTGCAGAGTTTATTAATAAATAGGTACCGCTATATTTTTACATACTCTAATACTAAACGTTGAATACCAGGCGTATTGGGTATAAGGGGGAATATATTTTGATCCAAATGTAAAGCTCACCTGTACGTGCGCCCTGCTTTAATAAACAAGGATCTGACGACTGAATGATGGCGGAAAATCCATCTGAATATGCGGAACCTAAATCCCATATTCTAGTGATGCAGAGTAGCAGCATCAGTGCGATTGTCGGCACTGTGCTAAACAAACCGTCTGCCCAGGGTGGCGAGTATGAGCAAGTCTTTCAAGAAATGCTTGGTGCCCTGAGCTTACACTTTCTTGGCGAGGCATATGTTCAGCAGCGGACTTATAATGAGAATCGAAAATAATTTATTTCGTTGTTTAAAGGTATTCCATAGATGTTAGTTACATCAATCACTTAAGTAAATAAATATTTATTTAGCCAAATACCCTATTTTTCCGAAATTGGTATTGCTTCATAGTCTTTTAAGGCATTTCCTAAGCATTTCCTACCAACTATTTTCACTTGTAGAAAGTTGGTTCTAGGTTGGAACTGTCGAAAAGTATCGAAGATGACGAATGGTTCGATTTTGTTCGAAGTTGATGGACGAATATTTCAGATCTAGAATAAAACACCAGGACGAGAGCACTAAAAAAGTTACCATCCTTCAAATAATTGGTTAGTAATATTTTTCGTTAGTAGCCAATACGTTGCGGGAAGTCGATGGATGCAGGTGGCTCAGGACCGTGCTTCGTGGCAATCTTTGGGGGAGGCCTATGTTCAGCAGTGGACTTCTAATAGGCTGAAATGATGATGATGATGATGATGAGCCAATACGTTAAAACGGTAACTTTATTTCAATCTTTTATGATTAATGACACTTAATACATAATAAAATAAATAATGCAACGATTATGATGATGACCGATTAATTTACCGTCACCGATTTAATCAAACATTATTTTATAAAGAAAAATGAACATTAAAAGAAAAAATGTCGACAACCCTGATATTACTGTAGCAATGTGCATAACATATCCTCTCTACCGGCGGCATCCGTTGATCGTTTGTAGGTCATAACATCCGAACTAGGACACGCGTAATTGAAAAGCTAGCCCTGCAGCGATGTATGATGCAGAACCTGGGCGCCCTAGTTTCGTTCGAGGTAACTCATTTTAGCAGACGTCGCAATATTATTTGATTTCTAAAAGCACTTCCTATTTCCAAGAAGCGATGATGCATGTTTAACTAACTTACGTTACATTACATACTAGTGCAAGCATGTCGACCTGTCATCTCTCTATTCGCATTTTGTCAGAAACACGTATCAAATGTAAGTGTTTTAGTTGTAGATATAAGAAGGATGGAAAGTTTTTAAGTCGGTTTTCATAGAAATTGGAAGAAACAAATAAGACTATTATTCATTTGTTTTTTAAACTTTAACTTTAAACCCATTTAATTTTAAGTAAATGAAATATATTTTCTTTGCATTTTTGTCATCAACCGCATAGGTGCAGAAATACACATCAAATTTCAAGTATCTATCTCATTAAGTGGGAGGTGTAGCAAGTCGATGGATGCAGATGGCACAGGGTCGTGCTTTGTGGAAATCTTTGGGTGAGGCCTATATTCAGCAGTGGATTTGTGACATGCTATAATGATAAAGATGATGCTCTCATCTAGTCGTGGAGAAAAGGGTGGTAGAAACAAATTGAGAGGTTTTTTATATGAATAGATTATACTCATACAGCTTTACCACTAAAACCTGTACAAGAGTCTGACAGTTGCATGGTTTATTTTAAAAAATATATTAATATTTATGAATATTGCAGGTGGTTTCAACATTTTTAAAATTTTAACAATGCCAACTCATGAAATGTATTTTTACGCACCATGTGGATGCCCGGTCCCACACGGTTATGAATATACTAACAACAAAATGCGGTATAAACAATAAAAATAATCTAATTTTTGACATCAATATAAATGTTAAATACCAAATCATTATATATTTTGGTTATTCAGATAAGGGATTGTTTACAGATTTGTTATATAAAATTCAGTTACATAGACATTAAGTAAATTTCCGGAGACGCGAAACGCGATAAGATTATGGCGAAAAAAGAACAAAGCTCCTTTTTAATTTTTAGAAAGAGGTAATAATCACTCGGTGCCAGCCAGGTCTGTGGACTATGCGTGGGTGACTGTGGGTGGGTAAAATATAGAAGCCCACCTTGAGCAAAGCAGCCAGTGCACGGCATTGTCGTGCAAGAGCAGGACTTCTGCTTAATATTCCTCTTCTTTTTCCTTTAAAAGCTTCTTTTAACCGCTCAAGGATTGTTGCGTAGTATTACTACTCCGGTTACAAAGACACCTTTATTCTTATAATCGATCAACGAGATTCCTTCTGTGTCCCAAAAAACTGTCGCCGTGAGTTTTCCGGATTGATGTCGCCATGAGGTGTCACACCTTAAATTTCTTGGGGGGTGCTGCACCCTTTTTATGCCATTGCATAGTCTAGCTTAGACTCAGGTTTATAATAATGAACCCAAGTTTCATCTTCAGTATCAACTCGGTTCAGTACATCATTCCCCGGTTAGAACATCCTCAGCACCCACCGTGCGCTAATCTTAGTCATGCCGAGATGTTCGTGCAGAATTATAAAATAGCTGTATCGGATACTCCAACCATTTCTGCGACCTGTTTCTTCTTTAGCCGATTCGGGGCCATGCACTTCAGTGATTAAAATCGCCGCACATTAATATGTGCGCGTCATTGGGTTACTGAGAGCGTAGTTTTTGACTCCGGAGCCTTTTGCTATTTGTGCGGATCAGACCCTACCATGCCGGCGCGGCGAATGTGAGCCGGAATCTCAAATATATTTTGTAATTCCGAAGCTTAGTCTTCAGGGAAAGTTTCCATCTCATTTCATTATTACGATTAGGATTAAGGTAAACTCAAGGATTTTGTATATAAGTATAGGAGATTATACACTTAATTATCAGCCGCATTACTTTGCGTTTTAAAATATACTTCCCATCTCATGCGGAAAAAAGTCTTGCTTGTGCCTTGCTTTTTGTCTGATATGTGTGCATTCATGTTGAATTCCACTTCCAATGGCACTTTCATACTTTCAATGTCCAAGATAAATGGAAGCTTGTGAGTAAACTCATTACTTACGCACCACACCCTTATATACCCTATGCTTAATATATCAATTGCCTACGTACGGTATAATTTAGACTAATCTTTATATTATACTAACGTTTAGCCATGGCATCGCCTGGTCACCAGTTTTTGTCTTAAGAGAATTTCTCTTAATTGAGAATTATAATATATCTTACTTAATGGCATAATTTACACCTCTGTCAAATTTCGTTCATATTATTTCAGTCCATAAAGAGTGATTGAATGACAAACATACAAACTTTCCCGCTTATGTTTGCCGTTTTATTAAATAGGATAAAACATAAACAAACTTTTGGAATCATTTAAAAAGTTGTATCAATATCCATCAATAAGTTTTCAAGTTAAATTCGGTCCAACGTACATACGTAGAGGTATCTCATATTATGCAATTATTGATTATATATAACTGGAGCAATTAGTAACATGTCGGGTAACGAAGGTGAACCCCTCAGGCGTAGCGAGTGGAGTCAAATTTAGGCTGGGACAAAACAATTTGAATAATACTAGGTTTATCAATAAGTTTTATAAATGCTTCAGGAAATGTATTTCAATGTTGTATTTATTTGTACTCTACTACATATATACATAATATACTGTATATTACTCCCCTACAGCATAATAAGAGTATTGTCTCACAAAGTAGACTATAACTCTTCAAAAACATATTTTAAAGAAAAAACTTTATGCACGAACTTCGATTTTCTCTATTTTGCTCGCGAGTATAATCCCGCCAAATGTCCACCAACAAAAAAAATGTTGAGTTGTTTTATATTTTGTGCTAATATGACTTTAATGCATTTAAGATCTCAACGATATTGAATGTAATCCTATAACTAATTGAAAAGTATCCGATTCAAATAAATTAGGTAGTAGACTAATCAAAATTTAAATGACAATTAATTTTACGCTATATTACTCAATGGTTTTGGGTTTTTCTTACAAATTAATTGATTTTAATTAATGTTTTTGATGTTATCAAATATTGTCAGTATTTAGTAATAATTGTTTATTGATACTTAAAGCCAATATTGCATTAAAAACGCCAGTTGGTTTTATCTTAATAATTTAACTATGAAGCTTTATTTTTTAATTTAGTTTTAGTATATGTTATTTTATACAATAAATAAATGAAAAAGAAAAATATTAAAAATATTTCTATGAAAGAATAATAATTTAACACACTTGCATGTATGCTTTATATATTAATTCAAAAACCTATCAAACAGTAAGTTAAACACTTTATTGCTAACTACTAATCCAAAAACTCAATCAACTACAAGGCACATAGGAAACAAAATTATTGTTTATGTAACAGACTTATGGGGCTATTAAGAGATAAAGAAGATACTAACCAAATGTAAACTGATTATTCTGTATTCCTTACAGTACCTACTAAATAAAAATATATTACGCAATGAGCCTAAGGACATAAAATTCCACATGCATTACATTCGTTTAACTGCAAAAAGAATTATTTTCCCTTACATGCAATAAGAATTATTTACTGTTTTGACAACAGACTAGACAATAGACATTAGAATTTCATCAATTTCATTATAACAATTCAATGAATTTTCTTTAGTAATCATTATATTCCTCTATTATATTAAATTATATTATGTGATGTCTTTCTTGCTACTCCTTGCTTGCAGTTTTAGTTTTTCCTAGTTAGTCTCTTAGTTACTCCATTTAGTTTCCCCTACCTTCCTTAACTCATATTCCCATCTCTGACACTGTCTGCCTCTTCTTCTCTTTCCATTCCTTGAAAATAAGTCTATTACATCTTGCTACCATTTGATCCCCTTTGATCAACACTCATATAGGTCCTTGAATATCCAATAAAGTAAAATTATTAGTGGTTTGACTCCACTATATTTATTATTTATATCCCGTAGTTGTCCCAGTCCAGTTTACTAAATCTATTCTAATATTGGTATTTAGTCATTTCTATTTGTAGTTAGTATCCTTTTTATTAATTTTTTTTTCTGTTTCATATGTCCATATTTATCTATTTACTTAGAAATGCAATTTTTTGTTTTTCTTTCTTTTTTTTGTCTAAACTTATCTTTATAATCTGTAAACTATTTCTGTTTAATTAATTCTTTAACCATTTTCCCTCTTCTGAACATAATTTTTTGTAAATATGGATTTGTTTGATGAGATTATTTCATTTATGATAAAAATTAATAACTTTTTTTTTGAGAATATTTAGGTATAAATTTTTTACATCTATTCTAGTAGTCACTATTTGTGTCATGGTACTTTTTATTTGTATGTTTCCTACTGTACCTTGTCTGCTTCATTGAGAAATTATCATGCACTAATTGGTAATTTGTGTTGAAATGTAGGGTTGGTTTAATGTACCAATATTCTTATTCATCTGTTGGTTAGTATGAAATTTATGGACTCTCCTATTTGGGGATATCCAAGGCCAGCTTTTAGATAACTGGAGTGTCACCTCAGTGTAAAATTATCATACTCTTGTAAATTAACTTAGTCTGAGAAAGTGTTATTCTATAAGAATAATTTTAAAAGACCAACAATGTTACTTCCCTATTAGTGTAAATTTTATCAGACCAATTTTTTCTTCCCAAAATGTTATATAGCGAAACTTTAAGGACGGTCTATTTTATTGCGTTATTGAGAGTTTTCATTAAATGGAGGATACGTAAATTTACAAGTAATATTTGCCTTCATATTTAAACTTTTACATGCAACAACTTAAACCGGTATGTTATTCTGGTATTGTTTGTAAAATCAAGATCCAAATCTTCAAATTGAGGGTTCTTTCATTTATTAGAAGACTTTCCATCCGTCTGTAGAATTATTTTCTTGTTCTTCCAAATCATAGACACAGCAGATGGATGAATACAAAATATTCCAGCGTTACCTTTCTTATCTCCCTTTTTTTTAGTGCATATAAATGAAACTTTTTCTTCAACACCCAGAGTTCACTTTGAAGATAGTTGAGTAGTCGAGGTAAAGTTTTGAGGTAGGCAAACAAACCAAAGGAATTATAAATAACAAATGATTATTGCATTGTAAATGATGACATATAGTCATTCGCTATTGAGAGTTGGTGCTACATAGAGTATAAATGTATCAGTAATAAGGTTAACCAACCAAAGTCAATCAACTTCTGCTTAAGTGGGTGATTCGTTGAATAGGAGTTTGTTGTATGTGGTTTACACTATAATAGTATTCAGTTACATTCATTGCTTAAAAAGAGCACAATAATAAGCTAGACACATTCAGTAGCAATTACATAACATGAAATTCATGATTCTTATACCACATAACTTCATAAATTTGCATGAAATTGTGCTTCGATTATCAAGCAAGAGAATTTGTTACCCGACTTACTAAACAACTTTAATCAGATGATCAGTCAGTTCATAGACATTACACAGTATATTGTGATATAGTATCCTTGCAAATGATAGATTATTTAAGTAACATTCTAAATCAACGATCAAACAACATGCATGACTCTCGATAAATCAGAGAGCAGGCACTCCAGAGCGACTCTACCAAATGTAACTCTAAACTCTATTCTCGGCAGGGATTTTTTAAGAGATTAGTTAGCTTGAATAGTAATATTCCTGCCCATAAGTAAAATACGCACTCAGACATGGAGTAGCAGAAATCCACCCTACATAATTTAATAAAACAACATTCAGTTGTTAAATAATAGAAAGCCTCATATTGTTTTGTTTATTATCATGATTAGTTAACAAGTATTTTAACAAAATATACTGTCAAATTATTATAAATCAGTTACTTTAGTAACAATAATAGCATATCAACTTGTCTCCAACAAAATACAACAAACATATTGATTATTGATCTAGACTCATTGTAAATGCATTAACATTGCATATGTTATATATTTTATTAGGTCAGTGGACGCTAGAAGTAAAAACAGATTCTTACATACAGCAGTATAGGTTTTGAAGATCATATATAAGATCTATAGATAAAGGCTATCTCAATTCCAATTATATATTATTATATAATAAAATATTAGGTTAGGGAATAATTTTGTCATATTTTATAACTAAAAAGTTGCAGTAAATACCTTTCTTTGGGTATGAGGAGAGTAGCAGGCTCATTAAAGGCTTAAGCAATTGTATAATTCGTTTTTTAACTATTGATGACTAAGCAACAATTTAGAAGAAAGTTTGGGAAATGGAGAAAATCTAGTATCACGGCGTCATCAATTTTCTTACCAAGCAAGGAACTCTTGCCCTGGGAAAACCATGGTACACAAGAGGTACAGCCTTTTTAAGCAGGGCAGGGAATAACATGAAGACGACTAGATGAAGAAGTTAAGGAAGTAGTTTCCTCATATTTTTCCGACTAAAAAATAAGCGAATTTTTTTTTATGAGGGTTAACTAATTGAAAGATCTCACAAATGTATTCATCTTGCAGAAGAAAAAAGAAAAAGAAAATAATTATGATCTTTTATTTTCCCTCCTTGACCCCATTATGTGAACTTAAAAATGCCTCATATCTAGACCAATAAATAGATGACATTTAAGTAACAGATAAATAAAATTTAAAAACGGATTCCCGCCATTTTTCTATGGTTTTTCTGTCCGCCAAACTGAGTGAATTTAAGGCAGGAATTCAATACATTTTGAAGTTTAATTACAAAAAAGAAAAAATGAGACACAAGCCGCGAAAAAAATTGAGACATCTATGGTATTAACACAGTGTCAGAAAGAGTCGCACAAAATTCGTTCAACCATATTCAGTCTGGAAATTTGATGTCAAAGGCGAACCTCACTCTGGTGGACCTTTTATAGATAGAAGTCGACATTGTTTAAAAAGTGGAGCAAGATCAGCATATTAGTAGTTATGACATAGCTGAAGCGCCACACAAAACATTCTGACCCATTTGAAAATGTCTGGATATACAAACTGGGCAAAACCATAAATTCGGATCTCTACTACCAACAGTTGATGAAACTCAATCGAGAAATAGAGAAAAAACAGCCTTAATTGATCAAAAGAAAAGGTGTGGTTTTCATCATAAAAAGCCAGATCACACACATCTGTAGCTACTATGCAAATATTGAGACAGCTTGGTTGGGAAGTGTTAGTGCATCCACCATTGACCATGCCCTGACCTAGCACCCCTAGATTTGCACCTGTTTGATCTCTTCAGAATTCTTTAGATCTTGTTAGGTTAACATCAAGAGAAGACTGTCAGATCAGAAGTCCTAAAATTTCTAGTTATAGGATTAAGTCTCTACCTTCAAAATGGCAACAAGTTATCAAGCAAGCACATATATATTAAGCCAAATGTAAATAAACTAGCAATTAGTACACGACAAATTGTCATGAATATGAACTTCCCTAAAGAATAAATGAAAAAAAGTTGTGTTTAATTTAATCTCTACTTTTACACATTATGTAACATTGGAAGAAAGACATTTAGATTACATGTAATGATGATGGGCCTAAAGCCCATTTGTAATCCTGCCTACAGGCGAGATTTGCAGGTTTAATCTCACAAGGGGCAGTTGAGTTTGAGTTTTATAACCAATTATATTTATGTTCATACAACTATTAAAACATTAAGGCTATGATAGCCATGTGGTTAAGAGATCTATACATGAATCATGGGACCTGAGTTCAATCCCCAGAGAGAGCTCTTGTCAGTTTGCTCCTCTACACTTACATACAATTTTCATTATTTGCCTAGACACTAAGATGCTACAGGCTCACCGCCTGTCAAAGGACCAATAAGTCCTGGCGAAAGTGAATTGAAACTTTTAGTCTATGTCTAGACTATTATTGTGTATATATATGGTGGTAAGAGTGTGTTGAATGTGTTTTTATGTTATGTATATATTCTATGAAAACATTGGGTCAATAAACTTTTCTATGAAAACATTTTGTAAATATTGTATGCTTTAAAAAAAATGGAAAACTTAAAATAACATGAGGTCTAATTAAGACAGAACCGTGGGGAAAAGCGGACTCTTATATTATTGGCGCGCAATTTACGTTATAGTAATAACAACTATATTCGGGCATACAAACAAAGATGCAACTTCCGTATAAAGTGACTCATTGGTGGTTACTTGAAAATTAGTAGTAGAAAATAAAAGTCGTCACGCCTATGATAATTATTGGCAAAGTGACTGACCCTTATATTATTATGTATTATGGTTACATAGATAAAAAAAAAACACTATTTTCATACCTGTGCATCAGTCGACAAATTCTCTGCACTGGCGCTTACAGACATCTTTCACACTCAAATTATTGTTAGTAGCACAAACGAAAGAAAGTATAAATTAAATTTTTCAAAATATTCTCATAACTTTGTTTATATACGTGAAGTATAGTTTATTATACTTCTCCGTTTCCGCTGGGCGTTCACGAATTTACAATTTATGAACGTTACGGTAGATAGATTATAGATACCCGCGATACGCTACAGATTCACATGACACAGAATAAATAGAAATGTTTCAAAACGTTATTATAAAAGCAGTTATCGCTACGCATTATGTTTACTCTTGTGCATTACACCGCGAGTTATTACAAATCGACAAACACTGTTATCCTTTAATCCTGGTATTCTGCTATAGTCTGCTCCCTGCTATTGCTACGCAGTTACGTTGCGATCGACAAACCTTTGGTTCTACTAAGTTCTTTTTTGTCACTGTTCCATATCCGGTAATGAACCGCGAGAGTTATATTTGACATATAACGATGATTGCCACCGTGGCAACATTTTTTGATGACATATTTTTTGTTTTATGGGAAAGGCGGCAAACGAGCAAGCGGTTCACCTGATGGTAAGTGTTTACCGTTGCCTACGTACACCTGCAACACCAGTGGTACTGCAGGTGCGTTGCTTGCCATTGAAAGGGGAGGGGAGTTGGCTTCCGTTCGCCTCACTCACCTAACGAAACGCAGAAGCACAAGATACCTCTACTTCATGCCGTTATTCTGCAAGGTCGTGGAACGATCAATACCGCGCCGGCCCATTAGAGTCGCAGCTAAGCCGCTTGGCTACCACTTGGCATTACAATAATTTATCAATATGAAGTAAATTTTAGTTTTCAATTGTAATAACGGATAACAAAACGTACATAGACTTTTCCACAGGGAGGATTTGCCGTAACCACAGGCGGGTTGTTGCCTGAAATTTCCCTTAGTCAACATTTATCCCACCTACGAGAGTCGATAAGCTGGTAGATTCGCTTGTGTCGTGGCCATACTATCAAATATTAAAAATGATTATTTAAGAATAAAACCGTGTTTGTGTACTTATATACGCACGTAAGAAGTTATACTTCTTTAGCGTAACTGAACAAATAAAAAGACTACATACCGATAGTTAACCTCAAATCTTTAAACCCACTCTAAAAAGTTTATTACATAAAAACATTTTCATCACGAATACTCACAACAAGTTATCATTCACCACCATATATATAATTGAAAATCAGACACAAATACACATGTATATTTATGTAGGAATATATGTTTTTATCTCCACTGATGGAAAACACGTGTGTTAAAGATACATAAATATTTGAATGACAACTTTGAATATAGTTACTATGGAGACTATACATTACATAATAGTGTATGGTCTCCATAATAGTTACCAAGATAATTTAAGTGACATTTAGAAACCAACTTCAGTCTGTTAATTGTAGATGTCGGTGTGCGGGCATCGTAAAATTTCACTCACATCATTTTTCCCAAATGTGCGAAAAGAAGTATAACATCAAAAATATTGAATATGCCAGAAGAAAGACCGACAGTTGCAGTTATTAAAATTACTTTAAAAGTAGAGGCCTTATAATACAAAATACCGTGTGTGAATTAAAACTAAGTATTTATAAAAAAATTATAATATCATTTGATATTAAAACTTACGTGTGTATTTTAAAATGTCAGTTGATTTAAATGTGATCAAAAATTTGTTATTGAAATGTAGCCGTTATTCTCATCTGTAAGAATAACATTGTTTGTATACTCTTTGACACAGACCAGACAACAGCTACGAAAAGTCATAGCCAACATTGCTAATTCACTAGGTTTATGAAACATGCATATCGGTAACCCAAGTAACCGATTCTCACGAAAAATCCATATAAAATTTTCAGTTTATAATCATTACGATTATGTTTAGGTTCATATTGGTTTTCAGTTATAGATTGACCACGTAAATTTATTTTTTACAATGTTGAGTCATTAGGCATGTTGCTGCAGAGTTACTAAGCATGATTGATTCATCGATTCGAAGAATACAAGTAAACAAGCAAATTAGTAAATTCTAAACTTTTTTACATCGGAAACCAATAAATAATTAAAATAACGAATAAAACTACAGTAAACGGCTGCGACTATTGCGTCACCAGTCACGTTAGTGGCTTGATATCAACGTCAGAGGTGCCTGCCGCCGCATCAGTGTTCAGGATTGTACGATACTACTTACTAAACTGTGATAAAATTCACAAAAACTCATTGGTAATACGAGCCCAATGTTATTGGAATATATCATAGGGTATCGTACTGGAGTCTCGGGCCAATTTTTTATCTGTCGTTTATAAATGGTAAATCATAACTGTGCAGTAATTGTGAAAAATGTACATTAATTGGAAAATTCAATCAGGACCAAAAACTCTCAATTTATGTATCCATTTCATTAGTTCAATAAATATTTAGTAAAAGTTGACAATAATAATTTTACTGTCGAAGCAATTATAATTGCAAATACATTTATCAGTCATACTGATTGGGTTTCCTACAACGCCGAGCACGTTGCAAATTTAGAACTTGAAACGTTAACGAGACACGATAACCAATCATTTCCGTACTATAAAATTACTGCGAGTGTCTTAACCCCAGAGCTACGTCGACATGAATTCGATGCTAACTTCTAGTAATACCCGTTTAGTATTATTATAATTCATAATACTTTCTTTAGTTATACTGTTTCTTTTTGTGTCATTATGATAAGGGAATCTCCTTCTGGAGTTTGATTGGACTCATGTTTGATACCCTGTGTTGAGGGTTACAGCTAAGACGGCGACAGACTTACCACCAATCCCATTGCTCCAATCAAAATTCTGGTTAAAATTGGATTGAATTGCCTAAAATGTCGCGACCTTTGACCACCTAAGTATTGATGGGTTTATCATTTTCGTTACTAATTGACCAGCGCCATCTGTGATACAGTAGAGACAAGACTTGCATTGTCCCTTAAATTCGTTAGAGCGGCTCATCTTTTTACCTACCTGCTGACTGGCTTGTCTACACTACTGACTTTATTTCTAAGTTGTAACACATTACAAGAAATTTGTTAGCAGCTAAATTTTTATTGATAATATTTTTACAATTAATAATTTACAATATTTTTGCGTTAAAATTTTCACAACAAGATTTTTAATACATGTTCATAAAATATACTTTGTTACAGTGACATCTTGCGAGCGAATGATAAATTATCACAAGGTATTGGTATGTAGAAAATAGTTCTGGAATTTTATCATAGATGCCGTCAGCTGTTCTTTAGGCAGAAGATTTGAAATCAAGATCGTCTTAAAAATTAAGTTCAGATTACTACTTCAGTGTAGACCATTATCAACCTTGATGGATGTTAAATGCCGTATACAGGCTTCAGCCAGATCTTCGGCTGTAAATTTTATAATATAAATTGTATGATTATAATATAAAATGCATGCTATCAAAGCTACAAACCAGTAGTAGTAATTAAACGTAATACAAAAAAACACATGCGATGAATACGTGTCGAACCTCAGAGTTGTCGGTTGCTGTGAATGAGTTTACCCTAGATTAAATTATACCAGTCGGACTATAACTTAAACTGCGGTTTAAAAACTTACTTGTTTGCGATTGAACTAAAAACTCTTATGAATAAATATTACTAAAAAATATCTTAAAATCTACACCGGTTCGCAAAACAAATCCTTCTCAGAGAAGAACTGGCAAGAGAATCTTAGATCTACTTTTGTTTTTTTATTGTTCACGTATGTATCATATGTAACATATCACTTACAATTTATAGTTAAATCAACACAACATTAATTATAATAAGACCAAAACAATGTCAAAGATGTACTAATATTTTTTTAATGTAAATTTTACTATATATCAGTACGTAACCAGGACACTTGCAAGTGTAGTTTAGACTTATTTCAACACATGCCCTCGATATATTAATAAATTGAATAATGACCTCTTTTTAAAAAAAATCCATTACTAGTTATTTTCAAAATAATTGTGTCAGATTGTTGCACTATATTTTTAAAGATCTTTTCTAAGTAAAGGCTTCAAATTAACTTAGAAAATACTTGTAGTTTTAGTCAATCTAAATTTAGAAACCTTTAGCTTATCACCACGTTCTGCAGGAGATAGTCTGTAATTTACTAAATATATTTAAATTTTCCGCATGAGATTTGTAGGATTTTCCGTACTGCTCGATTTAAATACAGGGACAACCGTATTTTGTTTAAATTTGCTGGAAAACACCAAAGTCAACATAGAGATTAAAATCATTGTTAAAATTATAGTTGTATCAATTATAATTATAACATTTATCCAGATTGAAAGTCTCACACATATCTTCTGTTTTCTTTTGTTTAGGTTCCTAAACGCTTTAATTTTATCTGTATAAAATGATTCAAACGAAAATATAGAATATCCACACCTACATGCTCTTTGAGAAGAAACCTTGCAACTTTTTTTTTATGGCAAAGCGGGCAAACGAGTAAACGGTACACCTGGTGGTAAGTGATTACCGTCACCAGAGGAGCTGGAGGTGCGTTGCCGCCTTTTAGTATATTTGGGTGATCGGAGGGATGACAGGTAGTTGGAGACGGGAGAGTGGGCCTCCGGTTACTTCACTCACCGAACGAAACGCAGAAGCACAAGATGCCTCTTCTTCACGCCGGCATTCTGCGAGGTTGTGGTCGAGACCCCGGTCGAGTCGGCTCATTCGAGCAGCAGCAAAAGCCACCGGTTGAGCTACATTGTAAATTATTCGTTATTTCAGTGCGTATATTTAAGAAACTTGAAGGAAGTTATTTGCCACATCTTATTTATTTTTTATAATTTTTCTATTAATTTTTCGTTCATTGCAACCAGTCACAAGGCCCCTGCAGAACATAGGCCTCCACCAAAGATTTCCACATACGGTTATGTCAGTTACCCTAGTTCTTATGCACTGCACTGCAGCAGCAGTTCGTTGCAGGAAAGAGCTTGCTAGACTTAGAGAATCACCGAACATAGACCTCCAAAGCCCGCTGAGTAACTTTGAGCTTTACCATACGGTCTGCAGTGAAAGACCACGACTCAGTCACTGGCAACTCGCACTTTTTGTAGACTTTGCTCTTGCTTTTGTGGTACACTCGTCGAGAAGATGTAACGTAGTTTCCCTAACGCTGCCCAGTCGAGTTGGATTTGTCGATCGATCTCTAACTAACCTAGTCGGACAATTTGACCCAGGTATACGTACTCGTCGACAACAAAGATCGTCGTCTTGTCCATGCTCATCTTAACGCCAATTATTTGTGCTTTTTGACAAAAAATTAACATCATACATTTATAATCTTTTTGGTAGCTATTGGTGGCTGGAAAATGAAAAGTATATGGTGTTATAACATCTTCGTTATTTTCATCAATATTATCATCAACATAATCAACATCATCAGCAGCGGCAGCAGTGGGTAAGAGATAACAGCTGTGACAGACAATTCACGTCTTGCCCGAGGACATAGTCCGCAATCTGTCGTGTGATGGTAACAAGGTCGATGGCTTGCTTGCAATTTTCAAGGCTTTTCTATTAGTCGCCTCTCACATCGTCCGCGGGAATAAAGGTGTGGCAGTTTTTACGCCGATATCATACGACCAAATCTAAAATTAAAATGGCAAAATGATTCTATAATTTTCCATAAAATTAAAATTCCATAAAAAACAACAAAAACCCTTAGGAATTAATAAGGCGCACTATCCATTAATTTATTCGTTTAACAGACCTTTAAGCTAGAATAGCTGGCAAATAGATCCTAGATAGGTAGGTACATATCATCACGGCTTTGCTGCCTGTAGCCTGCTAATCATTGCCGGGGGCTTGGTTGTCGGTTCGATTGCCAGTAGCTTTGGGTGACCAAATTTATCTGTCGATGTAGGACACTGTGTGTGGCAATGAACGTTTAGAACATAGAATTAAATTGTGTCCCTTAGCGTATAAAGTAACATCCATAAAAGTCAAACATTTAAGTGGTCTGTAAGCCCTATTATCCCTCCCGTCTCCCAAACATTTTAGAGGCTGACGAGGCGACTATGATGTTGCAGATCTACGTGGGCGATGGTAGTCACTAACCATCAGGTGAGTCGCTTGCTCGTTTACCTCCTTTACCATAAAAAAATACAGTGTTTGACATAGGGCAAAAAGTAGAAAAGTTGGGTTAGATTCGCTACGTTTATTGATAAATAGAAACCAAGCACTGATACAAATTCGTACTTGTGGTCCTGTAACAAATCGTCGGTAAAGATTTGGTTAAATGTCATTATGTCGCTGCAGTTTGAAATTGAGTACGAAATAAATAAACAGCTGTGTTCACAATCACTTGCTCTAACATACCTACAAAATTTTATTAATGTTGGTGTGTTCGCACTGAGAAAATTTGTGCTGGTACAAAAACTTATGGTCACCGTATAGTCATTCGAGTCCGCCGCGCTATATTTGCATAGTTAACGAACGAGTCTCCCGCCTCCTCCCCCTCCCCTCCCCATCAACCCCATCCGAGCCTCGAGTAGTTAAACATATGTGCTTTTTGCAATTTACTCCTGCTTTACGTATGTACGAATCGGCTTCATGGTTCTGTGCAATTGATTCAGATAAAGCGTTTAAATAAAATATATTTGCTATGCACACAACTTCGATTAATAATAAAAGGTTTATTTATTATTTAGCTAATGTAAGGTTAGGGCTCCCTCAAAGTTTGCCTCAAATCACATTCCAGAGCTACCTGCATCCATCGACTTCCATTTGCAACACTGTGCAGGTCGTCACTCCATTTTGTGGTGGGTAGTGGGAAACAAATTTCGATTTCAGAAATATAACGAGTTCTGGGTTCGAATCCAGCTGAAACCAATAATTGTTTTATGAGTAGTATATTATAGGCTACGCAATAGCGAAGTAAGCTGAACGATTTTTCATATAAACGTTGTATCGCAATTGTGTACAGCGCTCCTGTCGGCTAATGGCAAAATTAATTGAACAAATGGTAGGTCAATAATAATTGTTACTACTCTTTATGATGACAATCAATAATGAATCTATTTTATTATGCGATTATCTATATCTTTAAAACATGGAGTTATGAAGTTGAGTTGACGGCCTTAGGACCTAGTTGGCAATACCGATTCCGTTAGATACGAACATATTGTTTAGTTTTGAAATAATTTGGACCAGCTAAAAGGATGCCCTGCATTCTAAATCCCTAAACTTATCTCCTTCTCTATTTCACTTCAATGTGTTATCGAAAATTAAAAAAATTATGATATTTACATAAGCATTAAAATTAAACTACCTAAAAAATAAATTAGTATTAGAAACGTTAGTTTCATCTAAAATTATTTACTCTTTGTGTAATAATAGTTTCAGTATGATAAATTGTAATGTTATTATTTATAGACTACGATAGTGGAGTGGTTAGGGAATAATTATCCGAATCTATAAAATTTTCCTCAAATTCTCTCTGGAAGCTCAAATGGCTGCCAATCCGTTCTCACAAGAATGCTCATATCCTTTCTACTTTATTGATTGAATACTCCACTCTGCGAGTTCAATCTTTCCGCACCCCAATATTTTAAAGATAGTTTTCTTCGTTCCGCTAACAATCTTTCTCCCTGAATCTTTTTAGAAATTCCCAACCTCTCTGAAGTCGATGTGCGTAATCACTTTTTTCCATCAAAAAACTTCTTGAATCTCATTTCTTGGAGCTATTACTTTTGCTTTCTCATTTAATTATCCGTTTTATATTCTGCACATTTTTCATCTAACTTTTTTTTATTTATAACTGTCATCATAGCGATTTTCAATTTTCATCTTAAATTATGTACGCTACCTTTCTTTTTGCTTTTCAATTCCTCATCAACTCCCCACACAAGCGTTGTACTTGACCTACCAGGTCTACTGTACCTACATTTTTCTTCGATGTCTTTTTTTAATATAGGTGTAGATAAAGAACAAAATAAATAAACAATGCAAGAATCAGTAGACCCGAGTTCGATTGATTTATAGCCTTGCATAGTTTTCGTAACAGACGCTTCATGTTGGTTTATTTCACCAGCATTCATAACATACAAAATATGTTATTTTTGCATTGTATTGCCTTTAGCCAAAGAGAATAAATAATATATACTATAGAGAGGTCATTAGAACGTATTTCCATACAAACGCTGTTTAGCAACTTTGCTATTTGCCAAATAGCAAAGTTATTTAATAAATGATATGTCAACAATTGATAAGGATTGTCACTTCTTTATAAGATGAAAATGAACAGAGAGGAAACTAGTTTATTGTGCGGGTATCGACATCGATAAAACATTCCTGACTAATTGGCAATTACCCTGCTATCAAATTTAAATATTACAGGTTCGAATCCCTTTAGGTGTAAACTTATTGTACTTTTTTTGCGTACTTTTTCAATATCACAATTTTGAATTGTTTGTAGCATAATTTGGACGTGCTAGAAAGAATCCATAATTATTCTCAGCGTTATTACTGGACAAATCTCACTTACTTTCATGCGGTCGCAGTAGTGAAAATATATTATCTATATAAGCATACAAATTAAAAAAAAACACTAAGAAATAATATAATTTGCTTGCATAAAAATATTAAGTTTCGTCTTAAATTATTTGTTTATATAATAAGTAGACCACGATAGCGGCATGGTTAGGGAAACTGCCTCCGAATTAGCATATTATGAATACATCGATGTGGAGGGCCTCTCTTCAGCCATTATGTACTTCCGAAATATATACTTAAGAGGCCATTATGTCTTTCTCTAACGGCTTTGATGGCGGTATTGACGAAATAACGCCTAACCATCTGAAAGATCTTGTAAGCGCGTTCGCCGGTGACGCGAGCCGAGTTTTTTTTCAGTGACATTACAAATTAATTATTTAATTGTGTCTTGCAAAATTATTATGTTTAGGTTGTAGTCATAGTTACATGTGTGATAAATTGTAATATCAATCAAATAAATTAGTATAAGGTAATAGCACCTATTTGAAATATTATTTTACTGGTTGAGAGCTAGATTACACCGGATGTCCATAGCCTTGCTAGCAACTTAATTGATTTCTCAAAGAATTTGTATTCGACTGAAAGTTATAACTTACTACAATAAGTAGATCTGTCCGCGTGAAACCGATGCGGTACATTTTAAAATAACTTTGTAAGTTACGTAACAAGTTTCCCACTGTTATAAAACCCTTATTAACTAGGCCTTCAAAGCACTATCAGCACCTAAGTACATTTTTTACTTTTCCATTGTATTTAAAGGGGGAAGGTAGCATATTTTACATTTCATGTTTTATTACAATATTAAATCACTCAGAATCTATAATTCGTATAATACCGAACTAACAATGGCTACGAATAAAATAGGAAAGTCAATAGTACAGCGTCTTATAATCCTCACCAAGAAGGTATAAACACAAGGTTGAAGAGATTTCTTTTTTTTTAAAGTCAAACCATGTTGGCTTCCTTTCAATATGTCTATACGGAATGCAGTATATTGCAGTACTAAACTTTCTTATATCATTAGTTCTAATAATAATACAATTTCAATTGTTTCTAAGTTATGACACGGAAAGGATTAAGTACGTGTACGTGTGGCAACGCTACCTAGGTTAGATACTTGAATGTGAAATGTAAACACCTGTCATTTGCACTTACAATAAGTTACAATTTGATACGAGTGCCAAAAAGTTATTTACATAATTTGTTTCAGCATCTAGTTACAAATTTTCAAATTATAACATAGATCCAGTGAAAGTAATAGAATTACATTGCGCTTTTTGCACTTACTTAAATATTAACCAGATTCTGGAAGCCTGTACGAATCAATAACCATGTATTGGCGAGGTAAATCCTTTACAACCTTTCTTCTTTGCCCAAAGATAGATAAAGGGGAAAGCCCTGAAAATCTCGTGGCGGTCAACTGAACGCGTATTAGCTATCTCAAAAAATGCCACATCGAAAATGTACAAACCGTTAGTGGACAGCAGCGTCAAAGGTACGAGGTGTCCAATACTACACTGGCCAACCTTCTTGCCAAGCGTGGCTATCGTGCTAAATTCTCCTATCAACAGAGGCATAGGCCTCTTTGATTATAGGCCTGATAGACCACTGTTGGACATAGGTCCAACAGTAGTCTATTAGGCCGATGAAGAAGATCCAATTACACGAATAATTGGTAATTCTCAACTGTCTTGACCAAGATCACATCGAATATCAATTAAAAAGCTTTTAAAACGATTGAGGGAAACTATAATTTTTTGGTCGTAATTATTGAGAAATAATTATTTTGTTATTATTTGCTGTTTTGCTAAATTATACCTAAATTAAAAACATCCGCCTATTTGTCAAAATTTTCCAAGTAACAGTTTGTCTTTAACACAAGAGTTGATGCTTAATAGATGTATAAAAGTAACAGTCTGTTAATGGCCATCAGCTGGGCGAAGGCCTCTTCTCTCAATACTTGAGTAAGTATCGCAAAATTTTATTATTTGTGTGACCAACATAATTCCTCCCGATGTATTACTTCACCACCGAGCCCTTAGTAGGTAAATACAGAACATAATTTTGAAATTTTTAAATGGAATCGGTACCAGAGGTCGAACTCTCGTGAGTCGGGTACAATGAAATTAAAGCGAGCGAACTGGCCACTGGGATCCACGGCTCTACCAAAAGTTATTCATGTGTCTACTAAGCTACCACTAAAAAGTGTACGAATAGTTAAATTTATAAATAAAGTTCTCGTCCATAGTACCCTCGTAATATAGATATATCTTTGTCGAATATTTATATAACCACAAAAGATACCCCGTGCACTGCTGCGTACGATTACCGAAATCAAAATCGACAGATATCGATATCGCGTCGTTGTTTTGTTGATACATACTTAAAATTTAATGGAAGTTTACACGCCAATATCAGCCTTATTATTAGACACTATAGAAGAGATAATGCGATATAGACAGCAGTCAACGCGGAGTGACTTGCAAAGGCGCGGTGGTCCACAACAATCGCCGACCACTAGCAACGATTTAGAGTACAGATTAATAAAAATATAGAGTTTATAGTTACTTTAATTGAAACGTGAAATTTAAATTTAATTGAGTGAGACATTTTGCATTCAGTTTCAATATGAATGTCACACTATGAAAATAACTATAAGAAAGGTGTACTTATGCGAAGTTGTGTGACTTGATCTACTAAGATTACTTTATACTTATTTTTATTATTAAAAAGCCTTATCGAAATGTGAAAAACTTTTGGAAGTAAATTATGATTTTACTATTTGTCATTGCTTACATATTTGTCATTTATTTCAGACAAAACGTCCAAAAAATTAATGAACCCGCCTTTGTTTTTCAACTGGTCAGAATTTTAAAGACGCATCTAGTATTTCAAAGAGCAGTATTTAATTATAGGAGATTGTTGACAGTCAATAATACATTTGAAAACAGAACCTCGCGCACCAAAGTTAAAGTAAATAAAGGTAATTTCTCGTAGATAAGTTAAACTGTTCTTACTATGACGTGGACATTACTTACATTTCCAGACTTAGATTTTGGTTTGATTGTATGGCGTGCTCTCTTATGATACCAACCAACCATTGTTTACAGGAAATTTAAGATGAAAAATTATGATATTTCTAATGAACTTCATCAATAACTTCATCATCATCATCATTTCAGCCTATCAGAAGTCCACTGCTGAACAGAGGCCTCCCCCAAAGATTGCCACGAAGCTCGGTCCTGAGCCACCTGCATCCATCGACTTCCCGCAACACTGCGCAGGTCTTCACTCCATCTTGTGGGGGGTCGTCCTACACTGCGTTTGCCTGTACTTGGCTGCCACTCGAGAACCAATAACTGACATCTACAATAATAATTTAAGAATAAATAGGCACTTTAAAATAGATCCCAGATTACCTTCACGTTGACTCGACGACCAACTTTAGTGCTCACATATAGCAGTAGAAAACAACTTCATACTTCTAGATAGTCATGGAAATGTTTGTTTTGTTTAACATACGAGCGGTCGTTCAACTTTAGAAGAGCTACGGTATCGATCCGATTGTGGTTGTGGGATCTTATTGTGGGGGATGAATATTAGGCTATGTACGTCAGTTTTCGCGTAAACACCTGTGGGCTGTAGAAATAGGCTAGGTAAAAATTCTTTTCAGTAAATGGTGGAGAATAAACAGGATCAAATAATAAACACTACTATCAGAGCTGTACTATGTGTACTATTTTTAGTGTGACCAACTGTATAATGTCCTTCAAATACTCGAGGAAACTTTCGCTTGGATGGGTCTTTCCTCCTACAATACTCCCCGGACCTTAAACCCAATTACTATACTTCGTCCTCTAGCGATACGATCGTCTTAAAAATGTACTTACCATCTTCTTTAATCAAAAGCATAAAACTTTAACGAGTAAGAAATTCTCAACAACCAAGCTGATGATGCGCCAGGTGATACAATACCTGGTATTATGTAAAGGTGCTTATGCACCCTCGCATTGTAATGATTTGGTTTATTATACGCGTTTAAAAATAAAACAAAGTTGTATAAAGATGTTATTGCAGAGGTTTGAGATTAGATTATTTTTTTTCGTTACCAAGCTTATATAATTATCATTTCTACGCTACCTCCAAATCAAGTTGATACTATAATACCTTGGAAAGACCTTGAAATATTTTGTATACCATAAAGACATAAGTTTAACAAAATGTAATATTTGAACTGACAAATCCGTACTCACTATAATGAAGAAAATACTACTAAAAAAAAGAAGTAGAACTTTAAAGATTACCACCGGATTTACCACCGCTGTAGTAGGCGTCTTATATTTATTGATGATTAAAATATAATTATAGATATAGATAGGTAGATTAATAAATGAAACGATCTCATATCGCAGCTACACTGCGGTGGCCTCTTTGCTGGCGACATGAAGAGGCAGGTATCACCGGCGCGCGGCGCGCGGCGAATGAGAATGATATATGGAGAGGCTATGACGCGCTGCTTTGATGCCACGTCAATATCTATCTGTTAGTGGCTCGAGTGGACGTGCCTACAATGCGCTAGGAATCAACGAAGGAGGTATTTATTCTTTTCAGATTCACGGTATTAAAAGCCAATGCCGCACTTATTGAACGGGATCCCTTCTTATGATTTATTATTTTTTTAAACGAGTTTTAACTTAATTTCAGGTGTAGTCCAGGGCTAGATCTATTCAGTTCCCATGGGGACAATTTGCCGCTACCGCCACGCCTGGCAATCGAATTGGTTAACGCAGAACCAGACAACACGCACCTTAGACGCACAGGTCTGGATTTTTTAGTTGAAGCTCGTTATGATAACGAGACGCCATCTAGCGGAAAGCAGGAGATTCTTCTGGTATTTTACTAAAATTAATTTTATGATGTGTGACAGACTCTTGTGTCGCCAACACACAATATATTGCCGTATCCAAAGCTATTCGTATATCGAAGTCGATCGCGCTTTGTCCGGGGCCATAGGTCGGCATTCCAACGCGGTCCGGGGGGCTCCGCCACTCGGAAAACTCGGGCCTTTTCATAATCAGCGCCAACCCAACGCGATACCTTACAATCAAATCACGCATACCGAAGGTCTCACTGTCATTGACGTCAAATTGTTCACATATCGTTCTTTCATTACCTACGCAAAATAATTCGGGTGTGTCAAATTGTTGTAGTTTAGGAACTACGTTGTCTTTGACGATATTTCTTTATATACTCAATTAAATATAATAAAATTCAATTGTATATATATATATATATATATATATATATTCACATTAAATGTATATATATATATACATTTAATATGAAAATGTAATATTTTAATCTTGTTAATGCAAGAAAGCTTTGAAATTAAACCTTTTTTATTATGCCTATTACAGAAGGGCATAACATTATGGTAGAGTCGGGAGAGGAAGGTATTTCACGATCAAATCGGAGACGTTCTGGAAAAAGGCCAGGTCAAGAGTACTCTAAGCCAGCGAGCATGCATGCGAAAATTGATGAAAGTGGGAGAAGCGAAAGACGTATGTCAGGACCGTAGCAAGTGAAAGAAGATTGTCTCTGCCTACCCCGTTGGGAACAAGGCGTGAATATATAAGAACCCGGTAACAGTATAATTCTGACACTTTAAGAACCCAGCTTTTAATTTACAACCAACTCTAAACACTATACACACACATAACATTATCGATAATACACTGACTTATATATTACTCAAACAAAGTGTTATGAAATTAAGAATTCGATTTATAAAGTGCAAGGTTCTTTGTCTTGGAATACCTAATACGGAAATTAGTCACTTATATTTAAATTTCGGCGGGTAAAAAATTAAACATTGTTATGTTAGTGCTTTGTCGTGACTCGGATCCGTAAGTACAAGAGTATTATCTGCCATTTTCTATTTGTATTATGATATGTATCATTTAGTATAAATTCAGTTCACATCTATTTATGGTCTTAACCACTACCATCAGTTAAAATTCAATTAGTATTTAAGCAATTAGTAAGTGCTTTTCGATCTCCTTTATAAAATACGAGTAGAACGAACTTTTATTCATTTCCCAAAGCGGTATCGTGAACGCTTGTTAACGGAAGAATGAAACTTTTATTGCTTAGTCAAATGTAACTTGATTTAGAATAATTATTCCTCCACTTATTTGTTCACTTCAAAAACCCTAAGCTGATTAGTTAACAATTAAAAGCGTGGACTGTGCGGGGGCGTGCGCACGCGCCTTCCTCTGTGCGGCACGTGCCGCCGCGTGACGCGTGTCGGTCATAATATTGCATGATCGGTTCCTTCCTACCGTACACTCTACACTTTTAAACATATTATAACGCCCCGTTCCCCGTTACAATTGAAGTCGATTTCATTGGTTTGTTTCAGTTGTGTTTGGACAGCCATTTTTTTGAAATGGCGGAGAATAAAAAATTATGACGGAACTCTGATCGGTATGCAACAATATGCTACGTGTCTACGTTACGGTGTAAGTTCCGTATTATCTTTTTATTTAAATTATGTTTATCATTCGGAATACTTACTTAGATGTTCGTGTTTCATACTCGTTGATAACATATCTATTTCTTTTCTCTGCTGGTAACATAACATAGGTATGCTTCGTAGCGTAATTCTTATGTATTATCCCACAGTCGTTAGTCGACTTTTACAATGTCCACAAGATGAACTATTATGGATAGAATGTAGACAGATACGATCTGTTAATTGAAGAGTTTTAAATTAATTGGCTTAAATAAAGAAGGACTACGTTGTAACTAACACACTTAAAGGTTACATCGTTTCTTCAAAGACGTTAACTATTAGTCACAGAAAGACATTATACAAATTATACATGTCATATTTTCATATTTATATATAAATTTTAAGCTGAGATCCAAAAAAACTTCTATAACTTAATAATTTCTAGTATTTAAGCTAATGAAACAATTATTAAAGGATTTTATTGAGTTTAATAATACTTTTTTACCGGATCCGGACATTTCGTGTGCTTTACAAGCACCCGGGCTCGCGTGGGGAATTAAACGCGATAAAATCTTTAAATAATAGTTTAATTTTTTAACTGCAAACGTAGTACAGTAATAATTGATTGCGTAATCGTCGTAGCTTTTGTTGCCGGTTAAAAAATCCGTAGGATTACTGTTCCGGTCTACTATTATTGCGTTGTAACAATTATCCGAGTAAATACTGCGACCTATTATTTTGTTCACGCTTATTGCAAACATGTTTATTCAGGTAGAAATCTCTACCCGAATTAAAATCCCTATCTTACATGGGTAAAAATTACATGTCCTCAAAAGTTCTCTCTGTTACCCTGAATCTCGTGTCAGAATTAATGTAGCTGTTTCCAAGATGAGATACGCAGACTGAATAAAAAAATAGGTACATTTTGAAGATGAGGTTAAGAAATGCAGTTATATAGTAATATCAGGAATACCTTTAATTATAAGGCTTTCTTCATAGTTAGTTAAAAAATATAAAAGTAAGCATCAGCGATGAAAGATATTTTAGTACTATGTTTAAAGTTTGAGTTGGAGATTCAAAATATTGCAATTTCTGCATGGGAAATTCAATTCCGAGTGCAGTGCTCGCTAACTTCAAAGAACATCCTAGAGAAAATCAGCATAAGGACTAAAAGGGATTTAGTTTTTTTTCCCGGGCGCCCGCATGTCTCTGTTTGCAGTTGCAAATATTGTTAAGTCGGGGGAGTCGCCCTCTGAATTATCTTGCATTGTGTACATGAGTTCGATGTTGAGTTTATTGCAACAGAATTTGCGAAGCGGTAACTGTGTATAAATGAGATGTGTGTTGTCGGTAATTGGAGCTATTAGGAATGGATAGAAGATCAGATCAGACATAATCATTATATATATATATATATATGGCTCAGTGTATCATTTAAGTATTATAATTATATTATACCTCAATTTATAATTTAGTATCGTTTAGTTAAAACTTTGTATAGCTAAAAGGCATTAGCTTGAAAGTTTATGACACAATACTATCAAAGTACAATATGAGGCGCCGGAGTTGTTAACATAGCATAGCACAGCATATAGTGTAATGACATTTATTATGTTTTCAGCATTTGTAAATATATCATCGCATTAATTGAATATCACGCGAGCAAAGTCGCCGGCAACTGTTAGTTAATATCAATTATACGTATCCATGAAATTACCATACCATTTGACTTGCTTTTGACAGTTATAGACTAACGTAAGTACAGTTTTTGTTAAGAGGCTTAAAAGTAGTAATTTTTAACTTTGAAATATGTTGAACCAATGTTAGTTTTATTCCAAATATATTTGAACACATTTTATGTCAACTATCAGCATTATTTTATCTATTATTTTTTTTATCAAAAATCCACTATTGTTTCTACTATATTAAAATAATTTAATAAATTAACATGTTGATTTATGTTACGAGTATCTGTGATTGAGCCAAATGTTTTATTTACTGCTCACTCCCTGAATTAGTTAAGAGTAACTATTGCAGATGTAGGTTAATAGGTATAGCTTTAATTCTGCAAAATTTTGTCGAGATCCGCTCGATCGTTTATGTAATTCACAGACAGATAGCGAAACAAAATGTATACAGGCTGAATGCGAACTTATTCACTACTGATGAAAAACTTGTTAGTACTTGTGTGCGTTTTTGAAAAAAGTGAAAACATTTTTACGTAAGAAATATTATTTTTATTATAACAAATTGAATAGCCTAATAATCCAAAAAAATAACGCTAGCGCTGTCATGACTAATAGATTAGTGACGCTGGCGCGGCCCGGTCGATAAGGTGTTTGACCTGGGTGTCGTTTTTATTCTAAACATTTCCAGGAATGTGTCGAACGTAAACCATAGATATGCGCTCAATCGGATGAACGAGGCGCGAACGTAACATTTTTATATATTATGATAGAAGATGAAGCTGTTGTTATTGCAAATAAATAAAGTAAACGATCAATTTATAGTCGTAGTAATTTGTCCAAGCGTGGCTATTAGGCTAAATTCACCCAATTTGAGGCGGCCTGAGATTATTCACATGTTCACACTTGATCACATGAACTTATTTAACTCCAATTTTCTTATTGACAGTTATATTATTTCACCGCGATGTGTAGATATTAAAAGCACATATGATATAGCAGTAAATATATTTTAAGAAAATTCAGCGGGGGATGTGGAGCGTTCTTAAGCCGAAGGAGAAATGTCGTTCTCTCACCGCTGGAGATCGTTACAGGCTGCCATTCAGATCGTACTGCCGGCTCTGCTAGCGTGCAATTATGTATGTTGCACGCGTCACTTGACTGTATTCACCCTCTCGTGTAACGAGTCGCGTAGTCTTGATACTTGCGATTAATTCTTTTTCACAACCTTCAAACCATCCCGTGGGAGACAGTAGCCTGTTAGCCTGGTAAGCAAGGTACTCGCTTTTATTCCATACAATGCTATGCTAGGGGGAATCGCCGCGAATCAGGTGTAGCGAGTTTGATGTAGGGCTCGTATGAAGGGCTCGTAAGCAATGAGTTTTTCTAAGTTTATGTACGATTTGTATCGTTGGCCTGGACACTAAGACGGCGACAGGCTCTCCACTTGTCACGTTATCCCGAATAAGCTCTGGTGAAAAGAGGGTTGAAAGAACTAAAATCGTCTGATCATCCCTTATCGGTCGTGAGAACTTACTTTTTTAAATAATTTAAAGTGCTAAAATTACCCCGTATTTGCTGGTGAAGGGAACCATTGTGAAGCAACCATCACGCCTGGGATAAAATAAAAGAATATTATTTCGAGGACCTCCTTAGCTTAACAGCACCAATGGTCATCATCAAGGGACTTACCGTCTTCGGTCCATTGAATTTGACAGTAAACAAATAAACGCAAATGAACTTCTCCGATTCTTACCAAGGATGACGCCCGAGGCTATTGAAATAAAAAAAAAATCCTAATTTCAATTAAAACGATAGCTGACTTGGGAAATAAATAAAATGCGGAATCGAAAGCCTAGCAAGAAACGCAAGGGATTAAAACGTTTAATTAAACATAATGAAATTTGTTTAGCTTTTTGTTTTATGCAAGTCTATATTTTTCCACTATTTACCTGCCTACAAAGGCATTTAATTCAAATTGAGCCTATTGCAACATAGCAATTTTTTTTAATCTACAATTACGTTACAATATTTAGTATTTTGCACTTCAGTTAAAATTTGTTTTCATACTCGTTCACTTATTAGCAATCTAATGTCTTCCTGGATTTTATCGAATCGTCAATGCTATCCATTGAGCTTTCAAGTTTCTGACACAACCTGTGTTGTGTGTGAAATTTTTTACTTTGTTAAAAACATGATAGTTGTTTTTACAATAGACGATTGCAACCCAATCGGTTTTAAAATTAAGTTGTTTTTTTATATGTAAATTTTTCAATTTCGTTATCTTTCAAAATTTGGTCGTCCCTCAAATTTAGCTGTCCCAGGCTGGGGTCTCGCATTTTAATCCAGCACTGCACTCTCTGCTTTCGCGACATAGGACAAGTTCCTGCCCACAATGATAATGTTTTTTTTTTAAAAATTTTTTTTAACATAAAAGTCCGTCGAGTAAGTTAAGTATCAAGGATTATACTTCACAGCATACATAAAATGACAGCGAGCGGTGATTACAGAGGCCTAATTCGATAAATAGGGCTCCTTCGACCCCTCTCGGCCCGCGTCGTGCTCAGCGGCTACGGTTAACTGAATTTATTACTTGATTGCACCGTTTGTGTGAAAACATGACGCAGGAATCATATTTTTTCTGTCTGTACTGCTTGTTACGTTGCGTATGACACGTCTCGGGTAACTTGGACTCTAACTATAATTTAAAAGTGAGTTTATAATGCTATTTGTATTCCCGTACGGTACCAGTATAGACTACAGATTCCGAGTTTGTGTCTTTGTCTATGTGAAATGTATGTATGTAATCTGCCTCCGCACCTGGAGAACTTCCTAAAGAGGGAGGTAAACACATATACATTTTCTGCAGTTCTAAATAATAGTGCATTTCCATTAATTGTTATGTTATAAATTAAGATGTGCTCATTATTGAATAATGACAACTATAGAGGTATACTTTATATTCAGTGTTTAATAGATGTGCATTGAAATTAGCCTACGAAATCCAGACAATGTATTTAACGTATTTCTAGCTATAGTTATGAAAAATAAAGAGTGCGCTGTTGTACCTGTGCTAGATGAATTAATTATTAAATAAGAGAGGAATGTGAAGCAGTCAGATGATATGATCATTGAAACAAAAGAAAAATAATCAGAAGAGTAAAGTCAAGGATCGGAATTACATATTGAATCTGAAAAAGGCAAAATTGCCTAAGAAATTTAAATAAAGTTTTTGCTGCAAGAGAGAATAATAAATAATAACTTTAAAAGAAACTTTAGAAGCATAAAGAAGCTTTAGAAGCATACTATACGCTTTTGATAAACCAGAAACTATAAAACAAGAAAGATTTTTCGAAATTAAAAAGCTATACATACCAAAATGGCTATTTAAAAAAAAAAAATATAATGTAGGCTAAAAGATTGCTAATGCCAAAAGCCTTAAAAGTTTAAACATAATTTTGAGTTTAAAATTCCTACTGCATTTTTGAATTGAGTTGTAATCCGATATATATATATATATGTCCCTGACGGATATCAATTTAGAGACCTTTGTATGTATTGACAGAATCATCTCAATACTGGAATGAAAACTATAGAGATAATATGACAAAAAGCTTGTGTGTTAATAGATTTCAATTAATAGTTACAAATTTCATTAATTGTTAAATGTACTTAATTATTATTAGCTGTATATTTATTATTGTAGTAATTCAGAATTTTAGTTTAAGGTTAAAAATGAAAGATGCGTTGATGAACATTCTGTGATTAAGTTGTGATGTTATTGAAGTTAAAATTAATTAATTGATTGTGACATTTCTAAATCACTTTTAATGATTTCAATCGTGTTTTTGGGAGGTGTGCGAATACTGCGCGTGTATAAGACATAACCGAGTGTACGACTATGCAAGTTATGTGTAGTAACATTTTATGTCCCTTTGTAAGGGCATAGATGCGATTGAATATGTTTGCCTATATATATAGTTTTTCTATAGTAATGAGTGTCATATTTGATCTGTGTGATGGATTTAGCGCATAGCATATTCTAATTCACAAGACAAAACCCAATAGTGTATAAGTGTAAGCCTTAAAATTTTTACTTATGGTAAATACAAGTTTCTGAAATTTAATGAAAATACTCAGTATTTTTTCCTACGTGGAATCTAACAGAAAATTTATTATCCCGAAACTCGCGCACTCACGTAACTGACGTAATACAGTTTACTGACTGACTTTAGCAAGGCGTTTTATATTCCTTTACTGTACCGTATTCGTTAAAATGAGTTTAAATACTGGAATTAAGTATATCTATTTATTTACTGATCGTATCTCTTGAGCTATACGTACATAAAAGACAAAAAATCATCCCTACTTTAAATTATTATAATTTTCAACATGATCTGTTATGGGCCTAGCTGTGGCCGTTGCTGTGGCGGTTGCTGTGGCGGTTGCTGTGGCGGTTGCTGTGGCGGCTGCTGTGGCGCTTGCTATAGCGGCTTCCGTGGACCCTGTTGCAGCTGCATTAGACGTGCTTGACGAAGATCTGTTAATATCGCGGCCGAAACGTCTGAAGCATTTAGTGTTAACGTCATGCATGCAGTTCTAATCGATGCCGTTACGTGAAATAAGTGTTTTCGCAGCATGTAGCGTCTCGTACAAGAACTTGGTCTTCTATTTGGTAAATTTGTTTCTGTTGATAATTGTTTACAAAGCGTACGTTAAATATGTGATACGTTGCTCATTCAAAACTATGTACACCTTGCTTCTTTGTGCTGCTCAGAAAACTTATATTTGTTGGTATCGGTGATGAAACTTGATGGGATATTGTGATCAACGTTAATATTAGTAGAAGTTTGGTTGTGAAGATATATTTACGAACTACGGGTTGCATGCGCTCTGTAAATACAAGTTAACAATATTGACTAGGACTTGATACCTCGCTGGCGGAAGAAAATTACTATGTATCTTTTCTGAGAAATAATAGAACAAAAGGAAGAATGCAACTGGGTGTATTCAAACATGTTACTCGCAAAGAAGAAAATTTACACTACGTAACAAAAATATACCAATTGCAAAGTAAAGTAAAGTACGGCCTGTAAGTGCCCACAGCTGGGCAAAGGTTTCGTTCACAAATATCTGAAAGGGTGTTTGGAGCCGAGGGCCAGCCAGTGCAGGCTGGCGAGCTTCAAGTATCCTGGAATTTTTTTTTTTATTATTTCTATTTTCCTTCACCATGAGCACGTGGTAAATGCAGCACCTTAAATTGCATGTGCATTGTACGAACTACACGCACTCGCGACTTCGTGTTCGTGGCAGTTACTCTATTAAAAATATAAATTTAATTTGGAAAGAGTTCACTGTCTAGAGATGAGTAGACTCTATAGGATATAAAAGATCTTATTCAATGGGAGTCTACCTCTCCTATCTCTGGCGATCTAAACGAAGGAACTGATAGTTTCGATCGTAATATTTTATTCAATTAAAATTAAAGTTTCGGGTAATTCTAGCGGTATTTCACTTTCAAAGCTTTGCGTAGTATTACCCTAATAATGTAATTATATCGATATTCATTCGTATCTTTTACATTGTTGACGGTGACGGTGATAGCAACACAATCCGCGACAGGCCCGGACGCCCAGCGCTGCGCACGCGCTCTGCACGCTTCGTTACTTATAAGTATGATTTACTTCCATCGCGATCCGATTTAATACATGTTACATATATAACTTGAGCCGATAAATGAAGTGGCGTGATAGAGATAATCAAATATTTATGTTTTAGTTCATCGTATATAAAAAATATGCGTTGTTTGTTATCACGATATAGCTGCCTCTTCCTTACTTCATATGTTCATTTCAGGATCGAAATTTGAATACCCGTATTTTCAAGAAATTTTTGAAGTAAGGTAATAACTCATCATCATCATAATCATCATCATTTCAGCCTATCAGAAGTCCACTGCTGAACATAGGCCTCCCCCAAAGATTGCCACGAAGCACGGTCCTGAGCCACCTGCATCCTTCGACTTCCCGCAACACTGCGCAGGTCGTCACTCCATCTTGTGGGGGGTCGTCCTACACTGCGTTTGCCTGTACGTGGCTGCCACTCGAGAACCTTTTTCCATAGTGGTTGTCAGTTCTGCGAGCTATGTGGCCGGCCCATTGCCACTTCAGCTTGCTGATGTCTGTCTATGTCTATCTAACTCAATCGTGCCAAATAGAAGTTCAAATCTTTGCCTACCTCTCGAGGTGTCTATAAGTATTAAATATGTGCGCATTTACACCTGTCACTCTTAGAGGTAGGCAGAGTTTAAGGCCCATATGGCGAATTCAACTTTTTGCTTGCCCGAGACATAGAATGTAAATGTGGTGCGCTTCGATATCGCGTTAGCTCCCGGAGATTACCACGACATTTTCAGGCCTCTTAGAACACCCTCGGAAAAAATATGGCAAACTTACCAGCTACTTAAAGTTTAAGTCCTTTAATTGATCATCATCAATTACTAATCTCAAAATATCTCTAAATATTCCAAACTGTTTTTCACATTCACTTACATCTAGTTTAGATCTTCTTTCTTTAATTTATGATATCAAATAGTAAACAGAAAGAAAAAAACCGTTTCAATTATCACACATTAGGGAACCCGATTTTGACCGAATGGCCAGAAAGCATTTTAATGAAAAACACTAAATCATATTTTGATTACGGGCGAAGGTTGTATACGTTGGCGGTCGTAACTTAACCGGGCGTTGAGAGCTTAAAATGTATTTGGCTGGTGAAAAAAACTCGCTTTTATTACGACGTTATTTATTCGATGCACAAACGCTAAATATCTAAGTATTACAATGAAGAGGTTTTAATGCGGGCGGACGATGCTGCCGCGCGAAAAAACCATCCTTCGCCGGTTTGTGGTGGCGGTACCGATGCAATATTACGAACGTGTCCGCTTTTTATAATAATAATGATTGAAACGCAATATATAATAATAATAATTATGATAGTACTTTTATAATAGTTGGATACAGAGCTTGAGTTTCTTTAATTGATGTGTGAGTGAACGAGCGGGCGGTGTGTGTGTCACCGAAGCCCACGAACACCCGCAACACCTGAGGAGCTGCAGGAGCGTTGCCGGCCTTATGACAGGAGGAGTGAGACTCTAGTAACAGATATTTTAATCATGTTTAAACAAAATTTCGTAATATCCAATAAATACGCTACTATAATTTGAGACTTGAGAGCCAAGCGAGGGTTTTTGCTGCTGTTGTTCGAATGGGCCGGGACGACCGGGGTAGTACCAGGACCATGCAGAATACCGGCGTGAAGCAGAGGTATCTTGTGCTCCGAGGTTTCGTTCGGTGAGTGAGTTCTTTAATCTAATCGTTCCCACCATGTCCCATATAAAGGCCTTATAGGCCGGCAACGCACCTGAGGCTCTTCTGGTGTTGCAGATGTAAGTGGACGACGGTAATCACTTATCATCAAGTGAGCCGCTTGACCGTTTGCCCTCGTTACCATAAAAAAAAATAAGTCTATCGCTTTTAAGGTATTCTTCTAAGATAAATATGATACTACTAAAAACTTAATTATTAATATAACTAAATACCCGCCATCTACCTCAACAACAGCATTGACAAGTCTTGGAGAAGTCGCCGATTTCAGTTCTAGCTTGTTATTCTGTCACAGGTCGGAGGCTCAAGATGGTGCTCCAAGCTTAAATCTGTGTAAGGAACTCGGAAATAGACTGTATAGATTTTGTATGCAGTTTTTAGCAAATATATTTGTTATTAGTTTTATACGATTTATGCACCGGATTCAATTATTTTGCTTTCCAAAAGCCCTACTATGCGGTAGGGTTTCAAGAAAGCAAAATACATTATAAATATGAAGGGGAGAGGAGGGTTCTTTTCCCGCACGAAATGCAGAAGCACAAGGTAACTCTACTACATGCCGGTATTCTGTGAAGCCGTGGTACTACCCCGACCGAGCCGGTCCATTCGCTCAGCAGCAAAAGCCGCGGCTTGGCTCCACCACGGACAAAACTTTAATGCAAAATTATCGATTTTGTTATGAAAAAAGATACAGAAAACACGGGTCAGATATCCATGCGATATAAAATTTTATATAATAGTGGCTAGCGTTGAACATATTCATTCTACCTATCGTATAATATTAACCGAGGTTTACTAAATTGACGACACATTAGATTTAATTCAATCAAAGTCCGTTCAGCCGAAACTAGTTGTGTTTCGATCAACTGCTGTCGGTACAATTGCGAACAAATAGCAATAAATATGGAGCTCCATATATCTGTCGGCAGTCGGCCAGTGTTATTTATGGCGCCGGGCGTATAAATCGCGCAGTGTGTAAACACCCGCGGTCCCGCCCCACCCCGCGCTGCCCCTCCGCTGTGCTGACAAGTACGGAAATTATTTAGGCGGTTGACCACAGCTTCCTGCCCCCTGCACTGATGAATAATTTGGTGTAGTCATTTTAATGTATGAATTTATAAATGTTGACTGTTACAACAGTAACAATAATTCAGAATAGTCCAATAAAAGGTAAACTAGTTACATCATCGTTTTTATAAAGCGGGCATAGGTATATCATAGGTAATTTTCAATATCATTAAAAATATTATTACGAAAGGCAGTTGTTTTTAACGGTTTTAATGTATTTATGAGCCTATTAAAGTTTTCTGATAAACGTTGGCTTCTTCAAGAAAAGGCCAGCAAGTCACAATAGATCTCTTGGAGGGTTCTCATACCTTGAGCGGGTGAGTTGGTGAGTGCTTGACTCACCTCCGGTATCCTTGCGGTCTTTATGCTGATACCCATCGCTAATCTGTGATACATTTTGTTATCCGCTATCAGACTGAGTGGTGCCCTAGTAGAGCCGTGGTACCCTAGTGGCCAGGGAGCTCACTTTAGTATCATAGACCTCAAGTGACCTGGGTTCGATCCCCGGTGCCGGCACCACTAAAATTGTTAATAGCAATTTTAAGTGCTATATTTACCACTTGCTCGACGGTGGAGGAAAACATCGTGAGGAAACCTACATATCTGAGAAATAATAAAGAAAATATATATTATTTCAAGGATATGTGAAGCCCGCCAACCCGCGATGGAGCAGCGTGCCGGGCCATTCCCGGCTCCGGCACTTACAGACCTTACATCTGACGGCGGAGTCGGAGCCAGCGTGGGATTAGCATTTTAAGAAAAGGAAGGTATGAAATGGTAGAATTTCTTTTCTGCCTAGGAGCCTGGGTAGATGCGCAACACGAGCCATTGTTTTACCTCCTTAAGAGGTGGTCCTAGTTTTTGACGAGAGTCTTTCTTTCGACAACAGGGGTTCGAGCACGACACAGGAGCAGTCAGCAGCGAGTCTATTCCGCCGAAGCTGTAAAGGCTACTGGGCCAACAGCGCATCTACCGTGGGGGTTTCAGTCGGTCCGGCATCTAGGCAGCAGGTGCAAGCACCTTCACCCCACGTAAAACTAAAACAAAAATTTCTCTGTGGCATTCCGTCTAAGTCCTCGCGGGTGACAACACACCTTCTTCGGTTTAAGTTGTTCATGTTAGATGGTAAGTGGTTGCAGTAGCGAGTAAAAGAAATGATAAAAAGTGCCAGATCTAGAGTTCAACTTGATCAGCGATAATTAAACAAAATCTTTAAAACTTAAGTAGTACAAACCGACAGTACACATCTAATAAGGTAGCCTTGGTATAACTCAAAGGAGCGTCGTCTCATCCACTGAATGATTAATGCTGAATGCCGAATACCTATTTTATGGTACATAGATGAAGTTTTTAAGTATCTGTCTACCAACTATCTCAAATACCTCATACAATGTAATATTATTATTAATTTACTGTTAATAAAACTAATAAATCTAACGTTACATATGCACATTAAACTAAACTAAACTAAAATTCTTTTATTAATACTTGAATAGTTAACTTCGTGCCCAAACCAATGAGTCTTGTAATTTTGTTCACAGCATCAAGTGAAATCAATTGTTTCCATTTTGATTTCGCTTGCGATTTGCGATGTTATACACCTGTGGCTAGGCGTGAAACATATGTACATAACATATTTTATTTTTCACACAGAAACTTGTGTGCATGGCGATCGTTGTGAAATGCATGGCTTGACATAGTCCCAGGGATCAATTACATTAAGATATTGGCAATGGCCGACAACAGAGTTTTAAAAACCATACATAAATTTGTTATTAGTATAATTTAATGGTAAAAACTACTTCATGCTGCTCTCAAAAGATAGAGCGACAATTTATTGAACATTACTTGAGATCGATAAATATACATATTTAGAAAGTTGGGGAAGGAGGCCCAGAGCGAGTGGTCCGCTCAAATGGATATGCTGTATACTCGTATAATGTGTCTGTTTCGATTCATTTCGGGCGCCACACAATTATTTTACAGAGATCCGGGAAAGTGCCTAATAATAAGTCGAGTCATCGATCGTTATAACTATTCTGTAGTTATTTTAGCATTATATAACTCTAAACTACTACCGTTTTGCACAAGAGGCTTATCTGTTTTTATACGACCTTAGCTGTGATTATTAAATGTCCAGCAATTTATTCTATGGCTGACACCTACGACCAAATGTTTAAGTAACAGGATAACAGCAACAAAAAGATCTAAAGCCAATTGTACAGTCAGGGTTATAATCGTGCGAGGTCATTAGCAGAGCGCGCTGCCAACTTAATCCCGCGGCGGTGGTGTCTTGTAACACTCTAATGTTATTTAAATTTATTCAGTTTAGAACTAGCTGGGGTTGATACTTACTACAACAATGCAGTTGTCCGTATTAAACACTATACATAGAAGATATGTGTGAGCCATGTAGGTTGTGGAATATTTTTGATAAAATATAACTGTACCACGATTGATGTAATAGCTCGAACGTGTGATTTTCGTAGGTAACACAAAAATAATTTGAGGAGTAGAAAGTACCTAGTACGCGTAGTAAAAAGTAACAATTAAATTATTAATATAGAGACATCCCATTCGAACAGCATCAAAGCCGCTGCATGACTCTAGCATCTAACATATAAATTAAATATTAAATACACATTTTTTCTAAGTCGTGACGATGTAAAAATTTATGCATTTTTAATATCATTTAACCAGCGTCTTGTTGTAGGCTCCTCCATGGAAGCGCAAGTATGCCGTTAGACACTCCTCGAAAGGTTTGTCCATACTCTCCGCTTTGGACAGACGGATCGCTGATCGCAATATCGTTTCATACTAGTGATGTAGCTTTACATCACAGAGATTCTGAGATTTGTATTCAGTACGTTCGAAATAATTTTTACCACGTTCAATTATATACTTACAATATAGGCAATTAAAATCGTTTGCGGTATTTCATCATCATCATCATCATCATTTAAGCCTAACACAATTCCACTGCTGAACATAGGCCTCCCCCAAAGATTGCCACGAAGCTCGGTCCTGAAACACCTGCATCCATCGACTTCCCGCAACACTGCGCGGGTCGTCACTCCATCTTGTGGGGGGCTTCGTCCTACACTGCGTTTGCCTTTACGTGGCTGCCACTCGAGAACCTTTTTCCCCCAACGGTTGTCAGTTCTGCGAGCTATTTGGCCGGCCCATTGCCACTTCAGTATTGTATTATTCACTTCACTTGCGGTATTTACAGTCTTAAAAAATTCTCGTTACTGCATACCGTATATGCTATTTTAACCAGCACGTAACTTGTCTTCAGGATTCACGAAACTGTATGAAACAGTATCTGTCCACCATCAAAATGCACTCTAGGACTTTCCATACAAGTGCAAACAAAAGTGTAGATCAGGGCCGTGTTTTTTTTTTTTATGGGAAAGGCGTGTGGGATAGTCGTAAGAATCTGTCACCCCCTTTCTTCCTGTCGGAGTCGTAAGAGGCGACTAAGGGAAAAGACATAACAATCACAATGGCCATCGACAGATGGCGGGATTATCATCTCGAAAAATCTGTGGTGCCAGGTGTCTGGTATCACGATCGTCAATCCGCTTGCACTCAGCCATTAGTGCCAATTATTAAGTGGAGCTATGAATAAATATAGTTTTAGCTAACTATCAGAGTAGTACTTTTACTTTCGTGGATGAATCACAATAATAAAAATAGCTGCCTAATGTAGCAAATGCGGGTGCGTACTTATAGGTGCCTGAAGACGGGGAGTTCGTTACTTGTCTTGTAGCCGTAACGAACTGTTTGCAGCCCACGGGGGCAGGTAATCTAATCTCGCGAACGGCCCTCCATTCGTCACCCTCGACCCTCCCACCTCACGGGGGATGCAGCCTCAACGGTAGCGTTTTTCCTAGCTGTTTATGCCAATATCAGAAACGTTGGGGACGTGACCAGAATAGAGCCGGATGATCGATACAATCGGATTTTAGATACAAATGGGCTTTATGATTTAAATTTTTTTTTGTTATATGTATCTTTTTGATTTTTGTTTGAAACATATCCGTTTGTGTCCGATGATTTATGTCTGACAAAGCAAACCTTTTTTGTTGTTGTTAAAACTAAACTGGAAATAGAAATGAAATTTCGAATACGTTTAATATATTAATATCGCGCGGATCAGCAACTAGATTATCTTTCAACTATGTCGTCAGTCCTGAATTCGAATCCCCGACGTTGTCAATTATTATTTAAATTATTCCGTTATAGGATCCGAATGGTCTTTCAACAAAGGTGTTCCACCGGGAATAGCTAATGTAGAACGAGTGCGTTTGTCTACGTTTATAAAACTTTATGTGTAGCCTACATAGATAATAACTTATCATCGGATATAGAACTAGACCAGAGTGTCCTCTAAAGAGAGGATCACTGAAGTCACTCATAAACTTAAGGAATAATGTTCGAAATTTGAATTACGTCTATGTCTTCCTGGTTGATTTCAACCACGACGACAATTACCGAATAGTATAGACAGTTGTTAACTGCGTAGGAGACATTTCACATACATCTATATAACACTTTTTAAATCTTAGTCCAAAAAAAATCTCTTTTGCATTGCAATTCGTTTTATATCTATGATTTCAACTGGTAAATAATCGCAAATAAGTGGTAGTATGTAATAAAAATTTAATATAAAAACCGCTTTTTGGCTGTACGTTACGTACGAAAATGGTTAAAGTATAGTAAACGATTGTATAAGGCTATGGATTTTGTAAGTAATAAAAATGAAAAAAAGTGTGTGTGTACTTATGTACGTACGTAAGAAGTTACACTTCTTTAGCCTAACTAAACAAAAAAAAAGAATACATACCGCCCTCAAATCATTAAACCCACGGAAAAAGTTTATTACATAAAAACCACTTTCATAACGAATGCTCACAATAAATTATCATTCACTACCATATATAATTTAAAATCATACACAAATACACATGTATGAATATATTTTTTTATCTCCACTGATGTAAAACACGTGTGTTAAAAATTCATAAATATTTGAATAACCACTTTGAATATAGTTACTATGGACACTATACACTCCATAATAGTGTATGGTCTCCACAATAGACACCAAGATAATTTAAGAGACATTTAGAAACCAACTTCATCCTGTTATTTTTAGATGTCAGTGTGCGCGCGCATCGTAAAAAATACTCCCATCATTTTTTCCAAACGCGCCAACTAACTTCAATAAATCTTGCAGTATTTGAACATAGCCGAGTATCGTCTTTATGTGGTTTTTTTAATGTTAATGTCGTCAAATGTGCCGAATTGTAACGTATCAATCAAAGAATGTAATTTTTTAAAACGTTTTAAGTTTTATGCTATGTTTTGACAAAGGATCTCATGGCGGAGGGCGGATTAAACATCTCAAAAATACCAAAACAAAATATACAGACAAGTGACGCCTAGTAGCGTCTAAGGAGCAAGGTGTATGCTGCTGCGATCGCCTCTTTCTCGCCTCGCCAATTCCAGCAGTGGTGATGATTCTGTACCAATTTAATACTGTAACACTTGTTACAAAAGGTGAAAGCGTCCACTCAATGTTTTTTTTAAATACGATTCATCGTTTCCCTTAAATCTAAACTTATAATTATTCTGGAATACATTTTTTTAATTTTTTTTAGGCCTTTACCCTTATAAGGGTAATATATAATATATATTGCAGGTTAAGAATCTTTGTAATTGATCTAAGTATCTCTCGTTCTTACTAAATCTATTCATTTACATTTTATTGAGCTCGATAAACGAGCATCGTAAATATTTGATTACTTTGTATGTTCTCGTAATGAAAGACAGAGAAATCTTTGATGATTCCCAATAAACATACACGGTCAGTGCGCACGTTTTATTTTATACGCGAGTGTTATTTAGTTCTGGATTCGATTCCCGGTGCCTGCAACATTAAAATTCTTGAAAGCAATTTCATGTGCTGAATTTACTACGTGCTCGACGGTGAACTAAAATATCGTGAAAAACCTGCATGTCTATGAAATAATAAAAAAATATATATTTCGAGGACATGTGAAGTCCGCCAACCAGCACAGGAGTAGTGTGGCAAAGCAACATTTTATTGTTTCAATACATACGAGAAGGTTACTAAGCCATTCTCACTAGAATAGTTTTACTGTCGCACGATGTGTAGAATCAATGAATTTGTATCCTTAGGCTCTTATTTTTACAATAGTGGCTCGCGCCACATTGTATTTTGACATAGAATAAACTTTATTTTATTGCACAACACCAATCATTCACACTTGCTAGTCGTTATTAAAAGCAACATAAGTTCTGAAATAGCTTAGGAGAACGGTATTCTAAATTTTGTAAAGACAGCCAATTTTCAATAAATTGCCAGTTGCATATTCAACGCCATTGCCGCCTATGCCTACACGATAGAGTAGAAATTGGCAAAGCATAGCGGCAGAAATAAAATTGTTAAGCTCTCCACTGAAAGGCAGCGATGTGTGTAGGCGTCGCGTGTCAACAAATGGGTCTCACGCGAGTCGCTCACTCATCAGTCAGCGTTCACTGAACGGTTACCGAACTATAGCCCGTGAATGGGAAGCAGGGTAACGGTGTAATTCGCAAATTACTGAGCGAAGCCGATTTCTACACTAATGAATGCCCGAGGTGCGCCTTTGATCATATAAATCGGGGGACCGTTCTGTGTTTACTTAAGAATTCAAATAGTGTATGAAGACCAGTTTTAGGTTTATATAATACAAGCAGATAAGACCATGAAATAACGAATAGACTATGTACACCTTTGAATATATGTTTCTCATTTGTATCTTAAGAATTATCTTTAAAGGTATAATATATTATAGCTATATATTATAGTATAAGTATAACTGTAGAAGTTTTATTGCTGGTAACACTCAATGATTTTGATTGCAAGGCGGAAGCCGCGTAAATCTCGGTGACGTAAGAGGCGACTAAGTGAAAAGCCTTCAAAACCTTATGGCGATCTCCATGAGCTCGCCTGGTAGCGAAGCTCGCCAACCATCATATTCTCTCGAAAAGGCCAAACTAGGTTGGTAAAGACGTTTGGCTAAGCGGAGTCGTTCCCAATGAAAACTGTCAATCGCTGCTTAAGCCTGAAGCGTACCTTAGCGTGATTTATTTTGTATAATTATGATAAAAGAGGCCGCCGTGTCTTCGCCAAACTGTAATGTTATTAAACAATCTTTAGATTGAAGTATGTAAAAAAATAAAAGGCACTTTATTACGCATGGATGAAAATTTCCTTCTTATTGAATTTAATCAAAACGAAATGTTTCACTTTATTTGTTTTCATAATAGCCAAACTTAATTTTTTTTTATAAGTCGTTAAGATAATTAATAACCATAACAATGAATGAAACGAAAGCTCAGATCAAACTTCCACAATTGGCAGAAATAACCACCTCGAATATGCAAAGGCATGAATTATTCAAGCCGGTAACTGGAAGGAGAAAAAATGTAAATATTTACTGCGACCGCCAAGCGGAGCAATTAAGGTGAATCTTCTTAACCTGTTGATGGCGATATCGCTGTGGGCTACGTATCGTTTAATATTAGAGATTATGTCAATCAGTTGACTCCATGTTAATTCCTGTCTATTCTGTATTTAATTTTTATCTGACTACGCAGATGCAAAAAGGTGGGTTATGATTTTAGGGTTTTTTGTAATTATCGTATGACTTTTGCTGAATTGCAATTAAATCTAATAGGCATTTGCAATTAACTATTAAAACTAGGGGGTTATTTTTACAAAGGACATTTTTTTGTAGTCTATTAAATGTGGTTCAAGAATCCCATGTTCTGTTTGGAAAATATTAAGTAGTATACCTAGTTTTTGCAAATATTTATTGAAAAGCACAACGTATAGAGCCCGCCAACCCCCACTGGAGCAGCCTGGCGGGCCCTTCCCAGCTCCTAAACCCTCTCTGATACTCGTATTTGAGAAGGAGGCCTTCGCCGAGCAGTGTTCACTTACAGGCTGCTACTTTACTTTTACTTTTACATCGTATAGAGTAGTTGAGGTTGAGGCTGAGGTAGGAATGTAAAACTACATATCCGCATCCGAGGAAGCTCTGGCTACCGATTGACGGCAGAAAATCCGTCCGAATATATCATGCGCAAATCTCAGAGTCGCTTGAAGACATGGAGCTAAATAAGTTTAAATTCCGACAACAAAGATTTTTTTACATAGTAAAATTACTATCAGGGCTCAGGTCTTTCGAGTTTGCTGTGGTATTTGATAGCCTTCCGCGGTAAACGTTGCTTATATTCATTTCCAATAAAATCACCACCTGCTGTTGAAAAGTTAGTATGTCAATATAAAAGATAACTTTTTCAAGAATGAAAATATTATTTATTAGTATCAGGAATTTACTAAATACAACATTATTTCAAGTCGTAAGAGCCGTTTCAAAACAACCAATTGCTCTCTTAAAGTATAGCATTGTAACCAATAAGATGATTTAAATTTCAAAAAAATATTTTCAAGTTAGGCCACAACGCCTCTAAATTTCAAAGTTTTTGAACACACCACCTCTTTTGTTTTGCTATCCATATTCATTTCCCAGAAACCTTTCCGGCACTGCTCAGGGTGGTGGGGATGCAGCATATTGTATGTAGTCCATGCCGAGCTGCAAACTGAAGCTCGGCATGGACTACATATTTTTTATCGTTCAATTTACAGCAATGGATTAAGGACCGGCTAGCGTGGAAGATAATTTTGATAATTAATTAGATATTTGTGTTATTTTTAATGTCTTTTATTCTGTTATTATTATACCAATTACCTTTTTGGACGAACTTTTTATGCAGCAATTACTAGATGGTGTCTTTTTCGCGCTACACTTCAGTTTAGTTTCAATGTATTAGTAGACCTCATCGAGGGAACTCATTCCTTCGGGACGTTAAATTAGAAACAATAACATTGAATATTGCGACAAGCGAACAGTTACATTGCTAACAAGTCCCCCGAGACGTGATTTATTTTATTCATACTTTCTATGTGCTTAGTGTCAATATGCAGTGCATATATTAAATTGATAGTTACATGAAAACTGAACTTTTAGGTGACAGTTTAGTTGTTAGTTTGTTAATATTGTTTAGTTTGCTATTTAAAAAAAAGAATATTACAAAATATTTGGAAAATCCAAAAATGCAAGCCACAAATGCAATTTTTCGATTTTATATAATCAATTTATTATTTTGAAGAAGTTAAATAAAGTTTTATCTGTTTAATTGAAAAATTAACACTAATTATTTTTTGATGGTTCGATTTTATTATGCACCCCTTTATGTCACATTGAAAGTGATCAGTTCCCAACAGTAAAAGAAAACTTTCTGCCTGAAGGCCTTGAAGCGAATGTAAAAATAAAATAAAAAATAAACGTTTGCGAAGTGTGCAGTCGAAATCACAAAGAACTACAAAATAATATATATTTGTGAAGAAAAAATGGCGGATTTGCTATTAGTTAAATTTAGTTAATTATTAATAAATGAAACGGATTTCAGTAGTGATATTCGAGAGGGTTCCATAGAATAAAATACGAAGCGAATAAAAATAAATTTAAAGTGATAAATTAAGTTTTCCAAGAGATTCAAGCTCCGAGTCTGAGAACTGAGGTACAAGTTTTTTTCGATTACCTTTTGTTTATTAATAGTCTGAATAAATGAACTTGTTCAGAATAACTGTCACAATTGTTCATTGGAACGTTTACTTACGATTAATAAACTTACCATATAAGATATAAAGGTGATGGAGAAAAAGCTGAGTGTATCGCTATTTTTTGTCTGAATAGAGCACTACCTCTCCTGTAGTACTGATCTACCTTAAATGTACATGTTACTTTTGTTATAATAAATTAGAATTTGTAATATCATATCAATAGATCTACTCGGCCGTGGATGTCAATAGTCTTAATAATTTTCTTACCATTTATACATATAACTATGCTAAATCTTTTCGCCAGAAGCACATGCGATTCGCTTGCACGTACCTTTTTAATTCATACTTCGCTAACGGAATGAAATCCAGTTACCAATGACACAGGGAGTGTAGTTGCGAACTGCGGGGATGGGGGTACGAACCGGGAGTTATACGGGTTGAGGAGTGAGGGGTTGTAATCGCATCGGTCCGGATGGGTGCGCGCGCGGCGGCCGTGTAATCTCATAGCCGTAATAGTCTTAAGGCGCACAAAGGGCTGACGGCTGATCAAACGCGCCAATTTGACGCGCCAAATGTCGTCGCCATGTCTGTATGCAGGCAGTATCGTTTTGCTTGTAGTAGATGTTACACTTTAGGTACTTTCTGTGTCAACAAAGTTTGGGTCTCAAGATCCTGGGTTTCACAGAATATATTGTTGCTTCTAATTGGAAGATAAGAAATTAGAAATAATTTCTACGGAAAATAACATGAGGGTAACTGCATGCCTGAGAAATAATAAAAACATTAATTAGTGGGCAAAAATTATATATGAAAAATGATTTAAGACCTTTGTCTGGCTTGGGCCTTTATAGGCTGCTACTTTACTTTACTAGCCCCGTCCGAAATCATAAAATGCATAATCGAAAACACACCCAACCAATCACGCACTCTCGCACACACACCAATGCGTGTCATTGGTTTTACTTGAAAAAGTATGTTTATCTTGAAGGAGATAATGCTTCCAAGTGTCTTTTAGTATTTTTATTCCTTTTAAATATAGCTTTCAAAAAAGGTGTAATCTGTGCTAAAAAATCTGTTACAAAGTCATATAAATTTTGTAATACCTATGATTATTTGCACTTCATATAAAAACAAAGCGATAAAAATATAACTCTGTGTGTTAATGTTTTATTCAACCGCATCAAAATAACTTCCTGGCCTTCGGAAGAATACGTCTGCGTTCACAAAAAGTTTAGTAAAATAAATTCGCGCGCCCCACAGTCGATTGTCCCCGAGCTGCCCTCGTGGACCCCCTGGGAGCTGCTAAACGTTGTTAATAGTCACACAACGGGTCTCTATTGTCCCAGGACAACCTCAGATCTGAGTTGTGAACAAAAGTAACCATTTTAACTTTATACCACATACAGTGCTGCACTCATCGGGATGCATGTTTCGTGAGTCCGTTTCGAAACGGCATTGGACGTCTACTTTAACTTAATATGTGTATAATTTCGTGTTTGTAGCCTCGATAGCTGCCTATTGACTGCAGACATCATAGCAAACCCAGTAAATGTGACACTTTATTAAATTTCATTTATTTGCGCCGATGTGGTGTTTACGATACTCTGTTGCGCTCACCGTTCCGTCAGCTTTCGTTTCAAAACGTGTAATTTTACAATGACATATAAATTGTCTTTATAGGCCTATTGAAATTTCATAGCGTTATATTTTGAAGTATAATTTAAAACAGGCCTTCTTAAAAGTGTTATATTATAATAAAAAAGCCGTTATTGATCATTTATTTTGAAATGGGGCATTACATTTATTTACAATAAATTATGTACATATTCTCTAATCGGCAACCTGTTAATCCTTTTATCGTGTACCTAATGTCCTTCGACAAAGGCCTGTCCATTTCGTTATATCATTTTACTATCCGAAAAACGTATGTAGTATTTTGAGCAGTACCTACTATCCACTAATATATACTGTATAGTATATAGGAGTGCAAGCCGTGCAAGGTGTAATATACCGTCTCTTTTCCAAAATGTCAACTTCACCTGCACGTGTTGCATAGTGCTAGCTAACAAACGAGCCCATGGCGATCGAATGATGGTGGAAAATCTACATAAACATAAACTAGTGACGGGGTGTAGCATTACTATAGCGCGGGTACCTGCACGGGAACCGGTACGGGTAAACCATTCGAGAACGCATGCCAGCTTTTGATGACGCTCTCTTGGTGAGGCCTCTGTTCGGCAGAGGACCGAGCGTTCAAACAGATTGCATATAAGCATATCGAAAACGGCAAGATCGTTGACGGTCTGCAGCGAGGAACGCCGGCCAAACTCGGCGATTGGCGACAAATTCAATTGTAAGCAGAGAACTATCAACATGCCGATGGAGAACAAGAATGAAATGAAGATGGTGGCAATTTATTTGTTTATTTTATTCTTTATTACACCATAAAACTGTACAAAAGGCGAGCTTAACAATAGCATTACATGCATGGCACTCTCAACCTTGGGTAAAACATAGAGTATAATTTAGGGCAGTTATAAGCGAAGCAGGACTAGATTACCTTTATTAATGTAAATTTAACTAAATATTTAAAATATACTACATGTATACATATACTACATACGTACAAATACATAAATATATCTAAACATATACATACACAAACGCATACACGAATACACATTTGGGAACTATGATGAAACCTCAGCTTCTGAGTATGAATCTGGTCAATCATGAATCGGCCAGAATCAGTGGAAGACTAATGAAAAAAAAATACTAAAATAAAGAAAAAATCTTGAAAATTTTTGACAAGCAACACCAAAAATTTTCCAGTGTAGGTTTAATGAACCCTATATCCTCTCCTAATTCGCATTCGCAGCCTGTCCGACAAATCAATGGTGTTCCCTCCCTGGGGACCACTGCGATACCCTGCTCCCTCTCGCGGATAAACTTGTAAGCACACAAACATAGCAGGCAAGCTTCGTCATTAATTGAATTTTCTATTGTTCTGACACAATCTAACATGTTCACAAAATAAACATGATTGCAGCAAACAATTCTGTTTTTATTTAATGTTACTGGTTATCAATTAGTGATAAAAGCGAGAAGTCATATAAAATAATCATAGAAAAGATAAGCTAAAGCTAAAAAAAATACTAAAGTGATATTTATCTCAACCTGGATCGATTCTCCTCATAAAGAGAAATACTTATATTAGTTGTTTATACCTAGTGTTTTGTAGTGTGTAATGTTATGTATATATTCACGCCTTGTTCCCAACGGGGTAGGCAGAGACAATCTTCTTGCACTTGCTACGTTCCTGACATACGTCTTTCGCTTCTTGCACTTTCATCAATCTTCGCATGCATACGAGCATGGTTTAGAGTACTCTTGACCTGCCTTTTTTCCAGAACGTCTCCGATTTGATCGTGAAATGTTCGCCTAGGTCTTCCTCTCCCGACTCTACCATAATATTATGCATGGTTTTAAATGTTTTTAAATGAAACGAGTTCAGAGCCTCTTTCGCTTCATGCATTAATTTTTTATTTTATCTACTAAAATCAACTTAGTTGTGCCTGTATAAAGAATGTAGATCATGGAAGTGCAGGGCGTTAATAGCAAACATATCTAGCTTACTGGGATTGAGTGACTTTATGCGAAGTACGTTGAGCAATAGTGTAAGTGCTGGCTGATAATCAGCGTTGTGGTTAACTCCGCGACGCTATGCTGAGTCAGTCCCGTTTCATTTGACACGACACGGGTCGTATAGATTAAAGTCGTCTGAGGCTTTTCTTAAATTATTTATTGTTTGCTTTTACCTTTTATAGAATAGAATTTCTTGTAACCATGTATTTGTGTATATGCATAATTAAATCATATTCATGTTATAAAAAAAAACTTTCATAAGTAGGAAAAAGATAACATAATTAAGTAAGAAATACCAAATTGAGGAAAAGGATCATCATCATCACATATGCATACATGGATTTCTTAGTGCTTTCATTGAAATGCCTATGTCCATGTTCACGTGCTTTAATCAGTCTGATGAAGAAGAGAAGTGAACAATATTCCGCTCTTTTTTGTATGGAAAAATCATGAGAGTATTTTCACTTTATTTAAAAAAAACTTTGATTCCTATTATGTGCACGTTTACGGTAACAGTACTCTTCGAATGATGTATTGAATATAAGTTTCATTACTCTTCCTTTTATAATAAATGCTAAACTAAAAAAAGGTAATTCAATTGAATTTTGTTCACAAATTAACATAATAATTTTTAGTTATAATATCACAGTTTCCAATGCACCTGTAGAAGCAGTTTTGTGAGAAGTCTATTCAAACTTCTCACAAAACTGCTTTAATTAACATAGCATGTGGTTTTCCTTTCATAAATAATTTTGATTCATCCAATAAATCTGATTACAATCTGCTGCCCTGCAGTTGATGTTCATTTTATTTTTGTTCTTATCAGTTTTCTCTATCTTTGTCTAACATAGTCGCTGCGATAGAGACATCAGATAGACGAGACGCGTTGTTGATGTAACGTAGGCAAAGTCCAAATTGATTTGTTACACGATTTGATTTTGAATAATTATACAATTTGTAGTTTAATTTTAGATAAAAATCATCACGGTCGGCTTGATGTTAGGACACCTGCGCAATTTTTTAATGGCTTATTTTTGTTGACATTATTCGGGTGACATAAATGTTTAAAGTATAGAGAAGGGCGAGTAAATTCGGCGACCCCACCATTGCAGCCTACCAGTATTGGGTGAAACGTATCCTTCATATACAGTGGCATGAACCCGAGGGACTAAAATATCTGAATCGGGCACCGGTGTTACTCTAAGTCCGTGGATGTCCTTAGTTTGTAGTGTTCAAAAGCGCAGTTGCCCTGAGTTCCTGAAGCCCAACAAATGGGGCGAGGGTGCGTAGAATCTCCTGGAGGACCCCGGCGATTAGGCTAGGTCGTCCGTATTACATCTTCCACTAGATTTTGTGTGACGCTATTGCTATACAATAATAAAATGTGTAATGGTTAGTTTAAGTGTTGAAGAAAATAGTAATGATAAATCGGTACACTAAAGAACTTGTGGACTTGTCCGTCGGTAAACTATAGTTAAGGATCCGGGAAGCATGAAGGATTCATGCGGTTAGTTAAGATAATATCCAAATATTGTACTTCTGTTACTTACGTTTTCTGTTAACTATAGTTTACCGACGGAGTTATAGACGTTAGTTAAGATCAATAAACAAAAAAAAATAGAGATATCGGATAAAGTATTTATTTTTTCAAGGTATATTATATTTCTGTTTTTAATAATCAGTAGACACTAATAATAAGATCTATTTTTATTGTAAAATCACTTAATGGAAAACAATATTTTATTAAGCAAAAATAAAAATATCCCTATTGGAAAACGTCGTCATCGGTCGGAGGAAGCCCCACAGCGAGGGTCGCTTCTCAATTAGAATTGCAAATTCGGTGTGGCGAAAAATCGATCCTTCCGGCCAATCCACTCGCTTCCTACTGAATGTTCCGGAAAAGCCTTTGAAAATTAAAAATTAAAAGTACGAGCTTCGGAGCGGAAGCGACTCTCGGATATCGGATTGAGACTGAGAGCTGAAAGGCTCTTAATTGCGGAATACGAGGCGATGACATCGCGCGATTTTGTGGAAAAACAGATCGAATTACAATGATTCATTGAGCATTTTAGCTTTTTGTTTTATTTGAAACTAGCCGTGCCCGCGTCTCCATCCGCGTGTGTGTCGAAAAATAACAATGTGTCGTTTGTAGGAAGTGTGCCACTCCTCCAATTTCCGACTCAAAAAGAAAAAGGAGAATCATCCAACCAGGCTCATGCCTATCGGGCCGCTGTAATAATCTAGGAGACATTTCGAACGGTAGATTGTTACAAAGCTTCTCTGTATACAACTCTGAAGCTGTATACAATAGCTGTGGTGGTTCTTGGTCTATAATAATACATATATTTATCTAAGTACACTTAACCTAATTGGTAAGTTAGTTAAAGAGACTGACGCAATCGGACTACGTCGCTATATTCTTTAACAGACGCAAGACGCTTACGATCTGCGGTGAATCGCAATTGGGTCTGAGTAAACGTCTTGGAAGGCCGAAACACCGTGTGGCACTCGCGATCAACTGTTAAACTGGACTCGCTCTTTGTCGGTTTCTTGAGATCTATTGTCTCAACTTTTTGAGCCTGCATAATGTATAAAAATCAAAGAAAGTTCAATAGGTAGTAAAAAATAAGAGGGAATGAAATATTATACCTACGAAATATGCGATTATAAATAAAATTCGTGACGATATCGATAAATGAAAATATACATACAGACGGGCAGCGGTGTGCGAGGTGTCTGGTATTGCGATTGTCAATTTGCGATTACGCCAAATCCTCCCTCTGATGGACTATCAGCAGGCTGACGAAGAAAACATAGACATCGCCCAAGTATCTTTGGAAGCCTGGCTTGCTTACCATCTTCATACGTGATCGCTGTGCCAAAAACATTCTTGGCTTTAGCTTTATTTGGAACAGCTTGTTCGGAGAGCTTAAGCTGTAACTTTGGATCTATTGGTCGATTGAAATAATACGTAGTTAAGCGTTTAAATCAGGTTATAAGCTATATAATAAATACAATTTCATTAAAATCGATACTGCCGTGTTACGTGATGCGCGCGCAAACACCCAAACAGACAAAAATTCTAAAAATAGTTGAATTGGCTTCAGGTGCGTGCCAAACACAGAATTTCCGATATAATATTCAATGTTCAAACTAATCCCTGTTTTTAAGAATCATTATATGTATAAATAAATGAAACTACTAATGAATGTCCGACGAAACAAGATTCAAGAATGTACAATTCCCGACGAAACAAGATTCTTTCCATATATTACGAGTAAGTAGGTTAAAGTATGAAATTGCCGTTTTATATTGAAAAATTCCACCACTTTATCGTGTTAAAACTGCGTCATACTTTAACTCCTATTATAAAAGCAAATTATCACTGTCTCTGAATCTCATAATTTCAGGAACTATGAAACTCGGCTGGTAGATTTCTTATAGGGTTTTCCTAATGAGGTGAAATAAGGCTTTGGAGTGTCTACGAATGTTCTATGTTTTTGAAGTTAGAGACATTAAAATCTGCGTTTAGGTTAATCGTTTTTAACATCCACTATTAGTATATGAGTTTTATAAAAAACCAACCATGAAGGGTTGTAGAAAAGAAGATGAAAAATTATTGAGGAAAACTGTATTTACTATTAATAATGTCTTTGATACATAATCAAAATGTTCTTCGAAATATATTTGATTCGCTGTTCAAATACGAAAGGAATATATATTTATGGAAATAACGAAGTCCACCCGTATGAAGTCGAGTAATAGCTTGGACAGGAGGAGACGGCAGGTATTGAATCGCATGACTGCAAATTTCACGATTCTCTTGACATCTTGTTACAGACTTATGTGTCCCAAGATTTCAAAAATACAATTAGAATCCGAACGAAGAAAGTCTTAATGTAATTAATGATTGGTTTCAGAAAACCTACAAAGAATATTTAATATTTAGCAACGATAAAAACTCTAACTGATTATAGTAATTAGGGGAAAAAATACTAGACTGCGTAAAATTCGTTACTCAGAGATTTTGCCGAAATGATATTTTCCAATCACTAGAATTTATAATAACCGAAAGAAAATATTTCGGTTTAATAGTTCTTTGAGAAACATAATTTATTTGTATTTATTGCTTACACTTAATATGAAGATAACAAAGGGCGGACCTAATGTCTATTGGCATTCAATCCGTGGTGTGGTGAAATACAGTGGCAGGTGTATCAACAGCAGTATATAAAAGATATCTTTAGCATCGATGTAATTTATAACACGACTTGATATAAGAAACAGGAGTTTTATAAATAACGTAGATGTTATTAAATTTATAAGGAATTTAATCATTATTACTAGTCTAATTTAATTTGATTACCATCTCAAAGATAGCAAGAGCGTCTCGACTTCATCAATAAGAAACGTTATCGTTGGCATGAAAATTTAGACCGCGGCAAGCTCACCACCTGTCACGTTGTATGAAATAAGCTCTGGTGGAAAGTGGGTTGAATGGATTAAATGTTTAATTGTTTTTAATACTTTGGGATAGTGTCAAGTAGCTATTTATTTCACACCTGAAATTATAGCTTTTTTTTTATAGAAAAGACGGCAAACGTGCACGCGGTTCACCTGATGGTAAGTGATTACCGTCGCCCACATACATCTGCAATACCATAGATGATGCAGTGCGTTGCCGGTCTTTAAGGATATTTGGGAGATGGGAGGGAAGAGGAGGGGAATAGGGAGGGGGAGTGGGCCTCCGGTTACCTCACTCACCGAACGAAACGCAGAAGCACAAGATGCCTCTACTTCACGTCGGTATTCTGCGAGGCCGTGGTACCAACCCGGTGGAGCCGGCCCATTCGAGCAGCAGCTAAAGCCGCCGCTTGGCTCTACCACGCTTAAAAAGCTTTAGAATCGCCAGCAACTGCCGCCATGCGTATCTTTAAAGGTCGCCGATACTGACTCACTATACTGGACAAGCGGGTTATTGAGTGCAGAGCCGGTTCCCTCTCGCAGCAGTGATGCTGCTCCGCATTACTTGCCTCTGGAATTTGGGTTCGGTAAATTCAGATGGATTTTCCGACATCATTCGGCTCTGATGCCTCGGTTGTTAGATATCAGTGTGCGTCATGTCCAGGTAAGGTTGGCATTTTCGGTAAAAAATATACTTTTAATTAAATCCTAATATTTAGAGTTTAATGAAAATTATACATAGAAACATTCTTGCGATTATAGTGTTTTATTGTATACACATATACATAAAACTACGGTCGAGGATACCTTATATTGATTACTAGACGTGAAGTGTGGGGTTAATCCACGCGACCCCGATATGATGTAACGTTCCAAATTACGGTGTTAGAGGCGGTGGAGGGTCATCGAGGCAAGCGACAAGCGCGCTGATTGCTCCCGTATAAAGGCGAGTCCCAAATCCCCGTCATTATTTACTTGTACAGGCTTGTGACACAGCGGTGCAGTGCAATTGTTTCGTGAGTGTAATCTGACAATAGTCAGTAGTCGACAGCAAGAAGGAATCGTAAAGTGTAGTTTTAATAGTATAGTTAAGTAAATAGTGCCGGAAATCTATTTTATCTATTAAATAACATTCACCTGTCACAAGTCGCCATGACAGATGTGAGCTTTTTGAGTGCATCAAAACCGTTCTTGTTCAATGATCAAAACATATAAAACGTTTGGTTTTTGTATAAATTTTCATTTTCTGTTTATAATTGATGAAAATCGGCCAAGTACTTATTATTGTGGAACATTATAAACATTGAATGTTGTAGGATAAATTACAATGCGAGTTACACTTTGCCAATTTGAACTACGATGATAAGCTTTCGATAATGACCCGAAGCTGATGCTAAATATTCTCTTCAGATGGGACCACTACTCTTACCAACCTTTTACCTACTGCTGTGCATTTTATACTTTTCACAAAGTTATATTTAAGTTTCTAAGTAATACAACATTAAGTTAATTTACAAATAGTGTGAAGATACGTATTGAAACATTCAAGGTAGAAAAATTATTCCGCTTTTTGTTGTTATATCTTACCGAGCTCTCCACTAGCGAATAGATTATAGCTTCCGAATTTGTCGAACCCGAATCCACAGACTAGTAATGAAAAGCATCATCACTGGTGTGAGGTTCGGCACTGCATTCACCAACTCGTTCGCCCAGTGTGGTGAATAAAATGAGTATGGGCAAACATTTCAAGAGATTTCTCCCGTCTTTTGCAGCAACTTTTTTGGAAAGGAACAGTGGATTAATGATGAAATGGATCAGTGGTAGTAGATTTGTTTCGTTCATAATAGGGTCAATCCACTTTTTATTTAGATATACAGATATCAAATTTCAAGTCTCTGTCTTTATGTACCTAATGTAGGGATTTTACATAATTATTTAGATGAAAGAACTAGTAGAGTTTAAAGAGCATAAATTATTATTAAAACCTTTTATGATGACAGCAACTTCTAAGGTGCGAGGCGTCTGGCATAGCGATTGCCAATCCGCTGGCCGAGCATGGCGATTATGGCAAATCCTCCTTATGAGAGGCGTATACCCTGTAGTGCACTATTTAAAAGCTGGTAAGGTAAAGTGTGATCTATGTCTGAAAGAAATCGCTTTGAAAGAATAGAAATTGCTTTGAAATGACTAGGCCGCCTGGTGTTAGTTTAATTTTTAAATAATGGAACAGTTGTGTAAGATGATGAAAAAAGATACTAATGTAGGTTTTTAATATTAATATTATTTTCTAGTATTAGTGAGTTTGAGTACAGCAGCAAACTTTTGTTTTTTTTTTATAGAAGAAGGGGGCAAACGAGCGTGCGGCTCACCTGATGGTAAGTGATCACCGACGCCCACGAACATCCACAACACCAGAGGAGCTACAGATGCGCTGCCGGTCTTTAAGGAAGGAATAAGCTCTTTTCTTGAAGGTCCCTAAGTCGTAACTGTTCGGTAATACTGCTGGCGACAGCTGATTCCACAAAGTCGAAGTGCGTGGCAGAAAACTACGATTAAAACGCACTGTGTTGGAATGCCAACCATCTAGGTATAGGTATCGATGGAACTTCGAATTCTGTCGCGTTGTACGATGGTGAAACTCAGCGGCTGGGATCAATCCGAACAGTTCCTCAGAACATTCCCCGTGGAAAGTTTTGTAAAAAATGCAAAGAGAAGCAAACTCTACTTAAGAAGTTGCCATTAGTTAGTAAAACGTATAATCAATTAGTGTAGCCAGTCTTGTAGCGTATCAATAATTGTGAATAAGAAATTCTCTCTGTTTGGTTAATAAATATCGGCCTTATGTCGACTCAATTGATTGCTGACATTTATAACCGATCAACGAGTAGTCGAACAAAGATCACCTTTGAAGTACCGCGAAGCTCAGATCAAAGTACATGAAAATACCTGATAGATGTCTCTTAAATTATGTCCTGTAGCTCTTTTATCATCTGTATAGACAGTATAGTATTTAGAAAGAGAATATACCATTATTTTCTCTGTGGCTCTGGTGACCCACTGATGGCGAAACACCATCCAAATATGTCGAACCCAAAGTCCACAGACTAGCGATGCAGGCTGCAGCGTCTCTAGTGGAAATACTCCGACACTACGCGTACCAGCCCACTTGCTCAGCGTGGTGAGTAAAAGCTAAATTTTCAATTAATTAATGATGATTTTGAGCTGTGATAATGTAGTGGTCAGGGCGCTCGCTTTAGTTTCATAGAGCGCGAGAGACCTGGGTTCGAGCCTAAAATTGTTAATAGTAATTTGAAGTGCTGAATTTAGCAAGTACTCCGCAGTAAAGGAAAAACAAACTGCATGTCTTAGAAATAATAAAAAATATAACTTCGAAGTCATGTGAATGGCGCCAACCCTCACTGAATCAGCATGGCGCACCCTTCCTGGCTCCTAAACTTTCTGAGGCTGGGCCCAGCAGTAGGCATTAACAGGCTGCTTTTATGTCGACTTTTGTTGTAATTTCTTGGAAAGGCCTATATTCAGAGCACCTTGTAGTTTACTTGTATTTATTTAGCAATTTACGTAACAATTATATTTACTATGACCAGAATGTAGTAGTTATAATGACTGTAAAGCCCTATGCTTTGTGGAATGGTACTAAGAACACAAACAAACTAAGAACAAAACTCTGGGGTTGCAGATGTATGTGGGCGAGGAAAATCACTTCCAATCAGATTGGAAGTGACTCACCACCCACTTGCTCGTTTGCCCCCTTTTTTATAGTAACCTATAAAAAAAAACTTAATATCTGAGCGACAAAAGAAGAGAAAGAGATGTCTTGTCACCGGCGGCTACGATCAATTCTATATTTTTCTATATGTTCAATGGCCGCCGGATTCAATCTCTGTATATGTCAATACGTAGAATGGACCATAAGGTTCGTTTCACATTAAAATGCATATCGTTTTCAAGGAAACAGTGTAATAATAATATTATAAAACTTACCGAAGTCTAAGCGATAATTAAAAACAAGTTTATTCAAAGTAGCCCGCCTTTTGCTTCGATACAGGCTATATGATAAATATTTCTTGATAGACTCAGTCCGATATTATAGATCGTTACTCAGTCATGAATCTAGTTTAGAAACTGTTTTCAAGAAGAGTCTGTATATTTGAACGTCATTTGAAACGAGATTCATTAATTAATCAGCTCTCAGCTGAGTAGGTATTTCTTTATTTCTTATTCTTTCAGTTGGTCAAGACCACACTTGATATCAGATTAGACAAAGACATTCCCATGTTTTTGATCTTTTTCTTTTTTAATATATTATTTCTCTTTTCACCATCAACATTTTTCACAATGTTCACTGTTTCGACAATTTATTTGGACAATTATGAATATTTTTTTTTTATATTATTTAATGATTTGGATTTGTGTATTATATAATATATACAACCTGCTGTCGTATTAGTGTAGATGTGACTAACAAACTTTTTTTCCGCTTAAGCCGATAAATTACACTTTACAAAAAATTAAAATGAACTGTAATTAGAATGTATAAACATATCCTGTAACAATAATAAACAAAAATACCTTGGTCTTGGCCATAACGGGATACGTTACTCGAACGGTATGTACATATATATTCACGCCTTGTTTCCAACGGGGTAGGCAGAGACAATATTCTTTCACTAGCTACGGTCCTGACATACGTCTTTCGCTTCTTCCACTTTCATCAATCTTCGCATGCATGCTCGTTGGTTTAGAGTACTCTTGACCTGGCCTTTTGCAGAACGTCTCCCATTCGATCGTGAAATGTTCTCCTAGGTCTTCCTCTCCCGACTCTACCATAATCATTATGTCATATCTACCGGTCTCCTTCCTTATCATGGCGAGGAGTGGGGAGCTTAGTAGCCGTGGCTTGGGCACCTACGATGAAACCAAGAGGAACCTATCTGGCCGAGAGAAGTTTTGGTAATGAGATACGCCAGTAATGAGAGACAGCAGTACGGTCTCCCCGTTAATCTGGTGAGACCGTACTGCTGTCGTGGTGGAGCCGCAGGAGGATAGGAATATCAGAGCTCTCTCTAACATCGGTGGCTGTAAGGCTCCAGTGAGGCTGCGCCTTGCCAGACACAGAGTGATTGGAAAAGTCCTCTCCTGTGGAGGGGCACTATGGGGTGGCCAGCGCTGGAGGGGTCACGGATATGTGTGCCCGAGTGTTCCTGCTGATATGCGGCTAAGGTAAAAGATCGTCAGGTGTTAGACAATGCTAAATGCACATGACAGATATTTTTTTTTATTATATTATGGTGAAAAACTAGTTAACAGTTTAACTAACATCTCGTTTAATTATTCATAAAGCAAAGTTAAACAGTTGATAATATTTTTATTATGCTATGAACCTTTGAATGAATTTATTGAATCTTTTTTTTATTTACGTCGATTACCTTAGCTTTTTAACGTTTGTACTTTAATACTTTCAAATATATTTGACGCGATAATAAGAAAATGTTTACTTTCGAACATAATAAAAATTGTATGCAAATTAAGAACACCACGCGTACGTCGCGTGTAACAGCCAGTAATTTATTAGAATAAGGCACCACATAGAGAGTTTTTTCTGAATATAATTTATATTCTAGAAATAATATGCATTCGTTTAAATTCTCGTGGTTTTTTTACTAGGTTTTGTTCATTGATTTACAACTTTTGTAAATCATCGAAGAAACCTATATCCCTAAGTAGACGACTATTAACGGAGTTTAATTTGTTAACAGTGAAAGCATCTCGCATTTCAGTTTTTTCTCCACCCTAGCAACCCTATGATCTACAATATACTATATTGTAGATCATAATAAAAATAATTATAAAACAAATCTCAATATCCATATCCAATTTCAAGTCTCTACCTCATTACGTTGCCATAAGTGACGTGGAAAGTTTTCATGGCATTTTCGCAATTATTTATAAATTTGTGACAAATACAGTTTCTATATGTATATAATCCAAGAAATTTAAAGGCGTTTAATAACTTTTTTTGACAATTACTTTAAACTCAAAGTTCGTCAAACAATTGAAATATATTTGTATTCATAATATTGAGATGGGTTCAGAAGTACACATAAAATTTCAAGTCATTTCATAGTCGAGATAAAGGTGAAATGCCATTCTTGTGCATATTAAGTCATGCCCATTTGTATTGGCTATTTTCGTTTTATTATAAATTTTTTGTTAATTGGCCCGTTTCGTATAATTAAACATGTTTTTTTATTATTAACCTTTCCAGTAATGGATCGAAAATAACTCAAAAACTTGCGCTCAATCCTTCAAACAAGATCATGCATTCTGCACGGAATTCAAAATTACAATCAATACAATCAGAATTTGTTTTAGAAAAAATGTTCGTTTTATTATTTTCTCGACGTTTCTTTTAACTGTAAGTTCGCCTTTTTTTCGAACTTAAATTTTGTCGTGGCACCAGTTATGCACAGACGGAAAGCAGTGTCACTGACTTGTACAGATCAGATATCGTGAATGTAGGCGCGGTGCGTTTGAAGTTTTACCACTTCCGTTCCGGAAATTTCGACTTATTCATCATTAATTATATATAATTATAAATAAAGTGAGTACTAATTAATGCCTAATTGAAAGCTACGGGAAGCGGATTCATCTTAAACCCCGACAGAGTCAGAAACAGCGTTCAACGAAACTGACTAAACAAAATTGATTAATTGGCTTGACACAAATACATCAATATTGCTGTAATACATTTGTGTCAATATAGAAACAAGGGAATTTAAAGATGTTGGGAAAGTTATATCATAATAACCTACTGAAAGACAATAGAAATGCGTTGAACAGAGAATTTAAAGATGTTTGGAAAGTTAAATCATAATAAACTACTGAAAGACAGCACGCGTTGAAGCTTACCTTAGATAATAGCATAGTCACTTATGGTAAAAAATAGTGTAAATTCATCTAAATTTAGGAACCAGGGAAGATAATAAAAATAAGCTGCCTGCGACTGATGGACCATTACACATAACAACTCCTTGAGATCTGCCACAATAATTACTGTACATTGTCAGGAATAAGGAATAATTGGCCAACATCAAGCTCACAACAAAACAACCAAGACGTATCTATTATTCTATTTCAATACTTCTCCATGAAACGTAAAGAACTATGCTTCATATTTTCATATTTATTTATTTATTTTTCAACCATTAAAATCTACAACCATTACAGGGATATCCTAATGCGATTGATATTAGAATTTTCTTATTAATACGGCCACCTCTTTTTTGGTTTACGTAATACCGAAAGACTTTGGATCTTCCACAAGATGATTCTCGGTTCTATATCTATATTGCCCACAAGACAGGTTTATATCTCGTCAAATGTGCCCAGTTATAAGAAAATTCCATGTATTCTGACTATGAATTAGTATATTTATACCATGTATGTAATTTTTCTTTTATTCTATAATATTAATATTAATATAATCTTACTAATATTCTTTTATTCTATATATATTCACGAAGAATTTGTGAGGTATAGCACTTGGGGTAGCAATATTGAAACTTTCCTGTTACTTTTTGTCTTTTAGGTACACATTGGTCAAATATATCAAACATGAGATTATGAAAATAATTAACGCAATAGTCCACACAATTTACGCCGTACAAAGAATCCCATTGAACGGTATCTATTAAATGATACAAATATATAAAATCCGCTTTAAAAATGTTTCGCTGTAACTGTCTATTTGAGTGTGGGCAAAGTGAGTGTAAGGAGTTCGTGTGTACCATCGGCGACGGCAGCCGCAGCGACGTAGCGCGCTTGCACCACCAGCGGAGGGTGATGTGCATCCACGGGCACAAAGCCCTCCTCCGTAGCGCAAACTTTCTTCCCGCATTCTCACAAGTACTGAGCACCACGTACAATTGACGACTGTTACAATTGTTAACATTATTACTTTGAGTGAATCCACAGAAGGTTACAAAATATTCATAATACGTTCGTAATACGTTACGTACATCATTAGAACCCGAATATAGATTTAAGTCACCTATCACTGATACATTACGATATTTTTCACACAAAATTTCTATTATTCTAAACTATTTAACCGAACTATTCGGTGGTATGTAAATAACACAACATAAAAATAAATATCTATTACGTATGCACACTAGTTCAAAACAACAAGCACTCATATCAACATTGTTAGGTATCACTGTTCGTCGTAAGTAAAAAGGCGGTGTGGCCACGGGACAAATATGAAGATAATGCATTTAAAATGCAAGTGTTTGTCAGTTAGATAGCTATTTGATAGATCAGGCTCATCCGACATTAAATCAATGATCTGAAATCTGGCGATGGTGTTGCCATTCTCTTGTCCCAATTTACAGAACCTATGTTATTGCAATCGTAACCGTTATATATACATACATTTTATAGAGAACCATGGTAGCTCAGGTATTAGAATGCTAGGCTGTTTTAAATTCATAGTATGCAAGTGAACCTGAGTTCAAATCCCGGTGGTGGAAATTATCTAAACCGCTGTACTAGGTTTTAGGCTTCTTTTCTCTCTAGCAAGCGTCTAGGTAAGTACCGGCCTTCTTACCTATTGCTGTCGCCAATCAGCTCAATCAGTTTGAACCGGCTTGAGCTAGAATAAGGTAGTGAGGTATTCCATCTTAATCCTTTGGAAGGACAACGCATGTGTCCTGCAATTGGAATTATTTGCAGGTGTTCAAGGGCTACAATAGCTAATTACCATCAGATGGACTGTTAACTAAGCGGTCAATAAAAAACTAGAATCGTCCACAAGCTGTACAATGGAATGGCTCAAAATGTTAGGAGGTTCGACTGTAAACTCGTAGGATAATTTAATTCCATTTTTTATTTCCATTTCTGTTCGGAATTTGAATAACTTTTTACAAGACGAAAAATTGCTATTCTGTTGACGCGATGAAAAACGGAGAAAAAGAAATTGACATCTATGTTAAGTACAGAATTAAAACGTTAATGGCTGACAGTTAATATGACTTTTGAACATTTACCAATATATATACATGATGTGTAGTATACTCGTAGTATATAAAAATAACAGTCTTTATGCAGCAGACTATAGGGCAAAGACCACCCCTGTAATATATGTTCGTGGGTTTTAGAGCCGAGAAAAGGCTTCAAAAACGTCGGCTGACTTCAAAATACACCGAAAGTTTTCTTTTCCATATTATATTTTTTAATACTCTAAAGGGTAGATTTTAGTTTATATTAAGGCCTTCAGTGTCTATCTAACCGTTTTAAAAATAAATTGCAAGGTAATGTGTTCATAAATCAGCTACGTCTATCTGAAAACAATTCACCAATCGTCAAACAACTTTTTTGACTTTCACTCGGTTTTGGCCAAAGTAAAAAAAAAAACAATAAATCTATTTAATACGAGCCATTGAAACTGAATAGGTACGTAACCTAAAAAAAACGAGTCGTTTTACAATTAAACATACACGTACTAATAGTTCAGGGGGACTTTACAGTACGCTGCACCTTTACATAGGCGAGAACTACTGTATCATGCGAACGGTATCCGGCCACGCCCCAGCGTCGATGCAGCGTCCAATGGCAGCTTGTGGGGGGCCGTGGGGTCCAAGTTGACGCCGCCTCGTCGGCATCGAAACTTAGTTTGAACGTTACGATCGCGGAGTGTGGTCGCGTGACCCGGGACCGATCTGCTTGGAGTGTTCTGAACTCGGCTAGTGCTTCGCTCTCTATCCGCCTGAAACTCTTGTGAAATGCTTTGACAGTTAAATGACGGCACGTCCGACAGCCGTTGATGTTTGTTTTGTTTTATTTTGTGAGAAGAGGACGTCGTCAAAGTGTTGGGCGTAAAACTGGAAATGAAGGTGAGTTTCCTATTTTTGATGGAATTGTCCATTTTTGTTGAAACGATAATACGAATCGTGATGATAATACTTTGGATTCGTGAACCGGGTTTTTGTATCTCATTAATTGATAGTAGTTTTAAACTAACTGTAATATAGTCCTGATGGTGCAATCACAATCGCATACTATCACTACAGCAAGCCACATGTCCACAGCTGAACGCATGCCTCCTCCTACAATTGACGGAGATTAATGGCTCCCCACAGATTGACGGAGCAATGATTATAAGTCATTTATTTACTTGCTAGTACATCGAGCTTATCATCATTATTTGCTTCATGTAGCCGTAAAGAACAATAATATTAGCTTTAAACATTATGCTTAAATTATCAAGGTACGTTAGGTTTAGACCTAAGGATAAGCAATGTATTACAAAGTGTTTATTTCTTATTTTCTCTTTTCTCTTTTATCTTTATTGCTTTGAAACGAGTAAATAGAGTATGATATACTCATTAGTATGTTACATCGCTGTACTAAACAGTATTTAGGTACTCCAAATTTTAAGTAAACAGTTGTATTGGTTTCACCTATCTAGTGTCTGACTGCGCGACGGAACAATGTAAATATGCAAAATGAATATCTGCGATAACATGTATCACGTACATCACTAAAACACTAAAATTATTATATACCTAATTTGATGACTAAACTTACGTACAATTTAGTCATTAATTTAGAATTTACGGCAATACTTCTTCGCTTTTACGTTACGTTGAATCCCGTGTAGAGTCAAATGGAATTCCGTAATATCTGTCTACCCATAGGCTGTAAAGTGTAAGATTAAATTTAATTTGAGTAATATTCCAGTTCGAAACTAATTTTATTAAACATATTTTAATAATAGTTTGTCAACGGCAACGGCATTCCCTAAATATTTTAGTTAAATTAAATAATAATAATGCTTATAATAATCATTTTATACATAGATAAATTACTTAGGTTGTGTAATAAATTGTATTTAATTACCTACAATTCAGACCGCCGAGCCGCACTTGAACGCGCAATGGGACATTTACAGGCTCCTTTGAATTCATTCTGACTGTTGTGATAATGATTATAATTTTTTTTTTTTGTGATAGGATAACTAGCAATGTGTTGGCATTCGTACAAATATCCTAACATTTCTCTACTAGTATTCCATTTAAGTAATAATTAGAAGTAAGTAATGTATCTGAAGTGATTCTAGTCGAAAAGCGGGCTCAAACCTGCGACGTCCCGTTTCGCAGATCGCACCCTAACCCATTGAAGATTCAAAATATAGTAGTATAATATATTTTAAAAACAATAAAGTAAATTCAAAAAAATCGCTGCTACGTTAAGATCCACAATGACCAAAGAGCATCTTGAAACTTCTGAACCTTCCAACATGATCTGATTATCCAGCACTTCTCTTTAACCTCTAATTATTTTTAATTCACTTCATGTACAGTGCTGTGTATATAGGCGGACTTAATGCCCGAGGAATTGTCTACTAGTACCGAGGGTATATATTAATATCCGTGGGTAGCCTGGTAGAATTATGTGTATCAGGAACTTCTAAGTTCCCTGAATTTGTATTATGTCAGTTCAATGATTGTGACGTTAAAAGTAACTTTACAGCTCAATCTTCCAAAACTATTGGCAGTGATAACGATAGCAGAAATATTTATATAGTTATTACAAAAATACAAATACTAACTCATATAAATGCTATTACGAACAACTATATAAATACTAATATCTATTTTTCACACCTAGAAAGACGCGCAAATAGCCATTGCCATTACCCAGAAAAACCAATCCCAAATCTTTTACTGATTATCGCCCTCACTGCATATTACTTTTTTTTTTTAAATTTAGAACATCTTGTCCAACAGCAACTTACTTTTTTTTTTAACTTAAGCGCTTTGCAAAACCCGGCTTTCGCACTGGCTATAGCGTTGTTGAAAATCACTGATGACATTCGTGAATTGGCTAGTTATTATTCTAACACTTTTTGTTTTTGGTAACACATTCAATACCGTCGTATTGAATGTGATACCAAAAAATAGACGGATTTCGACATACTTCTTTTTTAGTTTTTGAAGCTACTACTTTGCCGTCGACGGAGTATTCGTATTAAAGATATTCTTCATGGCTTTCTCTGGATATCGGCGTGTTGGCTTCTCTTTCTCTTTAATTTTCCTCCTATCTATTTACTTTTAAAATAACTTGACTCTCCGACCATCCGTATGCAGACGACTTCAAAATATAAATATACTTACCGCAGTGTCGGATTTACTAGCAGACTGAGTAGACTGGAGCATGGGACGGCAAATTTTAGAGCGGCGGTAAATATTAACTATATTTTTTTTGCATTACAGAAATTAAGAATACATTATTATATTCCCAAACTATTTCTTAATTAAATTTCACTAAATAGTGAGTTGTAAGAATAATCTAGCCTCTAAAAATTCAATAGCCTACTGGTGGCGAATGTGTAAATCCGCCACTGACTTACCCTAAAACGCACAGTTGTGCATTTTATGTCTTACTCGGCTATAACCTATAAGACTATTACATACGAGTACAGCAAATAGTGATTATAGATAGTAGTGAATTACCAGGAAAAATTTATTGGCAAACTTTACTTTCCGTCTGTTTTGAAAATACTACTATGACGTAAAGTAACATTTTGAAAATTTTCTCATTGACAATGCATTATTGCGGGCATTTCAAATTGTGGAAGCGAGCAGAGAAAAGTGTTCAGCATTTGGGAATCTTAAGATATTGCGAAATCGATCTAGCTTATTACCCATACTTGATGACGCAGCCGTCAGTTATACTGGCTGAACTGTAGAGCAGTTGAACACGCTTAAACCTTCTCAGAATTTGTCCATTCGTTTCATACTTTTGTTTACTCAATTTGGTTTCTGCATGGTGCTTGTCAACTCCAGCCAACTTACACATTAACTATAATAAGTCTTTTTTACCTTTTAAGCTACCAACTCTAGAATTCTTTGCCCCTAAATATTAAACAAGCTAAATCAACATTATTTAACGAATCATTTTTAACTTTTCTCTCGAGAAGCACAACATGTCTGTAATCCACGCCGGTATTTTGCGAGGCCGCGATATAACCCCGGTCGATACGGGGCAAAAACCGCCGCTTGGCTCTACCCCAATAACATTATAAATGTATTTGTTGTCTGCTAATTAATTTCATATTATCCAGAAAAAGAATCATATCACCATTTGATAGTCAAGTTTAATTAGTTCACTTAAGTGGTGTCCTAAATAACAAAATATTTTGTTTGAAATTCGTATTTCTAAAAGCTGTACATTTCATTGATGTTATGCAAATTCTGAATATACAGTCAATAGGAAACTAATGAAATATAAAGCTTGTCTATAAATTCGTTATAATTTTAACTAGTATCCAGACGCTGTTGAGATACAGACGACCACCCGTAGTCACATTTCAAATGATCACTTATAATGTCTACACTGTATTTCTACTGTATCGTTATTATTTCATGTGTTTTCATTATAAGATGTAATTAACATTAAGTGTTCTCAGATGCCGTGTGGTATCGGCGTAATAATCTGCCTCCCTCTTCCTTCCAGTGGGTGTCGTAAGAGGCGACTAAGGGAGACACTCTGGAAACTGCGACAAAGGTGCGTGGTAGCCAATCCGCTCGCCGAGATTGACGAAAATGGCAAGTTCTCCTTGCGGGAGAGGCCTATGACCTACAATTGATTATTTATAGATCGTTAAGATAACTTTCTCAGATAATTGTTTACAAGTGCCTATTGAAAAAAAAATCTTAATTATTTATTGCATTTATAGCTTGTTTGTAGTCGCAACGGCCATTACTTGCTGTGGCTTGGCTGTTTTATTTCGTGTAAAATTTTAATTCTTGTAAATCAAAAAAAAAAAAACCAACCACACATCGTTAAGGTCTTACAGGAAACCGAGTCCGCGCACTTTAAGTGGGGCTACTGAACTAAGCCGTATTGGCTCAAACGACGCGGCTGTATTCAAGTAGAGTCTATTGTTAACACCTTTTGGGATACCGATTTAAAGTGACGATTAGATCAGATACGGGAGATAAGCTCCATTAGTTTTGCCACCGTGACCGTATCGTAGAGCGTTACTACTTACGCTGACAACACATTGTTTATTAATTGCCTCACTTTGGACAAAGTAGTTGGTATGAAACTATCATTATAGGTGTTATTTAGTAATGACTAAGCCATGTGGCTGAGGTAAATAATAGGAGCAAAGACAGCGATGGAATTGGGCTGCTCTAATGGCGAAGGTCTACTTACATTCAACATAAGATTTAACAGTAGCTGCAAAAATGAATAGAATTCTATTAGTTTTTGCCTAATCATATTTTCTATTTCAATTACTTTATTTTAAATGTACCATAGATTTGGATAACAATCATATTAAAAGTATTTATTACAGAGGTCATGTAACTAATTGTAGTACAACTACGAATGTCAACCTCAGCTGCACGCGATGCACCCTGCTGGCTAACGAACAAGGTTGTAGCAACGAAAGTGAAGACGGAAAACCCATTTGAATATACCGAATCCAAATACCACAGATTCGTGATGGTGGACCGGATCACTGGCGCAAGGGTATCGCCACTGCGCTCACCAACCAGTCCGTCCAGCGTATGGGTTAAGCTTCCATCTATGGCATGCCTGTATTCGTTGGAGTTTTCATGGAAAGTCTTATACAGCACAGGACTTTCCCAGGCTGATAAAGAAGAAGAAAGATTACTTTTTTGCTGCATTAGGATTAATTTTTTGAAGTCCACCGATAGGCCTTGTCTAAATCGTCAACAAAAGAAGATATATACATATCTTTTAAGTTTGCCAATGCTTTAGAGTATCTATCAACTTTCTCCGTTGTTGTTAAGAGAAGTAGACGAGTGGTACACGGAATTATAGTTATTTGCCGCAATAAGTATGAACCATTAGATCATTTATTGTTATTAAATACTTAATGTTCAATTCTTGGCACATTTGGTTATGCTAATGTGAGTTTGATTTAAAGTTTTGATATGTCAATTTATTCATAGTAATCGAAATTGTTTCGCAAAGGTTCTGTCAGATCCTAATTTGTTTAAAACGTTTAATATCTTTTTTCTTTTATTTGTAGCTATCTGAAAAATAAGAGAGCACGAACGAAGGTTTTTTTTTTAAATATGATCGTATTAAGCTTGGTAACCTGTCCAGAGTTTAGCAAGTGGTTATGCTCCTACCTATACGTGCATGACTGCAACCAACTTTGAACAAAGAAGGTGTATTCACTCTCGGCGCATTAGAGCCTTATCACTCTCTGACTCCTATAAAAAGTCCTTCAAACTGGAACCCAAGTGTGGTTGCACTGCTGTTTAACTTTTCTATATTGCAGTTGGCAAAAGGCCACCCTTTTGCCAACTGCAACGCTAGCTGTCCAGACGACACATGATTAGGTATATATGTAAGGGGCATAGTTTTTATAACCTGTAGTCTTCCATAAGTAGGTTAAATAGCATTTTAAACCAGTTTTTAGTGCAAACAACATTTGAATTCAGTTATTGACTATATAACTGTTACATTTAACGAGAGATGATCAAAAGCTCATAAATAAAATGTGGAAATTATAATTGAGGTATGTTTAGCCGTATTTCTCAAAGACGGCTCCTGGAGTTTTGAATAATTTACAACTACTTTTGACGTGGGACTGAGTGAAAGTATTTCCGGGCAATTAAACCGCGTGATTTGTGATAATTATTTGTAATGTTTTGAAGATTTTTACTTATTGATCACTACAGTTTTATTTACATACGCATAATACGTGTTGACAAAACCAAGCCACAGACAGTAGTCAGCTATAACAAAATCATTCGTATTAAATATAAGCTGGTGAACATACTGAGTGCCGGTGTCGTCTATTTTAGCATTGTGGTTAGTTTTATAAAAGTCTAGAAAATTTCGAGATAATTCAATTTATTGACAACACAATCCATGATTATACATGTGATTAGAACTTAATAAAAGTAAATAAAACGGATAAAAAGTAAAGTAGAAGCCAGTTAATGCCCTCAACTTGGCTAAGGCAAAACATCTTAGAAGAGCCGGAAAGTGTTCGCCACGCTGCTCCAATGCGGGTTGGCGATCTTCACAGACATGCACGTCACTTCACGATATTTTCCTTCACCGCCGAGCACGTGATATAATCAGCTTTTTAATCGCTATTAATAATTTTAGTGGTGCCGGCATCGGAGATTGAACCCAGATCAATCGCACTCTATGAAACCTACCCATCATCCTGTCCACTATGCTTCCCAAAAAACAGGTATTCAATAAGCTGTTGTCAAATTTCTTTGTGGTGAAGTACGGTATTGCTAAATGCTACAATATCATCCTTGAATATTATAATGCTAAACTATAATAAAATTATCAAAAAAAAATTGTTTAGGGGCTCAACTGTACCAGTTGACGTTGCAGAAACTTAAGCAATTACATCATTTGTCGTGCAGGAGATCCATCGTTTCATGCGCTGTAGCACCGACTTTTTGAAATGCTCAATAGTCTTTGAGTTGGGTATCTTCCAATTTAGGGCACAAGTAGTTGTATCATCGACAATACACAACACAAGGTTATCATTGACCTATGGCTCTCGACGGTGACAGTTTGGGGAAGACAGCTGTATTTTGAAAGTACTGACCAATGAACCCGACGGACCAAAATCGACACCATTGTTTCTGGATTCAATTGCTACCAGTCTCATGAGGATTGTTATTTCCCCGAATGCAATAACTTGGCTTGCAACATTCATCCAAAAATGGATCACGTCGCGGAAGATGAATTTCCGTTCATAATCGAGGTCTCGGATCGTTGGAAGTGCATCATGGGCGCGACGAGGCATTGACTGTCTCGATTTATCCGCACACTCTCGTTCATTGCAGCAATGTTTTCCGCAGATCTCACGTTTTGACGATGTGAGGATGTACGATGAAGCAGTTAGTTCGAATTTGTCCACCAAACGACGATTGGTCGACTCAAGTAGAGAACGACTGTGTGCATCGTGAAGATCAAGTAACGCACAGAACGGTGTTTACCGGAATATGTAACGGAATGTATTATGTGTGACGATTTGATTGATACCGTAACTATCAATGATGATTTGACCAAAATTGCTTACTATGTATATATAACCTCCAAATTTGACGACCGTAGCTTCACCAAACTTACCGTTATCCACTGTCAAAGTTCGGGCGCCCCTATTTGTAAACCCGTTACATAACGTATTAATATTAAACCAGATCTTCATTCGTTCTCCTCTCTTCTAATTACAGAGCCCGTCAATATGGACCATGTGTACATAACGACCGCAGTTTATTAATATAAATTGAATGCAGTAAAATATTGAGTATCGAGTTTCGAGAATAAAAATGCAACTTTCGTTGTAAGTATTCTGCCTGTACCACAGACATTATTAAAATGAAACAAGTTTGATAAAAAATCTATATGCTTAGAAACTCACTAACACTATTCTTACCCACGCTAGCTTCAATTAAAGTAGTTATTAGTCGCTGCTGGTATGTTTTTGGTAGTACTGCCGTGCCGCACGATGCATCCTATCAGGACTGTTAGTAATTTCAAATTACCTATATTTAAAGCGTTTAGGTTTTTGTAATAAATTTGAATGAGATATAATAATTTAACCCTGGTTAATAAGATATGGAACGTACCGGAGAAGCCGGGAACTACCCGAGGGCAAACTGGCAGTACGCACGGAGCCAATGCAAACAGAAAGGATCGGTTCATGGCCACAATCCCACTAAATGGTATAAAAGCGCATGGCACTTGTACCCGTCTCGTGGTCGATCAAGAACCATTTTGGGGCCTATCGGAATTACGGGTCCGAGGAGAATCCTGCTCATCGGCTACAACAACCAGCTGCCGTACATCGATCGCCACGATTCCCACTATACTATAGCCGCCCTAACGTAGTGACAAACATCCGTGACGAATGTGCACACACATGAGCCCGATAAATTGAGCACATACGCTAAACGAAACTACAGTGGCATCCAGAACCCTAATATGTTTCGGTCGCTTTCGAGGTATACGAATCTCAAATTCCAAGAAAGGAGAACGCACTCTACCAGGCGGCGCATCCAAGCTGCAAAAGAAAACCTGATCAGCAAGCGCTACGGTGAAAGAAACGAATCGCGAACCCTCACCATACTTGAAGGAAGAACATGGTGTTAGTGAGTATCGCCAAATGTTCCCTTCATACATACATTATGCAATATCAACCCACACTAGCGGTTGCGTCTACAGCGGCTACTTAAATGAGGACGACGTAATTGTCTGGCAAAAACAACTCGCGAAAAATGTCACGATCGGACGAAACGGGGAATACAACATGAAGATAGCGATAGGTAGGTAGGTCCAAGTGTTACTTAACGCCATGGTAGGCACGGCAGGGCGAATCAAAGACGAGACCGATAAAAAAATCAAGAAAGCACGTGCGAACGAAAAAAAAAGTTCAATAAATGTGTGAACAACGAAGAACTAAGATAGAAGTAATTCAAACTGAGACTAACAGGATGTTAAATAGAAGAAAAGGGTATTGGAAACAAAAAGAAAAATCTAACAAATGGTGGTACTACATGCACAAATATACACGATACGAATCAAGATACTCGAGTTCGATCTTCGAGCTCTTGCCAATGAGATGTAAAAAAAAAATTAAGTAAGATTTATTTTGTTGGCTAGGACATTCTGATCACCCTACAATTGGGTAAAATGATTGTGATTGTGTTATGACGTGAAATATTATTGCAATTGCATTATAATGAGATAATACTAATTTGTAAAAACATACGTGAAACAAAACTAGACTATTTTGAGCAGAATATGGATCAATATCATTATATTTCAACGGTTAGAATGACGCACACTGCAATTCATGGCTTTGCCACGACTCGAATTTCTACATTACACGTAAATGCCTCGGTCAGTATCCACCTTTACAGCGGTTACTCAAAGTATCTTTTCTTCTTCTGTTCTTGCTACAACATGGATATGAACCTTGGTCAATTGCTGAAATTAATATGCTATCAATTTCTAATATTACTAAACTTCAATGATTTCAAAAAATTATTTAATGTCGTATTACTTTTTACGGTCCTGCACTACATAGTTTTCAGTTGAATAACTGTTGAATAGATGGCATTTAATTATATTCGAAGTGGGCGACTTCACAAGAAATCGCATTTGAATCACGTTTTAACTTAAATAACATATTATAATGATTCATTTTCATTGCAAAATGTTAATAAAAAATTGATATTCGTTCATTGCGAAAATTGTTTATGAAATTTCATTTTTCTATTTGTTAAGATAATTATATGATACGAGAATAATCATATCAAAAACAAGCCTTTCCTCTTAATTTAATGAATAATTTTACCCTCATTTTAGAATATTCTCTAGTTAATTTATTTACTTAAAAGCTTTTAATATTTTTTTCTAGTATATTGATTTGGCAAATATATTCCACTCAGTACTAAACGCAGACTTACCTTGTCTCAGATAAGTTACATTAGATTGCCCCTCTCTAATAAATAAAGCATATTTTAGGGCTTCTTCTTGAGTAGTGGACCACCTAATTACCAAAAGATCCAAACCCGAATTAATATATGTACCTAGCCACAAAAATACTTCTCCGATCCTAAGGCCCAATCCGCGACCCGAATTGACGCTACCAAACGCTGTACCATAATCATTCCTGCATAAAATAGGTCCTTCTAATGAAAACCTCAATTCTGGTTTTATTATGGAATTAATTTCTTCTCGAATACATGTTGCAGACCAATGCAAAATATCGTAACTAGGAGTAGTTAAAGGAGCTTATACTGGAAAAGAGTGCATTGTCGTCTAACTTTAGGCCCACTATAGTTCATACTTCATAAATTAAAAATTTATAAAATATCCAAACTAGTTCTTAATTATGATAAAAAAAAATGTTGATAACTTCCGGGCTAATTTCAATCACGTCGAGAGAGCAACCACCGAGGTACTGTTATACGTTAGATACATTAGATGGGAGAACGATAAGACGACTACGATTGGAAGGCGATTCAGAGTCAAAAAGTTGCTACACTTGACAAAATACATGAATTTTAAATACTAGTATGTTATATATAAAATTTAAACTTATTTTGAACATATTCACACTTCATGTATTATTGTATAAATAAGTACATTTTGCTATAAAAATTTATGATTTTTCTGTTTTATTAGATCTGTACCAAATATAACTAATTATACGTATGTATATTTGTGTGGATATAACTTGAAACAGATTGATAATTCTTGATTATGTTTTTTCAATTCGTTATGATAACTAGTGTTTTGTATTAACATTATAAATGAGGTTTCTTTCATCTGTGTCTTCTCCGTCAGATCAATCTCTTTATAAAACGCTGACAGATTGTAAAAATTTACTTTTTTACGTCAGAGAATAAAGAATTTTAATTTTTACTAGCGATTGTTGTCACTTGGTGAAACTTCATAATATTGGAAATTATTATTATTTCTTGTGCTTTTTTCACAACACATATTTTTTTTTATATAAGTAATCGACCGGTTTCGCCTTACGGCATCTTCAGGGTATTCAATAATTGATTAAATAATTCAAAAATAATAATAATTGTAATTTTTCATTTAATATAAATGTTTGTGCACTTGTATTATATTACAAAGTTGTTTGAAATTTCACAGTGATGTAGATTATGCCATGGAATATGACACAGTATACTCAGCAATCTCAATGAATAGTTCTTTTGGTACTAAACTGTGAGTACGCGGACGATGCGCAAGGCCGTTAATTATACACACTGTGCGCACTTTAAGTTTTAAGTGGCACATACAGAGCGATTTTGTGTTGCGCTTCTTTTATTTATAATACGTTTAGTTTTGAACAACTGACCCTTATAAATGACTGATATTTATTTTACTAAACAATCTTAAGAAAACTCACAACAGAAGTTTTTAAAAGACAAACTCACCTTTCTTTTGTACGTTAACATAAACTTTATTGTGTTGTTTCTCCAAAAGAATTAGAATTATTTTTTTGGAAGAGTTATGACGTTATGACACGTGAAGGGTTCTAAAATATAAGGTTCTATTCGTCTTCCGACTAGTTATTTAGACTAAAAATATTGTACTTAGAATTATTTACTAAAGAAGAGCATACCAATATTGTTTAAAATTTTGACGTAGTTGCGGTACGTTTTTGCATTATAGCGGACTCGTCGAAGCCAGCAGCCTAAAAAGACATCGTGTTATCAGAGTCGCGGGACTGCCTCAAATCCGATTAGTATGGAATCGGGTGCACGCGATAAATCGTACCTCGCGTCGGCTGTCGTCGGCAGCGATTCGTTACGTGCCGGTTTACCGAAAAACTTATTCGATATATCGAGAAATATGGCGGCGGCCGCTTTGGAGACTAATATGTTATTTAAAGCGGGCAAGCCGGCGCGGAGCCCCGCGGCGCTGCCACCTTCACAATGCCGATATTAATGATCGGAATGTATCACCGGTCTTCAAGGCCCGATGCGAATGTCTTCTTCGATCCAATACCAAACGCTTGACGGGTTAACAGGTGGCACGATTAGCTGCCCCGAAGACTCTGCTGCCGCGTGCCCACCCGCCTTGCCATTAATCGTAATATCTCTATCGATAAATCCCTGGCAACATCCATGATATTTCATTTTATGGCAATTTTGCGGCCTTATAGAGGACAACAAGTAATGAGTTACTATAATAAGTTATAGAGAATTTCTATACTTTCCTACAAGTCATAAACAAAATATATCTAAAATCGATTTAACGTCTCTCCATAACTTACACAAACATTATAATAACACGTCAGGCAAGTAAAGAGGTTGATTTAGAATTTTAATTTCGTAGCTAACGAAACGATAAAATTTACCTTCATAATTCGATTCCAATTCCAATTACTTCACGGTCGGATAGTACAGAACTTTGAAAGAACGTAATTAGGAGTAATAATATGTTAATATAGGTAAATTTGATGCCGCTTTGAACTACTTACCCTGAGTTTTCTTTTCTTAAATTACCGTCCCTTTATAAATAGATAGACTTTAATGTCATTTGATTAATTATTCCAAACTTATTAATTATTTAACATGAGTCAATTCAAAATGAGGCAAGTAAATCATATATGTAATGGTTATAATGACTTAGGCGTATTTTAATTTACCATAATCAAATTATAAAAATGTTATATAGGTATTTAGGTGATACATTCATGCTACTGTATGGCATTCCATCATCAAAAAAAGGCAAAAAATGTCATTTAAGTGACAGGAGATGTCCGTGACTAGGAAAGGATTAGTGTGTTTATTGAATAAACAAGGGCAATGGGACAGCGCGGTGATACAAATGCTACGCGGGCACAGACATGCTTTGTATGTCGATGACGCGAACCTTTCACGATTATTCAATTTCAATAGGGTACCGCAGGGCGATATTTCGGAACTCTTTTATTTTTTTAATTTATTCATGATTTCCATAGTTTGGGTAAGAGTTGAATAATTTTCTACATTGAAAACATATGTATCGATTTTATAACAAAATTACCAAAAATAACCATACTTCATAACCTGTTAATTTGGTTAATTACACTTAATCTTTATAGCTTACAGTTCGATCTTACTATTTTATAGTCGTTTTATTTTATATTTCAAAATCTTTGGTCAATTGCTTTTTTAGAGTTTGTTGATTCAGGTTAACATAACGGTTATAAATTAATTCTTGACATGTTGCAACAATAGAAATTCTATTGTTATGACACGTGAAGGGTTATACTACAAATTACGGAACCCTTATTCGACCACATACTACGTTAAAAAAGTCGCTGGACACGTTCATTCGTCGTTGTGATCCTCATAAATTAATTGGACTACTGATACATAGGAAAATGTTTATAAAATATTTAAAAGCGTACCGAGCCTCTTTTCATTGAAAATGTACGAATAAGTAATAAGAAATAAAAATAGAATAGTTGACAAATTTTGATATTTACATCTATGTACATAAATACTAGGGTAATAATTGGTATATAAAATTTAAATACTAGAGTATTTTACATTTTATATACTAATAAAAATTTTACCATTTAAAACAGTCGCAGCTGTCATTGCGTCTAGTTTGGCGTCGTAGGTATCTTGCACTTACGTCAGCTAATTACAACCAAACTATAAGATTGATAAGTCGTAGGTAATATTAGGAAGATTTGGCGTTACGCGCTCTATAAAATTGTAATTTGTGTTCTACGACACGAGGCCAATGATATGATTTTTGAGATTTTTTTCTTAAAATCATTATATAATGTTGTAGTCGTTGTAATAAATAATGTAAACACTTGCAGTCTCAAGGACGCAAGCGAATCTTTCGAAGAAGCCGTAAAAGCCAAAAACGGCAAATAGCACGAATTTCACCAAATTTTAAAAAAACGAATGTAAATATTTTTCTAAAACGGCTTCTACGAGAGGCTGCAAGTCTTCAAGTCTTCTTGTTAAAATTTAACTGACCTAAATGCCGATTTTTACTTTAAAAAGTTAAGAACTTTCCTACAGCCTTCCAAATCCCTTTAGGGAAGTTATTCGTAAAATCGCTTATTAGATTTGTAGCAATGTGTTGTGTCTACGAATCTACCACACAAATTTGAAGTTTGTTGGATTTACAGTTCCTGTATTTTCGTGTAAAGTCAATGAGTAGGTAAGAGGAGAGGTATTTCTTTGAGTTCCAGTGTTTATTCAAAGTTTAGAATAAAGCACCGACAACGTACGTGTATTTCATATATAGTTTAGTGGGACATCGTGTGTTTTCGGTGTACAAGTTCTATATTACGTATTGCATTAAATTTAAGACCGCGCATAAGACGATCGTATTCAAACAAAGTCGCGGGCAACGGATAGTATAAGATATTTCATTCAAATATACTGATAATAAAACTCTAATCATGGTTTGATTGTGAGTATAATCTTCCAATTAAAATAAGCACGACTCCAATGGATTTCCAATGGACATGCGTTTCGCCGGCAAAGTAACATGTTGCGCCATTTCTAGATCAAACTAACGTTTCAATAGACTGAGGCGTTAGTCCTAGCGTTGCTATTAGCTAACCGCTCGTATCTACCCATCAGATGTGATGTGATAACATCAGAGCCTATGTGTGGGATTCGCCACGTATGTGAAGTTGGACTCTTTATCTCATGATAAACATGCAGTTGGTCCTACCTACCTACTTAAGTTTACGCGTTGACAATTAAGCGTGGTAGAGCCAAGCTGCGGCTTTAGCTGCTGCAAGAATGGGCCGGCTTTGACCGGATTTGTACCACGGCCTCCTAGAATACCGGCGTGAAGCAGAGGCATCTTGTGCTTCTGCGTTTTGTTCGGTGAGTGAGGTAACCGGAGGCCCACACTCCTTCCTTATTCCCCTCATATTACCTCCCATCTCCCAAATATCCTTAAAGACCGGCAACGCACCTGCAGCATCTACGGTGTTGCAGATGTATGTGGGCGACGGTAATCAGTTCCATCAGGTGAACCGCTTGCTCGTTTGCCGTCTCTTCCATAAAAAAAACACGTCAGTGTTGGTACGGTTAATATTAATCCTTGGCATGTCATAACAATGTCATGATATTGTTTAACCGGTCACCAATTATCGTGACTATAATTTTGGTCTGTCTGTTTTATTTATACCATGTGATATAAAGGGCTTGTATTAATAGTTGGATTAATACACATAGCAGAAGAATTAAAAATAGATGATTTAATTTTTTTTTTGGTGGTAGTGATATAAGGATATCAGGCATTTTCTTTTTCAGAGCGTCGTAAGAGGCTATAAAGGAAAAAATCTTGAATACTCATGGCGATCTCCGCGATCGAATCGAAAATTCGAAGAAAGGAAGAAGTAAATAGGAAGACTCTCCCAGAGAGACCACAATGTACATTTCGCACCTCCATTTGTCTACGCTGATACCTAAATCCGTTATATCTATTTACTTTACATACATTATGAGTGACAAGTGCGAATACTTATAGTTATAAAAAAATGAAATAAAGTCTTTCCTATTTACATTCTGATAGAAATATTGCAGAAGAACCAGCGCGTAAGTCTGATTTGCAATTAACCGGGCTTGTTTGTTTTGTTGCTAATTTTCACGATTCATATTTCAAACGTTAACCTTAACATTCGCGGTTTTAAAACTGTCCTCTTTGCCATCATATAGTTTTAAATCATCCGAGGCAGAGCAAACTAACAATTTTAGAGGCTAAATTAAAAGATTGCGCTCAAATGAATTCACTTTGGTTGCTGTTTTTATATCTGCTGTATCTGTCGAACTCATACGAACACTACGTAATTATTACCTTCACAGGCTGTAAATAATCCACTGCAGGATACAGACCTCTGTCATAAGGAGGATGATTTTCCATTATGGCCACGCTCGGCATCAGACACCTAGCACCTTATACATTGCTACCCGTCATCGGTCGGCTTAATTTTGGTCTGCTATTTTTCGAGATGGTTATCCCACCGTCTGTCGGTAGCCTTACGACACCCACTGAAGGAAAGGGGCAGATTCTTACACCGATACCATGCGGCAAACGTAATTTATGTATATATTCACGCCTTGTTTCCAACGGGGTAGGTAGAGACAATCTTCTTCCACTTGCTACGGTCCTGACATACGTCTTTCGCTTCTTCCACTCTCATCAATCTTCGCATGCATGCTCGTTGGTTTAGAGTACTCTTGACCTGGCCTTTTTTCAGAACGTCTTCGATTTGATCGTGAAATTTTCGCCTAGGTCTTCCTCTCCTGACTCTAGCATAATATATTAGATAGGATATCTTTGAATCTGCTTTCGTATTTATTATTTAGTTATTTATTAGATAGGATATCTTTGATGCTGCTTTCGTATTTATTATTTAGGCATTTATTAGATAGGATATCTTTGATGCTGCTTTCGTATTTATTATTTAGGCATTTATTAGATAGGATGTCTTTGATCCCGCTTTCGTGTTTTATGAAAGTAATCAAGCCGTATCTCCTATCTCTCAAGTATATTTACAGGTAATGTGTAACTGTACTCAGTAAACGCGTGGCTTACCTGGTAAGGTTACCCGATTATTAAGCTTTGGGTTCGGAATTAGAATCCTTGCGGAAGCCAATATTTGTGCAACTCCTAAATGTCAATACTAATAATACCAATAAGGTTTTCGGTTCTAATTGTGTTGTGTTGAATTCTATGACCTCTGAAACTAGAATGTTCCTCCGATATTATCGCGTAAGCGTTACGTTAGAAACGGGAAGACGAAATCAAATAATTCTTGCTTCCATTTGCGGCATTAGAATGTATACTGCACTGTTGAGGACAATCGATATTATTTGGAATTTATCACCGTGATATCATCAACAATACTCGTTAACTGGAACCAATCATACCTTGTCGTTATACAACTAACATAAAATATAATATGCCGAAACTACGTATATAATTCTAGTGTCTAACGTTTTGTATTGAAAATGTTATTGTGACAGAGATAGATGGATAGGCATCTAGCCTTGTAAACATTTGACACCTCCGCCGATGCATTATTCACTGTAGACGCACTCGTAACCGAATCACAATCGAAGACCTTATAAAAAGCCCGAGTCGAAACATCGCCTGTCCCTCTCAAATAAAGACTACAATAGCACCGCTGTGCGAGTGCGCGAGGGTACATCTGCGTGGAGGGCCGTACAAATATAATACAATTAGGTACGTGCCGGTATGATTAATAAGACTACGGTCATCGCGTGCACTATGCCTCGCCGATCCATGCAGTGTAGGAATCCCACCCCATTAATATACCATCAAACAGATGTGAGACGCCCAATATTAATAGCGTTTTCGATGAGGATCGAGTGCACAAAGGGTTCGTCCGTTTACAAAAAATACATGCTGATGGTTTAGGAGTGAAAACATCACATATTTCACTTTGTGCTGCGTTCCTCTATGTTTGGCGATCGCTTTAAATGGTATGGCACGTTAAGTTGTCGATCGTTGGCTGTATTGTTGGAGCGGGGAATTGATGACGTTCCTAATGTTTAGTGTTGTTCAGTGGCGTGCATTTATATGCCTTTAATTTTAGACAATTTTTGAATGTATTACAATGAATTAAGGTTATATATAAGTGTATACATGTTTCTGCAAGCAACTGTACTTTTAACAATGTTAGTTAGCGAAAAAAATTTGTTATAATCTTTATGTATAAGACTATTCTCTTAAATAAGTAATTTATTGTTGCAAATATCTATGAAGTTTCAATGACATAAATAAATGTCCCATATCAATCAATGTGGTATATTATATTTTCAGAGTCAAAATTTCCCTTTTTCATTGATTTAAATGCAGTTGTTTTAACCCTTACGTTGCAGCGACGTTGGATTTACATAGTGTTAAATTTCAAGTAAATTAGATAAGTAGACATAAAATTAACATCGTGAGCCTGAAACGGCTACTGCAACTAGGAAAAAAACCAAAATTGAATATAAGATAGAATATATAGCTAAGTACAATTTCGATTAAACAAGCTTTCGGTTAACGAAATCGGTCCAACCATTCCGGTGTTACAACCTACAGGCAGAAACGGAGATTTCCAAACTTTAAACTATCACTTTGATTGACTATTTTTAAGCGACGAGTCGCGAGCTAAAATATATTGTTCTAAACAGGGATTCGAGTGGCAGCACAACCTTTATTATTAATTTAAATTTACGATGCATTTACAATTTAGTCAATCTCTGTTTTTTTTTATTCAATTTGGATCACAAACGACCTAATAAACAAAATAAGCGTAAATGGTTACCCATGGCACCTGCAAACAACTTTAATCGAATATATTTAAAAATGCGTTGTCACTCTCTGTCTCTCCCTCCCTCTCTCTCTCTCTCTATAACCTATAAACTGGAAGAAACAGGTAAAAGAAACTTCCTCATACCGTTGTACACAGATGGCTCATGGGCAGAAAATGAGTCCAACCCCCTGGTAACATCAGACCTGCCCTTTGCAAATATTTTTTCTCTATTAATACACAAGTCACCAACCAAACAAATAGTTTTTAATTATTTTAAAAATAAAAATTACAATTTAACGAAACTTTTATTTTTGATGTTCAGGCTTTGGATATGCATATGAACAGAATTCAAACTCTTAATACTCAAATTTGAACCCAAAGCTATATTCAATTCCTACTTTCTAATATTACTTGTGATACCAATGTAATATTAATACGAATCTACTTTTGTTTAAAATAAAAAATCACTACTGTAAATAATATTTATTCTTTCACTTATATACATGCAATCTCATTTCTTTCAATTATAATTAAAAATACGTTAGAGAACCAACCGCTGCCTCCTAAGTAGTATTAAGCGTTACTAAAAAAATCGTTTGATTCAAACTTTAAATGGTTAATCAATCACGAACATCGAGTGAAGGGAAACTGATCATTTCAAAATATACTATCAACCCTAAGGCTTCGCAAGGAGCTGAAATAATATTTTAAATAATTTATATATACAGAACGTTAAAATGGCTTCGAACGAAAACTATTACTTTTAAACAAATTTTCAAAGACAAAAATAGTTACATCCTTTAAAAACTGGCGCGTACATTTTTGTAGACCTTTTTGTGAGTTAAAAGTCTGTAATATATTAATTTAACGTATTTCTTATGGTTTAGTCAGCGTACACCAAGTAAGCATCCCAAAAGTGGTTTTCTGACGGCTTGATTAGGAACAGTCGATATTTCTCTATAAAGTTGAGAAATATCGACGTTTCCTTACGTATTCTCGACTAAATGCGAATTTGTTATTCATATAAATCCTCAATACAAACGTTGTTTGAGATTTTGTTACGATCATTTTATAAGATAGCTGGTATTCGTCCCCGAGAAGAAAAATTAAGCTCGGATGTTTATCAAATTAAATATGAAACATAGCAAAAAGAGAATAGTAATTTTACTCTTGACCCCTTCCACTCCACTAAAATGCAAACTGTTGCAGAGTTGTCCCTATCTGCTTTTGTGTTATAGCTACTCGTAAGTAACATTATAAATAATTTCTTTAATTTTCTCTCAAAGAATCAACATTCACTACAAATTCCTACCCATAACCCGGTAAGCTGGTTTGGACATGTGGAGAGGATGAATGAAAGTAGGTTGACGAAACAAATATATGAGCGAGTGTAAATGGTAGAGTCGGGAGAGGAAGACCTAGGCGAATATTCTGAAACATGAATTCACGATCAAATCGGAGGCGTTCTGAAAAAAGGCCAGCTCCAGAGTACTCTAAATCAACGAGTATGCAAGCGAAGATTGATGAAAGTGAGAGAAGCGAAAGACGTATGTCAGGACCGTAGCAAGTGGAAGAAGATTGTCTCTGCGTACCGCGTTGGGAACAAGTTGTGAATATATACATAACCCGGTAACAGTATAATTCTGACACTTTAAGAACTCAGCTTTTAAATTACAACCAACTCTAAATAACTAAAATAAATTAACACTAGGCATAAGAGCACATATTTATCATTAGTTACGTGTCGAGGTATTTGAAGTATATGCATTGTTGTGCGGTGTGGGGTGGCGGCTTGATAACGTGAGACTTGACTATGCACGACTGCGACGCGGTCCTGACTGGTGCCTTTCTGGCATACTGAGATATTGTCTAAAGCCAATCTGCCAACCAAATTGATGACCTTGTGGTAGCGACATCGATAAGTTGGCACTTCACCAGCGGATACCAAAAAGGTTCTGTCATTCTGTCTCGTTATGGTCCATTAGATGACATCATCCGAAGGGGTCTTGTCTTCTTAAATGTTCTCTCGGTTTTCGAACATTTCGCGAGAAATAGTTATCTGTGATCATTATAGTTATTATGGTAAATATTGATTATGTAAATAAATGATGTTTTAAAAATTGTAATAATATTACAATAATTTTCATCAAACCTCTTTGTATTTTCAATCAAGTAAATAAAAATCTTTTACTAGATCCTAGGCCCAATTTATACTTATTTTTCTTTTACTAATTATTGTACTAGCGAAGGCCGTGGTAGCCTACTGATTAGGGTGCGTGCTTGAATTTCATAGTATGCGATTGCAACTGTTTGACCTAGGTTCTAATCTCGGTGCCTTTACCACTAAAATTGTTAATCGTATTTTTAAGTACTAAATAAAGGTGCACGTAATCAACGTGCGCGGCATAAAGAAAAATATCGTGAGAAAGCCTGCTTGTCTTAGAAATAATTGAAAAATTATTTTTTAATAACTAGTGAAATCCACCACTAGAGCAGCGTGGTAGACCATCCTAGGCTACAAAACTCTTTCATATATTAAGAGGTGGCCTTTTCCCAGTAGTGGGACATTGCCTTTTTTGGTTATTTAATAATATTATTAATAGGTAATAATATGTAGATCGTTTCACATCAATAAGATTCCCAATGTATGTTACGATTACATAATAACGTAAGTACGTACGTAGGTACGGTATTCTGCTATAGAGATGAGCAGCATCTTTTATAAATGGTCCTCTCCAAATGTCCTAGACTATATTACTTTGAATTAATAACTAAGAAAAATAAAACGGGAAGCTTTCCGTTCGCGGTCGGTAATAAATTTCAGACCGCAGACACTAGCGACAATACTTGTGTTTTATTGTGCCGAATGATTTAGCACCTTCGCTTCCAAGGACTTTGTGGAGACTGTAAGCTATAAGAAGTAGCGATAATGTGATGATTTTATTTTAAATTTGTGCGATAATTCATTTCATATACCGATTCCAACCTCACAGAACTATAGACATAGAACCAGTACATGTTGCCAGTGACTATACAGGACGTATGTATTAAGACATTAAATTAAACATCGCATTCTACAGGTTATTTTTTCATATTTTACAGATAAACCAAATAGCAATTATACTTTACAATTATACAATTCTCAAGTAGCTCTTCCTTCCTTAACCTTGATCGCAGCACCTTGCAACTTAGACGCTGCTGACCGTCATCGGTCTTCTTAATTCTGGTTCGGTATTTTTCTAGATGTCAGTGCCATTGTGATTTTCAAGTATTTTCCTATAGTCGCCTCTTACGACACCCACGGGAAGAAAAGGCTTGGCAGATTCTAGCGCCGTTACTACACGGCTACAGGATACTTTTTAGCTTAAGCTTCTTTGACTTTTTTATCATTGCAATAATAGTTAAAGATCTACAAGACTTAGGTGAAAGACCTTATCGATCCTCGGCCCCGACGTTCGTTGCCCGTGATTTAAGTCGCCGTCAAAGAAATCCTGCAATATCGCGGCTCTTGCGGAGATCAGTAAACATTATGACGAATGCGGCTTTAGTTGGTTAGAGGTTAAGTATATTAATAGTCTATTTAAGTTGTTAGAAAAAGGTTATTTTTTCACTATTTACTGGCACTAGTAATAATTATATTAATTAATAGTTATTAGCACTAGTACTAAGTTTCTATTGAAAGGCAATACCGTAGTATCAACCTGTATACAAAAAACAGGAATTCTAAATAACTCATAGAATTATCCTGTGACATAAATTCTAAAATGAAAGCATTCGCAGTAAGATCAAAGGCTGTCATAGCCTTAAGGATCAGTAAGCTAAAGGAGCAATGACCCGGCCATACATTTCATTGAACCAATAACCGCTGAACTTATGTTCATTAATGCTCATCTCTTATGATATCATTGGATGGAGGGACGATCTGTTCAAATGTTATAGCTCAGAACTTAATTTTATAGCAAACCTTAGAATGTCAGTCATAGAAAAATAATAAAGTAAGTGTTATTACAGTAATTTATTCAAACAAATAAGCCTTCAAATAATTGATATATTTATTTTCAAGTAACTTATAAAAGTAAAATAGTAAACATGTTCAAAGTTACAACATCAAAAATAATTGTCTTTGTTTTTCATTACATATAAATAATTGAAAAACGACAACTGGTACAAATATTTATTTGTCCAATCAAATAACCCAAAAGTGAAAGAATTTTTGAAATCGGTTATGTAGTTCTTGAGATTAACCCACACGTAAATTTAAACTTAATGCTGACGTGCTATATTCATAATATTGGTATAGATTTTATTAGCTGCTTTCATATCATAAAAGTTATATCGTAAAAGTATCATAACTGGTTTCCCGCGAGTCGCCTTTGAATTGAAAGGGGCAATCAAATATCAACATTATCTAATTGTTTAAATATAATAATAGTAAAGCAAAAAAGAATATACCATTAAATATTACGGTTCTCGAATTTTTCTGTAAATGTTTGAGTAGGAGAAATTTTGATGACCACTTTCACGAGCAATAGATTACGTTTGTTGAAAAGACTTGACTTAATACCACCAATACTAAATTTTTCTTGGTACGTCTCTCATACAATTTTCGGTTTATGTGTTTGAAATTGGGTTCTTGATGATTCTTTTATGCCTCCAGTATAATATATATCTATAGATGTTATTGGTTGTATTAGGAAACAGTGAAGTAGTCTTTGCTTTCCAATTTCAAAGGATTTAACATAAAGAGTGTAAGCGATTTTCAAAGTGGTCTTTGTTTGTTAAAAATCGTTTTATTACTTTGATTATTTTAATCAAATAAATAAATGTTGCTACCCCAATTTCCGAAGACCATTGCCCGCCATTCATCATACTGCTTACACTGGGTCGAACCACTCCGCGGTCGGCGAACACCTTTACCCGCCACCAATCCCTGTAATCCCCGCGTAAGAGCTCATTTCGTGGGGATTAAACATGTCCTGTTCGATGTAATTTATCAATTTGTGCCTCCCGATATATGGCGATATTTTAAAGGGGCTTATAGAAACGTAATACAACGTGTCCGTATAAATTATCGATTCGTTTGAACCCGTGTTAGGTATCAAAGCTGCGTGACTGTTATCTCCAAAGTGTTTGGAACTGATGATGTGATTTAATTAAAGAAGTGAAGCTTGTGAGCCAAAACATTATCATTTTTTTAGTACAAATTCCGTAGTTTTATTTTTATCTTTCGCATGACCACAGAGGTAATTCAAAAAAAAAGACCAAAGAGGATGCTAAAAGTTCAAAAAAAGTAAAAATTTATTTTTTATATCAGTTGGTGCAGTAGGAAGACGATTATTATAAGTAATTTTATATTCGGCTATTTGAGAGTAACTACATTATTCATTACAATATTCATCGTAACATTGTTAAACAAGTAGTTCATAAAAATACTACATGTTTATCAATGGAATATCAATACTAATGAAACTCTATTAATAGAGCTCGATCCCTGTGATCAAAACCGACTTGATATTATATCTTGATAAAGTTTAGGAATCAAACCGGAACATTACCACTGAATTGTTGTACTTTAGAAGCTCGCTACACTAGTATTTCGAACTACTCAACTTTTGTGCATAACAATTTCGAAAATGTATATTTTTATAAATTCTGTTCTAGATCTCATTTGATTCAAAACACAGAAAATTTAACTTAAATATCTTCAGGTCTCACTTGGCTTTAGTGTTTATTAAAAACTATAATTTAGTATTCGCCAAAGTCGAAGAAAAAATGTTGGTTCAAAATATTAAAGACACATTTAAAACAAAATTATAGTACACCTACTTATCATATTATACTTAAACACGCTTCAAGCCTAATAAAATTTATACTACGTATAATTTATTGCACACGAACAAATATGTGTCCGAAGTGTAATTCGTAATTTTAAAGGTTTCTTTACTCACCCGTCCTCGTCATCAAAATTAATTGATAAACGCGGCACCCATTCCAAATTTATGACCCAGAGATATAAATAACGTCGGAGGCGATTAGTGGATCTACTTTGTTATGTTTATGAATATTGGCAACTTCTTCGTTTAATGTGGATCAACCGCTGGGCTCACGACCGCTCCGATCCGTTTATTTTTGCTCCCGATGGACCTGTTTCTGTTGTTTGTCGATGGAAATTATTTTGGCTGATTATAGGATTTTCATTTGTAATAATGAAGGCCCTCATTATACGTTCAATTTAAATATGTTAGCAAATATACTAAACAGTTAGCGCGTTAGTCAATTCAATGTTAAATATAATAATAAATAACATATTTAAAATAAACAGTGAAGTATCAAGTATACTTTCCGTGTGGTGGCGGCTTAAGAGATCTGTCACCTTATGCCATTAAAAATTTCGTTGCCACCGGTAGATAGCCTTTTCTGTTTCTAGTTTGTTCCAGTCAACGGTTATAATAAGCGTTCCGCAAGGATCAATTCTCGGTAAACTTAAATTTCATTATTTACATTAACTTAATGTTTACTTTTACCATACTTCATTTATTTTCAATGTTGACCAAGGAGTTCTTAGTCGTGGCCAGGAGAACAATTTAGAAAGGATAAAATTTCACTCTACTTTGTAAAACTGTTAAAGCTTTTAAAGAAAGTAAATCTGATTTCATTAAATTTATAACGCAAAATGTTATGCATTTAAATTATTCCCACTTCTTGACTCTTGATGCAAACCTATGTATCCTAATAAATTAGTAGATTTAGTTCCGTAACACATGTTGTTATAAAACACAAAAAGTAATTTTGACCTTAGTCATCGGGTTAAAATAATCAGAGAAGTTTATTTAAGTTACTTATTATTTAAGTGTGTGTGAAATAGTGTCAAATGATGTGTAATTAAATGAGAATGATATGGAATTTGTTATATATATATTTGTATATATTGACTAAAATATTTGTAAGGACCCTCGTAAAAGAACACATAGCTGACGTGAAATTCCGACGCTCTGGGAAGTCTGCAGTATGTCATCATATATTAGATCGCCTCAACCATTATATCTGACCATTATATTTAATAGACCACAAAATCCTTTCAAAGGAACACCGATTCCTGCCAAGGATCATTCGCGAGGCTATTGAAATCAAATAACATCCTAATTTCAATAGAGAACATGGCTGGGTACCACCACCGGCTTGGGATCTAGTAATAAATAAAATTAAATCTAAAACCAAGCATACCACTGCATGACCTCAAAATACAGTGAGCCCAATCTGCGTAGATCGGACCAAAAATTAGTAAATAACAGCTGAAGGTAGACCGAGTTAACTATGACATCTGGACGTCTAACACCTCAGTTCCCCCGTGACCACGGCTGCTGTAAAGCAATCGAAACGTCGGGAAAAACGAAAATTAAACGCGATAAAATCCGTAAATAATAGTTTCATTTCAAATGTGTAGTGTCCGTGTAAATACAAGAAATCATTACGCTGACAAGCTGTTTCTAAATGTTGTTTTTTAATTTATATACATAAAAAGAGAATGCGGTGTTTTTTTAAAACCGGTTTCATCTTCATGATAGCAAAAATGTTTTTTTATTTCTTAAGTCAATTTATAAATTATGTGACATATTCTTAAATATAGAGACAGACAAGGAGCAGTTGGTCTTTGTAGTCTGTCACCACATTATAATCTATTTGTGTAACCCTAGGTCGATTCATAAGAAACATCGTTAATTGTTCATAATTCCAGAATCCCATATATGAGCTCCCTTTTGAGCGTTGATTAGAGTCATTATCATCGTTCAATGATCAATCAATCAACTAACTCCAAAGTCTGATATTTAAGACATTCCTATATTTACTTTTCTACATATGTTTTCTTTCAGTGTTTTCATTTTCATTTAATTTTTTAGTTTCAATAGAAGATGCGTTTACTATTGCGTGGGACCTAGCAATACACACAACATCTTGCCAGCCCATAGAGGTGGGTATAGAATATGTAAACATGTGCAAAATATGAAATTCGTTCCAAATTCAAAGACATATGTTCAGTAGTGAAAGGCTGGTGATGTGAACTTTGGAAGGAACGCTTACTTTATTTAAAATTTGTATGAAATCATTTAAATTGGTTTTTTTACTCGAGTTCTCTGCTAAACTTTAAAGAGTAACCTAATCTACGTTTATACCCTACTACCTAATTACCTAATTTTTTATCACATTCGTTATTAAATATCTTTTACCAACAAAGGGCGACAATGACCTTAAATAGTACATTATAATTTCATGTTGATGAAAACAATCCAATTCGGAATTAAAAAGAATGTAGGTCGATCGTACCGACTGAAGCCAGTGCGTGTGAAACGCAAACTAACTATTACTGGCGTTTGACATCTATATTACAGGCTACCGTCCGATATTTCGAGAAAACGACATAATTACCCGGTTATTTCGTGCTGATAACGACCTTGCTCGTTAAGTAATAGAGATTTAAATTAATTATAAAAAACGAAACACCGTCTGTATAACATTGTATATTTGCAATGCGCCGGATTCACTTGTGTCAATTGTTCCGTCTGTTTTTGAACGCTTGTTTTATGTTCAAATAGAACCGTACAAATAATGTAAATTATTCACAAAATAAACCCATCACATGGTTACAAGAACTGTATTTTGTTCTGTTGTTAAAGAAAAATATAATATAATGGAATAAGAACTTTAAACGTGGTAATAATATGTTCTTTTTATCTTACTTTATAATATTTTTATTAAAATTTTCAATGACAATTTCTGTTTATTATATAACAATTGGATGGAGTGAAGACCTAAATCGATGTCGATGTCTGCAGAAGGCTCAAGACCGTGCTTTGTGGGAATCTTTAGGTGAAGCTTATGTTCAGCAGTGGGCTTATGACAGTCTCAAATGATGAATATAACATTTATACTTACTCAATGCCTCCGAGCCTCTTATGCCGCCCCGGCCCTGGTCGATGTATACTGGATATGAAAGCCAATGTATCTATGCAAGTAGATACACAAGGGCTTTGTCTTTCTCCCAAGGGACCAAAGTCCCGTCAAGTTTATTGCCGTGTCGCTAAATAATAAGCTAAACTTGCTCTAAAATCGTGCGAATATTTATGAAGACAAGATAGGGCTCTTATCTCCATAAATATTCCCTAATTATTCGGATGTGTCATTCAATGAGCCGTGACTATACAGTCTACCGGTGGGAGCCCAACTCATCAACCTCGTTTCCACAATGATATCGACGTGGTTGACAGACTGACGCTCCAAATCGGATCCCTACAGCTACGCGTAAGCTTTCGCCAGCGAGTATGTGTAAAGTTTGACAGTAACGGGATTCTTTCGCTGAAACAACTGGAAAGCGGGCGCGTCACAGCAAAAAGTCGCTATTAAGTATTTCTGTAGATTCCGAACTAACGGGATATCCCTCCGTTTTTTTTGATTGGCTTCTAGTGGAATATCCTCAACGGAACAATGATGCTTCTCTTGCATCCACGGCAATGTTTAAATTAATATGTAGAATTTTAAAATAGCCAAATCTTAGTTATTTTTTTTTAAAAATCAAACTTTTCCAACGAAGTTTACTGGACTCGGACGAAGTAAGTGTACTTGTATGTATGAATGCAAATGAGAGTATATGTATATATTCACGCCTTGCTCTCAACGGGGTAGGCAGATACAGTCTTCTTCCACTTGCTACGTTCTTGACACACGTCTTTCGCTTCTCCCACTTTCATCAATAGTACATGTAAATATATTATTCTATATACTAAATATTTTACAATAATCTCTGGAAATCAATTAGGCATCAAATGTCAACCAAATAGCAAATGTGCCAAGAAAATCATTAAAATCAGTGGCAAGTATTAAAGGCGACAACTGTTTTCATGTCTGTAAAGTAATAAGTAATTTTTCCCCCAACACACATAAAATTTCGGTATTAAAATTTAGCAAAGTAAAATAGGATGTAAATAGATGCAGTAATTCAACATATTTGTTTTTTTTTTACTTTAAACAATTCCTCTTTTATCAATACTTCAGATCTCATAACTAGGAAACAATTGAAATGAGTCTATGTTGTTTCATAACATAGGGCTCATGCCCTATCTGGACTTATGACACTAGAAGAGGACTATTTGGTCATTTTTTTTATGGAAAATGTCAAGAGAGATCTAGGTCTATTGCCAGTCTAAAGTAAATGCTCGTTTTTTTATAATCTGTTGTCCCTTGGCTACAGATTTTTTAAGCTTAAGGTGTGGTTACATATTCACGTCACATATTTGCCAAACGCTACTATAAATTTCGCTCACCTGGCCGAACAATAGAGTTTAATAGGGATCAATAAAATGATGACTTAACAACAATGCAATTTTGGCGTTAGAGACGACAATAGTATATATAGTATATATATGGCAATATGGGAAACGCAGCGCAGGTGAGACGAAGCGCACGAGCTCCTCCGACGCCCCGCTGCGTCCACACTTTAGTGTATTGCGGTGTAGCTATCGACACAATTTATCGATGTCGATGATTTCGCACTCGATTAATACTTTTACCGTCGGCCATAAAACCGCAACTTTGTCATCTGACTGTAACATATTAACTTTGATAATGAGACCAGTTCCGTTAGACGATTTGTGCGTACAAGAAAATATCTACACCAAATACTTCTTAAAACTTTCCGATAAATTATAACCGATTAACGACTTTATTTCAACGCGTGAGTAACAGTCCAGAGAAGATAAATAAAAAATATTTAGCTTCCGTTCTTTGAGATTTGAATAATGCATGTCAATACGTGAAAGTACAAATTTCACGTATTTACATGTATTATTATTTATTTGTGCACGTCGTTTAACACGATTTTTTCTTAGCGCACCTGCTACGGGACTCACGTATTTTATAGTTAGGGTCTAGTTAGCCACCAAATTCCTTTATAACGGAATTTATCCACAGAGAAACTGCGAGGGACTTTGAAAATAGAGTCGTCCAACGAGGAATACGTATACTTTTTCATATCAAAACGGTTTCGGTACAATGTAATGATGAAACATTAATTGTGAATTTTTTTTTTTTCGATTTCCAGACTATTTAAATATTCAGCACTATTACTGTGTTTGTTATATAGAATCAACACCTGCCAACTTACATTGCTCTCGATCAGATGATGTTTGTACCTAAAAACATGGACCAAGTAGACATAAAAAAACGAAAATATAAAAGCGAAGAATTTATGTCACTATACGTTATAGTGAATAAATTACATTACATTATTACAGCAAAGTCGGTGAAGATGCCTATTTCAAACGTTTTAATCCATAAATAAGAATTGAGCAGTCAATATGAGGCAAGTATTATTCTACAATGTCTTTTTTCGAATACTTCTGTCATTTCACCCATATTAGATATCGCATTATGGAAAATCATTTTAAGTAACTAAAATGAATCCATAATGAATATCAATACTTAGGAAAATTCATAATCATTACAGCTGACGGGACGGAACTTGTAAGAAAGTCTCTCTTAAAGGCCTCTAACAAAGCACAACCATGAGCTCCGCTACACGCGTCAACATCCAGCAGCAGTGCGCAGGTCGTCGCTCAATCTTATGAGAAGTCGTCCTGCACTGTGTTTGGTTGTACGTGGTTGATCATGAACCTTTTTTCCCCCAACACACATAAAGTACATACTTTTATACGTGTATATTGGTGTATATTCACGCCTTATTCCCAACGGGGTAGGCAGAGATAATCTTCTTCCACCTGCTACGGTCCTGACATACATCTTTTGCTTCTTCCACTTTCATCAATCTTCGAATGCATGCTCGTTGATTTAGAGTACTCTTGACCTGGCTTTTTTTTCAGAACGTCTCCGATTTGATCGTGAAATGTTCGCCTAGGTCTTCCTCTCCCGACTCTACCATTTACACTTGCCTCATATATTTGTTTCGTCAACCTTACTTTCATTCATTCTTTATACATTCATTTATATCAAATAACAAAAAAAAAAACAAAATATATCGCGGAATATCAATCCTAATTACTGGACCCAGATTCCAAAGACGAATGATAGGAATCTGCATCCTTAGTGCGAGGATAATGGCACTGAGCTCACCAACCCTCTTGCACAACATTGTGAGTATGGGCAAACTTGTCAAGAACTTTTTGTTTTCACTTTGAAGGAGACTTTAAAAGATTGGATATTACGAAGTGATAAAGATTTGTTTAAGGAGGCACCTAAAGGATAAATCTAAGTTGAACGTTTGCAAACTGATTTTAAACTATACAATATAGTAGCACCTAGCAGACCGGTCGCTGCATTAATGCCAGGATCGGGGTTATTTCAAGGAAATCGGATTAATTTTCATGTTAACGAAAGTATTCTTTTAATTTAATTTCATATTATTCAATCTTCCTTTTACAATGTAGATAATTTTTAAGTTAATCTATCGTACGCATCTTTTTCACCATTTGATTTTTTTTATTTTTCGATAGTAATAATGTAACTGAAACATTGTCCATATTTTATTTTGCTGAAACAGGTGCACGATTTCGAAAGCAAACGAGTTATTAAAGATCCATCCTGTGTCTTAAGGAACAAATGCAAACAAATCGATCGCGCCGCGAGCGCTCATAACCCACAGAACCATACAAGTTTTAATTAGTTTAGAATTTTGTTTAAAAATGCTATGAATATTAAAAGCGGCCGATTAATTTAGTGCGGCCCGCGTCGCCCGCCCGAGCTCCGTTCGACGCAATTAAACCCCCAAAACTGAACTAGCATAGCGTTATTAATATTGAGAAGCAACTGGCGCCTTCGGCTGTTAAGAAAAAAGAAACTCGAAATTTATACGTCAATAAGAGTTTGTTGGGCATTATCGTAAAACTTGTATAGTATTTAATAGTGGGTACAAGGCGCGCCGCTCCTATTAGTGTGTGAGTTATATGACAGTTGTATTTCGGTTGCCGACCCGCTCGCGGTCCGGGGACTTGCTTGCTTGCTTCTGCGGTGCTGGTATTATGAGAACTGTCGCACGATCGATGTGGCGATGTAGCGGCAATATTTTAGTCTTATTGAATAAAGTACGCGATTATCTAGGATTGATTGATCTTTAGGACGAAAAGAAAAATAATTCAATGTCTTTCTCCTTTAGCACTTTCTAATCAGTATCGTGCAACGTTCAGGCTTTTATTTAGGAGGTATCCCTTTAACTGCTACCCATGGTAAAATACTAAACACCATGCACCTTAAACCCTGCTACCATCACGGGTCTGCATAATTTAGGTCTGACATATTCAAACTTGCCAGATCTAAATTATGGAATGTCTCCTATGATGGAATAACCTCTCTTGAGAAGGTTATTCCATCGTCATCCATATAGACTTAATAATAGAGGCATAACCGCTTGTAGAGGAACTGTGAAGGTTGCTCTACAAAGTTTGACAAATACAGGAGATATGCGATCAGACGCAGCACCTTTAAATTTGTACAGCTGTTTAATTTCATTCCTAATATCTTATTCATGTAAATGTAATCGTCCGAGCGATGAGCAAGTAGTCTGAGAATCAGAAACTAGATGCTGGTGCTAAACCGGAAGAGTACATTGTCGAAAAATGAGTAGCAAAGAGATCTGCAATTTGTGGTCCGTAGCTGTTGACAGAGTTAGTTACATATATTTGGGTTGGTATAAAAGGTGTCCTTTACGTTTGTCCTCCACAAAACGCCAAAATGATTTATTGTATTTTCTTCCAAATTAAGTTTATATATAGTGTAGGAGTTAATTAACGGATCGTTCCAAAGTTTCCTTAATTTTCAAATAAACATTTTTGCCTCAAAAATTCCTGTCAATACTTTGATGAGTATATGGAAGAAACAAGGAGGAAACTTATATTTCAGATTTTATGTCTCGGTACAAAATTATTGCTTGACTGACTCAATGTATCATATTATACCGAAACCATTTCATCAATGCTATTTCACAACTAAGCCATTTGGTATTCAAATTAGAAGATCTCAGTTCAGTTACGATATTGTCATAACTTGCGGAAAAATAATTCAATTAAACAGACACGAAACATTATTTACGTTTATTTGCAATACGTTCATTACTATACTATGGTGCTGTTTACTAAGAACGTCCTATAGCCTTGCGATATATTATGGAATTGCTTAGTGAAGTGGGAACTTCATTATTGTCCTTAGAGGGCATAAGCGAGTGATCCCTTAGTTAATATATTTGCATATTCACTCGATAGACCGTACAAAAATGCAGGCCTCATCGTTGAACGTTTTCTATGTATGGGTGAATATGGTACGACCCAGAATCTTGACCTCGAACCTACTATTTCTATTCGCTTTAACTATTTCCACCGGACGTGCAGCTTCTTCCTCCAATCGCATTTGAGTTTCAGTAGGCGTTTCTGACGTCCTTAAAGTGGAGCTCTGCCTGTTTATCAAAATGGAACTGAGTCTTAACAGGTGATTCTAAAGTTCTGAAAGTTCTCCGTCGTTCTGCGTGACTTACTAAGTGACGTTAAAATTGGACAGGTGTTTCGGAGGCCCTCATGTAGCCTGGCTTAGACATTATTCTTTACGCCTTTTCTGAGTATAAGCGATTATTATTGTAATATCAATTCAGCATGCGGTAAAGACTCTTGTGATCGCGCAATTTTTTCCCTTGAGTTTGAATTAATAACTTAAAGATACGAAGGCATTGTGATGCGACCATAATTAGTTAAAGCTCATAAAGCAAGTAGCTACATTTAAATGATTAGCTGTGAATATCGTTGAAGTCTTTTACAAGCATTATGCGGACGTAAAACTTAAAATCACATTTTTTAACTTTATCTATTAATTGTTGTTATTGTAATGTAATTGAATAACTTACGAAATTTAATCTAGATATTGAAAAATGTTACACCTTTAAGCTTATGAACATATCAACGTTTAAAAATATCAGTGTTTAATCGCACAGAGGCCTATTTTATATTTTTCATATATAATATTCATTATTCTAACCAAAAAAAAGTTACGTAATGCTAGATTACTAAACTAAAATTATGTTATATTTATTTATGAAAAGATATAGGAACAAAACAAACGGAATAACTGCGAATAACTATTATTAATTATTAGGATTTAGATAAACTGTAATCTTTAAATGGTAACAAAGTCGCAATTCGCTGCTGTCAGTGTATTCACTTATGATTTCAGTGCACTCCAAAATGGTTTTCATCATATATATTTGTATTATATATAGGAAGGTTACGTGTATTTCGCAATTTATTTCATATATTACTGATCTGTATGTACTAAGTCAGCGCGATTTTTAGTAATTAATAATTAATTAAACGTTGATATAATTATAATTTAAATGCAAAAACCAGTATCGTACATTATTTATTAAAATCTGTACGATGACTATGAAGAGGAAAAATCTGCGTGCTTATTTATTTTTGAGAAGGTTATCTCAGAAATTAATTAATCCTGTTCTAATGATTATTTCACATTGATAAAATTAAATTATTTTAGATAAGAAATGCCGATACGTTTTAGTTTTAAAAATAGCTCATAGATTTTAATCAACCTGTGCAGTCGTGGCAGGTCGATTTTTTATAATATTATCATATAAACAATGTCCGAAATAAAAATATACTTAAAAAATAATTCAATTGAATAATCGTATAAGTGTAACATAACATACGGTTTGAAGAAAATTGTGCTATTTATTTGTTGTCGTAATATAATGATATAAGCGAAAGCTGGGTATGGCAGAAGAGGCATGAAAGCAGGATAAATGCAGTAGAAATGAGAGCGTTAAGAAGTATGATTGATGTGAAGATGAGAGAGCGTTGTGGCGTGAAAGACGATATAGTGACACGAATTGAGAAAGGGATGCTGAGCTGGTTTGGACATGTGGAGAGGATGTATGAAAGTAGGTTGACGAAACAAATATATGAGGCGAGTGTAAATGGTAGAGTCGGGAGAGGAAGACCTAGGCGAACATTACATGATCAAATCGGAGACGTTCTGAAAAAAGGGCAGTTCAAGAGTACTCTAAACCAACGAGAATGCATGCGAAGATTGATGAAAGCGGGAGAAGCGAAAGACGTATGTCAGGACCGTAGCAAGTGGAAGAAACTTGTCTCTGCCTATCCCGTTCGGAACAAGGCGTGAATATATACATACATACGTAATATATTATGGTATTTGTTCCATGCAGTCAAGAATGCATGTTCAACGGTAAACATTTTTTACAATAGTGTAATAAGCTTAATAAAATATTAAGCTAGCGGAAACCTCTAAATAAAATTCGGTCGTCTTCATCTTCTCTTATTTGATATGAAACACGTGCGATAAAATCTCAAGTGAGGTACAATACATCCAAACCAGATAACTAATAACTCGTATCTTGCACATCTTGTCGCTTCGGTTGAGATTCGGAACCTGTAACAGTACCGTAACCACAACAGATCTTTTGACTCAAATAAATTTTAGATATTACAGAACTAATGATGTTTTCTTCCTCAATTTTCTCAATCGACTCCCACGAGGAAAAATAGGAGTGGCAGATTTACTTACGCTGTCACCATAATAAACAAAGACATATTTTAATTTTAATTGGTATGAACATATTAAATATATATTGATTTAATTTACGCTTAACGAACTCGGTATTAACAAACGGCCGATGAAGGAAAATCCATCCGAATTAATAGAATCCAGGTCCCAATGACGTCCTCGTCACTAAGGAGCAGCATCACCAGCGGAAAGGTACCACCGATGCGCTCGCTTGGGCATAACATTTTAATAATACATACCGACTTGTTGGTGTCTATTTGGAGAAGCTTATGTGTGTGGCGAACTTAAATAAGCGGGCGCTGATGATGAATTTACAATCATTATGATAGCTGTCATTAAATATCTGCGACCCCCCCAACGCCAGCCATCCCATGCTGTCCCTCCGCGGAAAGGACTCTACCTATCCCTCTCTTTCTTGATGTGCCGGTACACGGACGCGCATTTAGACACGGGTCTTATCCCGCGTGAGCGTCAGGATCTACTAAAGTAATATTTTGGGTATAACAAAAATAACATACAAAGCGAACAAAGGTAACCAACATAAAACAAGGGATCAGCAAGTCTGGAGGGCTCTCGAAGTGAAGCTGACATAGCTCGTAGAACTGTGCGGAAGAAATGTCCCGGAGTAGTCTCATTGGCTTTGTTTATTTAGTAATTGGGGTTTTGGTGCGATTATCGCAGCTGCAGTGAAAAACTTCTTTTACTTAGCTATATGACGTAACGTATGAAATTTTTCATGTCCAATTCACCTTTGTTAAATTTATTCAATGCATGGTACGATTGTAATTACCATTTAATCGATACTCACATCGCCAACTCGATTAACCTTTGAACATGAAATACAATAATTTTCGGCATTTCTCATTTCTGTACCTGCTTACGAATCGGTCTCAGGCCATTAATACTTAACTAACCTGTTATCGAAAATAGACTTCGAAAGCGGTGTCAGACATCCCAAAACTATAACAGTCAACTAGTTCTATCGTTTTTGTTTCCAATATGCAATAAATAGGCAATAAGGTTGGCGCGCGCGCCGCCTCGGCGGGGGGCGCTGTTGGGACTTTAATTGTTTGTAATTAGGCACGATCTCGGCTTGCGTTTATTGGCTGTTTATTGCTTAATATGCTGCGAGAGACGGGCATGATATTGAGAAGTCTATTTTGTAGGAACATAATGGCCGTATAGAACGCCGACAGAGATTCTTCGGCTATTAGAGACCGTATTAATAAGTCGCGGATGGACACAGCGAGCAACGTTTACACAATCTTCGGATTGATGTGGAATTATGCGTGAGACAATGGTAATTTGGTTTAAGATTGTGTAAGTTGTTGTTAGGAATTCGTATTAATAATGAAAATCTTATAAGATAACTTCCGACATCTGTCTGCTTGTTTATCTGTCTAAACACTTTTCTCGGGAATAGCTTGACATGAAGGCATTGGTTTTGAATTTTGAAGTCAATGGCCCGATAGCCTTGTTCGCAATGAAATTATAATATATAAAATATTTAATTTAATAAATGCGCATTTGCACGCTAATTGATTCACAAAAAAAAATATAAAAACGATTTAACTTTGACTCATTAAAATCTAGATGGTAACTCTGGTACATTTAGATACCTAATCTTGAAATTTTGTACGATGGGAAATTGTAAGTAAAGCCACTAATTCTAAAATTTGATGTAAACAGAAACCATAGTAGATCGATAAACAAAAAGGCTGTCAATATCAAAAGCATGGTGTACTTACATGGTGAATTTACCACTTTTATTCAGCGGATAAAGGATAAGACATTGAAGAATATAATGAATGCATCAGATATGAAATAATAAAAGAAAATATTTTGAGGAAGTGAAGATTGCCAACCCGCACGGATTGGAGAGTCAAGTCGGACCCCTCCCGACTCCAAAGCTCTCGAGAGGAGGCCTTCGTCTAGAACGGGGACATTTGCACACTCCTTTACTTTACTACAAATATTTAATTTTAGTTTTTTTTATCACAATCTATTCTGGCCGCAAGCAGTTTAGCGTTTATTAAATATTTTCACAGCTACCACGTTGCCTTTAAATATTCTTAATTACTGACGCAGTCACTCAGTTAATTATGATCTACAAAAACTCATACTTTGCATTAGTAACATTATTCTCCCGAAAAAAAAATATTAAAATATATTTTAATCTTATCGGTGATATGAAAGATGATAATAATGCAGAAATGCGGGGAGTCATATTAAACTGGAGGATTATATTACAGAAAGGAACCTTACAGGTTGTATACTTTTTTTAATAAAGTTTTTGATTTCTCTCCTATAAATGTACCACTGGATAGATGCACGAGAAAAAGACATAATAACTATTAATTAGTGACTAAATACTTCCACGGTAGCCCAATCGTTAGAGGAACTGTCTTCGAATAAGAAGATTTGTGTTCGATCCTCTATGCGGAAGGCGCATACCAAAAAGTGTTACGTTATGTACGATTTGTATCGTTGGTTTGGACACTTAGAAGGCGACATGTTCACTACCTGTCACGATGTCCCAAATGAATAGCGGGAGGCAAAGTGCAAAAAACCAGACATTTGACCAATCAGTATTAGATAACGGTGATTGGGGTAGGAGGAGATCAGGAACATTTGGCAGGACTCATCACAGCTAAAAGGATTTTTCCACCTTTCGCCGCTTCGGCCTCAAAGTTGTGAGAAAAACAAAGTGTTTTTCTCACAACTGCCTGTGACACATAACAGTATAATTTTTTCCAAAAATTATATTACCGGTAGGTGCCTTGGTGACCGAGCTTTGTTCAGTGTAAAGATCGGCGCGTAGTGGAATCGGTATAATATGGCAGGCTATTGTCATTGCTAACGAAACGCTACGTTCTGAATATACTGGTACCTGAATATTCTAAGAGATGGCGTTTTTATTAATAATTATTATTTCTAGTTGAGTGATAGTGAATAAACTTGGTATTAAAAAAAATATCTAAATACCAAATGTAATCCAAATCGTTAGAGTCGTTTCCGCGTAAACAATTACATATATATTCAAGAATTACTCGTTTAAAGTATAGGATATATAGCCAGTTACATGTAACATTGGCCAGTTAAAGTGGAATAGAGAAGCCTCATCAGTGCCTCTCCCATTCAATTCTATACTGAAAACAAACACAATGATGCCGCCTGAACACCTCACTCACACAACGGCACTGAGTGTGAGTGACGACACTGTAAACAACCGCCGGCTCCGCCACGCCCAGCCACGCCTCGCTGCCGGCGCCCGTAACTGCGAACCCACCCGACAACTAGCTGCTTAAATTCAACTAAAACCAACCGTAATGCATAGAGGATAGAACTGATTTTTTAACGAATTTTTTACTTTATGGAATTTGCTCTCGATCTTTTAAGTATTTCTCGAGGTGTTGTTTGTTTTTCTTTTTATAGCGAATGTCAATGTGTCATCTTGAAAGATTCACTGAGATGCTACGAGTGGATTTAAGGATTAAGCATTCTAGCTTCTTATTAATGCAGGTAAACTACATATAGACCACTTTTATGGCTGGTCGCATCAATACGAAATAATATTCTACGCGTAGATAAAACGTAATCCGTAGTAAAAAGAGATGAAAATCGAGTGCTGCTAAAAATATTTGTAAGTTTTACACAGTTTGACTTTTTTCAGCATCAGATTCAATACCTCTTCATATATAAGCACTTACCATACCTCTCAACTATCACACATAAGATAATGTATTTCTATTTAGCACGACTCAGCGTAAAGAAATGGGCTTCCTTCTCCTAGAGAAAGAACATGACAGATGGCTAGCTTCATCGTCGGGTTTGTTTCCGGATCTTGACATGAGACTTTTAAAGCTTTCTTCCTTCGTCGCCTGTTAGGATATCCACACGGAAAATCGCTATTCATAATATAAAAAATGAGGTTTACGTGACACATTTTACAAAAATATTACTTAGGTGTATGTTTAAAATGAAGATTCAATAATACCAACCCATGTTGAATTTGAACTCAGAATCCGTTGCTCAACAGTCAGGTACGCTAACCGTTTAAACACGTGGTCGTCAAACAATAATGGTTATTGATTCAAGAATTAGACTACAAAGTATGTGACAAAATGGTTAGGAATTGGTGCAATCGCATCTTTCTCATATGCTATGCTCATGAGCCAGAGCAACCTTATAAAAAGTTTAGGCATATGAAACATGTCAATGTAAATATAACACAATACTTGACCGAAAAAAAATATGTTTTTAGCAAATGAAAACGTATCTTTTGTGCCATTAAAATTGCCAATTCAAACACCACACTTCAAAACTATATGTTCAAAAGGAACTTTCAGTTCGTTATCTATCAGCTTAATAGATCTTTACTACAATAACAATAGATTTGCATAACATAACAATTGAAGCCTTTATCCTTCTGTAGTGTTACCATTACTTTGATAACAATGGGATAGTCTGACCCAACTTGAAAATTTCATTAGGGATTTTTATTAGGAAATGGTCAAATGACGAGCTTATTATCCACAAACATCTTATTCAACTCTTTTTATAAAGGAAAGGTGAGTATCGAATAAGAATTCCGTTTCTATGTATTTGGAATACCAGGCAATCGTTCAGGCGATCTGCTAAATTCATTTTCGTTTCTGTTACAAATGGCCGGAATTCACTGTTGGTATCGTGACAGGATCGCGATATGTCAGAAAGTGCGCGTTGCTTTTTGCCAAGAACGCATTGTTTTTGTTCATTGCCATGTTTTACTGGCTTAGTATCGGACGGAATGCGCTCAAAACAGTCTAGTTATGAAATAAACATTTTATGATGTTGTTGTTTACATATCTGTTTCTATTAAGAATGCTTTTTTGATGTCTATGGTATTCTTATATTTTTTTTTGGTCATTGTGAAAAGTATTGATGTGACAAATTTTACGAAAGATTCCTATTGTATGAGTAATAACACTCTTAATAATCGTATTTCTAGGTAATATTATATCGTAAATGTGCTACTGCGGATGATGTTACTTAATACGAACTAATAACTTGAGAGCGAATGCTATTGATCAGCCTCCATGGTCTTAAATCCCCTTTACAATTGGTACTTAGATATATAACCACATATAAACCAATTCCCACAGAACAGTGAAGTGATTAGTATCGGTTTTGCGCTATTATAAATTTTAAGGGCTGAATTTACCACGTGCTCGGCGGTCATAGAAAACATCGTGAGGAACTGCATGTCACAGTAAATAATAATATTGTTTTGAGGAACTGCGAAGTCCGCCAAACCGCACTGGAGCAGCATGATGGACACTTCCCGGCTCACAAAACCCTCTCGGATATTTGAGAATGTGTTCTATGTCCAGGAGTAGACTAATTTCAGATTGATAAAGAAAAAATGGTCGAAATTGCACCGTTCCGAAGAGATAGTCCTATGATAACCCCAGTATAAAAATGTTTACAAATTCATACAATAACCTGGTATAGTTTTCAGAATAAGAGGCACTGTATTATGATATATTTTAATCCATATCCGTGTTTTGATAGATAGATTGTTTTATATTTTGGGTAAAATCTTAGTTTTTGTTGTTCATGTTTATTCTGCTCTGTCATGCCGTTTTGTTTCATGTTTCACATAGATTAAGTATTTTGATCAGTCTACGGATACTGGTTAAAGTCCTTCGCAACAAACTCAATAGAACTGTCGTTGATAAAGCACATCTGCAAAATCCCACCTCGCTCCCGTAGTGTGGGCAACCGCAAATTGACGGATGACCCCCGTCACCGGTGAAAAAAACCCGAGAGCGATGCGTGAATGGTGTGAAGCTCTCCAATATCCTGGGGCCGCGTGGCCCCCGCTGCGCTTTTGTAATACGGTGCCCGCTGCTCACCTCGCTGACACACACGTTATTTATCTCCGACGCTTTTGTTGCACAGTTGGTTTTGAAACCTTAAAACGTCCGATCGAAGGGCGTTCGCGCGAAAACAAACAAGTATACCACTCGAGTCAATTTGAACGAAAACTGAAGTGTACCGGGAGTGTTGGTTTTTGGCCCATAATTTTACGAAAATCTGCCTTCGAGAATAAAGCATGCAAGGAGCTCGCATTTGGCAAGATTGCCGACTGTTATGGTAATTCAACGGGGGAAATGTTACTCGTTTGTATCGTATTGTGTAGGAAAATGATTTGTTCGTGTTTATACCTACGCGGAAACACTTCATGTGTTTTTCTCCGTACATCTTTTAGAATATATAGAATTACTTTGATCATTATTTAAATATAATAGTAGACACTGTCCTGTTCACATATTTTGATATGTTACATTAAACATACTGTAACACTTAATTTGTCACCAAAACTTAAATTTCATTTGTTTTTTTTTGAGATTACGTTACTGTATACCATTCGGGTATACGTGCAGAATGGTTTTAAATTAAAAAATTACCACATGGTTTTACTGAATATTTTGGCGAGTTTGGTAACTCTGTTTGCAATCAGATACATGAAATACACATACCATTAAATCGATCGTTTGAAGCTAATCTAATCAACGTTGTACTTATATGCCGCTGCTACTAGCCCTACGTTCGTACTCGCTTTTTCTAGCTTTCTTTGTAATAGCGGGCACTAGCTTTTGTGTTTTTCATTCTGATTATTAAATTGAAAACTAAAATTAACTGTAATAATAATTTTATGTAGGTACTTTCTGTGATGTCAATCAAATGGGATAGCCTACTTAGTAGTAGTGAAACCACCATAAGCTATTCTCGAGCTGTACGTACGAACTACAACCATGAATTAATTTATTAATTTATATACATATACAGCGATTTTAAAGCAATATCATACATAAATGAAACATTCGACTAAAATTTTGTAAATTCACGCAACGGTCCGTAAAATAAAATCAACACATTACGCACTAAATACTGTTCCTTAAAATTCATGAATAGCTACGCAGCGGGCGCAGCGACCGCGCACCCACCGAAGTTAATCTCCCAAATACATTTATCATGTTCGAACGATAAAAATGCCATTCAGATCCGTCACACAATAAGATACAAGCTCTCCTTACCTGATATGAAGCCGAAAGTCAATTATATTCAAATATAAATCCGATTTGCGAACATAAGTCCGGGACAATGACGTGGGCCGGCGCCGCGATGCCACCTTTTCGTGTACCCACTTGATAATAGGCGGGAACAATGCCCAGTTAAGTTGCTCACAATGCGGAACCATGCCCGTGCCTTCTGTACGCCCCTATGTTATTTTCATGTGGTGTCTGGGGACTATATGAAAATTGTCGCCTTTTGTCAAACTGCTAATGATTTTTTTTTTAATATGTATATTACTATCTTAATTTTACCGAATGGTTAATTTATATTGCACATAGACCTTTCCCAAAGATCACCACAAAGCACTTTGTATTTGTTGTTGCATTCAACCAGATTTGAACGTTGAAATCAAACCGAACAACACACCGAAAACACTAACTGTTATAACTAGTACAGACTCTGGACCGATATACATTATGAATTTGTATTTTTTTTATTGGATAGGGGCATCTGCAAACGTGCTAACAGTCCACCTGTTGGTAAGTAGCTACTGCACCCAATGGATACCGGCAAACAACTCCAATGTAAGAAAGTTATAGATCCCTGAGGATTAGCATGAAATGCCACACAGCCGGTAATTATACTTGCTCTCCATATCTCCCAGTCCGGAACACAACGGCAACCGCACTTCTGTTTGGAGGCTGAAATGGGTAAGAGTTAAGAAATAGTACGTAATAGATAATATTTTCATCGAAAATTTAGCTTAAAAATTTTAGGCTGCATAATTCAGTGCAAATTTAATAAAAACACCTTAGAAACAGATTGCTATTTTATATAATAAGGCATCGATAAACTACTGGAATATTGCAATGGAAGTACAATGAAAAAATTATCTGAATAAGAACTATAATTTTACTATCATCTATATATCCCCCACTCACGCCTGTAACCCATAAAGATAGGCAGATATTATGGATTTTCATTCGTCAACTCTTTTTGTATTTAAAACTTTTTGTTTGACACGACTCAGCGAGCGTGAGCTCCAGCAACCTACTTTTCACCTATTTAGGGGAAAAAACGTGACAAGTGACGAGTCTCGTCAACTTCAAAGCAAGGAAAGGGTGGCAGATTCTTACGTCGCCATCATACGGGATCGTTTAATGAGCCGTATTCTTTATAGACACTGAGGAACACTCGTGATGATCGAAAAAATACAAATTACTAATCTTCATGTTTAATATATATTTTTTTAAACATTAACCTTCCACTGTAGGAATTTGTCCTGTGTTGCGGAGGCAGTTTATGTAATTAGTTTTATCGTTACAGAATCCAAGCTTAGAATTAAAAATTTGCCAAAGGGCAACATTTTGAATGGAGACCTTAAAAATATTTTAGTTCAAATAATTCGCAATACAATGTGGTTGGGTCCTTTTTGTTTGTTATGCTGTCAGTGCAGCAAAGCTTGATCGGTTGTAAAAACAGATAGTGCATTCCATTACGCAAGCATCAAAACAAAAGTTTTAAGTGTCAGCTGTTAATTGTATAAATAACTTGAATAAAAATTCATTAAACTAAGTTTTTAGACAATATGGAGCGATATAAATAAACAATGCCGGCAGGTGCATAATAATGTCATCCCGAATTCTTTGGTTAAAAATGGAAGGTATACAAATAATGTATGCACAAAAAAAAAGGAGATTTAAAAAATGAGGAGAGTTAGAAACTATATAGTATAGTACTAATACTACATAGCTAGTTGGTAGAATTACCGTTATCTAAGAGCCGGTTTCAAGAGGAAAGAAAGCCAATATAATTATACAGGCTGTGAGGCATTCCATATATTTTTTTATGTCATCGTTAGGCTTACGTTAGACCGCTATCTCACCAAGCGACGTCATCGCTTATCATCAATAAGCGACGATGTGAGCGAAGATGCAGCACGCTTGGCTACGAGGTAACTATTTACTCTCCACTTCACCACCGACGCCGGCAGAGAATTCCACTCCTTAGCCGTCCGCATGGTGAAGGTCGAAGCGAAACGCTTAGCGCTCAGGGATGCTGTAAGCTTCTTCGATCGAAGTAGTATTTCCTTTACTTGCCATAAAGTGGGCTGTTAGCTCGTTAGTCACTTGTATATAATCAACGGTTAGATGAAAAGACTGAAACGAAAACATGTTATTTGAGCTATCTATCTACTTACTACTACTAACACTTTCGTAGATGCGTTGATGCCTTAGCCACAACAGAGCCCTTATCCGCTATTCCACAAATAACTCACAAAAATTCCATGTGACATGATTCCCTGATAAAAATGTTGTGTTATTTTTTAACATGGTTTAGTTTATCTAAGACAAGGTTACCAATAACCGTTTCGGATGTTAAAAGTAACACATTTTATCGAGGATCAGAAGTCCACATGGATTTTTTGTGGCATAGCAGATACGGGCCCAGTAATTTATTATTATTCAACTAGTTGAAATGAAACGGATTTCGATTAAAGCAAAAAAAGCTTGTTACAATTTTTATAAGCCACGTTTGTTCTCGCTTACATAGAAGTAAAAGAATATTCCCCACGTTATTTGTGAAGGTCTAAACATTAACCATAAACCACATGGGGTTCTCATGGGGTACTGTGGTTATTTATTGTTAAAACATTAGTATAACTAACAAAATATTGCAATTTATATAAAACGTAATCTATATACGCCTGATATTAAGCATTACCAAAGAATTGCAAGCACCTTGTGTATGGATCTAATTCCAAAAGTCTTAAGGAGGCGTATGACCGCAATAGAAGCATAACCGCAACGATGATTAAAGTATTTTAGGTCACAAGTATAGTAGGCTTAGTCACAATATTCCTCATCAGTGCCCTGCTGGACGAAATCACAACACTGAACGTTTGGGTTAACGATTGCAGTACACGACGGCTTGTAGTTTAGATGTATTTGTACGTGGTGGAGCCAAGCGGTAGCTTTTGTTACTGCTCAAACGGGCCGGTTTGACCGGGGTAGTGCCAAGTCCTCGCACAATACCGGCTTGAAGTAGAGCGTCTTGTGCTTCTGCGCATCGTTCGGTGAGCGAGCGTGGGCCTTCGGCTACCTCCCTCCCTCCTCCCCCCGCCTCCATCCTTCCTCCCATTCCCCAAATATCCTCAAAGGGCGACAACGCACCTGCAGCTCCTTTGATGTTGCAGATGTACGTGTGCGACGGTAATCACTTACCATCAGCTGAGCAGCTTGCTTGTTTGCTCCCTATCCCAAATTAAAAAAAAATGTAGGTCTGAATGATATTGGTCCAAAGTTTTTGACATGATTAGTTGGCTGCGGTCTATGACATTGTTCTGAAATTCCTTACACCACACAGTCACACTATGATTAAAAAATAAGGGCAACCGAATTTTCGCCTAAGTTAAATATTGTTCCTATGGAACCAGTGATCGAGACAAAAACTTTCCTTTGTCCAATTCCTGGTGTAGTCGACCTCTTAGGCCTTTTTCATTTAAATCCGTTGTGTTCTTTGGGCGTGATTAAATGATACACATCTCAACATACTTACTTTCACATAATAGCATAATATTAGTATGATAGAATTGTCATACTAATGTTATATAATACATATAACAAATCTACCGCTGTAAATGGGTCTCACCAAAGATTTTCACAAAGCACGTTCCTCAAGCCGCATCTATCAACTTCACGCATTGATTCTTAACGTTTTGAAACAATAGAAATGTTGTTATTATGGAATGTGTTAATCTACTGGTAGACACTCCATCTTGTGTGAGCTCTTCCTACACTGTGTTTGTACGAATTTGCCATTTGAGAACCTTTCTTCTTTTAAGATATAAAGATAAATAATATCAAAAAAAAAAGATTAATAATTTATGACGGCTCGGTGGCGTAGTGGTTAAGCGTTTAGCTGCGGCGCTGCGGGTCGCGGGTTCGATTCCCGCACGGGACTAGTATCTGTATGGAACACAAATAATAGTTCCCGGTCTGGGTGTTTGTCCATGTGTAATTCGTGTATGTAAACTGCCTCCGCGACACAGGAGAAATTCCTACAGCGGAAGGTAACGTTTTTACAAATTAAAAAAAAAAAAAATTATTATATATATTGTATAAAATAATTCAACAAGCATACACAACCTTCTTGCATGCGGTTTTTAAAAAGCACAAATGGTTCGCCATAAAAATGATATTATCAAGTCTCGAACTGTAAATTTTTCCGCCAAATCGTTACATTAAGGACTATAATTTGAATAACATTTTTGCTAAAGTTACTGGACAGAAAATTGAAATGAAATGTACACATCATATTCGACTGCAGATTGTTTCAACCAACCCCTCTATGTGTAACGTGTCACGCCCGCCCAATCATCGTACAATGTACGCTTCGTGACGCACCGCGTCTCGCTTACGATTCTATTCACATTCGTCCGTTGCCGGCTTTGTCAACGTTTATTAGATATCAATGACGCCACAGAAAGGGATTTTGCGGCGATGTATCATATTCCTATCTTTTGAGTATTGAAGTTTGGGAGATGTTGTGATTGTGTGTTAAACCGCCAGTGGCGTCAAGCCGTATCGATTGCTCGATACTCGTCCGTATAACAGTTAAATTCTAAAGATTTTATTATTGTTATCATTGAGATATTTTTTGTATCAATTGAATTTTATGGAATATCTTTTAGAGTTCCTTGACTGCAGCGCGAAACGAATCCGTAAGATTTTGCGTCTGTCATGTCAGATTTTTGCAAATACTGTGTAACTGTGAAAGTTGGCATCGCAATCATCATCATCATTTCAGCCTATCAGAAGTCCACTGCTGAACATAGGCCTCCCCCAAAGATTGCCACGAAGCTCGGTCCTGAGCCACCTGCATCCATCGACTTCCCGCAACACTGCGCAGGTCGTCACTCCATCTTGTGGGGGGTCGTCCTACACTGCGTTTGCCTGTACGTGGCTGCCACTCGAGAACCTTTTTTCCCCAACGGTTGTCAGTTCTGCGAGCTATGTGGCCGGCATATACTGCCGCAATACTCATTTCTATCTGTATTTAATACCAATTTTTTTTTATGTATGTATTACGCGTTATTTCATTATACCATATGTAATATTTGAAAGGATTTATAGATACGGATATTGACGGATCTTTATGGTAAAGGTTCTCTATGATTCCGATTGTAAAAGTTTGTATGTTTGTCGTTCAATCACGTTTAAAGGGTTAAAGTCACGGATATGAACGACGACGAGGATACTTCATAGGAAAAAAGTTGGTGATCAAGCAAGTGAAGCCGCGGGCAGTCGCTAGTACTTCATGTTTTGCATTTGATGTCATTTTAAGATAATCATATTACAATAACCTTTTGTTATTTTGATTTAGTTGCCTATTTTTTAATTTCTTGTAAAATATATGTCGTTAGAGATGTTTCATTGAATTTTCTATATTTGTTTATTTAAAGTTCCAAGTATTATAGATTTCTTTGTAATAAATTTCATCGTTTTATTTCTACATGCTGATGAGCGGTTCGCTTAATTTAAACATTTATTAAGATATTTATTGAGCTAGAACCCTAAATTTGATCGTAGTAGCTAGTTTAATTGCATAATAGTTTTTATGAAAACGACAACCAACAGCCTTTCATGGAAATTTAGCACACACACCACCCAGCGAAGGCGGGTTGAGTTAAGCGTCACTAATCTAACTTTAGTGTTCATCTTCTTTTTTAACAGTTTATGGCCCACGTAGTTTACTTGGCTATTTAGAAACTATTGTCAGTCATTGGTCTGTATATTTTCTGAGCGGTTTTGATATATATATATATATATATATATATATATATATATTCCGTAGTCTGTCGGAAGCCACTACTACTTCCGTTGCTTTATAGAGAAAAGTTGGCGTATATTCCTCTTAACACAAATACTTTCCTAAATAATAAATACTTACGAACGATTGGTATTACTCTATGCTGACGAAGTAAAGCTCAGTGGTGGATAGTTTTTAAAAGGTTTAAACTTCACAGTGGATATTAATTATACAATTTTCTTTGTGAAACTGGTTAGCGCTTTGTAGTACATAATAGTTCAGCAGCTAACTACTAATTGTTTTTATATAAATATTGGTTATTAATATAATTTGTCGTTTTAATATTTTTTGGTTATATATATTTTGATACTAATGAGATACTTCGAAGATTACAGTAAGGTAAAGCCTGACGACTGCTCGCGAATTTATACATGGTACCGACAGAATAAAAGCGCTGTAGTTGTGGTAACATTACTAAAGCATTATGCTGAGTCGAATGCATTTTATGTGACCATAAATGTATTGTTTTGATTAATTGGATATCATATGGCTAACAATGTTGTGGCGAGATAAATACAGTCATTTTGTTTATGTGTCCAAAACCGTGAAACTGGGTCGTAGTAATATTTACCAAAATATCAGGTAGAGATGCTACAACAGTCGTTAACAAATGTGCCGGACAAAAAGGTGCTATGCATTAGCATAATTTCAAGCAAAAAGCAGAATAAACAAACCCTTCTAAATGACGCGTTAAATACAGTCAAACAACGTCATTATGCGCGAGTAGCTCTGCCAGCATCGGGTGCGAGAGATGTGTCAAAAAAAGGACATACGTCAAGCGAAGATCGGGACAATGCGGCCACCGGAGCGCCTTTATGTGTCCCCTCAATGGGACTCTTAAGAAATTTGTTACGAAAATTTTGATAGGTACCACATGGGGCGGCAATGTCACCAGGTGGGACGGGACGTGTCCTATCAGCTCAGTAGTCGCGTCGCAGTAATTAAGTTTTTTTTATTAATGAATAAATGGTTTGCAAGTTTTTTATTGCATATTATGTTCTGTGTGCTATTTGTATTGTCCATAGGCCGGTCAGCTGTATTTTCTCTTTTTTTTGGTGAATTATTGGTTTTCATATTGTCAAAATATATATACACAAAATATATATAATTACTATTTAGTCTTATTCATAAATGTAATTCATATTTCGATAGGGATAAAACTTTCAAGCGCATAGACAATCAACCAATATTAAAAAGCTGGGTCTAAATACTGCTATCCATATTATTCCAATGAGATGCTGAAATTTGCCAACCCCTGTGGCAACTACTGGGGCGTTACATGCATGTGGTTGCTTGACGGGTGTTCGCAGTATATTTATTGCTTACAAAACGCTGTAAATTTGTTTAGGGGTGTCAGTACTAGCGTTAATATTGTCCCTTATTGTGAGTTCGTTCTAGCCCGGTGCTGCATCCCGTCACAGTATGAATTAGACGCGGTTGTTGTGGAGCGGGGATTGAGTTGAGATTTATTATGGGACTATGAAGTAGATCCTTTGATAGCGAAATGATATAGTCACTACATATTTTCTAATAAAAAAAAACAAACTCTTTTATTGTGCACTCTTACCTTTAGAAAACTATCGCAGTGAAGGTTATGCTTTTATGTTAACAGGAGTGGTTGTTTAATTATTATTAGTGTATGATTCTGCGCGTGCATGTTCATTGTGATAGAGTCTGACCAGGGGGCATGTTTTCAGTTGTATCAAAAGTCTAGTTGCGTCAACTGCACAGGTTAAATGGATAATGGAATTTTTTTGAAACATAAGAAATTTTTATATTACGTCCGAAAACTTGTATTTATTTCTATAATTTTCTAATAATTTTATTAAAACTGTACGACCAAAATTTGATCGAAAGCATTGTTACACTAGAAACGTAGTGCTACAAGTTTGATGCGTACTTCTTTCAAACATAAAATACATTTAAAAAATTAACTGATACTGATAAATGCAGTGTGTGGAACAAAATAAATTGACAGTTATTTCAGACACGTCATATATATTTGACTAAATCAATTTGGCCAACGTTTGATTATCGCGACAAGCAAATCTAAGGGGGTGTTGTGTTTGCGTAACATCTCTATTAGATTATCCACCGCACCCCCTTCTCCAGCACCCCCCGCACTCGTTGACAGCGGACAATCAAATCAAATAAACAGTCTCACGCCCTGGCTTGGTCCGCGAAACACATGTAGCGCAGCGGAATTATTGTTAAACTAATTTCGTTATGCACTGCGGTTATATGTAACTTTGTAGCGGGATTTAAATTTAATGTAGCTGTGAAAGATTTACTAGTCTTTGCATTTAGTAATACACTTGCAAAACAAACACAATGAAGTGTAGGGGCTTTGTTTCGTAATTCGCTTTTGTTAAATAATTTCTGTAAATTTTTTTTAGTGGGTTATATTTTTATGTTAATTGCATAGATATTTTTTTTTAAATAGGTTATGCTAAGTTATAAGACCAAAAATGTTTCATCATAATCTTGGGGATTACGAATACTTTAAATTGTTTATATAAGTGCAAGATTCTGCGTGTCGTACTAATAACCTAACATCAGACTAATTCTGTGCTCCTTCGGCACTATTTTCAATAAAAAACGACGGGAAAGACTTACTTTTAAAGCAATGTCGTCACATCAATTTGATTTTGGTATTCCTAGAACTTAAATATTTCTTTCTACTACAATAGTCCTTCGTACTAATATTCCTTTTTTCGGTCCGCCCCAATAGTAAGTAGCGTCTGCAGCCCGTGGAAACCTGCAAACAACTACTCGAAGAAGGTTACAGATGCGTTGTCCCACCTGAGGACTAAGAAAGAATGCCTCAGAACCAGTAATTATACTGGCTCTCTATACCTTACGAACTGGAACACATAGGTTGTAGCACTCTTGCTTGGCGGGAGAAATGGGTAGGGGAGTGGTAGCTACCCAGACGACACCTGGGTGGAGATGCAGCCTCCCATCTAGTAACTATAGGTTGTATATTGATCTGTGTTTGCGTCCTAAGAGTCTAGTAACTATTTCTTCTCACGGTTGACACTAATCGCGCAATTATCATCTTTATTATACCCGATTTTTTTTTAAATCGTAGTCTACCAGCATCGTCTAAGTTGGTGCGGTACTAATACTCCGATTGGGAGAAGTGTATGTCCTCTGGACTATGGTTGTTAAAGAAGATTGTTAGTGTACACTGAATATTTCCATTATCATTACAATGCTCACAGGTCGCTACCACAGATTATCGCAATGTACGCCCCTGGGCTACTTAGATAATTTTTTTTGTTTACTCTTTTATAAGTTATACGGGGCCTTTATCTTCCGGGATAAGGGAGTCCCTGCGTTACTTAACATCTACTTAAAATCAAAATATTATTAAACTTATTTTAAATAAGCGAAAGAATCATTGGTGAAAAATCATATTTTCCACTATAAATTATGCTGGTTCCTGTTGGTTCTGCTAGATACATTATTTTTTTCAACAGACGATACGATATTCTATCTCTGCGGAGAGATATCACCACTACGGTAAATACAGAAATGCTTTTTGAGAATTAGTTTAGCCAATCTTTGTAATTTCTACGACCACCTTAACTGCATATTCAGATAATCTTGTTGAGGAATTTGTTACGTAGAAACTTAATATAACTATAACTTGCTGAACGACGTTTAGATTTCTCATACCCCTCGGATGTGACTACTGGCAACTAAATAAAAATTTGTATCGTTAGATTCCATGAGATACTAGTGTGGGACACTGCGCGAACGAAATTTATTCATCTGTTCTTTCTTGGTAAAATCTTTTACTCATATATACCTTACCTTATAAGTACCTACTTATATCTGTAAGTAGGTACTCCAAGGTTCTCAAAGAGATTTCCCTAGTTAAATACAAACACATGTACAATTTCAGAATCTTCTTCAAATAAGCATAAGAAAATATTGATACATTACGGATGTTTTAGTTTTGTTTTTTTATTATTACTACTGAAAGGTTTCGAAAATTTTATTCGGCCAGAAATACGATTAAATTACATATACCCAGGTACTCATTTATCTTATCGCAGTATTGTAAATTTGTTAATTGTGCAATTAACTGTAAACACATTTAATATACGAGCCGTGGTAGCCTAGTGGTCAAGGCGCTCGCTTTAGTTTCATAGAGCGCGAGAGACGTGGGTTCGATTGCCGGTGCAGGCACCACTTAAAATTGTTAATAGGAATTTGAAGTGCTGTATTTATCACGTGTTCGGCGTTGAAGGAAAACAGGAAACCTGCACGTCAGAGAAAACATTTAATTACGAGGATGTGTGAAGCCCTCCAACCCGCACCGGTTTCAAAACCCTCTTAAGTATTTGAGAGGGAGGCATTTGCTCAGCAGTGGGCACTTACAGGCTGGCAGACTGTTTTTCACATCTATTATCATACTTACAGACGGAGCACCGCACTTGTTGCGCGTGCGGGGAGGCGATCGCAGACCGGTTCCTGCTGGAGGTTGGCGGCGGTGCCTGGCACACCGCTTGCCTGCGATGCTGCGTCTGCGCCGTGCAACTCGACCGACACCCGTCCTGCTTCCTGCGAGACAGACAAGTCTACTGCAAGCAGGACTACGCCAAGTGAGTCGTTGTTGTTTTTAATACGTGGTTGGATAATGCGCTAGTCTGTCACACCTTCTGTAACACACAACAACATTTTAAACGACGCACTTTTAGTAGCTTTTAATGTATTTATTACGTTCTCTTAGGTTATTTATAAGACGGAGAGGAATTGTGTAAAACACCTTCCAATGATAAATATAACTTCTCACTGAACCTTGCCACACTTTGCTTTGCCTTTTTTTGTAAATAAAAAAAACCTAATATATTTTTTATATTCTCAACCTTTCCAGTAATCTGTTGAACATAATCCATGAATTTGAGCTCAGTTGAGTATTATAAATGGTATATCAAGTCTACAAAAGACATACAGACAACTTATTATTTAAGAAGACATAATTACTTATAAACTAATTATAACATGTATATTTAGATAATCATAGCAATCATTTTCACTTTTACCATCTCATTTATTTTATCGCCGTACTATTCCAAAAAGCTACAAAATTTATTTAATTTTTACCACTGAGTAGTAATAGTAGTAGTAATTCCTCGCCAAGATTTTTGTTGAAAAATATTACAGTAAAACTACTTGTAAAGAACAATATATCTTGACTTGACTATTTTAAGACAAATAATTCTTCTGCGTATTTAACAACCTGTATGTAGCAACTAAACAAAAGCCCGTTCCATGGGAGAACTTTTCGTAATTACCACGCTTCGCCAGCGGGTTAGTGATGGTAAAACTCGAGGAGTCGCAAGGGAAAAGTATTGGTATTACGATGTACCAATAACCCAATACTTTTCCGCAACCCTCGAGGCTCATATAGTTTTATCACAGTCATTACAATAATACATATCGTGATCGTAATGTACTACAAAGTTATTTTCGAATGAATAATCAACTGCAAAATGTCATATGACATCTATATGATAAGTTAACAAACAAGATTCACATTCCAAATTTACAATGTTGAGAATGTCAGGTCAAATGTCTGCATAATATTTATCTTTAAACTTTTTAGTTTGTTGCCAAAGAGGTTATCTACACGACATAATTTTATCAACTTTAGCAACAGAGGCATGGTTATGAGTGAAATGTACCGAAGATAACAGGAAGATTAACTATATCACAATAAAGGAACATTCATAAGAATTCATGTTAACTAAGAAACAAATATATTATACGAAAAATGTTTTACATTCTATGATGATAAACAAGATTCAAGCAAACATACATTCCTACATGCCTACATACATTCTTTTATTCTTTTACATACAGTTTATTAAACCTAGCTGCGTAATTTGAATGCGCGGTGATCCCGTGTGGGAGGGTTGAACACATTTCAGGTTGAGCCACTGATTGTGCATTGTCGTCGCTTCACACTGGACAATGAAAGTAATAATAGAACAAAGTTTTTTAAAGTCGGACATCCCGTGTCACGTTTAAATTTTCCTCTTTTTAAAAAAAAACATTTGTTAAATGTTTTTTTTTTAAAGATTGTTTTAAATTAATATATATTTATATTTCTATGGTAACTGAATAGTGATTAGAATATACCTACAGGGAAATTTAATCAGACGTACAAATAATGTTTATTTTCAAACTAAAAATTCTAATTATCATGTTACCAAGAACGCTGGCGTCATTTCCACGCTGAATGGTTAATATAAAATATTTTAAATAAACATTCACGGATCATGTACAAACGTATTATATAGACACGTATCTAAAGTAACTAGTCTAGCTATAAATAATTTTGTAATCTAAAAAGTAATTTTATATTTCTTCGTCATTCGAATTTGGAATGCGTTTATTCTTCGATATCACATATTATTCACTGTGGTTGCTAAATAAGATTATGTAATGTAGCGCAAAATAAAATTAAATTGCAATGATTGCTTTGCGCAAAGGCAATCTGACCATTAGTCGTAGATTTGTAAATCGGACTATATACAGGTACACCAATAATTCCTCTATCCAAGACCATGGAATATCGGTGGCGACCCGGTACTGTTAGAAACTGATGGGCTGTGAAATCTGTGCAAGCCAGAGTTCGACGAAACCCCTTAAGGAAACAAGAAATATTATCATGTGAAATAAAGATTTCCACTAGGACCCCGCGAATTATAAAACAAAATCTGAAGGTTGGTGCTTACCATCAATACACAGGGCATGCCCTAAATCACTCTCTGAATCTTAACAGTGTGGATCTACCAACTTGCTGTCTGATACGCTCGTGGAAGACATAGAAATGTGCTATTTACAGAAAAAAGATTACGATTGATGAGCACTACAACAAGCAAAATAATGTTACGAATGCCCGATAAAGTCTTGTTAACTATTACTTCGAATGAAAAGTCAAGAAAAAGAATATTTTATAAATTGTCAGCGATGTTAACGAAACTCATTAGTAGGATCACGAAACTCTAAATAAGGATGACTTAGCAATGGTTCAAATATAAGCTTTTTTTTCGGTTTATTTGAAAATAAAAAGACGTAACCAGTGTAGGAAGAGACAGAGAATTGGTTGAACAGCAAAACCCGTAGAAGATTACGTGTAAGGGAGAGCGACAGAGGCTGAACTCTCCATGAAGTCAGTGTTTAAATCGATAGATTCATGACCAGATAGATTAAAGATGCAGATTAAATATTAAACATAAAATATAAATTTATTAACTTAAATATTACAGTATTTGTGATGCTGCACTTGATCTCTTATCGTCATGTATCTCAAACCGAGAGCCATAGGTTGCCGTCAACGATGTAGTGTCATTGGGACGTGTGATTAAAGTGGGTATTCCTCAGGGATCGGTACTTGGCCCTTTTTTGATCTTCCTTGTATGGTGCAATAAAAGTTTAGTGATAGTCGCAGTTCTGTTTGCTCATGATACCTCAATGTTATTGAAAGTTAAAAGAAACGACTTGTCATGGGAACGGCCTTTCCAAATACTGCATATTCCTGAAGAAATTGTTGAGGGAGAGGGTTCTAAATTTAGATTGACTAAAACTGGAAAGTCTTTTGTAAGTAAATGCATATAAAATGTAAGTAAATGCAGAGATAATGTAGCAACAATCTGATATAAAATTTAAACAACTTATAAAATAGTGAGTACAATGATATGAACAAATAACTCTTATCCTACACTTGCAATAACTTTTATTCTGCACAAAAAAATGTTAATATACATTTGACATTGTACCAGGCCACGTAGAAAGATTCGTGAATTTTTTTTTGATAAATACTATTGTGTAAAGTCAAAAAATGAATGTTCCCATTAAAAGTTTCTCCCTATATTTTTGACGAGCTGCATTTAAATATCGTGTTTTATTGAAAAATGGATCTGCGTCGGGAATTTGGGCATTTTCGCGAGATGAATTTTTACGATTTCAAATGTCGCCTTAAAACCGAACGAATCGTTTGGTAGATTCCTAATGGTTTTATGTATAAAGGCCCTTGTAAGGCAAACATGTACCGCTGGCATAACAAATTTCAGGACGGACGACTAACTTTGAAGCTGAGGACGGTTGTTAAGGAAGGCAATGTTGCATTTTTCACTGCAAGCAGTGAAAAATGTTACGGAAGAGAATAGGCTGATTGCATCGGGATTTTACACGACACCACCTTCGTATATAGAAGAAGTATGCCCGCGTGGAAAGGTGCGTTTGTTACATTACTAAATTTGAAGCAAGCACGTCTCGACGTTTTACGACATTATCACAGGTGAAGATTCTTGGATTTATCAAAACAATCCAGAAAAAAAGCGCCAGTCAACGGTTTGGCTGTTTCAAAACGAACCCACGCCTACCAAAGTGAAGCAGTCGAGAAGCAAAGGGAATATTTTCATCGAAAGTTTTTCACCTTGATGGGGCCATCTGTATGAATTATTTTACGAAATCGAAGTAGCATTGCAGACTTATGTTTCACCATGAGAACGCACCCGCGCACTCAGTCCTTAAAACGTGGGACTTCCTGGACAGCGTTTAAACTTTTGGGTCACCCGCCTCACATCCCTGATATGGTACTGTGTGACTTCTTTTTATTCTCTAAAATAAATAAAATCCTAAGAGTTTTAGTTTTTGTCGCTAGAAGATGCGTTAGCGGTATTCCAGGTGGCCGTAGAAAAAGTCAGAGGCAGAATGGAAAAAGTGTTTCCATAATTGGTTATGGGCATGTAGTTTTGTATAGATGCTGGTGGCGAGTTCTTTGAAAAGATCTAATAAATCAAAAATTTAAAAAAATTTATAATCTTTAACTTTAGTTTCTGCGTTTTTTTGATTGATTCTATTATAATTGATTTTATATATGTTATAGATGAGAAAATACCATGCTACGAATTTAAAAAAAAAGTGTTTCTTGCCGGCTCTTCTCTGAGAAAGTCTTGTTTTGCGAACCGGTGTAGATTTTAAAGTTCATAAGAACTTAAGACATGCTTAAATTGAATATAAAAGTTATGAATTTGACTTTGATATCAAAGCCAAAGGCGGCTACTTTGAATAAAATTGTTTTTAATTAATCGCTAAGACTTCGATAAATATGAAGACATAAGTTTTATTAGTATTACATTGCTTCTTAAAAAAGATATGCATTTTAATGTGTTACAGCTTATGACCATACTAGGTATATTACTAAATACTTGGGATGCCGGGAAAAGCCGGATTGATATGCTAGTTATTATTATATATTGCACACTTTTATAAAGTATTACAAACATAAACCATTAAATTGAAAATGAAATCGCATGACGAGGCTTACAAATATTATTGATTCAATGTAAATGTACGTGTATTTCTTTATAAATACTTTTCTACAGACTTGTTAGCATCAAGGTACGATTATATAATAGTTTTAGATATGAACTTATTTAAAAAGGAATCGAATTTATTAAAAAATTTTTACTAAGTTGAATATATTTATGAATATGTCCAATTATAAAATTAATTCATTTAATTTTCTCTATAGAGACTTAAATGTCAATCTAATATGTCTGGAATGATGTTTTTAAATAGAAATATATAGAAAATTTAATTCCAAATCTTGTGCGATACTTGCAATCAAATTTATTAGTATACTTCAACGCAAAGCAAATAATTAAAATATAAAGGTATCCCATAATCTCACATAATCGTATAGGTATCAAAATATATATCACAAAATATGAATGTTGATTAATGAAATATACTTGTCCATCGAAACCATATTCATAACTATGTATTCAAAGATTGTTCACAGGCAACATTACGGACCGGAATATTATTCTCGTACATAGATTTAAAAAAAATGTCTTAAAGAAACAATTTCACATTCCCTCGTCATATGATCGTTTAGTCGGTCCGCATTAATTCCTTTACAATACACTGCCTGCGTCCAATTAACCTTCGACGTATTAGAAATATTCATAGTCATAGTTATTTTCCAAGTCATTCGTGGTAGTATAAGGCGGTGGAATTTGGGAGTGTCCGAGATGGTTGCATTGGCCGCACGGAGATGATGCGTTTATGTTGGTCGGTTAATAGGTGGTATGTGTGGTAGAATGATGGCTGGGTAGGCGGCCCGGTGTGCAGGTGACCTGTGACCCGCACGCTGTGTGGCCGGAAAGAGCATAATCCACGTCATCGCACCGGTCACTTTCAATCGATCCCGGGTACAAGATATCTTGTAATTAATATTACGGACAATTGGTAATTTTGAAGACTATTCGGAAATAGTGACTAAAATGACAATATTTACTTTTTACATTAAGTTCAAATATTTTTTTTTTATATTCAATACGAATAATAACGTGGATATACCTTCATTATGAAATCATATTTTACTGTTTTTACATTTTTACTGTTTTACTTCATTATGAAATCATAGTTTATAGTTATATATTTATAATTAGTAATATGATTTGAAAGTAGCAACCAGTAAATGCCCTACCGAAAAATTTTTTTTTTCCTTTACATTAAATTTAAATTATGTATAATTAAAATGTTACGAATTTAAACTATTTTCAACATACGTGGATGAAGTTTTTGAACAGTATGATACCATTAGACATTATGAGTAAGATATATTTATAAGAAGAGAAATATGATTTCATATTCAGTTTGTGAAAAGATAAAGTCGCTAAACATTAATCAAGATGTAAGTGAAATCAAGAAATGGCAATTGAAATTTATAAAGGTATAATGTCCATTCCATACGGTTATGTGAAACAGACTTGTTCAATTGGTTTTCCTTTCAACAAACGAACGTTCTTCAAATGCTTGTGTGAATATAGACGTTACAATGTCTCTAAACAGTGATGCCTTTTAGCGATGGCTATGTCACAAATGGTCTTGTACATTTCAGCGAGGTGAACGACCGATAGGCAGCTGTTGCATTCTCTTTAAATCCTAAGCCCATTTTCATTCATTAAATTTCACCGACAGAGATATGCTAGGTTAGTCTTGGTACAGCTAATGAGTGGTACCCATGTGGGGAAAAATTTGTTAATTTACTTTTTTTTTATAACGTATATATCACGATGAAAAAAACATAAATCAAGCTTTATCATTGACGCTTTCTAGATCAACCAATTTAATAATATTTCACGATTATTGACATTTTATACAAAATAGAGATGTTACGAGCCGCAAATATTTTATCGATGTAAATCTAAGAAAAAAATCGTAACATTTAATTAACATTAACATAAATAAATAATTTAAATAACAGGTGCGTGAGAATCCGACTCGATAGTTGAAAATAAAAAAAAATGAGGCCAATGTCCCGAAAGCAGTGTTATTGAAAACCACCGCTCGAGTGTGGCCCAACAAAGCGGCGACGGGGAACGTTGGCAACGGAAAAAATACAGCCAGCCATGTGCGCGCGATGACTTGCGATACCGGCGTTTTCATTTGTCATTTATTTTGATTGTGATAACTTGGTGCGACGTGAGACGATACGTTTCAATCGAAACGGGGCCACGTGTAGGTATGTGGCCCGTGTTGCGACTGTTGCGAACACTGAGGCGGCGGTGGTCATAGTGAGACAACAAGTAAGTTTAAATATTTGTAATATACAAGAATCTATTATAAAAAATCTTGACGGTTTTTTTTCCACTACCCTAATCTCGACTACGAAATGAGAAAGAGAGTTGAGATTTGGTATGTGTATGTGGAGTCAGAAACGGAACCCATGTGGGGTCGATGACAAAAAGGCAAATACTTTATTCTTAATTTAAGTTATTGTCAAAAAATTATTTTTCGTGCACAAAAAACTTTCGTACTACGGAAAAATATACTAAATGAAAATACTCGTATATTACTTTCAATATGTATAATCGCAGTCAAAAAAACAACAATGAAAACGTCAGAAACAGAAACTATTGTTAAAAACTTGGATACGAAGAAAATATTTTTTAATTAATTTAACTATCTCCTCCAGTATATGCAGTTACATATACTACGGGTGTCATGTGAAGACTGGCTGATTTACTAGTTATAATAAGCATATATATTTCTATCGTCCTGTGATCGAGGCGTAATCTGTCACTTCCTTTACTTTCCGAGAGTATCGTAAAAGGCAACTAAGGAACATTTCTCATAAATCAAGATGACAATCTCCGGAAGCAACGACACGAATAAGCTCGCCAGCCATTTCTTTCTATCACCCGGAGAGATGTGTGGTTCAATGCGTGAAGCCTTTTTAAAGTAAAAGAAAAGTAGCAATGTAAATGGTCCACTGTTGGGTGAAGACTTCATCTTAATATTTAAAAGGATTTTGGGGCCGGGTGCGCTTTGCTGCTCTAGTGCGGGTTGGCGGACTTTAGGTGTCCTCTAATTTTATTTTTGTTATTTTTCGGAAATGCAGATTTCCTCTAGACGTTAACTTTCCGTAGAGCACATAGTATATTTACTATGTATCCAAAGGTACTTAAAATTGCTATTTTAGTGGAGACGGCTTCGATGATCGATCCTAAGTCATGCCTGTACTATGAAATTAAAGTCCTTTGCCAAATGCATGTCCCTAATCTCTGCTTACGTGTGTGCTTATGTGTGTATATTTATGCTAACAAATGGATTTAACATAATATGCCTCACAATGATAGATCGTGGGATGTCAAGTGGCATGAACAAAACACGGACGGCTGCCCGGCCCTCGGCGGTAGATTCTCTCTCTATCCTTGACGTTAAGTATTGATCATGCCACGATTCCACTTTGGTAACTGTCTACTTATGCCACGTATTAATTAGTGTCTTTGTTATGAAAACTTTATCATTCGGATACAAAATCTTCAGATTATTTCTAACTCTTTACTTAATTAATTAATTAAAATCGCCATGTCAATTATAGCCCCCGATCTCAGGTTTATATAAGGCGGGGCAAAAATATTTGAATTGCCGCCTACGCCCACCCTCCATTATAATTATCCGTATATTTTTATTTATTTTAATAAACACAAGCATATTTAAGTAGCATAGTATTTGATATAGAACCTATACTTAGAAGTACTCTATCTGTATTTTTTGTTACATAATTATGTATGTCTACTAATAACAACGATCCCGAGTTCGAAAATAAATAGTAACGTAATTAAAAAAAATATTATGATATGAAATCATAGAAGCCATTTTATTTTTCACAAACACAGTGACGGACTTAGACTTAAGCCTTATACAATATTATATATATATATAACTTATTATATATAACTTATGCAGTTACTAGCTGGGCAACGTTCGGGAAACTACGTCATATCCTCTCGTCGAGTATACTTCAAAACCTCAAGATAAAATATGCAATCAATGAATGTTGCCAGTGATATCATTAGGAAGCGAAACGTAATCTTTCACTACAGGTCGTATGATGAAGCTCAATATTGCTCAGTGGGCTATGGATAGAGGCATGGTCATTATTTCTCTGCGTGATAGAATCTTCAACGATGATATTCGTAGTAGAACTAGTGTAAGGCATAACTAACATAGCCGCTAGGATCAGCAAACTTAAGTGGCAGTGGGCCAGCTAAGGAAAAAAGTTTCTCGAGTGGCAACCTCTTACATGCAAACAGCGTAAGGCAACCGATTAATATCAACTAAAATTCGAAATTTTGGTTCAGACTTTCCGATGATAGTATTAACAAATTTTAGAGTATTGTTCTCTTGGTTTTATGTTTCCAAGATTAACCTGGTGTAGGTTAGCAACATTTTTCAATGCTACTTGAACGTATCGAATCACCTGGCATTAGGTTTCTCTGTCAGTTTGCCTCATTTAAATTTGCCACTTCATGCAAATGCTGCACGGGGCCAGGGACCTCGCATTGTGGATCTTATGGCAACCGATAGGCGACGGATCAAGCCTCTCACCTCTGGGAGCAAACTCGGCGACGAGACACCATAACATTCTAGTTGGTTGTGAGCCTAAAAGTAGTTTGCTTAGTTTGTTTGGTTTGTGCGCTGGTAGTGCCTAATAAAAATCTATAATCTCTGCCTAAGCCTCTGGGTGACAGGCGTGAGTGCTCGATCACTCACTCAATTAACTACGAATATTTCACTCAAAATATTTGATAAGATAATAGTTTATTGCTTAACACAGGAACAAATAAGACACAAACGAAAATAATTTCTACAAAAAGAAAATATTGAAATCATGGGATATTATCAATTCTTTTATAATTTTTAAATTGAATACCATCTAGTGGTTTTGTACATTCGGGTAAATTATTGGATAGTTTAATGCCAGTGATGTAAGAGCTTTTCTTAGAAATGTAACTAGAAGATACTTTCTTACTAATTTTGTTAGAAATAATATATTTCACAAAATAAATATAATTAATTTAAATGTTCTTTCGCCGAAATATGAAGAACTTTATTTTTGTTTTATATTGAGCATATTAAGTTCTGTAGTAGTACTACAGAATACATTGAGTAATGTATAAAGTATGAATTAAAGCATAACCGTTACTTGTTACATTAAGTTTCTAAAGCATCTTTAGAGCTAGCAGTGACTGAATTCCTCATACAGCGAAGGCAAAGGCGGCCTTTGACTAAAATTGTTTTAATTAATCGCTTGAACTACGATAAATATGCACTTTTTTTTAATGGGGGGGGGGGGGGGCAAAAAGCACGTGACTCACCTGATGTTAAATGATTACCGACGCCCATGCGACACCTGCAACACTAGAGGAGCTGCAGGTGCGTGCCGGGAGTGGGCCTCCGGTTACCTCACTCACCGAACGAAGCACATAAGGGCGTGACGCCTCTACTTCACGCCGGCATTCTGCGTAACCGTGGGCGAGCAGCAGCAAAAAACTCTTTCTCTTTTTTGTTAATAAACCTGTTCATTCATTTTAATGCTAAACAGAATAATATCTCTATCGGATTAAAAAAAAATAATGCCGACAAATATTTTTACAGATATACACACATTTATTTTGCAGCATGAAAGTTAACAATTGCTGAATTCACATCTGGCATTCAGGTTACTACAGTACTATTAAGTTGTTATGCACGAAAAAGTATTACTGAAACAATGCAATAGATAATTGAAATAAATAAATGAATTTTCTTATAGCCCGAAAGCTTAGACGTAGAGGTACTATGCTTTCGGGTTATCCTCCAAAGCTGAAGGAGGTGGGTTAGAATCTTGAAATATTCGATGAATATGTTTTGTGTCTGAGATGTTTATTCAACTTCTGGTTTTTCTAAATGTTGTATGTATCAAATCTCCAGTGCCCAATATACAGGGAGTCTTGCCTTGGCTAATATGGTAATACGGTGTTGGATTACTTACATATGTCCTAACTCATGCTTCACCTCGGAATTTGGAGGTCAGTTTTAGACAACTCCAATCTTAGAAACTAGTTTACTATCTCAGGACATAAGATGAACCTACGTTCTACATTAATATAACTATGTGTTTTGAATCGTGATATTTCATAATCAGTAAGTCTAAGTAAGTGTTTTTTGTACATATGTATTTGTAAAGATTGCGGGTCTCGGGTGTTATTATTTCAATTCAAACGCACGACAGTGTTTCGCAAATATCTCGTTTGAAGGATTTCACGGTTATTTAGATCAGCATTAGAAAACTCGTTATTTCCGTGTGCCAACTGTCCATATTTTACTCCTGTCCAAATTTTCAACTTATCTGGATTTTTTAGTCCCAATATCCATTATACGCAAAGCAATAATCTTGCCGTTATCAAAAGCAAGCGTATAAGGTTCGTTGACCGCGTCAATTTTTAAATAATGTTTGTTTGGTGTGCATAACGAGTAGTGTTGCCAGGTACGTAAATCGGCGGTCGCCGGCGGCGTCGTTCATAATTGCTTTTGTTGATATATCATCTGTTCATTGTTTATTTAGTGCGCCTTTTTAACTGGAAGCCCGTGTGCCGCCACGCGGTCGCTTCTATTCTTTTTAACAGGATGTCTGAGTGTTGCCAGTACTTAATTTCGACTCGAGTGTTATTAGAGCAAATTCTGATGAGAAATATTTGACTTTGTTTACGATCGGTAATCTTATACTTTACTCTACTTACTTTTGCAGAAAATTTACCTCTCCGAAATCGAGGACTTGCCGTAATCACCACGCTCGGCAAGCGGATTGGTTGTCGCAGTACCAAACACCTCGCACCTTAGACGGTGCTGGACGTCATTGGAATGCTTAATTTTGGTCTGGTATTTTTCGAGATGGTTACCGCGCCGTCTGTCGGTAGCAATTGCGATTTTCATGGCACTTCAAGGGAGAAGAGACTGCCGTGAAAATCGCAAAAGGATGCGACTAAGGAGTCGCATCTTCCGACACCCACGGCGAATTACTTTATATTACTTACGCCGATACCACACGGTAATACATTTTATTATTTTAATTTTATTTTAGTCAAAGTTTATTTTTTATAATCGGGAAGAGAGATGTATCTAAAAGTACAGCGTTTTACTTTGTATTTTTCCCTAACTATGATCCACCTTTAACACTGTAAAGTGATGGATTCCATTAATTTTACAACGTGGTAGGTCTACTGCTTTATTTTTTATCTAGGAAATGTCAGGGTGGGTACCGCAGTAGTTCATCTTTCTGCCCCTAAGCAGCAGCAAGCATTGTAGGGATCTGGTTTGGAGGGTTTGGAAATCCAGTGTAATTAGAGTCTGCGAGGCATCCCATGAAATGTGTCAACGCTTCTGTTGCCTTCTTAGTTTGAAGTTGGTAGAAGTCATCAGGTGCACAGTAGCACATTTTTTAATATTCTGACCATCTAATAATTCACATTATATCTATTTAACACTGAGACGAAAGAAAAAAGCCGCACTGCGTGATAGTATAGTATAAATTATTAATAAACTGGCTACTTACCGCGATATCATCCGCATAATCTATGAATAGGCGTAGTTTTATTTATAAGTAGACACGTCAATTCATAGGCTTTCTAACAGTGTATAAATGTAACTTTTAAATTGTTCTGAGGTATTTAGGTTTTGGTATTTTTTTCCATAATTAATGTATAGCTGTTTTTATCCTTCGAATTTTGAATATCCCAGTACAATCTCTTCAGTACTTTTTAAGTTTAAATCCTGTTCTGATTAGTCTCGACATTTTCCCGTTATTAAAAGAAACGGCGTTTTTAATTATATTCATAAGCTTTCGAACAGTGTAATCCTTTCTCCAATGGACACTGCAGTTTTTGCAAAATAATTCCGTACTGGTCAATCCCGGTATTTTCGTAGGATTCAAGTATTAGCGGTTTTAAGTTAAGTTATAAGCTTTCAAAGCGTGAAAACTGGATCAAAATCGGATCAGTAGGTTTCCTGAGAAGAATCAACAACTTTTATAATTAAATCACTTCGCATTATATTCGCTACACGCACAGTATTTATCACTGTTAAACAAAAATAACAAAGAATAAATAAGTAGTTACAATATGTGTATTTACAAAGTAGTTGCGCTAGTTCAATAACTCAATAAGCTAAAAGTAATTAAAACTTGTAAGGAAAGCTATCAGTCATCGGTAGTTGGACAATTAGATCGGCATTGTAGTCGCGCATTCGATTTGTCGACGCCTCCGGCGTTCCGACAGTGCCACAGGAATTGTACAAACAAAAGCACATTTCATCCCAATACATCTTGAATTAGGTTTTGTAAATTAAACAATTTAAAGCGAATGACATCAACAAGTATGGATTTAGGATCGTGTTGTACGGTGAAGTTTAACACTCATTCACATATTCCCCTGATCGAAGATCGAAATGTAATTCTTCTAGAAGGAGCCCTAAAAGAAAGAAATAAAATATAATAAAAAAAGCAGACCACTGGCAAGTGGTTTGCTTACTTGCCAACTGAGTCGAGCGAATTCTAATCTAATTCACGGTGAAGCTAATATTTGTATTAGATAAATTATTGATTTTCAAATATTTAGATTGAAAACTTCAGTACCACGACTTTTTGAATTAGTCTTTTGTTTCACACAAATATGGTATTTTAATCATAATTTGAATGACATAAATGGACACTTTGTCTCAATTCCTCACTTTTGTATTTTTCCTAACTATGATCCACCTTTAACACTGTAAAGTGATGGATTCCATTAATTTTACAACGTGGTAGGTCTACTGCTTTATTTTTATCTAGGAAATGTCAGGGTGGGTACTGCAGTAGTTCATCTTTCTGCCCCTAAGCAGCAGCAAGCATTGTAGGGATCTGGTTTGGAGGGTTTGGAAATCCAGTGTAATTAGAGTCTGCGAGGCATCCCATGAAATGTGTCAACGCTTCTGTTGCCTTCTTAGTTTGAAGTTGGTAGAAGTCATCAGGTGCACAGTAGCACATTTTTTAATATTCTGACCATCTAATAATTCACATTATATCTATTTAACACTGAGACGAAAGAAAAAAGCCGCACTGCGTGATAGTATAGTATAAATTATTAATAAACTGGCTACTTACCGCGATATCATCCGCATAATCTATGAATAGGCGTAGTTTTATTTATAAGTAGACACGTCAATTCATAGGCTTTCTAACAGTGTATAAATGTAACTTTTAAATTGTTCTGAGGTATTTAGGTTTTGGTATTTTTTTCCATAATTAATGTATAGCTGTTTTTATCCTTCGAATTTTGAATATCCCAGTACAATCTCTTCAGTACTTTTTAAGTTTAAATCCTGTTCTGATTAGTCTCGACATTTTCCCGTTATTAAAAGAAACGGCGTTTTTAATTATATTCATAAGCTTTCGAACAGTGTAATCCTTTCTCCAATGGACACTGCAGTTTTTGCAAAATAATTCCGTACTGGTCAATCCCGGTATTTTCGTAGGATTCAAGTATTAGCGGTTTTAAGTTAAGTTATAAGCTTTCAAAGCGTGAAAACTGGATCAAAATCGGATCAGTAGGTTTCCCGAGATGCATTAACAACTGTAAGCATTTTTTAATTGAATAATGATATAAAAATTGAAAAAAAGAGTACGGACCTTGGCCTTAATTTATACACTAAAAAATTATATGGAACTCATTCCAAGAGGATGTTTGAAAAACCTTTTACGTAGTGACCATTTTCTACAATTGTATATATATATAGATTAATATTAAGAACACATTTATAAACGCATGTCTCTGTTGCTAAAGTATGAAATTGGAGTCAATTTACGAAGCTCGTACCGGGCACCTCTCACGCGATGTAGCGCCCACACTGCTCTCTCTGCAAATGCGCGCGCCATGTCTTATGTAAATGCACCATGTCCCCTCTGAGTTTAATTAATCTTTAGTCACATAAATAAACCTTCCTTTAATCGATTCACTCTGAATATTAAACAATGGGGATTCGATTCGAGCCGCAATCATAACACAGACTCGTTGTGTACACAAATATATATCATAGATTCGTACTAAAAAATCGAATTCGATTTACCATCAATATCAAATTGATACACAACGTCCATCTTGTTATACAGCGAACGGATGCAACGAAATCCGCCTGTGCCTCATGAAACACAGTTTCCAATGTTATTCCAATGTTATGAATTTATCGTTTTCGATAAATACGACCTAAGTCGAATACGATTGTATCTCGAATTGGACACGGTTCTACATCTAATTAATTTCTACAGTCCTGAATTTCTTAGGCGCTTACTGGCACATTTTGATCTGTCGACCTGAGAAGGAAAACATTTAATTTTAATTCTGCAATTATTCATATCTTTTAACAACTACAATGCAACAGTGGAAGTAATCACTATATTATATTTATGTTAAGATGTTAATAAAATCAATAAAATCAAACTCTCTATATACTGTAGGCACAATTTGATGAAGAATCAACAACTTTTATAATTAAATCACTTCGCATTATATTCGCTACACGCACAGTATTTATCACTGTTAAACAAAAATAACAAAGAATAAATAAGTAGTTACAATATGTGTATTTACAAAGTAGTTGCGCTAGTTCAATAACTCAATAAGCTAAAAGTAATTAAAACTTGTAAGGAAAGCTATCAGTCATCGGTAGTTGGACAATTAGATCGGCATTGTAGTCGCGCATTCGATTTGTCGACGCCTCCGGCGTTCCGACAGTGCCACAGGAATTGTACAAACAAAAGCACATTTCATCCCAATACATCTTGAATTAGGTTTTGTAAATTAAACAATTTAAAGCGAATGACATCAACAAGTATGGATTTAGGATCGTGTTGTACGGTGAAGTTTAACACTCATTCACATATTCCCCTGATCGAAGATCGAAATGTAATTCTTCTAGAAGGAGCCCTAAAAGAAAGAAATAAAATATAATAAAAAAAGCAGACCACTGGCAAGTGGTTTGCTTACTTGCCAACTGAGTCGAGCGAATTCTAATCTAATTCACGGTGAAGCTAATATTTGTATTAGATAAATTATTGATTTTCAAATATTTAGATTGAAAACTTCAGTACCACGACTTTTTGAATTAGTCTTTTGTTTCACACAAATATGGTATTTTAATCATAATTTGAATGACATAAATGGACACTTTGTCTCAATTCCTCCTTTGTATCCAATGGTCCGTTCCCAAACATTGGCTTCCATTGCTTCATGGCAAATTTTCTCTATTCCTTATTTTCAATTCACCTCTGTAACTCAGGAGCCTATCAGGAAAATCAGATCAAAGACTGTGGGTTATGATATTAGTAAGTTTATGGTGTCCATGATACTTGAGTGCCTGACAACTGTTATTACTGAACACTGAACTCATCTTGGAACCCAACGTGTTGGAAAAAAGTTTTCGTACAACCCCTTCCTAAAATTCCTAATGCAACTGCTAATGCTACCTTATAATTTCCGTCCAATATAAATTCTTCCATTTGTCACTGAAATACTGGACTGAGAAAACCTACTGAATGTGTTTCAATCGGAGTATCGTTCTAGTTACAGTATTGATTAAGGTTATTAAATACAAAAAAATGCTTTTTACAGACTTTCTCAATACTTTTAAGACAGTCGATCACGATATCCTCATCTCTTTCCTAACTGACCTAAGATTTTCATCCCCAGCCTTGGAATGGTTTTCATGCTATTTTCGCGACCGCCAATATGATTATTGAAAGCAGTTTTCTGTGTCTAGTCTAGGTCGTTGCATAGGTTGACATTGAATCTGGTGTGCCACAAGGTTGTATACTTTCTCCAAGGTTAGTTTTTTTATTAACTTTATTACCCCAGTTCTTAATTGTTCGCTTAGCTATAAAAACTAAACGACTTAGAAACTATCAGCGACTAGGCGCATAGATATGGCGTCTCAGTAAATTCAATCAAAAGTAAAGTGATGGTAGTAGGAAGTCCGCGAATGTTGGCAAAGGTGGACTATGGAAGTCTTGTCCTGTATTTTCGATTCGATCCGTCCTGTACATCGGATTTCGATCATTTTCTGTGATTCCACAATAAACCTTGCCTTACATATGAACCACACTTCAAATTGGGGTTACAATGCGCTGAAGTAAGCCGTAAAATAGTAGCCACCCTGCGTTCCCTTTATCGTCTGAAAAACATACCCTTCAAAAGTAAGCTCATGCTCATTCTCTTATTGTACCCATTATCGATTATGCAGATGTGTGTTACCCATATTTATCGCAAAATCTTCTTAACAAGCTGGAGCGTCAACTTAATAATTCTTAATTTACGGTTTACCTTAAGTATGTTGTGTTCAAAGCTTCTAAGTTCAAAGCTTAATCGGCTCTCTATCCGTCAAAGGCGTAGCTCTCTTCTGAACTTTGTTTGTACTATACTCAGTTTAAAATTATCCAAATTCACCTGCACATCTCAAAGATTTTCGTACGTGGTAGAGCCAAGCAGTAGCTTTGGCTACTGCTCAAATTAGCCGCCTTGACTGGGGCTGTACCAATGCCACGCAGAATACAAACGTGAAGTAGAAGCATTTTGTGCTTCGCCGTTTCGTTCGGTGAGGTAACCATGGCTATACTCTCCCTACCCTTCTCCCATCCTCATCCTCCCTTCCAATTTCCAAATATCTTTAAAGGGCGGTAATGCCTGCAGCTCTTATGGTGTTGTTTATGTACGTGGACGACGGTTATCTATTACCATCAGGTGAGCCGCAGGCTGATCGTCGATCGTGTTCTTTGATTATTTTCGTATTGTTTGAATTTTAGAGCTCATATCAAAACATGACACGAGTCCCCTTTTCCATCTTTCCTCGACTTGATCAAATTCCATTGACTCTAATCCTGACAAGATAGATATCATTACCTTGTGATTTTTGCGAAGTCTCGTTCTGATTATCTGTATGTTTGCATTCGCACCAAACGTAGCCTACCGGTTTAGTAAAGTTATCAAGTCAAGCATAGAGGAAGACTTTTCTACATTTTTGTGATAACATGTGAAAAAAAGGTAAGATAAGAAATAAACCCATACAAGTGCATTGTAGACCTCAGTTGATCATCGCTCACAATAAGTACTAGTGTACAAATGTGACGCCTCTGGCAGCCAACAATTCTCTAACCTCTAAATCTAAAGGGTAGAAAATGAATCGCGGCACTCTTAACCGTTAACACTGGCCTCTAAGTGAGCATACGATAGTCAAGCACGCACACAAGTACGCAATAATAGAAACGCGGACCACCGCTCGTAAAGCCACATCTCCCGTTGTTTATCTCTCGCGACTACGCGACATCTTCATTATCGTCGAGTGTTAAAACTTGTTGATCTGTCACTTTGTTAATTACTATGCGAGGGTCGCCTTTAATTGATTCAACCGGCGACAAAATGTTAATAAGTGTCGATAACGTACGCGGGTCGACGGTAGCGCTGCCTCCACTAGCACGGGGTTTTGAAATGCAAATTGTGCTTTTGAATCATTGGTGTGGATAACGCCGATAAGATGTACGAGGCAAATTAATATCAGATGTGCACGCGATTCAGCACTCTATTCAACTTATTCCCTGTAGTGTATTTTGAAGGAATCACTCGTAGGCAGGGCGCACAAATGTCAGATATTAAGTGCGCCTGTTAGAATAGGTGGATGTTTCGAATCTTTTTTTAAAATCAAATGAATTTATATGACAATCGATGCTATATCAACGATAAAACGTGTAGATATAAGTTAATCTCAATTTTAATATACAGCTTTATCTAAAGGCTCAATATACGTTTCCGTGAAAAATTTCGAAACCGTTTGATGTTAATGCCCATCATTTTTTAATTGCCCATAAAAATAGGAAACATACAAAGTGTTTTTAAAGTTATCATTTGAATTAGCATTTACTAAAATTTCTCTTTATTCCTAGCTAAGCTAAGCACTTGGAATTACTTATTAAATGTTTGAAATATAAGTTTATGGACCCACATCGTTCCACATGACAAACATATAATTGACAAATCTGAATCCTTTGCAAGTCATTGGGTATTGAGGCCACATTATAAGCGTTTATTTACACCTAGTGAAACGCTCCGGGATCTATGACATAAGGGTATGGAATAATTTTTACTATGTTTATGTACCAAATTTAGTTAATAATTACGTGAGAAGCCGGCGCATTTTTCTAATGTATTTTTCTTACACATAACATTTTATATATAAAAATTTAACATTTTTTTTCTTGAAAATTTTCTTTTTCATTTTCATTTTAATTTTCATGAATCAGTAATTATCATCGTTGCATACCAATCTTTTTGAGTATTCCTACCTCTGTTCTTGAAATTCTGGGGACTGCGATCGATGAGTTATAAAGGCGGAGGTGACATTTTATTCCCTGTGAAAATCCTTATTCAGAAAATAGTGTAAATAAATAGGAGAACTACTAGTACGATGGATGACAGTCGAAGCTCCTGTAGTTTTATTACTGTCCACTGTGCATTGTGGGCACGTATATAATAAATAAACAAAAGAAAGTCCAAATTAAAACGAATTTTTGTTTTCAAAATATTGTTATAGTTAACGTAACAATCTGTTACCAGTTAAAGGCATAATCTACTGTTAATTTAACTTTTTATCTGCACAATCTGCAAGATAGTCCGCTTTATCTCACAAAACAATAACCTACGACAATCCTCTCTGATTCAAAATGACTGTGACACTTTCTGTGTTAATTTCTCTCTATCCATTACGCAAAGCCGTGTAATATCAGGTGAGTAAATAAGTTTTTTCGGTTCTGAATAAAATAATCAGTAAGTTTGACGGCTCGGTGGCGTAGTGGCTAAGCGTTCAGCTGCAGAGCTGTGGGTCGCGGGTTCGATTCCCGCACGAGACTAGTATTTGTATGGACTATAAATGATAGTTCCCGGTCTGGGTGTTTGTCCATGTGCAATTCATGTATGTAAACTGCCTCCGCGACGCAGGAGAAATTCCTACAGCGGAAGGTAAACTTTTTTGAAAAAAAAATACCTTTCCTATAGAAACTTTCGTCTTAGCTTTCAAAGAAGTTCTATTAGCCGCGACAAACGTTTACCTTTACTATCTCATAACTTTTTTTTTATTGGAAAACTGGCAAACGTGCCAGCGGTTCACCTGATGGTAAATGATTACCGTCGCCCTGCGACCGTACATCTGCAACACTAGAGGTGCTGCAGGTGCGTTGCCGGCCTTTAAGGATATTTGGGAGATGGATATTGGGGGTGGATTTTGGGAGATACTGCTTCTACTTCACGCCGACATTCTGCGTGGTCGTGATATTAACCCGGTCGAGCCGGCCCTTTCGAGCAGCAGCAAAAGCCGCCGCTTCGCTCTACCACGCTTAAAATACTTCCCTTAGACAGTTCTTAAAAGACCGTAATACGCAATAATCTGTCTATCTGGAGAATATGGTCGGTGGGATAAAATGTTTCCAACTGAGCTACTTTAGTTTGTAGTGAGTAGCTGTTGCTGTATGTGGTTTTGCATTTTCATGATGAAATATGACATTGTTACGGTTAATCAATGCAGGTTGCTTTTTAGTTGTTGCTTCACGCAGCCGCATAGCCTGTTGACAGTACAAGACAGCTAGCGACGTTTGATTGCGTGGTAGGATCTCTCAATGAACCACTCCGGGGTAATCTCACCATACAAATAACAAAACTTTATGCGAATACAAACCATCTATAGATGTTGATGCAGGAGTTGCCCTCCTTCTACAGACTGCCGGATGCCGTTGCATTTTAAACTTCCAATTGATGAAGAAATTCTGCAGGTTCCTGACGGGTGAAGTGGAAAACGGAGGTACTCATTCGCGCTACCTTATTCTTTTAAGATAGTTTTTAATGGACATCTAGTTGCAAAATTAATCCGTTAGCGTGACCTCTCTTCTTCACGACGGTCACTTTTTTATAACCCTCTGTGGCTTCCAAAAGATCAGAGTCTATTATTTTCTCAGTTCTTCCTGATGGGGGTTGATCTTCGAAATCCCGATGGCCTTTACAAAAACCTTATGTTAATATACTATTTCCGTAAAAACTGAATATTATATTTATACGATGCACTTTCCCTGCACAATGCCGTAGATCGAACTCGTATAAAACATTATGCCTGATGCGTACTCTGAAGTGCTCTATGTCACTCGATTGAATTTTTCTTTTCAAACAGCTTAATAATTTTGCGCTAAGGTGTTTTTAAAGTAAAGTTAATGGAGACTTCTTGAAGTATTTAGAAGATAGTTAAGGCCACTGAAAAAAAAATACAGAGGTGTCAATTAATCCATATAAAATCCGAAAAATGTATGCAAACAGCAGATAAAATTCGTATAAATTTCTCGCTTATATACATGATGCTGCCAATTCTTAATCTCTGTCATAAGCCGACATACGTCGACTTATTATTGAGTATATTTGGCGCATGTGAGTGTCTCCATTTAGTGAAATGTGACGGATTCTCCAGTACAAAATATTTTGATATGGGAAACAAAGCTGGCACACCATCGACTTGCGTTGTTAATGAAAGATCAATTAACAAAGCAAATTAACATAGCATTAGCTTAGATTTGCATCGATAATAATAGTGTGACAATATTTTAAAAGAATAAATTAATATTCAGTTTCTAAAAGAAAGCCGACAGGAATCGGGTTATATTTACTCTTCGTCACTGCAAGTGACAATCCGATTCAGAACAATCTCATTTGTGTGCCGATTTAACAAAATAAGATATAATTTGGAGCTTCAGATGATGGACACCTGCAAACAAGTTCAGTCGATGAAGATTTCAGTTGTGTTGTCACCCCTTAGGAATAAGGTGGACTGCCTCACATACTGGGTCTCTTTACGTTTCAAACCGGAACACACCGGTTTTTCACTGCTGTTTAGCGAAAGAAATGGGTAAGAGTTTTTTCACTGACGCAGACATAGCGGTATCAGAGAAAACAAACGGCAGGAAAATAATTTCATAGCTTTAACACAACTTTAATCTGAATTGGAAATTCAAATACAATCTTCTAAATCCAATGGCTTTTGACTAACGGCGGAATTAGCATCTTCTTTTTTTTCTCATCTTACGTTTGACCGCTATCTATTCAAGCTCGACTTAAATACACACAGGTTATAGCTTTCGGGAATCACCGACGACGGCAGAGAATTCCACTCCTTAGCCGACCGCAGAAAAACAAAGGCGAAGCGAAACGCTTAGTGGGAACAGTACATAAATGGATGGTGCATTGCCGTACGTCTGGTTTTTCAATGGTGAAAATCATCACTTTGAACATGCAAACATCGGAGACTTGCAGCATCATCTAATGTATAAAATTGCTGTTAGAGCTATCGTAAAACATAACGATTACTAATGCTACTACTACAAAATGGTCCTATGGGCGTGGCGTAGTTCGATCCCCTATGCATGTATCTCTCATAATGAGTTATTCGAAATTACGTACGATTTGTATAGCTAGCTTGGTTGGCTCGACTAAGACGGCGATAGGCTCACTGCCTGTCACCTTGTCCTTTATAAGAAGGCCGTGATAAGTGGGTTGAAAAGATAGAAAATGGTTCGAACTCTGACCATCTCAATATTGATACGATCGTGCGAGTTAATTTTTATATTTTTTTCTAAGCTACATTACTATATTTTTTGTTTAAATAAACTTGTAGAGAGACGTTATTATATTGTAAGTAATGCATTCTAAGTTCTAAGTTTGTATTTGTATTTGATAAACTAAATAACTAAAAATCTTTCCTTTTTTATACGTGAGGAAATTCCTAGAGTATAGCGGGGGCAAGGACTTCCAACATGAAAATACACCTTCACCGCATGTCGACAGACCTACGGGGAGGCTCTCGCTCACATCCGGGATGGGGTCCAGCGAGGAGGAGGATTTGTTCTCCGGTAGAGAGCACGTCCTCTATATAATCGAATCGTCCTCGAATACTCGGAAGAACCAGTCTACCAGCCTTGTGCCATTAATTTCTATGTTGTACATACATAATATATCGAATTCTCTTGGAATCTTCCCAAATCGACTTAAGCACTTAAGCGGATTTTGCATACGACACAACTCAGCGCAGTCAAACGGGCTTCCGGAACCCACTATTTGTATCTCCGGGGCGTGATAGGCCAGCTTAGACACTGGTCCCCGGAGATAACTATGAGGTGTTCAATGTTTTTCCCATACTAGCCTCATACGGCATCCAATGATGGACAGGAGGTGGCTAATTATTATGCCGCTAACCCCTACTGTATTGAAATAATCTGACAGAATACCAGACAGAGTATCGCTTCTGCGTATCATTTAGGAATGACGGGTAGTAACATTGTCGTCATTGGATGTTTAGCATCTTTACATAGCAACACAGCTCACAGTGTAGGCTTATCACCCAATCAGAAAAAAAAATATTTCAAATACTACAAGAAGTTAATCAAATAATCCGTCGTCGATAGTCATATCACCGAGTAACGGAATAAGTATTCGAAATGACCGTGTAAAGTGCCCTCGGAATCCGCAAGGCCAAAAACAAACACGGCGTTTTAACGTCGGCTGCGATATGATAGCGTGTTAATGGAGTGTTGCACGAGTTTATTTAATTAATTAAATATTAAGGGTCCGCGAAATGGTAATGAGCCTGTGTCGCGATAAACACGCCGCCGTCCCGCCGAGCCGGCACCTTGTAAGCATTTAATGTACCTTTTTTAAAGAAACTTATCCCGCGATGTATCTGTTGTAGCTTTGATGCAATTGCGACAGCGAAACCAAATTCTTAATATAAATCCTCAGTGTTTTATCTCCAAATTTGGACATGTTTTACTTAAGAATTTGTGTCGTAGATAATATTAAAATCGTCCGGCATAAATTGTAGGTAGTCATTCTTAAATTGGGCAACTTCGTTGGTTCGTACATTGTACTTACTCTTAAATAACCTCAGTGAAGTGCAGTGTACTTTTACCAATTCTTTGTGCAATTATAATCTAGAATACGATGTAACAGTATTATGTGATTGATAAATTTAAAGTAACAAATTCATATAAATACAAGAATGCAGAAGAGCAGTTAACGTTATCTTAACTCTTTGCGTTAAGTATCCAACTCTTCCTTTTCGGTTTTTCGTATTAATTCTAATCCTAGATGATAAGAGACGTGAAAACCAACAATGCGGAATATCTTAAACGTAGTAGAGCCAAGCAGCGGCTTTTGCTGCTGCTCGAATGGGCTGGCTGCACCGGATTTGTACCACGGCCTCGTAGAAAACCGGCGTGAAGTAAAGGCATCTTGTACTACTGCGTTTCGTTCGAGTGAGGTAATCGGAGGCCCACACCCCCTCCCACTCCCACTCCCCATACCCCTTCTCATCCTCCCTCTCATCTCACAAATACCCTTAGAGGCCGTCAACGCACCTGATCCTCTTCTGGTCTTGCAGATCGAGATACGTAGGCGACGGTAATCACTTACCATCAGGTAAACCGCTTGCTCGTTTGCCGAATTTCCTATAAAAAAAAAACTTACAACGCTAAGCGAGCGGATTGATGAGCGCGTTGCCGATACCCACTCACTTAAGATACTGCTCACTAGTCAGTGGAATTTGAGTTTCGCATATTCGAATGGTTTTTTTTTCCATCCCGTGGTCGCTAGAACAAAGTTCGTTAGCTAGCAGGGTGAACGGTGAACAGATTTAACACATCATGTATATCTTTAAAGCCGGCACACAATGTACTTACGTAAATGCATATATCGATTAGGAAAATTCTTGTGCTATAGGTGCATAATTCAACATAAATTATAAAAAAATAGATGATGTCACCTGCCAGCAAGGTGCGGCCGCATACTGGAACTGTTATTGTCATAGTTATTAAATAAAAAGTTAAAGCTATGAGGCATAAATGCATAGAATTATTACTCGAACATTTTCGCTGTAACAGGGACCGCCTACAATGTGAGTAATAACAAATAAAATATATCAAAATTTATAAAAAACCAATAAAAATCTAATAAACGCAGCTATGCTAGTACGTGGATAACTGGCACTGCGTAAATTTATAAACAATTCCAATTTGCTTAATATCTCATTCTAATGGATAATTAAATTTGAATACGCAGGCATTTTTGTGAACAAGATTACAATTACACTGATAACAAACATAATCATCTAGAAGTTGATGTCGAAGCGAAAAGCTCAGCGAATACATTATTATAATTTGCATGCTTTTTATTTTTGCTGCTGCGATTATTCAATTATATCGACGTTTTTTATAAGTGTATCACTTAATTAGGTATAATTGTTATAAAAAATATATATTTATACCTAAGTTAAGCGTCCAATTAAGTAGTTTATGGCATGCAAACAGTCTAAATCAATTTAAATTTAATTTTATTTCAGAACTATTTATTTTTTTGTGTTTTCTATGATATACGGGCACTATTTTATAGTATAGCATTTCTTTCAGAGCTACATCTGCGCGTATTAAGCTAACGGGGGTTCGTTGTTCTCAGGAGCTTCGGTGCCAAGTGCTCCAAATGCTGCCGTGGTATTTCCTCATCAGATTGGGTACGAAAAGCCCGGGAACAAGTCTACCACCTGGCCTGCTTCGCCTGTGATGCCTGCGGCCGTCAGCTTTCTACGGGTGAACAGTTTGCCTTACATGAAGACCGAGTTTTATGCAAACCACATTATCTGGAGACTCTGGATGGTGGTTCTGTTTCATCTGATGGTGATTATTTTTAAATGCTTATAGGATATTTTTATTATGCTCGTTAAATTTTACCTAATGCTGTCAGTGGTATTAACTTAATATCAACAATTTTTCCTAATACCAATTTCACCTAGCCCTCATCTGAGTGCACCCTGCTGGGTGTTGGAGACGTAAGAAGTTAGTGCCCGATCTATTGCGGGAAGTTCACCCAATAATATGGAACCCGAATCACACAAGAGGTCAAATCACTCATCACTAAAGGTCGTGAGCAATATCACTGCGCTCCAGGAACAAGCCCTCCCGGAAATGTGTGCTGGCTTTTCCTGGCGCTTGCAATAAAGTGCCGTTATTCAATACGGGTCTTGTACAATATAATAAATCTAATTTCGAAATGTTTTTAATTCTATAACCTCGGCGTAATCAACTTTTCTATCATCATTAAAAAAATAATAAATAACAATTCAGAAAGTCAGTCCAAACGATTTTAATCTCGACGACACACTCGTATTCCGGTTGAGAGTAAAAGATGTACAAAATATATTATAGTCACATAAGTCTTAATCTTCCCGTTTCCGATCCAGTTTGCATATGCGTCAATATCTGATTAAAGGCCAGGTGCTGTGTCAGAGACAAGGGATAAATACAATTCAAAAATACCAGGGAACCAATTGTATGGTGCAGAAATATTGACTTCGAATGAGAATTGAACCCAGGACTCACGATTACGACTAAGACCTAAACTAAGGTCAATAACACAAATGGAGACAGCGATAAAAAATAGTTATATATATTTTACATACGAAAGATATTATCAAAACTAACACATTTCTTTATTTATTTTTATATATCTTTATGAATTCGCTAACAAATTCATTCACAAGAACTTCAAATACCTTAAAGTTATTTTCATCAAATCACTCATTAAATGAAGTTTGTCACAATAATCGATTTTATTATTTTAAGATGGCTGCGACTCAGAAGGCTACCATAAAAGCAAGGCAAAGCGGGTCCGGACCACATTCACAGAGGAGCAACTGCAAGTCCTCCAAGCGAACTTTCAGCTGGACTCGAATCCCGATGGTCAGGACCTGGAGAGGATTGCTCAGGTCACTGGGCTGAGCAAGCGGGTGACGCAAGTGTGGTTTCAGAACAGTCGCGCCAGACAGAAGAAGCACCAGCATACAGGGAAAGGAAAACAAAACCAACGTTAGTATACAACCGATTGTCGATTTATTACGTTTATTTACGTATCTACATTATAAGTGTGTTTATCAATAAAGTTATTTTCATACATAGGAGCATTGATCTTTGCGTGATTTTTAACTTACTGCTTGTACGCTAAATATTTTGTTGCGTCATTGCGAATTTATATTGCCTGTGCGAGTTGGTGTAAATATTGTCAAGCGTTTTACCTCTTGTGAATTTTGTCGCATGTATTTTTGATTGCAGTGATGTCTCGAGATACGGATCCGGCGGGGTTTGGGAGGCCCATCAACCTACACCTCACCTATTCATTCCAGAACAAGCCACCTTTTGCCCCAATAGGTTAGTACCCGAATAGCATTGTCAATTCTGATATCGAGTTTACAGCATTTGTTACGTTGAATCTTTGTATTTTAAACTCTATGATGAAACTGAAAATTATTTTATCACACAGAATCCTGTTTTTAATGAAAGTATATGACGAAACGAGGAATAATTTCATATTATAATAAATGTCACGCCTGACCATAACTGTTTCAGTGTCACCTTTTGATCGTACATATCAATCCGTTATTAAATTTAATAATTTCAGTTCATTCTCATTGAAACAGATTAATGCTTAGATGATACTGGTTGATGGCCTATTAACAGGCATTGAGTTGGCACCTACTTAGACAGACTCTTTACGGATAGAAATCTTAATGATACTATTTTGAGTTTTGGAATATCTGATAGATTCAATGGACAATATAGCAATACTGCGAACACCACACCAGATTTAGAAACACCAAAAAGTAATTTAAGAAGTATATTTTATCTTCTAAATAAGACGTAACAGATTTTGTTAATTTTTTTCACGAGAATGGCATATTCACTCTTTCAAAAGCACATCCTCTAAACATCTATTTTTCCTAATCTATGCGTTTATATGCTTTATATTTTATAGTAACGTCTGCCTGCGGCTTTAACCGCGTGATGTTAAGTTTTGTCCTTAGGAAACTCTTGATCGACATAAAACGTATCTTGTGTATTATACCATGCAATTATTACATTTCTTAGACTAATAAAGTATTTCTTATTAGAAAATAATCTTAAATATGCTTTTAAGACGCAAGTGTGGTTTCAGAACAGTCGCGCCAGACAGAAGAAGCACCAGCATACAGGAAAGGAAAACAAAACCAACGTTAGTATACAACCGATTGTCGATTTATTACGTTTATTTACGTATCTACATTATAAGTGTGTTTATCAATAAAGTTATTTTCATACATAGGAGCATTGATCTTTGCGTGATTTTTAACTTACTGCTTGTACGCTAAATATTTTGTTGCGTCATTGCGAATTTATATTGCCTGTGCGAGTTGGTGTAAATATTGTCAAGCGTTTTACCTCTTGTGAATTTTGTCGCATGTATTTTTGATTGCAGTGATGTCTCGAGATACGGATCCGGCGGGGTTTGGGAGGCCCATCAACCTACACCTCACCTATTCATTCCAGAACAAGCCACCTTTTGCCCCAATAGGTTAGTACCCGAATAGCATTGTCAATTCTGATATCGAGTTTACAGCATTTGTTACGTTGAATCTTTGTATTTTAAACTCTATGATGAAACTGAAAATTATTTTATCACACAGAATCCTGTTTTTAATGAAAGTATATGACGAAACGAGGAATAATTTCATATTATAATAAATGTCACGCCTGACCATAACTGTTTCAGTGTCACCTTTTGATCGTACATATCAATCCGTTATTAAATTTAATAATTTCAGTTCATTCTCATTGAAACAGATTAATGCTTAGATGATACTGGTTGATGGCCTATTAACAGGCATTGAGTTGGCACCTACTTAGACAGACTCTTTACGGATAGAAATCTTAATGATACTATTTTGAGTTTTGGAATATCTGATAGATTCAATGGACAATATAGCAATACTGCGAACACCACACCAGATTTAGAAACACCAAAAAAGTAATTTAAGAAGTATATTTTATCTTCTAAATAAGACGTAACAGATTTTGTTAATTTTTTTCACGAGAATGGCATATTCACTCTTTCAAAAGCACATCCTCTAAACATCTATTTTTCCTAATCTATGCGTTTATATGCTTTATATTTTATAGTAACGTCTGCCTGCGGCTTTAACCGCGTGATGTTAAGTTTTGTCCTTAGGAAACTCTTGATCGACATAAAACGTATCTTGTGTATTATACCATGCAATTATTACATTTCTTAGACTAATAAAGTATTTCTTATTAGAAAATAATCTTAAATATGCTTTAAAAAATATTTATGCTATCTCTATCTGGATATAAGGAAATGAAAGTTAGGCATGTCAACAAATTATCAGACCTTTCGTTCATTTGTCGATGATCTGGATTCTTGTATGTTAGACCTTTTAGGGCTTATGTATTGTAAAACATTTTAAATTATTTTCCATAACCGAATTCCCAAAAATATGTGAAGAGCTATTGATTAAAAATATTTTTATTAAATTTTCAGACGGCACTTCTTTCACGGACTCTTCAATGGATGAGCTATCCGAGGACTCATCAATACACTGCATGCAGAGTGAAGTTTAAAATACACATAGCTGATATCTAAATGTATTCTTGCCGATACTTTCAATGATGTAATATATACTTTAGTATCTTCTTACACTGCAGTCTAGGCATCTGAAATTACTAAATTAACGATCATAAAATATAGGCACATTAGATTTTTGTTTTTTTTTCGACATTTAGTTGTACACTATTTTATATGTTAAACAAACATGAGTTTATCGGGATTGACCCATTTTTAATAGGATGACGTAAACCTTTTTAGTGGGTTTTACCTCAAAGGCAAATAAAATTCTTTGTTTTTTATCTTAGCTTATCGACTTAGTCGGAAAGAGACGCAGATTACTGGATTTACCCTCATTATCCTAGGTATGGCTGGAAAGTACATCACAGTATAGTGCAGTCAGCCACATCTAGCGAATACAAGCGTTTTATACACGGAGTGGATGTGACGACAAAGACATTAAATGAAATCGTGGTTAGTACTAGCAATTTCAATTATTTGCACACTGTGAAAATAATTTAACGGAAAAAATATAAGGATATCTTTGCTGAAGCGCGGCTGTCGCGGACGGTCGTTAAGGTCTTTGACCGGGGTCTCTTAGGCCTAGTGAGCTATTGGCGCAAAATATATCTACTGAATAAAATCCGTCTCTCTCCTGGAATATTATCTCTATTCGCATGACCTTCTACCAAGAAAAGACTCAAGTTTAATGTCTTCATGACATATTGTCATGTAAATAGCTTGTATTTAATATCAGGCTGTTTAGATCGATCCCAGCCGCTAAGTCCCACGATAGTATATCTGGATAGAATGTCAAGTTTGACCAACACCATCTAGACGGTGTGCAACAGTGCTATTGTCTTAAAATGTTCTGCCATGCACTTTGACTTTGTGGGATCAGCTGTCGCCAGCGGAATTTCCAAACAGTAGCGACTTAGGGACCTTCAAGAAAAGAGCCCATCCCTCCCTAAAGGCCGATAAAGGTCCTCTCGTGTTGCGTATATACGTGGGCATCGGCAATCGCTTACCTTCAGGTGAGCCGCTAGTTCCATGGTTCACTTTTCTTTAAAAAAAAAAATCTGAATTATCCAAAAGTAAACAGTATTCCAATATCCAAATGAACACATGTACCTTTAAAGGCCAGTTTATTTTTTCAAAATCTATTCTTTACTAAAGCTATTACCACAACTGTTTATCGCCTCCGTTTTGATCACACTCTTTGCTAAATTAAGAATTAAAGATAACTCAATTTGTAAATGTGGGCTATATAACGGATCCGCCAATCATCTGTTTTTCGAATGCCCTAAACTATCATATTTTGCTCACTATAATATTAAGTGCTAAAATTATTATTTAATATTGGCCGTGTCTTTTCTTACTACACTATATGTACCGAAGTCGCTCGCAAAATTAATAGCTCTCTTACCCTTCATGTGTGTCACTTTCAAGCCATTTAAATATTTTTATTGTGGGACATTTTAGGACTACTGACACTAGAAGGATCATTTACTTGTTACTCCCATGACTAACAGACATTGACAGAATTATATCATGAGAAATCATCAATTAAGGAATAATAATATCTTGTGCCAATGTGCAACAATAACTAAAAAAACGTCTGTTAATAAAATACTGAAGTTATTGTTAAATTGGTATATGGGGTATGGTCTAGAAATAGCATATGAGGTTAGTTTACTTTGGTACCGTCGTATCCACCCTGTAAAACCATTGCTCATATTAAATTCCATAGCTTTAATTTAAAATATTAGTTGCAATGTTTCTTAATTGAGTATTAAATTTTATTAACTTTGTGAAAATCAAAATTAAAATAATAGTTTAGTCAAATTTAAAAACTACAAGTTAGATTAGATACATCTTCAATCCTGATACACTTTTGATATTTCTATTTAAAACCCTCGTCATATATTATCATTAATATATCATATATTTAAAGTTCATACACAGGGTATGGACTTTAAATTATTGTCCTGGAACTTTCTTGTAAAATGTAATTTTGTCGTACTGTAATGTAATAGTGCAAAATAGCCTGTTTTGTAAATTATTAGCTGTAATTTGTATTCGCAATGTAAAAACAATAGAACTTAATGTGTTTGATACTTTTTTATTTAAGAATTTACTGACAGTGTTATTGTAAAAAAAAAGTATTTATTTATTTATTTCTAGTGACTGTGATAGGTTCGTTGTCAAAATAAAGGTTTAGCCGCGAACTCTGTACGTAAATGGGTGCAGCAGAAATTATGTAATAGTGCCAAAAGTTGCATGCAATAAAGAGCTTTTGGCCATAGTTGCGTAATTATTTTCTTATTAAATGTATCGATATGAGTTATTATAAAATAAAATCGAATTATGATAATGCTTACTGCTATCCCGCGTGAATGTTAGTGTATTATTATGAATAACGAATAATGTAAATATAGATTAATTTTCTTGAAATGAATTCATACGATTTATTATTAGTCTGTCACATTCAGACCGAAGGTCCTAATTGTACATTTGGTCGGGCTGCCAACTTAATTAAAGTTTACTAGTTACTAGTCAACGTTTATAATAAAAACCATCGTAAAATCATTAGTAAACAAGCCTTATGCTTGAATACTAATGACATTTGTAAACTTAAGAATATAACTGTCAATGGAAAGACTTTCAGTATATCGTTATTCTATTGTGTATTCACAAAATGTTTTACAGTTAAAGAGTTTGTACTACCAACTGATACATTCAGAAGAGACATGGCTACTCTGTTATCACTTCTCATGTCATATATTTGAAATAGTTATTCTTTTGTTATGAGTCATATCAGGACAATACAACGGTTAAACCTGTAGCCACGTTGCTAACATTTCGTTAAATACAAAAATAAATATCCCCTAATCGACTTGAATACTTTTCTTTAATCCCTTCTAGAGTCATAAGTCCGTATATGACCCATAACACTATAATTTCTTTGTTTCAAAGGTATATTTTATAGTAGTAACGTTTAGAAAACATACACTATCAAACTATTTAGCATCATTTATTTTACTTTAAGCAGTGTATAAAAGTAAAATATCAGTCATTTAATTATAATAATATAAAATCCTGAAAAATAGTAATTTTTAATTATGTGACTTCGCATTAATTGGTATTTAGCAATTGAAGTCTGAATGTTCTCGCTAGTAATTACTAATCTTCTTCAACATCTAATCAGCCGATCGTATTTAGTAACGATGTTGCTCTTAGTACCTATTGTAAATACCGTTAATATATTTCAAAGATCTTTGTATATTTCATAGTGCGTTTATTTATGATATTAGTTAAGTAAATCGTAATTACATTCTCTCGTCAGCTTATAGATATGATTAGATTCTAGACAAGTACTAGGTACTTAGCTTATTCTGTACAAATTATTAAATATATTATGTTGGTTAGTTATTAGTGGTGTTTCATTTTTAATATGCTCGAGACTATGACGACGTGGATCCTTCCAGATGACGTCATACAAAGAAGTGTGACGTCTCAAAGCACATTTTTAGCAAGTCCGTCTCTGGAGACTACTCTTCGTCGCCACTATCATAACTATAGTACGCGAAAGCTTTCGCCTACAATATAATTTAATATAATTTCATTTAGTTATTCAACTAGGCCGTAACAAAAATACCGGTTTGCCAGAGCTTTATGTTAATCTGCTGTGAAAAGCCCAAATTCGTCGTATAAGTAGGGGGGAACAAATCGCTGTGCTACGATATTGTAAAATACAATAAATTTACAAAACGTAGTGAGTAATAAACCGTTGTAAGGGGAAAGTACCATCTCTCTCTCCAAATGCGAAGCTCGCCTGAACGTGAAGCATCCTTCTAGGAAACAAACGAGGTTCTGGTGACCGAATTATGGCGGAACATCTATCCGAATTTGCCGAACCCAAATTTCACAGACTAGTGATGGGGAGCAGCATCACGCAGCAGAGCAAATCATCCAAGAAATGTATTCTGCCTTTTGTAGGTGCTTTCTGTGACTAAAATAGGCCGATGTAGTAGTAGTAGAAACAGTAGTTATAAACAATATAGTTTTCTATTCATTACAGCCTGTCACAAGTTTACTGATGAACATAGCTCTCTCCCAAAAGATTGCCAGAAAGTACTGCTCTGAGCAGTCCATCGACTTAGTTACGTTAAATCAGTCATGTCAAATGGAAATACGTAATATCTGCCCACCCCTGTGGTTGATTGATGAGGGTACCTCCGACATTGTTAAATTCTGACCCTAGGACACTTTAGAATCTATAAGAGAGTTTCGTAATTTGTTGGCATAACAGAAACTGCCACTCCATCACCAACAAATCCAGCCTGGTTCGAGAACAATGTTCCGGGCTTTGTAAGAGCTAAAGACTGGTCGGGATCTGAACCTGTTCGACTACAAATTGTGATTAAAGCTAGAGGACATGGCTAGATGATACTTTGACACTTTTAATTGAGTGGTTTTTAATTAATCGCTTATAAATCGATAAATATGTACAAATAATTGTGAATTATTATTACATCGTTCATCGAAAAGATATGCAATTTTAATATGTAACCTATGGCCATACAACGTACATAGGCTTTTAAGTAGCCTCGTAATGGTCCATAAAACCAATCCGTGTGGTTGGCGGAATTAAAGAATTACGTCAGTGTGTGTGACACGAAGAAGTCTATTCATAGAAGGTGATCGTGTGTGTCGTAGAAGTCGATTCATAGAAAACGTCAGAGGGTGGGATTCGTAGCAAATATGTTTAATGTCTCTGTATGATGCCCTCCTGGCCGATTTCAAACATGGCGATAACTTTCGCGCAGGAGAAATGACTGTAACGCAAGATTACGTACAAATACAGAGGCACTTACTAGAGAACTTAGTGATTATATACTCTATGGCAATTACTAGTCTTTACTTACCCGTATAGGCTGTAACAGTAATGCGAAGAGATCGGAGGAAGGGTCAGATGCAGTGTTAAAGATAGGAGTCGAATCACAACACAGCCATACCCACTCATTTGTGTGTTGAAGTAAGTTAACTGCTAATACTAGCTGTCACCTTTTTGTATTCTATGCATTAACTGAAAAACGGCGAACACACATTTCGATAGTGTGTGTGACAACTAACAACACTGTACGTTGACACAGTTGGATATAATGGCACTCCTGCTTACACCGTGAGGTATTGTAGACGTGAACTGTTTTGTACATAAATATTCGTAGTTAATAGGGTGAGGCAATAATTTTATTCCGATAGTCCGGCCGAATCTCCAGTATGTCGAATGTCAGTCAGCTGGGGTCAACGTATGCAGATGATATTGAAATTTAGAGAAAAAGGAGATATATACCCTGTTATAAAGTCTCCGAATTTAAAATAGTACAGTAAAAATAAATACGACCATCGTAAGTTTAGCTTACTTTGCATATAAGAGCTACTTATACAGGTTTTAATTTGATAAAGATAGATAAGTAATGGTAATGATATTATGATACGGATTCCTCAGGGCAATCTCCGTCATTATCGTCTTTTTTAAATATGAGACTAGATTTGATCGCATCGCGTTGACCTTCTGCCCTTTTTGGTTCTCATTTAGTGGCTAAAGAATAACAAATATGTCCTGTCGTTATTCAGCGTTTAAGCAACGAAATAATTCATCTAAAGTAATGCAGTATTAACACAGATAAGTCATAACCCTTCTTTTTACCCTTCTTTTACATCTGGATCTGCATAGGAGAGATTACAGTGCCGCAATTGTACGCGTAAACACAAAGTCGCTTTTCCCTCAACGAGGATACTATAAGTCTATATGGATCATGGTCACTGGTCGACTGTAATCGTTTGGTAATCATACTTCAGTATGAAGTTACAAGTACACTACCAAAAAAAAAAACGGCACGAAATGAATTTTAATTGCAGATCGAATATAGAAGCAATGACTTTTATATTATTAAAAGGGGTTAAAGTATGAAGTTGCTGTTTTAATGGAGTGGCCACTTTGAATTAAAATTAAACCTGCATAGTCCAAGATTCGTGATTAATACTTTTTGCACACAAAAACTATAACATTCTAAATCAAACATTTTATGGCATTGTATTGTTTGACTTTCAATATTTAGTTGGATAAAATAAAACCTATATGTTGATCAGGGTTATAAATTACCTGCATATCAAATTTCACGTAAATCGGCCCAGTAGGTTTAACGTGTAATGCGAACACAGACAGTTAGACAGACATTAAAATTCTAAAAAACAATAATTTAAACAGACATATAGCACGCGCGCATGTTGTACGTGAGTAATTTTCTTTATTTTTCTTCAAAAAAAAACTTTATTTTTCTACAGTACTTTATATAGATAGATACTGATAATAAAAAAACGTAACTGTATTTCGTTGTGCAGAATGTAGCTGTCCTTAAGTCCACTGGACTGTCTTGATCAGACTTTTAGGATTATGTTTCTTGATACGGAAAAAAAAAATTCTTGACAATTTTTTTTGACATGGACTTCGCCGGGTACCACGGCTAGTTTATAATATGTAAAGAATGGCTACATTCGCCTGCGTGAACATACGTTTTATCCGAAGAGAATTCTCAATTAAGATACAAAAGTATCCTTTTCCATGGCACAATCTACATCAATGCTGAATTTCGTTTATACCGATTCTGCGAATCCCTTTGGATATCAGTCATGTCATAGTTACACGACTGAGTAAAAGATTTATTGAACGACTTATATACAAACGTAACATTTATAATATTAAGATTACAAATTGTCTATAGCATTCGGGAGTCCTAACCCTTCACTTGTCATAACTATACTCGTAGAATTTCTCATGATGCAACAGATCAAGAAAAACAAGGACAAAGCAACACTGTAGAAATGTGAAGCATTAATTCAAAATCCGTGAAGTTGTTTTCAAGTTAAATTAATTCTTTTTAATTTATGATATACAGACTGAAATACAATACTTAAATGGAAATAACTTACGCTATCTGTAGTGGTTTTCTAATTGCTTTTAATTGCTTCTAATATGCTAAGTTAAAGTGTCTAGGGCATAATAAAATCCATTTGTACATTTATAATCTAATCGTAATATATTTTCTAACATTTTAACAATATATCTAGAAATAGGTCAAACAGATCTAGAAACAAATTTAAATAGATCGCAGCCGTTAAATGATATTATTTGATAAGCGCCATAAACCAACTCATAGCATGAGCATTGCCTCCATTATGAGTCGTTAATCGATTTCTATTTCTAATACGTATAATAGGTTTCTATTTCTAATATATCATATAAATTCTAATCCGACTTTTTAGCTCGGTTTTTTTTTGCCTGCTAACAAAACATATGCGTTTTTAAGTATATACAAATATTTTATTTGAATTTATACATGTTTTAATTTAAAAATGTATTAGAAGAAATAATCAAGGTAATAATTACTAGCCAGTTGATCTGAGTATACTTCAATGCTATTTACAAAGCCTTAAAGTTAATAATTATAATTAATAATTTATCAAAATATATAGGTCAACAGGCCTGGATGTGCACGCTGCTGTGTATAATCATCGCTTTCTTTTCCCTTTTTTTTATTCACTTTGGCCACAAAAAATCCTTGTGACTTCATTGCACGTTAAATCGCACCGTGTTATTTTTCACAGTCCAGAAATGGTTTCGTTTATTATTAATAATTAATTTTCTCTCCACAATATAGTGACGCAAGAATATTACACATAATTAATACATTTTTAAACATATTGCGGGAGACTAATGCTTTACCTAAGCTTTGGGCTTGTATTTCAGGACACTGGGTCTCCACCCCGCGGGCTCAAATTACATTTTTGTGCATGTGCTTTAGAATTTTTACAAATGTGCTTAAGATATTTTCATGTATGTGTAACAAAAAGAGTATATAGAAAGTGGCGATAGTGTAGTTAGTGTTTTATTGGAACGTGTGTGTATGTGTATATATGTGTATGTAGGTAGTTATTATACTACTTTACTAAACCGAGGTTGTTAAAAGTTGTTCTGTTTCATCATATTTGAAGTCTTTAAGCCAGTCAGTTATTTTTCGTTTGCGGTTAAGGTTACGTACTTGGTGAGTTTATATATATTAAGATTCCTGTTTACTTTATTAAATAGTAAACCACCCAAATGGCTAAAGAAACGCTTTGAAAATACAGTAGACAGCTGGATCTGACAATGATCCACTGGATTATATCGCCGTTTGCCAAGAAACAGAGAGGAACAATAAAGTAAAACGTGTGTGTTGTTTTAATAGTGTGCAGTATGAATAACTGTCGCACTGTAAGAACTTTTTATAATTTGTATAAAAGTGCCGTGGGATAATGAAAGGGTAAGAAAGCTCTTTTAAATATATGTTCTTGTAGCCATTTTGATACAGTCTTAAAAGCTTTTTGAGCATTCATGTAGACTATACGCCACAAATCAGCGCAGAAGCGTAGGAACTTATCATCGCCAATAGTTATGATTTTAGGGGAGAGTGAGCTTACCCAAGTCGGTAATGTATATTAGATATTTCTAATAATCTAAAAATCCTATTTGATTGGTCCGATTACACTACCCTGAAGTACACCATTCGAGACTGTACACTCATCGCTGAAAATCATTTACTTTAACGCACTGAGTACGCTCACTCCGATAGTCCTCAAATGATTACAGTTGAACACCTCTAACTCCCATGTTCTCCATCTTTCGAATGAGGATGGATACAGAAACCGTGTCAAAAGCTTTAGCAAGATCTAAAAAAAATCCAATAACTTTTCGCCCTCTATTCAAATTTGTCACAACATATTTATGTGTGACACAATTTTGTGAGATTGTGGACTGCATCATCGGTACACTTATTCTTTTCTTTATTGGAAAGGCGCAAACGAGCAAGCGGTTCACCTGATGGTAAATGATTACAGTCGCCCACATACATCTGCAACACCATAGGTGCTGCAGGTGCTTTGCTGGCCTATAAGGATATTTGAGAGATGGGAGAGAGGAAGAGGAGGGAGATGGGGAGGGGTAGGGGTAGGGGGCCTCCGGTTACCTCACTCACCGAACGAAACGCAAAGGCACAATATACATCTACTTTACGCCGGTATTCTGCGAGGCCGTGGTACCAACCCGGTCAAGCCGGTCCATTCGAGCAGCAGCAAAGGCCGCCGCTTGGTCCTACCACGCTAAAATTATTTGACAGAAACCCATATTGGGAGGGTGGAAGTATATTATATTTTTTCAAAAGGCGACAAGTCTTGTATGCATGACACCTTCGAGTACTGCTATCGGCCTACAATTGTTAACATAGTTCCTGTTTCCATTTTTATAGATATTAGTAACCATGTCTTGGATAAACGAACGCACGTTTAAAATAACACGGAATGATCATATCCGGGAATTGTCACACGAAATTTTTGTGGCACATCGGACATGGCCTCTGCAAAGGTAGTATCTATTCGGTTCTAAAATATTAAATCTAATTATTGTTTCATATTTCACAATTATAGATTCTACAATTTCTCAATAGTATTGAGCAGGAGGCCCATTTCCTGATGGACTTCCTTAAGGAGATCTTTCATTTGTTTCGGTGAGTCGAGAATATCAATACTCTGAGTGTAAGGATTATATCTCACGCCGAAATCACGTGGAATGGTCTGAGCGAATTTTCTGTAAAGAACAATGGTAATCAATAATAATATTGGCATTTGGGACTAAAATCATTATTAACAATTAGTTATCTTAAGTAATCAATAACTTTTAAACATCATATGTAATATTAAATGTTATATAAGTAATAAGTTTCTAAAAATGTTAAAATAATGTTTTGTAAAAAAAACACTAAATATTAATAATATTAATAATACAAGACTTACATCATTTTTTCTTTGGCGCTTTCAAAGCTTTCAGCGACGTAGTAAATGGGTTGATACTCTGTTATGGGGTACTTCTGTTCTCCTGTGATCTCAGGTTCGAAGTCCCTTAGTTCAGGCTTGTCTGAGAGACAATACTGCAGTTCACCGAAAGACGATAGAAGTCCAGCGCCAAACGCCTTCAGTTTACCATCTTGTCGGCATAAACCAAATTCCACGGTAAACCAGAAACACTGTAAAACAAATGAAACACATATTATTAAACTTTAAAAAAAAAGCCTTAATTAACTTTGAAGTTTGGTAACAAGAAGTTTTGTAATGAATGAACAGTACAAATAATTGTTTTACGCTTTCTAGGCACATACGAAGTAGCACATAAAGTAGTACATACGAAAATACAAATGGAAATATAAAAATTGTAATCAATGTTACCGTCGCTAGTTTTTCAATATAGTCATCTGGTGCTCCTAGCGATGCCAAACCAATCTCTTGCGAGAACTGGGCAAAAGCTGGATCAGCAAAAAGAGGAGCGTGGCCCAGTAGTTCGTGGCAAACATCCGGTTCTGGTGTGTAGAGAGGCCTGGAGTGGTGCCTGATGTACTGGGTGCTATGAAACACGCGGAACGCAAGCCCTGCTAGAAAGTCTCGCGATGACAGCAAGCCTGCTACCGGCCGGAGTGTGAAACCTGTGCAGTCTGAAAACATATTTTTTGTGTTAACTACAAAAAATCTGGTACACCAAACCAAAAAGTGTTTAAGGCGTGGTTTAAAATTTTTGATATTTTTTACCTTTTAAGAAGTTAGATACATCTTCCAACTGAGGAATATTATCTTCCTTGTATCCACAGTTTTCGATCAACAGCGGAAACACGTGGTTGTGCTCTTTGCAGGCATGGGTGGGGTAAAGCTCAGTAAGTTGCCTGAAGACTGCGCACCATGTGGTGATTTCTTCTTTGGTGTAGTTAACATATGGAAGAGGCTGGCCGTGTTTGTAATTGTAAGCGATATCTGCAAAATACTTTCTGCGCGCTCGGTAAATAGGATCTTTGAATCCTGGGTGGTCTGAGTCCAGCTCGGCGCCGTATGAGAGGATCTGGTTGGCAAACCGGTCGAGATCACGAATACGTCGCGGGAACCATGGCACCGCAGCTGTTAACGAAAAAACTTTATAAAGATAATTTAAGTATTTACTTTGTGATACATACAAATACAAGTTTACTTTAGAAATATTTTCGAAAATAATGTAATACTTACATCTGTTATCTTTGTAATTTCTCGAAATAATGTTTAGATATCCCACATTCTTCTTCAGATCTTCCAAAGCGGCTCCGAAGTCACCAGCTCCGTGCTCACATTCTACCATAAACTCATAGCCTGGAAGTCTCGCTGAAGACCTTGATTCAATGTGGCTGAGGTTTACTCCATGGGAAGAGAAAATATTTAAGAACCGGGCCAAAGAACCTGCTTCGTCTTTTTCCGGAGAGAACAAGAGCCAGGTAGACTTTGAAGAATCTCGTCCTTCTTTAATGTAGTTACCGCCATGCATTAGTTTTGGCTAAAAATTAAAATATCATAGTTATATGATGATAGCTTACGGTCACGACAACAGTTTGCAAATATTAGTTACAGGCAGTTGTCGACTTCCCAGGATATGTTAGAGCTGCAAGTATATGAGCAAAAACACAGACGTTCACTGTTACATCGGATTGTTACGTCGGATAACGGAAGGTAAATACCTTGTGTTATGTGATGTAACGCTTAATTATTGTTACATACTCGTAAATATAACAAATCGAACAATTTTTAAAAACTGACAATTCGCAAAAATACGGAAAACGTACATAAATTATGAATTTTTTTAATAGTTTCATATTAAATTATTATCATTGTCGTTCACAAAAATTCCTTATGAAGACATTTCTAGATAAAATCCTACAGAGTTATTTTTTAAATCCATGATTATATTTATTGGTAACCATGTCTGGAATAAACAAAAACATTGCCCTGTATGGCTCACGGAATTTTCGTGACTTTTGTGTCCTAGCGGATAAGGCCCCTGGTTACAAATAAGAACATGATAACCCCTGCCTGGGCTCGTGTTGTCGACGCCCCTACGATATGTTATCAACTGCGAAGTGGGCAATGTTATGCAAAATTTTATCCGTTTTTCTGTATTCTAATCTATGACCTTACATCAAATGTCATGCGACGTCATATAAAAATCTATCACAAGGACTCATTTACGTATGCATTAGGCACCTATTTTGTTTTTTACGTATTTACGCACAAATATACATTTTTATTTTTTTTATTCTATGTAAATTACATATACTTTATCAGAGCCTTATCCACTAAGTCACAAAATATTTCACCACAATTCCGAATGAAATTATACATCGATAAAATCATACCGTGTTATTTTTCCACATCCAAGACATGGTTTTCAAGAGATGGTTATTGGTAACCATGTTTCGGATAAATGAAACCATGTTTAGATTTTTCTATATATGCCGGTATGATTTAATAGGGAAATTGTTTGTGGCATCGCTATGCCGCTACAACTGTGATATATGCGTATAACTATGATTAACACTGTTAACCGGGGCCTACCGGCAGTTTCATATTTATTAATTTTTGTCTGTTCTACGCATAAAAGGCTCACTGTAACTTGACATCCTACAATGGCATGCTTAACTATGCATTTGATTTTATTTATTACATAATCCCAAGTAATTTTACATAATAGTCTAGCAGATTGGTGCAAGATGAAAACTATGATATTTTTAAGGGTATATTAATTAATAAATTATAATTAATATATTGGTTAATTAATTATGGATGTATATTAATTTGATCAGTATTCCCTCCAACAATCTTTTGCTAATCAATCAAGTCTGCATCCTTACAATAGAATTTCAATTGTTTCAAAGTTATAACGCCCAAATGGTTAATACCCAAATGGTAAGGACTAATAAAATGTATGCTACACGACTCCCCTTCTTCTTGCTCTTCTTCTCTAGCATACTCTAAATAATTTAAAACAACGATCCCATGCAAATTAAATAATGGCCGATATACAATGCCAATATAATTATCTGAATTATTATATGACTGCGTAATATTTGTATACTCTTTACTAACAATCGGTCCAATCTCTGTTAAAGTGCAATGCAATTAGTCCGTGTCCCAATTATTGTAAATAAATCATTCAAATCACACGATAAAATGTCGAGATTGGTCATGTTTATAAACTTTCACAAGTTGATACCGTAATCAGAAGTTAAAATTACGACGCGGGTACTTTTGTTTAACAATACCAGACATTAATAAAAATTTACGAGCCTTGATAACGCGGTCGTAGAACAAATTGTTTTGAGATGATAACACATCGCTTCTCTAAAACGTAGCTTTACCAAACGTTTTAATATTGCTAACTTGTAACTTTACTTATTGAAATTAATTGATGCAAAGGTAAAAATTTACTTCAGTGTTTTAAGTAGTGTTTATGTATTGGAATGAACGAAATAAACAAAATGGAAGAAATTAATTAATAAATAAATTAATAAAAGAAATGAAAGAAGGAAATTAATTAACAAAATGAATGACTTGAATTAAGGAAATAAATAAATTAATTAAATTTTAATATTGAATGAATGAATGAAACTAGAAGTTGAAAATTGAAGTAAGAAAGATAACTTAGTTTGCCAAATGTCAAATCTCATTATTATTTTCGTACAATCTACCACCGTACGCATAAGGCATGTGTGGATTGTAAAATAATTTTCTTGCGCTTCGAGTCGCACGAGGTACGCTCGCTTTGATATATTTGTGGATTGATAGTTAGGTACCTTAAATACATACATTGGCTAAGAAAATATTTTACAAAAAACCTTCCCAAATGGGGGTTGGAAGGTAATGGGTAAGGCTTACCTAATATATAAAACTAAAAATTCCTATATATTTAGTTTTAAAATTAAAATCGTTGTTAAGGTACTGTAATTAATTTACGAAACATAAATTTAGATTTGGAAAGTTCGAGAGGAGGAAAGAATTGTTGAATACATGCGTATTGATATTAAGCTCCGAAATTAAGATTTGCCAGTTTTACGCTATAAGAAAGATGACAGTTGACTGATGAAGCAACATCTAAATTAGTCTACTCTGCTTACTTTGCTCTGTAGTTACTGTAGTTACTATGTTACTGCTAGGATCTGCAGCCGGAGTAGAAACAATATGCTTTTTGTATAACTTCTTGCTAACTTCAATTGCAATCTATAACTTAGGGCCTCGCGAGTTTTCAAGGAGAACTAATATTTTATTTTGACACTCGTCGTTGTTTATCATTACAATATAGATTTATTTAATAAAAAAACGGAATGTCTCCTATATATCGTAACGAAGTGATATGAGACAGTTTCCTAAATTTAGATAGGCTTTTTTAAGGCTTCAATTTTTATAATATAATGTCCAATAAATGTATTGACGTAAAATTTTATAACTTGTTTATAGTTAAGTAGGAGGAGGAAAATTATGTGTAGAAGTAAGTCTTAGTGCACTTACTGCATAAAAAAACTAAAAAAAAAGTTAATATAAAAGTTTTCATTTTGTAAAATACTTTAAAGGTGAAGAACAGTATAACTTTTGAGATTCAAATCGCTTTTGAATCTCAACTGGCTTTGATTTGTTTTGACGGTTCAATTGACAATTGCAAGACTTTAATAAGTGTAGCTAACATCACGCGGTGACATCAGGGAGTATAGTGACAAGAAAAAAAAACCACGAATACATCATACATAGCTGCGAGCAAAAACTAGTGAATACTATTTAAACCAGCAATGTATTCGTGAAAGTAAATATTTTTTGATGAATTTATAGATATAACTAAGTATTGACAAAAATTGGTGAATTGGCGATATTTAAAGATCATCACCTCCACTTATCACAAGTTGCGCCATTATATTTTTTGGTCTCAATTACATAAAATAAATATTAATTTGAATATTATATATATATAGATGTTTCTTAAATTCCACGAGAAATAGATATGGCATTTTAGTTATTACATTGTAATTATTGACAGTTATTATTACCTCTTATACTAGTTTCACAACACATTGCCATCTAGTACATGAGGTAATAATAATTGTCAATATGATGACGTTTCACCAAGTGACAACAATCGCAAGTATAAATTACATTGTAATTATTGTAAATGGAATTATTTATTGATTGTCTAAACTATGATACGTTCTTTCATTAAATCATTATATAATCACAATAGCTACATATGTTAATAAATGTATATGAACGTTAATAATAAGAGGAAAAGTCAATGGTAGAATTTATAGTATTAAGGAAATACAGACTTATAATTTTTCCTGTTACCGTAAATAGCGGGAGAATGTGAAACAAAAACAAAGCTATGCAATACGATACCAATACCATGTTAAATAAAGCAAAGGCGATTAAGTATTCTCAGTTGCTTTTTTTGCCGCAATAGCGTTTCCTGAGTAATCAAGCAATTTAGTACCTAGCTTGAGAAGATATAATAATTTATAAAGAAGGGTATAAGTTGAACAACCAGAAAAATAGATCCTAGTGCATGGTAAAAATAACAGACACATAACTCACGCATGTTTGTTTTTATGGGGTAGTCTGGGGTAGTACTTAACACAAGTATCAAGGTAATCAATAGACGCAATAGTATAAAGGGACAGGTTCCAGACAATTTGAAAAACGCCACATCTAAAGTACCCAGATCGGAGGCATGCATCTCATGACGTCCCATAATCTAATTCATTCATTTGGCGATACAACGAAAGATTGATCCGACTCATCGATTTTTTTTTTTGATTTTTATAAAATTATTTATAATATTTACGAATATAATAAATGTAGGTGCAATGAGTTTAGTACTGTACTAAACCGCTTGTCGCTCTTAATAACTCTTTTCATTTATATAGATGTTTACAATTCAAATAATATCCAGTTTTTGCAACATATCAAGATTTTAAATATACGATACGGTGAAGAATTTAAAACCGATTTTTGAATTTGGTCACTTAGGCCAATTGAATTCTCCATCGACTATATATAGATTGAAGAAAATAAAGCCAAGCATTAGCATGCCTGAAAATGATGATTGGTAATACAAGTGTTAGGCGAAAGTTTGTCTTTGGTAGTTCTTCATCGTCAATTATGTATTTGTTACTTATTACTTATCCCTTCACGTGTCATAGCATTAGAACTTCTATTGTTGCAATACATCGAGTATTTGGTATGCTATTATTTCCTGGTGGAACGCTCTTTGAAGATGTCAATTGAAGGCTATTGCAGCAAGTTTTATTTGCCACTTCTTAATTACTTTTCCTTAACAGCCTGTAAATGGTCCACCGCAAGACAAAAATCTCTTCTACAAGGAGAATTTTTTGCCATAGTCGTCACGCACGGCGAGCGGATTGACGGAGTTGCCTTTTGCTGATATCCACGGGGGCTCATAAGGTTGGCTGATTGTTACGTAAATTACAACCCAATTATTTTTATTATTATCCGTTCATATCTTCCAAACAGATAGATCGTCGACCTAATCTCTTTTACTAAACGTATCAGTAAGACGCATGTAAAATTATAATACCTTTTGAGATATTAAAGGTGCGCTGTAGTAAATATAGGAAACGTTATTTTCAAACTCTTGTCAAGACATAAAATTTAACGACGACTTGGTTTAATTGTAATATTGTAATAATTGTAAAATATAATATTTTATAACTTAACGATTTTCTGGAAATCTTTTTCCAACGACACTGCATCTGACCCTTCCTTCGGTCTTATCGCTTATGCGTTTCATCGGATATGTGAAGCTGAAGACGAGCGGGTGCACGTAAACATGCGCCATTATAATATTCTCTGCATTTTACAACTGCCGATCGTTACTCCGAAATTGTAGTTGCCGTGTTCGATTTTCTGTCTTCTATCTTTCGACCAACTAACTTATTGACCCTTCTACTGGTTATTTAGTTACGCGATTTAGTAATATGCTTCGCGTGAATAGTGAATAATAATTATATTTCCGCAAATACAGCATAATTTAATTACTTCACGGTTTTCTTCTTCTTCTAGTCTTCTAGTGGCAGGTTTTGTCATCACCACGCTAAAAAGGTGGGTCGCCAAACGCTGTACCAAACTCCTCGTAATTTAGACGCTGCTGCCAGTAACCGATCTGGTACCAGTTCATATATTTTTATATAATCATAAAGATAAAATATGTATTTATAGATATGAAAGTTTTCGCAAGCGCAAGAAATCTTAGTGTCAAATAATAGGAACACTATTAGCTTGATATAAGTTGTTTCAAAATATTCCATTTGACTACATATTGTTAGATCATTTTATGTAGATAATTAAAGGTTACATCGTACATTTTACCCATTAAAAGTGACAAATTAAAAAACGAAAAATTCATAACTTAAATCATATCAAAGAATAATTATTCTTTGTTACGTAATTCGCAGACTTGCATTCGTGAACATAAAACCTCCGACATTCCGGAAATTGACTACATAGTATATACTAAGTATAAAAACAAACCAGGCTAAAGCTAGTTTTAAATAGGTCAAGACAGCCTTCAACTGCATATATTTACCTTGTCTGGAGGGGAGCCAGATATCGCCTGCTCCTCAACTCCACGAGTCTGTACGTCCATCGTCTTCTAGACGTAAAAAGAAATAACAAGAACAATTGTACAAGTGAACGCGGCGGTACCACTTGTTATGATATGAACGTGAGCGGCGGGAACGACGCTTTTATGCCTGATTGTGACATTAAATGAAAAAGTGACGGATTTATGGATGTGGTATAAAATATATTTTTCAATTAGACATTTAACAGAGATCGTATGTACACTTACGTTGACTGTGATGATTGAAAAATTGCATAAGAATGTATTCTGACAAAATTTTTAGTAGGTTGTACAAATAATAGCTTTGGCTGGAATTTTAGTCTAAAAGACGTATTGTAGCGATCTAATATTCTACCATTCCCCACCCCCAAAATGGAAAGGGAAAATCTTATTGTTATCTTCGGGAAAGAATCCAGTGAAAGGGGTTGCCACGAATTACGTCCTATCTCCCGGAGATGTAAAATGTGAGTTGCGCATGCCTGTTTGGTTACGCCGAAAGGTGCTAAATGGAAATGTGTGCATGTAGCGAGCAGTGTAGTCTGAGGACCGAGGACATATATTAAATTTCACCCTAAATGCCACTAACCTGCTCAGGTAGATGGGTGCCTAAACTAACCAAAATAGTAATAATAGTGACCTGGGTTCGGAGCCTGAAAATTTTTAAGTGATGAATTTTCAATTTGCTCGGGGGTAAAGCAAAACCTTTATGTCTGAGAAATCATGAAAAAGATTATTGCAAGGACATGCAAAATCCGTCAACTGGAGTAGTGTAGTAGAGCCTTCCGGCTTCAAACCCTCTCCAGTATTGAGAGGAACCTTTAGCAAGCGATGGAACTTTTTTACTATATATATTAAAATCATTCAATGTAGTAGTAGATTTTGGATAATTTCAAGTTTGTAATAATGCATCTTCATATTTTCTACCTATATAGATAATGCCACATCTAATACGTTCATACTTCTTACATCAGCTCAGCTAACTTGATAAAAGTCCGTTCGATGCAATACAGTGGCCGAGTTACGTTTGTAAGTTTTTATTTATTATAATTAGCCAATTTCAAGGTCGGATTAGTTTTTATTATAACGTAGCAATTTTATTTAAGTTTTATTTCATACATTGTGTGCGCGTTTTTTTTAAAAAGATTACACTACCTAAAAAACAACATTACTACATACATTTCAATTAGTCTTTTACGACACCCACCAGATGATTCCCTTATGTTATCACCCATGGCGTATTAATTGTTTTGAGCAATTCGAATATGAGTTGCATACTGCAACCCGTTTTATGTTTCACATCCTCATTTCTAATTTAATGAATTCAACACAAAAAAAATTTTTGGTGATAACTCAATCACCAAAAATGTTCAATATTTAAGTCGATTGTATTAAAATTTGATAAAAATTAGTTATAAATTTATTGAATCAACACATAGTTCACATTATAAAACAATAATAAAGCTGCGTGGTGGCAAGTGTGAAGCATGAACAACCATTTTCATTCGATGGATTCATTGACAATTCAATGAATTGTTATGCGTTGTCACGGTTAAGGAGCCTCCTCCCGGTTATCAAAACAAATTGAACATGATTATTTTCTTAAATCTCTGCGTAGGTCCCGGTCGTGGTTCGTTCGAATAGAATGCATAACTACGCGTCGACGCGCCAAAGCCGTAATGAATAGTTATTATTGTAGCAATTCGTGACGTGCGCGCTGTTCCTTCTTATTAGTAAACACTGCTGACATCCTTGAGCGAGCGCGCGCATGTCTTGTTACAGATAATTTGACTACTGATTCTGATTGATAATAATTAAGCAGATTTTTTTATCTATATATTATTCTTTATTCATTTACTATTATTGAGTATTATTTAATTAAAGATGCTTAGTGAGTTATACTTATTGTTTTAAAAGTGCCGCAGCCGTTTCGTTTTATAAAACAACAGTAAACAAACTCGTTAATCTATATAAATAAATACATATAAATGTTCGTTCGTTCAAAATCTTAAATCTCCGAATGTTTCTCTCCGATTGCTTTGAAATTTTGACACAAAGTTGCGTATTCGAAGGCGTGGTTATAAAAATATACATACATTTATAAAAAAATATGTTTCTTTAGCTTCTTTTAATAGGTTATATTGTCTATACGAAAATATAATTCAAAACTAAGAAAAATAATCACTGAGATGCATAATACCCTATCATTAACACAGCCAGATTTAAATAAAATTTTCGAGTACTAGGTAATACCTAATCAATAAAATCATCTAATACCACCAACATTCACATTGTTGTTGAAATACTAATATATGTTATTTTGTATTGCTGAGATACTAACAAAAGTTTTAAGGAGAATGTACCAACTTGTTCTCCACACGCCAACTTCACCTGCACGCGGTCCACCCGGCTGGTTAACGACCGACTCTCTAGTGACCGTACGATAGCGGATAATCCATTCAAACTTGCCAAAGCATCAGCGCGACTGGTGGGAGGGTACCGGCACTTCACCAACCCGCTCGCCCAGCGCGATGAGCACGAGCAAACCTTTCAATAAATTTTTCAGGTGCTTTCTTGGAGACGCCATTGTTTAGTTATACGTATTAGCCGTGGTGGCTTACCGGTTAGGTCGCACACTTTAATTTAATAGCACGCGAGTGACCTGGGTTCGGATTAACCACGAGCTCGCCGGTGAAGGAAAACACCGCGTGGAAACGTGCATGTCTAAGAAATAATAAAAAAAATAAAAGTATTTCATGGATGTGTAAAGTTCGCCAAACCGCACTTGAGCAGCGTAGCGGATTCTTGCCGGTTCCATAGCTATCTCACAAATATGTTAGAGAAGGCCTTTGAATGCCCAGCCGTGGGTATTTATAGGCCTTACTACTTTACTTGTACTTTTACGAGAATATAAAAAATGGGTAGAACATATATATATCGCAATAATGTTTTATTTTTCTGTGGCAGTGTTTGCATACTCTTTAGATTGTCACCTTTCTGTCGCACTATATGGATACATGGAGTTAGTATGCATAGTGGTTATATACTCTTTGGTAAGACCAAAGTTATGCGAATGTGAAGCCATCTATTGGGAAAAATGCCTCGAACTTTTATCGTCGGTCGTATCTAAAACCTCCTTCTATTGAAGTTGGTAGCAGTTGTCGATAATCTGTAGGTAGAATGGTGCGAAAAACCGTCAATTATTTTGTATATAACTAAGTATATTCCCGACTTCGTTCGCATGGACTTTAGGATTTCTTTCAAAAGCTTATTAAAAAATATAAACAAAGATGAAAGGAGTTTTTTCCAATATACATCATAGATAGCGACCTAGAGCAAAGTTTGAAATAGTTTTGGTTTGTGGTACATTAATACATACAACATTCTGTGGAATATTATGGAAAAATGTTCATAACTTTGGAACTGGTGAAATAAACACAACATGTATGTTTATAACGACATATAGTCAAATTAATCTCGGAGTTATCAATTACCTGTATAAAATTAATATCACAGACAGACAAAAAAGGAACTTTTTTTTATACAGGTTGGATGCGACCTTATTAACATATAGTTAAACATTTATTGATACTAGTGGTTAGAATTAATTGTAAATTGTGAATAAAAAGTTTACAAAAGATATAAATAAAAACCTTTATCTAACAAATGAAATAGACTGAGAATCTAAAACACAAGCGCGTCATGTCATAGCAGTTTAATGATCTCGGAAAGAGCGGCAACCTCGCTGGATTTTATTTCCTTCACGTCGTCGACCTTGTGGACTGTCTGTCGATATGTTCTTTGAGTTGGGTGTCGTTGACCTAGTTAACAAGTAGCTCATATATATCACGAGGCAAAATAACAAAAACCAAAAAAATTATCTGTGTCTAAACTACGGTAGGTATAATTGATATTATGTATGGATTGGTCCGATGATAATGAAAGATTGACATAATGATTACCTAATGCACAAAGGTTCAAATGCTTTTAAAATTAAGTGAACAATTACAAATATTAAAGAACAATTATTAAAGGTTCATACTCTTTGCACTAAATAAAATTAAAAAAAAAATATCAAAATGTACATACTAATTTCTACGTCATTTTCACAGGTGGTTGACAAAATGTATCACCGAGATCTTTAGTAACTATTTATTTATCATGGTTCAACTAAAACAGATATCTCTTAGGCTTAAATCAATAAGCAATATTCAGAAGATTACGAAAACTATGAAGATGGTATCCGCAAGCAAGTAATGAGTTATTTCCACGTTTATACTTTAAGTGTCAACCAATTTTTGTAATTGGGTTTATAAGCTTGGGTTTATAGGCACAGCATCTAAATACAAAATTAATTTATTTCCTTTAGTTTTAAAGAGTGCCCTGGGCGATTTTATTCTAACTTCCCGAGTGACCTGGTTTCGAATCCTGGTGCCGTCACCACCGTAATTGTTAATGTATTTAACAATTAAATTGGTTTTTAAAGATGGATCTGGTACCGTAAGATTTATTATTATTATCCTACTTGGTTAACTTGTCCCTTTCTGCTACATAAAACTCATTATAAATCTCACCTTTATTTACATATTTAATTTCACCTTCATTTTGACCTCAAGGTTTGGCCTACCAAGTTGTTTTTATTTTTAACAAGGTTTACTAAAGCAGAACGAGAGCTGCAGTCAGCTCGTGCATTCGGCTATGGTCCACGAAAGTTTTACGTCTCCAGCCACTTACAAATGGACGCACTCGATGATGAAAAAGATGTTAAGCAGAAACAGAAAGAGGATGCCTCTTCGAAGACACCGACGCCGCAACCCGCAGAAGTTAAAGCACAACCTGAGAGCGAAAAGCGTAAAATACGTAGAATCTATATCGCTATGGCATCAGACAGAGGTATGTAACAATTTTTCAGAAGACTGTATTGGTTCTTTTCATTGTAGTCAAATAATATATACATACCTAAATATACGGGAAATCGTTAAATTGTTTCAACAATATTTTCTATTTTCAACAATAAACTATATAGTTATTTAAAAACAATGTTAATTAAACTTCCAATTTTATTTTACTCTGTTTAGTAATTACAAATTATTGCAATCACAGTTTTCTACAAACATTACACTTTAAAACTTTTTTTATTTAATTTAAAAGGAAAATAATAATAAAAAAAGTCAAAACACGGTAGGTATGACCATAACACGAGTACAATTTTAGCACGACAGTAATCATTAACCATTGACACCATCATCGCACATCATTATCATTTCAGCCTATCACAAGTCCTCTGCTGAACCTAAGCCTCTCCCAGAGTCTGTAACAAAGAAGAATAACTATTCGTTATGTCTTCATGTGTCATTACTAATAGCATTTCTATTGAACACGTCCAGAATTACTTAACTAACATTTTGAGGCTATCGTATGGGAGAATTCATTAATTTTAAAACATTTAAAAGCCGCTGCCTTTTGAATACCGCGAATGTACATTAATAACCCTTCACGTAGAATGTCTGTATCGTGACATCAGAATAACCCAAAAGAATGCAATAATTGAACAAAATGCGCCGGATTTTACGCCAATGAAACTTCTTACTTGAAACAAAAGTCAGGTCTGGGCGTGTATGGAATATTGCAACTGGAAATGTTGAACTCAATGGAAAGGTGTGCTGGGGTCACTAAAGAGGACTAGGACGCTAAAGAGCTATAATATATATCTTGTATTTAAAAGGCGCACAATACCTTAATTTAAATGGCCAAACTCAAATTAAATATTCCTTTATATTGTTATATCTTAGATATTTCCCTAATTTCCACCGTTCGCCTTCACAATAAAGGGCCGCAACGCAACGATTATTTTCACGAAGATCGTCACGCATCGGTACCAACAGAATAATATAATAGCAATCGCTTGTTGTAAACAATTACATTAAAAGATAAAACTGCTTTCTAATTCTTTTGTAAAATATTTATCCTCATGTTAAACGGTTTATCCTCGCGCCCAATAAAGAGTTACGTAAATATAATTATTGCAAAAATAATAAATTTAATTATAACTTAGACATTTTAGCTGTTGATTGCATAATGAAAGGTTATTAAAGGAATATGTTGACACGGCTGTTGTGCAGCGTCTGGTAAAAGCTCCGCTCGCAGATTCGCAATAGCGTAAGCCGGGCGGGTTTAATATTTATCAGGAGCACAATAATTTCCACATTTATTGGTTAGATAATTTCACCGCCAGTGCCGCACGCTGTTGAAACCATTTTTTGGTTTGTTATTATGGATGACGTTCGTACCGCTGTTGATAGTAATAACAATGATAGTTCACTACGTGATTGTATTAGTTCCCGCACGCAAAAATAATGGTACTGCTTCATTTTTAAGCTACTTTTTATGTAAGACGCTCACAGCTACCGCGACTACAACGGAATTACCGATTCTTTGTTACTGAACCGAACTGATTGTTACTGAGATCATTTTCTTATAATACTCGTAGGTTACTTGGCATTACTGTTTTGATATTGAGACCTTTACATCTTTCATCTCGTACAAAATAGATTTTGATTACCGCATCTGATGTAAACACCTTTGATTACTTACTGCACGCATTTAAAAATTATCATTTTACGGAAATATAAAACCGCTTAAAAATAATAAGTTACTAGAAACAAGCTTAATAAAACTTTTATAAACGAAAATCCGAATCCTGAACCTACCCTTGTATTGAAATGGTGCGCAATCCCATAATTTCACCTGAAATTTAAACTGAATTAAGCATTGCTATATATTTTAATTTCCCTTATTCCCACCTTCGCCTCAGGAAGAAAGGGACGCTGCGCAATGTTCATTTTAACGAATATAATATACGTCAGCGCCACGCATCAGTACGAAAAAATGGAATTACCCGCGCCGCGCATGGCGCTCTCTTTAGATAAATATATTTAACTAATAATATTGCTTTGGACTCATAAATAAAACCCTAATACACTCAGTATTAGGGGTTTATTTATGATGTGTGTTATCATGTACGTGTTATCGTGTAACGCAGAGAAGATGGCCGACCCTCAGTGACATACACGAAAACTGCAAGAATCTAAACGTAAACGAGGCGCACCTTAACACAATTTTCTTATGCTAACGCACCATACGCACCGACAGGTCTAGTGAAATGAGACAAACTGTCAGAACAAACTGTCTGTTTGGTTGAACAAAAAGGTAACACTCAGATTTAGAGAATTTCTTTTTATTTTACAACACTCGTGTACTAGAACATTTGAAAGTGTGCGAAGAATTTACAAGATTCGATTGTACTTTCTATTTGCACGGTAGGTTCACAATATTAGCAAGGTATGGAAAAGATCGTCCTGTCCACCAACTAATAAATTCAAGTCAATTGGTCTATATCGTGTAATGGCGATAATAACAGCTGTAATTAAAATGTTTTTAAGTTACGAAGCCAACATAGAAAATGTGTACTGTTTAGGAACATTCAACATGATAAAGTTCAAAATAAAGTGTTTACAATGCAACGAGCCGGGTATAAGCAAATAATCTTCTATTAGAAATGATGTGAAATGCAATCAGAGATCAAATTAAATCATTCACAGGCCACGCGTTTTCAGTTATCTAAATGAAGTTAACACTGTTTTCCTTATAACCGGGTAACGATTCAGCTCCGACTTTCAAATATTATACCAGTGATAAAATTTCCGTAAAACGTAAAATGCCGTCGGAAATTCTAACGCGTAATAAATGAAACTACGAAGAGGTCCGGGTAAACCAAAAATTCGCAAAGCGAGAAAGATATGTCCTCCGACGCTTGTCACGGACTTAACGCACACGGTGTTCACATTTGTTCGCCAGAAGTTTAGGGAAGCACGCGATATGGAAGCGAAAATACTGAGATTACGTTGTGCGAAAATATACTTGAAATTTTAAGAAAAAGAACAGACGTTTCCAATTTTAGGAGCAATCACAGAAACCATCGTCCGTAGGTACGTCACTCTCAACGCGGATCGCGGTCTAAAATCCGCCGTATAACTAAGTTGTACCTATGTCTTATTCATATGCATCTAAATTATAATATTTTTCTCAAACAATCGTTCCAAGAGAATTATTTTAAACGGACAGATTTACCAATCGACTACATATCTACTAAAGTTCCGGAAGTTTCTAAGAATAGAACAGGATTTCAGATCTTCTCTGATCGATAGGCAACCAAACAAGAAATAAAACTAACATTTTCACAGACGATTTTCACGTCCTTTAATTTAATGATATTAGTAAATTTATCTAATCATCGCCACCAACATGATCAGAACATATCACAAATCCACTGCTGATGACAAAGTATGATTCGAGTTCATTATCCATCGATTTCCTGCAACACGACTACTTCTATCACTGGCGAGCGTCGTACTAAGCATGATGAAGAGCATCGATGTCAGCAGAGTAGAGATAATTTGTACGAGAAATCAATTATTTTCATAATTTCGTGGTCAATGTTCAGCAGTCAAAACTAAAATCAAAAGGAATACATGATATTTCAAATGAAGATTAAAAAATATAGCAATGGATATGTAAACAGAAGTCAGCAAGAACTTAAAGTCGTGAACGCGTATATTTATAATATTGCGTAAGGCATTATAGTTGCATGATAATATTATTTTAGTCAAAGTTCTAAATATTACTATTTCACGGCACGTCGACGAGAGCACGAGACTGACAAGTCGCCGAAGAAAAACATCTTGGGACAAAACAATTTTTGCGTTCTAGAGCTCTTTTTAGTGGAACCGTACATAATTACATGTGCCCTGACCTAGCAGTGTGGTAGGGCACAAGTAAAATGAGTATAGTTAATACTCATAATAATCAGTACTAACGATACTCATTTTACTTGTAATTTTGTATACTACGTCATTTTTAAGGAAATAAATCAGCGCGTTACCTCTAATCTCCGGGCACCGCTTCGGGGTCGTGCTCCTACCAAGCTCTTGCACTGACAGGAGTAAAACAACGAGGGATATAATATTATACTCGAAATTTTGTTCCTTCTGCTACGATCACAATACATTATGAAAAGTCAAAGATCAAGTTCATACAACTGCACAGCAGCGAATCATTTATAATGTACCAGTAATATATGAAAGTGAAAAATATATGAAGTAAATATGAACAAGGTTGTTGATTAAGGTTAAAAACAAGATGAAGCCTTATATTTACACTATGAATTTTTGTCAGTTGCTAGGATTTTGTACCGCCTTTGCATACGTCATTGTTGTGATGACAGACAATCTGCCCAACTTAGTAGAAACTTATAGGCTGTAGACAGCCTAGCCCTCCGACCTTAGATGATGATTATGATATTAGTTCGTCACCTATCAATATGGCATATTTTTTATTTCTTTTATACTTAGAAATACCGCGCGGTTTTGTTGTTAGCCATGGCCCCTGGGTTCAAATCCCAGTCGGAGTGAACACTTATGTGCGTCATAGAAATAAATGCTTTCGGGTCTGCTTTATTGTGTCTCTGTCCTCCGATCGTTTCGCATACATCGCATATGGGAAGGTGTAATGGAGTAAGTGACTCTATGAGTTACGATTACTTATATTCAAATTTATTGTTCACCATCACAATCGACAGGTTCGTTAGACAAAAAGGGTGTATGTACCATTTGCACGTAAGGTTAGTAATTGGAGAAAACATGGCGTATCCCTCCTATTCTTCACAGATATTGATAAATAAACGCTTACTATGATCATGCAGGATAGTCACCTGGCTGATTTCGACGTCGGCATTTCGGATCTCCGAATACTGTCGGCAGTTGTACCACCATCGGTAACTGCACAGAATATTTTAATTCGCAACTATACGCACAATCACAGAGGCACACACCGATCTCCACCTTCTCGTGCCTCCAGACTCATTGTCGGAGACGCGCTTTGTAACACAACCAGACCCGTAAACCAAATCCATGTTGCTTAAATGTTCACTCCGACTGGGATTCGAATCACGGACACTACTGACTACTAAGCCTGGGCATCTTGAATTAACTAGGTATGCTATCGTTGCCAGGCCTGTGCGGCGGGGTGCACAGCGGCGTGGCGCGACGCATCCGACGCGCAATGGCCGAACGCAGCGCGGAGCCGCCCACGCACAAGTTGATCTGCATCGGAGAAAAAGCTCGATCGCTGCTCCTGTCCGGTTACTCCGAACACATACTCATATCTGTCAAACAGGTATTCAGTGCAGAAATCCGGTGTTTTAGGAATTAAAAAAGCATCCTATCTTAGATCAATGATCGCCTAATTTTGCTGCATTTTAATATGCTGCATGACATGGGTATGTAAAATTATTGTTATTTAATTTCATAGTTGTCGACCGAGTAGTAATCCTTTAATAATTGTAGGATTATTAAATTAATATTTGAATTTGTGTGTCACGAACAACGTGCCCAAGGTCAATACAAAACTGTTCGTGGCATTCACCTAAATCGGTCTTCTACAGTCCAACATTGCAATTTAAGCCCAAATTGTGTGAATAAGCATATTTAAGACTATTAACATGATGGTCATCCTGCGGGGCTAGATGCAGGGCTAGATTCGGGACAAGATACGGGGCTAGAAGCGAGGCTAGGTGTGGCTAGGTAGATACGGGGCGTAATTTTGGTCATATTCGTAGCAGTGATCGTTTTCAATTTTAAGTAACGACGGTTTCTATAGTTTGTCAGACTTTGTCGTCGAGTCTTGTCTAGTTTCGAAAACTCTTCTTTTTCCTTCGAACAAAACTCAGTAGAACAAGATGCGTACATAATGAGAAAGGTCTAAGTTCTACTGTATTATACCTAACACACACACATACCTATAATCTTTTTACATAAAATTTTATTATCATTAAATTCATTAATTTTTCTTTCGCAATATTCAGAATTTATAGATTCTGTAATTAAGGAAATTAAAAATGTATAATTTGGAAAATCTAAATTTGTTCATTCGCCGACACCGCTGGGCCATTCGGAAGGATTTTCCGCCATCCTTCCATCCAATTGAGATTAGCATTTGGAAGAAGAGACGCTATATTCCCCCGTACACTTTAATTTTTTATTTTCTACTTACACTTCAGATTGGTCGCTCAACTCCAGTGTTTAAGGACGCCTCAAATATGACCAATGCTATTATCGAATCCGGATTCAAATACGACGCTGCTGAAATCTATTACAACAAATACTTCAGCCCCATCAAGTATCAAAGCACCACCATACCGGTCTTCAACCAGTACAGCATCGAGGTTATTTATGTGTTTTAATGCTTACATACTCCACTGTTAACAAATTTAGTTACACACGTAGCAACTTTTAAAATCTTACTTTTTATGGTAAAGGGGGCAAATGTGCAAGTAGCTCTCCTGATGGTAAGTGATTACCGTTGCCCAGTTATACCTGCAACTCCAGAGGAGCTGCCGGTGCGTTGCCGGTCTACAAGGATATTTGGGAGATGGAAAGGGTTAGGAGAAGGGGTTAGGAAATAACCTCACTCACCGAATAATCGATCAATCAACGAGCAATTGTTAGTACTTATTTTTGAATGAACCCAGGACTCATGGCTCAGCAGTCAGGTACGATAACCGCTAAACCACGCGGTCGATGGCGAGTGGCAATGGGATGGCTATATAGCTCGCAGAACTGTCAACCGTTGGCAAAGAAAGGATTCCGAGTGGCAACCTTGCACAGGCAAAAGCGGTGAAGGACGACCCCCAGAAGATGCAGTGACGACCTGCACGATGTTGCGTGATGTCGATAGAAGCAGGTGGACCAGCACCGTGCTTCGTGCCAATCTTTGGGTGTGGCCTATGTTTAGCAGTAGACTAATGTCAGGCTGAAATAAAAATGATAGTAAAGTGTTTTTTCAACAAATAAACCGAGATGAGCCTGGGAGCCGTCTTTGAAGGTACCACCAGATTCTAGGAAAATTTACCTACCTGGATGCAGGGAAGCTGGAGATGTTCGTCGAAGTCTCAGTCTATCCGCGGTTACCGGTCACACTTTACCACAACAGTTTTCTATACATTTCTATACTACTTCTCCACAAACTGCGTTCGATACCTGGGTGCGTTTTCTTAATTTTAATAAGTAGTTATATGAGTATTAAGGCGGTTTAGGATTTGATGCGTACAGTGCCACACGCGCGTTGAGAGGAAGTGGAAGGGATATGTGTTAGGATATGTATAGTATTGCCAGTACCACCCCTACCTACATAGATGGCTCGCAGGCTCATTTTACCTATTTCTGCCGATAAGCAACAGTGCAAACACTGGAACACAACTTCCGGTTTGAAAGGTATACTGACCCAATACAAATTGATGGTGTGCGGTATTCCATTTTAGTCCTCATAATGCAACTGTGACATCCTTCTATTGAAGTTGTTTGCTGATGGGTTGTACGTGGACTACTCTAGCAACTTTCGATCGAGAAGACTGTTTGTCGCCTCAATCCAATAACAAAAACTCTGAACTAAATATGGCCTGCATTGAATTTCTATAGACTGTGGAAGTGGAAGAAACATCTTTAAGGAGAGTAAAGTGAATCATTTATTTTTTAAATGTAAATTTATAAATTCACGCGTGTGAAACCGAATGCAATCGCTGGTCTTGCTATAAATATAAAAATTCATAAAAATTCTCAAATGCTTTGAAATTTCAAATTATATTGGTGTTACACTTTTACATTATGTTCTTCGGAGTTCTTCGGGTTTTTAATGTCAATCTCCAATCGATAACCTATTGTCGTGCGATGGCGACGTCGATTCCAATTTTGTTTCTTTTTTATTAGATAACGTGACAGTCCGCCCGATGGTAAGTGGCTAGTACAGTCCATGTAGAACCGAACAACTTCAATAGAAGAATTTCGTCACAGCGCGTGTAAGAACTTTTACCTTTTATTTATTAACAGACGGCGCCAAACATTAGCGCCTTCGACGACGTGGAGGAAGATCAGTTGGCGAGCTACGCCGAGTGGACGCTAGCTGCTTTAATATATTACGCGTTAAAGCAAGGCGCTGCGTCCGAGCAGTCAGCCCGGATGGCAGCCATGGATAACGCTACCAAGAACGCGGCTGAAATGATCAGGAAGCTTTCGCTCGTGTATAACAGAACGCGGCAGGCAGTCATCACAAGAGAGCTGATTGAAATTATTTCTGGAGCTGCCGCGTTGAAATAAATTTATCAATTTTAATTCTGTAGCTATTACTTTTATTATTGCATCTTTGTCGGCCTCCTGAAGTCTGTTGCATTATCTTGTTGGAGCGTTTGCCACTCACCACGCTGAAGGCTCACTAAGAGCGTAGTGCCAGTATTATCCTACTAGTGATACTGCTACCCAACACTGGTCTGTGACATTTGGGTTCGACGAATTCGAATGTGTTTCCCACCGTCGGTCAGTTGTCAGAAAAAGGCGGAATATTCCCTGTTTTACGGGTTATTTGTTACTGACTCGCTGTATGAAACAAACACAGCGTGATTCAAATTTGTATGGTTAAAGTTTCATAGGTGATGATATGAATATGGACCTTTACCGATTCGTAAAGTAAGCTAACTTGAGTGTTGAACCATGGGTCCTAGGTTCGAATCACTTGTGTTGCGCGTCTCTGACACTGCATTTGAATCTACCTCCGATCTTATTGCATAAACATTACATCGAATATGGGAAAGTAATGACGAGCAAGTGCCTCTGAGGTTGCGCTTACATTTAAGCCACTATATGTTTCAGAGAAGTAATACACACGTGTTCCTTTGTGTGCTCTTGATTCTCGGCCTGTTACATTACAATTTTAATTTAGGCTTTTATTGGCAACTTTGATGATTAGCAAAAGATAAATAAAACTATTTTATTCATGCACAATTCACATAACGACAAAAGTTCATTTTTACTTATGAGGATTTACTAATTGTTCAAAAACATAAAATTGTCTTTTTATGCTACTTTAACAACTAACTTTTAACAACTAATAGCGTAGGTAGCTTTTTACAGAAGTTGCATATGTTATACAAAGAAAAATAACTTTTAGCGTAGTCTATACTTTTAATAATTTAGTTACAGAAATACAAATCCAAAACAGCTTATAAAAAGTATTTCCTTATTTTTAATTTACTGGGCGTACTACCACGTAAGGATAATTGAAAAAACAATAAAAGATATAAAAGGAGTAGACAGTTTTATATATTTGTTTGAATGTTCATAAGTTACATTTACGTTACATGTATGTATATTTTTTCATACTTAAAGATTTAATGAAAATGTCTAAAACGTCAGCCTACTGGTCCAAGGAAAGTGTAACAGCCAATTAAGTAGAGGCGTGTTGAAACAATCGAATTGGGCACGAGCTGAGTAAATGAGTAAATGCATATAGCAAAATTAGAAAAATTTGATGATCTACAAATAGTCAGACAATATTCTATGTAAGGCGTGTAAGATTTTAATGACCTTTTCATGGAAAGGAAAGAAGATTATCGCAAACTTGAAGAAAATGGAATGTTGTGCAGTAAAAGAAGTTAACCATATTAGCCTTATTTTCCTGCAGTGGTTTACTAGGGTCCCCGAAAATTCTCGTTTTTTAAATATGTCTTTACATTTTTGTAGTAACTTATACCAATAGAACTAATGAAAAAGTTCATTTTATTTGTTAATGTCGTATATGTTTGTATAATCGTAATTGAAGTTTGTGTCGTAGGCACATACTCGATGTTAGGTTACATTACAAAGTTAGGTTGGCCTTCTTTGATGCAGGTACGTTATTAGATATAATTTCCATTTGACTCTTAAATGGTCTATGAATATAGATAAATACTGTAACTTAACTATTCTTGTTTTAGATAATTGATTTAATGTTCTTTTTAATAAATAATTCCCCTATTGAATAGGTACAATGCATTACAAATTAAAGTATATAGTTATCTTCGCTCGTATTTGGGTTGTTTTTGTTTGCTTTCTCAAACTTCCTCTTAAGAACTTAAACGCGTTTGATCAGTGTCAGTGTGATTCCTCCAGGTATTTATCGTAGGTATTCTGATCCATGAGCTGCTTCAACTCCTCGGGACTCGAAAGTTTTAATCGGAACAACCAGCCATCTTCGTAACACGACTTGTTTATCAACGACGGTGTTGATTCTGCCGTTTCGTTCTTTTCTGTTACCTGATTAATAAGCGTTTACATCTGTAAATATTCGTCCACATGTACATTACCTCTTGACACATATACAGAGGATTTAGTGTTTTTAAGAAAAAAATCACATTGCTATCGCCAAACCTAACGCGTTTGCTGGCGTGGCGAATATGGAATATTCTTCCATTCAGACCGGCTTACGTCGAACAGTGGACTTTAATCTGATGATAAAGAAGAGATAATAAAGAAGAGGGCCGACGGGCTTAAATTAATATTAACATTTTGCCCGAAACATTAAATAATAAAAGTGTACTTACAGTTCCAGTCACTGGCGTATAAACTTCGCTTGCTGCTTTAACACTCTCCAGGGCACCACACTCCTCGCCGGCTGCCACTTGCCGACCGACATCTGGTAACTGAACAAACACCACCTCCCCAAGTGCATCCTGAAATTATCAAACAATTATTTACAATACTCATATTATGGTTATTGGTAGATCATTCTACGCACAGTGTTAGTGTTTTCGGTATTACCACAGTCGTCGCAAATTCAAAGATACTTTACAAGAATTTCATATCACAACTTTTTTTATAGATACTTTCTATATATTTATTCATTAAATGTATTAAAATGTGTTAAATGTATGTAGGTTGATCGAATTTAATTTGAAAACTAAAGGAGCGGTTTTGATGAAACTTTTTTAAAATTATACTCATGATTCTAGAACGACCAAAACGATAAGCATACAAATGGCTAAGTTTTTATGGTTGGCAGAGGTGTAGATTATGGCATAGAAAAGGGTATAGGATTATTTTTAATTCTCTTGGAACTAAATTTGTGACGACGCAGGTGAAGCCCTATGGAGACGATGGATGAACCAAAAAAAAAAATAATATATAAATATATGCATATCTGACATGCGGACTGACATCTACTCCACATGCTAAAGAAAAATAGGTATATATCTCAAATTAATCAAAGAGCTGGACAAACTTTGAGCTAAAAAAACCCAAAACTCATTTAGAACAATTATTAAACTGTTTAAAGATTTAAAAGAATCTCTTATCAACTGACTGTCCGCGGGTGACCCGGTCTTTGTAGCAACTACAAGTGTATACGTTGATAATGGCTAGTGCTTAGTGTCAATAGTCGAGGTTGAAGCAACGGCTCCAGATGCTGCTGACCTCATAACCTGCCTCGTATCGGGACTTTAATATGTTCTACTTGCTAGTTACTGTTAGCCCTTAGATAATGAAATGAAAACGTTTGTAGTGTTTATTTCTTCGCAAGAAGTTCTTGTAAATGGCTAAAATTATAATCAGCCTAAATGTAAATATGTTATGTATATTACAATTTATCCATTTTTAGCTCGCCTACTTTGCATTGTTGTAACATTCTTAAGCTAATCTACAATATCTGAAATATTATAATTTTTTTCCATAATCTGTTGATGAGAAAATGCGAAAATACTTTTTATTTATTGCTATGGTCTACATATACATCGAGGTGAAGACCGGCTGATAAGATAGTATACAATAAAAAAATAATTAATTTAAATATTGAAACCACCTGAAATAGATGGTGAGACCATATTTGCGCTATTCTAAATTTAAAAAAAATACAGTGTTCAAAGAACATTAGTTATTATATCTATTATTTCTTTAGCCCAAAAAATACACGAAATTCTTGAAAGACGATTACTTAGTATCTTAGTGCACATTTCGAATAAGACATATCATTTTACTACTGAATTAATAACAATGGTTATACTATAAGGATTTTAGTGCTCCTTACCAGCGATCTATAGCTTATAGAATAATTATTAGTTCGATTGTTTGTATTGTTTAGTCGTCATGCTCACAAACAGCCGTACAATGTAAAAAAAAAATCCATAATAGTTATATCAGGACTATATTTTATAATTTAATGGTGAATAACATATTAATCAGCTTCGTGTAATTACGAAGCTGATTAATATGTTACGTAAGTATTTTTTTTTTTTTTACCTATTTTAGCATTCTAGAAAACGTAAAGAAATGGTTGAAGACATGTGAATCACTCGAAAATTACACATATGCTTTGCAATGAACGTATGTAATAAATACCAACCTGAGCATAGCTTGAAATTCCGACAGTTCCGATGTCACCATTAACGGCCACCCATTCGTGTTTCTTCGTGTAGAATCGTGCTGAGAAAAAACAAGAATATAGAAATTATAACAAGGTCGGTAACTTAGAACAACGTTAGTTGGTATAAAGTTATTAACAAGGTCAGATACAATACGTACGGTTCTTTAAACATAACATTAAACCATTCCCTGTACGCTGCGTGAGAGTTTTTAAACATTAAAGAGTTTGCGTTCATAAAATTTGTATGAACACGAAAAAAATTGGCCTAAGACACACCGCTGAAACTATTTAAAGATTATTTGTCTAAACTGAAGTAAATTAGGACAGATTATCACTGAGAATGCATTTACTATCTACGGTGTACAATAAGGCAGTATTTTGGGCCCTGCAATCTTTTTATACTGTACTGCAACGGTTTACATCGGAAAAACATGGGATGCCATTCGTAAAGATACGGTCGTGCTATAATCCCTGATTGGCTTAAAAACTCTTTATGCACATAAAACGAATGTGTTTACTATTAAAAATTGTACTCAGCAAAGTAATGACTTTAGCAGAAAGATTCACAGCTGCAGCAATGATGGAGCACAACATGGCGAGGAGCTTCAAAACGAAATTATTAGAATTACTAAACTAATAAACTCAAGGTGCTTTGCTAAAAACAATGTATTCTATATATGATATATAATTATTATAAATTTCTTTATTAGTAGTTTTTACACAAAACAATTTACATATCTGTGCATTAAAGAAAGTCTCAATAACTTACCAATTAACTCAAGAAACACCAAAGACTTACAGACATTGAAAAGCTATTATACTTTAAATTTGTAATACAATTTGTCTATATACTCAATGAAATTTTGGTATTAATCAAACTTAATTTCTTTTTCTTCGTCAATTTTTGAACAGATATCTCCAAGAAAGCCCCAGGCAAAACTGACATGCTTTTATTGGAAGTTATGCACTTTTCGCCATCATTCGGTGACTAGAACCACGTTTTTAAGCTTCACGGTGCATTACCTCCAGGAGGTTGGCATTTGAAGATACAAGTAGATCTTACGATCGCTCTTTTTCTCTTAATTTCGTTATTGATTTTTGACATTTGCAATTTAAATCATCATCATGCAAATATCAACAATATCTGCCCGAGGGCGAAACATGTTCGTTCGAAATAACTAGTGTAGCAACAAATTACGATGATTGAAGCAAATAATTGTTTATTATCCACAGTTCCGCTCAGTATGAGAGGTTTAAATATTCTGCCACTCTGATTTTAGTATGGACTGAATAACTTTTTGTTTATATCATCAGTATGTTACCACTGATACATACGGTATCTTGTAGGGTCACAAGATGAGTACGGTGATAAAACTTAGCAATTTGAGACAAATTGGTCTCGGAGCGGCGAGCCAATTTTGAGCGATTTTACGCCACAAACTTTTTTTTCTACGTTGACTATATCTGTGATTAACTGATTTGAAAACAACTGTTTATATAAACTGCTTGGAGGAAGAGTATATTTGATGGTTAAATACAAATAAAAATGGCGATATAAACGGTTATATCTGTCAAGCCACATGCTTTGAAAGCCGAAAGAAAACAAACTAATGGTAAAAATAAATGACATCAAGGCGGGAGAAGGTGGAATTGAAGATCGATGACTGGAAAGGCCAAAGATTTCATTTTGGATGAATCATTTTGTGATCACAAAACATTTTATACATCGCAATACATACGTACGTTAAGATAACAGTTGCGTAAGTAATTATTAATATAAATTCTTAATTATCTCTAGATAACGAATTCAGGGCAATTATAAATCATTGCACGAAATATAAATGATCATGTTATAGAATTATTAAAAATTTAGATATCAGAAATAAAAATAAATTATCATAAAGGTCTTTTCTTCGTTGAAGCTGATTATTAATTAAAGTTCTATAATACTAATCCAAGGTTTCGTTGGCATTATAATATTATTATATCGATTATGCGATTTTTTGTAATTCATTACAGGGGATATATCGTGATAGAGGGATATCATGTAGTTTTGCTATTTTATATATATAGGTTGGCAAGACCAAAAAAAATATTCTTAGACACATTATTGTTGAATAAGGGTGGACTGGAGCACAATTTTAAGTGAATAAATAATATGGCTTCCATATTGACGCTTTATTGTAAGCTAAAATGTTCTATCAGTGTTTTATTAGCGTTAGCGATAAGTATGTTAAACTTATATTCGTCAAATTGAAGTATATTAAAAGGGCAACATACCTATACTTGCAATACTTATTATGTTTATAAGAGCGATCTTTCTTTTAAAGAATAATAAACTTAAATAATTGTTATTTTGATTGATTGCACAAGTAACTTTGCTGAAAACATTTATTTTTGATGACAACTATTTTGGTTGAAATTTTTGCATCATGGATAGTGAAAATTGTATAAAAATTAATTTTAATGCAAACATGGGGTATGATTTGTGATATATTTTCAATGGTCCTTGGAATTGAAGCAGTTTTGTGCTGAAATAATTGTTAAGTAATTTGTCTTATTTTTGTTTTTGCTGTTAGAAGGGCAAAAGTTAAATGCTTTTAGAGATCCTTACTGATTCTTTAAAACTATGTAGCTAAGACTTTTTCCTAAGAATTCATTTTTCTTTCCGTAGATCTGTAAAATATCTACATCGTTATGGTTGTATTTGTGGTCGTCGATTCGAGTTGTTCCACCTCGGTAGGACCTAAGAGCCGTGATAGCCTAGTGGTCGGGGCTCTCACTATAGTTTCATAGAGCGCGAGTGACCTTGGTTCGACCCCCGGTGCCGGAACGACTAAAATTGTTAATAGCAATTATAAGTGCTGCATTTACCACTTGCTCAGCGGTGAAGAAAATATCGTGTGAAAAATAAGAAAATTTTGAGGACGTGTAAAGCCCGTCAACCCGCACTGGAGCAGCGTGGCGGACCCTTCCAGGGTCCTAAACCCTATCTGATACTTGTATTTGACAAGGAGGCCTTTTCCCAGTAGTGGGGACTTACAGGCTGCTACTTTACTTTACTTAGGACCTAAGAAGGCAACAACTTTTTTTAATAAATGGGAATGAAGTAACTGTCGCATTCCTGCCCTCGCGGGGGCAAAGGTAGGCTATTTTGGGCTTACGCCTGTTAAGTAACCAACGACTAAATACTACCTTCGCAAAATATCGACAGGGCTATGGGAACGTTCTCGCATAAATACGCGACCTAACCAACACCGGCCGTTTTCTACATTATGCCGGAAATACATAAGACGTTCTGTTTTATTTTTTTAGATAATAATGCAATGTTTGTGCATCCAAAAGTAAGGTCTAATGTCCCATTACAAATAATACATGTACAAACATATAACACATTACTTATAAAGTTTGACGTTTAACTATCTATGTTGAACTTTACAGACAAATTGGGCAGTAAAGTTGGTAATAAGGTCGGATAGGCTGTTAAGTTCATAAATGTGATTTATATGACACTATCGCTATTAATATGCTCTAACTGCTGTATTTCAAACGGTCTTGTCCAAATTCTTGATGCGTCAGATAACGTACTTCTTTCAACAATATTTAAATGTTGTACGGAACGGCTAGTAATTTAGTAGATATCGTTGTGACTCGATGACGTGACAACCATGGCTGACTTGCTTATATATGAAATAATAATCTCTAGAATAATGATATTTTAGAATAATAATATTGATCACTTCTAAATGATATATAAACAGCAAGAATTAATTTACTATATAAAAGTTTTATAAATTTCACCTATGTTACTACATAAAATCTGGATATCTATTTTAAAATGAGTTTATTTTACGCCTCAACATACATTAGATAATACCGCAATAAATATAAAATATCTTTACACACATGCAATTTATATATATGTAGTTACAGTTTTATGTATGATAGGAGGGTAGGGACAATAGCGTATCATTTCGAAATAAAATTTGTAAACACTGACATATTTATTGAAGATAAACTATTATCATTAAAAATCCTCACACACACAGTTTGTCGACTCAAGTCCGAAGTGGACTCGCCCAGACCCGGAGCCCGGCCGTTCATGGCCGACAGGTGCCTCATCTCTTCACCACGGGTGCTAACCAGCCGGGAGGACATTAAGTTTATATTATGCCTACTCTTTATGTCATACTTGCAGGTGTTAAAATTAGGTACCTACTAGTACACATGAGTGGGATAATATGAGTTACCGATTCATATTAATTGTTACGAAAGTATTTTGTTACAATTTTGGGTGTTACCAAGCAATGGAACTAATTCACTCTAATTGAACCGTAACAATCAAAAAAATCGCGTAGCAGCAACAGCAAATAATAAAGTACTACATAAAGTGCATAATGAACCATTAAATGAAAATCAATCGGACGCTTTTAATACATGCGATACAACTGGGGTTGAACTTCTATAAATACTTTTAGTAGGGAGAGACTGAGGTTACTTCGACTTTGATATATCTGTTATTAAACAAATTGTGTTTACAGTAAATACAATCAAATAAGTACATGTAATCTTTGTACGTAGTACGCAGCCGAGCGGGAATTTTTGCTGCTGCTCGAATGGGACAGCACGACCGGAGTAGAACCACGACCTCGCAGAATACCGGCGTGAATTAAAAGCATACTGTACTTTTGCCTTAATTTCATTTGGTGAGTGAGGTGATCGAAGGCCCACTCCTCCTCCCCTTATAGTTAAAGGCCAGTAACGCACCTGCAGCCTCTGGTATTGCAGATGCACGTGGGAAACGGTAATCACTTACCATCAGGTGAGATGCTTACTCGTTTACCCCCTTTAACAGACAAATTAGGTAAAAAAAGTAAAATGATACAGCCCTATCAATCATAGCATAGTATCAAGGGCGCTGGTTGCATTTTTACGCAGAACGGCTACTTAACCTGGGGATTTTAAAGACTATAATATTCATAGTCATTTTTTAAGGATTTATTTTTGTATCAAAATATGGATATTAGACGTAAAAGTTTATTCCCTACGTAAATACGCAAAAAAAACCTCTCCAGCTTAAAGCTTCGGTCTGTTGCGCGAGACTCACAAAGCGATATGCCTTCGATGACAAGAATGAAGCTTCAGGGAGACTCTGTCTGACGAGGTTTCTGTGGTCAGTGCTACATAGAAAACTCAAATGCTATGTTTTAGATACAAGATCTGAACTCAATATCAATTAATTGTATGATATTAGCTTTACTTTAGTTACGAACTCGTTATGTAGCAGAGAGGTAGGTACAAACTAATCTCACATGTGAATAAAGCTGAAGTGTCTATCTAAGAGTTCCTAAGCTCATATTCTTAATTGCACGATATCAAAACTTAGTATCTAGAAACGGCTGTGTAGGTTTTTTGACGGGAAGGCATTATACTCTGCAGGAAGTGGTTTAGGCTACATTTGATTCTGAAAATATTTAAATTTCCTAAGTGAAAATAAAAAAAAAACTTTAATATGAGCGTGAACAATTATCGTAGGAAATAAATAAGATTATATTAAACAAAATTAAATATCGCCATTAAAAATGCCTCCGGATATCGGCTTGTTAAAATAAAACTTGTAACTAAGGTCTTTATTTCGCTCAGCCTAATAATTTGCTTACCTTTACTCTTTGTGCTGTACAAAGCCCGTCTGGAGCAGTTGGTGACCACCCTACAGGATTGAAGTCGTGTTGCCACGCGTATGATGATGCTACTCATTACCATGTTAACTTTCAATTTCTGTAATATTAAAAAAATAAACATAATTCACGTTAACATTCCTTAATTAAAATGTATCAATTTTATTTTACTCTTACTATTACAATCTTTCATTAAATAAAAAAAACAGCCGTGGTAGTAAGAGTAGCGGTCGCGGCGCTCGCTTTGATGTGAAAGAATGGGAGTTTCACCAATTTAATTGTTAATTGTGATTTTAAGAACCTACAAAATTTATCAGGTGCTCGTCGATGAAGGAGAACTGCGCTAGGAAACCTATGCCGAGTGTGCAATGTGTAGACTCTTAAGAGGCATTTGCTCAGCAGTGGGATGTTTACTCAATGTCTTAAGATCTATAAAGTTTTGTTTCAGTTTTTAAGTCAGCCCTTGAAATTATCGCATAAAGGTTAACCTCAAAGTTTATTATTTTTTTTTTCTAAAAGAAACTGTTGTTATAAAGGTTGTATTCATAAATATTTCAAATTATTAGAAGTACTTTAATTAAATCAAATTACAAGATAAAAGTTACTTACCTAAAGGTCTAAATAATAAGTAAGTGAGATGAGGTCCGTAATCGCAGACCGTGCGTTGCTCTCCGTGCTCAAGCTCCCTGTGCCCCTGTCCGACGGCGAACGCACGGCTGATAACAGATGCCTAATGACTCAATGTCACTCGAATTATATTGATATCACTTCAGAACACTTGTTCTCAGGGCAATCTCAGCGTCTGTTACGTTATAACATAGTTCGTAATAAACGAAAGCCAGGGTCGAAATAACAACATACATATCTATTCCTATTCAATATACTTCAGTACGTCAAGCAAGTTCTGCACGACAACAAGGTTCGGGTTCCGCGCCTCCGAAACATAAAACAAAAATTAAACGCGATAAAAAGTAAATAATAGTTTCATTTCAAATAAAAAATACTTTTTGGTTTAACTTAGAAAGATTATTTGATGGTAAAGCGTGTATCCAGTGACTATATTCCATTACCAAAATCCCTAAAAAATCCACTCACCACTCATCAATTCGTTCACCTTCGCGGCAAAGTAAACCCGCATCCATAAGTTTTAGAACCGGAAAGATTTTGTTAAAATCTTTGAATAAAATATAAGAAAATAAACGATTACAAATAAAGAGTTCAACATTTAGTGTCACTTAATTCAAAACCTTAATTTAGCGGTCATTCTGCGATATCGAGGCACTGCGTAATTTAGCGTGTAATAGCAGGAGATTTAAAAAGTATGCACTCTGCTTGAAAATCCAGACAAAAAACAATCAAAAAATTTGTTCTCACCAGATTTTAAGTTTAAACATTAATTTCGTCGTTATCGGCCTTAAAGAACCTATAAGGTTGCCCATCAACGCGAATTAGTCTCCAGATATTAGAAATAAAGGAAAGATACTTCTTTGACATCACAAATAAAATGATTACAAAAAAAATAGAAAGAAAAAAAAAACATTTATTCACGACACAAGTACAACACATTGCTTATTATAGAAAACGAAATAAATGCTGGCGTCCAAGCACTCTCTGATCGGCTTGATCCTTTGGCCTTGCGAAGAGATGTTGTTTCTCTTTGCATTTTTTACAAAATTTACCACAGGGAATTTTCTGAGGAACTGTTTGGATTGATCCCAGCCGCTGAGTTTCACCATCGTACACCGCGACAGAATTCCAAGTTCCATCAATACCACCTAGATGGTTGGCATTCCACCACAGTGAGTTTTACTCGAAGGTTTCTGCCATGCACTTCAACTTTGTGGAATCAGCTGTCGCCAGCGGTATTTCCGAACACGAGTTACGAGTTAGGGACCTTCAAGAAAAGAGCCTATTCCTTCCTTAAAGGCCGGCAGCCCATCTGTAGCTCCTCTGGTGTTGTGGATATTCGTGGGCGTCGGTGATCGGTGATCACTTACCATCAGGTGAGCCGCAAGCTCGTTTGGCCCCTTCTTCATTAAAAAAAAAGAAAAGCACCTCACTCAGCTATAATAACAGCCTTGACGCAGATTTTCGGTGACACCAGTAGTGGTTCGGTTCAGCTGCAATATATGAGCGATAGAAAAAAAAGGGAAAAAAGGCGCTTTTCATATATAAAATATAATAAATATTATAAAGATAAATTTAAACACAGAACGGTTGTCCCTGTAAAAAAAGGCAAATTATGGCCAATCTATGACACGGGACGGGAAAACGTGGAATGCTTTGGAGGAGGCTTTCACCGCCATCGATGGCAGTATTGGACATATTAGAAAATTAACCAAAAACATATTCATGATTAAAAAAATACAAATAGACTAAAGTAAATTAAAATTATACTTATATGAACTGTTAAAATATCTGTAAAAAAGAAGTATATTTAAAATATATACTAAACTGTAACTGTGTAAGGACAAATAAAGTTATTATTATAAATAACAAACTGAGACGAGAATGTGTAAAAGTATGTGTGAAATTAGACATTGTACTCGTAAATATTTGTATAAGACATTGCGCTCTTAAATAATATAACGTTACCATTCCACTATATGGATGTGCATCATACATTTAATTCGAACAATTCGCCCAGTAATCAGACATCACGCTCTCGCATACTGCCTGCTCACCGACAGTTGCGAGATCTCTGTAATCAGAAACTGTCGCATCAATGCTTCCTCTAATCAGCTACCAAGATCAACCTACATTCGAGGAAAGTGAAAAGGCGTATGCATAGTCCTGTCGACCTTAGAGCTTCAATGCTCTCCCAGCTCTCGGAGAGCAAACGGACAGGGTCCGTCCGATAACGAAGCACCAATCCAAAACCTCGTTAACGCTGACGGGTGATAAAATTATCTGTCCTCAAAACCCGTAAGGCACTATGGGCCAGCGGAATTTCAAATAAATTAATTAGCCGCTACTATGCCTAATAGTAACCATTTTAATGCGTTCCTCCTAGACTCTGAAGAACCTCTACCGACCTATCCGTCTCCTCAGCTCTCTGGGAAAAAATTACGAACGAAGAAGACCCAAAGATAGTGTTCAGTCCCTAAAGGTTTGAAATTCCAAGTGAACAGTTCGGCTTTGGAGCTAAACACAGTGTTCAGCAAGTGCACCGGAAAGCGCCGAACCCAAAACCAAAAATACCGGGTGGGAACACTTCGACAAGGTCTGGTACAATGGCTTTTTATACAGGTTGTACACACAAAGGGTGCCAGATAGACTTGTGCACCTATTTATCGAATTGCACTTTCCTTTACAGAGTGGAAGGGATGCTCGCGAAGAGACCACATTCAAGTTGGTTGATCCGGTCCCGTTTCATCTTCCCGATGTCCCAAGGTTTTTAAAAGGCATTCCCTTAGATGACTTTTATAAGTTCACGAGACTTACGAAAAGAAAAGATGTGACAAATCCTTACAGTGTACCAAATATACCTGACAACGGATGGTGTGTCTGGTGTACATCACTTGGTGGGGACAATTAGTTATTGCGTAATATGAAAAATAGCACAGGGCCCCGGTAGAAGCTGGTTCATTTATGTGTATCGTTAGGGGTTTTATGACGAAGGAAGCGGGAACGGGTCGTACTTACCTATGCGTACTACTTAACCTGTCACTCGTAGAACGACGGGCGGTCCAGCTCCAAGAGCCGCGTTGCGCACGTCTGCGGCTGCCGGGCGATATCACCAGGAGAATTCGAAGATTACACGATTTTAAACGTGCGCGTACCACGTGTCCAGTGGTTCGTGGATTCAGTCGTATATTTTTCACAAGCATAGTATACAAAAAGATTATTGGATTCAGCTGAAGAGACGAAAAGTCCGCCGCGCGCCGTCTTTCACTCCCAAGGTCATTCGTACATAAATACCATATTTTTACATTTGTTAAAAAAAATTACAAAGTGGTGATGAGTTGCTTTCGCATCCTTTTTATCCGTTAACCTACGTTAATCTACCCCGGTAACCCCGGTTCCATACTGAGATAATCTCAGAAGATTCTAAAACAAATTACTTTTTTTCATTAAAATTTGTGACAGATGTAATTTGTATTTCTTATGTCGAAATATATAATTTGATTTAATTGTACTCCTATTATTATGACTCGAGAAAGAATGATCTATCTAATCATTCAAGTTAATTTACATCGTATTTATTTACTAGAGTAAATATTGATATTGCCCCCTAATGAGAGAACCATTATAATAATAGTGATAAACCCAATGATATTATAAGTGTAAGATAAACCCCGGCGGTTTGTCGTTAAAACACATTTTTGTTTATCGACACTAGATAATACGCTAAGGAATTATTTTCGTTTTAAAGAATCTTGTAAAATAATTAGAATAACATTTGACATTTGACAAACGAAATCGTGTTTCTTAACGACATAGAATTAAGAATTTCCATTTCATATCATTCTCATTCTCACAGACACGTACACAAGGACGAAAGTACGGATGGTGGACCATTCCGACCTACAATTGTATTATAAAGTGACATCTCTCACTGTTCCGTAAAAAGTATGTGGCGTAAAGCGCCATCTGTTGATCAGAACCAAGCATTTTTGCACCAGACTTGCTTTATTAAATGTACTTACAAACCATGGAAAAACAAGTAAAACAAATACAATATTTATTACATGCTAAAATTTTCATTTGGATGTTTGGTGCCAAATAAGTTCTGTACACATTCATTATTTTGATGGAATTCTTGCACCAGTTATAAATAAATAAGCTTCTTGTAATATTTCCTAACTCTCTAATCAAATCTTCTTTGTGCTGGTTAAACAAAGAATAGTCTAGCACTATTAAAAATAAACATTGCACCAATTGTCATGGTAGTCATTAGAAATATCTTCACGTGTCGCCGATTATTTATAGTGACTTGACTTGAAAACTTCGCTCTCTTCCATATATTTCGTAATTAAAGAAGGTTATTCCATTATAAATACATTATTTAGTGTTTGAACATCTAAGGTAAGCCACAGTTATTTTTAATAATATATATGTATAACAAGAAAACCACTCATGTACGAGCTCTTTTCTTTATGTTTGTCCTTGCCGCATTATCGTCGAAGCATACAAGCGTATGGGTGGCCCTGCCACACGCGGCGGAAGCAGAACACCGTGAGAAATCGGGCTTGCACCTGTCCTTGCCCCCTAGAGGGCGGGTATGCGTTAGGCATTTCCCCATGTAAATGAAAAAAACACCGCAGGGTTTTGGTCGATGCAGGCCCGTCATAATCAGCCTTTGCCCCCGCAAGCGCGGGTAGACGATAGACATTTCCTACCTGTATACTACCGCTACACTACTACAAGCAGTGATACTATTTAGCACGGCTCAATATAAACAAACAGTAGGCGTAATATTTAGTAATACAAATAAAAATGGTTCAAATACTACTTTATTACAATAAGTGTTACATGTTACTAAAATTATTAAATGAAGATTTATGCAAAGTAACAATAAATTTTGTTCCGTGATGTTTTCCAAACTTGTAACTTGACTACTACTACTACACCCCAATGATGTAATCATAAAAGGAAAAACTGCATTTTCTATTCAAAATATTGTTTATGTCAAAAAGTTTGAAGTTAATAGTTGTCGATATTTATATAATATCAGTGTAAACAAAACTGCTTTATCTGTTCAGTTAAATATAACAAAAAAAAAATTAACGATATTTCGTATCTTCCCTTAAACCATAAATTTACTTAATCTATTGTTAACTATAAAATGAACCACTTTTAAGGCGAGGTACGCAAATAACAATGTTTTTTTTTTAAATTAAGACTTAACATGCTATGCGTAAAAAACTTACAAAGCCATCAAAAATAGATTAAGGAAATATTTCCATAAAACAAGCAATCAAAATTTCACACCTAATGCAGGATGCACCAAGGGTAAATTTTACTAAGGTCTATTTCAAGTAGCATGGAGTTGCTTGTGATGTACTGAAGATGGCGCTGACAGCTGAGAAAGTAGCCGCCGCTCCGCCTAAAACACCTACAACTATAATTTCCCAGCACAACAACTTCATCCATCCCGGAGTTTCGCTAAAAATAAAAAAAATAAAAAAGCCTATAATTATATAAAGTATTACAATACAAATTAATTGGAATAAATGGTTAATTTGCATATAAATTATATTTAAGGGTAATATTACCATCAAGGATATTACAGCACAAAATTTTACAATGAACATCTTCGTTACAAATATTGTTCCACGGGGTTATTAAAAGTAAACTTAAAATAATTATAAAATATAAAAAAACTTACGCAGCGGTTTGTCCCTCTCTTGGCGGCAGGTTAGTGAGGTTAAGGTAGCAATAGGAGGGCAGTACGAAGGTAAGTAGGGCAACCGTGGTACCTCCCACAAGCGCCAGGATGGTGTAGAAGCGCGGGATGCTCTCGCCAATGAACATGACCGCGGCCATTATCGATAAACGTACGAGTGTGCGTTGACCAATTGAGTCTGTAATATATATAACCACATCACCAATGCAGTGAACAATATAATAAAACTAAACCTCGTTAAAGTAAACTAAGTAAGCCTGTAGAGATCTCATCCGCTACGCTTTTCCAGTGCTGGTTAGATGATCTACAGTCCACATGGCCGAAAATAGTATTCCTTAATAGTCTGGACACATTTGACAGTTGCTGGTGTCAAATATTTTTTAGGTATATACTGAATTCTATTATGAATAATTTGAACTGTACGCAGGGTGGTAAGCTTTTTCACTGGGTAGGTATCTATTTCCACTGTTAAGCACTGTGCAACTACTGTTGTGTTCCGGTTTGAAACGTATACTGAACCAGTATAATTCCAGGCTGTGTGGCATTCCATCTCGGACTCCTCTCGGATCATTCATATTGTATTGATTACAACAAATACATGTGGTTCCTTATATATTAAGAAGAATATTATACACCAAATACTGTACCGGCTTCGATAACACGAAACGTAACCCAATACCAACCTCGTATGCCAATAATTTGTGTTTTTTACAAAATACTGTAGTCGTTTAAGATTCGAATTCAGAACTACGGTGAAAATGTAACCAACTAGTTAAGTATACGATCTTCTTATCTTAAATAACATATGTATCTTACTACAAATTCCTTTTTACCTCTGGAGATACTGTAAAGCTCTTCCATCTCTTGGCATACGGGGTTGATGATGATGATGAATGCTGAGACGAGGTGAATGGTCATGAAGATGTTGCCGACGAGAGTCAAGGGAGTAGCCGCGAGTGATGACGCCACGTTAGGCGCCACCGATTCCCCGTATACGGTGTAGCCTGCTATCGCAATCGGCAAGTACAACGCAAGGATAGCTGTGAAATTATTAAAGATTATTAGAAATTTAATCGATTCATCTTTTACCAATTAAATTTGTTATACTACGCCAAATAGAAGTATTCTATACTTCACTCCGGTATTCTGCGAGACCGTGGTACCAACCCGTCGAGCCAGCCCATTCGAGCAGCAGGAAAAACCGGCGCTTGGCTCTACCACGTAAAATAATCCTAATACCACAGACTAATAATGGAAAGCGTCATTGCGTCACTATGCATGTATATAACACTGTGGTACTAATACTGTGTAATAATGTTAGTTATTTTGTTAAATATCTTTTAAACATAAGCAATAAAATTTGAGGTTAGGACAAAATAGTTGTGTATTTTAATCTTACCTAGGAAACTGTAGTGCACGCTCTTGTTGAATTTTGACTTATCAGCCATGTCATTCTGAATCGTAGGGAAGGTAGAAGCACCGCCGAAAGCGAACATTATGGTGCCGAAAGCGAGGAAGAAGTCTTTGAAACCGTGAATGCCCCAGCGAAAAACAAACGGTTTCACGTCATTCATCATCTGGATGAAGTACAGAACACACGCGATGACAGTAGAGAAGAATGCTATAACACCCATGAGTCTGAAATATGTTATATATGTAAGAAAATTTTATCTTCATCTTTTTTTTTAAAAGAGTAATATAATGCTTATAGCATTACTGATATTCCTGTTAACCACTCCTACTAAGCATTAGTTGAAATACGACAATAGTGGAACGGCAGGCTTGCACCTGTTATGTCAGGTTTCGTACTCCGCGCCCTAACTTATTAGCTACCACATAGGGCACTGAGAGTTGGTGAGCCCGGTGTCGGTAGGCTCGCACTATTTTCATAGTAAACGAGGGAAAACGAGCCAGCGACTCACCTGATGGTAAGTGATTACCAGCGACTCACCCGATGGTAAGTGATTACCAGCGACTCACCCGATGGTAAGTGATTACCGTCGCCCGCGTACATCGCATAGGAATAGTCGAATGGATTTTCCGCCATCGATCCGTCGCCAGCGCGTTGTTTGTTAGCCAGTAAGGTGCGTTCAGGTGAAGTGAGGTGCTTTTTTAAATATCTGTGATAAACTAACAGCCATCATAGATTGGTAAAACAATTGTTCCGCATTTAAATCACAGCCCGAAAATTAGCTTATGTCTAATTAAATGCAAATATTGCCTTAATAGCCGAGATTTTCGAAACTTATGAAAATGTTTGCATCGTAAGGTTGGACATGTCCCGAATAAACCTCTAATCCACCCCAGTTTTTAATAAATAGGGTCGTGAGAGCTTATGTTTTAATTCTGTACAAAAACAATTTTTGAACGGGAGAATTCAGGTTACCGAATTCAGCCGTGAAGGTTACTAATATAACCTGTTAAATGCTATTTGCTTTATTGATTATTTATTATAAATTAAAACATCGCGATAAGCATCTCATTAACAATTCATCTAATTTAAATTGATAAAAATAAACTATATCGTGCCTATAAATGGCTTATCTACTCGGATATCTTAAAACATGTTCATTATTATATAGCTATTTTATTTTAATTTCAGAATGGAGTTTTATGTTGAAAATACTAGGTTGATCAAAACATGTCCGTAAAGGTAGTGAAACTGCACGAAAATGGTATTTAAATCGTATTTATTTCAATTAAAGATAATATACAGTGAAAAATATTTCGAAATTTCAAAATTATCTCAAAAAACGTCTAGATCTACATTGCATATGTTGGGCATTTTGGGCATCTGTAAACATTCGCTCAACCTAAAACACAGCATAAAATTTACATTTGAACTATGTAACCACACATATGCTTCAAAATCTCAAGGTTGACAACGAATCTTTGAATGGTCAATCTACATTTGGTATTTTTCAAATATCTCATGTCAATTTGATTAATTATCGAGATAATTTATCAATATACTTCGAACATCGGTTTTAAATCGACAACAAACGACGTTCATGACAGCGAGTGAATCCAAATTGCTCAAGTGTGGTAGTGAGTGGGAGAGAGTGAGAGGGTACCGATGCTGCGCCCACCAATCCGTCTGCCCAGCTTGGAGAGTATGGACAAAGTCTTTCTAGTCTTTCTATCTTATTATAAAGGTTACCCTTGGCTTATGATGGTTTTTGTAACCCTGGTACTTACGAGAAATCTTTAGGTGTTCCAAAGAGCATGACGGGCGTCATGGCAGCAGCGACGATCAGGTACCAAAGGCAGAAGGTGACTGTCGGCACTAGCGACAGGAACACCTGCTCAATTATTTGCGCCGCCAGTAGCAGATACACGACAGCCGCGCCGAACAGCGTAACGATGATTGCGAGGGAGACTGCCGCACTTGAAAATTGAAAGTACTTGTAAATAATAGCAAATAATAATGTCACTTATTTTTTTTTTATTGTATTGGGGGGGAAACTTTACAACAGTCTACCTTATGGTAAGTGCTTAATGCAGCTCATGTACATCTACAAACAACATCTATCGAAGTAAGTTCCCGATGCGTTGTCACCCCTGAAGACTGATATGGAACTGAACGGCCTGTAATAATACTGGATCTCGATAACTTTCAAACCGGAACACAACCGTTGCTTCGCTGCTGTGTCAATCGAGCTGCGGCTGAATTGGGTAAGAGTCCGGTACCGACCCGGACGACTCAATTAGTAAAGCAGATTATTAATAAGACAACTCTTACAGATGGTAACATTGGAACGGTCTCTCCGATAGTCGGAATAGCCACGCTTGGCAGGTGGATGCATAATAAGGGGTCCTTCCCCTTTATCACATTTGAGAACCTGAGATAGTCGTCGTAGTGCCCTTAGTACACTAAAGACATCACGCAGCTATTTTTGTCAATCGAAATTGATAACGTAACTACAAATGAGATAACGCGTCGAAACGTAAAATTATTCATTTATAATAAAAAAGCATTTTAATAAAATTAACATTTCAACCTTGAGGTATATTGAGTGGTTTTGATTATTGATATATATATATATATATATATATATATATATATATATATATATATATATATATGTATGTATAATATTTATCTTTACGAAACGAGTTTAACTAGCTTTTGCCTACGGTTTCATTAGCGTATAGTCTGGTATTCGCAACTTCGTATGCGTGAAACTCGTAATTTGCATAATAATTTTTATCGTATTCGTAAAATAATTCTTCCATATGCGAAAGTCGAATCAAAAATATTAAAGAATTTTTATTAAGTTTCAAGGTATATAAAACGTTTCCTTAAACATTCTACAACTCTTCAATGTTCTTTTCAGTGTTTAAAACTATTAACCCTTATGCCGATCTTAATGTTGCTAACTTCAAAAACATCGGACTTTCATACTTAGGAATTTAAGGAGAGATTTCTTTAAAATTCTTAGCGGATGCCTACACCCTATAGGAACCCTACAAATGTCAAGTTTATTGGATTAGTTCCTGAGATTTAGTGATTAGTCTATGATATTCCGCATTATGTATCTATATAAGATAAGTAGGTCGTAGTTTTATTTGTAACAAATACACACGTTAATTCATTGGTTTCCGAACATGGTTACCGAATGTAACATTTAAATAGTTATGTGGAATTTGGGCATGAATTGCATTCTGGTCAGTCCCAGTATTTATCTCTGAATTATTTCTAACTTAGAAATATTTGAATTTTTTTTTGAGAACTATTTATTTCAGTTTTTTTGGAGATAAAACTTTCGAAAAGTGAAAAGTGCATCAAAATAAATAGATAAACAGAAGAAATGTCAAAATTATTTTTTTGAGTTCCGAATTAATCTTTTGTTTCTAAGTATTTCTTTTTTATATTTTTGACACAGATTTTTTTCCATTTTTTAATCATATGTAATAAAGTACCAAACACTACTGCCTCAATGATCACCGTATCTCTCACCGTGACGTGAAAGATGAGATGATCTTGTGACCTGACCATCTTGTCATTAGGTGTAATTAGAAAGGATTATTATTAATCAATTTTAATTAAAAAAATACGGAATCTTTTTTTTTATGGGAAAGGCGGTAAACGAATAAGCGGTTCACTTAATGGTTAGTGAATACCGTCGCCCGCGTGCATCTGCAACACCAGAGGTGCTGCAGGTGCGTTACTGGCTTTTAAGGGTATTTGGGAGATGGTAGGGAGGATGCGGAGGTGGGAGGTGCGGGGATGGGGAGGGGTAGAGGGCCTCCGGTTACCTCACTCACCGAACGAAACGCAGCGTCACAAGATGCCTCTATTTCAAGCCGGTATTCTGATAGGCCGTGGTACCAACCCGGTCGAGGCGGCCCATTCGAGCAGAAACTAAAGCCGCCGCTTAGCTCTACAACCGTGAAAAAAAACTTATGCAACATAGGATTATTACATACTACCTGTTGTACCCGGGATCAAAATCAATATAAAAAATAGAGCCTTTCCTTAGAAACACCAAAATGATGAAAAATCGGACGAATGGATTTTAAGTTGAAATACGTCTTTATGTATTAATATAGATAAATTTTTCACAACGGAGTAAGGGAGAACATTAAATTTTTATTGTGCAAATGGCAACTTTGGCTGCACGGGGTGCCAGTACTTGTTAATATACATTTCCTATTAATAATAATTAATGTCCGTGTCATAAGAATGCAAATTAAATCGTCAATTCTCACGGGTATTTATACAAATGTATTCTAATTTAAAAAGGTTATCGAATATTAAGAAGTTGATAAATGATCTGATTGAAAGTTGTGGGAAACTTACCTCCACGTCTTTCCCAACGCCTGGTCAGCGATGATAGCGTACGGGTTCCTCTTTTTGCTCCTCATTCCAGGGTCGCGGTCTTCGATAATGGACCAGCAGTCTCCAAGACGTTTTCCACTGAATGCCGCCATTGCAGCCATAACGATGATTACAGGAATTCCGACCCAGCCTAGAAAAGACATTATTTATTTTTAAAATAATTATGACACTCAATTGGAAATACCTGCTATATATATAAATATTTATTTATGTATAGACATATATTTATTTATATATTTTTATATATATACGTATTACAATAAATGCTGTTACCTGATTATGTTCTTCTGTCCGATAACAAACTCGGCGACAAATCCGAATACTATGGGTTGTCAACTACCCAGGGTATAATATTACAGTGTCGCATTATACACGAGACCTCAGAGGCACTCACAAGTTTCAGTTTCCTGTATCCGAAGCAACGTTTATGAGAGATATAAGGATGCAGTGACAGAGATACGGTCCGCAACACAACACAACCAGGCCCGAAAATACATTGCATTTGCGCACAAGTAAAGCTTCGTAAGGATGATTTATTTACGCGGTGGCGCTGCCAGTACCAGCAGTGGCTTTTGCTGCTGCTCGAATGGGTCGGTGCGATAGGGGTAGTATCACGACCTCGTAGAATACCGGCGTGGAGTAGAGGCACGTGCTTCTGCGTTTCGTTCGGTGAGTCGGATCTATTCTGTGGCTGAGGCAACATGCGAATACTATTGAATCGATTTTGAATCGATTTTCACATTTCAAAAACTAATGACGCACCTTAAAATTTGCAATAGTTTTTATATCGTAAATATGCCGGGATATGTCCGGTACAGAATTATGTTTACAGCGATCTTGTATCTCAAAATTTAAAATCCGATATATTTAAAAACGGAAAAAGTTTTAAAATTTTAAGGTAAAAAAATGCAAAATGTTTAGTAAAGGAATAACACCGAGAGGAATGGACAAAAAAGATTTTTTTTTTTATATTTACTGTTCGTTAACCTATAAATAAATGTACCTATTTATTAAGTATATCTAAATATTCGTAGTATAGAAGAAGCCGTAATCCGCGTTAGTCTCTGTTTTCGCTTGTAACTTCTAAACTTCGTGGATTTCAATATGGTTTTCACCATCATTTAGAACATTGCACGAGAAATGTTTATATGTATACGTATTTCACATTTACATTTAGTCTAAATATTACTGCTTTATCTGTGCGAAGTCGGCGGGGCTCGTCAAAGTCAGGGTTGTTTCTTTGTGATTTCAGCCATTGTTGTTCGTACTTTTTCACAATAAACATCCGCTGTCATTGAAACCGGATTTTAAAAAGCTATAGTGAATTACAGCCATGAAGTGACCACTAAATAGTTACCAATACTTTTGTATGGGTGAACATCGCTCTAGGGCAACGATCCGGCATTTGAAATGGGTTCAATAATTTTTCGCTGGTCATATATCTTCATTTCTGTACCTACTCATCGCAAGGAAAGCTTCAACGCTCCTTTATGCTCATCAGATAATTAATAAGGCACCCATATCTCGATTTTTTTGTATATTATCAATTTGTTGCAAATGATTCAATATTGTAAGTAAACTAACATCATACTATGACCGACGTTTCCACTACGAAAGAGATTAAATCAAAAACACACAGTTCTTTTGTTAGTTGTATCCTGTTCAAACGCACTTTTTTTTTACTCAAATACTTATTGTAAAAACATTTGAAATTCAAATAATAGAATATCCCAATATGTTTGAATTTAGAAAGTGGCCAATTCATAAAAACGGCATTTCTTACTTTAACCCCTATAATTAAAAAAAATTTCGTCGAACCTATCCTTATCTAAGGCACACACGGACGTGGATGTGCTTCATATAGAATTTATCGATGGTGAAGGCTGTCCGGTTCTGCCGTTAATGAATAAAGAAGACATTTGAATGACAGCTTATAACATTATACTGTTTTTTTTATTGAGGCTTCATCGGGTAGAATACGTTTAAGCAGATTTAAATTTGTAATATGGATGCTTTATGCGAAATCAATCTATTTTCAGTTCTTGTTGATTTTCAACATATTTACTGACGTTTTTTAATGAATTCCATTTTACCATTATTACGCCATATAGCAGAGAGATCAGCGAGGATAGTCTCACTCTGCAACCAAATTTAAGTAGTTGATATGCTAATAATTTATTTCAGGATTTTTTAAACAAGTACATTTCTAGACGTACTACAAACATTCATTGAATATTATTTAATATAATTCATCTTGCCCTTATGCATTTCTATTGTAATCATAAATAAGCTCCTAAAAGTCTAAACACGTAATGTTCTTCTATGTTAAGTAGGAAAAAAAAATCCATATGACATATTAATATTAGGCTAAAGCCTTGTTATTTATATAAGACTTTTTGCAAAAAATTGATAAATATAGGAATAATATAATAATATGTTCATAAATCCGATGATGTGTTTATACAAAAAGACTTATGTTTTAATTTGTCTTGTTTTTTCAAAATAATATTTATATTTTTCATGCTTAACGACATTCACTGCGAATGTCGATAACCCCATTTTGTGAAATCAACAAAAAAACCGGTATTAAGCACCCGGTGAAATCTACTTTCGAGCTTTTTTTCTCAGTTTATCTCAGTAGAAAGAACACTTTAAACTTTATGCAATTAGGTTAAGTTTAAGGCATGTGTAGATTCGTAAATCAACTGTAACGAAAGAAATAAGCGTGTTGCAATCATTGCCAAAATGAATATTGCCAATTAAGAACTGGTACAGCTTTTGTATGCTTTTAAATATTAAAATATAATACATCCGCACCCACTAACATTTTAATGAGATAATGTAAGTAAATTAAGTTTATCGCTATTGTAAAATAGTTTTAGAAATACTTGTTTCCTTTTATTTCGGAATTAATATGATTAAACATAATAACTTTTTTATAAACTTCGTATTAGAAAAAAATATATTGACATTTGGTTGGTAATGGAAAATAAACATAACCTCATCGTTTGATGAACACGTTTAATGAATGTGTACTTCTTTCTTCTGCTTAACTCATACTACAGTTGACGTAAATGAACAGGACTTGGCCTCTTTGACACTTCTACTGACTATAATGAAATATATTTTATATGTTTTGCCACTATGGTTAAAACGGTAAAAAGATTGTTGCCTCTTAATTCTTTTCTTAATTCTCTTCAGTCTCTCCCCGCTGCTGCATATCCTGGCATAGCAACCAGTAGATCGCAGAAACGAGAACTACATACTTTAAACAACAAACATTCTGTAGCCTCCTGATTTTTTCCCAATTTTACGAAATTTATAATAATAATATTTTGTTGCATAAAACATGGTAAACGTTTAAGTTGCAGTTTGACATGTTCTGATATTTTATTACACATCATGCAAATTGTATGTAGTTCAAACATATCGTAATAAAATTAAATATCTAAAAATTATCAATTTATAATCAAATTCCTTATTTATTCTCATTTACATAATACATAGTTTCCTTATTTCGATATTATTATGCTTTCAATTAATGTGTCTATTACTTGCAAAACAATAATAGTTAAATAAAGTTATAGGTGCGAACAACAGTAACCCTTTCTTTTACTTGTTTTTTTGTAGCTATTTGTAATGAGAAAATATATTTGTAATGAGAATTTCAAGATACGACTACCTACGCAATTATCCCGAAACGAAGTAGCCGTTTTTTTATTCAGTCAAATTACGTCCCCAAGTTTAATTACATATTTCTGTTATAGAGAACTTCGTCAGGCGAAACCTTACAATGCTATGAGTGTAACGTTTCCGCCAATAGACGATGAACTTGTAATAAATATGATATATTTTATAATCTTTAACGTCATTGACGAACTGCCACAAATTACGGATACTGAAACTTCATTACGTTAGGTAATGAAGTTTCCCCTTGGACCCATAATGTGTAGTAACACTGAACTGCAGCATTAATACTACATTTCATCTAACGTATGTATATGTAATCCATAGAATAAAAACTTATATACGAGTATATCAATCTATGTAACATTTTTTTATTTATCGCACTGTATTATTACTTCACGGGTAAAAGGACCCTAAATGACTCCCCACAAAGTCTTCTCTTCTTCTATCTTCTTGTGAAAGTCACATCTAAATCGGTTCAGTCGTTTCCAATACTAGCCTGAGCACACAGCCAGACAGAAAAAAACCGGTTTTTGTGTATAAGAAGCAGTTATTACGTAACCGCAATATGACACATATTTTTTTATATTTAAAGATTTTTACCTACATAGTCTCACAGTAATAATGGTCGTAGTGTAGACATAGAACGAAAAAAGAAGACAAAAAATGTTCTTCTATTATATCAATACTATATATTTATCAATAATATTTACCACATGGTCAACGGTGAAGGAAAACATCTTAAGGTAACCTGCATGTCCGAGATATAATAATTATTATTTCGAGGATATGTGAAGCCCGCCAACTTGCACTGGAGGTAAGTACTTGAGAAGGAGGCCTTTCCCCAGCAGTGGGCACTTACAGGCTGTTAATTTTATATAAATATACCCTTACTACAAAATTTATTCATATTTATAATAAACAAACAAAATTAAGTTAAATTAAACCGAAGGATCATGAACTGATTCAATTATAACATCTTATAACTACAAACCGATTTGTAACATCATACCTGACCGAAGCAATTACAATGAATAATTGATTCGGTCAGGAGGACCGGGAAGGACTCGTTTAAAATAACAGGCGAAAAACGAGAAGAGAAATGCAGACATACAGAGATATGGAAGAAAATAAGAAAATAATTTATTTGTGTGGTTAATCGTCTATGCTTATTACACAATAATTATTTTACGCTAATTGAATCAACCTATGAATATAATGACTCGTGGTTTGACTGATTATTTAATAGTTTAGGAACACAATTTTACTTAATTTTTAAATATACACTTAATTAACATAAATCTCATAGTGCCACGGGAGACACCGGACGCCAAAGAGCAAGTGTGTGAAAAAAATACTACATTCAATGCCAAAAGTAATTTTTCTCTTGCTTGATACTAATGTTAGTTTACACCAAAATTTAGGTCAAATAATCGGTGTAATGTAATTTGTGACCATTTTGGTTCCAAATATTTTTACAAATACAACTCGATCGTCCGAGACGATGTCCGAACCTCTCTCGGATGGTCCATAGATAACTTATCCAATAAAGATAAGCAATAGATGTACATTAGTATACCTATTTAAACACTCTTGCGGCCTCAAGGACGCAGGCGCATCATCCGATAAAACGAACCTTCACCGAATATAAACTGGTATTTATAAAATCCGATAGCAAGCGACTTCAACTTAAACTTTTTTTTAATAAATTACTAAGTTGTCGTACATAGAAATTGATTCTAAAACTTGCAATTTAATAATGCCGACATTCTTACAATTACTAACCTCATGGCTGTTACACATTATGATTTATTGTTCCAATATGTCTAAAATTTTCACAAGCTCTAAAACATATGAATAAAAGAAACGGAATTAAAGTTGTATTACGAAGTTATCGTAATGCTGATAGTTCCAACAAATTATAATATCACATTGAAGTTGTCCGGCAGGTTTTAGCACTCTGTCCCCTTTACTCTTATGAGAAAAGTTGAGAAAACTGACAACGGCTTAAATTATGATGGCTTATATTACGATATAATATTTCTTATAACTAAAACCGCCTTTTATGCAAATATTAAACAGATGTTGACATATTCTTCTTCAGTCGGTTATTGTTAGGGAGTCGCATAATAAGGATTGTTTGAGTAAAACAAGCGATTTGATTAGTTGGGAGGTTTAATAATATGGAGGGTACGGAATGTTTTTAAATTCACCTGCACGTGGCTAATAGGCGACTTGTACGAGACTTCAGCGAATGAATGCCGACGAAAAATTTCCAATTTACTAAACTCGATAGAGGGAAACAGGCAATATTCTGTCATAAAATGTATTAGGTATATAGATAGCAAAATAGAGAAGTGCAGACTAGGTAAAGACATTAAATAATATGTTCGAGGCTATGTCCTCTGTCCTGCAGTGTGTATTAAGTTATGCGTGGTGTACTTGAAACACTTATCAATGAACCAATCATTGACATCAGAGCTTATCGATCTGTCTCTAATGATTAATGGTTATATACTATTTGCTTGTATACTTACAATGGCAACCTTTGAAATACCTAATATGCCCATAAGTTTAATTACTCATTAAAAAGCTTACCTTTTTTTTTAAAGACAGTGTAATAATAAAGAATGTCATGTGTACGAATACGTAATTAAAAACAATCTTAATCTAAGTAGACTCATATGGCTATGATACAGGCCTTTAATCTCTCTTGCAATGAATCTATAGAGACGCGCACCGTCTCCGTGGGGAATTTAGCCACTGCTGGCTCAAAAATTTGTTAAGAGTCTCAATATCAGAGTAACGTTTTAAACAGCCTATGTCCTTTATCGCAACACAATTTGCAGTCCATCGGGATTAGATTTGAACTGGACGTGAGCCAGTCTCCAGTTCCACAACCACGCTAATAGATTTTATTTTGGGAAGTAATAAAAAACCCATTATAATGAAATAATGTCGAAAAAAGGTTTGGAAAGAGTTTTGTTATTTTACTGTAGTATTCCCTATATATACTAGAATACTCGGCGGGCCACGTCCAATAGTCTAAGAAATTTACTTTATATTTAAAACGTATTTCAGGCACAGAAACGGTTCTTTTAAATCGCGCCTGCAGACATTGCATGTTCATCGAATATTCTTCGAGAAACATGAGTCTGTGATATCTGATAGTGTTATCATATTTCACCCAAAGGGTTTATAAATTGTAAATAATACGTTCATTCATCAAAAAGTGTAGCTCTAGAGGGAGCTCGCAGGGCGCAGTGGAAAACGGGAATGTTTTCCAATTAAGATGAATAACAGTGTTGGACAGTAATGCCGCCATTTGCTGCCATATTTTATGATCAACAACACACATTTCCATTTACAAAGTCTCATTAACATTCATTGATAGATTTGAGATGTCAGGTCCTTTGCGTAAGAAAGGAGTTTAACTCAAAACCCCATTAAAATGTTTAGCTATTACCGGTGGCAGTTGCAGAGTTTCGAAGATTTTAAAAATTTTAAAGTTTCTAAATTTCGGCGCAGGAGCCCTGAATATTTTTCGGGTATACTTAGCCTACCCACCTGACCTACCTAATTAAAGTCCTGTCAAAATAGGTTTAGTTGTTTCTTGGCAAAAAATTTACAAACCTGTTTTTGAGTTTAGGTATCGGTATCGGATACAGGTAGAAAAGTAGTTATTTCTAAATCACAGACCATCAATACATTTTTTAAATATTGATTTGTTTTTAAATTAATTATGTCCTCCTGGAAGATTACGATCACGGCGACAACTTCCTAGTACACTCGGCAGTTGTTAACTGCGCAGGAGATATCATGAGGCTGTTAGTATACGAGCAAACACAGAGACACTAACTCGTCTATATATATCAGATGTAATGATCGGAGGAAGGGTCAGATGGAGTGTCAAGACACGGGACGCAACACAACACAACACACCCAGACCCGAAAACCAATTTGTATTCGTACTTTACATAAAATATATCGTATGTCTCAACAGTAATGTTAAATATTTAAAAAAATAACCACTAAGCAGTGGTAACATTATTTCAAACAACATTATTACAATGACCGTATACAAAAATAAATATTTGAAAACAATAGTATTACTTATATAGTTATATCTATGTATATCTTCGGACAGAGTGAGGTGATTGTGATGAAATTAATACATAGTATAATGGGTTTGTAGGTTTTACGTGAATCGTGACCAAATTAATTACATGTACATCTATCTAATATATATATAATAATGTCCTTTATCATAAATTATTAAAAAAAATATGTCACACGTATTAGTTACGCAACTTTAGCGCTGCATGCGTTAATGAAAGTAAATTCGCAAGAGCACAAATTATTTAGCTTAGCAACTTAGTCTACACCGCAACTTCAACTAAATTTGATTAAATATTCAGCAACCATTAAAGTTAAATAAAAATCATCATACACAGGATCATATAAAGATTTATTAAAATAGCAATAATCGTTAACTAAATATTAATAAACGACTATTGCTATTACAGAAGTATGTGGTACATCAGATTCGAGTTAAAACTGTATAATTCTACTCATTACCTCCCTACCTATTATTTATTGCACAATGTCATCGTAATGACATTGTGCAATAAGTAACATCTGAATATCTGAAATTGAATATATCGTAGTAGCTGTAGTAGGTACCACAATATCGCATTTCGTTACTTATTATTAAAATCGTTTTAGAATTTTCCATTACTTTGCATATGTATCTTATTAATTCGTGTTTCTTTAAATAAAATAAAATTTATATCAATTTATTCAGATTTACAACGAGGAGAACTCGTTTTAATTATGGATGTGACGACGATCTGTGTTTATAGATGTTACGACCCTGTACCTACCAATGTGTACCACAAAACAAATATATAATATATAAAAAATTATAAAATATTTGTAAACATTATACACACTAGTTTTGACATGTTAAGCATATTTGTAATTCAGTATTTGGTCAAAGGCTTAAAGATTTACATCTGCTAGATACTTATCTAGGTGGAAATTTGATTTCGTGTTGGTTTACTCATAAACAAAAGAACAACTAAAACATTGCTAACTAAGCCACAGTCGAATAAGTTTTCTTATTAGTTATTGGTAATATTTCTTTATTGGTAATATGACTTATGAAATAAAGCTACAAAGGTTTCAAAATTTGGAAACGGCGTTTATATTTAAACAAACCCATAAACATCTTAAGCACTACAGTTTAACACAACTTCGCATAGAAGCATACTTGTGATTCTTACCGGTCTTAACGAGAGCACGAGGGAGCGCCAGCACCCCGCTGCCGGCCATCTCGCCGGCCACCAACAGCCCTGCCTGGTACACCGAAAGGCCGAACCCTCTGCTTTGAGTTTCATTGCCATTGCCGCCGTCCAGTTCCTAAGAAATACGTTATAGTTCACGCTTTTAAAAGTTTACCTTGTGAACATGAACATTCTGTAGAATTGTAGATAAAACACATATCATGATCATGGCACACAGTGATATCTACTTATCAATAAAGGAATCTGGCGTGATGATATTTAGGATCACAATAGTATATTAATTCAATGTTCCATTAGCAATCCTGGCAGCATTATTCGAGAACATGTGGAAATAGGCCGCTATTGTCGACTTTATTACAATTTAATTTTAAATAACATGTTTTATAATCATTCCACCAATTATTTCTACTATTTAAAAAATAAATAATGTAAAGTAAACTCTATGGCTAGTAAACTCGTTTCTAATCACCTTACACAACATTAAGCCTCTGGCCGATGCCAGAGGTTTAATGAATTGACTTATAGTCAAGTTGATTATTAATTTAATGTATTCCATTATTCACAATCATTCCGTTGTTATGTTCATCCTCGTAACTTTTTTAACGAGTCTGATGGAATTTTAATAATAATTTTTAACATAAAATCTCGCTTATTAAAACTATTATTTGAATATGGTTTACATTACAGGTTTCTGAGTGAAAATAACTAATTTTATTAATTATAATGTTGCCATGGTTATATTTATAGATAATAATGATATAAATTATTTATTTATTTAATTTTACTTTAAGTATTTTAATTATAATACATTTAAAGATAACTTATTTATTTTATGTATGTATACATATTTATACATCTACCAACCAGACGAGTATATATCTAAATAACCCAACAATTAAATTATTGTATATTCAATTATTAAAACTTAATTATTAAAAAATATTAGGAGGCCGCGTAAATTACAAAAGAAAAAGTAGTCAGTAATATTTCGTGATGTCGATGCCATTTTTATCAAACGAGTTTCGCTCGTACCAATAAGGGACAATCAAGCTCTTAAACATCGTGATATAAGATGAAAATGGGAAAGGAGGATATTTTTGTTCCTGTGTAAAAGCAAGGCAGCAAAAGATAAGACTGCAGTGCTTTAATTTAGCTGCCGTAATCAAAAGTAGTTATATTCATTAATGTCATGTCGGAATAACCGACCAATTCCTCACCGCAGAGTTGAAACTACTTAATATAGAAACATAGTATAGTATATACAATACTAGAAAACTCTACCCTAGTAGAAAATAGTTCAGTAATAAAAGTCAAAAAAAAAAAAGAAAGCATGGAAACTTGAAATTTAATATTTAGGCGTCTATATTTACATTCAAATTGGTAACTAATATTAAACCCTACAGGGCCCAGGTGTCCTCTCAATTTTAAAATAATTAAGAGTCAGGAAAAGTATTCGTCCAGTCCAATTTATGCTATTTTAATACTTAAAAAAGAATGCAATTGACAATAAAATGTATTATCTACAATAATTTATATAAGCTCTTGTCCTAGTTGTTCTCCTAATATTTTATTTTCGATTTTATTTATATTGTAAATTCGATGGGCATAGAAGTTTTCGGTAGTTTTTGATAGTTAAAAAAACCTTTAAAAAAGATTGAAACCCGTCAATAACAAAGAAAACAATTCATAATTTTATTATGAATGTTGCTACATGAATCACAATTATTTTATTCGTGACTTTTAAATCTATCTACCACAACGGCTACGGTAAAAGTATTAAAAGGCAGAATAAAATGCCAAAAAAGTGTGTAGTGAAATAAGTAGTAGCTGTGCTTACTCCTTTAGCCACTAGCGGCGTGGTTTCCGTGGGCTTCGAGGTACTACTCATAGCAGCCTCCAAATTGCTCTTCTTCGACATCTTGAATTATCCTAAATAATAAAAAACACTTTATCAATCCCTTACGTATTAATAATGTTACATAAATCACTACATATACAACTCCGTTCTAAATGATTGGTCATTTATTAATGTTAAGTTCTCGATTCGAGCGAGAGACAAAGCTAGGTATAACTGAACCGAAGTGCGGATTTTGTGATTAACAAACAGAAACGGAGAACGATATAATCAAGAACAGGTTCCGAGACATCCCGACCGCCATTGTCCCTAAAAAGTTCGATTGAAGACACATATGAGGCCAAACTTCCTGTGTATCAATAGGCTAAATTGCTCGTACGGCTTCCACTTACGTTGAGCTCTTTACGATGTGAAAGGATCTATATGACACACCCGTCTGCCGCGGAACTCGTTACAAAACTGGCCATACTTGCTACCCGCGTTCTCTGCAGCCCACACCAGCGGTGCCCGCGCGTTACAAACAACCGGGCCCTTATACTCTACAGGCCACAAATATGTCGTGCGGCGTCATTCCTCGATAAAATTATACAGAGTTTCTTTCAAATTCAAGACACGGTTTTGTTTATAGGTAACCAATAACCATGGCTTGGATAAACGAAAGCAAGTTAAAAATAGCACGATTTGATTTTATCGGGGGGAACGATGAAGCACAATTTAATTTGTGGCCTATAAGGCCTATATGATTTTGTGGCAAATTTATATTATTTGATATTTGATAAAAATAAGCTTGCATTCCTTCCTATTACTTAAATATTTTGGTATTCAAATGTTAAATTAATGATCATTTTTGTCCGAGGTTTAAGGCAAATTCTCTGTATGTAATATGTATATAGCTAGTCTAGCCATAAATAATGTAATAGTATTTATTTCTTAGTTTGTAGTTAGTGGAATGTGTTTATTATTTAAGAAGTTTCGATAGACTTGATGTCATTTTACATATTATTTTTAAACACTTGACAAATTACATTTTGTAGGTCGTTAAAGAAACCCCTTAAGAGGAGCCTTTCGCGCATTACTAAATTTAAACAAGATCCGAAGCTAAATTAGTCCCTGGCGCAAGAATAATGTTCTGGCCCATGTTCAGATCCATATCTGGACTCGTTGAACTACAATTTTTTACCAGTACTGGAGAAAATGGCCTGATCAATTTTACTCCGAAATATGTCTCTTAAGAAATCTTTAAGCTTTTAGCCGTGACTAAATACCCCACGGGGTAGATCCAGCCCCAAGGTAGAGAATGCTTCTGGCACAAAGTCAGCCTATACTAATTCTCTTGTGTGTGAATAAAAAAAAATTCTTCATAGATGTATATTCGCCTATTATATAGATGTATATTCATGAATGACCAAAGGGTTTGATAATTCAGCTAAAATTTATTTAATTCAGCAAGAAACTGTTTTGTTCCTTTAAAAGTAATTCCTGAATCTCAATTTATGTAGCTTTTCGTTTTCAGTATATTGAATTGGCTATCCGTCAAATTATGCAGCCTTAGGTCCGGCCTCGCGGGCCTATGCTTGAAATCCAAGACTGGGGATGAAATGTGCATAAAGTTAAGCTCATCAAAATATGCTTAAAGCCGCGCGGTCAATAAGCAACCCTGTCATTCATATATCAACATTGAGACACAAAAGAACTAAGTTCCACCCTCGCAATCTAGTTTTCTACTCTAAAAGACTTTTCCCACATGTAAACCCCGAAACTATTTATATACGAGCTCAGTTTAGAAGTTAAGTTAAGTTAGAAGTATAATTAGTATTTGGAAAAAGTAGAAACATTTCTTCAAAAGAATAAAAAAAATCATATCCGCAACAGTTTCAACTTGTAAAAAAAATTATAATACTGTTTATTTAAAAGTAATTTTGTTCTAAATTTTATCTTATACCTTCATTATCTTATATGCGAACTCACACTTAATGTATTTAGCCTAGTTTCAGTGACGCTAGTCAAACTGCGATAGGGCAAGCAAAAGACTTCCTTATTTCAGTATATTAAGTTAACACATTCACAATCCAGGTTAGAATGTGAAAAATTCCAACCCTGAAAGTACTATGGGTGCTTGTATTCTAAGTAAGACAACGTCCCGCTGACCGCGTTCTTAATGTACGGTGTCGTAGCTGGTAAAATATATTTATAAATTCTTGACGTGTTGAAACAACACAAACTCTATTAATATGATACACGTATGCTGGGTTAAATGAGCATAAAATATCAAAATATTTATTTAGGTTTACCTATTAAATATACATTACATCCTTATGTATATACAACATCATTTATAAACAGCTATCAGCCAGCCATACCAGGGAATAAAATGGGAATGGAGCTCATTCCTTTCTCTTGATTCGTCTGTGCAAAAAAATATTTGTTTTACTAGCTATTGTTCGTGGCTTTTCTCGCGCGGTAGTAGATATTTTCAATCAGGGTCCTTATCCGCTGTGGCATAAAAATATTTCACAACAATTCCGTGTGAAGTTCTTCCTCGATAAAATCATAGTGTTATTTTTCACATCCAGGACATGCTTTCGGTAATCATGTCTTGGATAAATGAATACCATGTTAAACATGCACATTTATAGGAGTACAATGTCACTCGGATGTTAGGACACCGCCAGTAATGTTTTTCAGTCGGAATTTTAATTTATCTAATTCAGAGGATGCCTTGGGGGTTAGTTTGGACGTAGTGAAACTCTTTGACCAGGTTTGGCACAAAGCGCTTCTTTTGAAGCTTCCTACCTACGAGCCGAGATACCGAGAAATCATGCGATTGAGTGCAGTTTTCTCGTGAACTGGACCATCATGATTGTTGTCAACGGCTTTGGACTCCAAAACCCGTAAACGAGTCCCGTAGTCTAATTTCACCCCTAAAAAGGCGTTCACCATTAAAAATAATCCCTTTATCCCTTCTCCTCGTTTTGAGAGTATACCCCGGGTCGCCTCAGTTAGTATAGGAAATCTTGGGGTCTATATATCGAGCCACGTTTAGTTCCGTGTCTTAACAAAGAGGAAGGCCAAAACAGCCTCTAAAAAGCTTGGTATACTGATTGCACCTTTATAAGATGTAAATTCGCCCCCTAAGGGAATACTTTCATTCAGTACCGCTCGGCGACCAAGCTCTGTCTGATCGACTCGATCCGATCTCGAGAACTCGATTCGTTTTACCGCATTTACCTCGAGGAATGTTATGAGGAACTGTTCTAAAAATGCCAGCCGCTAAGTTCCACCGTAGTACTTCGCGATAGAGTATTAAGTTACACCCACACCAACTAGATGTTTGGCAATCCTACACAGTGCGATTCTCATAGATTTTTCTGCTACACACTTCCGACTTAGTGGAATCAGCTGTTGCCAGGGGTATTTCCGAACAGTTACGACCTACAAGAAATGAAAATTATTTATTTGACGTAAGACAGTCAGATTTCGTTGGTTAATTGTAATTTTTTTTTAAATCTACCGTCGCAAGAGTAATTTGTAAAATTATAGAATTGCAATTACTTATCAACTGACGACACTAAATCTCGGGGCGCCGGCATTCTATTGTAACCGAAGAGCATAGAATAATAATAATAATCTTGTAACCAAGACAAGTCTATTCATTGCTAAGCGATGCGGTCGTTATTGCCACAGATTACTGTATTATAAACAAGGTAATATAAAACTATTCTACCCGATGAATATACCTACTATATTATTATAAAGATTTACTTACATAAATTCTAAAAAAAATATTACATCTTAGAGATCAATTATAAGCGAATGTGCACTAATAATAATAATAATAATACCAATGAGAATCGGACAGGATTTTTGTTGCGTTGTGCGCGCGGCGTTCGACAAATTACGCAAAAGACAATTCATATTTATGCCATGTCTTAAAACACACAGGCCGGTAACATGAACCACATTACAAACACTGCGCTGGTTTTCGTGCTGAGATCACCAATCTGTCTCCCAAGCGTAACGATAAGGCCAATGGTCCCTAGTTCGGTGATTTGTAGATATTACTTAGCTATAACACTAAAGTCTACAAACAATGTGATACAATGTTTCAATATATACAACAATATTAGGGGTTAAAGTGTGAAATTTCCGTTTTATGACGAATCCTTCAAACACCTTTTTCTAAGAAAAAATATATTTATTTAATCGAAGCATTTACCCTCATTTGCTATTATCGTAAAAAATCCATGTCACATTTTTATCACATGTCACAATTCTATGTAATATCTATTCATTTCTGTACCTACTCATCACAGCAAGGCAAGCTTCAACACGTGTTCCTCTTACTTACCATTTTAAAGCAAATGAGTCAATATAGTGGGTAAACTGATGTGAAACTTTGACGCTAATTCCTTGGTTGTTTGATAAGGACCGGCATCCACCATTATCTCAATTCATCCTTATGTACCTTAGTGTCTGGACTTCCTCGTGGTTCATTCTTCAAGTCAAAGTTTCACACTACGAAAGTGATTAGTCTAAAAAGACAAAGTACATTGTCAAGACCAAGATGACATATTAATCCATTATTTAGGTGCCGAAATAACTTTCTTCAATGTCTCACATCTACAATAAACCGGCCGGCAGCACTATCCAGTAAGTCTAAAAAACTTTTCATTTGTCCTAAGTAACTAATTTAATACTCTGTTATTAGATAAAAGGTAAATTTTCTAAGTGGAAGAGTAACACAGTTGTTTCTTCTGTTACACGAATGGTCGAGCTTGACTGGGATAGATACTACGGTCACGCAGAATACCAGCGAATATTATGTGCATTTCGTCCGGTAAGCGAGGTAACCAGAGCCCTTCCCTGCGTGCTGCTCGTGGCAACTTGAGCAACAAAACTATAGTAATTCTAGCCACACTCGCTGTGAATTTCTGCTACATTAGCGGTCTTGACTTTTTTTTCTTAAAAACGAATACTAGCAATGCTATTTATTAAGTAGCATTACTAATAATCCTGTTAACCCTTCAACTAAGCTTACAGCTTGTATCTGGAGTGGTTCACGACAATAGTCGAATGGTGGGCTCGAACTTACGACGTTATGTTTCGTAGTCCGCACCCTAACCCATTCGGCTATTTTGAACACGAATGACAAAGTCTCCTTTTTTTTACAGTGTCGCAGAAATTTTATTTATTTAATTTTACTCTATCAGAAAAAACGTGTTCCATTTTGTTAGTGTGGCATCACCGAGTAATTTTACCCTTATTTATGTAATTTTGCTGGACTGGCACAACCGATTTGAATTACGAATTAGTCAGTTAAAAATTATATGGAAAATAAGATAACGCGCGTAAATTGAAATTTAACACGTTGTGAAAGGAAATTTTAATTATAATATATAAATATTATTTAGGGTACATTTCATTTATTTTTAAAAACATTTGTTTAATAGAATCTTTTATGGACACTAGGGAAAAAAACAGTCCTGGTTACGAGAATGTTATCCATTATCAAATCCAAGATGGCGGTAGGAAAAAAAAATCTATATCTGTATCATTATCGGGGTTTTCCGGAATCCTGATTACTAATATGATTTCCATATTCAAATAAAACTAGTCTATTTTGAAAAATATCGATATGGGTGTCATATTCAATGTTTTTGCGATCCTTAATACGATAATGTCATTTACTTTCCAATCCTAGATGACGAAAATGGTATTTCCTTTCCCGTGGTACCTTACTTACCTTAAGTGTACAGACTCGACCCCTTTATGATTTAATACAAAGACAGGCCATGGTGAATGAACCTCACTAAATGTCTCCAACAGGTGTGAAGTTGATCTGTAAGCGGGAATTAAGCAACTTTCTGTCAGATATACCTTCTCTTACCTTGATGCTTGTACCGCATCAAGAGAAACCTGGTGGTCACCGACTGATGTCGGAATGAATCAGTCACCGCCTTTGGTGACTGGTGCTGGTGTTAGCTCCTTTCCCCCACGCAAAAGTAAAAAAAATAGAGGCAGACATATAAGTTTTACATAGTCCGAAATATGTAATTAACGACAGTGATGACATGTTAACTTATATATCTATATTGTGTTAACTAAAATTAACAGTTCGTTCAAGGCCACACTACCCGGACGCTACATACGATTTGTATCGTTTGGCTTGGATATTAATACTGCGAAAGGCTCACCATCTCTCATTTGAGCCACAAATAAGCACTAGTGATATGTGTGTTGAAAGAAGCAAAAATATATGACCTCTCTTTTGGGTATACAGTCGTGAGAGCTTATATCATAATTTCTTCTACATATTACTAACAATAGAAAATATACACTCTCTCTCTCTCAGTTGGAAAGTGTGGTTAGAGAGCGGGAAAGTTAGTTTCATTAATATTATTTCAAATACTTTGAGAGGCACGTGCATTACATCCACATACATGACATAGGTAAATAAATAAAACATGATGATTAAAGTGACTCTTTATTTAGCATTAAAATTAAATACATTTACAACTGGTTACAAACATTAACTATTTATAAATCTCTATTTTTAATCAAGTTGATGCGGTTGTGCGGCCGCTTCGGACGACGAGCAAAAATTTAAACTAGAAATAAATATTGTCATTAAAAGTTACACAAAAAAAAAATGAAAACAATATCACAATCAATTATTGAGTATACAATGTAATAAAAATGAGGATTATGTATTAATTGTTCACAAACGTGGATTAGGTTCGAGTTTCACTTTACTCGTAGGTGCGTTAATGATCAAAAATGTTTGTTATCAATTATCGATAATTGAGTTAATATATTATATCCGCAAGAGAAATTGATGTTTGTCCGATTACAAAAACAGGTAATCGTGTTTGTCAAACCTCCAGTCTGGCGCATTTTCAAGATTTTAAGATTCCGGACCGCCAATGTAAAATTGGAATGGTTACAATTAGATCGAGTTTTGTGTAATTCATAACGAGTACTAATGTGTTAACAAATTCTGCTCAATTTCAACATTTCAGACTAAAGACGGACCCACTGCGCCAAATTGCGAACAAAACATTGTTTTTCAAACATGTTAGATCACCATACCGTCATCGATGCCATGAAGTGAAGTATGTTTTTTTTTAAATGAGCGTCTCTCCCCTGGCAAACGCGGGGATTGAATGCACCCGTCTCGGACAACACGTTTGTGTTTAAGTTTGCCCGAACAGCTAGGCCACGCCCAATTTTTGTTTGAATTAGGTGTTAGATATAACAAAAACATGGTCGCAGCGCACTCTGGCTTAACAAATTCATTTTTATTGACTTGATTACTGATTTTAAACGGATATAAAGTACGTAGTAAGTACGTTAATATAAAATTGAAATTTAAAAGTAAAACAAACAGACTTTTGTAACAAACACTGATCGATTGATTGGATTGATAAATATTTGATTAATTTGCTTGAATATTTGTAATATATATGATGAATCATTTGAGAGGTTTTATCGTTAACGCACAACTTTAGTGAATACATAGACTTTGTATCGACATACAGTAAGAGGTTTTTTGTACTGTCACCGAGAGATGGCACTCAGAATATTTTACTATTTTAAGCAAACTGATTTGAATCATCAGTGTCACAAACATATCTGACATATTGACGTCATCGCTAACGACATTCTGTTGTTATTTAAAAGTAAAATGTTGTTTTATCTCCTTTAACAAAACATGTATGACTTTATTATGAACATTGAAACATTTTAGACACTTTTTCTTGCGCTAAAATTAAAATAGGAACCAAACAAAGGCATGTTACATAAAATTATGTAAACGAAACAATTATTGCTACGACATTCTGTATTGGCGACTTGCCTGGTTAAATGCCAGTCGATTGTGATTGTCCTTCGGGACTACTAGAAGAATCTCATAAGCACCATCTCTCGATGCCGCATCTTAACATGATTTAACACAGATAGTAAAAATATGTAAAACATATATGATGACATATATTTTAATTCAGGATTAAAAAAAACTAACAGTTTTTAACTGTACATATACGTGTTATTTATATCCGAGCTTCGGTCATCCTCACCTGTTATGTTCTACCTCTCAGTGAGGCGAAGAGTGGGTGGCGGAGATCCGTTCGACTACTATGAGCCAAATGAAAAACCGTACTTCTGCTTACCCCTGCAGGTGACAGACGTGTGTGCTTTTATATATTATATACGACTGAATTGGCGGAACAAGATACCGTCACACTATAGCACTACTATTCCCGTGAGTATTATAGGAGTCAATTGCCCTATAGGATCGTGCGATGAACGAATGCGGTTGGCCTATGTTCATAAGTAGTCTATAACGTGGATATTTACATCAACTCAAAACAAAATAACCCTTCCAAAACTCTACTCTGGTGAAAACTGACCTAAACAATTAATCATAATACGTCGTATAAAGTAATTCGCCTAGGTCACTATTGATGTTTAGTCTGGTCGGAGATATTAAATTTATGATTAAGTCATTTCCCAGATGCATACGAAAGTATGAACACCCTACTTGTTCAAGAGTTCAAACCAGTATAATATTATTGTAGTCTTTCGAGTTGAAACTGTGGTCGTAAGCATACATACACGTACTAACATCAGCTATAAAGCTTAACCCTTTTTTTTGGATCCCCCCAGTTGGATGAATGTTCAGCTCTGGTAAATACCATAGTTGAATAATGAGTCTTACATTAAAGTGAGAATGTTGATACAAAAAGCTCCGAGCAAATATATCTTTAGACTTCATGATGTACATTAGTACAGGAGTCATCTGTTTAGCTTATTACATTGTACATTAAAACGTGTTAAATAGACAATGATATTAATAATACAATAATAATAGATCTATGGGGAGGAAGGGGGTTTGTCGTAAGTTCTACCCTTCCTCAATTTTCAGTTACACATAAGTTTACCCAAAAACATTCAGGAATTGTCCGAAGACACAAATAGCGCGCCTCTAAAATGAACACCTAAATGCTTGCTGCTAATAGTTAACACTAAAAAATAGAAAAATATTTGGTACATCACGCGCGATAGGTAAATATTGCAATACATTAAAGTCATCTTAGAAGAAGTAGATGTTAGAATTTCACTAATTACGAGTATTATGTCCATTTCGGTTTTTTTTATTACTACATTATTACATCAAGCTTTACATTATAAATAATCACAAAATAATGATAAAATATGGAGAGCATTTTGGGTTAATAGAAAATTATTTAATGAACCGTGAAAAAGAATAAGCAATAATACAAGTATAGAAAGGAAACTGCTTTGTGCATGCCACAAATGCCGCTTCATAAACAATCAGTTCCCCACTCCGTCCGCAACGCCCCGCTGTCGCCCGCTGGGGCTATTAACATAAAATATATCGTTACCTAAATAATACTTTGTACGTTTTCAATTAGATCAATCAGAAGTGTTTAAAAAAAGTTATTTTATAAAGTTAAATTTACTGTAAAATCATACTTCATGCCGGTTTTCAACCAAACTGGCTACTTTCTAGATTTGTGATTTTTTTCGTGGACGAATTCGATTTTAAGTACTCACTGAACTAAAACTATTTATTATTATTATTATGTATCTATGAGTATAGATGAGAGCGGGAGATAGCCGACGCAAGCCCTTACTGACTCCTTTGTTAAACAAACGCTACATGGCAGGAATTATCGCGACCTTAAAGGTGTCTGGCGCTAGAGTTTCGCTTCTATACTTACTTAATCTTATGATAATAAATTAGGATGTCAATGTTAAATGATTGTCTAGAACGAAGATACTATTCTTTGCAGCCCTCTGGTTATAATTCCTATGTTTTATACGTTTAGTTTATTTTAATCGCGCGTATCACATCATCCTAGCTGAGATCAGTTATAAGAAATATCAGTGCGTTAATTACAAGTGATAAACGTCATACTATACGTAATTCCGTGAAGCTTTGTCAACAAGATATACACGTTTGTCATTGGTGAATAGCTGAGCATTGTAATATCAGTAAGTAATGGTTTCCAGAAAGAAAGTGCTAGAGGAAACGGCTGTAAAGGTTAAACAATTAGACATTTCCACTAAATATTTTTTCTTATATTATAGTGGATGATTATAATAATTTATATCCGCATCAAAAAATTTATTAAGGCGCGTTAATATTTTTAAATTTAACTATTTATAAGTAATCTACCTACACTATGTATGTTGTCCTTGAAAATATGAAGGCTGTCCCAGACAGAAAGGGTCATAGTTCAGCTCTCCGCTATAGAGTCAACTCAACTGATAAGGTGTCAATTGGCGATCTGTCCGTTTTGGACAGAATTTATGTTTTGTGTGACAAATTCTGATGACGAGTATATAGAATTTTAGCAACTTTCCCAATATAGGCAAAGCGCTAATAAAGTCATGGTTTCTCCTAATGATTGTTACGTACCAAGGTGATGAAATTAACCATTTAGATAATGACACAGAATGCTATGACGTAATCGAGTCGCCATGGAGTTATCGCGGCTGCATTGCACAGGACCCATCTGTCTGGGACTGTCTTTTAAAAAACTTTGGAAAATGCTTCAAGATTTACAATTCATTAAAAAATTGTATTTTATCAAGCGTCAAAAACGTAGATTTTTTTTAAACAGTAATCCTTTTACCGTGTACTTACGATTTAGCGACAGTTTTATGGTGCATCATCTTAGAATTTTTCGTTTTTATTTAGAAATATTAATGAAACCTCATTTATAGACATACAAAATAAGTATTAGCATAAGTGAACAGTAGCACAATAACTTATCTAAATATTAAAAATTTCTTATAACTTTGCTCTGAATTAGAATATTTCCATAACACTATCTATAACTACATTTTTTAATACAGAACTTAAAATTCATTTATCACGCCTCTAAAGTATACTTTTACGTCCGTAGTCATCGAGATTGAGAAAGTCAGATGCGAGGTTTGGGATGGGCTTGGCGGGTGGCGTTGGTTTTTCGGCGAGGGCGAACCTCAGTAGTCCTGCCGTTGGAGTGCCACCGACGCCTTGTAGAGACTCTCCATCATGAAGGAAAGGTTCTGAGACAGCTCGTTCACTGGCCGTGTAATGGCTACCATGTCTGAAATGTATTTCATAGTTTTTATAGCATTAGTACTGTAAAGTTGGTAGAACTGTAAATGTCCCACAGTTGGGAAAAGGCCTCTAATTTTTTAAAAAAGAATAGCTGTAGTTTATCCTCTTCAGCCTGAACAGAATGCGGATGGTTGTCACGTGTGTGTGTGTGTGTGTGTGTGTGTGTGTGTGTGTGTGTGTGTGTGTGTGTGTGTGTTTAGTCAACGGTAGGCTCGTAGACAGAGAGAGAGAGAAGGAAGAGACTGCGAAATCCAGCGCGATAAGATTTCTTAAATAATCTTCTAGCCAACAAATTATTTATTCTATCTGGTTGAAACAAGTATTCAAATGGGTTTCACACACCCGTTGATACTTTTATACCCTATCACGTGTCATAACTTTGAAACAACTGAAATTTTATTGTCATAAGTCATTTCTATGACACTAGAAGGGTTGTAGACCCTGAAACTGAAGTACAACATTATAGTATAACAACATGACGCTTTATTCTATAACGAGATGTAATAAAATGCAACAAAAGCAAGTCTGGGCTACATACTACCATGCTACATACATTAACTAACAAACTTTGTAAAATTGACAGCATGGACATATTTTCTGATTCTTTGCCAAATTTTAAGAGTAAAATATTAAACAGTGATGGTGAACCTTGAAAGTCAGCTCTGATTTATTTATATAACTGTTTTATTAACTATTTTGTTAGTAAATTAACGTTTGGGATGATCTACCTCACATGCACGTGGCTCACCACGGTAGTCGAAACTAACGAATATCTGGCGGCCGGGTGGGTGATGGCGGAAAATCCATCAGAGTTTAAAAGACTTTGTTTGTATTAACTTGCTATGTTGATTGTATTGATTGTTCATACCTGGATGGATCTGCGCAAGTCCCTTGCAGTAGACGTGCAGTAGACTGGTGATGTCGTCTTCTGGCAATTCGCCCCTCTCCAATATGCGCTCCGCGTTACGTTCCCGGACGAGAGCCAACGCCGCGGCCCACCTTGTGATAGAAAACAAATATATAGTGGCGCACTGGCCGACCTACGGGGCCACGGGTCGCGGGTTCGATTGTCGCACGTTACAGGTTCGGGGTGCAAGACCATATACAATTTATGAATGTGATGTATTTCTATAGCGGCGGTTACCTTAATTGTATAAGATTTGTCATAGTGAAAATATTTTTATAAACAGTTAAAATTAAACTCAATAAACACCATAAACTTAGTTTCATTTCAATATACATTATGACAATATAGTTTTTTTTTTTATAGAAGAAGGGGGCAAACGAGCGTGCGGCTCACCTGATGGTAAGTGATCACCGACGCCCACGAACATCCACAACACCAGAAGAGCTACAGATGCGCTGCCGGCCTTTAAGGAGGGAATAAGCTCTTTTCTTGAAGGTCCCTAAGTCGTAACTGTTCGGAAATACTGCAGGCGACAGCTGATTCCACAAAATCGAAGTGCGTGGCAGAAAACTTCGATTAAAACGCACTGTGGTGGAATGCCAACCATCTAGGTGATATCGATGGAACTTCGAATTCTGTCGCGATGTACGATGGTGAAACTCAGCAGCTGGGATCAATCCGAACAATTCCTCAGAACATTCCCCGTGGAAAATTTTGTAAAAAATGCAAAGAGAAGCAACATCTCTTCGCAAGGCCAAAGGATCAAGCCGATCAGAGAGAGCTTGGTCGCCGACAATTCGAGCCGCTCGACGTTGGATGCGGTCAAATGGAAGGAGTTGGTACTGGGGTGCCCCTGCCCAGAGATGAGAACAGTATTCCATGTGGGGCCGAACTTGCGCCTTATAAAGTTGCAAACGGTGGACCGGCATGAAATACTGTCCCGCTCTACAGAGCACACCAAGCTCTTTGGAGGCCAATTTGGCCTTTCCCTCCAAGTGACCACGGAACTGAACGTCGCTCGATATGTCAACGCCAAGGATTCTGATACTGGCTGAGGCAATAAGGGGAATGTTCTCAAAAAGAGGAGAAACGACAAAGGGATTCTTTTTAGCGGTGAACGCGCAAACCTGTGTCTTTTTGGGGTTGAATAGGACCAAATTACGTCGACCCCAATCCGAGACTTTGAATAACAAAGTCTCGACTTTAGACACATAGTGAGAGCGGCTCTCCAAATGTCAACCTTACCTGCACGCGGTGCATTCTGCTAACAAATAAACGAGGCTCTGGCGATCGAATATTGGCGGAATTTCCATTCGAATTTGCCGAAAACAAATCCCACAGAACAGAGATAGTGCAGGGGGAGCAACATCACTACACTATGCGAGTACACCGGCGCTGAGCTAACCAGCGTGCTGAGTATGGGTTAATCTTCGAAAATATTTATCCCAGACTTTACTGTCGCTTTTTTAGAGAGGCCTATTCGGCTGATGTAGTAGTTTTATTTCAATCATTTCGATTCGCGTAAACATAGAAAATAATTATCAAGAAATTTAATTCTTCTATATTATTAGTATATTCAATTACATTCACACATATATACAACTTTGTATGTACATGATATTATATTCCTCACACAAATGCCCTTAAAATACACTCTGGTAAGCACGCCTATTGTACAGATTTTTGGTGCAATAAAGAAAATGGTATCGGTAATGGGTGAGCATAGTGAAGGAACAGAGCTGCGGCTCACCTCTGACGCTGCATGAGGTGAGCGAGACGCGCGTCATCGTGCGGCGGCTCGTGGTGCTCGCAGGACTCGACCCACGCGTCCACTGCGCTCACCACCAGAGCGCCGCGCACCGCGCACACCGCCCCGCTCATCTCCACACCCTGCCGATCACACACACAGACTAATATTTTATTCATTATGAGGATATCGCTACGCTCCAATTTAATTATTCCAAGATAAATCTCGATATAACGTTCGCTGGGTAATCTCGCCATAACATATCAAACTTTTAAAATATATTTTTATAACTGTTAATAGGCTTGTTATGAAGAATAGTTTCATTTTTTTTATGAAAAATAGGCTTGCGTTCGACCTCAATCTTGCCCGATGGAAAGCGAAGATGAGGCCTAGGATGGTACACGCTTGCCTAGATGTCTGTTCACCTTGGAACTATTATGTTGTAGTATGTCTCCGTAGAATGGAACAGCGTACTAAGTTTTAAAATAAATTTTCATTATCAAGATAATGGAAGTGAAAAAAAAAAGAATTTACATAAGCGCAGAAGCGTGCCTCCCGTAAGAGATAGGTCAAAAGTACGAACTTATACACGGCACGACTCATAATGTCTACTCACATTAAAAGCTATATTTTGAAAACATCTGTTTTCCTTTATAAAAATTTAATACACGTTAATAATAAAGTTAATTTATGTGAAGATAGAAATAGTTCCAAGGTACCTTACCCTATTATCTAGTGCCGCGTGGTAAACTGCAACCACCATTTTGTTATTGGTCTCCAATAGCAGCAGAAGCTGGAAGATGAGTTTGTAAAGACTGCGAGCGGTTTCTTCGCCACTTCGCGACATCTCCAGCATCTTTGAAATAGTAAAAACAAATTATGATAGACACTCATGATTCCTCTGTCATCCTGGTCTTTAATATTATTGTTTTAATAACGATCTCGTTGTTTATATTCAAAGTAGTGGTCGTGCAGGGCCAGAGTAGTACTCGTCTCGGCACTCGCTATAATCTCATGGTACGCGAATGATTCCGTGTTTACACAGCTAAAGTTGTAGTTTCAGATGCTGAATTTACCACGTGCTCGTCGGTGAAGGAAAAACTACACGAGGAAACCTGTACTTCTGAGAAATCATAAAAAATATTCAAGTCTACCAACTTGAAACTGTCTGAAATAGTAAAGAGAGACCCGGCCGTGGAATATTTACGGGGCAATATTTTACTCTTTCGCAATTACTCTATATTAACCGTGGTAGCCGCAGTGGCCATGGCATAATTTGATAGTACATGTGTGGCCAGGGGTCGATCCTCGGTGGCGGCACCATTAATATTGTTAATATAAATTTATAAGTGCTGAATTTACCACCTACTCGGCGTTGAAGAAAAATAATTATGAGGAAACCTGAATGTTTGAGAAATAATAAAAATAAAGCTTTGAGAACTGTAACTGAACTGTAGCCCACACTGGAGTAGAGAGGCGGGTGTTTCCCGGCTCCAATCTTGCTCAAAAATATTCGAGAGGAGGACTTTGGCTTTTGGGCATTTACAGGCTTCTGCTATTTTTACTCTACTCTTTCACTTTATCATTTGTGATGCGTACCTCGAGCGCGTGTTCACGGCGGTCGAAGTACGTCTCGAGATGCTCGTTGATCTCGAGCGCGGCAAAGCGCACGGCGTCCCGGACGCGCGCGCAGTCCGCAGCGGCCGGCCCCGCCCACAGCAGCGGCGGCTCCTCGCCCGCCAGTCGCTCAACCACGGCGGCCAGCTCGCCGCCGCCAGCGCCTCCCGCCAACGCGCCTTCCCCGCACACCGATACTGTTTTGCCGGTTACCTCCTGCGCCCGCAATACGGAATTAAGATTAAGTAATAAAACATTACAAAATTATCTTCGAAATTTTTCAATTAAAATATTGTTGAACATCTACATATACAAAAAATTAAAATATCAGTATAGATAATACTAAAAGTAGGATTCATATAAAATCTACTATTCCCCTTATTCCCGTGAGTGACGGAACAGTTGGGTTTTATTTGGTAATATGGAAATGTTATAGCATTCACGGATTTAGACCGCTGACGGACAGCAAGGTCCAAGAGTGCTGGATAAGGCAATCGCGAACCCGTATTCCCTTATCCAGCAGTGAACTATTAACAGGTGCATAAAATTCAGATCTTTTTTGCAAACACACAGTAACAGTGACATTCGGTCGCCGCATATATAAGTATTCTTTCCGAGTGCCATGTTAATTTTACAGGGAATCAGATTAACATAGTAGGTAGAAATTTACTTTTATTCATTACGTTGCTTAAAAATAATGCAACAGGTGGCCGAATCAATGCCTCAATCAGTGAATTTGCGATGTGGTGGCTGACCACCACCCACACGCAGCGGATATTCACAACCATGACGCAGGTGGTCAAACCAATTATGGTTTGAGGTGTGTGTTTGAAAACAGAAGCGAATGGCCCGCATACATAGATAAATAAAATACGCTTTATTATAAACCAAAGAAAATCCGTAGCAAATAAAAATAGAAAAATATAAGAGGAGGTACAATGGGGCGGTCATATCGCTAAAAGCGATCTCTTCCTGGCAACCTTACATCGATAGGATTGTAAAGAATGAAATCGGAAGTTGCCTAGTAACGCATATAAGCAATTGACATATTACAATAGTCCACGAAATAGAACTATGCATACTGTACCTTGAGCACGGTGTGAAGGCGGTGCACGAGCGCGAGCGGCGGCAGGTGCGCCGCGTGCCGCAGCAGCGCCGCAACCGAGCAGCGCCAGGCGTCGCGCAGCGCGGCGCTCGTAGCGCCAGCCGCCGCCGGCACCGGCGTCACGTCGCCCCGCTCCCCTGGTACATTTTACTACGTGCTAAGCTTCCCTTTTTAGGAGCTGCATGGTTACCCCACTATTTTACATATTGCAGACGCCAATAAACCATGTAAGCACTACAGTGTTCCACTTTCTAAGGTATAGAGAGCGCCACATTGTCGATTAAACTATTCCTTCCAATGCAAATGTACCTTTAAACTTATTAGTTTGAACATAATATTGGTCGCACAACTCTAGCATCAGAAACCTACTTCGATTAAAATTATTTGCGCGTGGGTCGTGGGTTGCACGCACAGAAACCACCTAGCACGTTCATCATTGTATTGTTTGTTTGTCAATCCTAATCCAATAAAAAACTACAATCATGATACCGGCCACGTGGGCGATTTCGAGCACGGCCGCAGCACAAATAAATCAAACGAGCCGTTGTCATCGGCGCAGCACACCGTAGTGCCACAAATGTATTATATTGACGTATCAGAGCCAGTAGCATCATCAACATCACCAGCATCTCACCGTACGATGCCAACTTCATTTTCTTTCGAAGGTTTTCCGTAGAAACTATGGTTTTAACAAAATTATGAAATACTCTTTGAAACACGAGTAATTTAAATGAACAATTTGGTGAATTTAACATGTAGGGTAAAACAGTTCACTAAACTGTTCAAAGTTGTCGATCGATCGACAACGGTAAGGCTATTAGAAGAAACTTACCGTCTGGTTCACCGCTGGAGGCGCTCGAGAAAGAGTGAGCTCGCGGGCGAAGTGCCAGCTCGTGACCAGCGCTTGTGTCCCCGTCGCCCCGCGCACCGCCCGCCTCGTCCCAACCGCCCTCTTCGTCAGATGAGTCTTCATGCCCCAGCTTCACAAATTATATCATACAAACAAATAATATATACATGTTCATATTACATTAGTTAAAGACATAAGTATGTATTATTGAATACAAATAGTGACAGTGAAAACAAGAAAAGCTGTGTTTTATTATTACATCGCAACAGTTCTAAATCGCGCGCTTAAAGGCGTCAAATTAAATTTGAAGATAAATAAAACATTTTTTTTGTTATAGTGACCTAACATGTACATTAAATTTAACATATAAATTGGATACTCGTGTACAAGAAAATATAGAGATTCTGCGACGGAATCCGTTTCCGTTGTGTTTACGAGATTGTTTGTTGTCCTTCATTACACCAACCTATTTAAATTCATCGCTAGGCCTCTCGCAAGAAAGCGCCAGCAAAAGCCGGAGTGAATTACTTGAAAGGTTAGCTCATACTCATCACGCTGGGCAAGCAAGTCGGTGAGGGCAGTGCAGGTACCCTAGCACAAGTATTTCCGCTCCCCATCACTGGGTTTGTGATTTGGGTTCGGCGAATTCGGAATGACTTTCCGCTATCAGTCGGTGCGTAGCGTTGACATTCTGAGAAAAATATAGTACATTTACCCTTACACCGCTTGTGGGGAACTTGATGTTTCTCTTTGTTTAATAGTTTAAATGTCATAGGCGACGTCGTCTTTGTTTACAATACATGTCGCTTCTAGTTGTACTGACTTGAGTGAAATTAATGTGAACGTGAAATTTAATAACTTGGAGCGGTGACAGCGTAAAAGAATTTGCTGCTTCCTCTCATCCCGTTGGTATAGTAAAAGTGGAGTAAAGGAGGTTACCTTAAATTGACAAGACCTCGAACAGATAAACAACTAAATATTTATTAATGTAGGCGTTCGCCGACCCGGTACCAGGCGTGGTGATTACGGCAAATAATCTCTGTGGGAGAGGTTTATGCACAGCAGTGACTATTTACACAGGTTGTATATTATATATTGTGCAAGTACAGAGTGAACGGTGCGAAGTGCGCAGTAGGCAGTGTGCAGTACGCACCGGCTTCGCGGCGTGGTGCGCGTCTAGCTGGCGAGCGCGCTGCGCCGGCGGGCTGCGCTCGGCCGCGCCCGCCTCTGACCGCTCCTCGCTCGGCAGCCGCCGTCGCACGCCCCAGTTGAAGTTGTCCGAGCTTTCTCCCTGTGAACACAAACCGAACATAAATGTTACTTTAGATTTGCAATAATCTAAAATGTATCATTTATTTACACTTTATTGCTCGTTTAAAAATGTCGTTGTCTGTTTGCCATTTGGGGTAAACAAGCATCGTCCAAAAATCACAAACGAAATAGATTTCTTAGACACGTACCAGACGTGTTTGCTACTTTTTAAGGAATATTGTCTTGGTAAAATTTCTGAGTCAAGTTAACAGTATTTGTAAAATATGAGTTAGACCATGGCAATGGCTTCGCAAAGCTGTCTAGGCCTTTGATGGAATTTTGAGAGATATCAGCCGAAGCATCCGCGTCAGGGGCTCACAGGTTTGCAGATTTGGGTCAACATTTTCCTTAAGTTAATAATTACCGCACTACATAATATTAATTGTTTCTAATGACGACCACGTAGTTTAGTGTTCAGCATACATGACTGCTAAACCGTGGGTCCAGGGTTCGAATCCCAGCAAAAGTCAATATTTGTACAAAAACACAGAAATATTGGTTTTCGGGTCTGGTTATGTTGTATTCGTCCCGTGTCTCTGACCCTCCGATCTTATCGTATAAGCGCTACCTCGGATATGGACCTGTGTTTGCGCGCACAATTACGCGTATAATATATCTTGCGCTTGCCTGCTGACATGTTTATTAACCTCCTGAAAATGAATGCATAGGTGTTGCTGACGATGACTGATACTTTCATTGATGAACTGTGTCATTAGAAGCAACAATTTTAGCTAAACAACTTAATATAAAAATCTGATAAGAAGTCTTACTTCGATGCTCTCGCTCTCGTACTCAAGAAAATCGAAGTCTTTGAAGACTCCGAAGTGGTCTGTCGGCGGTGCCCCACCAGATGGCTCGTTCCCGGGAGTTCCGGAAACTTCCTCCAAGGATGACGCCATAGACGATTCACGCTCCAGAAGCTCCGAACTCTGACTGAATATCACCTGTCGAAATCAGCATTAGCGGTTGATTATAGTGTGCAACTCTTGCTCTTCCTTTAGTGATTAAATAAAGCGTTCAAATACAAGAAACATTTTACACACTGTTAAGGAAATTAATCTTATAAGTTTCGTGAAAGTACTGCAACCACAGATGTGAACTTTTAAGATGTTTAATAAATACTCTATATTGTATAGAACAATTAGAAGAATAATGTTTGATAAAAATCACAAAGGCACGGGGGAAAGAATATAATAACATTTCTAACTACAATCTTGTCTAAAACGTCACACCGGGGTCATTAATGCAATAATGATTTCACCTTTGCTCGGTGCCTATACAATAGTGCTTATTGTGTATTATTGTGTGCGCGGGTTCGTATAAACACGATTTCAAATTCGTGTGCGTATTAAAATAATAAAAAAAATTGTTTTAGTTAGGCGGTTAGCAATTTCCAGGTAAAAGCATCAAAGCAAACAAATTATGAAACAGTTTTATTTAAATGGGTTTTGTAATCATCTGTCAAATTAACATTTACAATAAAATCGACGGTGACAGATGTCAACAAATATACTACGTGAACGCAGGAACGAAGTTATTAAGCGACACACAACGTTCAATGGTTTCACAAAAATAAAATAACAATGCACTTTCAACCTAATACGAGTGTGACACACAATTTTGACATTTGTGACATTAGTACCAAATTATTGTCTATTTCGAGCACCATAATAGCATAGTGTTTGTGTGTGCATGAAAGCGAATGCGACGTAATTATAGAGTATGTGGCGAGTTACCTTAGAACATAAAGTGGTTATTAAATCGTCCTATACGCAGCGATGGATAGAAATTTCATTCAAATTATTTCCTGTATGTGTACTTGTGTTAACGCACATCGTAACAATCTATGACACTCATCATGCTTTGTATATGTTACATATTACACGTGTTCGTTACTTAATATTTTGATATACATAGACATAAAATTCTTCAGTTTACTTACAGATGGGCTCTTGGGTAGACCCACTCGCTGTCCGCACGTAGTTAAGAGATTAACGAGACATTCGCGCACGCGACTCTGTAAGTAAATAACGTTCACACGTTATAGTCAAATCACAATATCAAATTAACGTTCATCGTTATCATTATTGGTTTGTATAGATCGTGATAAACTGCTAGACATACACAGACATCGCTCAAATTTCCAGGATTTATCGGATCTTTTACGTTACACGGGCAGTAATCGTAATAGATACTTGTCCAGTTTCATCGAATGCTGTTTCTAAGTAAGCTGGACAATTCTCTACTAAGCTGTCTGTCACACGGTCCAGTCGATCTCGCGCCCACTCTGCCTCAGATTCACGTAGTATTACACCTTATTATTAAAATCTCGTCCCCTTTCACAGTACCCACTCGTCCGTAATAATCTATTTGCCGAGAATGCTTTTAATATTTTTTATTGTATATTAGAAAATATAGTGGTATAGACAAATGGAAAATACATGTGTTATCGCTGTCCCGTCTCGATTCATAACAATAAAATTTCAATTGTTTCAATACGTAATGACTAACATGTCATACTGTGCAATAGTATAACGGAGAAGAATGCAAAATCATTCTTATAATAGTAAATACATTTAATGTGTACGAAATATTAGCAGACGGACCCTTCAAGTTTGTTATAGTACCTTAGCAGCTTCTCCCCGGCTTTAAGTTTACACGGGGATATGGGCAGCGCCTAATCCAGCAATAACATCATATACCATAAATATTCTCTTACTGAACAATTTCGAAGTCAAAAGCGGTCATTAACAGGCTAGGGCGACCAGCGTCTAATGATGGCAGAGGAGCATTGCTAGTGGGCGGGCACCGGCGCTGCGCTACTAACCCGTGTGCCCAGCATGGTGAGTACGATCAAATCATTTATGGATGGCAAAGCTTTTGCTGTCACTTTCTCAACAGGTCTTTACCCAATCGTGGGTTGGAAAGGCTGATTATTTGACCCACCTGCGACATCCACGGTCGCTTCCACCCCGAGGCGAGGGCGTCAGCGGGGGACAGCGAGAGGGAGCGACGCGGTGACGCAGCGCTCTGGGGTTGGCTAGCTACCCCGCTTACCCCTCGATCCCCACTCTCCTGCCCCACCACGGTCGAGGCGGAGCCCGATGTAGAGGATCCTGATAACAAGGCCCTTTCGATTAAGACCTAAATATAGCCATTCTTGAATGGTAACAAAGGACCGTAAGTAAACGAATTTCTTTACTCGCTTCGACACAGCAGTTTTATAAATTTTGCATGTTTTGTAAGTTCTTCTTTGTCAAACATGAAATTAGTAAGATTCTAAATACTCCGATTTCTAACTAACCGACAAAGGCAGAAAAATAACTATTGTCTTAAATAACATTATTTAGAAAAGATAAAAAAAATGTTTATGATTTAATTAAAATTTTATAATGTATTTTATTAAATATAAAATGAGTAAATTATAATAAAAATAAATAAATTCTTCTTCTTCTGCAATGTAATAATCGTATTAGTGTTCCACTTCGTTAATAAAGGAAATAAATTTTATGTAGAATTGTGATTGACGCAGGTCATGTAATATGCACCGCACAGATTCGAATCGATTTTGTTTGAAAGTAGGTCACGTAGGTCGTAGGTCAACTAGGTAATGACATTACCCACCTGCATCATTATCGATTACATAATAGGAGTTTCATAAATATACCGAAATGTCTTTGAACAATACCGGAAATAGACATTGAACCTTCAATCATATGAAATAAAATATGCACTTACTACTAAATTTACAAAATACGACTATAATACATAAAATCCAAGAATTCAACTAAATCAACGGTCTTGAAACACAGTTGTATAGATGAAAATAAGCATTTTAAAATTGAAAATTTCAAGTTAAATTCTCTATAATTTAAGTAATTATGCGAAATAAAAGTACAATTTAAATTTACCTTTATCCGGTGTGGTAGTGGATGCGTTGGACAGCGAACTCGGGCCCGTTGCAGGCTGGCTGCCGCCCTTAGGCAGATACTTGCGACCAATTACAGGCGTTTGGGAAAGGTCGAACGTGAAATCCATCGTGCGACCCGGCAGCTCCTGTCGAATGCAAACGGTTTAATGACGCCAGTTTTCACGTTTATTCACATAAAAGCACAATAGCGCCGAACAAAATTATATTGATAGATGGAAAAGTAACCTTATTGTCACAGGTTTAGGTGCGAAAGTAAGAAATTTATGAAAAATCTAGGCTACTCAACAGCAAGAATATCCTGTATGTGTAGATAATTATAACGTTATAACAAAAGTTACAATGAAGTTTTAGTTATGGACTTTACAATCAAGAATTATTAAATACAACATATCTTTGTTAAAACATATTGCATTGGTATAACTCGCGGCTGTTCATACAGAATGGTAGACCGAAATAAAGTATTTCAAAATGTCACGTTCCGTATGCATATTTCTAGGACGCTCTTACGGACTTACTTCTGGAGCATAATTTCCCTTTAAAATAAGGAAATGTATGATTTCCAACAATGTATGCAAGCAAAAGCTTTTCTTGTTAGGTTTGCCCATACTCGCCACGCAGGGCAAGCAGGTTGGTGAGTATTAGTTGGGAGATGCTGCTCCGTAACACTAACTCATGTCTGTAGGATTTGGGTTCGGCAAATTCTATTGAAAATTCAGCCATCATTTGGATGCCTGAGCCTTGTCTGTTTATACGTGCAGGTAATATTGGTATTTGAATAATGAAATGGTATATTCGTCCTCACAAATACTTTTTGTAACATTAATGATATAATCATTTTTCATGGATGTGTTGAACGCGGCACCAAATTGCAAACCGCTCCGAAAATACATAACATTTATTATAGACTTGTTAAAATAGATCTTTAAATAGTATGCAAATTAGTATAAAAAAATATTCTACAAATACTACGCTTATAACTACGTGGATTTCAATGCGGTTTTCACCATAGTTTAGAATATTTTATGAAGGAGGATATATTACATAATACAGATCCGATGCGTGCTAAGTCGGCGCGGATGGCTGGACAGAGGGTCCAGCCATCCGCGCATAGCTAGCTAAAATAATTTTATTGTTAGCATACTGGTATAAAGCAATTCATACACATGAAAATTAAGAGTGTTTTCCTTCTCCCTTCAGCCTCAACCCTCCACTGCAGGACATAGGCCTCTGCCATAGGCAGGATTTGTTTAATCACCGCACATAAAGGAAGGTTAATATCCCCGTCCAAGGAATGCTTTAACTTCATTAATAACAACCACAGAAAGGTCATTAAGAAAAGATGAGTGTAGAAAAGTAACTCTCCAAATTGGAATTTCATATGTCGGAGTTTAAGTAATTTTAATTTAACTTTTATTTAAGTCCGAATAAATTTAAGCTGCGTTTCTGATAAATAACGTTAAATTATCGTCACCGTATTAAGGTGACAGACAAAATTAATTAAATATCCTAGAAATGGCTCAGCTATAAATCTGGACCAGCTACGTTGGGCGCATGCGTTCCACAAGCTTCGAGGATCAATAAGTTTTTGAAATCGGCTACTTTAAGTTACGAGAATGCATTATTTTTCACAATGAACTAGTTACGTTTGAAGAAATATAAAAGTTAAAGTCGTTTTGTTAGGAGTTTTATTTTTATTTTCACAGATATTAGACAGTCAACATACATCTATATAAATAATTAAATCGCTGAACTTCGAATTCTGTATGTGAAATATTATTTTAAATTTCTTATTGCAATGACATTTAGGAACGATAGAGCTCAAAACAACAACTTTTAGAATTTTGGTCAAAGTGTTTGGATTTTTGTGTAAACACTCATCGCGCAAAAACCTTGAACGTATTTTGTTGCTCTTATTCGTGTATTGGTTTTATAATGAATTAATGAAAGCTGAATTAGCTTTTCAAGAAGACATTTAAACACTTTTGTGTTTAAATGTCTTCTTGAAGTGATCTAATCTCTCTGAATATTCAAACCCTAAACGAAGTATTTTTCTTAAACGCATCAGGCATTCTATTCAACTTTTCGGTCTGCTTGTTGGGACAATACCTCTGACTGTGGTGACCACGAGTGTAGTTGTTATTTTGCAACAAGGTGAAAAAACCTCCTACATTGTGATTAATGTTCTCGTATAATGGCACAGTACAGTAAAACTTCTGCGCGTTTTTGAATAGGATGGATAAGCTAGAGAATTTTCCGAGATATCAGCCGAAGTATCCGTAGCATGGGTTTACGGCGTTACGGTCATGTTTTGCAGAGAAACTTTATCCTAATATTTCCATTAAATACCGATGATTCTTTGCCAATGAAATTAACGAATGCGTATAATGTTCTGGACATGCATTCTGACCACCCCTTACTGTTTAAATACAGTAACGTGTTAGATGTCATGTAAATCAAAACGTACAAACATTTTCCGATATGATATTATTCTATATTACGATATTGAACTAATATTTTTTTCATTTATTCAAATTCTATGCATAAATTGGTACACATGCTAGACCTAATGCAGCTAAACTAAATTAAAAAAGTAAAAAGATATAAATATCACAATTTATACATAGATTGTTTGTATCTACACATACATGCATACAAACTACATAAGATATATACAAATATACCCTATACACATAGAATCATAAACTTTAACACTTAAATACAAGCAAATATGTATGTCATGATAAACAACTACAACGTAGCAACGACTATCAGCAACATCATCACAGTTATAAGAATCAGCCAGGTATTGAAACTTAAATTTCAAGTGGTCGGGAACACAAGGATCGTTAAGAATTGTGAAAACGGTGCAGCGTTCTAAAATTTCTGCGCTGACGAGTTGGCAGCCAATTGAGCAGTACATGAACATGGTCGTACTTGCGGAGACCATAAACGTAACTGCTGCAATTGTTAAGAAAATTATTCAATGTGTTAAGATGATCTCGAGACAGGTCTGAGCAACACACATCAGCATAGTCAATAATTGGCAAAACGAGCGATTGGACAAGCAAAACATAAGTAGTGGTTGGAAGGAAATTTTTGAGACGATAAAGTGATCACAAGGTTGTGCGACTTACCTCTTCACTCTGTTTATTCCATGTAAAATAGCTATCAATATGTAAACAGATTTTTGACATGGGGACAGAAAGGGATTACATTGTTAACAATGCGAAATTTTGAAAGCAAAGCAACGATATCTAAATTTTTTACAACTGATTATGGCTTGGCATTTTGTATGATTCACATTAATACCATACACAGTGGACCACTCATATATACACTGTGAATCATAATTCAATAATGCAATGGTATTATTGATTTCGGAGGGTACCGCTTGAGCATATATTTGAATATCGTCAGTATACAAATAAAAAGACCACACAAGGTTGTTGTAACGAGATTGGTTAAAATGGAAAACAAAAGGGGAGAAAGAATACGAGTTTGTGAGACGCCACACCAGACATCACCCCAGTCAGACCAATTCTGACCGGTAAGCAAAACCTGTCGCCGCCCTCAAAGATATGTCAATCCTGGACTGAAGAAGTGATATTCAAACAAGAAAGGATTGATTAGCACTCAAATGTCATATGATCGACAACATTAAATGCGTTGGAAAAATCAATTAAAATAAGTACAGTCAACTTAGAATGTTTCATACCGTCTCGGATATCATCAGTGTGCCTTTAGAAGTGCAGTAGTTGTACAGTGACCAGGGCCATTTTGGCCAGGGAGTGTGTCAAGCAAACCATGTCTTGGATGTGCAAATAACATGGTATGATTTTATCGTGGAAGTTGTGGAGTTACACACGGAATAATTGTGAAATATCTTTATGACATAGCGGACATGTAACCATGACGCAAGGTGGAGCAAAATGTATCATCCGATTTTTTGCACTGTAATTAAATAAGAAAAGAAAATTTTTTTACGGTCTGTTTCATTGTAGCCTTCAAAAAAATCCGGTATTTCGTAATTAAGCTCCGACAACCTCTGGCTTAACACCACACGGGTTTGTCGTGTCGGCTGGCAGCAGCTGTTGAACCATCTGAGTTTTGTACGGATTCATCTGCAAATTTCGATCAAAATTCTGGCTAAATTCCATAAAAGAGCCGAAATTTGCTTCAACTCTGGTAGAAGCCACCGCCACAAACAGATATGATTTTCGAAACATGGTAAAATGAAATCTATTGCATCAAATAAACATAGTCCGAAAAAAAATTTTTTTTTTGAATAACGGCAAAAGAAAATCGGATGATTCGTTTTGCACCACCATATATTAATCATAACGACATAATGCCAAAAAACATTTAAAAACTAGAGACTACAAAATACCCACTTATGTAGGTTTTTAAACTTATTACGTTGTAACAGACGCCAGGTCGATACAGGCCGATAGCGAACGTGAATGGTCTTGCATATCTATCTCGCGCTAACGTACGTGTATTCTATATTTTTTTCTATATCTGTCAGTAATAATACATCTAAAGAACATAGACTAATATTGAATTACATTTTAGTTTAGTTTTTATGATTTGTTATAGGCAATAATCTATGAATAAAACAAAAATAATTTTTATAACAAGTGAGTTTTACAACAGTGAGACTAATAACCTATGTTGTAATGTCTATAAACAATGTTGCATCGGTACCTTTTTCCCATGTAGCTCAGTGTCCAGTATAGATGAGGCGTGGTTATCCCAATGTGGTGGCACCACCAGTGTAGAGCATCGCGTCACCACTAACTTCAGGATCTTCATCGCCTCCTTATAGTTATTCCCGTCTTGCTGCGTCGCAGACAACATGTAATTATTACTTATTCGACAAACGATTCGATTCTCTTCTCCTTTATTAGTCTCTTTCTCTTATTAGAAATAAGAGAACTTACTATAATTGCCTCGTTGGCAGACAGGTTGGTGATCGCAATCATCGGTTTCTAAGAATCAGTAGTTCTCTCGTGACTGCTCTTTTATCACAGATCTGTGAGATTTTTAAGTTCAACATCACCAAAGGAACTTTCGGCGCTAGTAAACATGCACAACGTGCGGACAAGCTTGTTAATTAGGGAAAAAGATGGTATACTTTCCCTTGCATTCGTCCCCCCATCGGACAAACTATCATATATTTTTAAATTATATTAGTAGCCAAGTAGTAGCAAAGGACTGTGATTCAAACCACTTGTATGAATCTGTGAAATTGCTAAATGCAACTTTAAGTGCAGAATTAAAAAAAAATTGTTTAGTCAATTGTAGCCAATCCGCACTGGGACAGCGGGACGGACACTTCCCGGGCAACGCACTTAACCAGTTTTACCACGTGAGTGTTACTCACGTCGATGAACTTGGCGACGGCGCGCAACAGGTCCGCGTTGACCGGCTGGGCGGCGGGCGCGTTCAGCTCCACATAGTAGAGCATGCAGTGGAGGATCGACAGCACGGCCAGCTGGAGATTCGCTGCGCCCTGAAACAGTAGCGTCAGTAGCACAAATGATTAAACAAGTGGTAACTCTCTCTCTGCCTAGGAGCCGTGTGTACATACCACCCACTTACTTATTACGTTGTACACCAGTTTAAAAGGTATTCATGCATTAATCATTCCATTTTTGGCCTTAAGTGTGACAAAGCACCTTCGTCTGTGAGCTGCAGTAGCCACTTACCCACCTGAGACGGATATCCGGACCGCAACTCTTTCAAATTATGTGTTTAAATATAACTTAAATCCTTATCAGCATTTTTAATGATTTATGTTATATAAACAATCCTTAAGATATGTAGTGCCCTCTTCCATAAGAAGTATGATATTTACCTTTTCCAACACTTCCACCAAAAATGCCAGCATCTGCAAGGAGAGGTGCGAGTACGTGTCCCATAGATATTTGACAACACATTTTGTCCATTGGAAACTCTCCTTGCTGAAGGTGCGTCTCGAGTACAATGTCATTACCGTTCCGAGGTTCTCCAATTTCTTGCTCTTCTCCGCTGTGAACTGATGAAATAGAAAACGACATTGTATTCCTTTAATTTATTAAATGTAAAGTACAAGCTATTTATTTGTTTGTTCTTTCACTTTAAAGTAGAACCAAGTTAAGTTTTTTTTACAATTATTCATTAACGTCTGTAACAATTGTGACAGTAATGTAATTTTTTTTAAAATAGGATATCTAATTCAAACATTTTTAAAAAAGGCTACAAATAAAATTACAAGTATAATGTTCATTTAAGACCTTATTTTTAGATATCAATTGGAAAATGATATTAAATTACCGGCTTGTTGATTATTATAAGTGTCGACTTCCAGAAAATGTCATAACTTGCAACAGTCGATATCGGAATAACTATCAAGAAAAAAAAACCAGAACGTTCACCAATCCACCTACATTACGTGGGAAGTATGACCATATAATCCTTCCACCCTGAGTCCAGTAGTGGACTGTACACTGGCTGATAATGATTAATATAGGGTAATGGAAATGGAACGCTGATGATAATTAGGCACACTCATGAATTCGGGTGCTAATGTTATTGTTCAAGCGTGCGGACACAACATGGCGTCGTGGGTTCGTTATCATCATCATCATCATCATTTCAGCCTATCACAAGTCCACTGCTGAACATAGGCCTCCCCCCCCAAAGATTGCCACGAAGCTCGGTCCTGAGCCACCTGCATCCATCGACTTCCCGCAATACTGCGCAAGTCGTCACTCTATCTTGTGGGGGATCGTCCTACACTGCGTTTGCTTGTACGCGGCTGCCACTCGAGAACCTTTTTTCCCCAACGGTTGTCAGTTCTGCGAGCTATGTGGCCGCCGCATTGCCACTTCAGCTTGCTGATCTTTACGGCTATGTCGGTTACCTTAGTTCTGCTGCGGATATCATTGGGTTCGTTAGGTTAACAGGAATGTTGTTAAGAAAAAGTGTAGCCAGTATTATTACGAATAATTCACCTGTGCAATGTGACAAGCAGCTCTCACACAAAGCTCGTTGGCGTCCTCGTAGTGTAGCAACATATAGGGCAGCAGAGCCACCACAGTCATGGGGAAGGCCAAGGACTGCGTCGGGTCGATAACGGTCAGCTCCAGGAGCGGTATCATATCTGCTAGAACTCCTACCACTGGCTCGTATGTATTAGGGTGGGTGCAGCCCTGGAAATGAAAAAATAAAGCTATCATAATAAGATTGAATGTTAAGCAGGAGCCAGTGTTCTATCTGATAGACGTGTGTTACGTCGGCACATACAAATTGCGGTGGAAAAACTCAGAACTCGACAATTGAAAGTTCTGCGATTCACCGCACCTTGCCTGGGACCCTAAGATACATCAATTGTTAAGTCTCATCTGCCCTTAATCACCGGAATCATTGCCTTTCAAACCGGAACCTCATTTCAGACGAAGCAAGTCTTCAAGATTTTCCCTTTTATGTGCCCTAAGAAGGGTGAATAAAGGTATGAACGTAATATGTCTTTATTTAAATTATTATACAGAAAAAACTGGAATCGATAAAGTAATGTTACGAAGCGATATCAAATCACATCGGTTGATAAACGTTTTACATCCTTTTAAAAAAAATAACACAATCGTATAAATGAGGCTTTGGAGTCTGAAATCACTTTTTTTTTTATCAAACCTAGAACCTCCCAAAAGTCCCAAACACAGAGTGATAAATAGCGACATCATTATATTTACTTTGATTTTACGATCACTGTGCATAGCTCTGCAAGGAGACTGAAATCAATTCATGCTAGCTAAATTTATATCACAAGGTTATTTATACCGCTCGCGACTTCATATCCACCAAGATTTTATTTCATGCACTTTTCCTGGGATAACATGCTTCCCCATGGTTCAGGCTATCAGAATTTCATCAAGATATTACAAAGTGAAAAGAGAAAGAGAATGTAACAGGGTGACTTTCACATTTTATATAATTTGTGTATGGAAGTATAAATCACGATAGAAGAATTATTTAAGCATATAAAGAGCACGTACGTCTCGTACATTCATCGTGTTTATGTTTTTTTAGAAAATGTCCAGTAGTGACAAATAAATACCGAACATGACGATAACAATGAATTCCCGTAAGACTCTGTGTGAGTTGTTTCAGAATGGTAAACGATGGTCGATCATAACAAAACGCATTTGCATAGACGTGGTTTCCTTTCGAGAATTGTAATGCCTTAAATTTTTTTTGCACTTAAAGCTGCTGCTAATCGTTTTAGTGCCACTTTTGGAATTCAGTCACAAGCTAACGATATTATTAAAGCTAGTGGCCTGACTCCATAGCTACTGCGACTGCCGTGTAAATTGTTTAAACAGAACACATCAAATATATCTTGTGAACACGGGAGTTTATTGCTTAACTATTATAAAGTCATATATACTTGTCTAATTTAACCGAATATTATTTACGAGTAAACTAGACATGTCTATGCGAATCTGACAAACTATAGCGCACTACTGGCACAATAACAAATCGAAACCGAGACTATTTTCACAACAGTTACCCAATGGGAGTGGGGGAGTGGAAGGGAGAGAGAGAGATAGTAACCTTGAGGAGGAGCGCGTGCAGCGAGGGCGCGGTGTGTGCTTGCGTGCGGTCGAGCCGCTCGCGCGCGTCGGGCCGGTCGAGTGGCAGACGCGCCATCACGCGCGCCAGCAGCCGCACGCCCAGCAGGAACTCGTGCTCGTAGTCCGACTCGAGCAGGGACGCGCCCACCCAGAACAGCGTCGCCAGGATCGTTAGCTTGTCGTCCTGCAAAACGTACGGTACTTTCTGTTCGATTTCGAGGCATCATAACGGTTTTATAGATTTTGAAAACTAAATATATTTTTTCGGAATTTTGTACTGTAGAATCGAATGGCAAATAATTAGTTTATAGAAATAATTCTTTAAACAATTGATAAACATGTTTATCCCATTATTAAATAAGCATCCATAATATTTATACTAATATTACAAATGTTAGCCCCAGGCGAGATTAGAACCCGCTACTCTCAACGTCAACGAAAGCAGTCATTACCAACTAGCCTCTTGCAAGTATTTTATTTAATAATATTCCATGTGATGGATTTCTTTACTTCATAAAGATATTACATAAAAATATTCTTCTAAAAACAAGTATCAATGAGAAACACTACTAAACGATAATTTTTCTTACTTGCGTTGCGCTGTCACCGAGCAACTTCAGCGATTGAGCAGAGCGTGAACGGCAAAGATTTGAACAGGCTCCTTTGGACGTGTCGCTGCACGGACGTGTACGGTCTGCAAAGTGCAATTACGTTCACTATTATTCAGTATTGACAAGCGCCGGTCCTTCTATACAGGTAAATTAAGCGACGGCTTAGGGCGCACGAGTATAAAGGGCTGCATTGGACGGCCGTGTAGCATTATTTTGTCTATTTATGCTTAACGTATGGTGTACAAAGAAATTTCCAAACTAACATTATAATTTATTTGTTTATAATATGCCTTACTTTTTCATTTATAATTTTATTACAGATTGATCGCAACTTTAACCTTTGTCTTATTTTGTCCTAACAGAACTCTCTAAGGAATCTTCAGTTTTCTATTGCACAACTAATCTAATATGCCTTACATCGTCATGTCTATTCGGACATTTACATAATATTAATATTAATTATGATAAAATATACATGTCTGGAGACATAAAGAACATTTTAAAAATAAAATTCGAACAAAATTCGTACAACATATATACTTACAAATATATATAGATAAAAAACATACTTAAAAATTATTTAATATTATAGAAGTAAATTCAGTTGCCAGTAGAAATACTGGTAGGAACACTGTAGACCATCGTCACCGTCACAGGATCACGACATTTTTTTGCTAGTCTAGCCCTTTAACCAAACGAGTAGCTCCAGCGGTTTATATTTTCAAAATGTGCAGACTACTAAAATTTTGAATTTTTTGTTTCTTGCTGTTTCAAATTTAATCAAAAATGACACCGCGCTTGCCGCTTCTACGACATGAAATTGTGAATTCTATAAAACATATATGGTCACCTCACATTACACCGCTCTATATACGGTCAAATCATAATCCACCAATCAACATACACCTCCACTAACTCTCAAACAGACAGCCACCGATCAACGGTAACAACTTCAAATTCAAAGCGCCTACTGCAAACACCTAGTCCTGTAAACTTATTATTAATGTAATATATTTAATTATACACCTTCTTATCTTTTCTTCTTCTATCAAGAACAAAGTGGTAACTGTTGCAAAAACTGCAAACTAATCGCAATAACGCAGTTTTGTCGGTCACACCTATACCCAACGCGCCTAGATTTCCCCTGGAAGAAGACCAGAGAAGATCAGATGAGTGCACAATGTTTAACCAGACCGCCGACGCGACACGATCGTCGATACTAGTATCCCGTGGCTTGGTGACTACACGTCGGGCCCAGTCGTCTCCAACCTGTGAACAATCTGCAAGCCCGGTCCTATCCATTTTCTTATTCTTCCCTCTTCGATTTGTGCAATTTGTGTTTACTGGACCAGTGTTTGTTCTATTCTTCTGCTTTAATTACAATCTGCAAGTTATTCTTCAAACAAGAGCAGCTAATGTAGTCGTTAATATTACTTTATATGCCAATACCAGCAGTTCACATGAGCTTATGCCGCTATGATTAGCCGCAAATACAATAAATTTCTTTATGATTTCAAGCGATTTTATTTTTCACTCATTATTACGGCAAGCGCTGCTTATATACTTCTAGCGTTTAAATATATTAAGGCTTAAACCAGCGACTGTCATCACTTTTTTTAGTTATTTGTCGGGGTTTAATATCTCAATTACAGAGTGTGTTATCTTTGCGCGTCGTACGCCCATTGTTTCGCGCGCATCTATACAAATTTCAAACCGGTTTAATTTACCTGGCTTACCGGCTACTGCTTTCAATTGTTAACGTTGGATGAACTCATCATAGTGCCTTTCGATATTGATGGATCATCGAAGCAAATCTTTTGTCGTAATTTCTAAGCAACCATCAGCTACCTCTTTCGTCCAAAATTTCATGAGTGATTTTGTTATATGCCAGACCAAGCACAGTCTTTATGAATGCTAATCGTTTAAATCCAAATCTCTAGAAGACAGGAGCTCAATAGTGACATGATTTATGTTGTGCAAAAATTGTTTAAGATTCGGTCACGTGACTGAGAATTGCAATCTACCAGGCTCACGACGGTCTTGCAAGAAGATACATAACTCTCTGTATAAAATTTAGTAAATATCTACTTGACGACAGCATCCATCTGGAGTAATGATCGGAGGATAATCCGCAAAATTATACACAGAACGTTAAGAAACTCGCGCTTATTCTTTGAAGAGCTATCTTCGTTGGTTGCGCACAACGAAGTCATCTTTATATAATTTCTCTCAGTTCCTCGCCTATTGATGTCCGTTCTCTCCGATTCACTTTTTAATAGGCAGGCCACTTCCATCAATTACAGTAGCGAGCTTGCTGCATCGGTTCCAACGGTTGTATCAAGCCAAGCGTTACTTTCGGAAAAGCAATGGGTAAGTTTCCGAGATTCAACAAAATGGCGCATGAGGTGCAAGGATCTCAAACCTGAGGATCTGGTATTAATCAAGGAGGATAACACTCCTCCCTTCTGTTGGCGGCATGGAAGCGTAACTAAGTGTTTTGTTCGGTCCCTATAGTGTTCCTCGTGTCGCGGACATTACTACGGCTCACAGAAGCCCTCAATTACCGTTCTTCGTAGGATGCAGTTAAATTGAAAGAGCTGGTACTGGGGTTGAGAACAGAATTCCAGGTAAGTTCGAACCAGTCCTTTTAACGTTGCAAACGGTTGACCGGTAGGAAATATCGTCCGCTCTGCACATCACGATTTTTAGGGGCTAATTTGGTATTTCCCTCTAGGTGGCCAAGGAACTGAACGTGAATCGCTTCTGATACTGCCTAAGGCAATAAGGGGAGTTTTCTCAAAATAGGAGAAGCGGCAATATCATTATTTTTATTGGTAAACGCGCAGTACTGCTGTCTTTAAAGAATAAAAAAATAGTAATACTAGAATAAAACAGTAAAACTAGATATTATACTAGGTAGTGTATTGTAGACCTAATCCGATACTTCAATGCTACACTGTTCGACGGGTTCCCGATAAATACTTGCGCGACTTACGTATAAGGCATCACCAGTACTGTCGCCTAGATAGCAACGAATCTTACTTTACAATTTACTTCCTTACATGTCAATTTAGAGCCTGCCATTGGTATGTAGAAGAAACAGGGTAGGATACAGCACACAGCCTAGTGGAATATTAGCATTAATGGGATAGTCCGAGCATTTTGCGTCGACAACAACCTTCATGCTCCGAACCGTGAGAAACCTAGTAACCCAAGTTTATAATTTCATGCTAAGCCCTAGGAAGGACCTTCGAAAGCAGTATTTTGGGCTGAACTCGAACAAAGGCCTTCACCATTTCCTTACTAACCGCCAAGGTCTCCCTCTTGGATCCAACTACCTGTGCTAATCGATTAGTCAGGTAAAATAGAAGATTTTCAGCTGATCTGAATCAGCTGACGAACACGCCGATGGAAACCATACTGGCGGTCACTAATCAGCTAGTGCTTCTTTGAGTACCTACCTCAGAACAAACAAAAAAAAATTATACTAATAAAATAATATATAGGTTTAAAATATTTAGGTTTTATTTAGTGACGAATTTTTTGTTGCAAAGGCATTAACATAATAGCAGGAATGGTATTCCTGTTATTCGCTTAGGGCCAATTGTTAGTTTGTTCAGGCCAGGACTGATTATGACATGTGAAGGGTTAACAAAACGTTTTTTTAATAACCCTTTTTTTATTTGTTTGCAGTCGGTCAGCTGCTGGTACTTTCCAGAATAAATCTATAAATAAGTATCACGTACATAAAATTGTTTTGAACTTTGGTGTACAAAGTTGTCCTACACAGCTTATAAGTTAAATTAAGAATAAAATTAATTGAATTCCACGTATAATAAAATAGAATAAGATTCGACAAAACTCGAGTAAATTTTTATTTTAGAACAAATCGCAAGTTTTTCGAGAATAACACACACGAGGTAAATCACAAAACACATTTTGTGATTTACCATTTGCAATTCTAAGAACAGCTATAGCGGATAGTCTTTTCATTTTACTGTAATTTTTTTAACTTTCTCATCTCACTCCTTTCAACGTTTGAGAAATATGATTGAAAATAGTGATAGTGGCGAAGAGTTGTGGCAAGACGTCTGAGGTGGATAAAAGAAAGAAAAGATTTATTTCAGGATTACGACGACTGTGATTTCGCGATAAGGTTTCGTTTAAGAAAGGTAGCAACTTTTTCTTTGCTAATGAAGATAAAACATAATTTGTTTGGTAAGTATACTTACAATATGTACTTACTTATCAAATTATTTATCCGTCTAGTAATGATCATATTTTTCCATTAGAAATTGTATTTTAGCAGTTTCTGTATCACCAATAATTCAGTTGCAGGGAACCCTAAAATGTTATGCAAAAAATTCTACTGAAATGGGCATTGGTGATCTGTGATCTACTACTTACATTTTATTTTATTTCCTATAACCCTAAATGTCTGTCTATCAATTCCAAACAAAGCTCTGTTGGCAGCCAGTTAAGACTACTTTTACGCTTATCCTCACTCATATTTTATTATAATTTAAATTCAAGTAACACTGAAAACTTAACCAAACAACAAACAAAATAACGCTACGAATTAAACAAGGACAGCTAAGTTTTTTCCAAAACTATAATACGACGAAAGTGAATTGACATAACTTATTGTAATAACTCAGCGTTAAGTTGTACAGCAACATTTATTTGCAGAGTAATACATTCGTTCATCATTAATTCTATTAATCTACGTAGAGTTTCTGAGTCAATTCCTAGAGTAGCTATACTCTTAATTTCATGGTAAACGAGTTGCTCGAGTATAAAATCGTGGAATAAAAATATCTCTGGATTTGTTACTCGGGTATAAATACGTGTATCCACCCTGAATGTTACAAATACTATAAAGGCAGGTTAGCTAGGACCGGTGAAAGGTGCGACATACACACAGAGGGTTTAAGGTTTTGAAAAAAATTGAAAATGAAATCAGTGTGAAATTTTATACAAAACTCTATTAATAGTTTAATCTATTATAGATATTTATTGAATAGTTACTGTAGTTAAGTCGTAGAAAAAAATAACTAAATATAGTATAGGTCTACGATCTATTCCAATAATTTTGAATAAATGATTACAAGACAAATGTATACTGATAACAGTCCTGAGTTGGGAGACACCTCGTAAGACTGTTACAATTAAACACAGTATTACGAGAAGTCTAGTCGAGGTTCCCGCTTCATAGTTCCCATCTGCAGCCAAGGACCAAGAATCCATTAACCATGTTTAACATTTTCGTCTTATTATTTTGAGCTGCACTCAAAGAGAAAATGTAATGTAGTTTCCAGAACGCTGGCCACCCGACTGCGATACGTCTATTGACACTAGGCAAGATTAGGATGGCACGTTTAGACCAATGTCCTTATTGAGTCGCATTTAGATCCATTGCGAATCGTCTAGCAAGCAGGCGTCATAACCAGCCTCCAGAAAATGTTTTTATTTCACTCGATACAATACAAAATGCACAGGATGGTTAAAAATGTGTGTAAGCAATAGGCGGTTTTATTACTGATCGTTGGATGGACAGGATCGTAAGAAAAATAAAAAGATTAGGTGTCACAGAGAAAAAATAATTAAAGTGGACACCTCATTACGTACCTAATTAATCAAGAAAAACGCAGAATTGTTGATAGGAATGCCCTTGTCAGTGAACTTCTATAGCATATACCTAAGTGCAATAAAAAGTTGGTGAAAATAATTTAAGATCGATATTTTTCTGGTGATAATAGAGCACTAACCCTCCGAATAGACTTCGAGTCGGCAAAAAAAAAATATTTCGTTTAATATCATTCATTCAAATATAATAATTAAAATACATTAAATAAAAACATTTGTACATCCGGGGCTGATCTAGCCTTCAGATTAAGGTATGGTCACGGGCAGGGATTTTTAACCCCCACCGGACGTCTCGACAGAACGGAAGCGGGGATATACATTTTCATGCGTACCTTTGTTAACAATATGTACGACAATACCTACATATTGTCCGTTTCCCTGTAGCTTATCTTTTGAACGAGTTTTTTTAAAGGTGTGCAATTTTTCTGAGATAATATTAAATACATACTTAGATGTACTTTATCAGCCAGGAGCCTGGGCAGCTGCAGCCGTTAGGCAGAAATCTTGGATGATACTGTAGTAGATGAAAGCCAACCCTCTCAAAAAAATAATACTACAACGAGTAGAAGGCATTGGTCATGACCATATAAACCGTATGCGTGTATCCGCCACTGGTGGCATACCTATACATTTCCATATACATAATTTAAATATATAATACAATACAGTTATTTATTTATATTACATATAGGTATAGTCAGGCTGTTTGGTTGAGATGCTGACGATGGTTGGATGGCACTCAAGTTACGAAACAGATATGTACAAACAGCTGTCGCTTTGTTACTATTATGAAGTAAAACTCATTAAAGTCTCCCTGTTTTCCACAGTATGTTGCTGTGACAGAATCCAAAAGGACAACAACTGGTCCCCTCGAATTTCGTGCGACAGAAAGAAGGGTTATTAAAGCTTTGTAATATCTACATAGTATAACCATAAGTTACGTTACACATTAAAAATCATTTTTTTTTCAAAGGAAAAAAAGTGTATTAACAATAAAATCTATGTATACATATTTATCGAAGTCTAAACGATTAATTAAAATCCATTTAGCTTTTATACAGGCCTTTAATCTCTCTGGTCACGAATCTATGGATTTACGCACTGTCTCCACGGGAAATTTAGCACCTGCTAGATTTGTTGAGGGATCGGTGTCGGAGTAATCTTTGTGCAGGTCATGTCCTCTAGTACTGACCACAATTTGTAGTCCAACAGATTCAGATCTGGACGACGTGGGCCAGTCTATAACTTTTACTAAGTCCGGAACATTGTTCTTCAGGTATGAATTGTTCGTACCTTGTAACCTAGAGCAGTCTTGCTGGAAAGCCTACGGTACATCTTTGAACAGTGTATCACAGAGATGTTACACGATCCAAGTCGTCTCTTGATAGACTTTTGCTAAATTCTTTACTCCTTTTTTATGAAAATTAAGTTTCGTGATTCCAAATTATTATAACCGCTACAGAACGAAAACCGCTTTGAATGTTTCTAACAAATTGCGAGGCGTTCTTAAAGCTGTAAGCATACACTGTCGTTTTGTACCCTTTGATTTTTTCATTTGTAAAGTCCAAATTTCTGTCTTCCACTAGCTTTTCGGGACCTATGGTTGCCCTCTCGTTTTTTTAAATAAGCTACCAGGAATCGAGGATTACCGTGTTCACATGCTCTTCTACCTCCGGGATATTTTCTATGGTCTCAACATGCAAGCGTTGTAAGGTCAGCGTCACCATGGCAAGGACTAGATCGATGGTTGTGATAATATTCCTTCTTATTTGCTTCCAATTAAAAGGTTCAAAACATTATTATAAAACAAATTCTCTGTAAGGTTTATTATAATATTAATCTTATAATAACCCTTTTTTAATGAAAGAGTTGATCGCCATAAACTGTTTCTATATCTTTTATTTTAATACTACATAATTAAAAGCATATTTAGAAAAAGTTTCTTTACTTTCGCCTGTTTTTTCTGTTTCCTACAGTTTTTTCGACATCAGTGAACCACGTTATGAAACGGTGGAAAATCAAATAGGATAAATCATTCAAGAAATATGCGACGGTTTTTTGCAGGCACCCATGTTCAGTACTAAAATTTTAATTGTTATTGTACTTAAGTTTTGAAGACCATTTTTCCTTAACGACATTAATATAAAAGTCTACCGTACGTGTTCATATAAAAAAAAATCGCTTCCGCAATTTTTCACGTCGCGTCGTAGCATAATTTACTTTAATAACATAACTTTAAAGGTTAAATTCCTTGTACTGTAGATTTCCTCTGTAAATTTTTCGTTTGTCATTGAATGTACATATAGTCTGACAAGTTCGTGCGCGACCGTTCCGCGGCATGGCTGATGTCCCGTGGCTATGAAAAAAATTACAGTAGGTAATGCAAAAAGTACTCTCCCTACTCATATTTAACAGGAGTACAATGTCTTGATTCTTTTTTTAGGGTAGTCTTGACTGGTTTACGTATGGTAAAACGACCGATATAATATTACGTATATTCGGAGCGGGGGTTTACTAATAAGTAATTAGTGTTGAAGTCAAATTTAGCTTATTAAGGTGTAGGTTTGGTGGAAATTTAATGTAGTGACATTTTTTTATACTCGCAGCTGTATAAAGTGGATGAGAGGTTAAGACTTTAAATATCATCTCAGTAGTTTAGTCACGGGATATAAGTTTTGTGTTTGCTATTTAGACTCAAGGTATATTTGCACTATTATTAACTAGACTTACGATACCCAAGTCAAATACCTTATCGTCCATCCGGTCTGGCGTTCGCTGCGATGTTTTCGCTCATGCCGAGGGCAGTATTAAAATAATTATAAAAGTGATAAGATTTTTTTTTATTTCTCTTACATTTTCGAAATAATAAGAAGCACTAGTTCTACTCACGTTACAATGAAACATATCCCTGTATCCTACATGGCAATATTCACTTACCATGTGGCTGTTTCTCAGCGGACGAGGGCGGGGCGTTGCTCTTGCGCACGCAATATGACACGGAGTAGCTCGTGCTTCGCGTATGGTTGCTCACGCACCCCACGCACACACCCGGGGAGCGTTTACCTGGTGACACCAAGTTCGTACAGACATGTTCGTAGGTCATGTATTTAGGAAAGGGTGACGAGTATAGTTAACAAACCGTGATTTTTGGGCAAGCCTGGGGAATTTGTTGGCGAATTAAAGTTGTGATCACTGTTTCGGGTCTATATACTAGTCACTTGGCCTTGCCAGTTATATTTAGGTCATTCAAAACAGCAATATCTTATTGCGTGTCAATTCTTGCAAAACCTGGTCGCCATATCTAGCTTATAATCATTGGTTTTGATGTTTAAAATTTACTCATAATTGCATTCTATGTGTTTTCGCCGTTTATTACGTAACAATGCTTATTGGATTATTATAAGTAATATTTTTATATTTTATGAAGAGTGTGTCTTCATAAAAAACAAATTGCAGATAACTCGAGTCTGGTACCCGATTATACGTTTCTATTAACATGATAGCACTGCATTTCAAATAATAACGTTTATAAACATTTTAGGAATTCTAAAATTATTAATTCTTAATAATAAAATCTCTACTCAAACTGTTTACATTCGAATGATTTAGTGAAAATTTCATCTAGCTAAATAAATTAATGAAATAATGTTGATACTCAACGGATATTCATTCATTATTTACTAACATCGCTGTTACGAACCTATAGACGATATTGTTTTTTGTTTGTTAACTTGTGTCTGTGAACTCGCTTTCATTTCGCACGTGACTTCTCTTTTAGCACCCTGTTAAGCAGAACGCATTCATCGTCGTAGGGTTTACTCAAAATTTGTAACAAGTTTAATTTATTATTATTATATTTAGATATCGTGACGCGAATTTAGTGTTTAAATTTGCGTTTTGACTTGAAAACTAAATATGGTAAACCGATAAAGTCCATCACTTATTAACGATTAGTATGTAAAATTAAATAAAAGGAGAGCAAATCGTGCTTAAAATACAAGGAACTAATGTATAAGGTACCTCACATTAATCCTTTACATAGTATTTAAGTAGTAATAGTGTTCTTAGATTAATCCACACATTTATATGATTACGATTAATTCAACGGCGATAGTTTTTTAACGGAAGATGTCAGTTATAATATGTGAAATTCTAACAGTAATTGAAAAAAATCGTCCATTTTTAATTACAATCTCTAAAACAAGTGACATAAAAGAGTAAGTTTAAATTAGAATTTTGATAGTAATTAACCTACCAGCTGCAAACACCCCACCGCTGGGCTGCTGAATGCTCCCCTCCTTGTTATTTAGATTGGGAGTAGATTTGAAAATGTCCCGCATGTAATCCAGTGGTCTGAAGTTGGACTCGAGCGAGTCGACAGCGGCCTCCAGTGTGAGCAGGAGTTCTGTTACATATCCCTGCATGTCTTCGCCTTGCTCCGCCACGGTCTCCACGAGACGAGATAAGATATCCGTTACCATGCGTCCCGTCATAGCAACTCCGATGAAGCGGAACACCTGAGGAGTATAGTTAAGCATTTTCTTGTTATGTATATTACAAGCTTATTCTTACCTTACCATCCCGTAAATAGTCCACTGCAAGACATAGGCAAACCCCTTAACTTTGGGTTTGCTATAATCGCTGCGCTCGGCAAGCGGATTGGCGTTCGTAGTACACGACATCTCGCACCTAAGACCCGTCATCGGTCTGCTTAATTTTATATGTAATATTTTACGAGATGATTATCCCGCCATCCGTCCGTAGCAGTTGCAATTTTCAAGGCTTTTCCCTTAGTCACCCCGTACGGCACCCACGAGAAAAAGATGGGAGGGAAGATTCTTACGCCAATAACACTCGGCCAGTAAAATCTAATTTTGAGTACAAAATTAGATAATTATTTAGAACTTATTTCCTTTGAAACCGTTTCACTCGGGTGTTATACTTTTCATAAGCAATTTTAACAGTTAATTATATTATAAATATACGAGAAGGAATGTTAGGAACTAATTACTATTATAACAAAGTATGAAAACGTTTAATAATATAAGACATAATAGTGGAATATGAAATACAACTTTTTTTATTGGATTATGGTTGACAAATGAGCTAACAGTTCACCTGATGGTAAGTGGCTACTGAAGCCCAAGGACACTTGCAAACAACTTTTAGTAAATGTTACAAGAATACGTTACAGAAAGTTACAGATGCGTTGACACCCCTGCCGAGTGCGATGGAATGCCTCATAGCCTGTAATTATGCTGGCTCATCTACTGGCTACCCTTTAAATCGGAACACAACAGTAGTTGTACTGCTGTTTGGCGGAAGAAATGGATAATAGGGTGGTACCTACCCCGGCAACGGATAGGAAGAGAAGGAGTAAATATATAACAGGTCAGAGGTAGGATTAGCAGTTCAACTAAGCTCGCCTTTGTCTGGGATCGAGCCTACAACTATTGTTTCTCATCATCATCATCATCATTTCATCCTACCACAACTCCACTGCTAAACATAGGCCTCCCCCAAAGTTTGCTATAAGGCTCGGTCCTGAGCCGCCTGTATCCATCGACTTCCTGCAACACTGCGCAGTACGTCTCTCCATCTTGTGAGGGGTCATCCCACACCGCATTTGCCTGCACGTGGGGCTCCCCACTCGAGATCATTTTTTCCCAACGGTTGTCAGTTCTGCGAGCTATCTTGCCGGCCAAATGCCACTTCAGCTTGCTGATCCTTACGGCTGTGTCTGTTACCCTAGTTCGGCTCCGGATATCATCGTTGCAGACTCTATCGCGCAGAGAGACACCGAGTATAGCCTTCTCCATAGCGCGCTGAGCAACTTTGAGCATTCTTATTCGGCCTGCAGTGAAGGACTAAATTTCAGTTCCGTAAGTCATCACTGGCAATATGCACTGGTTTTGAAGAATATTCGACGAGAAGATAGACCTAGTTTCCCAGACGCAGCCCAGCCGAATTGCATTTGTCGATTGACCTCTAAGTCGAAGTTGGACTTACCTAATCGGACAATTTGTCCAAGGTATGCGTACTGCTTGACAACTTTGAGGGTATTGTTCCCAACAACAACTGCTATTGGTGTGTTACGTTAGACATGATCTTTCTCATGTTTATATTCATTTTAAGACCAACCTGTTGGGAGACACTGTCGAGTTCATTGAGCATAGTTCTAAGCTCCTCTATCGATCCTGCCCTAAGAACTAAGTCGTCGGCAAATCGAAGGTGAGTGATGTATTCGCCATTGATGTTGATACCGTATCCTTTCCAGTTCAGCAGCTTGAATAAATCTTCCAATGCAGCGGTGAAGAGTTTCGGGGATATGACGTCACCCTGCTTTACACCTTTCTGCAGTTGGATTGGTTTCGTACTCTGGTTCTGTACTCGGATAGACATTGTAGCCTCATTGTACAAACACCTCAGCACTTCGATATACCGGGAGTCTATCTGGCACCGCTGGAGAGACTGCAGCACCGCCCAAATTTTGACGAAGACTTTCTCATAGTCCTCCTACGCCAGACATAACGGTAATTGTACTCCTCAGTCTTCTGTACAATCGGGCGAAGAGTATGTATGTGGTCTATGACACTATAGCCTTTTCGGAATCCGGGTTGTTCGGGAGGCTGGAAGTCGTCAAGTCTGTGTTCTAGACGATTTGTGATGACTCTCTAAAACAGCACATGGACGCGTCTTAGAAGCGATATCGGCCCATAATTCTTCAATAGACAGTTAAACTTTCTTGAAGAATAGGACAACCACGCTTCTACTCCACGCTTTCGGCGTAACACCGCGATGACTGACGGAATTAAACATCTTCAGTTTCCACAAACCTGCTATTCGTACCGCCCACTATAATCAATGTTCTAGGCGCTGATAGCGATTATGCAATTCCTATAAGTGCCCACTGTTGGGCAAAGGCCTTTTCAAATACGTGTATCAGAGAGGGTTTAGGAGCCGGGAAGTGCCCGCCACGCTGCTCCAGTGCGGGTTGGCGGGCTTCACTTATCCTCGAAATAATATCTTTATTATTTCTGAGACATGCAGGTTACAGACATAATCATCCTCACGATGTTTTCCTACACTGCTCAGCACGTGGTAAATACAGCACTTAAAAGTGCTATTAGCAGTTTTAGTGGTGCCGGCACCGGGGATCAAACTCAGGTCACTCGGGCTCGGCTGGCTACCACTGCCCCTATTTATAATTATATAATTATAAACATATCTACATACATATATATAACTGAACATTTACAGTAGTTTCATGTAAAACTGTTGTCAAATCCTGTGTGTGAGGATCGCTAACTTGACTTGGCTGGAAAAGTGCAGAGTGTGTACCTGTAGAGAGCGGCCCGCGTAGTGTCGCGAGGGGCACGAGAGGCCCAGTTGCAGCGCGGTCTGCGCCCAGCGTTCCGACACGAGCGCGTGCGGCAGCGACTCGCGGAACACGCGCAGTGCGTGTCGCACCAGAGTCGCCATCTGCTGGCAGCTGCGCAGAGTCCACACTGCGAAAGCGCTGCCATTATAAACATATTCTCGAGAGGCTCCGAATTAGCCTTACCAATAGCCTAGCCCCATACTCGTCGTTGGCTCGGCGTCTTAAGAATAACAGAATTACCCAGAATTATGTGAAAGTATTAATTGTATCCTGATTTAACGAAGTGTACTTACACAATTGATATATTTAAAGTTTATGGGATTTTTCTTATACATCCCTTAGCCAATATTGAGTAGAACCACGAAAAGGAGATGACATTAAGTAATGGTTTTCTTACGACCGATGCAATCGATCTTCCTTACTGTACGACTTATGACACGTCTCAATCTCAAAGAAATATTGAGAATGGAGTGTCGTTCTTTGATTATGTTGATTTCTAGATTTCTACTTTATTATTATACAAGAAACATGGACATTTCAAATAATACAATAATCTTGTATACGAAGCATCAATACCTTTTCAACCCCTTTTAATAGTTCTCGACTATAAGCTTTGTGCTAAATTTATAGTATTTATTGCAAAATTAGTTTAAGGGTATAACTTGGGGTATAAATTGAGAATGGAGTGTCGTTCTTTGATTATGTTGATTTCTAGATTTCTACTTTATTATTATACAAGAAACATGGACATTTCAAATAATACAATAATCTTGTATACGAAGCATCAATACCTTTTCAACCCCTTTTAATAGTTCTCGACTATAAGCTTTGTGCTAAATTTATAGTATTTATTGCAAAATTAGTTTAAGGGTATAACTAATATGAAACATTTTAAATTATTTAGACGAGGACTATTAATAAAGACATTCTCTCTTTTTCTTTTCTTTTTAAAAAAAACTTTAAGATTACTTAATAATAGTGTCGTATTAGTTAATTTTTATAATGCAATATAGTTTAAACTTAAAAGCACAAACATTATTAAGCAAAATCCTTAAATTAACCAATCAGAAAACCGCAAAAAAAATATAAAAACCAAAAAAAAATAACAATATTCGAGAATACGTAATAATAGTACCTTTAGCAGTGATGTCCTCATATTGCCAGAGCGGCATATGTGTCGGTCGATTGGCGAGGAAATGGACGAGCGATTTAATAACGTCAGCTACAGGTAGTTCGGCCGGCTCGACTTCCGGAGGTTCGGCCTCGGTGTCCGCTTCGCCAGTTATTATTACTGGCAATGATGGGTAATTGTCTGTTTCGCCTAGCAATAATGCATAGTATTATGGCAACTCTATAAAAGGCTATGAATGATGACAAGGGATGTTGATCTATTTTTTATCAAATATTATGGTGCGTAGCATGTTAAGTAAACATGTTATTCCCTACAGGCATTCTTCACCAGCCATCCCATGGTGTAGCGAAATTTTGTGATAGGCGCGACAAATATAATAAAAGTACACAAGAAACCCATACAAAATACGTTATAATAAGAGTAAATTATTATGAGCTGCTGGCTGATTTCGACCACGACCATAACTTCCGAATACTATCGGCAGTTGCCCACCGCTTAAGTTAATCATACTATTGTGCCTCTGGTGTATACGCAAGCAGTTACTGGCTTGTCTTTATATTGTCTACGGCCGGAATTCGTACCCAGGACCCAGGTAAACTAACTACTAAGCTACGTAGTAATACTAAATATGAAACTTACAAAGAGAAGTTATTAATATACATGTACATAAAAGTAAATTACTTGTAATCACACGCGATGAAGATCCAAATGAAAATATGTTGTTACTCATGAGTACTATTGCTTAAATAACTACTAGTACGTCGTTGTCGATTACTAGGCATCCAGTTTTATTCGCTGTCTATTGGTAACGGAGCAAACTACATGCTGATATTTTACGTTGGTCTGTGTACGAGTAAGGAATCCTATGTAATAGCCGCCTAATGATTAACCAAGTATAACGAAAAATTAGAGCACTTTGACTTATTTACTTGGAAAACAAGTCTGGTTTCGTATCTGATTTAAAGGGAACGAATTTGTAAACTTTTGTAACTCCAATGCCAGCGGGGTGAGTGGGTATAGCTAAGAGTTCCATGCATGGAGTGGTAGAATTTGTTGAGGCTTTAATTTTCATGGAAATACATATTCAGCAGTAAACTTATGCAGCAATGAAGAAAAAGTGTATGGCGTCTGCATGACTCGCATTATAGTACAATTTAGTTCACTTACCTTCGGGCGTGACCTGCGGATCCGAGCTGAGCGAGCGTGCGTGCGCGCGCGGCGAGTGCCCGCACTGCGCGTGCTTATCAAAAACCGCGTCTGGCTCTATAATAATTATCATTGATCAACTAACAGTACTAGTGGGAAAAATGGTGCTCTTCGTCTTAATCGCCACCAGTAATACCATTCGAGTAGAACGTTTATTTTATAGCCATTTTGCTACTGACGTAGCAGCACTTGCAACAAATTTTCCAAAAATCTTTGGTAATGTTGACAAAATTGGTATTAAAGTACATCCAGGAGGAGAAAAACAAGGAAAAATATCCGAGATGAGTACACTTTTATTTTAAACCAGTTAAACTATCGTAGACGAACCGAATCTAACTGGTATTTTCGAACTCTGACTACGAGAATACCATCGAGATGTCAGAAGAATCGAAACGTAAATAAATCACCATCCAGTAATCATAACTAACTTACACCTTCGCGCATCGCTATTCAACTGTACTCCACCTCTAGTGAACCCTCATACATATCTCCTTTTACAACTAAAATTAGTCACTCAGCTAATAGCTTTATCTACCACCAAAAAAAATTACGGGCATTATATCACGAGAAAAATATTGATCATGTAGTCCGACTGTCAATATATATTGCGTCAATATGTATTCAGCCAGCAAGAGGAAGACGACAGTTTTGACGGAGATGAGTCCGTTGAAGCGAGAGGGCTCAGAACGAGGTACGAGCTGCATTTGAAATATTTTATAACGTGACTGGAAGGTATGCTTGAAGTATGGGAGCGCACAGACCATAATAATAAAAATATAATAAAATGTCAATATAAACCAGCGTAATTAACTAGCGTTTATTAAAATGTCTTTTGTCGTTGCTGAAGTCAATTGTCTTTCTCTTTCTTTCTTTCTCTTTCTCTATACAGAGAAGACAAAGGTTAATATAACTTTTTCATGCGCAGTTGTACAATACTGACGTATATTAGTTGTGTAAGCGTGATTTGGTGGAGTGGCGATAAATGCTGAACGCGTAATTTCGTGTATGCAAAAAAGTGTGGTTATTTACAGCTAGACCAAAAAAAATCCGTCAGTGTCCATGCGACAGCTTTCATTTCATCCATAACCTCATTTACAGCAAACCCACTTCCCAATGTGTTGTAATATGCGCAGGAATACTGTGAACGGGTCACTCGCACTGCCACTCTCATAATGCACACATTTACTAATTAAATAATGATAAAAAATGTATTTTGAAGGTGTATTTGTAAAGTAAACAATGACATAAAATAATTTATAGATAACTCCCGTTCTTCGAAGAGTTCAACAGATTCTAAGATCGCTACCATAGGGTTTATTAATACAAATTTTACGTTTGGTAACATGATTACTTTCGAAGACACTATATTCATTTCCTATCAATGTAGAACACCTTAACCACGTCTTGTCATAAACGTGAAGATCTGATCTTCCCCGGGCTATATAATTGTAACTCCGAGTCCGAGAATGCTCCAAGTACTCTAGTCAAATAGCCGCAGACACTAGCCGCGCGCTTTTCCGTTTGTAGAAAATGTAGTAAAATATTTTTACGGTAGATAAAGTTTAATATAATAATACTCTCAATTTAAAAGTTACTAATTTAGTTTTAAATTGAGTTTGATATAAAACTCACACACACGACACAAATAACTAATATTAACATTTAACATTTGAGAAATAATGAAAAATTTTTTTGAGAACTATATTGATGCAAATTGAATTGAATAACGATAATGATGCAAGTTTAAAGACCACTGGTAAATTATTTCGAGACAACATGTCCTAATAACGTCACGATCCTCGTTTGGAGTTTGAAATCGTTGATCATAAATATTAAATTTACTAAGTTAGACTTCAGCGTCAAAGATTGATCAATGAAAAGGTACGGGTCGACCTTTATCATGCCGTCCGGCTAAGGAATAGAATTCTCAGCCGGCGTCAGTGATTCCCGAAGGCTATAATCTGGGTGTATACAAGGCGAGAGTGAATAGGTTCCTTATAGGCAGCAAGCATGCTACATCTTCGATCGGGCCATCGCTTATCATCAGATGGGATAGCTGTCATACGTAAGCCTATCGATAATAATAAAAAAAAAATTTTTCTTTTGCTTATCTCAAAATGCGAAAGCGTTTGAGGGAGTGAATCATTATTTAAACATAGATGCCATGAAGAAATGGAATCGAAATTTAATTTGATTGTGTAAGCGTATCACTAGCCGGCAGAAATAATTGATACAATGTGGCTATTTTTATATGTCGATCGCGTGACTAAGCTAGAATTGTTAGGTTTATTGTAAGGCCGCCTCGGTGGCGTATCTAGGGGGAGGCAGGTGGAACACGTGCCCTGGGCGCCATTCAAAGGGTGCCTCCTTTGAATGTGATAACTAATTGTAAAACTAATGTGTATTAACAACTCCTCTCTCTGGTCTGTGACTTGATAGCGGGGTAAGAATCGATCCACTCTCTTTTGATGTGGCAGAGACTGTCAAGAGATAAGTTTTTATAGTCTCATAGTAATTTCCAGGAGCAAACCTCTCCTGTCACGTTGAGTCGTGCGTAATGTCTGCCTTTGGCTGGCAGGTTAGTGTGATAAATAATGAAATAAATATCAGATTTATAAATCAAATGTGAATACAAAAAAAAAGTAAGCCGTGGCAGCCCAGTGGTTAGAGCGCTCACTTTAGTTTGGTAAAGAGGGCGAGTGACCTGGGTTCGATACCCTGTAGCCGACATAAATACAATTGATAATAGCAATTTTAAGTGCATATAATTTAACCGACCTTGGACTCAATAGGAAGATACGTCAAAAACTTTGTGGGTAAAATAATATTGTTTAAGGCCGGACTTCATAATTTGGCCAATTACGATAAAGTGGCCAGTATCTCGGCATTCTGTAGATTATATTTTAAAGGACATGCACAGGAATTTCATTTGTCATTCCTGCATTCCCATTTTAACCAACAAGATAGACGTTTACACAGGGCCCGTAAAACATCTAAATTTATCGTTTCTGTGAGCGCAAAGCAAGAGAAAGGGATAAGATCCTCCTAAACCAGGATAACATGATACTCTCCTACGCAAAAGTAAATAGGCATCTTCCAGGTCTAGGCTAATGTGATATTATGTTGAACATTACGCAGCTTTGACATATTTACAATAAAAAAAAACGATTAATTCCAAGCCGAACTCCCGAACTGAGGGTTCCGTACAACTATATGTGTTATGTATTATATCTTTCATTCAGTTCGGGATCTGAGCGAAATCCAACTGCCGAGTGATGTTGTACGTACCAGTCTAATTGTTTGATAATACTTTGTTATAAGGTGAAACACGTATAGCATAATAAATGTTAGCGTCGAGTGTAGTGTATGAGTGGGTTATAGTTGTGAAGGTAGTGCTCTTCTTATTTTCGGACTGGACTAATATATGCCATTTAATTTGATTAATTTATTTATTATCGATCTATTAATAATATTTTATAAAAATTCCGTGTAATCTTTGGTTGATTAAATCATACCGTGTAATTTTCACATTCAAGGTATGATTTTTTTTATTAGTTACCAAGTATAGGACAAACTAAATTATGTTAAAAAATAACACGATGTGATTTGATTTTAATGGGGAATGATGTCAAACAGAATTTCTGTGATAGGTTTTTGGGGCATAGCGGATAAGTTACGAAGATGATTACTTTATTCGCATTTTAGTTTAGATTATGTTTACTATTAAAACAAGTACAAAACCTGCCAGTGTCGAACCTTGTATGGGAATAAAGACAATAAAAAATAATAACGACTATAAGAACCACTAAATGAAGTGTACTTTCTCCTTCTTCACCTGTGATTAACTGTCTGATTCGATGTCACAAAAGACAAATATAATGCTGGAGTGAAGTTAACACTAATACAAACAACCTAGTTATCTGTAAAAATCGACAGTGACTTCCAAAATCTATCTCCGTTTAATCGGAATATGCTGTTACTTAACCTACTGTGCTTTATTAATATTTGGAATCCCACCTAGAAATGACCTGTAGAATATGAAGATAAATTTAATGTCATAACATCCATCCAGTGTATATATAAGGATTCATGCATGTCATCCAAAGGGCTAGTGTGATTACTTACACCCCCGGGAAGAGAAGGAAAGATAGCAAATATAGATTCTTACACTGCTATCACGCGGCACGGAGCAGAAATTCCCAGTTCGCTATACCACAGCAACAAGTATTATTGTAAGACACGAATGTAAACTTTTGCATGGTGACGATGTTTACTAGTGCCATTTGCTAAATAACTAAACAATGTGAATTCACTTACCAGTAAAGTTGTGCGGTATGAGTTGAAGCGTTGGCGCTGTGACACCAAGGCCGAGTTGAGCTGAGCGACTCGCGAGTAACGTTCGGGCGACAGTCAGATGGTCGTGGTGGGCTGCTACCGCTACCAACAGGTTCAGCAGTAGCTGACGGCAATGCTGATGCACTATCCACCTGCCACAACGGACAACGTTACCACTCGCATTTCATTATGGTGTGCGTATACATTTTTTAACTGGTGGTAGAGTCTGGCTCTGCCTAGGAGTCGTATGGGTAGGCAACACACTCTTGTCCATTTCTGTCGTCAAAAAGCAGTGCAATCACTGTTGTGTTCTTGTTTAAAAGGTATAGAGAGTCCGTATAATTAAGGGTCGTGAGGCATTCCATCTAAGTCCTCAGGGGTGACAACGCATCGGTGACTATCTTCGATTGAGGCTGTTTGCACAGGTTGCAGTAGCCACTTAACATCAGGTGAACAGTTAGCTCCTTTTCATTATTCCCAATAAAAAACATTTTTTTTACCACATTTATGTTGTATTCGGTACTAGAAGAAGTATTATTAATAACAGCCCGGGAAAAAAGTTTTTTTTCATATTTTATAAATAAATTGAAGATATATTTATTATCAATGTTTATTCACTTTTGACTATAATATTTATGTGCCATTTTGTAGGTAGTAACATAATTCCTTTGCTGTAAAAGGACAACGACAAGTAGTTTGGACAGTCCTCTCTTAATGTTAACGTAATACTTACTACCTAAAGAATTCGAAAGAGACCGAAATAGGTGAAAATCTGGCTATATTTATTATCAAACCTCTCACAATATTTGCTAAGTGGCTAAACATGTGTATGGTCTAGCGTTATTATGATGAAAAACCACACCCTTTCTGTTGAGCAATTCCGGCCGTTTTTTCTGTATTTCGAATCGAAATAAATATCGAGCTTTTTTGTATATCCAGACTTTTACGAATGGATCAAAACTATTTTGTGGTCAACTCTAGTTCTTAAGCAATATCGCAACTAATAACACTGATCTTGCTCCACTTTTTCCCGAATATTCCCAGACTGAAAACGCTTGAACCAATTCTGTGCTACTTTAACTGACACTGCGTTAAGTTCATAGACATCACAAATTTGTTTCGCGGTTTGTGACACATTTTCCCTTTTTGTCATGTAGCTTCGAAATGCGTCATTTCTTTGTTAGATTGACTCATTTTGGAAGACAGAAAAACGATAGAAAAATGGCGGGATACCGTTTTTTACTTTTTATTATTCTGTTTTTAAAATGTCATCTATTTAATTATACCAAAACCAGCCAGATACAAACGGTACAACTAAAGAGATTTTATTGGTACGTACGTTTTACTTATAAAATACGACAAAAAACTTTATCCCCGACCTAATATTTTTCTAATCGATGCCTAATTAATAACTTTACTTAAATAAAAAAAATAAAACGGATGAGTGCTATTACCTGGTATGATCCATGCCGAGGAATACGATATGAAGCATTAAGGGAACGTGAATAGACCAATCGATCTCCACGCCATCCAGCACCACGTCGCAGAGCAGCATTACCGCTACGTTGCATCTGTATATTTAGAATATTTATGTTGGTGAAGCAGTCGTTTCTGCAATAGTATTAAATGTTGCGCTGTTTGATGGAGACCTAATGTGATCTGCAGCACTATCATATTCCACAGGTATCGTATATGTTTCATATAGGATTAAGGAAAATTCCATAAGGACCATACGACTTTCGACAGAAAATCAGCGGAATACTTAAAAATACTACAGACAGGCAACTGTCTAAGGTGCTAGTCTTTCGATACTGAGATCCGCCCGAAAAACAAAACGATTATAGCAAAAACTTATTTTTCTTATTTAATTATTATTGTATAGCCTCAGAGACAGACTCATTTCACGGTTTCATGCTATAGCACTGTAGTAGGTATACATATAATAAGTATAAATAAATATTGTAAGTGCGGGTAAGCACACAAGGAGCCGGTCGACAAACTTCGACAAATAAATCAGTTGTTATACTTAATGTGTTTGAGGTGGACCCTCACACTACAAGAAGCACAGATTTAATTTTAAGATATTTATTTACATTCACATAACGATTTCAATAGGTTTTTTTTTCAATAAATTGTTACTAGAATATTTTATCAAAAGTTACAATCAAAAATTTATTTCCATCAATTCAAATTAGACCTCCCTTTGAAAGGGAGTTGTAACTTTTCCGGGACACATTTGGAGCGCTGATCTGTTATTATATATCTGTCGGTGCTCAATCCTGGTGTTGCCCAAATTATTAAGTGCCCGATTTCGTAAATATAACACTGTCTATTATCTACATCGTGATGCGCCTTTGCCCGGTCAATGAATAGCAATCGTTAGCCGATATGGGTAACAAAATGCATAGTTACTTTATAATCACATCGTAAAAAAAATTGTTACAGTTATATACCGTCAGTGGCGCTGTCTTTGCTTATTTAATGCGATGTATCCTAGCGGCGGTAAACAAAAGAGAATATAATATATGATAAGTGATGAATAATGATAAGAATGAAGGGAAATGTCGTTACGATACGATGATATGCGTTTCTTAGTCCCGTCACGGAAAAACTGAGCGTAACGTTAAATAAAACCGGCTAGTGCGAGTCAGACTTGCGCACCGAGGGTTTCGACAAACATACAATATAACTGTGATATTATATTATTTACCCAAAAAGCTTTTTTTTATTTACCTAAGCGCGACCCGACTCACACTTGCCCAGTTTTTATTATTGGTTCAAAACCTACTAGGTTAAAAAAACGTAAGAGCCTAACTTTTAAATCAAAATTATATTTAGTTCCCTTTCGAAATGAAAGCTATAGACCAACTATAGAATAGGAACTTATATCAGATTAAATCCCGGATTCTCGAGCGCTAATCAAATTTCCGATCAACTGACAGGGTTATTAAGTTAACAGAAATGTTAAATCAAATCTGTTTTCCGAAGCAATGCTTCCTTTAAAATTACCTTATTATTAGAATGGTCATTTGTCATAGCGATAAAATCAATGTAACATTGAAAAATTTCTGAAAGGTCGATAAATTATCTAATCAAGGTACTGTCAAATAGCCTGTTAACTAATTGGTGGGAGTGCGACTGATTAACTATTTCGTGACGGATTGGTGAATACCAGTTTCGATATTAAGAACTTTTTGTTTCGTTTTCGTCCATAAATAGCGCACTGCTGGATGTGCGAGGACTAGGACCCTTCCAATTTGAGAGCATCGTCGTCATCGGTCTGAACAATTAATGTCTGGCATATTTGAGATATAAGAGATATCCGTTCTCGTCGGAGATGAGATTTTACATGTGATACGGACTTCGGTATGTTCCGAAAGTATTTTAAAGACTCTTGATGTAACTGTCAACTGACCCAATAAAATTTATAAATTTTGTGACTGATCTTTTATCTTCTATTATTTTCATTAATTATAATAATAAAAATTGAACTAATAATGAATATACGTAATTTCGCGATTATTTTGATTTTTATGTGTCATCTTCATGCCAAAGAGAATGTCACTCAAAATCTGCATACATTTTCCCGTTTGGCAAAACGAAATTTTTTAGATGTGTTTGACATAAGTAAAAATTAAAACTATTGTTGTAAGCAAGGGTGGTAGGTGTTTGAGAATCAAAACCTCATTTTATTTATTTGATCATATTTCGTGGCTTTTTAAGAAAGACGGAATAATCATATTATGCGCCAGACTTTGAAACGTTGCTGTTAAAAAAATGGTTTATCGGTTGAGGAGCGTCTAAGGAACACCAAACTTCTTGTATTGCAATCATCAACTATTTTACCCAACGTCGAGATTAACAGCAAATCCTTCAAACTCTAATGATGCATCTTCCAGTAGACTATTAAAAGAATTATGATGATCATAATTATAAAACCAAAATCTTATTTAATATTTATTTTTATTCTAGATCTATTTACACCAAATCAGCAGCAATCCGTACTCGGAGTTCCTTAATTGATTGGTGTTCTATTAATTAAAAGTAATATAACAGCAATCAGTCCCATTGCACAGGTTAGAACATTTATCTTTGTCGACCTTTTTTGAGTGTAACTCAAAATTTAAGTTAGATTAATTTTATCGCGTTGTCCACTAATCGTACATTAAAGTGTTCTGGGTCTGTATGGTGTCAATAAAAACATGCGTCATACCCCGCACATATTTTAGGAGTGGAGAAGCGCAGAGCCGCCACAAGCGTCTCGACCGGTGACAGTGCAGAATATAAGAATAGAATTAAAATATGCCAATATACGGGAGCGGTCCATCACGATTAATCACGACCAGGGATTAATCCAACATGTTGATCAAATCCGTAGACACAAGACCATATTTTAGAGTAAGCTCTTGATGTCCAATCTTGGCTATTGCGTTATGTCTGTGCAGATTTTCATAGTTAGAAAGCGCCGAACAACCGGAGATGACATGCCGAAGCGACTATCCGGGACGGCGACAAGCTCGACAGATGTCGACGGTGCCATACCTAAAGATGTATTTCCGATAGTTGTTCGCCTTAATTTAAATTTGATACTATCATTGAAAAAGTTTTTTTTGTAATTTTATTATATATATTATATTATCATAATGTGTTGTTGGTGTTTTTAGTTAGTTCCGATTTTCTGTTAAATAATTTTTTTCATTATTTTTTTTTTATTGTGCGGATATATTATATAAGTATTACTTACTATCATTTTTATATGGGACGGTTATATAAATGTTACAAATATAATATCAAAAAATTGGTGGGGTGGGTAATAGGTACTTGATGCCCGAGTAGCACAGTGTTCAGTGTACCTGGACATTGAAAAGTTCTTGCCACAGTTTCATTTCTATACCATACTGAGCCATTAAGGTTTTGTTAAAACAAATAAACCAAGCTAATAGCAGGGCTCCGACACTTCGTCGTGTACTTATGTTCGTTATTTACCGAATAGCGTCATACCATAAGCCATAAGAATAATAATTGTCGCACCTCATGCGGTTCTTAATAAGCCGGTAGGTATGTCCGCAAGCATGCAGGCACGATCGCTAGATTATTCGCTGCCGTAGTCGTACCAATTTATATAAACTTAATAAACATTTGAAATGAAACTTTATTGCGTTTAATTTTAGTTTTTATATTCTGTGTTTCGAGTGCTTTACATCATAATTGTTGCCGCACTCTAGTCCAATAACCGAGAATTAAGACAGGAAATAAAGTTTACTAAAATTTAAATACTTTTTTTTTTATTATTTTCAAGAATACTTATATAAGTGTTCATATACAGGTTGGATGGGTTCTTATAAAGATTAAGTGTAAAATTTATTATCAGTAATAAGACATAATTATTTTTAAATAGTCCGTCGTCAATGGCCAGCGGGTCGGGACCTATGTCATTTATAATTGGGTTATGACTTTAAAATAGCCTGAGGCCTAACATGAGGTTAAATTTATTGACATAACGTCGGATTCAACCCGTATAAGTATTGTGAGTGATGTGTTTTTTATATTGAGTAATCATATTTTTATCGAAGCGGAGAGCCTAACTTCATTGTGATTGCAGCAAATCTACACGGCTGTGAAGCGACAATAAACTACGCTCGAGCTTTTAGGTATACAGGTATTTTAGCAGTGGAAGCTGATGGGGTAGGCTAATACCAAAGGAATAAATACTATCGAACAGAAGGTAATCTGCTGAATTGGTTGGTACATTCGCAATTGTTGTGTGCGTGGCTCGACGATACAGCCGGTTTGAAGCGGCTTAGAACATCGACAAGCAGCTTATGCAGTTAGCGCGCTTTCGGGTATTGTCTGTTTATCAGTTTAGTATACATTTTGTAGTTTACTTAACTGAGAAATATAATTTCTTGTATTTACGAGAGTACTTGAAAGATTTTTTTCACACCATTAGAAATAAAAGAGAGTTTAAACGTAAGTTTAGAAGAAGGGGGCAAACGAGCGTGCGTCTCACCTGATGGTAAGTGATCACCGACGCCCACGAACATCCACAACACCAGAGGAGCTACAGATGCGCTGCCGGCCTTTAAGGAAGGAATAAGCTCTTCTCTTGAAGGTGCCTAAGTCGTAACTGTTCGGAAATACTGCTGGCGACAGCTGATTCCACAAAGTCGAAGTGCGTAGCAGAAAACTTCGATTAAAACGCACTGTGGTGGAATGCCAACCATCTAGGTGGTATCGATGGAACTTCGAATTCTGTACGATGATGACGCGATGTACGATGGTGAAACTCAGCAGCTGGGATCAATCCGAACAGTTCCTCAGAACATTCCCCGTGGAAAATTTTGTAAAAAATGCAAAGAGAAGCAACATCTCTTCGCAAGGCCAAAGGATCAAGCCGATCAGAGAGAGCTTGGTCGCCGACAATTCGAGCCGCTTGATGCGGTCAAATGGAAGGAGTTGGTACTGGCCAGAGATGAGAACAGTATTCCATGAGGGCCCGAACTTGCGCCTTATAAAGTTGCAAACGGTGGACCGGCATGAAACACTGTCCCGCTCTACAGAGCACACCAAGCTTTTTGGAGGCCAATTTGGCCTTTCCCTCCAAGTGACCACGGAACTGAACGTCGCTCGATATGTCAACGCCAAGGATTCTGAGACTGGCTGAGGCAATAAGGGGAATGTTCTCAAAAAGAGGAGAAACGACAAAGGGATTCTTTTTAGCGGTGAACGCGCAAACCTGTCTTTTTGGGGTTGAATAGGATCAAATTACGTCGACCCCAATCCGAGACTTTGAATAACAAAGTCTCGACTTCAGACACAAGTTTGTTCCGGCACTCGTCGACGTGTTCCCGAGAAATATTCGCACGGCCTGTATATAGGGCATCACCCGTGCTGTCGTCTGCATAGCAATGAATGCTACTTTTATTAGTAATAATATCCAAAATGTGTACTCATTTTGGATATTTTGATAATGTCCCTAATGGAAACCATTGCCGTTCGCGATTAACTAAATCGCGAACGGCAATGCTTTACTACTAGATAAAAAAAACTTAGGTTATGACCATGTAAGTTATATTACAGATAAAGCATACATGAATTTGTGATTTGTTATGCGGGCGTGCGAACCTTTTAAAAACGCGATGGCAATTAAATCTCTTTATTAGTATGTTCGTAGCACTTAAGAATACGTAATCTATACTCAAGCTCTAGTATTCAAAACAGCGTGGAGCCTTTTTTAATCACATTAACTATATAACACGTCTATCTTATCTACATAATACATATTTTAAAAAACAGATTAAAATATTATTTTCTAAATTTTTGGCCTATCACGGCATAATTTTAAAAAGGAAATTCAACGAGTGGTGGACATAATGCAATTGGAAAATCCTTTGTTTTTATTAAGTTTTATGCTTAAATCCCATATAGAGTTTATACATATAATATATATACATATGTATGCATTTTTAATAGATATGGTATGTAATATAAATGTTATATGAATGTAATTGTATCTTTGTTGTTATAAAGATTGAGATATATCCTAGTATGTATATTTATTTATGTATAATGTATATGTAGAGAATAAAAAGTTTTTTTGCTATGTAACAATTTCACCTGATGAAAAAATATAAACATAGAAATCGTATTTGGTCTTGCTAGTCATGTAATAATCCTTTTGGTAGGTATTATTTATTACTATGCGAGATCACAGAAAGTAAATTTTTTAGCTAGTGTTCTATCTGTTACGTAGTTTGTAGTAGCTCTGGAAATAGCAAATTTGTGAATCGCAAAAATTCATTATGGAAGTACTTAAACTTGTGCTTCTACAGCTATGTACTGCCCATATGATTATGCACGAATTATGAAAAAAGTAAATTTTAGTAAAAATAAAAGAAATGGTGCGGTAACAATAAATTTTCAAAAAAGTAAAAAAATGGGACCGACTTGTCGACTAAGCGATAAGTAGAATCGTAGGCGTCGACGTGGTTCAGTGGCTAGCGTCCCTGACTCTTGAGCCCTGGAAGCTGGTTTCGAACCCCAGTCGATGCCAATTATTACGCTGCGGTGCACTGTTTGAAGCTTCCATGTGTTGGTCGAGATTTATTTACTTTTAGTCCCACAAACGATTTGCGTCATATTTGCGGCAATGTAAAACGACTTTACATTACACCGGCATTCAAACAGATATGTCAAATATCATTATTACACCAACGTCATCATTATGCTCAGACGAATTTATATATTCCCCCCCCCCCCCATTGTAATGGAATTTGCCAAGCGTTTAATCAACTATGTCATGAATATGAGACTTTACAGAGGGATTACATCTTAATTAGAACGTGCATTTCAAAAACGATTGTATCTTGTAGAAAGATTGCATCTCATTTAATTTTTATCACAGAGTTATTTTCGAATATCGTCGTCATTTTTAACACGATTAAGTAATACTTTTTTGTTACCAACGGCTTCCACGTCGTTATCGTCTTCACTTACAGTAACTTAATAAAGGAACATTAATTTTCACATGTTATTATTATTCTGCTGGAATACAATTGTCTTTCCGATATCGGCCGAGTACGTGGAAATTGGGTATTTGTTTATTATTCGATTATGAATATTTGATAAAGTAGCAAAAATACGATCGCAATAGTAAATCACGTGAAGTTGTGTATCTGAAAAAACTCGGAACAAATTTACAGACAGTATTCTTTTTGTTTCTGTTGACGACACGCCACGGACAAAGCTAATGGACAAAAGCGACACAAGGGGTATTGATTCTGATATTGACATGAACTCGGCAAGACTTTTGCTATCGACATCGTAATGATTAAAATGTGTTCATTTTGCTATGTGAATGATAAATAAATAAATGATGTTCATGCATTTTTATACTCGATTTTATTAATATTTGCATGTACATAATTAACTAACATGAATATAGTATATATCGCATTTACCTAAAGATTATTCGTTTAATTAAAATTAATAATACGAATAGCATAATATTTCACTTTCAAATGTATAACAAAGAATTAATTCCTTATGGCGGCTCGATCGTTGTTAATGGTTATACACCATCTTTATACCAAATGCCAACCTTACCTACGCGTGGTACACACTGCTAGCTAATAAACGAGGTTCTGGCGACCGAACCGTGGCGGAAATTCCATCCGAATGTGGCGTACCCGTTTAGAGAGCCGCACTAGCTGATCCTAGTACGAGCGCACTGGCACTGAGCTCAACAACCCGCTTGCTCTGCGAAGAGAGTATGGGCAAAGCTTTTAAGAAATTATTAATATTGAATATAATTTAACTATTATATTACTTGTATATATTTACATTTATCATTAAAAATTAATTAAATAATATACAATATGTTATAAAATAATAATTGTATTGATATGTAAGTAAATATTATAATAATCTTAAGCCAGATGTTAAGTCGTCCTCCTTTCTCCTAATTGATATGCCCAAAAGGGTCAGTAATGATCACAAATGATTTAACACCTTTTATACCATATCATGTACATACATTGCCGGATAAAATGACATATTCAGTACTGCAACGCAGGCCGTGTTTTGCTGGCGCTTTCTTGGAGGACTCTAGGCCCAGCAGTAGAATTCTAATTGGTTAGCGACAGTGATTGTTATGACACAGATGATTATTATATTATAGTAATCATACTAAATGCACAACTAACTACAGTTAAATATCACTTTCTCCATGGGTGTCATTATTTATGCGTATACCTCAAACGCATAAATAATGTCAGAAAAAAATATAAAAAATTCGGTTATATACATAATAGCCGGTTGATCCAATATACGTATTATATAACTTAATTAGGTTGATGACGGGAGGCTTGCAAGGCGTAGTGGCTGAGTATATGGTTGCGACGCTGTGGGTGGAGGTTTTGGATCCTAGGCGGTACAAGTATTTTGACCTACAGTAACTTTTCCGAGTCCGAGTGTTCGTGGATGTGCAACTTATGGCTTTAAAATGGATATACACAATAATCCTACAATAAGAATAAAATATCAACAAATATTTACATAATATTTAAACAGTGCGCAATAATAATAATAATAAAAACAATGTGCTTACATAGAATTCTTAAAGTCTACAAAACCCCACAGCGCGGGAGGGTATGACACCAACCTGTGGAAGCCCGATATGGGCTGACTGCTGTCTGGCAAGTACTCAGTCAGCCGTGCGAAGTAACCACCGTACTCTGGCATTGGCAAAGGCCTCGGTTGAGGCACATCAACCCTAGGTTCATGTGGCGTCGCTGGCGCACTGCCAGTTGGCGTGGTGTGTTGCTCTGGACCCAGTCCAGTCTAGAGCACAAGAAATAGATTATGAGTTAGGAATTTTACAAGACTGGTATCAAAACATAAATGATGAAGAAAAGGTTAAAAGTTACATTTTAGTTTAATTGTCTATGGATTTGGAATTTTGAAAAATGATTTCGGTAATAAAAATATAACATATCGAAAAATCACACAATTATTTTTACGCATGGGGAAATGCTTAACATGTGCCCGTTCTCACGGGAGCAAGGACGGGTTTCAACGAGCTTGCACCGACCAAAAAATATCCACATCTCCTTCCACCATCCATCTTCGTGTGGAGTTTTTCATCTACTCCGCACATTAACAGGGCCACGCGCCTTCCAACACGGTGTCCAATCCTGCGTGGGTAACGGAGCAACTGAGTCTACGATTCGGAAGGGATAGGGATCAGGAAGACGAACCCTTGCGGATAATTTGGTCTATTGCTCCGTTGCCGAGTACATTTTGGCCGTGGAGGGTTGGAACGGCGCATCGTAACACCTACATTTTTCACTCCCCGCTGCCACACTACAGTCGCATTAGTAGGTGCGACCCCGCCAGAGGTGCGTAGTGTAGGTGTAATGGCGTATCGGAATACCAAAACATCTCTTCCTCCGAGACTCCACATCGACTGCTGGAAGGCAGACAGCGATGCAAAGCAACGATCCCCCCACAGTTCACCAACTCAAATAGTTTAGCGGGCGGCCACCTCGGGTCACACGAATAAAACTTTCTTCTTTCCTCCTACTTATTGCTCCTTCCGAAATACCTTTTAATTCCTATAAAATTGTAAAAATGTTGATCTGAACCTACATATATTTATTTTATTAAAAATGTATTAATTGATCTTATGTTTTTATTAATCTACAAAAATGCTCAAATACTGCTTTTCTTATATTTTGATGCCGGATACAATAAGCTTGGAGCATTTCTTTAATTCAAACGGTCATAAACATTTCTCGACTTCAAGAGTAGTAAGTTATAAGAGGAAATGGAGTAAAGTATGAAAGTAAATTCTATACTATATAAGATAAGAGTAAGGATACTACTGTGAAGAAGAAGGATAATGGAATTGCAATCGAAGAAAAGTTTATAAGACGACCCTCGGTGGACGGGAAGGCCGCCGAGCAGGGAATCCATAGCACAGTAATTGGAGATAGAAACAGTTCGACTAGTCTCAAAAAGCAAAGAAATTAAAGTAAGATTTTTCCGGAGTGAGTATGGAGATTAATTGCAATATACCTGTGTGTAAAAAAGAAATAGATTAGATAATAGTCCCCAATCTCATCTACTACAAATGATGATTTAAACTTAAAACAGCCAGAGCTGTGTGACAGGCCGGAGGCATACACATCCATCAAGGACATCCTAAAGCATATAATATATTAAAATTATAAACTTTGAGTTTACATTTTTACTTAAAAGCATATAAATTATCAGATCTGAGATGGAAGCGGCCTACTAGTAGAAGGATGACTAGTCAATGGAAAGCATTGCCAACTGTCTTTGAACACCGAAGCGGAGTGTGCTTAGACAACTCAATTATGGATTACTACTACTGCAAATCTACGTTTCACTGTTACTAGCCAGGACATACCTGAACCGATTTGCCAGATGGAATGTTAAGATGTGGAAGTAATGAGATTTTAATAAAAGACAGTATTACAGGAATTAGATATCAGGAAACGATGAAGTTATCTCGAAAATATTTGCACCAGTTAGTCAGAATTCCTTCGAACCAAGTAGTATCCCAGGAAGATGCATTTTGATGTAGAGGATAAACACAGCCATGGTTACCAGCTCGAACACTTACAAGTATTGTGATGTAACCAAACACTGTTGCACTAGTTCTAAATACTAGCGACCATCGGCAAATAATCAAGATGAGAACTTCAATAGCGATTTTCGAAGAAATTTCGTGGTTCACAGTTGGAAAGGGGTTTAGCTGGAACTGATGAAGCAACTCACTGCATCATACTTGTTGAAAGATTGCCAAATAAGACCCGAAACTTATGGAGCGTCTTTTGTAAATACTCTTTGCTGCAAAACTGCTTTGTTTTGTTGAGAGGTCTGGTATTATTTAAGTAAAATTAAGTTTTGTAGTATTTAGCTAGATATCAGGCTAGCTCTGGCACGCGCTAGAACATTTACTGAATCTACCTTTATGAATATAAGAAAACATGCAGAAATGTGAAATAAATAAATAAAAAATAATACAAAACCTTTTTAGTTCGGTGGCTAAATGCTATATCTATCATTGTAGAGATAATTAAATAAAGAAATGAGAACTTGTAAAAAGTATTCGAGTAATTTGACTACATGCATTCATTCTCTTCCTTTACTCTTCGGGATGTAACACTTTTTAACACAAAATATGTTTCATGCTAATAATGTCACAGAAGTGAAAGTTTCACGTCCCGACAAAATTTGAGTACTGTAGAACTGTTTGCGTTGTGATTTTGATTAAAACACATAAGTAAACGTGATGTTGCGTTTACTGAAGCACATCGTGACAACGATCTTTTTATCAATAAAATAAAAGGAACTCGGTGGTAGAGACATTTTAATTATAGCCGTTGCTGCTAGCAACCAATACGTGTTGTTTTTATTTTTGGTGAATAATATTTCTATATTATTCAGATAATACCTGCAACGTAAGCAATCATTGTAATAAGTGAATTTAGTTACGCCATTTCAAACACAATCCCGTATACAGCATCGGCCAGGATCATATTATTATCATCACATTATTGTCATCATCCATGTCATTACAGTCCAAGATAATTACATTTGCAACTACATATATTAATATTTACTTACACAGATATTATAAAGAGAAAAAAAATGTGCGTTATATGAAGAAGGTAATTTCCGAAATAAAAGTATAGAAATTCTTTCACAGTTACAAAGCTTTATGTATAATTGAGGCTAGGCGGGTTTTTCGTAATATTATAAGAGAAGAAGTGATCATTTTAAGAACTAAATTGGAAGAAACAATTTTAATCAAAATCATCAATGGTTAAGTCATTACGGTAGGATGACATATCCTTTAAAATAAAATACCTACAAAATATAAAGCAATAATTATTTAAACAACGAGAAGAATTTTAAAATTGTTAATATCAGTGAGAGATAGGCTGCAGTAATTATAATATGTATAAATTATAATAAATTACACACCTATAACTTATATTCATATGCTATATTAAAGAAAAACAAAATGAACCCCCGAGCACTACTGACGGTTGCTAGTTATCGGAGTATATACATTAATCTCTGTGATTAAAAGGGCAGTTTTTACAGAAGTTGAAAAACTCCGATGCAAGTAAGAATTTCATGTAAGCTTTGCTTTATAAATGATGCATGGTGAGTAATAAATAAATGGAATAAATAATGAATATGTAATGTTACCGGTGTAGCATCTCCATCGGAAGGCGGAGTTGATTCTTCGTCTGCGGGTGGGGTACCACAGGGTGGCGCGGAAGACCGCTTATCTTGCGCTCTGCCGCCCGTGTTATCTGGACCTTTTCCACCGCTGTAAATAATAAAATTATTGTAATATGAGTGGGTATCTACTGACTATCTGATCGATATGTCATAGAACCAGCTTTCGAAATCAATATTAGCATTATTATGGTTCTTATTCTCTAATCTAGACCACTGTGGCTGTCTACAAAATATTTGAATACCTAGCTGCGGGCTCAATTCGCGTACGGCTTAAATAATTTCTATAACAAATCATTATAAAGAAACCTATATGATATAACGCTACATGTCGTTAAACATTTTAAATTAAACTAATGAAGGAAATTTTATATTTTGCCGAAAATATTATTGGAACCGAATTACAAATCACCAAAATAGCCATATTTCCTAAGTATAACCTCATAAAAGTGAAGAGAGAAATATAACTTATTTCCGAAAAAGATATAAATGGGGTATTTATGTAATTACGAATGATAGTGGTAAATATTTATGGTATTAGAATACAAGACATTATGTATTAAATACATTGCCATAACAAATTTGGATTATATGCAACATAAGCTGACAACAGATTGAAACTCTCTGATTAATTGTAAATAAATTGTTTATAATTTACCATATAGGCATCAATTGTAATATTCCTTTAGCCATTGGATGTTGTTTGTCCCATTATTCGGAATCGTCTAAGTGATTGTTAAGTGCCGTGCACCTATTTGCGTCTAGTCGTTTGTTTTTTTATTACACCGAAGCAGTTTAATAAACGTAAACTGAAAATGAGGTCATCTAAATGAAACTAGAAGATCCTTTTAATATATCTTGAATATAAAACGAAGAGAATAGAAAGAGATTAATAGAAGATGAGAAAGAGGTAACGGGATATTTAAAGTAGAAAACACTACACGCGTTAAGGTTGTAATTTTATTTGTCGATTTTAAAATGTTAAACATTGACCTAAAGCATTAAGGCCAGCCAAGCCGTTGCACTGTGAAAGGTATGCATCGCGTAGGTGAAGGTTAAAAATCTATAACTTTATAATTTCTTTAACGTGGTTTGATGTTTAGTTTAGTTTAATGCATATAACATAAATTCAATCTATTTTGCATTTTAGAAAAACTAACATTTGCAGGCGGCTTCACTCGTTTTTGAAATTACAATGTTGGTAAAATACCATATAAATATTATAGTTTCGCGCAGACGTAGAACTTGACTATTTTTGAACACTTATTACTAAATTAAATATAATTTAAAAAAATATAGAAATTAAAGTAAGAAGTTGTTAATTTAATAGTGGCCACATAGAATTAAAATTAAACAAACATGGTCTAAGATTTACGACTAAAAACTTTTTTCCACTAAAAACTATAACGGGTATGACTAACGAATGCACTGAGATTTTTTGGTTTAAGCGTTTTCGTAGTGGAAACTTCAACTTCTAAGAATGAATCACGAGAATGACTATACGTTTAGGTAAATAATAATGAATTAAAAGTAATGGTAGAAAAATCCTAATTAAACAACAAAGGTATTAACGTAATTTCATCAATCAATGATAGCTATGATATCTATCTGTTATTTTGCTTACTACGTTGTCTCACTGTAAGCCAGTCGCTTAATACACTTGCAACGGCTAACATTTACATCATTTTATTTTATGCGTCAAAATCAAAGAGAACCGTTTTTTTTTATAGAAGAAGGGGGCAAACGAGCGTGCGGCTCACCTGATGGTAAGTGATCACCGACGCCCACGAACATCCACAACACCAGAGGAGCTACAGATGCGCTGCCGGCCTTTAAGGAAGGAATAAGCTCTTTTCTTGAAGGTCCCTAAGTCGTAACTGTTCGGAAATACTGCTGGCGACAGCTGATTCCACAAAATCGAAGTGCGTGGCAGAAAACTTCGCTAAAACGCACTGTGGTGGAATGCCAACCATCTAGGTGGTATCGCTGGAACTTCCAATTCTGTCGCGATGTACGATGGTGAAACTCAGCAGCTGGGATCAATCCGAACAATTCCTCAGAACATTCCCCGTGGAAAATTTTGTAAAAAATGCAAAGAGAAGCAACATCTCTTCGCAAGGCCAAAGGATCAAGCCGATCAGAGAGAGCTTGGTCGCCGACAATTCGAGCCGCTCGACGTTGGATACGGTCAAATGGAAGGAGTTGGTACTGGGGTGCCCCTGCCCAGAGATGAGAACAGTATTCCAAGTGGGGCCGAACTTGCGCCTTATAAAGTTGCAAACGGTGGACCGGCATGAAATACTGTCCCGCTCTACAGAGCACACCAAGCTTTTTGGAGGCCAATTTGGCCTTTCCCTCCAAGTGACCACGGAACTGAACCTTATAACAATCAACGAATGTGCGAAATCTATCCGAACCTAATCGAGAACAATAGAAGTACGAGCTATTTGTCGTAAACAAGTTTTTATAAAAGCATTTTTTACTACGTGTGTGTATCTGTGTTAGAAGATACAGCGAATTCGTTACAAAAGGTAAACAGGTCAACAGTTGTCCTGAAGGGACAGGATAGAAGCACGTATACAAATACTTGATGCCTGTTGACAAACATTTAAAAGTCCATCAAGAACCCCTAAGAAGAAAAAGGAAGTCTGCTATATTTTTGGAACGAAGAGTTTGTATATTTATGAAGATTTATGCAATGTTATGCAAGGGGACTTGAAGGATAGAATGATGTCACTAGTAGAAAATTCCACGAAGGCGCAGGTGACAAATATGAGACACAACGTAGCAAATATATTACATACTAGTTCAGAATAATTGTCTAAAATACAAATACCATCTTTCGGTTACAACTACAAGTCATGGTCCGCATTTGAGGACTTATGTACTTCGTTGGTGCATGACAACACAGCGCACGGAGGCGTACCAAAACTTCATCAAGAACGTGTTTACCTGGGGAATCAGAAGCATTACTAAAGAAAATTCAAGTTACAAGCAAGTAATTACTCAATTGCGTGGATTATGTTAAATACTAGTTGTGGTAACAGACTTTTAATTTTAAACTGCTCAATCTGCTAGTCCTTTAAAGGGCATACCACTAGTAAAATGGGAAAGGAAAACCATCAGTAACGGTTCATCTGATGGCAAGTGATTACCGACGCCTACATACATCTGCAACCTGTTGACCAGTCTGAACCCGGTTGAGCCAGACCATACGAGCAATAGCAAAGCCGCCGCTTGACTCAACCAAGTACGCTATAGTTCGGAAAGATAAATTCTTGGAAAACACGCATTGAGTTTGATGCATCTTGCAAAGGTTGATCCTTAAATGATAATTTATCATTAAATGATAAATAACAGGCGGATCTACAAAACATAGAGGCATTTTAACGAATTGCTTGGGAAAGGAAATAAAGAGAAAAAAGGAAATTTTAATAATAAACCATCATCAGCCACAAATGAAGTTTGAAACATTTATATCGATTCATTGTAAAGGTATTGCTGTAGATAACCAATGGAAGCTAATTTATATATAACACAAACAATAAGCGAAACGAAAATAATAAATTAATTGGAGAGCACATTGGATATGTGCACAATAAGATCAACGCCTCGGGATCAGTGAATTATATCTTAATCATATATTTTGGCAGTTAGACAATTTTCATAATATTTATAAGTTTAAAAATGATATAATGAGAACAAGATTTGGAAGCATAAAACATAATTTATCTCTCATCCTATCAAATCTCGATTATTTGTTTTGTTAATTAATTTACATATGTTATGTAAGGAATGTTTTTTTTTGAGTATTATTTATTTTTCAACGCAAATCTTGATGTTGTTGATATTTCTACTTGGATTTCAGGATCACAGTGAACAGTATAAATACGTATCTTGCAAGGAAATGTTGTTAGCTCAATATATTTAGTACTTTATGTACCTAGTATACATTTTGCATACTTAGTCGACCAGCCATCAAGTGGAATGTTTACGCGAACTTGAGTGTTCTTCCGGTGGACCGATGTCGGTACATACAGCAAAATCGCATGTAGAGAGCCCTGTAGTGGCTTCTAAATACCAGAAACTAAATCTTAGCGAGTGGTTAAGAAATAGTTTATTCATTAGGTTAGATCTTATTTTGTAAAAAATTGCTATAGATTCCTGATTTTTTGATAATGTCATGTAATAGTTATTTTTAAAGTTTTTTTTTTTTTTTTTGAATCGGTATTAATGAATTATATAATAAATGTATGTTATAGTAGTTTTACTTCATAATGTCTGGACCCACGTGTGCTCAGAATTTTTACTTAATGGATCCAAAAGGGATTCAGGTACAGGCTCAGCAAATATTTCGAAAGAAAAAGCATTTAAACATTAAAACCCTAATACCGTGAGGAACCTTCAACGTATATCAATAGGTACAAGGATACTATCCGACAGCAAGGCGGTTATACTGGCAATGTCATGACGTCAGGGCTGTTACCAGCTCTTAAACAAGGCATGACAATTCAGTTTATTTAACCATTATTGGGCATTGAATGATATGGAATTACAATGCGCTTAGACTCACACATGCATGGTTGAAATTAGGCAGAAATGTATATACACCAATGCTGAAAGGTCACAATTAACCTCAACAGTGCACTATACTTAACGGATACAAACCGACAAACTGAACTAGTTTCGGTTAACACTACTCAACCTGAACACACTGTACATACAGTTAGGAGTAGAGTCACATACACAATCCCCCGCCGAAGCGTAAGAGCGTATCGTGCAAATCAAACACCCGCGTACTCACCGTGCACCCGGGATTCAGGGCGGTCCTTACCGCCCATTACTACGGAAACACCACGACCGTCCGAGACGAGGCCCGAACCTCCCTCGGACGGTCCTTAGATTGCTTACCATAAAGAGGTAAGCAGTAGATGTACTCCTGTACATCTACTTAAAGCATAAACGCCCGCGGCCTCAAGGACGCAGGCGCAAACCTATGAAGCTGTAAAAGCCAAAACGGCTAACAGCAATAACTTCATCGAATAAATAAAATATACTTAACAGGTAATAGGAATAAAATATTTTCTTAATACTTTAGATATGTAATTTTTGAGCACATATTGACAATTCCCATTGATGTTGAAGAAATACCAAGTAAAAAATTCGCTTATATAAAACATAAAAGACCACGTCAATCCCATGGAGAACAGCGTCACACTACTTGAGAGCACAGATTAATATGCAGTATATTTCAGGCAGCTAAACTATCGCAGATCTCTGGAAATATTGTACCGAACTACAAAAAGCTACAAAATACCTTAACAACATAATTGACTAGGATTTGAAAATCGGTATTTTTTGGCCTATGAACTCGCCTTTACAAATTCAAAATTAAAGCTCTAAACTGATTATGACAAACACCCGACGGAAAAAAAAATAGTTTACGTCTGTCGATATTTATACTTAGTCTTTTATATATAAGGTATGTAAGTATGTATACTCGTATATACATATACATAATGTACATTTTTAATATTATTGGTACTTATTCATTTTACATTTTAGATTATTTCCTACTGTACTTTCATAGTAAATACTAGATTGACGCACCTACTTAATTTTATCTCTGCATCACTCTCAGGTAGACTATATACACAGTATTGTATAAGGAATTTAATTAAAAAAAAAACGATTATGTCATGTAGAAAACAAAGACACCGCGCGAATGATGTCTCAATAAATATTTGCGCTGTGTTGGATTTGCAATCTGTGATGTTATGCACAAACCCATCCCATTAGTGCTTAAAAATAAATATATTATTAATTTTTACTAAAAAAACGATGAAGTTAATGCTGCTTTACGAGACGTATATTTATCTGTGATAGTTAGATAACGAAATGTTACACGTAGTTAGAATTACATATGTTTATGACTCGGACAGTTGAACAGGGTCTCTCTGTGAACTCACAAACACTTTGCATTAATTTCCCAAAAAATATGAATTTTGTATTGAGTCACTTTCATTCTCAGCGTGAGACATGACGAAGGTACTCTGGGTGGTATAAGTGGAAACAAAGAAAAAAAGGACATTAGTGGCAAACTCGTAAAGTGATTACTGTGGCTTATAAAATTTTGTTATCTGTGTATTATATCGATAGTACATTACGACGCATGTGCTCCTGAATCTGTACAGTGATTGGAAAATTCAATACAGGACCGGAGGCCGCCAATTATTGTTTTGGTTCAAGCAGTCCAACAAATCTTTAACAAACCAAAAAATTTCGATTTTATAGCAAGGTATGAAGCACTGTTATAAGACAGGTATTGTACACATATCGGTCGATCTGGATCGGGTAGCATAACAATATCTGGTAACAATCCGTTATGTAAGACAAACGGCTGTTTTCAATAATCTATCTATCCACAATTTGCTTTACTGGAGATAGAAATTTGACAGCAGCTACATAGAAGTAATGAGATATTTCTATCTATCCCATAACGTTACTAAATAAAGTAGTAGTTTAATTAAAATCCAAGGAATATTTTCTAGTTTAATACATTTTCGTTAATTACAAGTTTGTTTTACAAAAGTTAAACTTACGATTTAGTTATAACCATTGTATACTTAGTAAAAACTAATTGCAAAAAAAAGGATTGTTTTTGAGTTAATGAGCTTTTATTAGAATATGTCCTATTTCGCTATTTTTACTTTACCTTAGAGACTTTTGATATGATTTAATAATTCAATCATCGCATATATATCGTCATTGATCGACATATGTATTTATTCAGATACGAGTATTAGTGTTAAAATTCTAACAGTTGACAATCTTTGTTCAATCCTTTCCAACGGGAAGTTATCACATTCCCACGTCAAACACGAAAGACGCCGTGCAAAGCTCGGTCGCCCAGCTACTAATTTAATTATACGAGGTATATCCATAATTGTCAGTGCTATTTTGCCATTTTAATTGAAGTCTGCTGTCATTGATGTCTGCTATTAAATTCCTAGGGACGGGCTCGATGATTTTTTAATAGACCGTATTTCACTTTTTCATCGGAGTAAAAGTCTGAAAAAAGATACCCATATGTAAAAAAAATCAATGAGAGCAAGGTCCTGCGGATAATAAAGGTTTCAGTCAGTCAATTTTAAAACAGTCCGTTATGCAGTGTGTGAACAAACGTTGTCGAGGAGAAGTGGTGGATTAGAGCAATTGACAAGTTTCGATGGTATCACAGCGAGCTGGACCAACTAGAGCCTTATCCTTATCTTAAAAATAGCCTTACTTTACAGTAACGGTTGTGCTGACCTCAGGAAACTGAAATTAATGATGCATACCAGCACAAGTCTATTAAACAGCCTCAAGCAGTTTATTTGACATCATCCAGATATTGCAACTACTTGATTAACATACTTTACTTATTTATCAATGTTATGTGCATATTAAGGGCAATGCAAACGTAGCAGCTTTAAAAATAGAACCGGGTGAATCATATTACATGGCACTCTTTTAGTGTCCTCCTCATCGATGTTGTAAAAAAATCTATATTTCGGAATAAATCCTAACTTTTTTACTGTAAAAAAAATTTAAATTGATCTTTACTACACCAGTTAAATTTTTCATTTAATTTAAAATTAAGCATTACGACCATTTTTTTGGTAAGTCAGCAGAACAATGTCAGATAACGAACTCGGAAAAACGTTTCTTTAAAAATTTGTATGAATGTATTGAATACTTATGTATAAATTGTATTTATATAATGTGATGGTTGATGATGCTTACCTGTGAAGTGCAATGTTTTTTTAATTCTACTTATTTGACGTCCCTTCACATTTTATGCAAACATTGTTACAATATCAATTATGTTGTGTTACTGTAAAAAATTACCAAAGGTAACAGATGATAGCGTCAGACTCAAAGTCAGGACCTACTGCCTAGTTTTTCGTAGGTGTGATTCTAGAAAGCCGATCTCGCACCACCCGCCCATTAGTCCACACACCAGCGAGTGGTTTTATTGCCATTATGCAGCTTTAAGGCGGTAACAGCAGTAAGTTTTTAGAATATTTTGCTATTACCACGTCAGATCCACGCTGTCTGAATTTAAAGACATTGCAAAATATTTGGTCAGGATTAATTTTGAATTTTTTTGTCATATTTTAAGTCAAATGTTCACCATCGTATCGCAATATAAATTTCTCCCGAATTACCGCCAACGCCAGAGAAAGTAAGACGTCATGGTTATATTTTAACTTGCCTTTGAGATTAATAATAGTTTACTTTATTTCAGATCAACACAAACTAAGATTCCGCTAAGTACAACAGAGAAACAGAAACATTACAGAGAAAGACTAAAAAATAATTGAGAAAAGTACGAAGAGGTGAAGAAAAAGCTCCGAGAACGATATCATAAGACTTGAAGAGTAGAAAAAGATTTGACTTCTAAAGATAACTGTGATGCTTATATGGTGTTATGGAGAGATTACGAAAGCGTCAGTTAAAGGAACGATACTAAAATTAAAAGCTCTAGAAAGATGATTATAATTAAGGATTGCAATCCGGCATGATTTTCATCAAAATGATCGACGCAAATCCGTATTGATAATTTGTTGATACCCCTATCTAATCAATACGTATTGCTTTAGGTAACTAATTCGCTATTTCATACCAAGTGCCCAATAAAATCAGTCAATTTATTTCATCATATTGCTGTCGGGCATAATCTAAGTATTTGCTGATATAAATTAAGTTACCAGTATATCTCAATAGCTCTGCAGATCACCATATAGACGAAGGTATAATTGAGTTAAAATCCAGTTAATATCGAGTCGCTAGTAAAGGGAAAGCATACCGAACGTACCTGTTCGAAATGTTTTGTATGTTCCGAAAACTTTTCGAAATTAATTTCAGACATGCACTTAACGCCCTGCTGACTACCTCCGGTACTAATTTAGTTTAAAGTGATGAACTTTCAGTAAAGGGCGCGTCTTCCTTGTGTTGTAAAATGTTTGAAATATTTTTTCACAAAATAGGTAACCTTGTTGTTCAAGAACTTTTTAACGAAAATTACCGATAGTAACTTGTTTATGCGGCAACAGCCATATGTATTACTATTATAGCTTTTGACATGTTTTAACAGAAATTCTATTTTTATGACACGTGAATGGATCATTTTAAACTGCATAACGATAAACATTGGCATTGATAACACTTCAGGCGTCATGAAAGTAGATTTTTTATTGTGCCAACACATCAAGAATACATTTTCGTAAATATATAGTTTAAAAAATATTTTTTGCTTAATTTTTCTGTTATTGCCATAATGACGAGGCAAGCAAGTAGCACGATTTGCGGCAAATTTTACGAATGGCACCGACTGAAAAATGTCAACTACCCAATTTTACCACGCGTTCCTCGATGATGGACAAGTGACTGAGGTGCAGCATTGCTTAGAAATAAAACTAAATATTTAGGCGGTCATTTCGCAGGTTCAAAAACCCGTTACTCCAAAAAAAAATCAAAATTGGATAGAAATGAAGAATGAAAATATTTAGTTACATAGAGTCTTATGCAAAGATTCAAACCATATGTTTTATCTAACACAGCTAATATTCTAACATTAAGACTAAGTTTTACCGATAGCACGTAGTCACTAAATTAAGTATGGGTTTAAAGGAGGAGTAAACGATGTGTAGTCTTGAAACGCTTCGATGTCCCTCAATATTGTTTCTGGCACAGAGCTGTTTGTGTAAATACGAGAGAAATTGTACTTATAATTTAAAAATCAAAATAAAATGTAAGCTCCGCAATCTTGAAGTTTTTGCAATAAGTTGTTCAAAAAATTATAAAAATTAAAATATGCATCCCCAAAAAAATTTATTGTAGGAAGAGGTTGAACTTTACTTTGTTGTTTTAAAAGTAGTGCTAAATGTTCTATACAGGTATAAATGTTTTAAATGACGGGTTTTCTTCGAATGAGTTAAATGTATCTTTATCTAGTTTACTCAAAGCGATGTGCGTAATATTAAAATCTGAAGGATGACAACATTTGAGCGCAAGCCAGCTTCAGCTTCGTATAATTGGTAAAAAAAATATTTGTTCACAGTGCGGGTAATTCCAGAACATACTATTAACGCCATTCAAGACAAACAATCTATCAAATTTTCAGATCATAAATAAGATATTAATTTGTACGTCTCATAAAACACCAACCATTTACTGAATGAAAAATTATTACTGCCATCGAAGGAAGGTAATTAAAGCCGGGATAGTTAGTTTGTTATTAAAAAAGTCCAAGCTTTCGGATTTGTTCGGAGTTCAAAGTTATCTCACTCAATGAACTTTCTGAATATTTTATTTTTCACTATAATTCTTCAGACGTATTTAATAACGTAGAGTAGTATGGATTCGTAGTTGGATTTTTTATATTTGGAGATACTAATGAATAGAGCCTCTCGATAAAACTAATTCTCATATTTTATAAATTTTAGAATTTTGTTACAAATTTATAATTTATTGAAGGTTCAGATACCTTTAATATATTTGTTGAATACAAACCGAAAACTTTATTTAATAGAAAAACTATAACTAAGCGGTTTAAAAATAAAAATAAAAATTATACATATATGATTTAGCGATATATACAAATATAGTTTATGCATTTTGATAATAGTGATTTATGAGTATAGTAACTATTATGAAGGAATTGATAAATACGAGACCTTTTTACAAATTGTACATAACATTCACTTCTTCACAAAAAATATATAAATAATATTATAATACAAATCACATGTTGCTACAAGTTTTTAACGAAGTATTAAGTATTATTATTAAGATGTGCAAGATTCGGAGACAGATAAACTAAACAACTCAGGAATGCTGAACTGAACTGCATCGATACCTGGAGGCACAACGTTACTGTGTACTGTGAAAGTAAACCACCACCAAAATTACCATATACTACCTTATAAAGTACTCAAAGGTCGGTGTCTAGTGATGGGTAACGACATTACGTTTCGAAATTTACTCGTAAGTACATTAGGATATTTTAAAAAGTAATAAGAAAAAAGTGACAGAAAAAATGACAAAATTATTAGACGAAATATATACTAAAATATTATTGACCAAAGAAACACGAAGAACATCAAACCGTTTAAAATGACAAAGTGTGACACTGGCATCTTTGACAACTCGTAGTAAATCGAAGGCAGAAAATATGACATCGACCGGCGCCCCTGCATACGTAGGGAACGTCCGATATAGACGTGCGCCCTCGCCGACCTTTTCCATCACTTCGAAGTCGACATTGACGGTAAGACGACAAAAACTTTTAGTATGACTTTAAGACGCAATTAAAAAGCTACTCGGAATAGAAAGTAGAAGACTGCAAACTGAGGTATTGAGTGACTTAGATGATGTAAGTGCCCACAGCTGGGCAGAGGTTTCATTCTCAAATATCTGTGGATTTTGGAGCCGGGAAGGGTTCACCACGCTGCTGCAGTGCGGGATGGCGGGCTTCCCATGTCCTCGAAATAGTTTTTTTAATTATTTCTCAGAGATGTTTTTCTTCACCGCCGAGCACGGGGTACATACAGCACTTAGAAATTGCGATTAACAGTTTTAGTGGTGTCACCACCGGGGATTAAACCCAGGTCACTCGCGCTCAATTAAATTAAAGTGAGCGCCCTGCCCACTAGGCTACCACAGCTCTCTCACGAAACCTGGCTAACACAACGCTAATTAAAGAAATCATTGGGAAACTTCCACTTTTCCTATATTTTCAGTAGAGTTTTAGAGTTTCTATTTATAATAGAAACTCTACTAAAATTATAAGTTATCCATTATCGCTATGACTATAAGTTATTCATTGAAGATAATTAGAAGAATAAGCGTCAGATCAGAAACTCGAGTTTCTCAATCTCCAGACAATACAAATACAAATAAATAAGTTGGGTACGCAAACCGATACACACAGAGAATCACCACGAAACGACTATTGAATTCTTATGAATTTTGATTGTGCAGGTTGAGGATAGCATTTATAGATAGAGATAGTATTGTCCAACATACAAATTGCCTTTCATGTCGTTTAGGAGTAATGATATACGTATACGAAAGTAAACGTATCTAAAGTCGACAACTCGAGATTATGATACGAGCATAAACAAAACCTTCGAATATATTGGCGGAAATGAGACGATATTTCGCTACAACGCTTATAACACCTACATGTCTTGTGAATATCGGTGTATATACATATGGGAAATACCCATGAAAATGTGAAGATACCATCAAAGTCTTATTTAACTGTGTATTAAAATTAATAAACATGATTTAATACGCTATGACTAAATGTATGAAATTAATTTGATAAAAAAATCCATCGGATTACTGTGCAATAAATTCAATAACTGAATCCATGTTGCTTGTATCTAACCAACGATAAAGTCAGTGCCGTTTTTTCTACGGAAACCGTCGATTGGAAATATCGCAGCTGTGTATCATTAACAAAACATAAACGTATTTCTGCCATACAGCTACGTCCTGAAGACGAAGAAAATATTGACTGCGAATCAATACACTTGTCACTAGGTCAAAGCGAAAGAGGTCATATAATATCCGATGTACTTAAACAAATGAGTGGTATGTGCCATCAAATAAGAGACACTAAACAAGAATACTTAAAACGAAGTCTTCAATTTTATTCGGTTAAATAAAATATAGGGGTAATCATCTATGTGTAAAAGTATAATTTCAAAGAAAAATTAAAATTGGTTAGCAATCAATATAACGACGACGACTATATCAAATTAAAACACTAGTTTCTTGAACTAAAAAATAAAGATCTATGAGCAGCAACACAAAACCAGAAATAAGAAAAAAACTGGAACTTAGGCTTTTAACCGTAACGCCACAAAACTATTTCACTAATATTCTATGTCAAGTCATTCCTCGATAAAATCATGTTTCACATCCATGACATGGTTTCATTTTATTGTCTTAAATAAATGAAACTATATTAAAATGACACAGTATGATTTTATCGAAAATAATGTTACACGGAATATTTGTGATTATTTTGAGGCTTAACGGAGGCCTCAGAACTATGATGAAATTATCTAGGTCTACCGTAAATAAGGACGATCACCAGTAATGCAAAAAATAATCTTCACAAACTTAAATTAGTAAACTACAACAAATACATTTGGGAACATTCAATCCAAAACACATATCTCAGTTGAGCAATGTAAGAGCGACGATACATTTTATCGCCGCTCTTAAATTGTTCATTAATATATCACTATTAACAGTCTAAGTCAGTCAAGATAAAGGTGTCTCTATAACCGGAGAATACTGCGCAACAATTCTGGAGCGGTTAAAAGAAATAGCTTCTTTTGACCGCTTCAGAATTGTTGAGAAAAAAGAAGAGGAAAATTGAGCAGGAGTGTCCTGCTCTTACACGACAATACGCCCGTCCATAAGAGCCGTGTTGCACTGGCTGACCTGCTAAAGGTAGGCTTGGATATTTTAAATCATCCACTCTATAGTCCAGGTCTGGCTCCGAGTGATTATCACCTCTTTGCAAATATGAAAAAAGAGCTTCGAGGAATGAAATTTTCCACCGATGAAGAAGTTAAGGAAGCAGTTAGCCACAAATTTTTAAAAAACTTTAAAATGCTGCGTTTTCATTTTAGTATAGTTTAACAATCTAACCGGTCGGTACTATCGAAAATTGTATTCTATTTAAATTGATAAAAATCAGATACAATGTATAATAAATTGCTAAAGTCTTAGTATAATGCTAAGAGCAACTTAAGATTTAATATAGGTACTTTGAAATTATGCTAACTGAATTTTGGAAATTATGCAAGTTTACAATATTGCGCACGCTTCTTGCTGAAGAATTCATATTACGTACTATAACGCATGCGAAGTATTAACCGTAGCTCCTACGTTGGTTAAATTGTAAACGTTGTCTTAATAAGTATAACGCCATCTATATTAACATAACGAACATACATATAATAAATTTTACAAATTAATTTTTAATTGTATTCCTAAATCTGAAAATAATAATATAAATCTTCATGAGGAATTATTCCAAACGTTCCCAGAAACATTATTAGAAACATATTGTACTTGTCATTAATCGGAAAATACAATCACTGTTGATAAAAAAATCCCTAAGGAACTAAGCAGAAGGAAATTGCAATCCTATAACAAACAACAGGACATAAATAGAAAAAAATAGTAAACAGAATCTTATGAATACCGTACTGGGATATAGTCCCCTAAAATTTTAATCGTGTATTATATTTACAGCTAACTCACAAAGCATAAGGTAGTTAAACGTATGAACGATATTCACCATGTCATATCGAGTGTTAATCAGCGACATAGCACAACTAACGCGTAGTTTTACTATATCAATACCACACACAAAGTGTCGCACGGGCTACACTATACGACCACACGACTTTAGCAACTCGTACTGGCGGTTAAATGGGTGCTGAGCTGTGGGCTTATGATTTGACCTTGACGCGCAGTTACGCCACTATGTAGTTATTTGTTATATTTATGGTTATTTTTATGTTCCATCATGGAGTTATAGTCGGTTCAAGTCCAACTCCTAATCACCCTGGTGTCACACGAGACTAAAACTTTACTAATTACTTGACTACATTTGATTACCTACTTAAATAAAATAAAAACTGGTCACTGCAAATAAACCAGATGATTCTTGAGGAAGAAGATCTTGCTGATCTATTAACAATGTAACATCAACTTTTCATTTGCCAGGCCAAACGATAAAAAATTGTGTACTTAATCGTTATTTTAAATCGTTTTGAATTGTCCACAGACTGTAATAACATTAATAATTATTCGACTAACGAACGAAGGAGCCGATAGATGTCTCGTGTTCTAAGTGTTCTAAAGATACTCACCAAGCTTTTGCCGGGTCCTCGCCACTGTGTCTCTTTGTATGAATGGTTCCCTTCTCGACGGGAGCTAGGTCACCGGTACGACCAGTCGCGTCCTGTGTAAGCAACAATTGCACGGTTTTAACCACGTACAGTCTTTATACACGCATACAAATTGGGAGAATGTGCTTTAATCGCGCCGATTGATTGGCGGAATACAGCACCAGACACCTTGCAACTTAGTTGCCGTAACCGGTCTGAATAACAAACGCATCTCACCAGTATGTTAGCTTGATTTTATCAGTTGTTATTTTCGATGTATTTACTACTTTTTGTCGCGTATTGGTATTTGTAGTACGGGTACGAGGTGTTAGTACTCGTTTTATAGATTTTGGTTTACGACTCTTATTCGTTTTCACCGTGTACCTGCGATCCAGTACCAGGACCATCGCTGTGTCCTGATGTGGCCTTCCTCATGGATGTCAGGCGGTAGAATGGCGGCGTTTCAGTGCGCTCGATAAGGCAGTTGAGTGTCTCCACGGTCTGCAGCTCTGTCATCATCTCATCCAGAAGTCGCTCAGGACGCGAGCGAGCAAGATACAAAACTACACGTTTCGCCTGTGAAATATTAATGAGTGATAAAACACACGACGATAGATGATAACTGTTGTATCCGAATTTAATCAATTCTGAGAAGATCTATTACGTTTTTCTATAATTTATTTTGAATGAACTATATATGAAGAAGGTTAAAAATGTAATATTTTTTTTATATTATTAATATATCATAATATACTATATTTCAATCTTCTAAATATTTCAGCCTCTGTTCCGCCTTCTTGACTAATTTGTACCGAAACTCATTGTTTTTAGTGAAGTATGAATAATGAAAGGGTGCCTCAATATTAGTAACACTTAGACAGTATGTAACAATATAAGCAGATACGGAATTTCTTGAAAAGAATAGGAAAACAATCCAAAATGAAAGTAATAAAACATACAATCAGAATGAGTTTCGATTTCTTTTAATTAGATACGAGGATTAACTTCTTTTATATTTTATGAAATAAATTTAAACAATATTCCATTTATTAACTTTAATTTGAATCACGAATATCGTATTAATTCGGTAGTTTTAATTTCAGCATACTCACATAGGGCAAAAGTTCATTGGGTGCCATCCCCGAGACTATAATGAGATAACGGATGATGACCTTCAAGTTATTGGGCCAACAGGCACACAGTGTCGACCACAGTTCTTCTACTTCCTTCGGGTGGTTGTCCGAGAACTGCAAAAAATTACGCATATTAATAATCCTAAAATTATTAAAATATGTTTTTGTTATTCGTTTACATAATATTTTTTACACAACCAAAGTTACTAACTGTAACTTTGGTTGTGTAAAAAATATTACAGACAAACAAAGTAGCAGTTCACCAGAAGGTAAGTAGCTAATGCAGCCCATGAACACATGCAAACATCCGTTTATAAATAATATTTTTATATATATAACTAGCGAGAGTCCGCGGCTTCCCCGCGCAGTCGCAAATTTTGTCCCAAGAGAGCTCTTAATCATAGGAAAAACATCCCATATCCTGTTCCATGATGTAATCTGCATATGTGACAAAGTGTACATAAAGGTACAAACACTTTTTGAGTAAACGCTCGAAAACAGTTTACTTACTACGAAATTAATAATTTAAATCAGTAGCAGACAATAATAGCCCGAGGGCTGATGGGATAAAATTACACGTACTCTCTTATTGATTTTAACAACGATGGCTGTATTGTAAATTGCAGCTCTGTTCAAAAACTTTGAAAACTATACTTGGTTGTACCTTTTTAGAGTAGTTTCAGTGAATAGTAACTAATATGCACTGCATGCATAGAAATATATTATTTTATTCATTCAAATACGTTTTAAATCTTAAACAAAATATAAAAAGACACGGGTCCTGGGTTTGAAACACAGCCGGAGCAAGAAGACAATGGTTCTCGAGTTTGGTTGAATTGTTGAATTATGTTCTGTGTCTATGACACTGCATAATACTTGTTGAATTATGTTCAACAAGTACTACATAATAATTATTGAATTAAGTTGTGTCTATGACACTGCATAATACTTGTTGAATTATGTTCAACAAGTACTACCTAATAATTATTGAATTATGTTCTGTGTCTATGACACTGCATCGGAGCTTTTCTCCGACCTCGTCGCATAAACGTTATATCGGATTTCGGGATAAGAGAAGGTAACGACGACTTAAAAAGACATTTACTATATGACCGTAATTGATGGTGAAAGCATGTAGCGCAAAATTGCCTGTATTGGTGATGTGATGCAAAATGCAGTCACGTTATTCTGGCATAGCTTGCATTAATTAATTTATTGGCTTGTTATTGTTTTAATAATAATTTATTTATTATATATATTTATTATCTAACTTGAACTATTCAATAAAACAACTATCAAAGTTGTATAACAATTAAATGTCTTTAAGTTATCTCTTTCTTATTCTTTTTCATTGCAGGTAATTTTTTTCGGCTGTTGTCATTAGGAAAAACGGTTGTTATAAAAATTCGACATGGTCGATGTTTTATTAATTGACATTACACGACCCGACATGTGATGATAGAAAAAAAAAGCTTTTCGCCTGTGCCCTGCTGCTGTCCATTACCATCAGACAAATTGAATAATAGGAACTAAAGAGAGTCAAAGCTTTGTGGGCGGAAAAATTAATTCTACAAAGTGCAGAAGTACGCTATTGTCGCAAAAACAAAAAGGACTGAACCAGTTGAACGGAATCACTTTAAAACTGTTTTATGGAAAAAAATGACGTGCATTTTCGAAACTTAAATAAATTTAAATGGAATCACACTCTAGGTATGAAAAACAAAAAATATCCATTTCGTCTACGAAATGCCAGAGTAGTCCAATAACATACATTAGATACATCTGTATCTTAATTTGAACACTTGATAATATTCTTCTTTTCCGAAATCGTAGATTCTTGACTTGTTGCAACTATAAAAATTATATTGTTTTCAGACGTGAAAGGTAATGATATTTGAATTTCTCCTATTTTTTATAGCATAGACATGGATCTAAATATTCATAAATTATTACATTAATTACGCGGAAGAGGGGCCTTCCAGAGCTTTTTTTATTTCTCCGGAATGCTATTAAAATTAAATAAAGTGACTACTATATGGACTGTATGTAATGTTTGTGGCAAGTTTCTTATTATTACACAAAGAGTATTATCGCTATATTGGACTTCAATACTAGTTCAAAGAGTAATATTTAAACATTTTTTTACAGCGATAGGTTAGTTACTTTGTCGGCATGAGAAAGAGTTGATAAAATGATATTTTGTTGATAAATGATATGTTATCTATTATTAAAACGGAATACCACTACCTAATCATAATGTTAATCTTTAAACCCAATCGTCGTATTTTGATTAGAATTTTTAGGATATTTTTTTTTTATTGTTGCGAAGAATGTAATCTCTTTATTAAACATTTTTTATGCAAGCTTTTAAATTTAAAACTTGTGCAATGTTTAAAAAGTAGAACTGCTTTTTCCTTAATATGCAGATGACACGAAGCTATACAGAAATGTAACTACAGGCGATGTCTCAATATAATAAACCATCAAATAACTAATGTTTCTATTCTTAACATTAGAATTAAAGAAATTCAATCAACATGTCAACTATTGAAGACATTGTAACAAACCAGCGGCAGCTAAAACAAATGACTAATGTAGTAACCCTCAGTACATAAAGCGGAAGCTGAAAGCACTAAATTCATATTGGCTTGTGTTCGCTTCAAAGCTCAAAGCGTTTGATAAAAAGATTACACCACCCTTTTATCACAACTCTTCATATATACTACACGTTGATCAATTTGTTTGAATATTATTTTCTAAAAAGAAATCTAAAGTTACAATCAGTAGATATTAATCAAATCCTTTTGGGTAACGTCTAAGTCTCATATCTCTGTTTAGATCTCTTTAATTTTCAGTTCATAAAAGTTCATTAACGACCTCGCACTGTTTTCAAAATTCAAGACTTTCCCTATTTGCAGATGACCGAAGACTAACTAAAAGTAAAGACGCAAGAATGAATGTCCCAAAACTGCAAGAAGATTTAAACTAGTGGCAACTTATTACCCAAGTACCCTACATGGGTGTAAAATACCACTCAATATTAGTAAGTATTACTACAATATGTGTTGTACTAAGTACGACATTAAATTAATGCATAGGTTGTCTTAATTGGAAAATTATAATTCTCAGCCTATGAAACGGCCTCATAAAGAAGTAGCGCGATTCTCTTGGTCGCGGGCTCTCCCTTCGGAGGCGCGGGGCGCGCAGCTCGCGCAAAACGTTATCACGGTTTGTTGATACTCCACTAATAACTACACTCTATAAGTACTTTTTTAATTTTATATAGTAAAGGGGACAAACTCGCTAGCGGCCCACCTGATGGTAAGTGATTATCGTCGCCTACGTACATCTGCAACACCAGAGAAGCTGCAGAATTTTTGGCGACCTTAAGGATTTTTGGGGAATGGGAGGGATTACGGGGATGAAGGTAGGGGGAGGGGGTAGCAAAAGTCGCCTCTTAGCTCTACCACGATCAAAACTACTATATACCTAAGAACGTATTAACGTGTTTTTAAAATTTTCAATATAATATAATATAGTAGGCCTCACCGTTGGACACAAATTTAAGCGGCGAATATTCGCTTTGCGCCACACAGAGCCGTTCAATCGCATTACCCTTAGTTTGTCAAAGGCATTTAAGATCCTGTCGGTAGTTATATAGCGATGTCCCCTTCTGAAGAAATCGGTTCGATCGCAGTCGTATAAAAATCAAATCACAAACAACAACACGCACACAAGTCATATAAAAGAGCGTATTTTCTGCGATAAGTCAAGCCTCCTATATAAAAACAATAATTAAATAGTTATCGACTATTAAACAAAAACTATTAACAAAAAGTGTCCTCTTAAAGCGATAAGTTTTTATACTCATAATCATAGCCACAATCAGAAGTTAGGTAGTCACGCGAGCGTTGCAAAAATGTAATGTGTGTCAAGTTCAGCGGCGAAGCCACAGAATTTAATCTACGTCTGGGGGAAAAATATTAACTAGAATGGTCACAAACAGTAGGTCAGTAGCGAATCGGACAATCCCCGGGCGGGCCGCGCGAGCCGCAGGACTTGTTATCTCCGTCACACACCGTTCTCTCCCTTTTGTAGCGGCATTTTTGCACAAGTTATTTATGGTAATTTGGCAACGCCATTATACCTTATTTTCTTCTAATGAATATTTTTTCTTTCTCACTTAACTGCTTTAATACGAATTATTATCCGTAACACCTTGTCACCTTCCTTCGGCGAATTTCACGATACCTACCAGACGAAACGGAGTAACTGATTTACGTTTTTTAAAAAAAAAAAATAGTAAAAGGAATTTCTCATGTGTCGCGGAGGCAGTTTAGGTACATGAATTGGACATGGACTAATCAACCAGAACGTGAACTATTATTTGTATTCCATACTAGTCCCGTGCGGGAATCAACCTCGCGACCCACAGCGCCGTAGCTAAACGCTTAGCCCCTACGCCATCGAACCGTCAAAACATAGCAGTATTTTCATATACACACGGTGGTTATATATAATATTTTGAATATATAGGATGAGGAATATAAAGGGCATAACATACAATTTTAAACAATATTCGTTCATAACGTATGTCTGAACCAATTTCAAAACTAAAAGTATTTCTTAAAAGCAAAGTTTCAGACATTTGTAATTTTAGTATAAAATAATGAGAAAGGAACGACTCGCACTTGTGTGTGAATCTAGGGTTGAACGAGAACTTGTCGGTGTTATATTCGACTCTTACAGAAACAGAATACATTATTTTCAAAGAAATTACAATTTTTTTTTTTTATTTAAATAGGAAGTATGGCGAGGGAATACTAGAGAAATAATGATAGCTTTGTGGAGTTTCAAGAATAGACAATTAGACGATCCGTTATTGATTGTTTGACGAGTATTACATACTTTTAACTCTGATATTAGATTGAAGTTTAACTTGCGTTTTGATAATTCTGTACGCGCTTAGACAGAACTGTGACGGTTAGAGCCGTGGAAGCCTAGTGGTCACGGCGCTTGCTTTAGTTTCGTGGAGCGCGATTGACCTAGGTTCGTTCCTTGGTGGCAGCACCACTAAATTTGTTAATAGCAATTTTCAGTGCAGAATTTACAACGTGCTTGGTGGTGAAGGAAACAATGTGTGGAAACCTGCATGTCTGAGAAATATTATTTCTAGTCCTCAAACCTGTGGAACTGCGTGATGGACCCTTCCCGGCTACACTACAAACCCTCTCAGATATCAGCCCAGCAGTTTACAGGCTGCTACATTTGTACAGAACTGATCTATAAAATGAATGAAAATGAAAAATATTAAAATGTGTAATGGAAATTTTACGATATAATTAGGTATTGTCATTAGTATATTTTAATACGGAAAGAAATTTTAATGCCATGAACAGCAAACATTTGAAAAACCAATATTTGCACACATTATTACACCCATTATTGAATTATGTAAATCATGTTAATAAAGTGTCTGTATTAGTATGTAGGGGTTTATTAATTCTTTAACATACATAAACACATTACAAATGTTGAAAGAAACAATAACTAAATAAGTTTCATTAATTTATGAAAATTAGAATATTTTTCCATAGGATTTTCCAATGGGAAAACTATCTTCAACCTTAACAAAAAATTATAATTACGTGTTTTATTCATACTAATAACTAAGTACTCACCTTTGCAGTGACGTAAAATAGATTGTTCAGGACCATTTCTGTGGCCTCCGCAGAGCCGAGTCCCTCGCGCCTGGCACTGCGTCCGCCCTCCGCCGCGTAATACTATATACAGTAATAATAAATTAATACAACTAAAATATTCACTATTTCAGTTATATCAATATGTATGTAAGATACTAATAAAAATTAAAAGTATAATTGCATATTCATTATCATTTAAGCGTGGTAGATCCAAGCGGCGGCTTTAGCTGCTGCTCGAATGGGCCGGCTCGACCGAATTGGTACCACGGCCTCGCAGAATACCGGCGTGAAGTAGAGGCATCTTGTACTACTGCGTTTCGTACGGTGAGTGAGGTAACCGGAGGCCCACACCCCCTCTCTATTCCCCTCCTCTTCACTCCCATCTCCCAAATATCCTTAAGGACCGGCATCGTACCTGCAGCATCTATGGTGTTGTAGATGTACGTGGTCGACGGTAATCACTTACCATCAGGTGAACCGGCCACTCGTTTGCCGTCTCTTCCATAAAAAAAAATCAAAATATACAATTAAAGAAAGATAGTCTTGACGACATCAATATTTGGCTTTACATTTGAATAGGATCAAAGCTTAAGCTTTTTAAATATGAATTAATCCATTATTAATAATGGATTTCCGTTGACAGATTAATACGTTTTTGAAAAAAAATACGTCCTAAAAGAGAGGACAAAGGTAGGAAAGACGGTTTGGTTCCGACAACACAACAATATTTTTTTTCTAAAAGAAGAAGACTAGCAATGCTAATTTAATGTAATTGCTACTACTAATATTCATGTTAACTACTCAATATATATATCACTAAAGATTCTGGTTTGTATCTGGAGTAGTTGGCGTAGTGCGAACGGCGGACTCGTACCAGCGACTTGATGTTTCACAGTCCGCGCTCTAACCCATCTGGCTATTGGCACTTTCATATTGAAAGACGACGCCCATATGTATTTAATTATATACCAACAGAGATATGAGTATGTTCCTATTTTTACAATTGATTATGTTTAAATACAATACAATACAGTAGTATAAAACAAAGTCGCAATCGCTTATAACTTCTAAGTGAAAACTTAGATACTTAGATAGAAAATACGGTTTTCACCATCATTTAGACCATTACACGAGAAAGATATACTCGTATATGTATAACTTATTCAAACTGATTTTATTATATATAACATTTTCGTACGTGAGAAGCCACTTAGGTCCGCTTGATGATACTAAAACCGAAACCGAGCTTCGCGGAGCTACAAAAACACAAAATATAGGGTACTTGTAAGTTTTAAGTTAATTTTTTTTATGTATGTCGTAAATTATTGGTGCTCCGAAATAAATAAATCTTCAGGTCTCAAAACACCATTTTAAGTGAATCATAATATGATCATTTTATAATACTATTGACAGTATTTCATAATAACATATAACAAACTTATTTCAGAATTCAATAATATGACTCACAAGTAATTCATATTCCGCAATTCATTAAAAGGTCAACAAAATATGAGTTGGATAACTATCACTAACTGATATTTAGCAGAATCATATATTGACCCTAAATTCGATTTTCTTCAATTAATTTCGAACATAAATATGTTGTTATAACTAATAGTAGCATAATTTGGCTATGTGAAAACTTTCTTGAGCACGCCCTAGTAATTAATAGTGGCATATTATGACTCTGAAAACTTTCTTGAACACGCCCATGTAATGGAAGGCATATATAATTATTACAACATTCATCCAAATTAGTTAGTGTATGTGATTAATTCGCCAGTGAAATGTATTTTATCGAAAAATTTAACGATGCGCAAAATATGAAGAATCCCTTAATTTCGGAACTTTTAAACATAATTAATAATAATTATTGAAATAAAAATGCAACTACAAAAAGAAACAACAATGACAGCCGCCCCCAACGAAACCAGATAACGAGGGCTAACATTGTCCCACAACCTCATATATCTTCTAGCGAGTAGATTGAAGAGCAGAGAAAACGCTTGCGAAATCGTTTCGCGGCAAGTGAGGGAAAAGCCGATTTGGAATCGAAAATAAACTTTAAAGCAGCTTATATTCTAGTACCTGTTCACGTTTACAAAGTGGCGTAGTGTTTGCGAATGATGTTTCAAGATATACTATTAAGAGAAAAGCGGGTATGAGTGTTAACTTAGAAAAAAATTAAAATGAAGATGGAAAAATCATATATCGTGTATAAGATTTTTATACCGAAGCATTAATCCTATATATTTTTGTAAGACGATTTCAGGCCATGGGCAAAGCGTAGGTACCGTCAGTTTATAAACTTTAAACATAGAAAAATAGATGAGGAGGTACTCTGAAGTCTATGGTGAAAACTTAAAAATTAACCATAGGATTAATTTGGTATTCTTTAACTATAAAAATATAAACAGGTCAGTTGACCGTGTGAGAAAGTAAGTAAGTAGTAATCTTCCTATTAATAAATTTAAAAATGTATTTAACAGAAACCTTATGAATAGGGTTAATGGAATATAAAGGAATACAGGATGATTATAACTCCTGAAAATGACTTGTTCGCTCCCAAGCTCTTTCTAAAAGTTATATTGTAAAAACATAACAATATTTGTTATAATTTCTGTAACTAGATAGTAATACTACGTTCTCGTATCACAGTGGGATTTATCCGTGATTGTCGGCGATGTCCGCAATAACATCTAATGACAGCGTTACATATCAGAAGATGGATCGACTACGTATCCTTTATCGTTTACCGTCTTAATGTTCATAAACTAGCTTTATTCTTAACCTTTTCACCGTATTAAAAATGCGCATAAAGTTTAAACTTGTGTAGAAAAAAAAGCGTTTCACCAATACTGTCTGTACTGTGAATACATTTAATTAACGTCAATCTGTGCCGGCGTGTCAATGTCTGTCAATATCTTGCCCGCTATGTTGACTCTACAAATGTTTGTGAATCATTTCAATACCCATATTAATATTAAAACTGACTGAAGAGTATGTTTTTTAAAACAACTATTGCTAAATTCATATGTAATAGAAAATCGAAACCACCGTATATTTAATGAATTGTTCTCCAACTACATAAAACTTTACATCCAAAGATTTTTTTAAAAAAAATACTAGTAATGCTATTTATTAAGTAACATTATTAACATTCCTGTTAACCCTCCAACTAAGCATTACAGCTTGTATCTAGTACAGTAGTCGAATGGTGGGATCGAACTTACGACGTCATGTTTCGTAGTCCGCACCGTAACCCATTTGGCTATTGGCGCTTATCACTTTTAAGCGTGGTAGAGCCTAGCGGCGGCTTTTGCTGCTGCTCGAATAGGCCGGCTCGACCGGATTGGTAACACGGCCTCGCAGAATACCGGCGTGAAGTAGAGGCATCTTGTGCTTCCGCGTTTCGTGCGGTGAGTGAGGTAACCGGAGGCCCCACCCCCTATTCCCCTCCCATCTCCCAAATATCCTTAAAGACCGGCAACGCACCTGCAGAAGCTCTGATGTTGCAGATGAACATGGGCAACGGTAATCACTTACCATCAGGTGAACCGCATGCTCGTTTGCCGTCTCTTCCATAAAAAAAACTTATTAACATTTGTCGATGTTTTTCATTCATCACATTGATTAACTTCCTGTTAAGCAACAGTAATTTCATTACTATAACATAGGATAAGGCGGTGTCCAATTTTACACAACGAAAACGTGAGCCTTCGGACTGAATTGTTCCTCGAACATGTTGAACGTAAAAAAAAAGAGGGCAACACATTGAAATTTTGTTATTCATTCTCCTTAGATAATAATTTCGCAACTCTCTAACCTAACCTAACCCAACGTTTCACAAAGAGGTTCTTCTGACGGATAAGAAAAAGGCGATGCGTAGGTATCCGTTTCTTTAATTTGGTTTTCAATACTAGTAACGGCTAAAAAGTCAAAATAAAAGACAACTGTAAGCATGTTACAAGAATATAGTGAATTCACCAAATTAAAGTGCATCTGTAACTTGATAGTTAGTAGTACTAACTATCACGTAACACACTGACTTGCTGACACCCGAAGATTAGCATGTGCACTTCATCAATACATAATAACGTTTAGAAAGCCAGAACCTTTACATCTCTGATAATTTCAGAATTTACCACATTACTGTAAAAGTTTTGGTACAGCTCGAACACGCCGACTCGACTGGGGTAATGGATAGATAGATAGATAGAATACGCTTTATTGCACACCAAAAAGAGGAAAATAATGTAATAGTACAAAAACGTAATTAGATGAGAGGTGGAACAATGGGCGGTCTTATCGCTAAAAGCGATCTCTTCCAGACAACCTTTGGATGGACAGGATTTTTATAAATGAATTTGGAAGTGGCATAAAAGCAATTGATATAGAAATAAAACAGTACATAAAAAATAATATACACATATTATAGAAATACTTACATGTTTTATAAATACCTATTATATATGTACATAAATAGACTATTATATACATATACATAAATAGACTAAATCAATGAAAATATGCAAGAACTGTCTAAATAACCGAAGTTACAAAGATAGATAGTAGGCCTTGACTTGATTTTTAAAAACTGGTAAGGATTGGGCGCGTCTTACCGATAGCGGTAGGGCATTCCATAGACGGACAGCTTGTACAGAGAATGATCTGTCAAAAAATTTAGTGCTATGAACTGGTATTCTTAATTTCAAATTCTCCGATGACCTCAAAAACCGTGAATGAGAACCATGAAGGAATTCAAAACGTTGCTTAAGATATGAAGGGCAAGAAGGGTTATACAACACATTATATAGAAGAAAAGGAATATGAGCATTCCGGCGAAGGCGAATAGGTAGCCACTTGAGCTTAGTACGAAAATGTGAAACATGATCATACTTGCGTAGACCAAATATGAATCTTATACAAAAATTTTGGAGTCGCTCAAGCTTATCAAGTTGCTTCTCGCTTAGATCTAGATAGCTGACATCTGCATAATCAACAATTGGAAGGAGAAGAGACTGTGCAAGCGCAATCTTAGTGGCAGTAGGAAGAAAGTTTCGTAATCTTCTCAAAGATGCGGCAGAAGCAAAAAGATTCCGACTAACTTCTTGCAATTGAGGTCCCCATGAAAATGATTTATCTATGATAATACCCAAGTTATTAACTTTATCACTAATGGGGATTACACTTCCATCAAAAATAACTTGGGGAGCCATAGCCAAATTAGATTTACCTATTAATTTCGAGCTGCCAATTATTATAACTTGGCTCTTTAATGGATTGACCTTAAGACCATACTCCTTGCTCCACTCTGAAATACGTGCGAGGTCTGCGTTCAAGGTATCAATACCTATAGCTAAATCATTAGGAGAAGCCTGGGTGTAGATTTGAAGATCATCTGCATAAAGGTGGTAGGAAGAACTTAATTTAGTTGATATAGAATTAATAAAAACAGCGAAAAGCAAAGGAGATAGTACGCCACCCTGTGGAACACCAGCAATGGTATTACACCAAGAAGAGAAAGTCTCTTCAATGCGGACACGTTGCCGGCGCCCAGACAGGTAACTTCGAAACCAATCAATTACTGTCGGAGATATGTTAAGCGAGCCGAGTGTACCCAATAAGATGTCAAAATCAACAGTATTAAAAGCATTGCTAAAATCTAGCAATGATAACACAGTTAACTTACTACTCTCCATTCCCGATCTAATATCGTCCGTAATATTGACCAAGGCAGTGACAGTACTATGACCGGGACGGAAACCAGATTGAAAAGAATTTAGAAGCGAATTTTCGCGTAAGAAAGCGCTCAGCTGATCATACACAAGACGTTCTAGGACTTTAGAAAGGAATGGTAAAAGAGATATAGGACGATATTCAGAAAAGGATGCAGGATTAGATTTCTTAGGTAAGGGTATAATTTGTGCATCTTTCCATGTTGATGGAAACACACCAGAGGAGACAGAGAAATTCAGGATATGACAGAGAACGGGAATAAGAAATTCAATGATTGGAAGGATCATATTACGGCTGATACAGTCGTTGCCAACAGTATTAGAGGTAATGGATAAAACGCTCTACTTAACATCTCAAGCAGAGAATTGATTAACAACAAAAGGCGAATAATCCGGAGTAGGTAGAGAAGTAAGATAATTTAGAGTATTTATTTTTGAAGCCCTATTAGAGTGATATGAAGCACAGAAGTGATGATTCAAAGAATCAATATTTAAATCTCTAGAGAGTTTATCATTACGTGACCTTCCTACCCCTAGTGATTTCAGAAAGTTCCAGACTTTTGCTGGGTCTCCATTTTGTACCGTTGCATGAATGTGACGGCGTTGAGCATCCCTACACACCTTATTGCAGTGATTTCGAATAGCAGCGTATTTTTGCCAGTTTATGTCGGTAGGCTTACATTTATATTTAGATTTTGCTGCAGCTTTTCTATTTAAAATTGTTTTTATATCCTTAGTGAGCCAAGATGAAGGGAGTTGTTTCATTTTTACGGCACGAACTGGAGCATGCCTGTCATAAAGGTCGGTTCAATTAGATGTAAAGAATTGGACTTTCTCGTCGATTGATTCGGCTATTAAAAGAGGCAACCAATCAATGTTTGAAACATCTTTACGTAGATTGTTGATGTTTATGCCACCAAAATTGCGTTGCAGAAGAAATTTGGACGTATTTTGTACGAAACAAAAATAAGATCATGGTAAGAAAATGCATCAGCTGAGCATTGGCCATACTTAGTAACAAGTTCGGAGGAAGACACAAAAATAAGGTCCAGAAGTGAAGGAATAGCATTTGGAAAATGATGAGTAGCATTTAGAGGTAGAACGGTGAGGTTAACCGAATCTACAATTGATTTAAGGGAACTAGAACGAGAGTCCTGTTTAAGCAGGCATGTATTAAAATCGCCCATGATAATGGTGTGTGAGTAAGAAGGCGATAAATTTTCTAGAACATTTTCGAATGAGATATGAAAAAGTCAATACGAGAAGAAGGACAGTAATACACACCAAGCAGGACTTTACTATGATAAAGATCCACTTCTATAAAAAGGTGTTCACCTGCGTTGAGCGGAGGCGGCTGTGCTTTCATACTAACTACTGAAAAAGGAATGTACGCACGAAGGTATATCGCAACACCACCACCACCACCCACCGCACGATCATTCCTAATAAGCTGGTAAACAGGTAAAGAATAACTAGTAGAAGGTAGGCATGGCTTAAGCCAAGATTCGGAAACGAGAATAGCATGAATATTGTTAGAGTCAAAGGTGGCAAGCATATCAGAAAAATGAGCCGGAATACTTTGGGCATTTATATGAACGACGTTAAGGTTTTTTGGAACATCAGAAAACTTTGAAATAAGAACTTCAGAAAGCGGTTGGAAGCTTGTAAAACTGCCGTCTCCACTATCTGCAGAGTAAAAGCTGTCAAGGTCACTACCATCATCAGTATTAGACATTTAAATAGATACTGTAAAACTATAAAAATAAAAAAAAATAAAAATAATAGTAATAAAATTTACACGTAAATACGCAATCATGTCCACCCGCCAGTTGAGTGTTACACAAATTAAGTAATTATCATAACACACTTTAAATAACTATAAAGCCAAAATAAAAAAAATAGAAAATTAAACACCTATACAACAACTTAGTAACAAAAACAAATTGAGAATTTTTTATAAAATATGATAACAGACTTGCGTGCAACGAATCGCAGACAATGATATTAATTAAAAAAAAAAAGAATCTGAAACATGAGTATTGTATTTGAATATATAATGCTACGACCTCACATAATACCGGCGGGAAGTATAAGCATATTGTATTTCTGCATATCGTTAGTGATGAGATAGCCGGAGGCTCATTTGCGAATAATAATCCTAACACGATCGTCCTTTGTCACCTAGACTAGCGGATGCGGTTGTCGAATACCGGAAAGGGGTGATTGTTAGTCCGATAAGGTTTTCCTTGAACCCTCTCGGCACGTTACAAGCTGCCAAAACTACTGTCCATAATTGATAAGAATAAGATTTATTTTATAAAATGAAATGACAGGTTTTAATCCCATGATATATCGTAACGTTAAAGCTTTAAAGAAAATTATTCATAATGATGACAGCGTCGACGGAGATCTACCTTGTCCGAAGAGGTGAAACGTCAGAAAACACAATGTGGTGAACCTCGTGATACCACGGAAGATCTAATGCAGAGTTATCGCTACTGTTTTTTGTCTCTGAATTTGACCCTAACAATTAATACAGCCCAAAAAGGTGTTAAGTTGAACGGTGGCTAAAGATGATCTAATGTGATCTTCAAAAATAAAAACGTGTTATATTTTAATAAAAAACCAAGCCGGCTTTGCACAGACGAATATGTAATATATTATACTAAATGTGATTGTGTTAAATATACGCATTTTCACATTAAGTTTTCTAAATCATTTTGAAATTTTTTTATTAACGTAGATGTTTAAAGTTATAAGCGACACCGAGAAACGTAGATTGCAACTTTAATTTAAAGATACCTAACGAGATTATTATTTAAAGACAAAAATAAAAAAAAATCAACGGAGTTTCTTTGATGATTATAAATATTTTTTTATACATATTAAGTACATGGTGTAAGGTAAACGAGTACAAAACTTATAGTGATCGTGCTACTGACCTGTATGTAAGACAGCGGATTAGCCGGTGGAACATTGGGATCCACTAGTTCAATGTTGACCAGCCAAGGCAGCAGATACTGGAGAAGCAGCTGACGGACTTCTGTTCTAGCCGTTTGGAAACGTGCCGTTATTTCTGTTGGAGATAGATTTACAATAAGCCTGAGTATAATAACGAAATCTGTATCGTTGAGGTTTTTAATGCGTAATAGAGGCCGATTATTTTGTATGCTGTAAGAATTAGCATAGAGTGACTCACGTAATGGTTAGTGGTCACCGACGTCCACAACACCAGAGGAATTGCAATGACTAGATGACTTACTAAGTTATAATATACAAGGAGATATGAAAACATAACCATAACGATGAACTAACAATGTCACTAAGGAACATTTAGTTTTATGTTTACTGATGAAATGTGAATGAAAATTATCTCACATTTACTTCTTCAAATTTGGAGTAACGTTTTATTGAGTTTATTGTATTCATCATTTACACATTCAAGTGATTACCTGCTATGCTTAAAAAGGCTGTGCCACTTAAATACTATGGTTTTCCCAGGGGAAGAGTCCCCGTAAGCCGATGACATCTCTTCCAGTCCTCCTCATCGATCTTCTAAGTTTGGCACAATAAATACTATGTTTGATCAAGTGTCGTAATTAATTTGTTACAAATTGCTAACAATATCTCAAAATGCATATCTCAATCGTTTGATTTCAATCATAGTTTCTAGACTTAAATTTTTTTCTTGTGTAATTCTAAAATTCTATAAAAAGATATTTAACTCTAGTGCAACTTGAGTAACCTATCTTTTAAATTGAAAGCGGTTTATTCTGTACAATTATCTACGAAAATTATGTTTTATGATGAATCAAAATATATAAATCAACAAATAAAACTTTTGTTCAAATGATATTTAAAAATACATTGCACGAAGTACGGCATAAGACAGATCTATTTTAGATAATGTAATGTAATACAGATGAATTCTAAAGCCCTTTGAAGTGCATTTTGTCTGTTTACTTGTATAAACTCTCGTTGACCTTTAGCGCAAAGAAAAAAGTATTTTCATGGTATTAGACTACTCGAATGTACATTTTCTGAGTCCTATTCAAGAATAATCCGATTGAAGATGCAAGCTTCTACAGACTCAAGCATGATGCTTTTATCATAAATGGCACTAATATGTTACAGTATTTCTTAAGAAAAGTAAGCCCTATTAACGAGTAGTTTTAAACCAAAATTATTTATGTAGCAAAATTGTGATTAGTGATAACAAAATATTTAATCAATATGTAACTGCCTATCACGTAATCGTAGGTACTACTGACCCTACAAATCTGTCAGATTCCTAAGACATACCGCTAAGACCTTATATATTTTTTTGTTTTACAAATGGATATTAGTAAACCTTTTTATACCATAAATTGTCAAGTCAATTCGCTCTGTATCTATCACAATGTTTACTCAACTTTATGCCTAATTTTAATATAAAGCTCAGTGTTAGTGTACGCGGCAGAGAATCGACACAATTATGTAATTAAAAATGTATAATGATTTGAGGCGTAATATTGCAATTGTTTTGTTATTTCTCAAAATTAACTATTTATAGAATTCATGCACAGGTTATTTTAATTCAATAACTCCCTACATTATACTGCATTACATTTTTCCCTAAAGTAAGAACGTAAGTTAAAGTTCAATCAAAAGCTGAGATCCGATAACAAATAATTCCGTAGTAATTCACGAGAACATCTGCAAGTTGGAATATAGACGTTAAAATAAATGTCATTTAACCGCATTTACTACATCTGCGCTATCTTGTTCCGGAAATCCTCTTTACAATTTAAAGGTTATTATTATGATATATATAGATAGTGGTGAATAATAAGAAAATATTAAACTTACCTGAAAACATCGGCATGGTAAGCTCTGGGTGCAGCTGCGACAGCTGCCGTGAGAGATAGAGTTGCGAGCGACAATAGGTGGTGCACAGAAGAACGTCTAAAGTTCCCCTTCCTTTCTCCGAACCTGCCAAATATTATACATTGTATAATATCCATGCACAACGATAGAACTAGGAACACTCGAGTATTGGGTATGCGGCCATGTACGCATACCCAATACTCGAGTAGAGGCAGAAGGCGATGCTCCTCGATACCGATCGCTGGTTTCTTTCCTTTTTTCTCTTATTTTTGGCTATCAGATCTTCTTTGCCTTTAAATTTAATTTAATGGAATTTAATTTATTTATTTTAAATATATATTTTAATTCTAATTAAATTATGTTAAATATATATTTTATAGTTCCTTTTTATTTTTATCCATTTGTATTATACGTATTTATTAATATTATTTAATGAAATATATACTAATACCGACATAGCCGTAAAGATCTGCTGATTGCTGAAGTGGCAATGGGCCGGCCACATAGCTCGCAGAACTGACAACCGTTTGGGGAAAAAAGGTTCTCGAGTGGCAGCCACGTACAGGCAAACGCAGTGTAGGACGACCCCCCACATGATGGAGTGACGACCTGCGCAGTGTTGCGGGAAGTCGATGGATGCAGGTGACTCAGGACCGAGCTTCGTGGCAATCTTTGGGGGAGGCCTATGTTCAGCAGTGGACTTCTGATAGGCTGAAATGATGATGATGATGATGATACTAATATGTTTAAAATAGACAAACAAACCATAATTACATGATGTACATGGTACAGTACAATAAGGCACGTGAAAATGATCTTTATTAGATAAACACTTCAAAATATATTGGAAGTTTGCTATTGTGGAAATTTAATTCCACAATTGCAAAATAAATTTAAAAAAAGAAGAATTAATCACAAGTGTTCATTGATTACGTAAGGCTACATAAATATTTTTTATTTCTTTCAAAATGAGTCAGGTAAACAGTTTAAATCCTAAGAAAAAGTCATCAAAGAACGACGACGATGTTGCTACAAAAAAAAATGGAATTATGATTCTTTACCTAAATCTTTAAATTTTAACGACGGTTTTGATTATTTTGTATTTTTTAATAACACAATGATTACATAAAGTAATAAAAGTCAAGTAGTAGCCAGTAAGTGCCCAGTGCTGGGTAAAGGCCTCCTTCTCAAATACGAGAAACTGAGAGGGTTTTGGAGCCGGGAAAGGCCCGCCAAGCTGCTCCAGTGCGGGTTGACGGGCTTCACATGTCCTCGAAATAATATTTTTTATTATTTCTCAGACATGCAAGTTACAGACATAATCATCCTCACGATGTTTGCCTCCACCGCGAAATACGTGGTAAATACATTATTTAAAATTGCTATTAACAATTTTAGTGTTGCCGGGTACTGGGGATTGAACCCAGTTCACTTACGCTCTTGAAAACTAAAGTGAGCGCCCTGACCACTAGGCTACGACGGCTCATGTAATGATAAAAAAGAGAATTTCAGATATAAATATTTTATTCAGTAACTATTCGTAATTAAAAAAAGAAAATTACAGTGTTAGTTCTCAAGCATTTTTTTTTACTTTCCCCGTCTATTTTGGTACGTCAGTACCTGGACCGTATCGATCAAGATAATAAAAACCTGAAATTATCAAAATGAACCGGCAAAACATGCTAGATCCATGTTTGAATACTCATGAAGCGACTTTTTATAAATATCGAAAAAAATATGGGAAAAGCTATTTAGAATATTAATAATAGAATAGAATAAAATAATAGAATATTCTTGGAAAAACTTGATCAGTAAGAGTTCATTTTATTTTATATTATCTTTAATGTATTTTACTTATCTATTATTATATCGAACATTCTACGATTTTATAGAATCTCTAAAATTGATGTATACTAATATCGTTTAAAAGTTTGAAATTGTAAGAAGAATGATATTCTTACAAACTGTACCTACATTTTATAAATAATATTAGTCTAGCTATAATTAAAATAATGAGACAAAACTGTCAAAACAAACGTGTGCAGATGAGAAAGGCAGTTTAAAATAATGGCTTGAAGTTCAAAGTCATTAATCTGCGTATTTACAGTACCATTAAGAAGCTTTTCCTTAACTATTGTGCACCGCAATCAATGCACATTGCTGGAACAGACGCTACCGTCTTTTAATTAAAACAATGTTAATTTTGAGCCACAACAAAGACACAATAAAGAAAATGGATGACATAGAACTTGAACTACTCGAAAGGTTACAAAGAAAAACGTCAGTGGTAGACAGAATTTAAAGATACGAAATTTCAAAAATGTTTAAAGCAGTAGAATCTAAGACTTCAAATCTCGCATTTACCTACCCTTTACCATTTACGCCTTTTCAGCAAATGCATTGAATTCTAATTCTAAATATACAAACATTTCATACGAAGTATGAAATGTTTGTATATTGAGATTAGCCCTTTAATCTAAGTGGTTATTTACTAAGGTTCAATTGAAAGGCGAAAGCTTCCGTACAACAAAAAACTAATCTACAAGGCTAACTATTCATAAATTGACGAAAGTATTAGAAACTCTTTACCTGAAGACGGTTTCAGAAACGCAACTTACTTTTGAATGTAAAATATTTCAAGGCATAGCCTCTAAACAATAAAAAATAAATTTATATGTAGATCATGATGTTAAGCATTTATCTCTTTCTTACATAAATAAGGAGCGGTAAGAAAACACGAATATGAACTACAGCGTAACAACAGCTTTCAGTAAACTGCGTACCATTTCATGAAAATAGGCGGCGACAATACACCTCTACAAATCAATGCTATACGAAATAAATCTTTTTTTTAATTATCTTGTAACAAGAATTACACTCTGTACCCTTTACTTATGGATGAAATTTGAATAAGGGCGGGCGGATCCCCGGGTGAGCTATGCATCAGTGCAGCGTGCAGGTGAGGAGACTTGCGCGCTGCCGTCTCTCCCACCGCCCTTATAAAGCAACCCTCGGCGTCGCGGCGGCAGTTCTCGGCGGGAAAACCAACGAGCGGGTGGGCATCAAAATGACCGCCCCCCCGCTCGAAAATAGTACTAACTTCGGTGCCGGGAAAACTTTGACGGGGTTAAATAATACATTAATAACGGAACCAAACGGATTTGATTCAGTCGTAGTAAAAATAGCAAGCGTTCTTTATATTTACTACACGCCCCTCCTAGTCTTGCTTGGTGTCATCGGCAATCTGGTCTCCGTATTTGTGTTTTACAGAAGCAAACCCCGTCTTCTATCTACCAGCCAGTATTTATCGGCTTTAGCGATCTCCGATACAATATTCCTATTACAACTACTACCACCATGGCTGAATATAGTGCATATTACCGGTTTATTCCATCAAGAAGGTTTCTGCCAGGCGTTCGTATATACTTCCTACGTAACCTGCTGTTTCAGTGCGTGGATTGTGGTCGCTTTTACAATAGAAAGATTTATAGCAGTTGTCTATCCGCTCCAACGTAATTCCGTCTGCACCGTAAGACGCTCGCGCTACATAATTGGCTTTATTGCCATCGCTTCGATCCTGCTAAACGTCCCGGTAGTACGATTTGCCTCTCCGACGATTAATGACTGCAATATTGACTATGATTATCTTGTGTTTGCCGCACGCTTCAACTTGGTTGACACAGCGGCATCTTTCACCGTCCCCCTTGCAGTTATTATCGTTCTGAATACCTGGATCATGATCGGGGTCTGTCGTCTGGAGAAGGAGCGCCAACAGCTCATGAAGGCGGAACGTGTGACAGTGATAAGTAACCACATCCGCGCGATACGACATGTCGGCTGCCCTCGCTCCCAGCAACGGGTCACTAGAATGCTACTCATCGTTTCATCGGTCTTCGTTTGTCTCAACTTACCTGCCTACACAATGCGCGTCATTGCCTACGCTTGCGATATGGTGAGTAATATTTATTAAAGCGAATAATTTCTGTGTTTCAGCGAGTAATTTCTGATGGTTGCCATATTTATTGCGAAAATATTCATTGTTCATATGCTGGCGTATGATAGTTTAGAGATTTACAATACCTCTTTATTTGAAACTAAATTATGATGCCACGCAGTATAGAAGAATCTGCAACCCCATCTTAACCCATAGATCTTGTAAAAGGCGACTAAGCGCAGCCAGATGTGTGGCACTGCGGTCGTAGAGTCCCTAGCTAGTCGATTATAGTAAAACGGCTCTTTCTCCTCCTCCTTGTTCCTAGAAATAGTTTATTAACAGGCAGATGGAAAAGGTAGTTTTAAGTATAATAAAGAATATGTTTTATTTATGAAATTATTAAGAACTTGTCAGTATATCGATTTGTCTGTTTGCGACAATTTGCAGTTTTATAAATGTATATAATATTAGGAGCGTTTACGGACTCATGGCTTTTTAAACAAACTTTTTGGACCCGCTATAAAGTTTTCTTAAAATCGATTTATTCATTTAACTGATTTAGGAGTTGAAAGTTTGTACGTAAAGCCGTGAGGCGTAAACGTTCGTTAGAGTAAATTCTAAATGATGCAATGTTAACATGAGATCACCGGATAATGATGAGTATTATTTTCGGCTGACTTCGTTGACTATTTTTATTAAGTTACAAAACGGCAACCCACAAATATTCAGACAAATTAAAGTCGAATAAATATGTATAAAAGACAGAAACCACATCTATACCACTAAGAGGATTATTTCACTACATTGATTATTATTTTCAAACTTTCATAGGCGTATACTATGCTATTGATAGACCAATTATGAATAAGACGTCTGCCTGTCTGAATACGCATCAAGCAAAAATCCTGGCGACGGAAATGGTTGATATGCATAACGTCCCTCATTTCAGGACTCGTTTAGAAGGATTATTCAATAAATCTTTGGAGGCCAGCCGATACAATAAATAACAACCATTACGTTATTTTCTAAAATAGTCTAAATACGCATAACTTCGAAACGTGAGGACGGATTTTGAAAAGAACACTGTTACAGTGTTATTAGTTGTCAGGCCACTATAGTTAGTATATTTTGTTTCTTACGTTATCTGAAATGTTCATTCCATTGTATTATGTGGCTGACTTAAATATCCTCCACCTGATGGTAAGTGGCTCCTACAGCCTGTGAATATTTTTTGTCAACTGCATACAAAAAATACTACAGACGTGTTGCTCCCATAGGACTCGGATGAAATACTTCTTAGTCTTCAGTGTCAGTTAAGTAATTTATTTAAAACCGTAAATTTACAAAACTACAGCAGATGTTTCGTGAAAAAGTTACTCCCGGTTTCAACTACAATTCGGGAGGTGATGCTCGGAATTAAAACACGTTTAACGTTTTATAAAGCTAACAGTACTCACCACTTTGTCCGCGTTTACTTCTAAATTCTTTAACACTTGTTTTCCGAACTATTTAAAATGGAATTAAAGAGTCGTCCTTCATCTCAATCATCCCTTTTCTTATGGGTTTTTTAAAAGTAGATTAACAAGCGGGATTCATCACATGTCATTTCGAACAGATTTGACCTAAAATAACTATGCCAGTATCAAAAACCAATTCTAATGTGCAAATTTATTATTACTTTAAAAATCTCTGTTACGACAGTGTCGAATATGTTGGCATTTTAAATTTAGTTCTAAGCCCTATTACTGAGCCTACGACGTATGTCCGTCGGTCCACCCGTCGTCGGTCGAGTAAAGCGAACGGAAATGAACGGAGTTGAGTTAGTTATTACAAATCTTGTAGGTAAACTTTGTCCTTTAAATTACACTTCTTTGGTATACACTAGAACTGTAATTGATATATATATACAATGCAAACAAAGCAATATTTAACGTAATGATTTTTTGTATTTACGCGAACACTACACATTTGAAATGAAAATATTATTTACGGGTTATATCGCGTTTAATTTTGTTTTTATATTCCCGACGGTTTGATTGTTTTACAGCCGCCGTGGTTACGGGGGAGAGGGGCTACGGTGTTCAACGTCCAGATTTTATAGTTAAATCGGGCTACCTTCAGCTTTTATTTATTAACTTTTGGTCCGATCTACGCAGAGTGTGCTTAGTATCTTGAGGTCGTGCAGTGGTATGTTTGGTTTTAGATTTAATTTTGTTTATTACCAATTTTTTTTTGTCAAAGGCGGAAAACGGGGAAGCGGTGATAATAAGTGATTACCGTCGCCCACGTAGATCTACAACAACAGAGGTGCTGCAGGTGCGTTGCCGGCCTTTAAGGATATTTGGGAGATGGACGGAAGGATGAGGAGGGGGATGGGGAGGGGTAGTGGGCCTCCGGTTACCTCACTCACCGAACGAAACGTTGAAGCAATAAAAGCTGTATGTAGCCCGAGTTAACTACTGGCATCTGAACGTCTAACACTTCAGTCCCCCCCGTGACCACTGCTGCTGTAAAGCTATCAAAACGTCGGGAATGTAAAAACATAATTAAATGCCATAGAATCCGTAAATAATAGTTTGTTTCAAATATTTAACATTGTGTCCCTTGATTCTTGATTTATATCTTTTAACTTTAATATTTTTAAATAAATGAAAAATGTATATAAACATTCTAACTACTACTACGCCTATTTATCGTCTGCAACACAACACGCCTAGCACCCTAGCTATCCTAGCTTAGCTTTTTAGTATATAACCTATTTCCGACCTTAGTATTACAACCGTACCGGCGTCATGATTATTAATTACCCACACAGAAGCACAAAACGTGTGCGGAGAGGCCGATGCAACGGTAGTAGTAGGGGATTAAATCAGTTTGCTTGTACGAAGTGTCTGGCCACTTAGGGTTATTAACAGAATATCAGAGGTATAAACAAATGTTTCGTTTAATTAATAATATTGATATCGCGACTTGGTTTTCTTTCTAGTATCATTATTTTTAGATTGTTGGTTTAAAGAATGTTCTGTATCTATTAATTAACATACCAGACCATAATTATTATTACCATACATAATTCAAAACATTACAAAGATCAAAATGATAGAATGATATATGAGTACATTACCAGATATCAATGTCCATTACATTATTTATTATCGTACACGTTCTCGGTTTTTTTATATGTTCTGTATGATATAATACATAATATATCGAACGCGATTGTTCTATGACGACATCCAGTCCCAAACTAGGTTTCCCTATGTCTTAGTAACTGGATGGCGAAAAGATAACTATACCTATATGGAAAATAATTAGGATACGAACCCGCAACCCCTGGCTACAAAGGCAACTTCGCGCTACAAACACAAACTAGGCTATCTAGATAATCGTCAATCGGACATCGTGGAGAGAACACAATTTCGGCCTGATGCATTAAAAATGCATGCATTGTATGACAACCCGCGTTTCGTTTACCACCAAACATTAAGAAAACTGTTATAAAGATCATAAAAGATATGATCAATGACTAGCTAAACTATTGATATCAATTAAATCCAATAATATATCATCTTTTTGTATTTTTATCCAAAACAAAACGTTTAAAAGTATAATATTACAATTTTTTTTTATAGTAACGGTTTGGGAACGCTCTTATTATCTTTGTTATTTTGTGTTTCATTTATCATTTATATTACATTCGTCTTTATATTATAAAAACCATTTTCATAAAGTCTTTGTTTAAAAAAACGTTATACACCTATTGATAGGAAAACATCCGCACTTACTGGGATTTTTATTTAGAAATTTATATATTCTCATTTTATGTCGGGTACGTGATTGCGTTGTCCACAGGTAGGTGTCCGGACATTACTGAAATGTTTATGTTAGTATATAGTAAGGTATATATGTACTACTCGCCCAGATAAACCCCTTAATGGCGTCACCTCTATTCATTTCTCGCTCGGTCACTATCGCTGTCTACACTCACACATGCACGCCTCGTAGCGCGTTTGAGGGAGTGCATTATTATGTTATGTTAGCTATAGTCTCGTGTGATCGTGTCATCTCTTTGTGACAGGTCCATAACAAAAATGAAACAAGAAAAAATATTGGTACATTGTTATATACCTAACAGATGTAAAGGACTGCAAGTTTACTGCATTACTGCATCCCAGGAGCATCGTTTAGTAAGATAAAGCATAAAATTCTTACAAGTTACCTACTTGTACTAAACTACTGTATTTTACGGGACTTGTGCCTCACTGTCCTAAAATATATATCAGTATTATTAAAAAAAAAGAAGGAACAATGTTAACAGTAAGTTTTCTTGTTAACAATAACTGAATAATGTCAGAGCTATCACGGACAATGCAGTTGCAATGCGTTTCTGCAACAAGATAACAAACAACAGATCCTACCGACAAGTTTAAAATGTATTAAAACGAACATTGTCTTAAAATTATGTCCTTATCTACTATAGACTCATATTGTCGTGGCAAAAAACGGAAATATTGAAAATTTTAAAGTTGATATCGTAAATATCAGAAATGTTACAAAAGTGTTTATAACATAAAGCAAATGCACAAAATTAACTAAAAATTAATATTAAAATAATTGTCATAACAGTTCACGAGATTATTTGAAAATAATGTATAACACTTATAATAGGATATAGTTAAGTGAAAGGTAAAGGTTTTTCATATAATATAAAGGTCCTTAGTTAAAAGTTAATGTAAAATACTGTTTAGTCCTAAGTGAATATAGCTTCTATGATGAGTTATCTTATAGGGTTTCGTCGAATTCTGCCTTTGTCAGTGTTCAAAGGCCGTCTTGTCGCAAGAGCACGAGATCGCCCCGATCTTTTATGGTCTTACAAATGAATTATTGGTGTACCTCTCGATAGTGAGATACATACACAAACATACGGCTGATCCCCAAAAACTAGTGAAGAGAGTGAGAAAATTAGCTTTTGTAGTGTCTTAAAAATGACTGACGGCTCCATTTATTCACTTTGTGCAAAGCAATACACTGCAATTCTGTTTTCTTTAACGCCCCACCTCGTAACGTAATTGAACAAAAATGTGTTGTGGCGGCAAGTCGATCGTAATTTCTTACACATAATAAACACACTCTAAATTTAAAAAATAGTTTAAAAAATTTAAATATATATATTTTTTAATTACAACATTATTAATGGCCAGACTTGTCATAAAGATGATGTCCTCCTGGCCGATTTATACTACAGAGTCTACTTAAAATACCGGCTGTAGTCAACTGCGCAGGAGATATTACAGTGCCATAAATATAAGAACAAACACGGAGGCACCTTTACTCGGAGGAAGTGCCAGAGACACGAGACGAACGCTACACAAACAGACACGAAAACCATTATACAAACACAAATATTCGAACACGGGGCCAATGGCTCGGCAGTCGGGTACGCTAACCACTAGGAAACACGGTCGTCGCAGCCAGACTAGTTATAGCATCCACGTAACAGGAAGTTGATCAGAACATCAATCTCAGGTGTAAATGGATTTATTAAATACTATGTAAGTATACTGAACTTTCTTAACCCCTTACATACTTCATAGAAATCGTATGGCCAGCAGCACATAGGATCGTACGAAAACATACGTCACACTTCGTGCGAATTAAGAGCCCATATTGCCTACGTTTTCAATCAAATAGGCATGAATGGTAGTGGTTGGTAATGTCGCGTTCGTTATATTTCTTAGGAGCTCGATGATTAATTTGCACCTTCTAGATAATTTTATTCTGAGGTAGACTACGGCGGCATCGTAGTTGCACGACAGAAATATATTTAAAAATAAATTATATTTTAAGAATAAAAGAAAATTCGGTGACTTGCGTCTTGTTATAGCGGACTTAATACTGAACACAGACTTTTTCAAACGTAAAATTTATGAAACCACCGCTTGACTCTACTTCGTACAAAGTACTCAAATTCGTACGAAAACGAGTTCAAAGTGCGGCTGGTCTTAAAGTCACATATCACGAATACTTTAAAATGTTCGCTTCAATAAAATAATTTGTATTCGTAAATATTGTGACATTCTTTGGGGAATACTTTACTCCACAAATTTTGAGTAGTAAAATTACATATATTATTTTACTGTTTTCACAGTAAACAATAAGACAATAAATAATGTGAAAAGCTCGAAAATTTGAAAAGAGAAAAAAAAAATGAAAGGCAAGAAATCATACACAGGGTCCCAAAACGACGAATATGTAATATATTGGCGGTGAGTTTTGAGACGCCTGCATATGGTTACCACATAATTCGTGTAACATTTCCGGCAAATTCTAAATTTTCCATTCTAATATAAAAATTCAATTAGATTACCGAAGTAATCATAATTACTTTTTAATTTATTGAAGCATGCCTAGTTAAATTTATTCACCTTAATATTGCAATCTGTAAATATTTTTTTAATACCTTTTATCCAGTATGGGTATTCTCTAATGCATTATTTAAGACTACTACGGTTTTTATTACAATTTCAAAAATATTTATTCCATCTATGCGATTTTGTTGTATATTACAACACAAACATGTCATAAAATTCGGTTTCTTCCTAAAGTTCTGAAGACGTTCCGCTAATAAAATGTAAGCCTATAAATATACATTCAACAAGTACAATGTGGGGTTGAATGTCTACGAGGCGAGGCACCTGTTGCAGAGTCTACCGTACTTCGTCGCCGCATCAGAATACCACTCCTTCTTTAACAAAATGTAAAACTACTTGCTAGTCATGAGTTTACGAATACTATTTTATGTTCTCCCTGCACTTTATTTACTCCACGACTTAGTGTATAGTGAATAAAAACGACGTATTCGCTACAAGTAAACTTGTCAGTAAAAGGTCGCAATGTATCATGTACGGATTTCGTGAGATTAATCTATACTAATTTTATAATGTGAGAATAAGTTTGTATATACCCATACCCATGTACATATTATATTCATAGTATATATAAAGCAAAAAAAGAGACTAATTAGCATTTACATATGATTGTTATTAATTAGTACAATTACATTGAAGAACACAACACAAGATTAAAATGGAAATAAAAAATGTATCGTATAACATTGCAAAAAATTACATAATTGGAAACTCACAATGTTGGGACCACTTGTTTGAAAGTGAAACCATTTTAATGAAAGGTACAGCTATCGAGACTATCCAGACTTGAGCTACGCTGAGATCCGGCATTGTCACTTAAATTGAACAAATTATTGTTTATTATATAAAACTAAACTGGAATTTAGAAAACACACCAAACTTACAATACGTATAAATTAATACCAATTGAAAAAAAAAACAATTTAAAGTAAGTAAAATTATTCTTTTTTCAGATTTAATGTGCTGATATAGATGACCAGTACGTAATGAGAACATATTATTAAACATTAACCTTTTTTTTTTGCGTTCCTCTATGTCAATGAGTGCATTCTCCGTGTGGTATTCTCCGGAATTTAAAAAGTCTTTCACTGTTTAAAAACGGTTAAAAAGTATGTGTTAGGGGCTCTGAAAAAAATTATCATTTACCACACTTATAAGAAAATAAGTCATAAGATAATATTATAAATCTATCCGTGCAGCGAACCGCGCCGGCTTTGCTGTGAAAGAAGGAATGGAAGTACGATGATTTACATCGTGTCTGAGTACTAACAGAAACTAAAGCCTATTGTATAAGATATTTAAAAAAATAAGTTGATTAGCGCATTTAAGTAGACGTTGAAGCTAAGACCGAGAAAGAAAATTGTCTGTAAGAACATTTCATCGTAACAGAGTCTTGAGTTCCACCGGCTGCAATAATATCACGTAGTCGCAAAACAATGCTTGAGCTCTTTAGAAATTAGACGCGGCGCAATTTTAAACAACAAGATTTATTAATGATATAAAAGATTTATGTTCGAAATTTTCGTGTCTTAGAGGGAGATAATAGTAACTATAGTTTACAAATTATTCTACCTGCAGTTGTAACCAGAATTACATTACAATCAAATGGAGATGAAGTTCAAATTCAATACAAATAATAATAGTATTTATAATTTTTGGTAATCGACAGTAAAAAAAAAAATAAAGTAGCAGCCTATAAGTGCCCACTGCTGGGCAATGGCCTCCTTCTCAAATACGAGTATCGGAGAGGGTTTAGGAGCCGGGAAGGGCCCGCCACGCTCCTCCAGTGCGGGTTGGCGGGCTTCACATATCCTCGAAATAATATATTTATTATTTCTCATACTTGCAGGTTTCCTCACGATGTTTTCCTTCACCGCTGAGCACGTGGTAAATACAGCACTTAAAATTGCTATTAACAATTTTAGTGGTGCCGGCACCGGGGATCAAACCCAGGTCACTCGCGCACTGTGAAACTAAAGTGAGCGTCCTGACCAATAGGCTACCACGGCTCTTATTATTCGACAGTAGCGACGGGTTAAACTCGGTTTAAAACTTAGAACACAGCTTTTATTAACGCTGCCGAATAAAATGATTGGATTACGAGGCTCTATCTTAGATGCTGCTGCCGTCACAGATTTGCGTAATTTTAGTTTGGCATTTCTTGAGATGCTCAGCTCTAAGAAACAATGTTTTCTTTTTCCTGAACCATTCAACAGGCTGGTTCACTGCTGAGCATGAGCCTCTCGAAGAAAGTCATAGCAAAGGTCAGGAAGCATTTCTTCAGGGGTTTTGGTTTGTTAGCTAGCAGGGTGCAGGTGAGGAGTATAATCACCTTACACAGAAATAACGAGACACGCATTTCCCTTTGTCAACTCGTTCGTTACGGGAAGAGACGGCTCAGTAGAAGTTTACAACGCCATTGCATGGTAATTAAGAAGTAATAATATCGTAAAAAATATCCAACATCAACATCATCATCATTTCAGCACGTCCACTACTGAACATAGGCCATCACCAAAGATTGTAGATGTAGATTGTAGTAAACAAAGCACCGTCCTGAGCCACCTGCATCCATCGATTTCTTTTAAGTAACACAGCTTTTGCCTATACGAGATTGCCACTCAAAAAAGTTTCTTCACCAATGTTAGTTAGTTCTGCAAGCTATGTTGCCGGCCTATTGCCTCTTTAGCTTGCGTACTCTTACGGCTATGTCGATTATTCTTGTCCTGCTGCGGATATAGTCCTACCCCAAAGATTACGGTCCTGCGTCAGATGCATCCATCAACTTCCCGCAACACAGTTCTGCGAGCAATATGGTCGGCTCACAGCCACTTCTACTTGATGATCCTTACGGCAATGTCGGCTATCCTAGTAGTACATTTATTACTAAAGTAAGGCCATTGTGACCTTCTAGATATCGCTTTCCTTTAGTGTTAAGTAATATCTTGATGGATTGAGAAATATTGTCAATAAAGAATTTATATCTCGGCTATTGCATATTTAAGGCAATAAATCGTGTGATGAAACGTCTTTATCTATTGTAAAATCTGACATTAGCAAATAAAAATATTTTAATATAAAAATGGTAACCAGAACGTTCATTTACATTTTTTATTAATTTTAATATTATTAATTAATTATCTAATTCAATTAATCTTTACAGTTTTTTCTCTGAAACCATTCTTTATATATTCTGCTGTATATCATGTGTTCATACGTGCTCAACATTGGTTGTTTTTCAAATTTATTTCTTATTGTCAACAGAGGCAGGGCGAAATCAGCGTTCGTTGGGCGGCCATACAGCAAATTACGGTTATGTTCTTTAACACCAACTTCGGCATCAATTTTATCCTATACTGCTTGAGCGGTCAGAACTTCCGACATGCATTGAGACACACTATACCCAGGATACCTGAACGTGTTCGTCGACCGATCACATTCCGCCGGTCCCCTAGTAAGTCCATATATACAATTCAACGTTTTATATTATGATGTTTACTGAAAGGAATTAATAGTGAATTAGCTTTTGGGATGTTATTTATGCCAATGTAATGACAATGGAGTTTATATTGTTCACAAGTCACGAACTAGTTGTGTAGTAGCTCTTAATATTTTTAAACCTAGGAAAATTTTGAAACGGCATATCATAGTTAGCATAACCATTGTCTGGCATCACTAGTTCCTTTTATTTTTTTTACAATAGGTGGAAAAAAAATTTTTTCGTTTTATTTACATTCAGAACACCTAATATTTAAGATAAAATTTTGCTACAATTATAAAGCTTGCATTATCTATATTTACTAGAATAAAAGAGGACTATTTCTGTATGCATGCGAAGATTGATTAAAGTGGGAGAAGCGAAAGACATATGTCAGGACCGTAGCAAGTGGAAGAAGATTATCTCTGCCTACCCCTTTGGAAACAAGGCGTGAATATATACATATACATATTTCTGTAAATTGAATATTTTTATTTAATAATAATCGGTGGATATACTATATACACCAATTATTAACATAAGCGATAAAGGTGACAATACAATTATTTTCGGAAAAGGTGACTGTCGGGCTGACTGAACTTTCATACTATACAATGGGCATATGGGTTGGTGATAGCTGTGGCGATACCTTCGCACCAGAGATGCTGCTCCCTGTCACTAATCCGTGGGATTTGGGTTCGGTACATTCGGATCGATTTTACGCAATCAGCCAGAGTCTCGTCCATTAACCAGCAGGGTGTAGCCCCGTATACCCCATGTTATTTCAGAAAATTGTAAATAGAATTAGTTCGCAGAAGGAACCTGCGAATATTCGCCATAAACATGGATCATACCAAGCGCGACATGCAACGTCTCCATTACGTTTGCATTGCACATAAATTGTTACATATAAAATCTATAAGAGCCATTATCTTAATATCTTTTTTTTTCTTTTAACAAAATCTTGCACATTACCGTACCTCTCTTCGGCCTACCTGTCGGTTTTATTTATCTAAGATTAAAGGAGCTGGCCCTAGCTCTTGTTTTTAGTTGTTAGTTTCGCGCTGGTTAGTCCAAAGAGCGAGTTTTCACGTTAGAGAAAATCGCGAACGGTCACGGTTCACAGTTTCACGAATTTCTCAAGAGGTTTGTTGAGGTCAACAGGTGGTTTGGTGTCGCAGTAAAGATTATGAAACCAGCTTTTAAGGAAAAGAAAAGTTAAGAATTTCATCAATAATTTACTTACTAGTTTAGATTGACTGTTTACTGCGATTAATTTTCTTAGATAGACGAACGAAAAATTTAGTTTTATAGCATTACACATATATATGAAGATGAATATTTTTGGTGTGTTTTGGATATTAAATATTTAATTTTGTGACTGCCAACTCCAAATAGAATAGCTTAAGATCAAAAAATAAAATGGCCAACCCTGACTTCAGGCTAACCCGGCCCTACCCCTAGTGTTTTTGTCAACCTGGGAGTGTGAGAGTACCTGCGTTTCTTTACACAGGTGGAAAGGCTGCGCTTCCCGCAGTGCTGAATCAACTGCAATCTTAAGTGGGTAATGAAATAATTAAGAAAGTTCTAAAATACATTTTTTCCCCGTTCCTTCCTTGACTTGTTGTAATACTAAAGTGCTTCCTTTTTAATCATGCGGTAATCGGAGGAATAATTATTTTTTATTCATCAATTTTCGGATAATTAGCAACAGATTTTAATAAAATTTCATAAGATACTAAAGTTTCACTTATTAAATAATATTATACCGAAATACGATAACGCATATCGTACTATTGACTGTTGTTTGGAAAGCCAAGCCAAGCCAAATCAAGCCGTGCCAATCTAAGCCAACTAATACTTTGATATTTTTGCACCAAGTTGATAATCCTTCCAATCAATCGAAGCAATTAACAATAACTTTCAATATCTACTAAGCAATTTGTGTTTTAATCTGCTTATCGTTGTTTTATTTCCACATTATTTTTATAGTGATACATATTCTCATGCTAAGTATTGAACTCAGTTTTTCGCGGCGATAATAACGAGACGTAATAACGAAGAATAACACCTCAAAACTTGTAAAAGAGCGTTTAAACGTTCAAACTTATGTGGCGGCTGTAATGACGATTAAGAACATAACATTTTAATTTCATTACAAACAAAATGGATTGAAGGTAAAGGAATGCCTGTTCGTAATCCGCTTTTCACAGCTGTGTAAAGGATACTTTGCTACGTCCCTGCGGCTAGGATTTGCATACCGTCAGGTTTACGATTCTATCGTAAGCGAGGTCTCGACCAACGACTCCAGAAGGTCAAGGTGACGATTTAATACGAACATCATTTACATACATCTTACATTGTACTTAGTTATAAATTCTCACGCGATAACTTTTGTTCAATACTCTGATCGGGGCATAAAATGCCGGCGAGGCGTAAATGAGTACAGACGTGTTGTACAGGTTTATGGATAAACGGCCTACTGTAAATCAATAGTCACGCCGAGGTGCTCAACCAACCGTTATCGTCCAGATATTTTTGGCAACAGTTTTCAGACCGCTCCGATAACGACTGCCTGCGTTGTGCCGACATTCACCGACTAACTCCAGTAGGTGAGCCAGTCTGGCAGGACCTCCAGTAGCTGCATCTTCGACCCTGCATACAGAAAAAGCAGTACCACGAGGTGGACTCGACTGTCCATCTCCAGCCCTTCGCATTCACGGGTGCTGGATCAACCAGATGCGTGATTTTTTCTCACAAATTTTCTTAAATCCTCTTCGTCTTCCGTACTCCTCGACGTTCGAGTACAGTTCTTCTGCCGGGATTTGAATACCGGCGCTAGTGGATTGTGCTAGTATCACTTCAAGTTTATTTCTGGCTGAACCAGCCCGTACCTTTCGAACCATCGCTTCATCATCAGGATTTTAATCGCCATGTCTTGAACAAATACAGGGACAGGCAACAGTGTGTTTTAAAAAAAATTGAAGACCACCAAACAAGGATAGGATCCGAGCTGATACATAGTTTTCCACATGTTACTTTGCTCTAAACTTCTTACATTGATCGGTTCGCGTGAAAACTGACTACCAGGTCTCTTATATATTATTGTCCTAGAATATTCCCAAAAAGGTTTAAATATATAAAAACATAGCGCGGGCTTATGACCACAGAAGGAAAGTTAAAACTGACAATAATTATCTAACTGTAATTAATATATATATATATATATGGATATGCTATGATGGATATCATTTTTTATTTTGACTCTCAAGCGTAACGGTTCTGGTCGGCTCGATTGTTATATTAAAATCAGTTGTCATTCTCTCCCATATAGTTGAACTGCCAGAATCCTTTTCCAGTAGAACAGACTGTTTTTTCCTTTGTCCTTATTATCCATTTTCACTTGCCACTTTTTAGACCTTGTGTTGAAATTCAGTTCATGCCACATAAGCTATCCAAAGTGTATTTTATCCAGGGCAGTGAGCAACCATCTTTTTTGGGTAATCTTATTCAAACCTCTACTCAATGCAAAATCTAGCTGAGTGATCTTTCTTAAGAAGAAGGATAGAGAACATTTAATAAAACTGGAGAAAAGCTCGCAGACGGTTATAATTTATTATTTCATCATACCGCTATCGTAAAGTTCGCTGAGAAACTACAATTCTCGTGTATGTTTGTTTGTAACTAATTATAAATATAGCTTACGCACCCAGAATTTAATTTGGCAACAAATCTTATTTCGCCACAGAGCGAAGCGGCCGTCTTGGATTGGTTAGTTTCGTTCGAAGTTTGTTTCGTCTTGATTCTAAGAAAGGGTGCCTCGGTAGCGACCGGCGAAGCACCAGAAAACTTTTTATTATGTAGATCAAACATGTCTAACTTAAAGTAGGACAAAAGAAATATTAGAGCTTTATATAATATAAGTTAACTCATTAATGAACTCATTGTCTACGTTTCTACAACAGTATTCCATTACATAAACAAAGTCTTCCACTTAAGTTTTTTAACTTGTTAGCTGCGACAGGTTTAAAAACTTTACTAAGTAAAGTAGATAAGTTTAGTAAGCGTTAATAACTGGCAACCAATAAGATAAAGTTTCGCAAAGTGACAAAAATCTTAAATTTAAATTATGTTACAATAACATTAAGGAATTATTATCCCCTGATTATTACCATAAAAGTATGGTGGAATTAGTTGATCGCTACCAAGCTGTTACTAAAATTTTTATTGATATTTTCTATCATACTTGAAACGGTTAAATATTAAAAAATCTTGCAAAAGTAATGGCAAAAAACAGGATTTCAGCGGGGATTCTTTAGGATATATCTTCTCTGGGATGAAAACATCATTAAGAAAAGAAGTTAGTTTTTTAAAAAAAATTACATTTCACAAAAGAAATTTGTATTTCTTACATCGAAATAGATTATTTAATTTAATTGAGTAGCAATAACCTTCGCATACATTGCGTTCAATTCAGTCAAATTGCTAAATATTATTTAAATAATATGATTTTTTTTTGGCGAACTTTGAATAATTAAAAAGTTTTAACGAAACTTGATTGTATTTAATATATCATAAATATAGTCAAGTATCTGCCTGCCATACTAATCGAAAGTTGTCATCGTTATTCAAAATTAAAGCACACGTGTAGTAAATAAAAAATAATAAAATCAAATGGGTCTACCGCAACGTACCTACCATGTAATTACATAATTAATGAAGCGTTGGCCCCATTTCGTTTTTCCACAACTCGTACATCGAAGTATTAAAATGACAGCGTCGTATGATTACAGCGACACGAACGGCCGGGCATATAAATTAATACAAGGCAATAACATAGAACTCCCTACTCTAGCATTTATTCATCCCTTGTGAACCTAATCTAACCTTCCGTTAGTTGATGTGTAACGTTTTGTAGATTTTGTAGCTCCTAAATTGCTTTAATGTAAAAGTAACTAAAACACAGTGTATACTCATATATTTGTGAAGTATAACCGCCCATAGTTCCAATCATTAATTATAGTCAAATTATTAACCAATTTACACTTTTGTATCTAAAACATGCACTACCAAGTGTCGTTGCAGTTGCCCCACCGTTAGAATTGAATACATAATGAAGTGCCCGACCTTTTCATAAAATGGTTTTTTGGTGTCTTAAACTTAATACAGGAGACTACGTGTATATCTCTTATTTTACTGTTCAAGCAACATTTTTCTGGAACGCCCTGCTCGACAAGATTAAAGCAGTTCCTAATAGAATTACATTTAAGAGAATAGTTCGTGAATACCTAATTAATCACTGATAATATTCGGCATATGTATTTTTGGTTCTTATTTATATTTATTATTTAATTTCATAATATGTGTTTATTTATATATATATGTCAGTGTACTTAGTTTAAATCTAAAACCTATTCAAGTTTCGCTAATGTTGAAACAGCAGGATTAGTTTATTTTAGGTAATTCGTGTAGCGTAAGGCTTTACGGTATGCGGTTTTGTAAATTTTAAATTTTGTTTTAAAATTCTATTCTATTCTTTGTTATTAATTATTAATTGTTTATATGTATTGGGAAGAAATAAAATGGTGTAATTCCTAAAATACACAAAATTTTAGAGTATAACGCCAATCACATGTCTTACTACACAAGCACTTAGGCCCGTGTGAGATCTCTATATCCGATTCAGGTTCGATGATCGGATTAAATATTATCATAGCCGACATTTATATGATCATTGAAGCACCCTTCATCTACCAAGCTTTCTCTTCGTATATAATTGCGATGGAGTCGAAGTGTAACGTCTACATATCTCTATGCTACAGAGCATAGCTTACTTATTTTATTTTATAAATGGGAACATAAATCAATATCAGAGAAAAAACTAAAGTATGTAAGGTCATGGATTTCGCAGCGAGATGAGAAATTAATTCATGATAACCTTCTACCTAAACCCAGAACTAAAACAGGAAATTAGAGTGGAAAACAAAACGGGCGTATATAAAAACATTTCCGAATGGATGAATCTGAAAGGGTTGTAAGATATAGGCTTCGCTGTAAGGCAATGTAATCGTAACTTATGCAGCAACATTACTTGAAAAAAATGTTTAAAACATTAATTTGATGTCCTTTTTCTGACATAATAAAAATCTTTATTTTCTCTTCTATGGTGCAAAAATAAAAGTTTTTTGTTTGTTGTTTTGCTCTCTATTTGTTTATTTCCTTTTCAACGTTGCTACCTATATCAATAGACAGAACCGTACCAATGCCCTACCCTGGTTAGCCGACCTATTCGAGCAGCAGCTCAAGCCGCCGCTTGGTTCTACCACGTTCCAACTAAAATTAATATTACAGTATTATTTGTTGTCTTTGAAATAAAAACTATATAGGACAATATAATATAATATGGGCATTCTTAGTAGGTCAATTCATAAGTTTCTTCAACAAAATCTAAGTGCAAAGATACTTCTCATCAAAAGTTTCAAATAATGTATATATGTAGTAGTAATAGAGACTTGATATAAAGCACCCGCAAGAAGATGAAGCAGATTTTAGAAGTTATACTTCTTTTGGTACGTTTGGAAAAAATTGAGAGAGTGAATTTTTACGATGCGCATGTTTTGTATTTGAGGTTTTACATTATAAATTAACGATAATTGTTTACATTAAACTATTATTATTATTTTAACATTATGATTTGATAAACTTTATTCTGCTTCTTTTTGGTATGTTACTTGATTCTGTACACAGATATATAGTAAATTAATAAATCTTTTGATGTTTTCTTAGTGATCACTATATAGTTAATTATCTATTTTTTATGTTAAAGCCTTTTAAAAAGAATATATTTTTTAGTTAAACCGTTATTAATTTTAATGTAATTTTTCACAAACAAAGGTTGGGCAACCTGGAACACGGCCTAATATTTTGAGTTAGTTTTGTTTTCATACGCTAAAGAAGTATAACGTCTACGTAGTATATTTTACGTACGTACATAAGTACACACACACACGTTGGTTTAACTTCTTTTGATATCTCTGACTTGTAAGATATTACATAGTTAAGAAATTAATCACATAATTAGTTACATACAATAAAAAACTAAGTTGTGAGTAAGTGCTAAACAATCTGTATTATTTAGAACATCGTGACTAAGATTCAATGAAAACATGTAATTATTAAAAGACATTCGATTAAACTAAGTGCCACTAATACGTTTGATGTCGACCTCGTTCCTCTGTTCCTTCATTAAATTGCGAATAACTTTAATAATTGTCTTTGGTGTCAATTGACAGAGCGATCAAGTTGTATCCGGTGCGATCGAGATATTGTCTCTGTTGGAGACTCTATTTATACTTGTTGTGTCCATGATGGAAACTGAACCAGGGCGGATTTTTTTTGTTTATGGGAATGGCGAGAAAAGAGCTAGCGGTCCACCTGTAAGTGATTATCGTCACCCACTTACATCTGTAACACCGGAGGTGCTGCAAGTGCGTTGGCGCCTTTAAGGGTATTTTGGCGATAGGGGGAAGGACGAGGAGGGGGATGGGAAGGGAGAGTGGGCCTCCGGTTCCTCACACCGAACAAAACACAGAAGCACTTAATGCCGGCCTATTCGAACAGCAGCAAAAACCTTCGCTTGGCACTACCACGTAAAGTGATTTATGTGAGTATATGAAAAATAAATGATAAATATCTATGTATATATAGATCCACGAAAACATAAGTTTCAGCAAAGCAATACAAATTGCATCGGAGACGGGGATAATACCAGCAGGCGGTAACGTCCGATTGGGCAAAAATTATGTCCCAAGAGAACTATTAATTGTGATGAAAAATATCCTACTGGCATACTAGATCTAGTATGCCTGTACGATACCAGTGCTAAACTTTGTTTAAAGAAACACAAATTTTCACATTTATAATATTATGATAAAACTTAGTCTATAGCAGTTCTGGAAATATAAGCAAAATTTAAAAAAAGTTCCATTAACTGCCCGTAAATAGTCCACTGGCTCATAGTTTACTGGACTTAACTCAGTGACAGTAAGACTAGCACAACATGATGCTCACTCTGGAAGACCTTTTACGGATAAAGTCGATTCCATTGTTAATAAAGTAGAACAAGATCGGCATATTAGTAGTTACAACATATCTGAAGAGCTAGGGTTGACCACAAAATAGTTTTGATCCATTCGTAAAAGTCTGGTTATACAAAAAAGCTCGATATTTAATTGCCACGCGAGCTTACTGATAGAAACCTAATGAATCGTGTACTTATTTGGGATTCTATTGAAACTTAATGAAACCGAACCGTTTTTGAAAAGATTGAATACTAGTAATAAAAAGTGGATTATCTACGACAAGATCATAGTCAAAGGACCATCAAGCTCCTCAGACTATAGCGAACCAGGATTAACTCGCAATAAGGCGATGCTTTGTTTATGGTGGAATTGTAAAGTTATAGTTCATTATGAGCTTTTACAGCCGGGCAAAACCATCGATTCGGATATCTAGCGCCAAAATCTGATGAGACTCAATCAAGACCGTTTCATTTGACACGACACGGGTTATAAATTATAAAGTATTTCTGTATAATTGTATTTCTTGTAACTTTTGTGTTGTGTAAATGAATAAATCGGATCTTATCGCATCGTATCGTATCGTAAAATAAAGAGAAAAAACGGCCGGAATTGATCAATAGAAAGGATGTGTTTGTTTCATCATAATAACGCCAGAACACACACATGTTTAGGCACTCAGCAAAGATTGAGAGAGCTTGGTTGGAAAGTGTTAATGCATTCAAAATATAACCCTGATCTTTAGAATCTCTTTAGAATTATTTAAGTAGTGTTAGATTAACATCAAGAGGGTCCACTCTTCAAAACTACTTGTTTCAGTTTTACAAGCCCTACAGCAATGAGATTATGTCACTCCCTACAAAATGGCAACAAGTTATCGAACAAAATGGCATATTAATATTATAATCAAATGAAAATAAACTACGATAAAAAATACCTTGAATTTGTATATAAATTTTTTCTCCAACCTATTACATATTAATGAATTAATGAATAATTGAATAACTAGACTTTGAGCGATGATAGGTATTTCTACATATATCCAATGCATAACATACAAATGAATCGAAGGCACTTATTGTATTACTAAGTTTAATAACAAATCATGTTGCCTGATGACCAGTTAGACAAAAAAAAATATTTTAATGTCATTGCGGAAAGCTGATGAGAATCAGGTTATATGTAATTATACACACATTTACATATAACCTGCCACCTTCAATCACAGACTTCTCGCAACACAGCAGGTTGTCACTCCATCTTAAGGGGGTAATCCTGTAATGCGTTTGTCTGTACGAGGTTGTCGATCCAGAAACTTTCTTCTCCAACGCTAAGTAATTCTAAGAGCTTAGTGACTGGCCCATCTTTGTTCTATCTTTGAATAGAACTATATTAAAACATGACTTTTGTTCGCAGACTCCTTTTTGAGCAACTATACCGATGCAACTAGCAACTGTGGTGCATGTGCAGTTCCTAATCGTCGTCGCCGCGAACAGCAGTACATCACACGTTGGACCTTCGACAACAGCCGACAGCGACGCGTGCAAATGCGTGTCGGCGGCGACATTGAGTTAGTGCAACTCGGAGAAAGAAACCTAGCGTCTAGGGAAACGTCTCGTAATCGCTTCGTAATTGTCAACGTAGTTAATCAACCCGCGCAATCGATGCGTCATCGGGTTTAAGTTTTCTATATAGTCTGTAGTCGGAAACAGGAAGGATGCGATGTTACGATATTAAATGTATTCTCAAACTTTTCACGTCATTTCTAGATTATACACTAAATATCAATTATATAAGTACAGTCATTTATCACAGGACATTTTTGTAGTTCATATTTGCACTATCAGTCAACTTATACAAAGCGTCTCAGGTCAAAGACCTTCTCGACCGTCCACGCTGTGCGTTACAGTTGAATGCGGTCGTAATATTTATATAAGTCTACAATTTTGGAACGATATTATTTATATATACTTCAGTTTCACTATGTGTGCTTTTTTCGAAACATAAAGTTATCCTTTTCCTTAAGGGATTTTGATTGTAATCATATTTCCTTTTTTTTTTGTTTGGATTTGATGGACCCAGGAAACTGGATTTACATATCCAGCTTCTTTTTGCATAACAATTAAAGCATGAAACAATTATTGTCAATTATGACCACTAATGCTAAGCAAGTTTTCATTATATGTCAATAAGGTCGCATCCAACCTGTATTCATAATGGAATCGAAATTGTAATTGTGTATATGTACGAGTATTTATAATAGTTATTTTACGTTGAGTAAGTATCCTGACATGAAACTAACTTAAATTTAGTTTTGTTTTATATATAATACTCTACATAATATATTTTTCTTTTATATATAATACATTGTAAGTATACGTACATGTTCTATCCAAATTAAGATAGCTAACTATAGTATAATAGAATGGTAGCTGCATAAGAATAATCATCATCCCAACGTGTGCCATTGGTGTTGTCAAATTAGTCTAACTGAAAGCTACGCAAATCTCATTAATTCTAGCAATTGGCGGATTAAGTGCAACGAATATGCCACGAGTAGAATACGTGAGCTCGACCGGTAAGACTGTCATCGTCGTCTCGTCCGCCGAAAGTGTAGTGATTATGCTGTTTCATAGACTGGTGATGATATTAGGGTAATTATTTTTATATTATATGTATATACTCTCTAACATGGTCTAAAAAACGACACAAAATGTGTATCTAAACTAAATTAACTCCTAACGAAACTAAGTATTGAGAATTTCTATTTTTGGAGTATCTACTGTGCTGCTACGCTATGTAAATGTAATAAAATGTCTTGTTGTCATAAATATTAAATAAAATATTAAAAACACTAAAAAAAAATACTTTTCAAGTTCTTTTACCTCTTTAAACAAGATATCACTAAAATTTCGAATCTATTGGAATCATTACAATATTATAAATAAAATGTCTTGTTCGTGATGAGTGGGAACATTTCTAATATTTTATACAAAGCTGTTCTCTTTTGACGTTGATAAGTATTCGAAAAATGTTATACATGTTTTAGTATTAATATTATATAAACGAGAGCTTAGATTTTCGACTTTATCAGTACTTGCCTTTGTTATATATAACTATACTTTCTTATATTTTGAAACGATGTAAACCGTTTTTTACAATATTATGTTGAAGTTCACAACTATTTTAAATATTTAAAGTTAAATATAACTATACTGAGTTCGGGCTTGTAAATTAACGATCCTGCAAGTAATTCGTATAATTACGTCAACATTATATTTTATTGCTAACGGCATACAGGGAACTTTTGTAAATAATATGTGTGGTTGGTTTGTGATACTAGTGAAATTATGTAGCAGATGTTTGTAAATACCTCTAATTTGCTAACATTTTGTCATGCAACAATTTTGTACAAACTTACATTTTGACGCTAAGATGCTTAAAGCTTAATTCTATTTTTATACGTATTTTGCCCTTACATCTATTAGGTTGTGTCACGAAAAGTCTCTGTAACTCGTCGTATTATATCTACGTATGTATATATTTCTAGGAGATCCCCATAGTTTTCGCAAAGTATTAGAAATCATCCCGAAACTAGCCCCAGGAAATTTTAATCACTAACTACTACCCTACACAATGTACTATATATACCTAAAATAAGAAATGTTTTTTTTTTATATACAGTTAATGAATCGCTTGCGCATTTATGCGTTAGATGGTACAGCTCAATTCGCAAATTCACTCGCCAATTAAGAAATATAAAGAAAAAAAAGTACTTCAAAATATGTTTCACTTACTAATTTTTAATGTTGAGATAAGATATGCAAATGCTCGTTAATTTTGCTATCTTTATCAAAAAGTATAAACATAATATTTGTCAAATACCCCGGTTGAATCTAATATCAACTATCTGATATATTTGTATGTATATTATTTATGCAGATAAAATATAAAAACTAAATAGGGAGAAAAAGGTTTTAGCTTTTTTATCACTATAGCAGAGGGATTATGTGATCTGCCCCCGAACCAGGCGACCCGAGATCTTATTATCGAATCTAATGTACGATTTGTATCGTCGGCTTGAACACTAAGACGGCGACAGGCTCACCACCTGTCACGTTATCCCCAATTAGCTCTGCTGAAAATTTGTTTGAAACGACTAAAATGTCTAGACTACCTTTGACATGTCTGACATGACCTGCTGTCGCCTAGCATGTGGTGTCAGTTGTGCATGTCGCTCGAACGCAATTGGTCGTAATAATATTTCGTTCAGCCATACTGTCGAAAACACAAGCTATCATTATTATCTGTTGTTCTTTTGTTATTTATTATTACATATAATTGTTATTGTTAACGAACGTTGTTGTTTTTATTATCAATTGTTTTCATTAGATATCATAGTTATCCGTTGTTGTTTTCGTTGTTTTAGTTATATGTATTACGGTTAACTGTAAAAAAAAGGGTTTAGAAAAATGTATTTATTATAAGGTTTTTGAAGAAAAAAATGGCGTAGGGAATTGGCGACCCCACCGCCCACCAAATTGTGCAAGCAGCCAGTACCCAGTGAAAGGTAAAAAGTAGCCGGACCGAGTAACACTAACCCGGGGTACCGAATGTCGGGTTCCACACCGGCGCCTCTCTAAGACAGAGTTATGTGTGAATTTTGACGCACCATGGATCGGACATCAGAGTTGCAAAAATCTCAGGTAGCATACCCGGCGACAATGCTAGTAACCCTTTACGTTTTATGTACTGAAGGATCGAAGTGGTTAGTGCTGGCCCGTATGGCTGCGTAACCACTACTTCTATGTCATCTTTCAGTTCTGTCCACGTTACACTCATTACCGTTAGGCGGCGAAGGCTTTGCATTAGAATCAATACGTTTTAGCAACAACTTTTACATATTTAGTATCACTCGTCTGACAGATAGACACACATATTATTATTTTTCGGGTCAGATCCTGTTGTGTTGCGTCATTAGTACTAGCCCTGTCTGCGAACAGTGGTAACCAGACCAGGCTGAGATTAGACTCAGCATCAGTAACCGAGGCGCTCGGGCTGTCTGCGGACAGTGATAACCAGACCAGTCTGAAATCAGACTCAGTTTTAACCAGTTATCAGTAAAGCGAGGCTTGGGGTGGCTATAGGGGAGGTTGGAGGCCACTGCAGGGTTAATCCCCGGATACTACCAGACCAGTTATTAGCGTATCGTATTGGCGACAAGCCCTCCACGCACGAGATCGAACTCGAGTCTCATGATCTGAATGCAGACAGCCTAGTGGTTAGGGATATCAAGACTACATCTATCAAAATATTATTTCCGATATTAAACTAATATTTATGGATTTGATCTCACTTAATTTTTGTTTTTTATTCCCGCCGTTTAAAATAATATCAGTAATATTGAATTACTTAATGTAAAATAAAACATAACTAAACTAAAAATGTAAATTAAACCTAAATAAATTAGAGAAAAAATATTTTATTATTAAAATTTTAAATGTTACTTAAATTGTAAACAGCACTAAAGATTTGTCATTTATTAAAATGTATACAATTTTTATTATTATATTGATACCTAAATAGCCTACCGCGCCGGACTGATCTATAATATAAAAAATAAAATGTTCTCGTAAAATACTAAAAATCCACATGGAAGTTTAGAATTAATGTAAACAAATAAGCTTTGTTTTGTAATATATAGAGATAACCATTTTCTTATTTTAGTTACTCTTATTTATTTTAACTTTTAAACTAGGTGTTTGCATTGCACAGTGTAGGCTCGAGAATCTTCAATTTATTAACATTTATAGAAAGTTTGAACGACTTATTGCTTTGATGTTACAGCTCGTAATCGATCTGCTTTATTTAGTCTGATGTTTTTGGAGATGGATATACCGCCATCTGTTGGTACCCATTGCAATTTCAAAGGCTTTTCCCGCAATCGCCTCTTACACCCCCGGACAAATAGCAGATACTCAAGATTGATTTAAGTTTTTAGTTACTTTTGCCCCAAATTACTTATTAGTACAATAATACTTTTAAAAGAGTATGCCGACTATACGAATGAATATGTGAGAATTAATCTAAGTTTAGAATAAAAATATATTACAATTTTTATTTGAAAACATTTAATACATAAAATTTCGTGTCTCTCTTAGCTTAAGCTGTACAATAAGTAATTAATGTAAGGTAACAAACATGTTTTGAGGAAGAGCTTATGAATAAGTTAATTTTAAAACTTGTATTGAACACATATAGTCGTACATTCGATAGAGTGATTAATAACTAATTATATTAAACTAATGAATAGTAATAGGTTAAATTATAGAGCACCTTCAGTACAAACACAAGTAGAACTTCGGAGAGCTCGACGTAAATGGCGAGTTCCTCCATGTAAATATATTGTCACTATTTTACCTTCCACACAAATACACAAAGATAATTGTAAATACACATATATTTCGGAATGAGAATGTATCTATTGCTAGTTTTAATCCGCTTCTATTTCGTGTCAGAGGTTACAAGTTATCATTGCATTAACATTTCCTTGATCGGATTACATTTCATAATGAGTAGTAAGTAATTCGTTTCTACATATTATAAAGATCTGCGCATTTCACCATTAGGTCATCTTTGTATACTTAAGTAGTAGCCTACGTTAATAATATTGGGCAAATGTATTTACTTCCGTAACCAGATATTAATAACATTGAAATTAACTATTAATGTTTGCATTCTAGTATTCAATAAGTAATTAAAAACCGTTACATTAAATAAAGGGAAAGAAATGGGAAAAGGAATATAGTAATCTGATGTCGTGATCACTATTATTATACGACCCTGGCTTAAGTTTCATAGAGCGCGCGCGCCCTGAGCTCGATTCCCAGTGCATCACCAAAATTTAATTAGCAATTTTAAGTGCTAAATTTATCACGTGCTAGGCTGTATGTCTGAGAAATTAAAAAAAATATTACGAGGACATGACGCTTTGCAGTGCGTACTGGAGTAGCTCCGGCTCCAAAACCATGCAACATATTAGCTGCTAATTTTATACGAGCATATGATACGTATAGCTAAATAGTAAACACTTTACTTTTTATTAAGTTTGTTTCTATTCGATAATATTGTGTTTTTGATATACATCAAATACTTGATTGATATAATAGGTCAGGGAAAAAGTTTTATCATATTTGATACACAAATACAAGATATTATTCATCATAGTTTATTTACATTTAATTGCCATTTTGTAGGTAGTGACATGATCCCATTGCTGTAGAAATTTTTAGACTTCTGAACAAAAACTGGGACAAGTAGTTCAGACTGTGCTTTAATGTTAACCTAACAATACTACCTAAATAATTCTGAAGATGAAAATCAGAGGTTGCAAGGTCAGGGCTATATGGAAGATTTGGATAGATTTTCCGTCACGGTGCGGTCGCCAGAGCCTCTTAATCAAAAATTACCACGACTTTATCCATAATAGGTCGACCAGAACCATCTTCATGTTTGACATCAAACTTCCCGAACTGAAAACGCTTGAAGTAATTTTGAAAAACTCTTACTGAAATTGCGTTAAGTCCTAAACTGCACAATGTTTTTCGCGGCGTTTGTCGCATTTTTCCCTTTTTTTGTAATAAACTTCAAAATGTATCGAATTTCTTTCTTTAGAGTTACTCATTTTGCCGGACAGCAAAATAGAAAAATGGCAGGAAACGGTTTAAACGTTTTATTTTTCTGTTTTTAAAATGATAACGAAACCCGCCAGTTACAAACAGTACAACAAAAGAGATTTTACTACCAATTTTTCCTTATAAAAAAAAATACTTTTTACCCGACCTATTACAACATTTGTATATATAAAAGTGAAAATGTTTGATCTGACAGAGAGATAAAGATGTACATACGAACTGTTATCTCATAACTTTTTATAAATTTTTTAATCATTTTGTAATTCGGAGGTCAATCAGAAGAAAAAATTCAGTATTGTTTGTACTAACGTGAAGGGAAACAAAGTAACTATGTTACCAAGTAGCTTTAAGGGTAAGCTAAGGAAACAGGTCCATTTTACCTTCATTACCTTACAATTAGGTAAGCAACAGGTTTCTTGAGCTTACGTTAATAGTCATAGGTAGCAGAAACCCCTTTATACACCAGCCACTTGATTACCTAACGGACTTTTAGTTTCTGAAATAATTAAGGGTGAACCTTTTTACCTCCACACCTATAAATCTAAAGTGTTTATGTCGTGCGCGAACAATTAAAGACAGCCCTTAAATATATGTCATTTAATACACTGAACCGCGCTAGCAAACACTTATAAAGAAAAATATATTTTCTTATTCTTTTTAAGAATTATAATTGCACATTGCAATTGGGTTTTGGGTGCTCTTTGCGGTGTAACTCATCTTCTGACAGGTAATGCTGCGTTCCCACGTTTCAGTAGCCTCGTCAGCATTTCGCATTACGTCTAAGGAAGCGAGCCAGCTTTTGCTGCTGCTCAATTGGGCCGGCTCGATCGGGGAAGTACCACGACCTCGGGGAATACCGACGTAAAGTAGAATCATCTTGTGCGTTTCGTTCGATGAATGAGTTCGGTACCAGAAGGTGCCCACTTTTCTGGTACTTATGCTCTTTTTATTACGATCACCTTAATAGTAATTTAACCTCATAATATTTATTTTCTAACCTCAAAGACAATGATTTAGAAATATAAAATTATTAATTTGTTACTACGGTAGTACAGTACTATCAGGGTATGTCTACTAGTTAGATAGGAGCCAGATAACTGGCTAAATATTACTTTTTGTCTAATGGTGTGTAGTAAATTTTTATTTAAAAACATTTTTAACACAAAATATCGCGTCTCTTACGTTTAGGAGTTTAATAAGTAATTAAAGTAAGTTGAAAAATATATTTTGCTTAAGATCTAAGAGTAAATAAATTTAAAAGCGTGGACATTCTAACACATGTAGTTGTATATATTCAGTATTGTAGTTAATAACTAATTATATTAAACTAATGAATAGGTTAAATTATAGAGCACCTTCAGTACAAACACAAGTAGAACTTCGGAGAGCTCGTCGTAAATGGCGAGTTCCTTCATGTAAATATTTTCTGTCACTTATTTATCTTCCACACAAATAAACGAACATTATTGTAAATACATCTATACTTCGGAATGTGAATGTATCTATTGCTAGTTTTAATCCGCTTCTATTTCATATGAGAGGTTACGAGTAATCAGTGCATTAACATTTCCTTGATCGGATTACATGTCATAATGAGTAGTAAGTAATTCGTTTCTACATATTTTAAAGATCTGCTCATTTCATAAATTTTTACTTAAGTAGTAACCTATGTAAATGTGTAAATATTAACGCCCAATAATATTGTGCAAATGTAATTACTTTCGTAACCTGATAATAATAATTATTAACGAATTATTAACTATTCATATTTGCATTCTAATATTATAAAAGTAATTAAAAAAAACCATTACTTAATTAAAGGGTAAGATAAAAATAAATTATGTTAAATTTTATCGACCTTACTCATCAGTAATATTAAACGGGCACATTATATATTTTACCCATATGTATATATGCGTTAGTACTATGTATCTGGTATAAAAACATACAAAGCTGTGATAGCCTAGAGGTCAGATCACTCGAGAGCCGTGGTAGTCTAGTGGTCAGGGCGCTTGCTTTAGGTTCATACAACGTGATCGATTCCCAAAGTCAGAATCTCCAAAAATTGTTAATGCTCGTGTTTGATGGTGAAAGAAAACACCGTGAGGAAACCAGCATGTCTGAGAAATAATAAAGTATATTATTTCAAGAACATGTGAAGTCCGCCAACACAACCTTTTAGGATATTTTAATAGGTATTTCCCCAGCAGAGAGGATTAACAGTCTCCTACTTTCATACAAACATATATCTATATCAGAGGCTATATAAAACTCAATATTTTTGATATGCTCAGGATAAAGATATACATGCAGTGGATAAATAAATGTAATTCGATTATAAATTATGACTCCGTTTGCAATTCTGAGGTCTGTGAGAAAAAGATACGCGAATCGATGTACACTTACAAATATTAGTTTTGTCTGTACAGGGCTACTAATTTGTAGACGGTAAAATTTATCAAAATATTGTCTTCAAAATTGAATTAATATTTATGGATTTCATAGCTTTTAAATTGAGTCGTTTATAACCGACGTTTAAAATATAATCTGTAATTATGATTTCTTGTATTTACGCGAACACTACATATTTGAAATGAAACTATAATTTACGGATTTTATTGCGTTGCTATGTTTTTACATTCCCAACGTTTTGATTGATTTACAGCAGCCGTGGTTACGGATGGACTGAGGTGTTAAACGTTCAGATGTCATAGTTAACTATGGCTACCTTCAGCCTTTATTTATTAATTTGTGGTCCGATTTACGCAGAATGTGCTCACAGTATCTTAGGGCCGTCCAGGTTATGCTTGGTTTTAGACTTAATTTTGTTTATTACTGGATCCCCAGCCGGTGACAAGAAACACACCCGCTGTAGGAAGTCTGCAGTCTGTTATCATATCCTTGATCGCCCCAACCCTTACATCAGTTTTGATATATCACAAATCCTCGCAAAAAAACGCGAAAAATACCAATAAACCTATAATCAACGTCTGAGTTTCTAAGACTCATATTCATTGGCCGCACCTGCGTTGACATCTCACAAACTCCTTTCACAAACGTTGACTAAGTTACAACTTGGTCAGCGTGTTTCTTCTGTTATCTGAAAGGATGGTGGTAGTATCTGGTACATCCGAGAATCTGTTTATATAGTATAATTCTTTTCAACAATGTAAGCTTATGCCCATTATTAAAGTGTCTTTTCACCTAAAATTTAATTTCCCCCAACTTGTGCTTCTGCACTTCGTTCGCTTAGTGATGTAGCCAGAGTCCCACCCCCTCCCTCCCCTCCTGTATCCCATTCCTATCCTCCGCTATCCCCTCCACAAATATCCTTAAAATTTGGTAAAGCACCTCCTGGGTCCTCCTCTGGTGAGGGTGAGGTGAGCCGCTTTCTCAGTTGTCCTATTTACCCTACAAAAACCATAAAATAAGACAGCGAGGTATCATTATCGATAGAAAAAAAAAATATTTCAATATCGCTTATATTCCAATTAGAACGTATTTGTTCTTTCAACGTAGGCTCGGTGGAGCGAGAAAGAAAATATCACCCACATTGTTTGCCCTGCAAACGTACTCAATGACGTAATTGTATGGAGATAAAAAAGTGCATACCGTTGTTACCCATTAGTAGAGATTTCTGGTACTTATACCTTTTTATTTCTCAAAAATCGATAATAATCTGCTTTTAATAATAATTTAAGTTGATACCACATAGATAATACCATAGATTACCTATTAGTTACTACGGTAATACTGTTAAAAGGGTGATTTATCTAAAAGCGTGTTATATATTTTTATTTAAAAACATTTAATACACAAAATATCGTTTCTCTATTAGCTTAAGCTGTACAATAAGTAATTAATATAAGGTAACAAACATGTTTTGAGGAAGAGCTTATGAATAAGTTAATTTTAAAACTTGTATTGAACACATATAGTCGTACATTCGATAGAGTGATTAATAACTAATTATATTAAACTAATGAATAGTAATAGGTTAAATTATAGAGCACCTTCAGTACAAACACAAGTAGAACTTCGGAGAGCTCGTCGTAAATGGCGAGTTCCTCCATGTAACCATATTGTCACTATTTTACCTTCCACAAAAATACACAAATATAATTGTAAATACACGTATATTTCGTGTGAGAGGTTACGAGTTATCATTGCATTAACATTTCCTTGATCGGAGTACATGTCATTCGTTTCTACATATTATAATTACCTGCTCATTTCAGCTTAAGGTAATATTTACGTGATTAAGTAGTAGCTTATGTTAATAATATTGAGCAAATGTATTTATTTCCGTAACCAGCTATTAATAAAATTGAAATTAACTACTAATATTTGCATTCTAGTATTCTATAAGTAATTAAGAACCATTACATAAAATAAAGGTAAAGGTATAAATAAAAATAAAATTTTGATTGTTATATTTAATACTGAATTAAAATTTTATGCACTCTAGTAATAAATAAAGTCTAGTTTGTGGAGTGTACTTGAACTTTTAGCTCGTAATAGGTAAATTCATATTTTTATTGAATGCTCCTTATTTTTGGCTAAAATTACTTCAGATTACATGTAAAGATTTACATATAAGTACGTTCCCAAGACAGACTTGGGTATGGTAATGTTTAATTAAGTGCATCAGGTATGAAATGTCTATAGTGAGTATCAATGTGTATTGAATTTTTTTTTTATGCGAAAGGCGGCAAACGAGCAATCGGTTCACCTGATGGTAAGTGCGAGGCAGGGGGTGCGAAAAATCACCGGCTGGATTCTAGCTGCCAACCTAAACGACTGGACCTGCCAACCTAAACGACTGGACCTGCCAACATATAACGCGGGCACATTGCGGGCCGACGAGAAGATACTAGAACTGAAAGAAGAAGTAAGCAAGTTGCACTGGAGTATTATAGGTTTGTCTGAAGTCCGAAGACAAGGAGAGGACTCGATAATCCTAAAATCCAGTAACTTGTTCAACTACCGGCAGGGTGACCATCTGTCCCAAGGAGGTGTCGGCCAGAATAACCAAAAGGTATTCGATGAAGGTCAAACAGGTATACGCACCAACCTCAACACGCCCTGATGATGAAGAGCAGGCAATGTATGAGGATATTTCAAGAGCCATGCATTGCTCTAAGACTCACTACACGGTGTTGATGGGAGACTTTAACGCAAAACTAGGTACGAAAGGCGATGAGCTGATAGTGGGGAACTTTGGAGTAGGGCAACGGAACCCAAGAGGGCAACAGCTTCAGACTTTATGGCAAAGGAGGGATTCTTTATGATGAACTCCTATATCCAGGAGCGGTCCCACAGCGGTGCCTCTACTAGTGAGTCACTGCCTATGATCCTCTTCGCTCGGCGCTCCAACGAGTCCAAAGCATCAAGCTGATGTTTAGCCGAACCATCCCAGAGGTGGGAACAGTATTCCATGCAAGAGCGGACTTGAGCTTTGTATAAATTTAAGAGCTGCTCCGATGTAAAGTACCGTCTCACCCCCGAGAGGATACTAAGTTTTTTGGCAGCAGTGTTTGCTATGGACTCTATGTAACGACCGAAATTTAGATTAGAAGAGAGATCTAGACCTAAGAGCTCAAGACGGTCATTTACCGGAACGGGGACATTCCGGAAAGTCGGAGTCAGTTGGAATGGACTCCGTTTCGCCGAAAAAAGACAAGCCTGTGTTTTAGAGGGGTTAAACCCGACCAAATTGGCATCAACCTATTGGGAAACAGCCTCCAAAGTCGAGTTCACCCCCTCAATCATCGATTCCCTGAAAGACTGGACTTTTGCCCCAGACTTCGCATCGGACAAGTATCTCCCCGAGACTGTGCTGTCATCTGCATACCCAAAGATATCGGGTGTTACCAGCAGGTCGTTGATGTGCAGCAAAAAAAGAGTCGCGGAGAGCACAGACCCCTGAGGCACACCGGCATTAATATCATGGAGATCGGACGAGGCGCCATTAACGACAACCCGAATCGATCTGTTCCTCAGGAAATCCTCGATGCAGATGCAAAGCTCGGGAGCAATACCATATGCCGGAAGGTAGCCAATGAGACTTGCGTGCCAGACACTGTCGAAAGCCTTAGAGATATCAAGAGACACGGCAAGAGCTTCACCGTGTCTCTCAATGGCTTCGCTCCAGAGGTGAAGAGGCTGGCCTGCGTTCGGGAAACCACTTCATATCTTCTCATCGAGTATACCGCAATACCTCAAAAGCAAAGTGTACAACCTGTGCGTGTTGCCAGTGATGACATACGTAACTGAGACTTGGTCCTTGACTGGTGGGCGTATGAGGAAGCTCAAAGTCGCTCAGCGCGTCATGGAAAGGGCTATTCTAGGTGTTTCTCTGCGTGATAGAGTCTGCAACGATGATATCCGAGCAGAACTAAGGTGAAGTGGCAATGGGCCGGCCGTAGCTCGCAGAACTGACAACCGTTGGGGAAAAAAGGTTCTCGAGTGGCAGCCCCGTACAGGCAAACGCAGTGTAGGACGACCCCCCCAACCCCAAAATGGAGTAACAACCTGCGCAGTGTTGCGGGAAGTCGACGGATGCAGGTGGTTCAGGCAGGAGCTTCGTGGCAATCTTTGGGGGAGGGTTATGTTCAGCAGTGGACTTGTGATAGGCTGAAATGATGATGGTGAATGATTACCGTCGCCCACGTACATCTGCAACACCAGAGGTGGTGCAGGTGCGTTGCCGGCCTTTAAGGGTATTCGGGAGATGGGAGGGAGGATGAGGAGGGGGATGGGAGTGAACCTCCGGTTACCTCACTCACCGAACGAAACGCAGAAGCACAAGATGTCTCTACTTCAACCAACCTGTATCCACCAACGTGGTAACAACCCGGTCGAGCCGGCCCATTCGTGCAGCAGGAAAAGCTGCCGCTTGGCGCTACCACGTCTAAGAATACAGTAGGTATGTCAAAATATCATTACCTATTCTCTCTGTCGAATTAACTTGGATTCTATCGACAACTTTAACGATGTACATATGTATGTGAGTATCTACTTGATACTATATATTTTCGTACTTCGATATTGCATACTAAAAAAAGAATAATTATTTTATTCAAAGTATATTTATTTATTTCTGAAAAATTATACATTAATTTATCAATACTGTTAAGCTTATATAATATGTGTAAAGATATTGATGAATGCAGATACAAAAGTCAATTAAATAGTACATTTCAAACTTAATAAATAAAAATATTTTACTTTTAATATATACTTTACTGGTCAATCTATCTGTTACTACTATTTCTACGACTTTAGTCTCATCGAATGACACACGGCAGTTATTTAGGGTACCAAGGTCTACGGCTGTAATCAGCTGTATAGCTAAACATAAGCACACATAGGATGGTCCTGAGCCACTCCATATTGTTAAATTAAATATTGTCAATTAGCGTTTAACGACATTGTAATAAATTAATTACTTATGGTTTATGGTTTATGAATATGACCGATCGCAGTCTTATATAATAAATCACTACAAGACCCTTGTAAGAACTCACTAGTCAAAAACGTTCTATGCTAAAACGTGTTATTAAAAATTGGTTATCCATAAAAGTTATGTTAACCGTTTGTATTGTTTGTGTAAAGTTAAATACAATTGCTTTATCAAATGATATTGCCTTTATTGCAGCAAACTTGAAAATTCAGTCGCAGAAAGTATTTGTGTTTCCAGGGCAATTACAAAAATGTCGGAATTGACTGAAAGTTAATGGTTTTGTGGTTTGGAATGTTAACTAACATTGAATTTAAAATCTACTACGATAATAATTGTGCTTTCACTGTATTTTCGCGAATTTATTTTTCCAAACCAAATGCAAAAACAAATAGCTCTAAAAGCGCAGGCTTAATGCCTCAGTTACTTTTAGAAGCACTAAGCCTAAAAGATTGAGACTTGTTTTAAAAATTTATAACTTTACATTATACGAGTATTTAGTTTTTTCTTTACTTCATAGAAAATTGTAATAATAAAAGATCATATTTCTTTCTATAAAGTCAAAGAAAGCCAAAACTTCAAATTATTTCTCATGTCCATTTTACTCAGAAACTATAAATTGCTATCTACTTGATTTATTATATAATTAAATAAAACCATATTTTTTATTATAGGATGAATTAGTTTTACGTGTATGTGTCCGATAGTGTTCTTGTACTCGACTCCAAAGTTTGAAAACAATAAATAAAAATTGGTAACTCGTTAGCTTACTTGGTAATGAGCGTACCTTTGAAGTTGAGGTTTGCGGGTTCGAATCTCACTAGGAATGTTTATACATGTATGACAATTTATCTACATTACACCTTACTTTTTTTGTGCACCATTACATTACCATTTAGGTACATTTACATCTATTTTATCACTATTCAGTGACCAAGGCACAAGGAATAAAAAGATAAAATTACTGACTAGTTCCCACGGCCTGCGTTACATGATCTCAAATATTAATATAAAATTAAAATATTTCATTTCATGACATAACTAACTCGAATGCAATCCTTCAGATGTATTTGAGCGTCAAACTTTAAACATTATCATTTATAATATTAGTAGGTAGATAAAACTTACCTTCAATCATTTAGAAAATAGTACAATACTTATAAATAAACCTACAGACTGCACTAAAATGTTCACACTGTTACGTGCCGTTTTACTTTAATCTGACCTCAACAGAGCGTTTATGAATAGTATTTTGTTTTACTGGAGGTTAACTAAACGTTAAGTACAGCTCACAAGACATTTATGAATACTATTTTAATGACAGCTCACTACAAAGGGTTAACTATTTTTTTACGAATAAGACCGTAAGGATAAGAATGTCATTTGTAAATAGCAAATAAGGTATTCGCTAAATGTATATGTACTTATATAGGCATTCAGTTAAAATTTTAAGCTTTAATTATTATATAAAATAATGTTTTGTACAATGCTTTCCATTGAGCTTCATTTATTTTATCAATTATTTGTATTAATATTTAGTGGGGCGGAACCAGCTATGCAAAGCGTGCACATATCCCCAACGCCGACATTAGATTTCCATCACTCGTAAAAAATAAAATTTGATTTTGTTGAAATACCTTAACTGCGCCAAAACACACTCCGTTTTACCCAATGTTAGCTAGCTGGTAGAGAATGCCATATAGCATTAAGCTCGCCTTCTATTTTTGTGTGCAATAAAGAAAAAAATAAATACATCTTAGCATAAACAACGTAGTGTAAACAGGACATAAAATCGGGCATGGCACTTACATCTCTAGCTAAAATCGATATTTTCATGTAAAAGCAAATTTGTAAGTAAATTATATAATAAATTCGATACTCCGGCCCACTGTTGTCTGGTAGTTGGAATTTATAAATAGGTATGTCCGATCCTACTATAGTAATATGGTTCCATTTAAAATATATTTCCATCGTGTATTTTTATTCTTTAAGTAATTGTCGTGTTCATGTTACTACACTGATATTTTATAACAATACGTTGTTTAATAAAACACATTCCTTAATGGCTTACTTAAAAAAAAACCTTATTGAATATAAGGTCAAGATTAAACTTCTCAGATCGTAGAATTTTCCTGACTTGCGTTTTATATCAATCAAATCATCTTTTAATCATTCATCAGTTTATCAAGAGGGTAATAAACTGACTGTTAATGAAATGATTTGTTAAATCATCAAGTGGAAAATGACAGTAGATAAATGTATCCCCGCAAAAGTTTATTAGTTTTATTAAGTCTAAAATATAGCAGTAAGCAATTATATGAAAAAAAACTTTAAATAAAAGTGTCGAGTGTATTCTCCAATTTATTTTGAATTACCTGTTCCAAAATCTGAATTACGGTAAATTAAGTTTTAGTTTGCCATGTGGTGTCGGCGTAAGAATCTGCCACTAACTTTCTTCTGGAGGATGTCGTAGGAGGCAACAAAAAAATAGCCGTGAAAATCGCAATGGCTGCCGACTGATCGCGGGATAACCAACTAAAAAATACCAAACCTTAATTAAGCGGACTCATGATGGGCAGCAGCTTCTGCGGCCACCTTCAAGCTGTCTGATACTGCGATCGTCAATCCGCTTGCATAGCGTGGCAAATGTTTCAAGTCCTCCTTATGGGAGAGGCCTGTACCCGGCAGTGTACTAATTGCAGACTGTTAAAGATTAATTAGTGATGACAGGCGTGAGAATTTATTTATATTGTAGTATTTTCGGGGTCTAGAGAGAGGCTAATTGAAAACTCACTTTTACGATCAATCGATATTATTACAGCTATTAATCGATTTATTGACATCGGCAAAGTTACAATAATCAATTATCAAATTGATTACTTCGTCATCAATAAGCATCACTAATATACTCCCTAAAAGTAGTTGTCAGGTGGGTGACTTGCGTTTCCTCCTAATTTCTCTCGGCATCTCCATAAATTTTGAGTATTGGAGAAAATATCATTTATTCATTATCTTCTCTTGATAGTTTAGAACATGAATTAACTAGTATTTATTATACATTATACACAGGATTTCTTTTTATTATCGATTTCAATGTTTTATTGCTATCGTAGTTTTTGAAAATGGATCTTGGTTATGAAGTATGTGGTTATATTACGCTTTTCTACAAATCAATGAACAATCTAAATTTCTGATGAGATCGTTGATTTTTGAGGAATTCAATTCAATCTGGTGACTTTTGGTAATTGATTCAGGTATCTATTTATTGCAATGTGGTAACACTGCATAAGATGAAGTGTAAGTCATCTTGTTTGCAAATGTGATTATTGTTGATGGAGTGACGACCTGCACTATGGTCCAGAAATTTGATGGAAAGCAGGTGGCTAAGGCCATTTATTCCTTCAGCACTGAACTTGTGACTAATGATGTGATATAAATTAAACTCAAATGTTTGATTTTTCATTATACACAAAGCGTTTATTTTTCGCTACACCGCGCTAACATCTAGAAGACTGCTATCTCCCCAAGACTTCACGGGATATTCGCACTCGAACTTGTCGGACTACAGAAAGCAGGTGCACGGAGTGTATGCATGACAGACTCACCACCAAAGTTAGACCAATACTAGCTCCGATGGAAAGTGTGTTGAAAGGACTAAAATACTACTTCTTACTACCAGTATTCACAGTTCCCCAGTACAATCGTGATAGCAGATATTTTTGTTTTAGTTTTTATTAACATTATGTTAAATAATTCTTGGCGTGCTGAAACAGTTTTGTTTTGACACGTCAAGGAATAGTAAAAGCAGTTACATGTCCATTTGTCCACATAACGCCTTTGAGACAGCTCTCCGATTCCAAAGTAAAGGCATAGTGTTTAGCGACCACATTGCTTACCAAATAGTGCTGGCTGCATCCAGAAATAGTTAAAAATCAGCCAAGAAACATGTTATATACCCCTGAGTACTAAACATCTAGTTATCACCCCGGTACCCCTCTAATTGTTTCCCTCGTCTGTTTCGTATCTGTCAAAGGAACATCATTACGAAACGGCGGTAGACAAAAAAAAACTTTTGTCAAGTGAAATTAATGCTCCTATATAAAAGAATATAGAGAATAATTTTAATTACATCCGTTTATGTTTGGATAAACTTAGCGTAGGTACCGTTCCTAGCCTTGTCAATATGCGAAGAAGATGGAACATCGTAGGGTTTAGTCAACTGGTCTGCATAGAGTGGCGATTACGACAAATCCTCATGAAGTGGTATAATATGTTCAGCAGTGATCTGCTTAAGCTATAAATACTATTGCAATGCTTCTATATTCTAATGATGTTAGGCGAGGCGATGAAGCTATTATCAATTACGACATGCAGCTGGCTTTGCGAGAAATCGTTTTGGGTGATGTTCATACCACACAATTAATTGACATAGTAAAACAGTAAGAATTATCAGTATCGCTTTATAGTAGAACAAGGTATACTCGACACATTCCCTAGCCAATATGGGTGAATCGTACCAAAGTTATACGTCGTTAGTACAATTTTACATAAACACTTATTCAGTCGAATAAAAACTGTATTATTCTTCCCTTTAACCATACCACATCGTAGAACGCTTGAACGTTTTGATAAATGTTAAGAATATGCCGATGCCGATGTATTTTTAGCAGGTTCAATCAGAATGAACGTCCAGAGAATTTTCAGTATACGTAAATTTAATAATAGGCACGGATTATTTCGGATTCTATGGAAACTACAGGTAAAGGTTGAACAAAACTAAAGTAAAAACATCGGGTTGATGTTGTAAAATTCTATTAAAGGCCTAACAATTGCCCATAATCTAACTTATTCCATACAAAAACAGTTACCAGTCGCGCAGCATTTTAGCTCAGCCACTGTTCGGGTATTTTGAACATAATGTGAGCGGTTGTTCTATTTGGTTGTAACAACTATACCCAAGGACACGACAGTCAGAATTATTTGCCCATGACTGCGATCTTAAATTATTTTTGTCAAACGAAATTTTGAACGGCCTGATGCGACTAAGAAAGAATATTTCGTTAAGAACTTCAAAACTTTGAAAGATCAAATCTCGAAATCCCTATTAATTATAACAAAATCTCTATGCTTATATTAATACTATAAACTATCAAAGTAATCGGCTTAAGTAAATGGTAGACATAAGCTTGCTTTTCATAAAATTTTGCCTTTCGGCGTTTTGGCGTTTGGAATTAATGAGTTCAAATTAAACGCCATAAAATCCGTAAAAAATTGTTTTATTTAATAGAAAAGAAAGTCTACATGGGAAAATACGAGTTTAAGACATTATTTTGGCGACAGTTGTAACATGTATGGGAACAGGTGGCGTGATATGTCAAATAATGTAAAATTTTCGCTGCTGGGTATTCAATCTCTGAAGACACCAATTTATTTATTATTAGTAGCTACAAGAACATGCTTGTACATTCTACTGCACATCTACCCCAGTTCATGCGGCTAAAGCATTTCTTTTAAGGCATTCCTGATTTTTTTAGCTCTTCTTCTTTTCACAACTATGGTAAAACATGTCGTGTAATATATTCGGATATATATATATATATATATACATAAGTACATAAAGGACTTTTATATTCATAAATGATCACTTTAAAGGACGAATGTTTACTACATATACAGTGGTGATCGTATAATAAGAAACACTACCAACGGTCCTTGACATTATGTAAGATACTTCACCGCAATCGTTTTTATATTGAAATTAAACAATAAATAGGACCACAATATGTTCAAAAGTGTATCATTTATTAGAAAAACAATATAAATTCCATTACACAAGTGTAGTTTCAATATACCATTACGGACAAACATTTAAATCAGTTTTAAGGTATGAACAATAATGGTCAACTAATTAGAAACAACAACAAAAAAGTACAAAAAACAATATTTTTTTAAGTATTAGTAATTAGTATTGTTATTTTCGAAATAGCTACTATCCACAGCCTACCAATAGTTATAATTAATATTTAGTGGCATATCCCTTATTTTCAATAACAGCATTGCAACGACCTGACATTGATTCAATCAATTTCATACATTTTTCTAGGGGGATTGAATTCCGTGCTTCAACAAATGCTTCATATAGTTCGTTTTGACTGGTGTTACGTACGTTTGAGACTTTCTTTTTAACAATATACCAGAGATTTTCTATCGGGTTTAAATCCGGACTATTTGCTGGCCAGTCTAAAACGAATATACGCTGTTCGCTAAGGAAACATTTGACGCTATTGGCCGTGTGTTTTGGGGTCATTGTCATGCTGAAAGATCCAGGTTACAGGCAAATGATCGTCCGAGTAGGGAATCATTGTGTGCTCTAAGATATTTTTGTATTGCCATTGATCTATTGTACCTTCAATCTTCCGAACGGGTCCAACTCCACATCCGGAAAAACACCCCCAAACTTTAATGTTACCGCCAACGTGCTTGACTATACTCCTTGTGTATTTATAATTAAAAGCATTGTTTACAGGACGTCTAACATAATTTTGTTTCGTCTGAAAATAACCCTTTTTTCCATTCTCGTACCGTCCAATTAACATATTTTTAGCGAATAATAATCGCTTCTCTCGGTGTTGCTTGGTAAGAAGCGGTACCTTTCGAGAGATTCTTCCAAACAATTTAACTTCCACTAATCTTCAGCGTATCAGTCTTGAAGAGATGTTTCTCGGGTCATCAGGCGAAAAAACTTCATTTTTAATCTGGTTGGAGCCTTTACTTGGGTCTTTTTTACCAACACAAACGATTAGCTTATCTTCTCTGGGAGAGGTTTTTCTTGGCCGAGCCTTTCTAAGAACATTTTCACCAGTTCCGTGTGTTATATAATGATCAATTGCATTAAAAACGTTCTTAACGGAACAATTTAAATACTCAGCTATTCTTCTGTACGCCCACTTATGATCTATATGTTAATTAACAATTATTTGCCGTTGACGCGTCACAACTTTTATTTTTGCCCATTTTGAACAAAATAAAATTCAGATTAAATTTTGAATTGCCGCCAAAATAATAGAAAAAGCCAAGAAAGAAATGTTATTCTCCAATTTCAATAAAAGAACGAGCTATAGATGCTTTTTTAAAATGTTTCTAATTAGGCGCGCAAGCGGCCAGTAACAGAAAATAAACTCCTACATGTGTAAGACTCATTTTGTAATTAAAAGTAAGATGTTTTATATTTTATGCATTTAATGAGTTTTTTATTTGAGTGGCTATATTATTGCATGATTAATAATTATTGAATGTCTCTATTTTTACGGACATTTGTACGTTGAAGTTATACTTTCTTTATTCATTAGAAGTGTTTCTAATTATATGACCACCACTGTACATGCTAGTACAATATACTTCCATAAAGGTTTTAAACGTACGTTTCACGAATCACTAAAGAACTAAGTTTTGTCTAATTTTTAGGTCATGCTGTGATGCTGTGAATGGGTGTAAGTTTTAAGCAAAACGTTTGCACTGATCTCTTTGGCCTCCGCAGCCGAGATGATAATTCTCGGCGAAATGCGGCGAAGGTGGAACATTTACTACATTAGTCGGTGCGAGCGCGATATATGCTGTTCTTGCCCCTTGCCTGCCTAAAACCTTTGTATGATATATATATGTTTAAAGATTTTAGAAAAGCCATGGGTTATAGTTTTATTATTTATATATCATATGTGAAAATTCGCTGTTTTTATCTTCCAATCAGGCATAAGGGACCGTTTGGATTTGACCGAATAGCGACAGAGACGTTGATTATACCATATAATAAATAGAACCGATCTAATAGGATATACGGCATCCTATGATATATAAGATGGTATATATAATATACTATCTTATATATCATCTTCAAATGCCAACCTTACCTCCACGTAGTGCACCTTGATAGCAAACAAACAAGGTCCTAGTGACCTAATAATAGCCGAACCCAAATCCCACAGATTAGTAATGGAGAGTAGTAACACTACTGCGAGGGTCACTTGCGCTCACCAATCCACTTATCGAGTATGGCAAACCTTCTAAGAAATGTATTCCCACTTATGCTGGCACTTTCTTAGGCCTATCTTCAGCGAAGAATTTAAACACGTTGATAAAGAATAGGATAGAATAACTCTAGACATATCAATACTTTACATACCAACAATGATATAACAGGTAGCTAACTATGTCTCGAAAAAGTTTGGCAATATTATAGTCAAAACACTAACTTATTTTGCGGAAATTTCATTATTGACTCAACCGACGGAGTTCAGCAAGATGATCCATTAGGCTTAGCATTGTTTGGTTTGGGAGTTCAACCAATTATATCAATTTTGAAATCCCAACTCAATATCTAAACCTGGATGACTTAAAGTAGGATGTAAATCGGATGATGTTTAAAAACTACCTTAAATATCAATACATGTGAACTCTTAATTTCTGATCGTTTTTCTACTTCTGTTAGATATATTTCATTGCAAAATTTTAACAATATTTCTCCCGGCATATAACTTATCGATGTGGTGATGAAATAAATACCTCACTTATTACGTTCTTACTAGGTTAGTTTACAGTATGAAATGTCTTTTGTTAAAGTTTTAGAGCATCTTATTATATTACTATAAAACCACGCCGGCTTCACAATGACGGACATATTAACTAAATCAAATATTCTAAATAATGATGAAAACTGCATACCTCTCAGGTATTTAGAAATAACAAGCGGATACACAGAGAAACCCAAATTGTGACTTTGTTTTGTACTATTTTACGGTATTATGTTTAAAATTTTATACTTATACTGTTTTTAGGTATTCGCTTCGTTCTATTCTAGGTATAACATTTGGAGGTATAGGTGTTAGAAAGGTTTCTAATATTGCTATGCCATCTTTCCTTGTCTTCGTACAGACAGTGTCAGCGAAATATAATAATTTGGACTTGACCTTTTCCACGGAGGTAAGATCAGCATGGAAAAGTCTCTGTCCCAGCAAAAATATTCCACTGTAAGCTAACCAACAAAAACGGTGGCTTGCTACAGAATGTACAGAAGTCAGTCGTTACGTAATTGTGCCATTTGCCGAAGAGATGTTCGCTCCATGAAGTCCCTAAGCGATGCAAGTTCTAAAGGGATTAACCGAGACTTCTTTTCTCGCTCCACAAAATATACCCCAAGGAATACGTCTTGTAGTTATGGTAAATGTTATAAATGTTTTAAATGATTAGGTATATAAAAATTATAGAAAATAAATATTCTATATTAATAAACATCAATAGCTAAATTCATAAATAGAATTAACAGGGTTTAAACAAATGGCAGTCTATCTACCATTCAAACGTATTAATGTCGATTTCTTACCATGCTACACAGAGTTCATTATACTATTTGTAAAATAACTGAAATAACTGATTGTCAATCTCACGCTGATATTAGGAATACGAAACAAACACCGAACGGAATATACATTACAACTAGTGGAGACAACGATGTAGCAAAGAGGATGAACTATAAGGAAATAAGCATAATGTATATTGACAAGGTATTTAACTGCTATTTGACAGTCTGCATTGCCCTTCATGCTTATCACGTACGAACGACATTCAGAAGGATCTTAAGTTCCGGCTTCATTGGATAATTGCTAAACACTACAATTAAGTGACACAACATTAAAAGTGGAAGTGGTACAGGATCTGAAAGTCATTATGAGCATGATGAACATTTATTCGTTTAATTATAATAAGCATGCTGAGATCTGCCATACTTCTTGAGAAATGTTTGTAAACAAAGAATTTTAACATACTGCTTATCTGTGTTCATCACCCTCTTACCAATTTCAGCCGCCGCTGCAACTACTGTGGAGTTTCTGTTCTGTTCTGTTCTACTGTCAGTTCACATGACAGCCGGTTTCAGATGCCTTATCCGCAATACCACAAACATAACAACTACTAGAAAACACAAACATGCACACGTTTCATATTTGATTTATTGAGAGGCACTATCACTTACCGGCATCGTCGTCAGCTGGCAGCGGTCCCACAGTGCCGAAGAAACGTTTGTCAAGAAGCTGAAGAAGCTGAAGGGCACTTTCGTGGACTGGCGCTCGGGGACATCCAGTGCACATGAGGGTTACGTTTATGATCGCCGTATAGTGGTCACATGGGTATTCCCTACGGAAATAAATTAAAAATTAATCAACATGTAAACTATAATTATGTCTGAACAATATGGAGTAATAATTATACTAAATCATTTATTTGCAAAGGAATGTTGGCCATGTAGTAGATATTTTATAAGCTGTTATGGTTTAACACATTCTGCCGTGAAATCGGCGTGCAAATACCTTAATACATAAGAATACAAGAGTCAAAGTAAGTAGACTAATTTTTATTTTTGGTATATATTAATTAAATAGTGTTATAATTATTCTTACATAAATAAACCAATAAACATTTAAAAAAAATTAATTTGATATAGTACATAACAATTATCTAATATATATATATATATATATATATATATATAATATGTCAATCAATAAAGAAAAAGAAGTCCAAAATCTAAATTAATAAATTTCAATAAAGCTTATATCACCTTAGTTATTAAGATATCATCTTAGTAATAACAATAACATTTAAAAATTGATTATCTTTTTTTTTTGGGGAAAGGGAGCAAAGGAGCAAGCGGCTCCCCTAAGACATTAGTAATTACCATCGCCCACATACATCTGTAGCACCAGAGCCGCTGCTTGGCTTTACCACGTAAAATCTGAATAATTTTCAGGCGCATGGCAGGGCGCACGTTAATTTTCATATAGCACGAATGGAATCGAATCCCGGTGCCAGCACCGCTAAAATTAATAATAGCAATTTTATATGTTGAATTTACCACTTCCTAGCACGTCGAAAGAAAACATAGTGAGGAAACATGAACAATAATAATAAAAAATTGATTAGAGGGCATTGGACCAGCGTGGCGGACCCTTTCCGGGTCCAAAATCCTCAAAGATATTTGTGAAGGACACCTCTGCTGAGCAGTGAGTATTAACAGACTGCTACTTTTCTTTTTGCTTACTACAGTTACACATTTCATTGAAATAATATGTTCCTAGTATGGTCTGTAATACAGGTACACATATTTATACAAAAATTAGAATAATAATAAAACGTATGTGTCCATACTTATCGAAGACTATCCGATTAATTAAAAACAATTTTAATCAAAGTGGCAGCCTTTGTCTTTAATCTCTCTCTGATCATCAATATATGAATTCAGTCGCCGCGGGCAATTGAGCCACTGCGGGGGCTAAAACAATTTTTTTCATCTCTAAAGATTACTTTTCCGTATCTACCTCCAGTGTATCGAGGCAACCCGTCTGATCTTAATCGCATGATGTCTCTTCGATCTTTTGTGGACTTCGACAGAGGTATTGCTTGTACCTGCCGATAGTGCGGTAACGAACATTCGGCTAAAGCGTAGCGTGAAAATGACAGCCACACGGAATCGCCAGTCTCATTTGTCAGACAGCTGGTTGTAACATGTAGGTGATGTTAGCGTAAGGAGAAATCCTTGGTACATTCCCTCTGTCAAGGTCTACGTATTCATAATTGTTGAGTTAAAATAACCATGACCATCGTATATTGAGCTTATTATATTACGACATGAAACCCTCACGGCAAGATTCCAACTCATGGTTGACCGTGATTTTTAAAGGTTATGCGACACTGTTAAAACAATAGAAATTCTATTAATTTATTAAGAACGGATAATAATTGTACAGGAAATGTATCAGAGCAGTGTTTGCAGTGGCGGCTTGTTTTGTACGACATTTCTCAATCAAACCTAAATATAGATAAATTCATTATAAAGCATCGTATAATAAATGAAATATCGCCTTAATTTAGGGGTTATTTAATTTCTGATCCAGTGTCTTAAGCTATACGCATACATACGAATTTAATGCACATGGGTCTAGTAGATTTTGTGTGAAACGCGACAAACAAAAAGTATTATTTTGGATTAACGAATAAAAAAACTGAACCCATAACATATCATGGATTTAAAGATATTTTATTGAGTTATGAAATTGTTATATTGGGCAATAGCAGAGAGAAACAACATTCCTTGGACAAAATTAATGCATTAGAGCTATATGTGGATTGGAACGGTTGAATTCTGTAAACCAATTTTCGATGTTTAGGATTGTTAGCACTATCACTACTACATGAAAACATAATTAATTCTAATGTGTTTTAATTTTTAAAATATGTTTATAAATTTATATCGGTTATGCCCAGTACAAACGTTTTTTTGTATTACATACTATCGCGATCGAAGTAGAGAAAAAAATATATTTCAGTATACGTACTACAGTGGATTAACAACCACTGATAACCGAAAATTTAATTAAATGAAAGTGAAGTTCACGCGAGAATATATTTGACGTAGATTTAAAATCAAAAATGTTTCCGCGTTTTCGTGCTACCATAGTTCAACACAATGACAATAAAATTCACCAGTCGCCAAAAAAAAATCAGAAAGAAAACTTGTTGTTGAGATGTGATGATTGTATATTGAAACTGAGTGATTGTGTGAGCGGAGATATCATTACGTATAAAAATATATTTTTTTGGCCCCGGTTATTTATCCCTCATCACTAAACATCTTATAAGATTCTAGAGTCGTCTTTTATTTATTTATTTGTAATAATTGTTTGTAAGCTCTATCTAAAGTGATACATGCATTGAAGGATTAACTAATAACAAATCGCTGTCGAGCCTCTAAAGCCGTAGCAGCTCGGGGCTTTAACTACTTAATCCGCGAGTGATGACCTCGTTCAAATGAAGCTAGAGGCATCACTACTGATTAATTGCATTGTCAAGTGCTGTATTTAGCTAGTACTCAGCGTAAGGAAAAGTATCGTAAGAAACCCTGCATCTGTTACAGAAAAAAAAATATTATTCTAGAGCTTGAATAAAATAGGAAAGTAAATAATTTATTTTCTTAGGGTTCCCTACAAGAAACGTGGCTTATAACTTTTTTCACGAGCCGTATCTATCGATCCAGTCTTTAGACACACATACTCGTACATACGAACATAGTATACACATATACACTTATTTTATCGGTACATCGGTACAAATAGCTTTTAATTTTTCAAATTAAAATACACGCATCTTTGCAATTCAACATTTTGTAGGCCTTCCTTTCATTATAAGTACCTATGTAATGCTAAATACTAATAATGTCCTGCGTTAACAGAACTATAAGTTCCGATAAAGATAAGTACCGATATAAAAGTAGCAACTTTCAGACTTCCATCAAATCAAACAGCTGATAAATAAAATTTGTTATCTCTCCATTAAGTGAACTACTAGAAAAGCTGCAAAAGTCGCAGAAAAAGGAGAAAAACACTGGCTGTGGGCGGAAAATTCTATTTCCGAGACGAGATAGAAATTTTATGGCATGTAAATAGTTTTCAGTCTATATTTTCGAGAAATTTATTTTACCCTTAGCAGTAACATTCAATGCCTATACTGAAAAAAATATTGTTCACAAACAGAAGTAAATGGCAAATTGTGTTAATATCTTCCAAGTTTCTGCGCTTTTGGAGTTGGAATGAAGAGAAAAAAAACTATGTCACAATAATAACTTTAAAGTATTGATTATTTGATGTAATGAATTTTCCAGTACATTTGATGTATATGAAAATTCATTTAATCAACAAAGGCGACAGATTAATTTGTTTGCCATGGAAAACGAATGCTTTGATCTTTGCGTTAAGTACGACTCAGCTTAACCAAACTAGCCTTCGCACTAGTTTGTTTTGTGCATTATGAATGGAACTTGCATTGAATAGCACATTTATATAGCGAACTACACTGCTTGTTTTAAAATCTATTATATGATATCACAGACACAAACACAGAGTAAACGTTTACATAGCACAATTACTAAACTAATAATGAAATTAAGCTAATTAACTATGAACTGTGCCCATATCCAATTATTTATAAAAAATATATTGTATAAATCCCGATTACATACTGCTTCGAGATGAGTCTATGCTATTTAAGGAAATTTTTACATAGGAGTTTATGCTACCTTCCGTCACTGGCCTGTAGGGGTAGAATTTACGTCTCGCAATTTGAGTTATTATGTGAGATGTATGCTGTACCATCGGTCATATTTTACAGATGATTATATCTTTGCTACAACTCGAATGGGCCTGCTCGACAGTACCACGACCTCGCAGAATATCGACGTGAAGTAGAGGCATCTCGTGCTTCTGAGTTTAGTTCGGTAAGTGAGGTAACCGGAGGCCCCTCACCCTCCCCATCCCCTCCTTGTCCATCACCCTCCTCGTCCTTCCCCCATCCAAGAAATACCCTGAAAGGCCGGCAACCCACCTGCAACTCCCTAGTTGTGCAGATATACGTGGGCGAAGTAACACTTTCCATCTTAGGTGAGCTGCTTGCTCGTTTACCCCGGTCCCAAATAAAAAAATAATAATTTAAAAAAAACTAAGACACAGGAGGCGATTATCTGTTAAGTTTTATATGTTTTACTTTCAGCTTGTAGGTTTTTTAAGACACATCCTCTAAATATTTCCGTCGGATATATCCCGAAGCTTTTTAAAAATGTAATCCCAACCTATAATAGTACGTTATCGCTCTTGACTAATTAAGTTATTTTGTTAGTACTTATTTTAAATGCTATTTTGTTTATAACCCATAACGATCTATTGTATTCCAATAGTAGCATTATATAAAACTATCAAGATAAATTTAAAACAGAATCCACTGTAACAGCCAAGCCCCGGGTTTTAATCACATTCTGGAAGCAGGATCAAGTAACAGGGTTGTTAAACTAACAAGATTGTTAAATCAAAATGAAATACTACAAACAATATCTCAACATTAATTTAGCTATCATTTTATTTGTAACATGTCATCTTCACAATTTTTCCCGTTTGACAACGCAGAAGTCTTTTTGGTAAATATGACATTTATAAAAATTAAAACTAGTTTGCATATAACAATATTTTTAAAACAAAGTTGAATCCAAACATAATTATATTTATTTTTTCTTATTTCCACGAAATAATAAAAAATCCAACGGAAATCGTTCCTCATCACTAAACATCTTATAAGATTCTAGAGTCGTCTTTTATTTATTTATTTGTAATAATTGTTTGTAAGCTCTATCTAAAGTGATACATGCATTGAAGGATTAACTAATAACAAATCGCTGTCGAGCCTCTAAAGCCGTAGCAGCTCGGGGCTTTAACTACTTAATCCGCGAGTGATGACCTCGTTCAAATGAAGCTAGAGGCATCACTACTGATTAATTGCATTGTCAAGTGCTGTATTTAGCTAGTACTCAGCGTAAGGAAAAGTATCGTAAGAAACCCTGCATCTGTTACAGAAAAAAATATTATTCTAGAGCTTGAATAAAATAGGAAAGTAAATAATTTATTTTCTTAGGGTTCCCTACAAGAAACGTGGCTTATAACTTTTTTCACGAGCCGTATCTATCGATCCAGTCTTTAGACACACATACTCGTACATACGAACATAGTATACACATATACACTTATTTTATCGGTACATCGGTACAAATAGCTTTTTAATTTTTCAAATTAAAATACACGCATCTTTGCAATTCAACATTTTGTAGGCCTTCCTTTCATTATAAGTACCTATGTAATGCTAAATACTAATAATGTCCTGCGTTAACAGAACTATAAGTTCCGATAAAGATAAGTACCGATATAAAAAGTAGCAACTTTCAGACTTCCATCAAATCAAACAGCTGATAAATAAAATTTGTTATCTCTCCATTAAGTGAACTACTAGAAAAGCTGCAAAAGTCGCAGAAAAGGAGAAAACACTGGTTGTGGGCGGAAAATTCTATTTCCGAGACGAGATAGAAATTTTATGGCATGTAAATAGTTTTCAGTCTATATTTTCGAGAAATTTATTTTACCCTTAGCAGTAACATTCAATGCCTATACTGAAAAAATATTGTTCACAAACAGAAGTAAATGGCAAATTGTGTTAATATCTTCCAAGTTTCTGCGCTTTTGGAGTTGGAATGAAGAGAAAAAAACTATGTCACAATAATAACTTTAAAGTATTGATTATTTGATGTAATGAATTTTCCAGTACATTTGATGTATATGAAAATTCATTTAATCAACAAAGGCGACAGATTAATTTGTTTGCCATGGAAAACGAATGCTTTGATCTTTGCGTTAAGTACGACTCAGCTTAACCAAACTAGCCTTCGCACTAGTTTGTTTTGTGCATTATGAATGGAACTTGCATTGAATAGCACATTTATATAGCGAACTACACTGCTTGTTTTAAAATCTATTATATGATATCACAGACACAAACACAGAGTAAACGTTTACATAGCACAATTACTAAACTAATAATGAAATTAAGCTAATTAACTATGAACTGTGCCCATATCCAATTATTTATAAAAAATATATTGTATAAATCCCGATTACATACTGCTTCGAGATGAGTCTATGCTATTTAAGGAAATTTTTACATAGGAGTTTATGCTACCTTCCGTCACTGGCCTGTAGGGGTAGAATTTACGTCTCGCAATTTGAGTTATTATGTGAGATGTATGCTGTACCATCGGTCATATTTTACAGATGATTATATCTTTTGCTACAACTCGAATGGGCCTGCTCGACAGTACCACGACCTCGCAGAATATCGACGTGAAGTAGAGGCATCTCGTGCTTCTGAGTTTAGTTCGGTAAGTGAGGTAACCGGAGGCCCCCTCACCCTCCCCATCCCCCTCCTTGTCCATCACCCTCCTCGTCCTTCCCCCCATCCAAGAAATACCCTGAAAGGCCGGCAACCCACCTGCAACTCCCCTAGTTGTGCAGATATACGTGGGCGAAGTAACACTTTCCATCTTAGGTGAGCCGCTTGCTCGTTTACCCCCGGTCCCAAATAAAAAAATAATAATTTAAAAAAAACTAAGACACAGGAGGCGATTATCTGTTAAGTTTTATATGTTTTACTTTCAGCTTGTAGGTTTTTTAAGACACATCCTCTAAATATTTCCGTCGGATATATCCCGAAGCTTTTTAAAAATGTAATCCCAACCTATAATAGTACGTTATCGCTCTTGACTAATTAAGTTATTTTGTTAGTACTTATTTTAAATGCTATTTTGTTTATAACCCATAACGATCTATTGTATTCCAATAGTAGCATTATATAAAAACTATCAAGATAAATTTAAAACAGAATCCACTGTAACAGCCAAGCCCCGGGTTTTAATCACATTCTGGAAGCAGGATCAAGTAACAGGGTTGTTAAACTAACAAGATTGTTAAATCAAAATGAAATACTACAAACAATATCTCAACATTAATTTAGCTATCATTTTTATTTGTAACATGTCATCTTCACAATTTTTTCCCGTTTGACAACGCAGAAGTCTTTTTTGGTAAATATGACATTTATAAAAATTAAAACTAGTTTGCATATAACAATATTTTTAAAACAAAGTTGAATCCAAACATAATTATATTTATTTTTTCTTATTTCCACGAAATAATAAAAAATCCAACGGAAATCGTTCCTCATCACTAAACATCTTATAAGATTCTAGAGTCGTCTTTTATTTATTTATTTGTAATAATTGTTTGTAAGCTCTATCTAAAGTGATACATGCATTGAAGGATTAACTAATAACAAATCGCTGTCGAGCCTCTAAAGCCGTAGCAGCTCGGGTTTTAACTACTTAATCCGCGAGTGATGACCTCGTTCAAATGAAGCTAGAGGCATCACTACTGATTAATTGCATTGTCAAGTGCTGTATTTAGCTAGTACTCAGCGTAAGGAAAAGTATCGTAAGAAACCCTGCATCTGTTACAGAAAAAATATTATTCTAGAGCTTGAATAAAATAGGAAAGTAAATAATTTATTTTCTTAGGTTCCCTACAAGAAACGTGGCTTATAACTTTTTTCACGAGCCGTATCTATCGATCCAGTCTTTAGACACACATACTCGTACATACGAACATAGTATACACATATACACTTATTTTATCGGTACATCGGTACAAATAGCTTTTAATTTTTCAAATTAAAATACACGCATCTTTGCAATTCAACATTTTGTAGGCCTTCCTTTCATTATAAGTACCTATGTAATGCTAAATACTAATAATGTCCTGCGTTAACAGAACTATAAGTTCCGATAAAGATAAGTACCGATATAAAAAGTAGCAACTTTCAGACTTCCATCAAATCAAACAGCTGATAAATAAAATTTGTTATCTCTCCATTAAGTGAACTACTAGAAAAGCTGCAAAAGTCGCAGAAAAAGGAGAAAAACACTGGCTGTGGGCGGAAAATTCTATTTCCGAGACGAGATAGAAATTTTATGGCATGTAAATAGTTTTCAGTCTATATTTTCGAGAAATTTATTTTACCCTTAGCAGTAACATTCAATGCCTATACTGAAAAAAATATTGTTCACAAACAGAAGTAAATGGCAAATTGTGTTAATATCTTCCAAGTTTCTGCGCTTTTGGAGTTGGAATGAAGAGAAAAAACTATGTCACAATAATAACTTTAAAGTATTGATTATTTGATGTAATGAATTTTCCAGTACATTTGATGTATATGAAAATTCATTTAATCAACAAAGGCGACAGATTAATTTGTTTGCCATGGAAAACGAATGCTTTGATCTTTGCGTTAAGTACGACTCAGCTTAACCAAACTAGCCTTCGCACTAGTTTGTTTTGTGCATTATGAATGGAACTTGCATTGAATAGCACATTTATATAGCGAACTACACTGCTTGTTTTAAAATCTATTATATGATATCACAGACACAAACACAGAGTAAACGTTTACATAGCACAATTACTAAACTAATAATGAAATTAAGCTAATTAACTATGAACTGTGCCCATATCCAATTATTTATAAAAAATATATTGTATAAATCCCGATTACATACTGCTTCGAGATGAGTCTATGCTATTTAAGGAAATTTTTACATAGGAGTTTATGCTACCTTCCGTCACTGGCCTGTAGGGGTAGAATTTACGTCTCGCAATTTGAGTTATTATGTGAGATGTATGCTGTACCATCGGTCATATTTTACAGATGATTATATCTTTGCTACAACTCGAATGGGCCTGCTCGACAGTACCACGACCTCGCAGAATATCGACGTGAAGTAGAGGCATCTCGTGCTTCTGAGTTTAGTTCGGTAAGTGAGGTAACCGGAGGCCCCTCACCCTCCCCATCCCCTGCCTTGTCCATCACCCTCCTCGTCCTTCCCCCCATCCAAGAAATACCCTGAAAGGCCGGCAACCCACCTGCAACTCCCCTAGTTGTGCAGATATACGTGGGCGAAGTAACACTTTCCATCTTAGGTGAGCCGCTTGCTCGTTTACCCCCGGTCCCAAATAAAAAAATAATAATTTAAAAAAAACTAAGACACAGGAGGCGATTATCTGTTAAGTTTTATATGTTTTACTTTCAGCTTGTAGGTTTTTTAAGACACATCCTCTAAATATTTCCGTCGGATATATCCCGAAGCTTTTTAAAAATGTAATCCCAACCTATAATAGTACGTTATCGCTCTTGACTAATTAAGTTCTTTTGTTAGTACTTATTTTAAATGCTATTTTGTTTATAACCCATAACGATCTATTGTATTCCAATAGTAGCATTATATAAAAACTATCAAGATAAATTTAAAACAGAATCCACTGTAACAGCCAAGCCCCGGGTTTTAATCACATTCTGGAAGCAGGATCAAGTAACAGGGTTGTTAAACTAACAAGATTGTTAAATCAAAATGAAATACTACAAACAATATCTCAACATTAATTTAGCTATCATTTTTATTTGTAACATGTCATCTTCACAATTTTTTCCCGTTTGACAACGCAGAAGTCTTTTTTGGTAAATATGACATTTATAAAAATTAAAACTAGTTTGCATATAACAATATTTTTAAAACAAAGTTGAATCCAAACATAATTATATTTATTTTTTCTTATTTCCACGAAATAATAAAAAATCCAACGGAAATCGTTCCATCGTAGAAAGGCAGAAGTCGTCTCTTATATGCCTTAAATATTCTTTCAAACGGTGCAATTTATAAGTGCTTTAACGGGTGTCGAGCTGCAGCGTTATAAGATGCGAGGAGAACGTAAGCGTTGAGACTACAGCAAATTCTTCTAACTCTATAGAGCACTGTGTCCTTCATTGAATATTTAAAAAATTATGATTATCATGATTATAACACAAAAAATATTTAACTTATGTTAATTTTGTATTTTATATCGCAGTGACAGTAGTTAGTCGCATTGTATCGATTAGAAAATGTACTTTAGTCGACCTTTTTTAAGATATCGATGTGATCGTTATATCAACTTATCTTACATACAAATCATTTTTCATAATCAACTTCAAGGAACCCGTTTTTATATTATGTATAATAAATTTTGGAAATGATTCGCGTTCAAAATACCGGCCTCAAGAAACGCAGTCCTATAATAATTGCTAGTCAAACTTAAAATTTTTGTGGGTTCTATGTGACCATGTGATCAATTTTTTAAAGCTTATATCTCGGCCCCTAAGGTATGCATGAAAAGTACGATCATGTATGTACCCCAATTGTCCATTATGAATGATATAACGAATAATTCTTTATTTGCACTTTTAACTTTTTGTTTAATGTTACTGGTTGTTTATAATAATAATTTTACTAGCAATGTCTATCTAAAATAAATAAATTTTATTTCAGATCAGATAGATAAATATTTAACATTTCTTTTTTTTTATAATTATAGCAATAGTGTTAACATTACTGATATTCATATTAACCACTCCAACTAAGCCTTGAAGCTTGTATCTAGAGTGGTTCACAGTAATAGTCGAATGGTACACTCGAACCTGCTACGACCGTCATGTTTCGCGATTAGTACCTTAACCTATTTAACCTTAAGCTATTGTTTACTTGTGACAACCCTAGCCTCCATGCATTGTCGCGACTCCGTCTAGATGTTGTCGGTATTTATAAATAGATCAAAGGCGTCGAATATTGTATCTCTGTATATACGCTGTATACGTACTAAAGCACAGAATTCCCCTGATAAGATAAGTACTGAAAAAACCGCGACACATGCATTACTGAGAACGTTATAGTAACACTTGAGGTACTGCTAAATTAGTAAAGTTAAAAAATATTAATTTTAAAAAACTGCAAAATTTCTAATAAAAAAACGAATAAAGGTACATATTTATGTGAGCGTTCGTGGGCTTAAATAGCTCTGCGATTGAGTGTTAGTGATCTCTTCGCTGTTGCTGAATAAGTGTTTAACTTTATTTAACTTTTACACGGATAAATATTCTCTTAGTGTTGAACAACATTGTGTTAAGTACGTTAACGATTAGATACACCAGCCATGATTACCATGCGTAAACGTAAACAAAAGGAAATTGAAATTACCGAAGTAGTCTTATTTATAGAGTTTACATGTCGTGGAGTAAAAGAAACTTCTCACAAAGTCAAATCGCTCAAACGTAAGTTATAAGAGACCAACACTACAATTTACCACTTATCACAACAAATTCTAATTAAAAGACTTGATTGAAATGACGTGACTTCATAAATTTTCTGTACGAAATTGTAAAATGGATTGTTTTTACATCGTAACTATTATTTTTATTTACAACTTTTATAAAGAATCCACAATTAACTTTAGATGGTTATCTTATTTATTGCTAGTTTAATATATAAATGAATGTATGTTTATCTAATATTATTTATTCCAACTACCAGTATCATATTATATTTCTCGTCACCCAAACGTAAGCTTAAAAATGTTTGCATTGGTATATTATCAAACTTGTTTGCATCAAATACCTAGAACTTGCTTCATTTGCTTTTCATTATAATAACATCGGTATGAACCCTCGTATTAAAATCATACTATATTCACATTTATTGTAATAACCAACGTAAAAATATCATATTTTTAAATTGTGTTTGTTTTTCTTATATTTCTATGATTTTTGTAGTAAATATGTGTACCTATATAATATTACAGATGTTAAAGCGGTGTAATAATAAATAATAAAAAACCAGGACCAATCGATTGGAAAGTGTAGATTTTGTTAACATTAGCATACTCGGCCTGTTTAAATAAGATATTTTGTACTTACTATACATATTATTATCAATAATTTACGAAACTTCAAAAATCACGGAAACATGGTTGAATAATAATATTATATAAACTTAAAGTCTACATATTTCAACGTGGCCTCCTTTGGTTTTGATACAGGCCTGCAGAGGGATGCACGCACTGTTTCCATGTAGAATTTAGCCACTGCTAACTTTAAAGACTAGTTTAGAGAGTTAATATCGGAGTAAAGTTTTCTCCACTTCCGGACTGATTTAGAACACGTGCTGTGTATCGACGTTAAGCATATAGCTTCAGGTCCTGTTTAGTAATTTGCGACAGGATCCTAGCGGCAATCGCCGTGTCAGTCGACGTGAGGAGGACAATGACTGCCACATGCGTTCTTGTAGACAGACGCCGCTTGTGGAGGCTTGTCTACTCGAGTTTGTACTACCTACAGCCCTTGTGCTTATTGCTTAATTTTGTGGATCACTATATTCTTGTAGAATACTTTCAGTTACCTATGGGATCAAACCGTTTCTTTAAAATAGCGTATACCGGAGCTTTTTTCTTCTCCGTCAAATGAATCTCATTACGAGAAAAAAAATTATTACGAATGGACATTTGACATACAAAATTATGTTTCTTACATTGAAAAATAAAGATACCTCGTTTCATTTTATTCAATCTTTATTTCACGCGACAATATTTTTGTTGACAGTATTCACAGTCCATCCTGTCTTAATAGAACGGGGTCGCCTCGATTTTTTTTGGTATTCGACTAAAGAATTTATTGTGTATATCGATAATGCCATACACACACATACGGTCGATGCATTGCTTTCGAAGTGTCTTAAAAATAACAGCTACCTCAGACATTAGTCAAAGCAATCACCACGATTATACTATTTCTTTAACGCCTCGCTCCATAATGTAACTTCAAAATCACGGTGGAAAACAATATGCGAATTGGCGTAATCACATATTATTTTCCACCGTGGAAGAAAAAACACTAAGAAAAAATCTATGGAAGAAGATTTTATAAAAAACAACAACAATAAATTTAATTAAAAAACTAACAATATCTAAATTCTAACATTATTTACGACCACACTTTTATCTTTTTATTAATATAGTATATATTTTTGTAACACTAAAGAAGCGTCGCAATAATCGCATTGTAGGTAAATTTCACATATTATCTAGTTTAAACTTTTCCTGGTGATAATAATGTACAACTCAATTAAAAGCGTCCTGCGCCAGTATTAATTAAAAACAGCAGTCAGGGTTGAACATTTGAAATTGTATAATGACTTTAACTAAAAAATAATATTTATTTTGTATATTCAACATTTGAAGGCAAAATTATGAAGTTCCTGATCAGATGATGAAAAAAAAGTGTGAAGTGTAATATTACTAATAAATTTCTCATATATAGTATAGAAGGAAGTGTAGTATGTTATGTACGATTATGTAGCTGGATGTATATAGTAATTTGGTTCTAGAATTGCTGGGTACAGATTTATTTAATAAAAGAAAATTGTAATCAAAATTCACTAAATCGAAGTTTATTGAATAACTAGTGAAATATGTTAAAATGCAATTAATTAAAAACAACCAATCTTGTAATAGTAAACAAGCCCCGGTATTTATATAATAACCAATCGCACGCCCTACTGCTCGCCATGTTTGTATTTCCATTCTGAAAATAAACCTATCACGTGACACGTGTGCAAACTCCGATACCTAGATTTCAATGAAATACTTATGTAAAATCACTGGCAGTTACTCGAAACTTCGTACACACGCAAAGTTGGTAATTTAATTTGCATATCTGTATAAATAAATCCTTACTCATTCGAAAATCAAATAAAATTTAGTATGAATATTACTTTTATAAGAGTCATTGTCTACACTATACTCTTATGAATAAATTTAAAAACTTTTTCAAATCAGTTGAATTACATTGTAACAGAACATTAATATTGCTTAACCTGATCTGTCGCCAAAGTGAATAATGCTTAGTAATAGTAATGTCTGACAAAACGCCAATACGCATCGAACTCTTACAAGTGACCCCACCGCTTAAGCCAAGGAGGCGTGTACATATTGATATTAGGCGAGGAGCGCCCTGCCAATCTGCTAAGTGATGACAGTTTTCTATATCCCATAACAGAATATTACGAAGTTTTGAATCGCATTAAATGGATTGTTCACACATTTGATCCATCGACAAATTTGTTTATACTCGACAGTAAAACGTCTCCTTTAATAATCATTATTATACCTGAATATCATCTTCTCGACGGAACTGTGTTACTGAGACACTCAGTTCAAAAAAAGTCGATGAAAATGCCACACGTGTAGTGGTAATGTATTAAAGATAAAGCTGTTGAAACAGTAGATTCGCTTAATGACATAATGACATCGAAGAGAAATGGCAATTAGGTGATACTAAGCGGTCGTAAAAAATTAAATACGTTATTAGTAATAGACAGAAAAAGAGTAAATATTTTAGAGCATCTTACATTTTTAAACATACCACGTAGCTGGGGAAGGGAGAGAGGTTCGGTGTGGGTCCGGGCATCCAGCAAAAGTGTAAAGAAAATAATGTCCTTTCCTGTAACTTATTCCATAGAAGTATGTGTGAAAACTAAACATCGCACTAGATTTACGTCATAATAAACGGTTGTTCATTATACGCGGAGTCATAGTAATTGTCCTACATACGTTTTTATTTTCCGGATCGGATTTACACTCGTTTAATGCTTTTGAACAAAAAATAACAAACAATTCGCGCAATTTTGGATGATTGGAAGGCCTCACTTTTTTTTTAATTTCCTGACATTTAAATGAAACTGGCACTCAGCTAAAACTAGTTTCAAGTATACATTTGATCTGTTTTCAAATTATCTATGGTTCAAGTCTGTTTTCATTTACATTATTATTGCGATGGTCAAAGTTATTTCATTTCACGCATTAGTTTTGAGACTTGAAATTCCAAGTACACAAAAAATTTAAAATGAGTGTATTACTACTTATACAGTTTACAAACCATTTAAATTTTATTTTGTATTTATTAACTTTATTTATTTCTGTTGAATTAGGTTAATTTTTTTTTTTTTACGTAAAATGAGGTGAGATGTGAAGACAAACGTCATGGGCAAAGTCGAACAGTGTCGAACTTTTCACATTATTTTCTTCTAGTTTTTTTATTATTTTATTTAGAAAGACCAACAGTGAACATAACAATATATTTAGAAAAAAATTAACAACGTTAACTAAAATTATTCCGATATTAACATCTATAAGAGAACAGCCTGCACAAATTTGTGAGAATTATTTAAAAATTAATTATAACGATACAGTATTGGAAAAGTTCAAGAATAGAAAATTAACATTAAAAGAATATAAAAAATAAAGTAAAAAGTTATGCTATAATAATATATATTACGTTATGTAGTAAAAAATCCGTAATTGGTTCTTGTAAAGTGTAAGGGAATCGTTAAATATGTCCAATTTGAAAGGCTTGCGATTAAGGATATTATATAAGTTAGAAATTCTAATGATCGGAGATTTTAGACCGACATTGGTTTTTGTACTAGGCGTGTAGAAAAATGTTATGGTTGGTTTGCGAGGTATTCTATAAGGCACTGACAGTGATAACACTGTTTAGAAGGACACTGCAATTTATATTGTTATTCAATATTTGAAATAAAACAAACTAAATAATTGATCTAGCGACGACCATAAAGGGATTCCAATTTGAAAAAAGATAAGCGCTGGTCGTAACCGCACCGTTTTATAATTACTTGCGCAGAAAACCACAGAGATCGTGTAAACGGACTCTCGATACCCTCGATGCGCTGGGAGTGGAGACTGTATAATGGATTTCAGATAACAGCGAAATAAGGAGTTGTAAAATGTGATCTTTTTTAATTGTTGTGTAAAGTAAAAATACCGGGAAACGAAAAGAAAGGGAATTTTACCTCTGTCATCATAATTAATGTAAACCTGCATCATATTGATGTATTGTACTGATTAACTTGTGTTGCATTTTTGTAGAACGAGCACAATTATTTTTTTCCTAGGAAAGGCGGCAAACCAGCAAGCGACTCATCTGATGGTAAGTGAGTTGCCGGCCTTTAAGGTATTTGGTAGATGGGAGGGAGGAAGAGGTGGGGAATGGGGGGATGGGGAAGGGAGTGGGCCTCCGTTTAGCTCACTCATCGAACCAAACGCAGAAGCACAAGATGTCTCCTTCACGCCAGTATTCTGTGAGGCCGTGGTACCAAGCCTGTCGAAATGGCCCATTCGCAGCAGCAAAAGCCACCGCTTGGCTGTACCACGTTTGAAAAGAATTATTAAAATTATTATCTATAATTTTTTATATAGGAAAGGCGGCAAACCAGCAAGCGACTCATCTGATGGTAAGTGAGTTGCCGGCCTTTAAGGTATTTGGTAGATGGGAGGGAGGAAGAGGTGGGGAATGGGGGGATGGGGAAGGGGAGTGGGCCTCCGTTTAGCTCACTCATCGAACCAAACGCAGAAGCACAAGATGTCTCCTTCACGCCAGTATTCTGTGAGGCCGTGGTACCAAGCCTGTCGAAATGGCCCATTCGCAGCAGCAAAAGCCACCGCTTGGCTGTACCACGTTTGAAAAGAATTATTAAAATTATTATCTATAATTTTTTTTTTATATAGGAAAGGCGGCAAACGAGCAAGCGACTCATCTGATGGTAAGTGAGTTGCCGGCCTTTAAGGTATTTGGTAGATGGGAGGGAGGAAGAGGTGGGGAATGGGGGATGGGGAAGGGAGTGGGCCTCCGTTTAGCTCACTCATCGAACCAAACGCAGAAGCACAAGATGTCTCCTTCACGCCAGTATTCTGTGAGGCCGTGGTACCAAGCCTGTCGAAATGGCCCATTCGCAGCAGCAAAAGCCACCGCTTGGCTGTACCACGTTTGAAAAGAATTATTAAAATTATTATCTATAATTTTTTATATAGGAAAGGCGGCAAACCAGCAAGCGACTCATCTGATGGTAAGTGAGTTGCCGGCCTTTAAGGTATTTGGTAGATGGGAGGGAGGAAGAGGTGGGGAATGGGGGATGGGGAAGGGGAGTGGGCCTCCGTTTAGCTCACTCATCGAACCAAACGCAGAAGCACAAGATGTCTCCTTCACGCCAGTATTCTGTGAGGCCGTGGTACCAAGCCTGTCGAAATGGCCCATTCGCAGCAGCAAAAGCCACCGCTTGGCTGTACCACGTTTGAAAAGAATTATTAAAATTATTATCTATAATTTTTTATATAGGAAAGGCGGCAAACCAGCAAGCGACTCATCTGATGGTAAGTGAGTTGCCGGCCTTTAAGGTATTTGGTAGATGGGAGGGAGGAAGAGGTGGGCCTCCGGTTACCTCACTCACCGAACGAAACGCAGAAGCACAAGATGTCTCCTTCACGCCAGTATTCTGTGAGGCCGTGGTACCAAGCCTGTCGAAATGGCCCATTCGCAGCAGCAAAAGCCACCGCTTGGCTGTACCACGTTTGAAAAGAATTATTAAAATTATTATCTATAATTACTAGTAAAATAATATTTCTAACCGTTTCCTGAGAAAATCGATAACGCACTTTGAACTTTTCTATAACCATCGTAAAGTTCATGGTGAGAAGTTATTTATTAGAAAGAAATCCAGAATCACGCGAAACAGCTAAAACAAATCGTCGCCAAAATTTCATATCGAGTTCGGTTTTAATCGCATTTACATAAACTGAGATCAAATCTTGGCTAAAGTAACGATTTTTAGATAAATATCGTTCAGAAATAAGTAATTTCTCAGCTGAGAGATCATCTTCTTGAAAACAGTTTTTAAACTCAATTCATGGCTGAGTGACGTTCTGTATTACCAGCCTATGAAAATCCATATAAATGGAATGGCCAACCATTTTGCTAAGGTTACTTCTTTGTCATTGTTCTCTGGAATATTGTTCATTGTTGTAATAGCGGAATCGTGGTGTTGGCCGAAAATTTTGTTAAGTTTGATCATTCTACGTTCTAGAAAGACTGTTAGAAAGGATTGGGTATCGATAAAATCTGCTTGTGCGTTGAAACCACCGCTGAAATTCTGTGCTTTTAAGTATACCATCATCGATTACATTCAATGCTTGCCAGGATCTTGACGAGACGAAGTACATCATGAATGTCTCTCTTTGTCTACAGTTTTTTGAAGGGCTGTGTGTACAAAGTGGGTGGTATAAAAGTATCTGTCAATATTTAAAAAACAGAAAAACTGTTGATAAACCGCCGCATAAACTCGAAACACACATATTGTCTATAATAAAATAACTCGTAAGCTATAGTCAAAAGTATATTATTCATCTCAAATTATTGGTTACAAAGGTGATCATAAGCGCATATAAAATATTTTAAAAACATAAAAATAACTATATTTCAGGTAATATAAATTGGTATCGTATCGGAGGTATCGGACATTATGAAATTGTAAAAGTTTTAACAAAAGTGTCTCGCTTGTAACATTTCCATTTCTAAAAAAAACTAATATAATTTTGTCCTATTTCAAATTTGAAAAGACTTTGTAAATTATTATTTTTTATGATAGCTTTTATGAACTAGGAAGCACGATTTAGAAGAGATATCGTTTTGAACACCAAAATCGATTCGATTTCGAATGATGATGATATTCCAGACGAATGTGACTCGCCGAGCAGTATTTAACTATATGCTAGTTAATTCTATTTAATTTCACGACACATAGACCACCGTGGAAGCGCCAGCAATACATCAGTTCGTAATCATGTTTCTCTAACGCTGAAAAACAGGTGAAGGAAACTCCGCAGGTAGCCGCTTAAACTTTATTTCATTAATTTTATTTTAAATAACAGCTTCAAGTATGATATAAAATGTCAATGTTTTTTTTTTAGAAACAGCTTGGTAGCCCTCTACTCATTCCCAGGGTTTATAATCATCCACGTATTCCTTAATATTATAATAACCAATTTTACACAATCTTCGTTAAATAAACTTTTAAACCCGTTGACAGAAAGACAATGAGAATTTGCAGTAGAAACGTATGCATTGGTCCATGGATGTGTTACTGACTGCATTGATGCGAGTAACTGCCATTGTCAGCTTATGTTTGATCCTTGTATTGACATTATTTATATATCACCATTTACTTTTACACAATTACATTTTAACGTATAAATTTACATATCAATTATAATATTCTTATATATATATATACATAAGTATTTGCAGTAAGTTTGTAGATGGCCAAAACTGTGATTCTCAATTTATTTACGCAAATAGATGAGGTTTTATATTTATATTATTTATGTATTATATTAACTGATATTTTCCTAATACAGAGAGTATAAGAAAATATCAGTTACCCACTCAACTCTCAACGTACCCAATTAGAACTTTCTGTATTGTTTAGGATTACGCCATTTTATTTTATTTTTATTTGAACCGTAACTATATACTTGGCAGAGCCAAGGGGCATCTTTTGCTGCTACTTAAATGGGCCGCCTCGATCGGGTTGGTACCAGGGACTCACAGAATACCCACGTGAAGTAGAGGCATCATGTGCCACTGCGTTTCGTTCGGTGAGTGAGGTAACCGGAGGCTCACTCCTCCTCCCATCCCCCTCCTCATCCTCCAACGCACCTGCACCACCTCTGGTGTTGCAGATGTACCGTCGGCGACAATAATCACTTATCATCAAATAAGGCGCTTGCCAGTTTACCGCCTCTCCCATAAAAAAAAACTAGCTCGTTAACTATTAATGTCCAAAATTCAAAGATGAAATGTCATGATACACCCCGAATTGTGATTTTGTACTATTAGATCACTAGTATCTGGAAAACGGTCGCCGTGATTTTTATAAAATTTTATGTTAAAATTCAATCTCGTAGCTATAACCTTGGAGATAGAGAGCGTCGAAAGTGGCTCGAGTGTTAAATATTACACAGTTTGTGCACCGTCTATTTTCCGAGAGCATTACCGGTGGTCGCCCTGCGAGCGCTTAGATTTAAATTTGTAATGATTTTCGATTTTTCTGATATTTTCTCGTTAGACTGTATATATGGTCTAAATTTCAAACGTAGTTTGATTGTAAGTACCCAATATTTTTGATTATTTAGTGAATCGATGAATTACGTCAGCGTGCCACAAGTTGTGATTTTTGAACACCAACCGAAAGTTTGGAATGCTTTCACTTTAAATGTGTTAATGTTGTTAGTGTTTGCGTCAACACGAATTCATTATGGTTGATAATGAATAATTTTACATAAATTGGAGACCAAAAATGAAAATTAATAAATCTCAAAAGCAATTCGATAAAGTTTAATTTTTCACTTTGATATGGACATCTTATTGGAAGCAGTGGGAGAACACTCGTCTACTTGTGCATTTTTTTAAAGATGTCACATTTTAGCCTGCCTCTTAAATAATTATTAAATAATCATCATATAAATTAATTAATCAATAAACCTATAAAGAAAATATACTGAAAAAAGTGTAAAAACTTTCTATTTGTGTCATTTCGCAGATTTTGTACGTAAATTGTAGCTTTTTCTGTTCTGTGATCGCCACAAAAGCAATAGCGAGATGAATAAGTTGAGTTAAGCTCGAATTGTCGGTTGGGCGAGAACGCAAATTGCATGCAGCAATGATTAAATAACGAAATTACGTTTGTCGTATTTATAGAGGAAATGCACGTAGTTACATGCTTATACGACTGAAAAGGGTGGCACATTCTCAAGGAGCTACTACACGGAAAACAATCGATATCAAAATAAAGATAGATATTATAATGCAAGATTACTGTGCATTTATAAAGAAACATTGGAGAAGAAGGGATATGCAGGACTAACCAAACAATATTATTAACCTTATCTTTAAAATAAAGATAATCTTTCGTCTATGTAAAGTACGATATACTTTTTCTGCGAGGTTGCTTTGACTCCAACTTCACGACCTGTTGAAATATATAACATGAGAATAGTTTTGTACATAATGTAAATACTACGAACAGACACAAGCTTCTAATGCCAGTTAAAAGTCAAACACCACTGAGTCAGTAATTCGATACTGGGAAATGATAGTAAGTGCGTAGTCTTCCAATCAAAAGGTTTAAAAAAATAATTAAACAAACAATTTATCAACGGGTTAAAATAATATAAATTAATATATGGATTATAGTAACCCCTTGGAATTAGTTGATCGGTTCCATACTCTTCCCAAATGTTTAATTGGGTTATTAAAAAAAAATTACAAAAAAGAGAATACATACGGAGTTTCTTTCTCTCGTTTCTCATTACGTAACGATGGTAAATTTAATAATGACGTCTGATTAGTGTTTGTTATGTCGTAGAATAATTGAATTGATTTTCCAATAGTCTTCTAACAGGCCGTTCAAACTTTATTGACAAGTGTTATTTAAGATCTCAGCTTTGGGAAAACAGTTCCGACTGTTCGGATATAGTTGTAACATTACAATCAGGTGAAAAACTCCTCACTTCATGTGCAAAATTACCCGAATACTATACTTATAACAGCTTTTGTATGGGACGAGTGATACTATTAACTATATAACGTGTAATACTGTCAAAGTCGTTGATAGAATTTTACAACATATCAGCCGAACTATTCCGCTGTTTAGACATTACAGTTATGTTTTGCAGAATTTTAAGACAAATGTTTCCTATAGTGTTCATGGAATACCAATCAAATTAACGATTGTTGAAAATATGCTGAACCACACCTGTCTGATAAAATACATCTATGTATTAGATGTAAAAAAACACAAATGGTTCAAGCATTCTCCGATCTGACATTAAAAGGAAGGAAATGATTACACTCAGAAGAAATAGTTAATATTCGATTACCTGTCCAATTTGAATACTTAAAGTCAAAGAGGAAGCTGTGGATATTTGTGAGTGAATCAGCGAATACTAAAATAAAATTTTATACTTTTTTTGTCGGCTCGGTGGGGAGACGTTTGCCCCCGGCGCTGTAGCACAGATTAAATAAGACTTAAATACTAGGTATTTCTACGAATTATAAATAAATGTTCCGCACCTGGGTGTTAGTCCATGTACAAGTTATGTATATAAACTGCCTCTACGATTACATAGAAATTCTTACAGACGGATTAACGTTTTAATTTTAAAAAACCACAAAGAAAACTACCGAATATTATATACAATATAAATTATGTATGCTATAAATTAGATTTTAGACGAAGTTCACAGATGTACAGTTTAATCTCATGCTTTTTTTATAGCAAAAGAGACCCCTAAAATCCTATCTATTAGCGTTGTCATCACTGAGTTAAATAAAAATGTAACTCATTCAAAAAAAGAAAGCCTGCAATTTGCATTTCAACATACTGGCAATACTTTAAAAAATTAATTAAACCTATGCTTGGAGAGATGTTGCAACGGTATTTCTCGTCATTAATTACTAAATACATATTATGAATAAAAGTAACACTTGCTATTGGGACATTTCTATTCGGTTTGTTCGTTAAAACTGAGAGGAAAATGTCAATCAGCCACAGGATTCGCGTTGAGCTCGCGTGTCGACCGCATTATTTGCGTTACAATACACGATACTTTACACTGTACGTATTATATACACATCTGGGTCGGCCTTTTATATGAGATAAGTAACCGCGATCCATATTATCGAGGCTATTTATCTCATATAAAAGTAATTTAATTAGTTAACGTGAATAATCGGTGGGTATGGGAGGCTCTTTCTCTGCCTAGGAGTCAGCAGTGTAACAACGGTTATGTTCCGGTTTGAAAGGTATTGTGGGTTGAAAGGTTTGTAAGGTCAGTAAATTCCTGGTATCATCATCGTCTTTATTCACTTCTCAGCTGGGCATAGGTCACCTCTAAGTTATTTTAGAATATGAGAAAACCTTTAATAACCAATCTAGAGCCGGAGAATCTCGGTTAACGTTACGTTTATGGTCGACCACCAGATAACCAAGATTTAGACAAAAAATAATACTTTAAGCACGAAAAATTGTTTCTTTAAGTCAAATGATTTAAATATTAGTTTCAGTAGGAATATCAAAAACTAAGAAGGCCGCGTCAGACCTTCATTATACCGAAATTATTATATTTATGTACGTATATCATATCTTATACAAATAACATATTACATATATGCATATGAAACTACGAATAAACTAAGCTGTGCTTTTAATAAACTAGAAAAACAACACACAAATATTCTGTCTATGTTTTATCCCGGATTGTGATAATCCGCTTTGAAGTGAACCCCGACGTTCTACAAAGCACCTGACTGCATTTTCAATAACAGACAGAACACACAGTTTACCCGTGTGGGGCGGAACCGTTCCGGTTTCACATCAGTCTGTTGATAATATATACCGTTGACGACCGAATAACGGATATTGGAAAGGGTTAATGAATGTAGACACATACATATATATATATAAAATACAGCAGCCTGTCAGTGCCCACAGTTGGGCAAAGGTAGCTGTTGCTACCGAGGCGTCAAGTAAAAGCTTCTTATGCTTCTACGTTTCGTTAACTGGGTGAGCTACCCGGAGGCCCACTCTATTTTGTCTCCTCCCTCTTTTGCTTCCCTCTCCACAAATATCCTTAAAGCCCAACAACGCACCTGCAAATAATCTGATGTAGCAGGTGAGCCGTCTGCTGGTTTACCACTTCTAAAAAAAACTCTATTTTTCTTTACCTTTCCACTTATGTAATAAACCTAAAGGTACTGATGTAGTCCGCGACAAGTAACTCTAGACAAAACATCCGTAACCCGAACACCAATAATTTATAACTTGCACCAGTATGCTGAGGAATGGGTAAGTAAGCCACGCGGTAAGCAATGACGTAACATAAAATAACATTTTTGACTTCGTCATTATTCTTCGTCATCTTTAGTCGTCGTAGTAGGTAAGTACGGCAAGTTAACCCGCAAGAATTCAAATTATTGAAACGGAAATTAAAATGAGTTATTTTTCGCGTGACTAATAATGAATAACCTAAACAAATTGGTTCCGAAAATAATAGAATAAACATTATTGAAATATCAAATGCTAATAATGCTCCATGTTTAAAAATTACGAAACTTCTACTATAGCGAGGAGAATAGCGAAATTTCACAAAAGTGCATTCATTTAACATTAACAAATTGATTTAAAACAGTAAAATTCACTAAAGTTCATAATGAAAACAGACATCCACATACGTATATTTGAATTATTCTCTGAATTTTGCAAAAAAATAGGCAATTTTTGATGACCGTAGAGAACGAAAATGTTTTAATCAAAGCTAAAACAGTCACTACAAAGTAATCTTAATTTAAACTCAACCTGCTAGTGACATATAAATATTAACTAGTCTGGTAATGTTACAATTTAAAAAGGTTACTTTTTTCCTGCAATGCTCTTTAATATGAAAAACTTCTATTTTTATTGAAAACAGAATTGCAGTGATTGCTTTCCACAAAGTGGATATGGAGCCGTCAGTCATTTTTAAATCGCTTTTAAAGCAAGGCTTCGGCAATTTAGATAAAAAACGATTAAGTTTCATTATTATTACACTAATATGTTTTTATAAAGAAATAAAACATATTAGTGTATAACCAAACGTTATACACTATAATATACATAAACGTTACAAATTAAAAAAATATATGTTGGACAGAACATAAGCATATTTTTGAATGTGATTGTAGAGTAGGTAATGTTTAAAATAAAACACGATCTAGAATTAGCTATGTACGGCAGTAATGAACGTTGCCCATTTCCGTCAAAGGTACATAAATTTACATTTTAAGCACAAAGCGTGCGGTTGCGTCCTTTCTAGTTTTGGTTTCAGCGCAAACCCAGAGGTACACAATGTAAATCCGTAATTAAACTGAATTGTTTGACCCTCACATGTCATAACAAAAGAATTTCTACCGTTCCCACCATATATTTTGTATATACTGACGTATAGTTTAGTATTCGAGGGATAGCGAGACCAAAAACGAACTACAGTAGTGTGTGTGTGTGTAACGTGCATGGTTGAAAAAGGGCCGCGTCATGCATCCAGTCAAGTTCAAAATCGATTTTCGGCAGGTATTGATTGCAACGTCGGACGTCGTCAATGAGATAGCAACACAATGGAGGCGCCATATTCTACTATATAGACAATACCTTATACAAACATATATTAAAACGACACAATACAAACTAAAAACTATGTAGTCTCTTTTCAACTAATCGATAGTCATGTAAAAAAGAGAGATAATTAATATTAAATTAATTTATTAAAAAGTAAAGTAACAGGCTGTACGTGCCCACTGCTGGGCAAAGGCCGCCTTTTCAAATACTAGTATGAAAGAGGGTTTAGGAGCCACGCTGCTCCAGTGGAGGTTGGCGGGCTTCACATATGCTCGAAATAATTATTATTATACCTCAGACTTGAAGGTTTACTTACGATGTTTTCCTTCACCGTTGAGCACGTGGTAAATACAGCACTTAAAATTGTTATTAACAATTTTACTGGTGCCGGCACCGGGTCACTCACGCTCCATGACACTAAAGTGAGCGCCCTGACCACGGCTTTTACTAATTAATATTAATAAAATTATACTTAATTAATATTAATTAAACTATATTCAGGTTCTTTTCGACAAAAATACTCCGAAAAATTGATTTTAAGGACATTATACACAGGATTATCATGCCTTTTTTACATTTATACATTACAAGAAACACCCTAGGGAAGGTATCGTAAGCGCCCAATTTTTGTGTGCATATTTTATTTATGTATGATACTGGTCTTAAAAGACTGCGGCCGTCGTGTTGCCTAATTGTATTGTAGATGTACGTATGTTGAATGCTTATGCGAAGGTATAAAGATACAACTGCAAACAAAACGAGTTTCAGAGTTACTGAAAAATGAATAATATTATAATATCTTTTTGAAAGGGGTTTTTAATTTTGATACATATTTTTAACTAGTAATAAAATAAGTTTCATTTACAGAAAGTCAAGCATGTTAAAGAGCTTTTAGAGAACCCAAGGAATTCGTTTTCAAAATGTCTGAACATATTTGATAGCTATATCTACACAGAGTTCATATTAAACAGCAGTAATGTCAGGAAATCTGAATCATATCAGAGTTCAATTATTCTGTAAGTAGCATACAAGATGCTTGAAACTTCATAAATAGTATAAAACTTTACTAAAGGAGGTAAAACCAGGAAATACAACGACGATGAATAATAGCTGCGTGTAAGTAAAATACACATTTTCAAATGTAGGGACAATATAGAAACGACGTAACCGATAATATCAATCTCTCTTCAGTACTTTTTAATCACAAAAATAACAGAAATTCACGTAATTATTTTGTTATTGTTGTTTTAAATTTAACTTGTTTGCATTTAAAACATTAATATGATTTAATGCTATAATTTATTATGTTCGTAAGTATAAGCAAATGTAAAATTATGTATCATTTAACGAATTATTTAAAATATTTATATGAATACATAGTCGTATTATTCTTTATAAATTGATTATTACATCGAGTTATATAATTCATCTAATAAATTCGTAATGTTGGCAGTATTTTGAGTTACCGGGTGTTTAGTATTGGCAACATTGTCCTAATCAGTAAGTGGATACTGGTTAAAGACTGATGGGCATTATTACTTCGGTAGTGGTAAAGGAAAGACCCAATTCGTATTAGCATTGTAATAAGTATGATACTTAACAATAATAAGTAAGTGTTGCGTTTAATTACCGATGTTCCCGATGTAGTAAGTTTTAAATAAGTTTTGTAGCAGCTCAATTTAGACAACAAAATATAATTTTTTTTAAATTTTAAAATTTTATGGGTTTTGATTCTGAGATAAGTTTACCCAGACATTGTATATGTAAACAGGTCGATTAAACACGAATATCAACGATGGCATATAAATTTCAGTCTTCCATATCTATCTCGTTCTAACGACGCGTAGATTAGAACGAGATAGATATATATTTTCTCTTTTCTCGCAAAATCGCAAAAAGCGGCCCGTTTTGACGATTCACAATTATCGTGACAAGCTGACTATACACGAAATCAAAAGGTCAGCTATCCAAAGACAGATAACTATTAACTTATTTGTGTACCACGACGACGTTGAATTTTGAAACTAGCAATATTGATTAACGTATACCGTAATAGCGTAGTTTATCAAATTTGATAGCCTATGTAGATTTAGTTATTTAATAAAATAATACGCGTATTTGACGATCTATATGTTACGTGACTTCGTACACCAACAGTGTCGTGACAATATTAGGTCAATTATATTGAGTCAAAATAATTTACCAGCTTTTAGCTTTTTTAACTCATTCAACGCGTCAACAATTATCGCTGTTCCGCCGTGTGCAGGGCGGCTATAAAGGTGTAGAGCTCTCGCTTCTGTGATATGTTTAATACACTGATCTAAGTTTCCCGGATTATACACAATATTCATTGTAAATTCTTGTTGTTAAATTATAAATCCAGGGGGAAAAAATGATCTTGTATCTGCTTTCGACACGAAATCTGATCTCTATTGAGCAATTGCGTAACTCTAGTGGAAATTGTAACAGCATTTAATTTAAAAACTTTTGAATAATGTAGTTATGTGTTTAAGAACTTAGAAACTTGGAAATTACAAAAGCGAATACAATTATTTAACAGATGGTAGATTAATTATTTGCTAGAAAACTAGTTTTCTCAGGCGTGACACCTGTGTAGATAAATTTCAAAAGTTCAAGCAATACAATACAAAAATTTAACCAAATCATGGGCGCCGTTACTGAGAAACCAATAACATATATAAGTACAAGAATTGCTTGTATAAGGTATTAAGATTCCATACGAAGCGATCCATTGACAATTGCTGAGCCATTGCGCCAATCGCGCCGACAATATATACGTCGAGTGTCTGGTCATTGAGAAACGGTTTGCTATAATGGGAGGAATTTGATTAAATACTTAATAGCCACAGTCCTCACATTTTTTATTAAGCTGTGGCAGTGTTTTTTAAGCTTATTTTTCGTATTCTATTAATGTCATATTACTATACCATTAAACACTGTTAAATATTCTATTTATACACAATATAAATTTATAATTAATACAGTAAAACACGTGACGATTTTCATAAATTGTAGTTGATGATTATTATGAGGGTTAGGGTTTTAGAGGGTTATTATGTCTTGGTTAACTTAAATTATTTAAATTCTAGATACTCACCTCGCGCTGAATATAGTAGCAAGTGCCATGAAGCAGCCGTCAGCAACTCGCGGCGGTCCGGTGAAACACTTGTCCACGGTCCAGTCCAACAGTGGACCAATATCGGGGTTGCAGTCGAGTAGGAGCACTATCGTCTCGCGAGCCAGCTCGTAGATCTACACGAACGAAACTTATAATTTAGGGTCCAAAACAACATCAAAAGTAGCAACATCGATAGACCGGTATTTAAAGTACAATTTTGCGAATTGTGTAAGTTTGTAATTATTAGGGTGACACGGGGGAATCAGACCTACGAACATGTAAGATCGTGTTTTGTTTACACTTGGTGCAGAGGGAAGCGGGAGAGCTACCTCTATCCCATCGCACCACAATTTAGTTTCTGTTTCAAAAACCCGCAAATCGGTTTTTCGGGTAATTGTTACAATTTTTATACATATTTTCCTTTATTTTTTTATAACGAAAATAAGTCAATTCATTTATATACAACACGGCCTATTCATAAACCTACTTGGAGTTGTCCGTTCACCGTCATTCATCGACCGCTCTCGATATAGACCCCTCGCAACAAATGTATACTGGAACTTTTACACATTACACGAACGTTTTATATTGAATTTACTATATTCTATATTATGTATTACTACGTTTTATGTTGAGTTTATATGTAGATTTAAAAAATATGTAATAGCATCGGAGTGTCATGGGGGTTGGCACTGAAAAACCGTGCTATGTCGGAATTTATTTCCGGTGTAGCAAAATACTGAGAGGCCAAGCTCGTTTGCAGGAAATGCTTCGGACAATTTTCATATTTTTTTGGTTTCTTTTTTTTATTTTATAGTCATTTTGTTTTAATATGTATTTTTGTTTACTATTTATTTCAGTTAACTACTTTTGTGTGCGTCCTAAGAAATTTAGCAAATAAATGTATTTACTTTCTTTGTTTCTCAAAGTAGGTAGGTAAAAGTGGCCTATTAATCTGTAAACTAGTCGTTAGAAAATTTAATACACAATTAAACTTATTCAAATAACCAATTTGTGTTGGGTACATATAATTTAAACTTAAATGCTGGTATTTGGGGCAATTTTCCATTCATTACGATGCATTTAATCAATGTGAAATCTTGATAAACAGAATACATACATGCATGAATCAACCACATCATAATTATTTCACTCTGTCATCTCGACTCGACTCCCCGCAACACTGTGCAGGTCGTCACTCCATTTTATGGGGGAGTCCTACACAGGATTTGCCCGTACGAGGTTGCCACTCAAGAACCTCTTTTACCCAACGGTTGTCAAAACTGCGAGCCTTGTAGCCAACCCATGGCCACTTCAGCTTGCTGATCCTTATGCCTATGGCGGGTATCCTTGTTCTGGTGCGTCTAGCATAGCGTTTTTTCATACCCTGCTGAGTAACTCTAGGGCTTCCTCATACGGCCTGCAGTGAAAGACTATGTCACGGTTCCGTAACATCACTGGCAACACGCACATGCATACTATACTTATTAAATTTTATGGTATAATACTACATACTTTGCTCGGTTCCCGAACGCAGCATATCGGAGTTGGATTAGTTGATTAATTTCTGGATCTTAGTTCAAGGTATACGTACTCGTATGCTCAAATTACCTCTAAGCTTCTCAAGCGATGTCGTCGGCAAAATGAAGGTGAGTGATGATTTTGCCATTGATGTTGATATTCTTTCCAGTTCATCAGCTTGAAAACATCTTCTAATGCAGCGGTGAAGAGTTTTGAGGATATATCATCATCCTGTATATCACCACCGGCATGTTCGGGAGGCCGAAAGCCGACAAGTCTTTTTGCTAGACGATTACTATCGAACGATACCGGTCTTAAGTTGTCGTAAAATCTCTCGATCTCACTCAAAATGTTAAAGTTCAGTGTGCCGCCTCTTACCATTCGGTGATCACTGCTGGTTCGCCTCTGGAAATAGGTGTTCATGAGGAGTCCCTCCTTTGTTATAAAGTCGGCTAACTGTTACCCTCACCGTCTTGGTTTCCGTTGCCCTACTCAAAATTGCCTACTGACAACTTTCTCCTTTTACATGCCTATTTTTGCACTCCCATCAACACGGTGTTCACTACACATCTAGCTAAGATTAATGCATGACTTCTATATTCTTATACTTTGCCACTACTTCATCAGGGTGCGTCGAGGTTGGTGCGTAATCATTCTGGGGTATATACATAACTTTTTGCTTATTCTGAGGTAAGCCACCTTAAACGACATACTTCCGAAATTAAACACATTGTTGAAGAGAGACCTGTACACCAAAACCCGTCGCCTGCTTGGTCGCCCTCCTGGTGGTATAACAAGCTACTGAGTAAGTGGGTTACCTCTCCTCCTCTTCTTTCAATCCTCTGAGTCTTCAGACTTCAGATAACCCTTTAATGCTCCAGTGTCACTTGCTTACCTTTCTTCCTGCTCCAGGATCGCCTCTTTGACCCTCAATGTGCGTGCGTGAACATATGTTGCCAGGTTCAGTCGTGTGCGTTGGCAGCCAGAATGTAACAGGAGATTCTTCACACCTCCTGCTTCGTCGTTACTATGTCTATCACCATAACCAAAATTATTGAAGCCCTCGAGGACTGGCCTCCATTGCTTTTTATCTCTCATCGTAAGGGCGATTGCCGTAGTTGCAACGCCTGGCAGCATTTTATTTTGTGATATAGTACAGGAAGACACCGCTGCCCATTTTCTGATATGTTTCCCACAGTCGACTTTTATAACACCTACTGAACGAGACGGGATGGCAGATTCTTGAATACTACCACCACCCCGTATTAGATTTTATTAGCTATTTTGTTATTTGCCTTTTCTACCATTAGTCGCCTTCTACGTTAAACATGGTCAAGTATGGTTGGCGCTATTGTTTACTTACGACAGCGAAACGAATATTACTTAATTTTTTTTAATACATTTACGAATCAATAGTTTATATTTTTTATTTTATAAGTAAACTAGCGAAACGCGTAAATTTTGCGACTTTGTGTAATACTATTTAAATATGCTACACTCTATATGTTTCGTTTTGTTATTTTTATAAATGGCTCATCTCATGGAAAATCTCATTACCCCATTATTGTAGAGAATTAAGGAAATTAATTAATGTACACATTATAAACAATTGAATAAACAAACTTGAATAATGTACACATTATTCAAGTTTTTTTTTCTTGTCTGGCGTCTATTCTCCAGTGCCTCCTTACTAAACGGGGCCTTATGATTTCATTGAGGATTGACCAAAATAGACATATTTTTATCATTTACTATACATTACGATTATACAAATTGAAAGTTGTTTAAAGTTTGCGTGAACGTGAGTATTTTTTTAGTAAAACCGCTCACCTGATGTTAAGTGACTACTGATGCCCACGTGACAACATCGGAGGAGATGCTTTGGCAGGCTTTAAGAATATTTGGGGATTTGGTATACCCATACATACGCTGGTATTCTGCGAGGCCGTGGTACCTCCGGACGAGTCGGCCTATTCGGGCAGCAGCTAAAGCCGCCGCTTTGATTTACCACATCACCAAATAATATAAAAATGACAAATATAGAACTGTGCTAATGCCAACTAACTTTTTCATTGCTATCACTTTCATTTATTACTACTTGCTTTCTAAGTAATTGCTGCAGCAATAAAAACTTTCTATTCTTACATCCATTTCATGAATCTTTTTTTATCTCAAAAACAGCATAACATAAGCCTCCATAAAGGATAGGTACTCGTTTTGGATTATACCACACAAAGAAGTTAAAGGTCGTGATAATATAGATCTTTGATGCCAGCTGGTAGCCTAAAAGAAAAGTAAATTTTAAATGGGAAAACGCATTTCAGATTAAAGTAGGATAGGAAAAACACATATTTGGGTGTAGTACATTAATTTCTTCCATACTTGAGTTCGATCCATTCCGATGAAATGTAAAAAAGCGGGTCATCAACTCGACTATAGATGTCTGATGTATGGTGATGGCAAACGTGGTTACAAATCCATTAATTAATTGAATGATTCGATTCGAAGAATTGAATAAGTATAAATATGTAAAGAATTCTACTTCTAGTTTTGTCCGGTAATAATAGAAAAAATAAAAACTTTTTTCGCAGAGGGATATTTTCTAAAAAGAATATTAGCCATTTCCTACAGCTTTAGCGAGACAAGATATTTTTTAATTTTGCTGTTGATTATCAATAGATATATAATAGTTATCCAAAAGTCACCACTACATATATCTGCTCAATCTTACAAAATCCGAGTCAAAAAGTAAATTGAATTCCGTGAATCGTAGCTAAAAGTAGACCTTCCAGACAAAAAGTGAAATAAAAAACGGATAAAAACAGTAGGCAAGTTAAATTATCAGTGAAAGCACAGCTAAGAAATAGAGCATTCGAACATTTATGAAAGATCAATGACGCATGTTGCAGAAAGGTCGATCCGTCATAAATTGACGGACGGAAGGATCGCATCGGCGTCAAGGATACACGATACTAACCTCATACAGACATGAATGTAATATGGGCCTAATAGACATATTTTTGTGATATTGACTACAAGACTTTCCATCGCAAATAAATCTTAAAGTTTACAATAAAACATAAATAAGCCACAATTATTTATACAATTATTATATAACTATGTATAGAATCACATTGTCATCTACATCATATTAGGTTATTAGGCAAGGGGAAAATATAAAAAAAAATATATTAAAATTTCATAATTACTGTGGTCGATCAATTATTGATCTCCACGCAATTAAATATCTTTAGGGAGAGAGGAATATCGATGTTTTACACCCACATCAGTTCTCCACTGTACAGTAGGATCTTCTGTTAGTGGTACTTGAAATGAGAAGGAATAAATTAAACTGTGTTATGATCATGTGTAGATGGCGATTTATACCGAAAAAAAATATTTCGTCAAAATAGATTATAATAGATTTCCAACAAAATATAGGGGCAAAAAATTTACAATATTAATAGTTTTTTAATCGACTTAATTCCTTTTTCGGATAACACTAGTGGTAAACCGATAAAACGCCGATTTCTTAAGTAAAGATCTAATATAATTTAATTTGTTTTATTCATTAAATACATATATTCGAAATCCGCAGATCAAAAAAAAATGCGACAAAACAGATAGTCACAATGTGTGCATTGTGTTTATTTGTACCTTCGCTTTGGCGCTACATAGATTGAATAATAGCCAATATAAAACCATATAGCTCAAGCGGTAAAAGAGACACCTATTAAATGCATTAAATAACTATAAACTATTGCTGCATACGTGTTGATCCATGTGGCGTTTTTGGCCATGTCCTAAAAGACAAAGCCATCACCAGGACTTTTGGCGCTAACTTGAAAAGTGATGATTGAGTCTGGAATTGAATTTTATTATACTACAGGTATAATTTCGAGTTTTGATGTATAATATTGACAGTGTATTATGTCGCAAGTGCTTGTGACAGTAATTGGAATTTTGTTTTTGGTTTTACAATTTGGTCCCTGGTGATCAGTCCAACAGTATTCGGTAAAAGTTGACTATCGTTTTACCGTCGATATACTTGCAGAAGTTTTCTTGCTCGGTAGGATTTATTTCTGAAAATTGTTATATCACTTTGTCTTCGGCAGATAGATATTATTTAAAATTGTATTAAAAAGCGGTATTAAATCAAGTTGAAACAGTTGATTATGCTTATGACTGTAATTCGATTTTGGGAGTGATTATGTTTTAATAAAACTGGTTATTTTGAATTTTTATTAGAATGGATCGAAAAGAACTATAGGTGGACATACTTTTGAACAAACTCCATTTCGTGGTTAATCAGCAAATCGGAAATCGCCATTTATTGGTATTCATTATTTTGAATTTCAACAGCTAATATAATTACGTGTTTGGCCATGCTGTGTTGCAAAATACAAATCTTTTAAAATTAATAACGGGCAAATGCATCTTATGGTTTTTCAAATACAAAGTATATTTACAATTGTTAATGTTTTACAAGTATACTTGTAGAGTACTTCTTAAACGGTACGCGAGAGTACGTAAAGCAAGAAACGTACCTTATCGTTGGTAGAAGAGAGCATTTCGCTTAGCCATGGATAGAGACAGCCATCTTCGGCTAGCGCGTTCGGAGAAAAGCATGGGCCGCAACATACCAGCGCGCTCATTGCCTATCGAACAAAAAATTAAAGGCATATAAAGTACAATATCTCCTGGCAGCATCGCGATCATATATGTACAGATTGGATGCAACGTTGCATTAAATATAATTTAAAATTTTAGGGGCCAATTCTAGGGCATACACTTAATATCAATTATGTAAGTACAGTAGTTTAGTCACAGGATTCTTTTATAGTTTTAGTTAGTTTGACTCGAGATATATTTGTTCCAATAATTAACTAGGTCAACGAGACATGATCGTTGGTTTAGTGTACTCTTGACCTGGCCTTTTTTCAGAACGTCTCCGATTTGATCGTGAAATGTTCGCCTAGGTCTTCCTCTCCCGACTTTACCATTTTTCCTACATACTTATGAAGGAGAAAAAAGTAATCCATTGTTTTTTTTTTCAGGAGGCACAGATTCCATACGATGTAATATCTCTATTCGTTAATTATGCAATATCAATTTTTTTTGTTCATTTATTCTATTACTTTTCTCATCATCGTTTTCAAGTTAGCAATCCTTAGCATGAAATAGCCCACTAGTAAGATTTATTGCAAGCGCCACAGGAGGCACGACTTTAAGATGGTCATTCCACTACTTATCGCAGGCAAGGCGTGGCGTGGCAATGGTAGTTTCCTCAGTCGAAGTCGACGCGCAGGGGACGGGCTGGGCGGCAACTATGGTCATAAATATCTTTAAGGAGATGGTTCAGAAGCCAAAATACCCTGAGAGCGGAGAGATTCAAGCGTTCGTCTATTTCTACTGGCGCTTGTTGTGGCTGCGATACAAGCGAGCCCAGGTGCTTCGCTAGGGGCCCGCACCAGCCCGCGAACAGTGAGAACAAGCCCCGGCAAAGCTCCTTCTTCATCAGCGACCCGTACATCTCCACTAAAAAGATCGAAAATAATATTTTTTAAGAAAATAAAATATTAAAACAGATATGCTATGATATGATATGATATATATAGAGCCACCTTCTTATAAAGAGAATAAGAAGGTGGCTCTATACACTCATTAATAAGATCCCTCCGGATAGGGGTATTCACTCTGGAATACATTAATATTCTTACATTTATTACAAAATAGCAGGTTTTTTTTTAATTTTATATTGAATGTGCATGTTGTATTTCTTTTAAATAATGAGGTAATTATTTTTATTGTTGTATCTTATATTTGGTTATATCTAAAATGTACTCATTGTTGGAAAACCAAATTAAGTAAAGTAAAAATCTTATTGGACGAACAGAAACTTGAAGCTTACGCGGGAAACTTTTAACCAGCTCGGTGACGAAGTCGGCGAATGTGAGTCGTTGCTCTCGGGCCGCCGGCGCGTCTTTCTCCGCCTCTATTTCTAGACACTGCCGCACTCCGTCCAAGTACTCAGTAATCGACGCGTGCAACACCCCTCCGTCCAACGCGAATGAACTACACGCAAAAAAAAAACATTTAAGGGGTATAAAAGAAAGATAAAAGAAATTGGAGACTGTGGCGTGACTAAGATAATATATTAATAGCTCTGAAGGGTCCATTTACTAGAAAATAATATAAATAAAATCCCAGAGTTGCTTTTTTTTACCACTACCCTTTTTACTACCCTACTTGATATTAATAAGTATATTGCCTAGCTAACGTGTATGGTATTCTAGTAACTATGACCGAATTTAACATTCCTACAATTTACGACGAGTTTTCATAATCTAAATATCAAGTCTTTTTATTACTCTGTTCACAATATATTTATCTCAGAATTCCACTTTAACTAAGTAAAATGTGTGATTACCTGCTAGAAAATGTATTCCGCTGCGCTATAACTAACAGCATCTTGTTAATATGTAGGCGTAACGCGTCTCTTCGGCGACGTCGACGCATGTTCTCCTGCTTGCGGTCCACCGCTTCGCGCAGAATAGGAAGGAGCTCTTCGAATAGGTCTCTGCCGATTAATATTTTAATTAAAATAAAACGATATTGAATGGTTTTTTTACATTTTTTCGCGCGTTTCATTTTCGGACTACCATCAGCTTTTTAATTCTTAACTCTGGTTGGGCTACTAGGTAAAGCAGTGCTGTACCTGGCTATGGATTTAGTTTCATTCATTACGGAAATCCTAAACCGGTGGTAGCATTCAGCCATTTCCTCTGTTGAAATTAGGTGGTTTTCTTGTTGATCTTAATAGCCTCGCGAATCATCCTTAACAGTAATCGATGTTCTTTTGCTAGTATTTATGGTAAATCGAATCTACTAACCCTGGGCGATCTACAATATGATCACAGAATACAGACTTCCTAGAGTGTCGATGCTTCATACCAGCAGTTTTAAAACTGGACGGGATAAATCGATATTTTTAAATATTAATTTAAATGACTCACTTTAGAGACTCCGCATTGATATGGCCGCAGGCGGCCACCGCCGCATCCCTTACTTCCGGAACCTCGCAGCGTACCAGGGGTACTGCAAGCTTGTGCAGCGACCCCGGGGATGCTTGCGCGCCCCGGGCTTCGCCTCCGCTGCGCTCGCTCAGTGAATCCGGGGAGGAACTACGAATACAGTGTGTCTTTTAAGTCTCTTTCAATCTGTCTATTAATTTTGGTAAAACTAGCAAAGTATGAAGGGTAAGGGTTGCAAGTCGCGCACAACGCACGGTTCTTAATCATACTATTACAATGGTACACCCTTATATGTAACAGCGATTAGGTAATAAATAAAATTTCACTGATGCAGACTTGCTTTTCACGAAAAAATTATTTAGAGGTACGAATCGATATTTTTATAAAGCTGAAAGTTTCATTTCGCGTAAAAGTACTTCAATTCATTTGCAAATTACAGTAATCACAAAATATGATACCTGTTTTGAAGTTTCTCAATTATCACGAAGAGCTAACTTTATACGAACGGTCTAAGACGAAATCAAAAGGTCGTATACATGAAGACTAATAAAATATAAAAAAATACTACAACTGTTAAAAATAACTATAAAGTTATTTGTATACCAATACGATGAGTGTGTTTCGTAATATTCAAAATCAATTTAAGTTAAAATTTGTCTCCAACCAACAATGCAACAGATCTTTGTTATAATGTTGTGTCATTGAACCTTAAAACTAATGGTGGTCTAATATTTACACATGTTACATGTGAACAAAAAGTTGATAAAATTAGGTTTACTTTTTTTGCTATAGTATATCGGAAACCAAGAAATTATTAAAATATCGATTAAATTAATCAAAGTAATATGAAATAGAATAAATTATTTAAGGAATTTTACGACTGGCAAAACTGGTGCATATGCATCTATAATAGCGTAGTTGATTCTTACAAAAATAAATTAAAGAAAAAGAATTGGATAAACATGACTGGTAGCCTAATTAGACGGTAAGCAACTTAATTTATTTAATAAATACATTCTAAAGGCGAAACTTCGAAAGGTTCGTTATATCAAAATTATTATAATATAAAATCAAGAAAAAAAAAACTCGACAGATGATTATTGTTTATATTCTAAGTAAAGTGAATACTATTTTAATTATGTAGTAATGAGTGCCGTTTACGTATAACTCTGCTATATAGCTACTAGTATCATTGTACATTATTGCTCAAAATAATCAACATCGTTATTAATATGTTAAATTTGAAATAATTAAACAAAAGAAAATTGTCTCATAAGCATATCCAGAATACGATTTGAAAATAACAGAAATTAATACAAACAACCAACATAAATGTTAAATGTTAAATCTATACTGGTCGAACTTAAAGGCCTCATTAATCTAAACAAAATCAAAACGATTACAAACTCTTAAAAAAATTAAATAGATTTCTCGTGAGAATCGGGTACTTGGGTTACCGATATGCTTGATTCACATCCCTAGTGGGCTTGCAATGTCAAATGTCGTACAGGCATCTCATTATTTTGCGATGACTGTAATGTATAAGATTTTTTAATATTATAGTTGTTTAACTGAGTTAATGCAGCAATATATTTATACAACTAAAGCAATATATTATATTTATACAACTACCCTCCTTTACCTGAAAATATAATTAAATAAATAATGTTTGAAATATCTTTCTTACTGCTAGCCAATTCATAGAAATAAGATTTCTTAAAAACGACAAGATATGTTGCAAATTATGAAAAAAAGGATATTCTATATTCTATTTACAGTTAAATAAATATCAATTAATAAGAACCTAATAAAACTTTGTATTGAAATAAACATTATGTTTACAGATAAAGGAAAGAATAGTTTAAATCTGAGTAAAAATTATACCAAGTAAAAGCGTAACAAAGAAAGAAACAATGAACTTAGAAATCAATTGATCAACATTTATTCTATACTATGTTGAATTTTCAACAACAACCAAGCAAATACACAAACAGTACAATAAGCGAATGAATTAAACTAGAATACGTAAGCTCCTAGAAGTACAAGTGTCAACGCGACATGAAATCAAATAGCAATAACTTTCACACAGATCTTAACTTTATTATAACCCTATAACCAACCTTACAGAATTGATACAACGATTACTGTCCCAAAACAAATAGCGTGCAGTCTATTTCAAATGTGCCGTATTTGATAAACATTCACCTAAGACATTCTAATGCCAGGGTAATGCCAGTACTAGGTTAATCCAATTCTCATCACTTACATGAACCTTTATGCTGCTACTTTATAATTTAGGTATAATTGGGCTTTGTCTTTAAATTTGATACGACTGTATAAAAGTAAAAAGGCAAAAAGATGACAAAAATCTTTGTTCCTTTATGAATTTTCCGAAAATGTATTAATGGTTATTTTATTAAATATCTAATTTAAAAAAAAGTATTACATATCAAGAAGTAATTATATCTGATTTAACGTAATTTTATAATAGTAACAGAATTTATGCAATAAGTACAGTAGCTTACGAGTTTACTTTTTACAAAGAAACAATCTACACTTTTAAAGTTGAAGAAAAATTTACTTTGCATAATTTCTCTTGAAAGTATACATATTTATTATCTTAAACTACACTTTGTATTATATTAATAATTTAGCTTAATTAACTCCAATCGAAGGAGGTTACCATGCGTTGTCATCCCTGAGCACTACGATGGAATAATTCATCACTGGTATTTATACTGGCTCCGGTGGTGTGCATTTCATTTAGGCAAAAAGGCAGCGCCGACCCGCTATTTTTAGGCAAATCCTATGGACTCCTCTGGCTGACTCAGTATCCCTTTCAAACTGGAACTCAGCAGTGGTTGCACTGCTGGTTATCGGCAGAAATAGACAAATGGTACCTACCCAGACGACTCTAAGGCGAAGAATGAGCCCTCCATCTACTATATATACATTTTTTTGATGTTTAAGGGTTTAAGAATTTAGTTGGGAACCCACAAAGTCGAAGGTTCGATGGTATGGTGACCCTTTAATGTCAGTCGATGTCACCGCCATTTTTTAACTACTAATGCCATGGACTTAACATCAGTTTATATAGATTATAGAGACGAAATGAACGAGAACCGATGCGTCGAACGGTCGCGACATGCCCACGTGTACCAGGTTCACGCGCGACGGACGACAGGCCACTGCAGACCACAAACGGATGCGACTGTTTCCATGGCCTGTCAGCACCTTTTTTTTCATTTATTTACAACTTCACTCTGTTTTATAAAATTCATAGTTTTAAAACAAATCAGTATAAATATTCAACATTTAACATTTTTTGGACAGTGTATAACCAAAACACACCACATGCACACTCAAGAACGCAAACATGTATTTATGAATGTGAAATATTGAATAAATTATTTAAAATAAAACATCTACATTAAAAACACATGCCCAGGAATTTAACATGAATTGATTGATTATGATTATGATTCATTATGATTTACTCTTAAAATCAAATACAAGAGTCGTAAGTATAGTTTTTATTGCTTACTTACGTTAAGCACATAGATGTAAGAAAATATCTGAAGGCAATATCTAATGATTTTAGACTACTTACTTTAGTATACATTTAAACCCATTTTCTTTTGAATATATTTCGTTTCATGCATTTTTCAGAGCATTCACTAACTACACATTCCAAGTAAGACGAAACAACACTAATTAATGACTTTGTCTTTGAATTCTTTAAGTACATTGGGTATTAAATTTGAAATCGAAAGATTATATTATATAGCTGGCACAAATATTTAAATAGAGCTGAAACAAAATTCAAAAACTATATTCGGCATCGACCAATAACTCGACAGGATGTATCAACCTTGCAATTTCAAAAAAAATAAACAATAGTTCGTTCATTATTTCACAATACATATTATAAAAATTGTCATTCACAAACAAATAAAACATATATTGTATTATGCAGTACTGCTACGATATGAGCGCTCACATTAAATGATTATGATGACACATGTCGGTATACTTAGGCTATTTCGTATTAGGCGACACAAAAACACAGGAGCTATCACCGTAGTAAATTGGATTTTATGATCACAACTTTAGCGTTCATTTTTACATGATATGCTCTAGCTGTGCACTTTACCTATGCGTGACATGACTGATGAAAACGAAACAGTGACTTTTATATCGGAATTTTAAAAGTCACTGTGGAACCCACAATGACATGTGCCGTCGATTCCATCTGAATCTGCCTTTAAACGGCCTACGAGATAAAGATGAAAATGACACAGCTCTAGCTATGTATTTATAAAAGAATTAAACGAAAATTAGGACAAGTGAGATGGAACCGAAACACAATGGAAACAATGATGGAAATCAAATGCGACGTGCACATAGCGAGCGACAATTGGCCACCTCGTCCGCTTGTGATGCCTGTGCGCTCGCGCATAGCTCAAGGGCAGCGTGAAGAAGCCGCCGGGCGCGTTGAGACTCTCGCTCGAGGAACTGAGGGCAGCCAGGCCGAGCCATCCCTCCGGCTCCGTGTTACTGGACAGAGGTTCACGTTGCGCCATATTGCCCCACAGTGTCACATTAGTCGGGATTCACAAAATTATTACAATAAAATCAACTTTTTGGGTAAACTTGACCACGTATTCTGTACCTATTAGGTATCTATCAACCAGACGTAGACAAATGTAATTGATATCGACTAATCGAACGTAAAAATTCAACTCATACTTGAGGTACTGGCCCTCACACATCGAAAGTGCGGGTGCGGGTGCGGGTGCGGACGCGGCCACAGGTTGCGGCGCTGGTTATATTAATTTCGAAAGACCGTTCTCGGACGGGGCTCAGGAGTGTTATTTTGTACTCTCTTCTGATATATGCGCTTTGAAGTCCACTGACGGACTTTTTTGTCTCAAAATTGATGACCAGTAATTGTTATAATTTTTATGGGGTATTTCTATGTATTCTCATGTGGTTGGGTTTGTATATATAAATACATATAGATACAAATAAATATCATAATATAAATAATATTTTATATAAATATTGTTGTTATTATTATTAAACTAAAATCTTTTATGGATAGACGCCAATAATCAAAATACTGAAGGATATTTTAGCAAAATGGATGTCGAGAAATTGTTATTATTAACAGAAAATAATTACATTAGTGAAATTACATATTATACATTTAAAAAAAAATAGAGTCCGTAAACACAAAATTCATCGAACGTGCTCTGGACAATGGACTGGAGAGTAGTACTAAAGAGAAAAAGGAATTATTCTGGTACAACAGTAATTAACAGTCAACTGACAAATGTGTCCATTTTCAGTTTCGTATACAATTGTGAGCTCAGCCACTCATGCAAGCACGCGCCCACTGTAGCTATGCCTAATACAAATATGGCTTTGCCTATGGTTTACTATCACCACACCTGCGTAAGGACTATCGCGCCACGTCCGCTCGTTACACTGTTAACATGTTCACGCGAATCCATACTATGTGGAAGAGCGTGATTTTTTCCGTGCCGTCTCCGCGCTTTCGAAATGTGCTAACGCTAAGGCCGAAGTGGTGACACGTCTTGCGGTTATGTGTAATGTGCTTCTGTTACGCCATTAAAGAGCTTCACATATAACCTATTCTGAATTTAGTTTTTTTTTCTTTTTATTGAAACGAAGAAGACCGACTTTACTAAAACATCACAGATCTTTTTCGGCGTAATAGATGCCTAAAAATGTATCATATTTTAATTATTACAATTCTAATTCAAGGTGCCGAAAGGTTAATTTATGTGCAGTTTATCTTTAGTACTAGATCTAGTCCCACACCTAGCATGCGTCACAAACGCATGCGGCGTTTAAACATTTAGATACGATTAAACAGGTGTTCTTTTTCTCTTAATTAGTCTTATTAACTGTATCTCTAAAAACAATAATTGTTAATTTGCAAAATAGGTCAATTATTACACATTAAAATAACAGCAACATAAGATCGCTACTCGTCTCAGCGCAACAAACCAATATTAGAATATTACACAAATAAATGCTTTACTGCCAATCAAAGACTATTTCAACAGATAAGTATTACTTATCAAGCCAGGTACAATATCAAAAATTTTGATTGTGTAATTCTGTTAAATGGCGGGCCGTTGACTGCGACGGATTGCATGTTTTTTTTTTTTTAGTAAATAGACTTAAATTTCCCTTTATATCTAAATAACAACTAGTAAGCTCCGTCTCAATCAACGTGATGTTAAAAAATTGTTTATGCACACTTGGCATGGCTACGTACCTGAGACTGAGGTCGGGACTGGCGCAGCGGATGATCGGACTAGGGACAGCCGGTACTACTAGGTATGCCATTGTCATGTAGTATTTCCAAACCTGGTCGTAATGCAAATAATAAAGTTGGATAACACAGTAATGTAACACAGAATGTTATGTATTAACAAAACAGAAAACTCGATCAGACTTTGCGGCAATAATAACTAAATCTTCGAGTATTTCCTCCACGTACAATTTCGTCAATAATATCTCTCTTTACTTCTCTTCTCATTCTACTCTTATGCATTTTAAGCATGATATCCTTAGCCTTAATATTTCACTCATATCAAAGAAGTATAACTTCTAATGCGCATATGTAAGTACACGCATCTATTTATTTATCCTAGTACATAGCTTTATTTCAAATATATACCTCAAAATAGTATAAGCAAATTTCCTATCACGTGATAAAATGGCGAAACTAAACGCTATCCAATACAATTAGTACGTAATATTAATTCCATTTATAACATAACACAAACCTGCATATACCCGTCCCTCTCTTTCTCTGGCTTCCTGGGTAACGCCGGTCCCCGAGAAAGGAGTGAAGCGCGGTTGTCATTAACGGGCCTGGAAAAATCGATACATTTTTTAAGAAAATTATACAGATATAGCCAAATTGCGGCTTTTACTGCTGCTCGAAAGGGCCGGTTCGACCATGGTAGCACCACGGCCTCGAGTTATCACAGCGTGAGGTAGGGGTATCTCTAGCTTCTGCGTTAAGTTAGGTGAGTGAGGTATCAGGAAGCCCACTCCTCTCTTCCCTTCCCCAAACAACGTTAAAGTGGGAATGAAGCAAGCTAATGTAGGTTATGCACTGATTTCGGTACACAAGAGGAATTTTACATTCCTTAAAAGATCGACTTTCTTCGTAACTCTGTAAATAGTCTACTGTTATACATAGGCGTAAAATGAATGGAAAAATAACATCTACTTCATATAGCTTAAAGTCATCGTAGGTACTAAGATTGAGTGGCCAATTTGTCTTCGTCGGAATGCTCTCATAATTCATCTTTCGTTCTCTTCAATCCTTTCTACCCATCTTATCTCAAGTGTTCATGATTACGATTCGCGAAACTTCACAGTAGTAAATTTATGAACAGAAATTTACTGTACAGACTGTTCGTTTACTGCACGCGCTCTCTTTGGCATTAAGACATTCGATCGCATTTAAAAAAAAACTTGTCAAGAATCATTATTTCGCAGCTTACCTTTTGCATTAGGCTTTGTTAATTTATATAATACAAAATAATGGATAATGGTATATGAGATTGATAAACTCCAACACCGTTTGACTTATCACCCATAAAAGTTGGTGAAAATATGTATTTTTTTCAAGGAGGTTTTTTTTCAACTTTGTTGTAACACGCTACTTGATAGCGCTGCAGCACATTAACTTCTGTACCGTTCAACCGATCACTATGAAAATTGGTATACATAGGTATTTGAGCATAGAGAACATTTATTAAATATTAATTATGCGAATGGAATTAATAAAAAAACGTGAATTATCACTAAAAAAATTAATGTAGTTCATCACCAATAAAAAAACATCAGAATAAACCATTATTATTTTTTTTAGATTTTTCTATAATTAATTATAGATACATACAGTACTTACATACAGATCATCCCTTTTTTATATACATAGTGGTAAATAAATATACACGGGACTGATGTATACCGGGTTTCGCTAGTATTGTAGATAAATATTAGTTGATTTTCTAGTTACTGCCAGAAGATAATGTAAGGTAGGGAAGTCAATAAGGAATATTTAAATTTTTTTAATCGACTTTACAAAAGGAGTTTTTTTCTATTCGATGAGTATAAAAGCATACTATGTTTACCTAATTCTCGGAAACGACTGATCCGATATAAATTTTGGGAAAATATTTCCAACCCGAGGGTGGTAAAATGGAGAATAAAATTTCAATTTGTCCTCCCGTTCCTATTAATGGTATAAATTTATTAAATAAAGTTCTACAAAACTTTATTTTCATTCACTTGTACTTACGCAGGTTCAATAATAGTGTAGAGAGCATGTATCCTTGCATGAAGAATTGGCCAAGCTTGCAGTATGGTGGCTGGACACCGAGAAGGCACGCGGCTGCGTTCCAACAGGCCGTAAAGTATAACCTGGTAACAATTAATATTCGGTAAAACCCATACAAATGTTTTAAACCAATTAGCGAACCTAAGAGAGAATATACCATCTATTTCTCCAAACATCAACTTCACTTGCACGCGGTGCCCCTGCCAGTAAATAAACGAGGCTCTGACGATCGAAGCATGGAGGAATATCCATTCGTATTTACCAAACCCAAATCCCCCAGACTAGTATATAATAGTAATTGAGATGAGCATCACAAGTGCGAGGACACCGACACCGGGCTCACCAAACTGCTTATCAGGCATTGTGCCCACGAACAATCCTTCTAAGAAATGTATGCAAGTTTTGCTGGTACTTTGCTAGGCCTTGGCCTTAGACAGTGGACGTAAGAACATATTCCTACCTATTATAACACAAGAAACATCGATGAAACAAAGACCATTAAGATTCAGAACCAGTTAAAAACAATACTACACCAAACAGGGTAATAATGCGGCTTGAAGTAATTTTATTTGAACGACCGTTTACGCTAGCGCTTGTAATTCAACATTTATTGAGTTAACAACTCTAATTATTGAGTTAACAGATCTACTAAAAAAACTTACTACTACACATTGCCACGTACAATGCGATAACACAGTGTCATCAAGATGATACTGCTTTTTAATAAATGCCATTATAATTTTTGTGACTAAACCACAAAAGAAACCCTTAAAATATTTTTTCTACTTATTTGATTTTGTTTATAATTTTGTTATTCTTATATCGGTTAGTCTAGTATCTGTATAAGTATTCCGATGGCCTTACCTCCCATGGATCTGCGCCGTTAGTAGCACTTCCACTCCAGCTGTTTTTAGAGGACGTCTCGTCGTGTTGAATTCCTGTAACCATGTTTGAGCAATAATACACCTATATCAATATAACATAACACGTGTATATGACTGACTTTAAAATCAAGTAAAATTCACCTTTGACAGAGCTACACTATGTAATTAATTGAATGTGAATTGGCATTCTCTAAATAGTATAAAACATTATATTCTATACCTATAACTTCTATAGAAATCGAGTAATAACAACATTTCGCAGTAAAGTGGTCAAAAAACCATGTTTAAGGCGCTTACATGGATTACACTTACTAAACCAATAAGATACATGAAATTAATGTACTACACACACCCAAAAAATCTACAAAAAGTCAGCGACAGAGAACTATCTCTAAAAACTAAACTATTAGTTTTTAAGGATAACATTTTTGTATTTTAAAAAATAAATTGGAAAATCCAAAAATGCAGCAAATGCTAAATCTAAAATTTACAAACAAATGTCTTTAATAAATGTATGAGAGATAAAAGAGACCTCAAAGAAAAAGACATAAACATGGCTGTCTGGTGTCGAATTGCCAGTTCTTAGTTTTTGATTAGTTATAATCAAACGAGACGGATTCCGAATGTGATTTTCAATAGGGTTCTTCGCAAGGAAAATTCATTAGCATGATAGACCGCAAATCCCCGCAAAAGAACATCGATTCGCGAGGCTTTTGAAATCAAAAAACATTCTAATTTTAAAATAGAAGATGGCTGGAAACTACACCACCGGGTTGGGATCGCTTGGGACTGCAGGACTTCAAGATACTGTGAGCACATTCTGCGTAGATCGGAACAAAATTAATTAATAAAAGCTGAAGATTGACTATGACATCTGGACGTCAAATACATCAACCCCCCATGACCACGGCTGCTGTAAAGCACTCGAAACATCGGGAATATAAAAACAAAATTAAACGCAATAAAATCGGTTAATAATAGTTTAATTTCAAATATAATATCGTAATATAGAATACATAAAAGTAAATAAATAATTCTTTATTTCAAACCATCCCAATAAGAAATATGGCCGACCCCACACTCCAAATTGTGTGTTATGTACTGATGTGCTACTTATCCTACTTGTGTAAAATATAAGTGAAAGAATTTAGCATAAACGGCTGAACCGATTTTGATAAAATTTGATTTAATATTTTTTTACCCAGGAAAGTAGCGGGTAATCTATTCATGCATATAAGAGAATGTGTCTCACCGGCCGTCCAAACCGCGTGGCTCCTTTCGGCGATCCACACAAGATCTAGCTGACCGGCCGCGAGGATCGCTTGTTTCTCAGCGGGCGGCAGCAGAGGCAGGCACTTCTCCGAAAAGAAGGGCACGTGAGCGTCTGCCGCGTCGATCAGAGCCGGCTCCTCGCGTGTTAGTTGCAATTTGTCCAGCAGATATTTAATTTCCCTGTAAAAGTTATTTTATCTAACAATGAAAAAGCTTCCTCTCATTTTAAGGGGGTCACCCGAGTCGACGGTCATCACTACCGCAAAAACATAAGCTCGGGAAACTATATAAGTAGAGAATATAGACATCTGCGACGAAAATTAACATGATAGATTTAGACGTAAAGTTAAAAAGTTAAATAAACTGTCAGTCTGTAAAATTATTTTTGAGCAAAGTTAAATATTTTAGAGGGTTTTGGTATCAGTAGGGTTCGCGATACTGCTACAGTGCAAGTTAGCCGACTTCACATATCCTCAAAATAATATTTTTAATTATTTACTCCCTGCATTCCTTCAACGCCAAGTACGTGGAGAATACAGAACTTAAATATTAACCTAACAATTTTAGTAGTGCCAGCAGTGGGGTTTGAGAACGCCGTGATCACTAGGCTATTGACTGTTACCAGGAGATAATCGGTTGACAGAGTATATATTTCCGGTAAATCGATTAACAGCTAGAAATTATTAACTGCACAAGTAATTTTTCTAGTTTGATTCTATTGTATCACTGTGCCTATGGCTTTTAATCTTGCCGCTTATACCTTTGACTTAATACACAGCTTTCAGTACGGTAAATAGAAAAGCGCCTTATGTCTAAAATAATAAGACTCAACAGAAAATCTTTGGAAGGGGATAATCACTTTGAAAAAAGTGATACTTACCTCAGTATATGGACAGCTAACCTCCTCGGATAAGATTTGCATTGGCACAGCATTACCAGCCCTAAGGCTTCAGCTCCTCTGACTACCGAAGCCAAAGGTTCATGTTTGAGCGGGACAGTGGTTATACTTGACGGTTCTCCGTTCTTCCAGCTAGTAATTAGTTGGAGAAGCATTCTGAGACCATTCTCCACTAATTGTGGTGATGTATCCTGAAAATTATTTCGAATAAGTTCTTTAAGGCTTTCCTTATTAAGCCTCGCTGCAGAAAATTCAGTTTTCTATTTTACAAATCAGAACTGATGAAGAAGGTACGATACTCGGTTTTCAGGAGCAATATATCAGTTTCTTTTTCAATTGCCAACCCTCATATAATACAAATCATACACTAGATGAGAGCTACTGCATCACTTGCGCGAAAATAGGGCATCGCCATTTCTCTCTATCTACAACCAGCTTGTATAGCGTTGTGAGTATTTTGCTACCTTTTTAATGTAAGAATTTTTAGTAACCCAATTTTTTTTAAACTAAAAAAAATTAAGAAGACAGCTTTTTCTGTTGACTGAATCGCGATTTTGCCACCAAGTAAAGCAAATCATAGCTTGATGTAATACAGTGGCATCCAAATTCTGGAAACACTTACCTGTACTTCCTTGGCGAGAAACTGTGTGAAGCCAGCAAGAACATCTTGCCTCCATTCTGGAAAGTCCACGATCAGTGTCTGAAGACTTTGGAATGAAAGGCCGCGGAGCTCCTCGTCCATGTGTACTGTCAGTCGACAGAGGAGATCCACTAGTTCACTCGGGCTCATGCCCTCTGGTATCAACCTGCACGCGAAAGTAATATTGGGATAAAAAAAATTACATTACGCAAGTGTATAGTGTGATAGCGAAAAATAATCTACAAACACGTAGCGGCCCGTAAGCTCGGTTACAATAGTCTAAGGGAAATAGCCTAAACTATAGTGGATTATGCGTTCAAATATTATTCTGATCGACTATTGATGGGCATCTCCTTGCCACTACAGCATCGGCCACGATGAGCGATTACAGGAGAGCACCAACGTGTGAATGGCCAAAGCGCATATTTGCCTGTAATCGACAACGATAGGCGACGATTAACCGTAATTATCGCTGTGTCGCTTTCATTCACACACATCGAAGGATGTTGGCCCGTGACACCGTGCGCGTGCCCGCAAGTCCAGTTTTTGTGGTTACGACAAATCTCAAATTGGGAGAAGTATTTGCATTGGAAGTGTATAATTAAAAGGCTAATGATGTTGCTGATAATTTTATACGTGATAGATTCAAGCGGCCACTTTTGCTGCAGCTTGTATAGGCCGGTCCGTCCGAGGTAGAATTTCGCAGAATAACGACGTGAAGAAGAGGCATCTTGTGGTTCTGCGTTTCGTTCGGTTAATGAGGTAAGGTGCCCACCCCTCTCCCAACCTCCCTTCCAATAATTTCTCTTATCTCCCAAATATCCTTAAAGGCCGGCAACGCACCTGCAGCTCCTCTGGTCTTGCAGATGTACGAGGGCGAAGGTAATAACTTACCATCAGCCGATTCGCTTGCTCGTTTGCCGCCTTAATAAAAAAAAATGCTGACTAGTAATGGCTTATTGTTTTGTTAATTATTAAAATTAAATTCGCCATTCAGTCACAATTCGGATCGCGCGATATTGGTGAATTTTAATAATTATTAATAATTGCTAAAGCTATTCACATATACGATAGATGGGACGTGATGGAGTAACGGTAGGTTTCTCTTATTCCGCAACTACGTCACGGTGTACAAACTTCATTGAAGTTCTACAATAATTTAACAAGTTATCTATAAAACTTTCATAATATGCTCTCACCTTGGTATAGCAGCAACGCATGTTCTAAATAGATCTATTCTCGGCTTCCTCTCCCCTGTGTTGATCTCTTGCTCCTTGGTCACATTCTGAGTGTTGGTTAGCATCAATGGTCGTCCGTAATGTGCATCTAAAGCCCTGAGTATCTCCACTAGAACCCGTCTGACATATGGGAAATATGCACTCATACCGATTGACCTGGCCGTCTCATCAGTTAGCATTTTGTTTAGAAATGTCTTTTTAACTCTTATGGTATTTCCTGATGGCAATGTTCCCGAGGTCCTTGGCATTGGTGGTTCACCTTCTTTCTGTTGAAGACTGTCAGCTACAACAAGGAACGCACGTAGCCCAATGGACATTCGCTCCGGAGTCATAATTATCTTGACAGGTCTTCCCACCATAAGCAAATCGAATACTATTTCTCTCATTGCAAAGTCCAATCTTTCTTGAGCAATGAACTGAATAATTTTTACAAAGATATTCAGCGGTGTGTCGCGTGGGACGACACCTTTAGAGCCTTTCGGGAACAAAGAGTTGACAATGCTTTGTAGCCTAGACTGCGTGGCCGAATTGCTTTCGCATTTGATTCTTATCATATACACCCATAGAAGACGGTACAGCGCCTCTGTAACATTATACAATTAGGTTAATAGGTCTATAGTGATTGAGATTGAGTATACAATTAAATATTATGACAACAGTGAGGCATTAATAAGACTTATTATTCACTCTCTCCTGCTGGTAAGAAGCCTATGTCTTACAATGTGCATTCTATCAACATGTCACCCACTTTTAAACATGACAACATATTTACGAGTTCCGTTGTACTTTAAAACGTTACAGTATATGCTAAAACGCACAAGACAGTCACCGAGAGCGGTCGGCAGTGATTACAGATTTTTATTTGGCGAGATGAAAGCTCGTCGCTAATTGGTACTTTTAATCTCACCCGTCTTCAGTAATTTGATCAATATATTATGTTTATCTAGGCTATAAGAGCGACCCTTTCCGACTCTGTCACTCACTTCTGCAAAATAACTCTTCATCACTCGGTCGCGGGTCTAGTTAATAAAATATTTTTCACATAACAACATAAACCGCGCCCAACTTGAAATAGTATTTATTAAAAGTAGAACTATGAACATACCATCTTTTCTTCTTCAACTTCAAATGACAACATCATGTTTGTTTACAAAGCAGCATAGAGGCAAGCCTTTATCCGCCATAGACTCGACCGTTAACGGAGAGAGTACAGTCATTGACACTTAAGCACATACTCTTAACAAAAACGATATACACAAAATCACTTCAAAATGTGATATCCCATTTTTCTGGTAATGGCAGTGCAACAACCGAAATTTGCACATATAACAGAAGAATGTTCACAGTTACACATAACACATAGGCTCACCTAATGCCACCCTGCACATTTTAGGATCCCGGTTCTTGAGATGAGATAAACACATAGCGAGGAAGTAATGCCAGTTCGCAAGGAAAAACTGCTTCTGAGAGACGCACAGCAAACAAGTGACTAGAGGAAACAGGGCTAGTCGATGCTTCGACTTCGTGCTTGCGTCGAGTGTGTGACTGTACAACATTTCGACGAAGTTCTTGAGGCAAGGTACATTCACCTCGTTCTTTACCGTCTGGAAAAAGATGAATTATTTAAATATACATAGATGAAATATGTAAAGATACGAATTTAAATTTATTGAAAAATAAATCAATGAAAAATTACATTGCATCAACATCATTAAATTTTATATTTATAAAAATTTCTATCTTTGTTACAGTTACATTTCGAAAATGAATATCAATTAATAAGCTAGTATATCAGATTTAATCTTATCGGTTTGGACAAAAAAAACAAAGTCATCTACAACAGAAATGAACAGAATGAGAAAAACATTAAAAAGTTTATTATACGCATTAATAAAGTTACTAACATAATTTGTTCAATACTTTTGATGTTAATCGAAACGAAAAATAAGTTAATAATTCAGTACTTACCGCAGCAACAGGCACTAGTATTTCTACGAAAAGCCCGGCTAGTGCATGTCGAATATCTTTGTCCTTGACTTCGAGAAAGTATTGCGCACACTCTTGCAAAAACTGAAAGGACGCCTCGAACTCCTCGATGGGTACCATCTTTACGCGAAAGAACTTCATGCCCATCAGCAACGATATTATGCCTTGCGTTGTATGCGGGGATGGTTCACGGCTTTTCAGCTCCTGTTTATATTAGTTGAGATATTTAATTTTGGTTGGAACTAGTCTGGTTAAAAATTATATCCACTCATAAAAACATTTGAAGAGAAAGTTGTGAAAAGATGAAAATAAAACAGATAAATATTTCCCCATGGCATCACTGCGTGCAAGTAACTTGTTAAATCCCGACGTTTCGACAGGTTTATAGCGCGTTACAATATTGTTAATTATCGAAAAATGTATTCCAAGACAAAGCATACCACAGCATGGCCTCAACATACCGTCCTCATTCTGCGTAGATCGGACCGGATAAAATTAATAATTATAAAGCTGATGGTAGTAGAGTTAACTATGACGTCTAACACCTTACCCCGTGACCACGGGTGCTGTAAAGCCCCCGAAACATAGGGATATAAAAAATCTAAATTAAACGCAATAAAATCCGTAATAGTTTCATTTCAAATTTGTACTATTCGCGTAACTACAAGAAATCACTTTGAGAACACTCGTCGAAAACGGACCGAGTTTTTGCGGGATAATTTGTATATTGTATAAGACGCACGAGTATAAGCAGGTATAATCTGTAAATATCGTGGTAGCATTATGTCCACCATTTCATCATATACTAACTGGGTTCAATAAAGAATAAATAAATAAACTCTGTACTCATTTGAAAGAGATGTTGATTATGCCATGGAAAAGGATATTTTTTATCTCAGTTAAGAGATCTCTGGGGACGCGGACTAAGGCACTGGCAGCCGCTGGTAGGAGAAACTGACCGACAGACACATTAATATAGTAGACTGATGACTAATCGTAAATGCTGACCTTGAGTTCTGCTGTAAATCGTTTCCTCACAGATGAAAAGCGCGATTGTGCCAGCACACCAATAACTTCGGCGTACAAATCTGCTATTATGTGCACATTAGCCGCGTTAGGATTGGACTGCAAACTGCAATAGTTCATAGTTGTTTTTATCGAACACCAAATTCATGTCATTATTATAAACAGTCCTGTGCTAGATAAAGCCCAATTTAAATTAGAGGGAATAAGTTTTAATTTGTTACTTAACTGAGAAATTGTCAGTGGCAGTATGCCCAGATGCTTTGCCACTTATACCCTTCACAAATTTGGGTACTTAAGGTCCTAACATGAGAGACGATTATTTTGGTATCTGTTAGAAGCTAGTAAGTGTCGTACTGCTTCCATTTCCTTTAGTTGACCACCGCCTCACCTTTGAATCGCTTTCATCGTCATCATTTCAGCTTGTCAAAAATCTACTTACTGCTGAACATATGCCACCTCCGAAGATTGGCACAAAGCGTGGTCCTATGCCACCTACATCCGTCAAGTTCTCGCTACATCTTTATATATTTTCTTAAGTAAGAAGCATGGAGTAACAAACACTGTTCTATCACTTACCCTTCCTTATAATTGAAGCGTTTGAAAGCCAGAGTTTCTATGTAGTGCACTAAGTCCTCATGACCTGGATGGAAAGGCAATTGACGAAGCACCTCAATCAGAGCGAGGCAAAATAGAAACTCTACTGCAAGATCACGTCTTTCCGCTTGTAACTCTTCGCAACTACGTTCTACAGTCTCTGTACCGGCTGCACTGCCTGACACTATGTAAATTATACTGCAAAAAATATTTAATTTAGTATGGCATACTTATCATCAAAACATTTGCAAGAAGTCTATTTTCTACATGTCCAATAGCAATTTATTAAGCCAAACAGTACTGTCACCTTTTATTACGAAGATCCTGATGTGGTTTCTTAGCCTGTTCACTTAGTTGCGGCGACTCAGCCATTTGACGTTCGAGCCAGCCAAAGAGGGCACGAAGCAGTGAAGGGAGGCAATGCTCAGCAACTGTTCCAAAGGCGGACAGAATTTGATCAAGTTGTGGATCCTCACCACGCTGAAGAGTTTTGTTCAGTGGTTTTTCCTACAAAAATGACATAGTATTAAGTATGCATACATATAATGCATATACATTTTAATGCTTATAAAGGTCATCACTTACAAGTGGTTCAGCCATAACAGCTTCCATTTTCCTTTCAGCTTGGACAGTGAACTCAGTGAACAACAATCGCATCACAAACTCTCCAGGGCGAAGATCTGAGTCTGTGGTTTGTATGACAGGACCTTTGTGAGGACCCCATGGTAGCATGGAGCCTGGAATAGAAGAAGTAATTGATTATCGATTTCAAAAGTAAAGTTTTACTAGGTTATTTAGTTACAATCTATAAACTTATTTCATTGGGTGAAACAATCTATACATAACAAAAAAATAAAAAAAATTATAGCCAAGATGCAAACCTCTTGTGGAAACCATAGATGCCAAAGAATTTCCCACATTACGCCAATCATTTATTATAGGAGTTGGTGCTGATCTATCCAGAAGATTATGCATGTCAGTTATATCCTTATTGTGTGAAGGTGGAGGCTCACTATCATGTGGTCTGGGTTCTGATATGATGCTACCCTCAGACTCACCCTCGCTTGACACCATTGATGAAGGAGCCTCTTCAGTTCCTATCATAAAATAATATACTATATAATACACAGGTGAATAAAAATAATGCAGCCTTCTAATTACTGAAATTAAAAAATAATATTATTAAATTGTTTTATGTGAAAAATAATACAATACTAAAAATTTTTTTTACATATTGTCAGAATATTGTTCAGGATACAAATATAACAAATTTTTAATTATTTTATTGCATTATTTCTAATTTTTTCTTCATAAACACAAAAAAAATGGTTTAATTTTAAATAGTAGTATTCAGACAGGTTTATGAAAATTATTAAGTAGTATTACCCTAATAATAAAAAAAGTTTTAAAGCATTGATATTATAAATGTTAAAGTTGTTTGTTAAGATATTTGTCATTCAATAATGCATAAAGGGTTAAACCGATTTTAATCAAATTTGGTATGCAGATACCTTGAAGCTTGAGATAAAAGTATCCCCATGGACTCTTTGTAATAAAAAACAATTACTTAAACAAACTACAACAAACATGTATGTTGAATTCAATAAATACATTACCTGATGCATCTTCAGGGTGGCCATCGGATGGCACTGTACTCAAAGAATCTGATTCTTCTGATGTTATCATTTTTATCCTCTATGTTTGTCTCCTTTACAAAATATCTGCAACAAAATTTTACTTATATTAAAAATTGTATGGTTTCATACTATCGATTTTTAGAAGCATCATGGACGTCATAGATATCATATATATAATACATGTTATATATACAATATATTAACCTAACCGTCCACACAAGGCTAAGAAGCGATAATATGTAACTGATGTTACATTTTGCAGGAAGCCGTCGGAGGAGTAAAGAATAAAGTATGCGGAGGCGCCGCCGGTCCTGTTTGTGTGAGTTCCATTTACAGGTTGTTACCATTATTTATTTATTTAAATATCTTTCTAAAAGTAATACAAAGGGCGGACTTAATGCCTTTTGGCATTCTCTGCCAGTCAACCTGAGGCGTGGAAAGATATTTGTAAAAAACAACTGAAATACATGAATAACTTAACTAAACTAAAACCTAAAGATATTCTATCTCTAAAACATATAAATTCATATAACACATTTATACTTAGATAGATACTAATTGAATAAATACATATATATATATATAAATATTTCTATTTGTATATATATAATACATACATACCATGTGTGTTTTTGCAATATGTTTTATAAAGTGAAAAATATCAGCCAATGTGTTAGCTAAAGAAGAAATTAATAGAATTGAGACTATAATTACATATGCAACGAAAATTTATTTTTCTAGCACTGAACTTGATAGCATCAGATGAATTTAATGACTTTTAATTCATGACAACACAGTTTTCATTAAATTCAATTGGGATATTGTATAAGTATCTTAATCTGTCGCCTATCGGAAATATCTAAAGATTCTCTAAGATAATATATTATACTATCTAAGATATATCTATCTTAGATAATATATAACAGTATTTTCCCTGTGTGCTGCACCATTCAATTATATATTCAGTATCTGTTTTAAGGTAACATATATTTTTTTATTGTAACTTTCATATTTACATAGTTATATTTTTTAACCCTTCCCATGTCATAACTATGAATCAATTTAAATCATGTTGTTATGAATCATAGTAGGACTAATTATACTAGGTTATGCCTGTAGGATTTTTGTAAAACTCTCATAGAGGTGTTTTATATAGTCACAAGGATAACAGACTGAGAACATTTTGTCATACAAATACTTATTTCCATGTTACAAACTATAAAATTATGTTACATTAGTAAACAAGCTTTTCTTTTATACCCACTATAGTATAAACTTATTACATGAATATTTTGCCAGGTGAAATAAACAAAATTATTACATTCTATGATATCGAGTCATACACAAGGCCTTTAATAGGCATAATACCTGCCACTGCTGTGCATAAGCTAATACATACTTAACAGCATATATTTTTAAATAGAACTGGATACATATTTTGTCACCTGTATTATTTAGGAACAATATAGCTCTATCACAGAAACATAAAAATTATCAGTCCTATTGTTGTATAACAGGAATACATACAAATTAAAAAAATACAATTACCCTATTTATAAATGATCACTCTCTGAAATTATCAAAGTAAGATCATTGTGAGCATTGACATAAACTTAAATATGCTTACCTCTTATTATATTACTGGAGAGAACCCAACATTGTATGTTTATTTCTGATTACTACCAGATTACTACTATATTGTTTCCTTTTATTTGTTCCTTTAGGTGTTTAAATTCATATTCTTAGTAAAATAATTAAAACATCAAACTTAATTGATTAGAATTTTTTAATTGACATATTCGCACAGCAAAAATAGCTTTTATTGTGGTTCATAGAATAAAATTTAACCCTCCAGTCAGATTTTAACTACTGCAGGTAAATATTTTTGGCAGTTGTCTATAGTATGCATGAGATATTGCAGATATAGCTTCAAATGTACTGGCAAACATAGAGGTACTTAGTAATTTCTACCTTCCCATATTCAATGTTAACATATCTATGTAAAAGCACTTACACCAAAATGGATTATGGATTCCACAGGATCCAGAATCCATTTTTACCTCTCCAGGAATTTGTCACCAGTGTTTGCACCCAGAGATATCCATAGGTTTTACAATGCTTTTCCCTTAGTTGTCTCTCATAACAGCAGATTCTTTCACTGCTACTACCAAATATGCATGCATATATGTATATTATAACACGTATGCATGCTATAAATAATAATCCCTAAATATTATTCATCTTTGAAGAAGACAAAAGAAGAAGGATAAGAGACTGCCTCATTGCAGATTGGGCCGAAAATGCCACTCAATTTGGCACACGCAAGCAATTTTTAATATCTCTACTTTATTACCAAAATGTTATTATTCCAATGTAACACTTATAACACAAGATTGAAAGAAGGGTCAGATGCAGTGTAAGACATATTATACTCAATTTGTATTGAGTACAATCAACCATTAGTTTATCTTTTGAGCAAGTATTGGCCACCACTACTAATAAAACCTATAACCCATGGAACAATAGCCAGTTATACTAATCACAAAGACACACATGCAAGCTCAGCAATGTATCACACAATAAACATTTAAAACAAACAAATACAAAGAAGATTTCAGATTACTTTTTAGGAAACCATTTGGAAAATTTATAAAAATTGGTTACATAAACTGCCATGATCACTTAGTTGAAAGTGGTTTTCTAGTTCAAAATATTTTATTAATAATTGACAGTTGATGCCAATTGTTCAATTGGTTGAAAATTTGTACTTTAAGAATGCAACTATTTTTCTGTTCACAAAAAGCACATAACAATTTCAAATTAATAAATAATAACAAAATAGACAATAACAAGATGATATAGCAGTACTTAGTGCTTATTGTTTCTGGTATCTACATTTATTCTTATTGCATAGCCAATAATGCCAATTCATAATGTACACTGCATGTAATAAATACCTCCTTGGCATAGTATTTTTTGTAATAAATAAGAGATCATAGGTAATATAGTAATACTTTAAAGCAATCAATGAAACAGTAAATTTTTGTAGGTAATCATTGGAATATAAATTTATCAATATATTATTCCCGACGTTTTGATTGTAAGTAGCTGTGACGTCCAGATGTCATATTTAACTCAGGCTACCTTCAGCTTTTGTTTATTAATTTTGGTCCGTAATAAAAAAAAAACAAAATTAAACGCTATAAAATCCGTAAATAATAGTTTCATTTCAAATGTGTGGTGTTCGCGTATACAAGAAGTCATTAATATAAACATCAATAATAAAAACAGTTCAAAATTTAAAGACATCTCCATCATTACCCTAAAATATCATTTGTATCACTCAACTTTTATACGTTAAAGTAACGCCAGCACAAAAGTAAACACAGGAATAATGAATGATTTAAATTAAAAAGTGTATGCTTTGAAATTGATTCTTCTAGCTACAATTAATATGACAAAGAAAATAAATATTTGCAGTATACCTAACCCTCTACCTCCGAAGAAAGATTTTATTATTTAGATTCAATGTCATTTTCTTCCAAAAGATATTTAAAACACAAGTAAATCACAAAATAAATTAAATCCGATTTTTACAAGTATTCAGTACGGTATTTAACATTTAGCACTCTTAAGTTTGTCAAATGAAATGACCATAGTGTAAGAAATGGCACCACAGAGTACGTAATAACCACAGATAAAACATTATATTCTATAGGCATATTTCAACCAGGAGCTTATATACTACACAGGAAACTGCAATGCAGACAATAAATTGACAATATAATTTTGTATCTCTTTTTTAGGAGAGCGCGAACGTGATTGCTGAATGACGCCCAGTTCATTTGTTTATCAAAGTTATCACCCAGATCAACATATTATTATAATCTTGTATAAGTATTTTTGCGAAGATAACTAATTTGTAGCTTATTCTTTATTTATAATGTTTATGGTATAAAATTCTTCGCCCTTCTAGTGTCAACAGTCTTGATAGTACTCATAACAATAGCGTCTTAATTGTTTCAATGTTATGTCACGATTCTGCACATACCATTGTAGTAGGATTATTAAATATAACATAAAAGACCTAGTCTAGAGTTATTATTAAAATTTATATGTAATAATTACTTTTGATGTCTATGATTTTTATGAAAGAAATACTATGTAATTGAAGTTTATTGGGACGCCATTTTTTATAAAATTTACTTTCAATAACTAAAACTAATCATCACGTATAGTGTACTCTTTAAATTAGCGTTTAAAACACTTCTGCAACATCATACTACAAAATGCATTAATAAATTTCTAAACATGTAATCAAACCGGTAACCATGTCAATTGAAAACTTACATACCTTAACACATTTACCAATATTGTCATGTACAGACTTAAATTGTATAACTGGTAAATTAAATTAATGAGTAAACGATTAAACTACGAGGATGATCTGTAATATTTCCGACCTAACAAAGATGCAAGATATTTCTTTTTAAATAAATTTATATTTTTGTACTTATAAATCTCTCTTATTTTTTCTGTTTGTGACTGCTTTGCATAAAATTTGAGAGAAATAAAAAATTAAGAACAATAATTCTTTAAAAGGAGTTTTATTCCAATAGTTATCAAAATCTACATTTTTTAAGTATAAGAACCTATTGTATTTACATATAATGCTGAGTCGGTAGCCCCTTCGATACTGCGAATCCAATCATAGGAATTCATAAAAAGCCTAGTAATGCGCATTTTACTTCGATGTGCCGACTTGTGTTCATTAGAATTGGAAATCACTTATTCCCAAATTCCAAGCAAAAACCTTTTAATCATATAAATAAATTTTCTGATATGATATTCTCATAAACACTATCTAGTGGTGAGTAATGTACATAGCATTTACTTAAAAGGTTGTTTCTTTATTTATTTATATTATAGAAGAAGAAGCTCGTTTACCCCTAAACGAGCAAGCAGCTCACCTGATGGTAAGTGATCACCGACGCCCACGAACATCTGCAACACCAGAGGAGCTACAGATGGGCTGCCGGCCTTTAAGGAAGGAATAGGCTCTTGTCTTGAAGGTCCCTAAGTCGTAACTGTTCGGAAATCCGCTGGCGACAGTTGATTCCACAAAGTCGAAGTGCGTGACAGAAAACATACATATACATTTTCATAACGATAAATAATAATAATAAGGAATAGGAATATATTTATATACATGTGTTTCGCTATGAACTACTTTAAATGAATACACAAGTAGTGATAATAGGTAGGAATGTTGTAAAATTAATTAATTTAAAAAGCGTCTATAATTGAATTTGCTCAATTTTCAAACAAACTGTAAACCAATTAAAACCCTAACATATTAAACAATCTCATAAAGTCTTTCTTAACGTACTAGTGTAATAGTAAACGTAGTAATAGTGGCAACGAAGAGCGGGCAGTGCGGTTGGCTAGCCCAAAATGTTATTACGGTTTAAATATCGCTAATAAATACGCACTGTAAGTACCTAAGTACGTAAATAGTTTCACTTACAAATTTAAGCGGCCATTGCCGTTTGTCACTTCGGAATAAATCTGTTTACTCGCAATCTTAAAAAACACACAAACTACGATACTCACACAAATCAAATAAAAACTACCTTTTCTGCGGCAAGTCTCTGAGTAAAATATATAATAAAATGAACATCGCTTAAATCAGTAGATAGGTAGATAATACCTAGTTACTCGAGCGTTGCAAAAATCAGGGAAATAGAGAAACCCCGGGCGAGCTGCACGTGTTACAGGACGTGTTATATCAGTCATACACCGTTCTATCTCTATTGTGGCGATTCTCGCGCCAAGACACTAAGAAATTTCACAACGCTGCATAAGGATTTTCCTTATACTGCGTAAATGTGTTTTTTTTGTAGCTTTAATTTAATCAATACCCTATAATACGTATTATCCATGACCCTGTCAGATAATCTGTATGTTAGCAATTTTCAAGTACAGGTTGTTCCAAAATACATAGGGGCTTGAACTCAATTCTCATGAGTCGGATGCAGAGCCCATAACCACTCGCTAATCGTGGTCTTCAATTAAAATAATTTATAATATGCAGATTTAGTTATTTTGATGGGGAACAAAGTTTGTCGTTGCAGTGATTGGTTAGTTAATTGTCTTAATGGTTGCATATTTTGTAAGTATCGCGTTAAAGTTTAAACTTTAGGCTTTCCTTGCGATGTATATGGAAAGTAAATTCTATTATATGCGACTCTAGCTTCTTCATATCTTGCCGCTACAATAGCTAATTTTAATGTTATGAGTTTAGCTATCGTTGCACCTATAACAATCTAATTGATTTATATAATATTGTTCTACAGCAATATTTATCAGTTTACATACGATATCCAGAATAGCGAGCATTTCTCTATGATGTTTATCGAATCATAGTGAATCCTCTGGTTTTATGATTAAATGATCTATTTTTCTTTTATAGTAGTTTAATAATTCCGATTACTAATATCTTTCGTGTCTTTTAAATTATAACGAATTTGAAGTTATCATCGAATTCTAAGAATGAAGTATCTCTCTGTAGTATATTTAATCTCTTTGTAATTCTACAAATACAATACGTATTTGACGAATTTTGTTGTCATTTACGTACAGACGTCATTCGAATTCTGTCAAAGACATCTCGCCTAGTACTATATAATTTACTACGAATATAAAACGTGTTAACAAAAGACAAACAGTACGAGAGATCGAGAACCAATCGCGATTATAATTTATGGGTAGACGCACAAAACACACAATAATGTGAATATACAAATAACGTCAAGAAATATAGAACATCCACTTATTGAGCACTAAACATAGCATCTTCTGCTTCTCCGGGTCATGACTAGCAACCGGATCCGTTATTGCCGTGACTTATTTATTTAACATTAAAATGTTTATTATATCGTGTAAATAGTATCATATTTGTATTACAGACTAAAAACACAACACCAGCGAGTAGAACACAATGAAATTGTGCGATTCCGTAGATGCAGTGCTCTTCTAGTCCTGTGAAACGAGTGGCATTCCACTACGATCCGGAAATAGATTATTGTGCTGACAAATCGGTATCAGCTGGGTAATAATAGTAATTAATTGGGTAAATGACAATCATTTGTCAATATGGTAAGGCGTTAAAATACAGCGGTGTATCTACTGGATCATATTGTGGTGGTGGAAAAGCAAAACTGCTACAATTGGTCCCACCACCAGATCCATTACGTTCATTAGTTTCTTTGATGGGAAAAGACTCTAAACACTCCTTGGCCAACATTAAAAATTATAACAATTGTTTAAAAATGACGTCATTCGGTGCAACGCATATTGTATAGGAAAATTTCATGGCCACTTTTAAGGTGGTGTGACTTTCAAACTGTTTGATCATCAAACAGTTTGAAAGTCAAACAGATGTTTTTGCTCGCACTTTGCTGTATACTGATATGCCACGTTACACATGGACACGTTTCAGCGTCGGAAACAAGGATCTAGGTTGCATCTACACAGTACATCCAAATAACGACGAATCTTTGATTATTGTTGGTGAATATTCGTAGTCCGACATCGTTTCAACAATTGAAAACAGTTGATGGACGTCTGTGTGCGACTTACCGCGAGGCGGGTATAAACTGTTCGAAAACGATTTGCATTGGGATAATACGCTCAAAGATTCCTTCATATCTTCATCGCCACTTCAAATTCGCACATTGTTTGCGATTATCATATCGACATGTTTCCCTTTTTGTCCGAAAGATTTGTGGGTGAAATATAGGGATGACAAGTCTGAGGATGTTTTGTGTTGTGTGCCTTGTCAAACTTTGGATCCTACACTACAGATGACTGCAGAAATTTACAAAGAGACATTTATCATCATAGAAGATTTTATTAGTGGCATATAAAGTATTGTCGTGTTTGGGCATGACAGCACCTAATCGTCCTATGCGCGATGCATTTAACCACGAGTTACAAAGAGAACAATAGTATGACATTAAAGCATTGGCCGAATCAGTTCGTACAATGTTCCACAATTGAATCAACAACAAAGAATCGCTTACGATACTTCGATAGAAGTAGTGAACAGTGTATCTGTTGGAATTTACTTCCTTGATGCTCCCACTGGACTGGAAAAACGTTCTTAATTTCTTTGCTATTGGCGAAGATCAGATCGCAAAATGAAGAAGCGCTAGCTTCACCTGGAATAGCTGCGACTTTGTTAGAAGGCGGACGAACTGCACATTCTGCCTCGAAATTACCATTAAATATGCAAATCAACGAAACAGCAGCTTGCTACATAACACAACAATACAAAAGCAGCGCAATGGCGAAGATTCTACAGGTATGCAAAGTGATCGTTTATGACGAATGCACCTTGGCTTACAAAAGGTTACTGGCCAGAACGTTGGTTGAGCCATGAGAATTGTCAGGTGATTTTCGTTAGACTCTTCCAGTTATTCCCCAATCAACTGTTGCTGACGAACTTAACGCATGCCTAAAATCATCAAATTTGTGGCGGCACGTAGACACTCCAATTGACAACTAATATGCGAGTGTTTTTGAAAAAAGCTCAAACTGGAATTGTGTTTTCGACGCAGTTGTTATATTGACATGACATTGGAAATTTAAGTAAAGTTGTAGTTGACACCTTGACCGGAGTCATATTTTCGTTTTTTATGATTAGTTTTAAACTTTCAAAGGTTTTGTGAATTGTGTTAAACACAAAAATTGTAATATTTAATAAATTAATGAACAAATAATGATCAGTCTTGTAAGTAGTCCTCTGCATGCAGGCCTCTCAACATTGGGCAACTAAGAGAGCATCTTACCATGAAAGATTAAACGTTTTTGGAATGAACTCGTTATCAAATAAACGAAATTACACGATTTGCTATTTCTGTATAAACTCTTAAATGGAATCATAGATAACCCGGAATTATTGCATCTAATTTCGTATAATATGCCAAGCGCCCCCCAAGACTATACTCCGCCAGAGACTAACGGTACCATACTCAAATATTAATAGTTGCGTCATAGAGGTATTTTGTATAGGACAGTTCAAAGAGTAATATATACAGTTATATACTATACCCCTTTTGTGTATAATTTTTTTAGGAAATTTAAGAATTCAAGACATACCTTTCGACTATAATATCTTGCGGAAAGACAAATATATATATTTAAATTTGCATTTGACAGCCATGGCGTACGTAACTGGAGGTAAATAATTATTGACGTGTTGAATCAATGGAAAATCTTTTGTTATGACACGTGAAGGAAATTGATATTTTCTATGAATTACATACAATTAATTATTTTTAAACCAATTACAATATACAATTACTGTAGTGTGGTCGCTTTAATTGGATTTCTATTTTGAACATATGTTTATATTATTCTTTTTTATGACCTTATCGTAATCAGTATCGTCCTATGTATGAAATACGTTGTTCTAGAAACATGGTATCATAGTACGTTCATGTTAATCCGATATATGTAAAAAATTACTAAATATTATTAACTCTCAAATTTCTTTTCTTTGCGTCATGACATTCCACTGGTTTTTTTTTCACCTTTCATTCTAAAGTTAGAAAAACTTTATTTGTCTGTAATGCCCCAGTTCATTCAATATATTACTTATATAACAATACTGTTATATTATTTAGAAAATAATATAATTTATTTAGGATATTTTCAACAATTATTGCGACGCCCACGATTTGCAATAGATGATTAGATAAAGGGGATTTTTGGACCACATTCCTCTAAAAGTGTCTCATTGTATTTGGAGTTACATTGATGTTGAGATTTAAATTATGGTAAATTACAAAAAGTTACTTGCAATCAAGTCTAAAATATTGTTAGTGAATAATAAAAGAAGCTGAAGCAAGCCATCAGATCCTGGGTAAAACTATGTTATGTGCAAGGGAGCAGTAAATGGAGGAGTCTTCAACCATTTTTAATTGAATCCATTTCTGCTCTGCCATTCCATATGTCTACCACAAAAAACTATCACAGCTCCACAGAAACCTTTCCAACATTGTCTAATGACTTGTTGAATGTCGAGGAGATCCACCAATTTCGCTTGTGTTATTACTTTAGATCTTCCACTAACCAATATAAAATACAGTTTTCCATCCATGATACGTAACTGAAAAAATAAGAAAGTGTTACTTTGTTTCTACAAATTTCTACTAATGCATAAAATAATTTTTATTGACACAGTAAATTGACCATGCCATGAATTTAAACAAATTTGAATTGAAAAAATTCTAAATATGTAATACTTACTTTGTTAAAAAAAGTTACATTGAATCATGTTTCACGGTTCAGGAGAACAGTGATGCATATTACTGCTTGCAAGTGTTAAGGGATATGATTATGTGATAGCTCCTGAATCCTCATTTTTGCCACACTTTAGGGAGCTAGTGAAGGAGCAGATTCATTCCAACCAATGCAAGTACCTTTATAAAAATTCAAAAGAGTGTTGGCCCAAGTAATTAAGGGTTAAATAAATATGTTAATTATTTTACTACTTTGCAGACAAATATACAGTATTTCGTAACTCTTATATATACAGTAATCGAGGTACAATATTTGTCCAACTCCTGCAGTGAGGATATTAATGTTTTTTGGAGACAATGCAAGATTATAGTTTAATAAAAATACCTCACTATAATTATTGCACCAACTTGCATTCAAACTTTTATTACAAGTTGAGGACCATACATAGATTAACCTTTTTAATTTAACATTGTTTGTGGTCAGACTACTTATTTGAAGATATATATTGCGCATCTTGTTATTAATGTTACCTATCTTTACTATTAGCTAACATCAAGCCCCCATTTGTAAGAGCAAATGTCATGAAACTAGCAGTTATACCTGAGGCAATTAAACAAAGAGTATTCAATATGCAATCAGTCTGCATTAAATAAAATAAGTACAGTCTTAAAATAAATGTATTATATTCATATTCCAGATGGAACAGTTATAGAAAAGACACCATTTAATGTATTTGGGTGGTTTTGGAGCATCTTGAACTTTTTTTATCTACTGTAAGTAACAGCTACAATAATTTTATAATGAATGGGGTAATCACACACTTGATCCAGTCCTAAACTTGGATTCTCTATGGTTTGCTAACTGGATAGTGATAAGACAGGTATACATGTACCTATATAGATTACACAGGTAGAAACTTTTATACTCATCACTGTTTATTACAAATTTAATACATTATATACCATACTAAATTTATATACAAATTTACACACATAACTGCTGTAAAGCTAATGCTACTACAATCACCTATTCTGTTTTCATGCATGCTGGTTATGGCATTCTCCCAATGTTGTGTGGCCTGCCTGCAGAGGACTACTTACAAGACTGATCATTATTTATTCATTAATTTATTAAATATTTCATTTCAATTACAGCCCCAAATTTATTTGTTGTTTCAAATTAAACAATTTTTTTACAGATTCCAGACTCTAATTAATCCCAACTTTAGCAAGCATGGAGACAAGTATGTTAGAGACTTTCGTCCACCTGGTAGTGGGTAAGTTCATATTTTTACAGAACTGTATGTTTTTTTTATTTAAATAAGTAATATTTAATATTTTATTCACATTATTTATGATAAATACATTTAAAATTTAGAACACATTCAAAAACATTTAAAAGGAATACCATGAAGCTATTGGATATGTTTCAAAACAAATAATATTTTGTTGTTTATATGTGATGTACACACCCATTGAGTAATTATATAAATAAAATGAGTAATTTTTAACCATCATTAAAACATGAAATTAATAGACATAACTGGTCTTTTATATGGACACTTGGAGTGGGCATTTGGTTTATTTTTATTTTGCCTCCAAATGAGTTTACATCTTAATGTGGGCTAACCTTACATTTATGCTTATTTATCTACATTTTGAATTTCACTAATATTCAACTACTTGGTTACTTCCTTAAGCTTGTGTGGTTTTCAATCAGTGTTGCTTCAACATATTCGATAATGAATTTTCCTCAGTTTATGACAAATTTTCAGCAACTTTACTAATAGATTGATGAGATGATTTACTCACAAGCCATCATCATTTTCCACTGTATAATTAGATAAACCGTTTTCGTAGACTATTGGTGCTGGTAAGCACATTGGGTGATTGTAATAGTTCCTAAACATCACCTAACATCTTTCTGTTGTTTCTCTTTTTTTTTAATTATTTTTAATCATCTTTTTATTTTCCTCACATTGTAAATTATCAGGGTGTAAAGTATCCAGTATTAGTCGAAATCGCTTATCCATATATAGGGTTCCAAGGTTTTGAATTCTGGTGCCACATATCACCTTTCTGACATACCTCTTTTTTTATATATACATATCGCCAACTTAACTTAATTAACTAAAACATATAAGCTTACATGACCATATGCTCAATACTGGGGTGGACAGAGTGTATCTATTTGTTTTTGTTGTTTCAACTTAATTTTCATCCATAATTATTTGGGACAACGTGACGGTTGGTGCGTGTAAATCCTCCAAGTTTGGAGAGTAAGGAGGAAGATACCACTTTGTCCTCAAATGCCAATCTGCATGTGTTGCACCTTGCTGTCTACCGGACGAGGCTCTGGCGACGGATTCATGGCGGTATATTCAACCGTATATTCCTACAACCTAAACTCCACAGGACTTGGAACTACTAAAAAAAAATTCTTTTTGTCTAATTTCAGACCACCAAAGCCACCGTCAAAGAAGTTTGGAGGCTTCGGACCGTCAGGGTCTGGACCTTCTCCACCACCAATGGGTGGTTGTGGTTGCGGCGGGTAACTCTAAACTCTAAAGATTTGTTAACCATGAACCAGCAGCATTTGTATAATCACCTTTTCTAAAATGATCGTGTAAGCTTAAAGAATAATTTGGTTTGTTAGAACGCCGTTCATAATTACAAACTTCGCGAGTAGTCATTTTATAACATATTAAACATTGCCTTGTATAAAAATAATCTATAATTTTAATAAAAGCAATTTAATATTATTTAAACTATATAATAAATTAATAATATATATATGTATTATAAATATTTGGAATATTTTAATTGTGTTCGAAATGGGCGGACTTTAAGAACTAGAAACTAATTAAATGATATTGTAATACCCAAAAACACCTATTAAATGTTTTCTTCGATTATGTCCAGTATATCCAAGGATTAAGCGATATTCATTATTTTTAGGCTATTTATGCTTTGTTACATACTTTCACGACAGAAGTCGAGAAGAATTAAATATTTCGGTATACCTACTTCAGTAGTAATTAGAAATCTTTTAATATTAAAGTATTAAGTATTCCACATGCTGCAATGACAAAAGTTCCCGCGTTTTTACCAACTCCCAAATCAATGCGATAATAATAAAACTCGAAAACAGTAACGAAACAAAAAGCAACAGAAGAAATTGATTTTATAAAATGTTCCTTTGTGGTGTGGGTTATATGATGTGCATCTAATTAGAGAAAATAATGCTTATTAGATGAACCTTGCATATTCATTGTTGGAAAAGGTTCCCCAATCTTTTTGTCCTACTTTATTCCATTACGAATCTCAACAATTTGTTTTTAGTTATGGCTTAATCAATATAATTACCAGCAGTTTTTGCTATTTCAAACCAGTTTAACAGAAACACTCTTTTTGATTTCTCAAATTTGTCCGGTATACTCTGATAAGTTATTTGTTACATGTTGGGTCAATGTGGGCATATTCGTCTGCGGAGCAATATAGTATACATGGATTTGTGTTGAACCTAAAAGGAGGTGACGTCGTTCCTGCTCGGTTGATAAAATGGCATAAAAGTTATGTTAACTACAAGAAATGAAAACCGGTTTTGAAGTTCAGTTATGATTCGAACTCGAAACTCAAGTGTAATGTATTTTCGTCTCCAAAGTTAATTAAAAAATTAAACAAGTTACAACTTTGTGCGTGAGCTTTGTATGTTCCAAAACATTTTATTAATTCTTTTGCTTTAAAAACTGTTTACACATAGTTGTTTATTGTGACAAACATGTGAACTCAAGTCAAGTGGGAAAACCCATCGATATTAAAGGTTTTAAATAGTGTTCGCCGAAACTGTGGCCGATATCTTTAATGTATTCATTTACCTAGTCTTTTCAGTTAAAATAAAGTAGAGATCCATTTTATGATATTTTTTCTAATTATACTCAGGTAATATTTTGATGTAAAGTAAAATGAACAATTGTGAGATATTATAAAAGGGAAACGACTAAGTGACTTTATAATTCAGATAAATTTCATGCAGGTCTATTGCCAGTCGGAAATGGTACTTTATAATGGTACGTAACCTACCAAATTCCATGGAAGACCATCAGAAGTCCGTGGAGTATTTCGTTAAAACAGATATTCATGTATATTACGGAAAAACCTCTTTGTCGACCTTTGACGATTGAGCAACATTCACGTTACTTGCTTTCAAACAATTAAAAAGTACGGTTTTGGCCTGAGAGATTATATAACCGAACTTCTTTGTCAACTTCTTTTCTTTTATTAAGGAACGACCATTTGTTTTAATTTCAAAATTGTTATAAATTAAAACTACAACTTATTATACACGCTGGGAAAACAGCTGTTGATTCATTAGTGTTACTGGAAAAGACATTATTAGAATATATATATAATACATAAATATAAGCTCACACGATCGTATACCTAATACTGGCGTGGTCAGAGATCTAGACATTTTGAGTCCTTTCAATTCAAGACATTTTAAGAGCCCCTTTAAGAGTACCTATAGTACAAGTGGATTTAAAAGAAAAAAGTCTTCGTTGCATACTACCATCAAATTTATAGTAAAGTAATCCAGTTATAGTTTAAAAAATCACTCAATGTCGTGTCAAATAGTCAAGTCGGTGCCTACCACCTTTGGGCCTTTCATCTTACAAAAATCTGCCGGAATTGCCACATTTACCTAACATTGATTGATGCAGAATTAATTGAAAATACTACTAACTACAAATGAAGAAATACTGGTAAAAAATCTGTAACAAATGTTATACTGGTTTTATGATGGTAATGTTGGAGTTCTATAGAAGAAGATTACAATATAAACCATTAAACAAGTATATTTAATTGATGAATTAATGACAGTGATGGTGACTCTAAATGAGATATCTAATTCTCATATAGCCACCGCATACATTACCTATTCTACACAAGTAATGAAATTATTTTATTATTTTTAAATGTTACATAGAGTCGATTACATAATAGTTTTAAGTATTTTTCTAACGTTATAGTAATGAATAACATAAATCTGTCTTTCAGAAGGTGCATTAAAAACATTTGCTAATTGTATAATCCCATGTAACCATTAGTAATTATAAGCAATCACACAAAAATACTTTATCGTCTCTTATTTACTCGTATTTATCTTATTTGAAAAAAAAAATACGTTTCGACTGAATTCACACCTTTGTGTCATGTCATTATATCTGCCAATAACTAGTATTTTTTTTGACCTTTACAAATAAAATTGGCTTATAGAACGGGTTATTGTGTTGTAATAATAGAATTACAATAAAGTTTCTAAATTTGTACGCCGAGCCCAAATAATTCAAACTATTATTGTATAATAATTATATAAACTTGTGCTGTACATATTGTGTGCTGTGTGATATAGAATGGCAGTTATATGAGTTACATTTCCCAAGTGGAACTGCTGTAAGTGCACGGGTATCGGCACTGAGTTTATCGATTCGCGATTTCTAGTCAACAATTGCGCTTAGTAGTGGGTGAAGGTGGACGAAAAAGAGGATAGAATATAAGAAGTTGTTTTGTTAGGTTTAAAATTTGGTTAGATATTAATGGATAAGATTTAAGATAGTGAATGAAGTTTAGTAAAAGCCCTATTCTCTCTTGCCTTAGAGATCCGATTTTTATTGAAATAGCTATTCTGACTTCCTTATAATTTTCAATTTATTTGAACCCAAATATTGCTATATTGTTGTTGATGAAGTCTCAATTAGGTATTATAACAGATAATAAAATTTTCACATATTAACTTTCATTCATAAGGGATACTTTCATCTACAGCATTAAGGGTTGTTTCTCGAACTTGACTATAAGGGTATTTCATTATTCAAAAGTATTAACCTGAATACCTTTTTCATTGTCTTAAACTTCAAAATAAATCTATACCTTACGTTCGGAGCTCGCAAACCTCAGGTTTGGAGGCCAGGGCCAAAAGAGAAAAGAATGTGGTGAATTTCATTATCTTTACTATGAGTATATGAATACATCCTGACCTTCTTTTGTACCAGAACGAGTAGGTATAGTTTCATTATTTTATATACTAGCTGTAACCGCGAGTCCGTTCGCGATAACCTTACAATTTGTTGAGAATGAATTTTACGTAGTAGGTATATTACTATATATTACTATATATTACTAAAGAGGAGAGCATAAGTGCAATTTTTTTTTGTAGAAATGCCATTGAGCTCCAGAAATTGTTCTTGCGTGATGCTCGAAGAAAATAACAGACAGACAGACAGATTTGACGTCAGTTCCGCTTTCATTACTACTTTAAAAAATTATATTAGGTGCAGAGGCAGATCTGTATATCATTATAATAACCAAGTAATGGCGCTAAGTATTTCTGGCGTAGTTTGTCTATTCTTCCGAGGCAAATTTATATTTTCCCACAATTACAAGTAGTACATCTCCATAACTATCTCTGTGCAGACTCAGATCCATCCCCACCTTCCTTCCTGTGTGAAGTAAGACTAACAAACTTATTTTCTATATTTACCCAGGATTAAAAATATATTCGGTCAACCATTCAAGTCAAGCAAAATTTAACCAAAATAAGTCCACAATTGTAATAATAATAATAATAATAGCATGTCACAAAAATATTTCACGAATATTGAGTGTCGTACCCTCCTTCAGTGTTATAACCTGTTATTTTTCCAATTTCCCACACATAGTTTAGTTTATTGAATAACGTATTGGATAAAGAACGTAGATCATGGAAGTGCAGGGCGTTTACGGCCAACATATCTTGCGTACTGCGATGTTGTTACCCTATTCCGAAGTACGTTGCGCAATAGGGTAAGTGCTGAATGATAATAGATAACAGCGTTGCGGTTAACCCCGCGACATTGTGCTGAGTCAGTACCGTTTCATTTGACACGGGTCATAAAGTATAAAGTCGTCTGAGGCTTTTCTTAAAGTATTTTTTTTTTGCTATTACATTTTAAGGGTTTTCTTCTATGTACCTTTGTGCTGTGTAAACGAATAAATCATATTTATTCATTTTAAACAAAACCAACTTTTAAAAATATCACGTTATCATTTCTATCAGGGAAGAATATAAATATATAAAATATTTTTTTTGATTTTTTTTAGTATAATATGATGGGCTTACGATTTATTTTAGATTAGGCCCCGGTTGTTGTGATTGAGCAACAAACTGTTAGGAGGAAATTAAAGTGACTTTATATAGATAAATAAATCGTAAGCTAGTTATTTAAATATACTAAAACTTAAAACAATGGCGTAATTGAAAATCAATATGACATATTTTTCACCCGATTTAAAAGTCATACGATTAAACAATATGTAAATGCGAGGTGGCTGCTTGGCTGCTTGTTTTTTTGCGTAGTTGCCCGTTTGGGTAGACAGGTCTCACCTATTCCTGCTGCCAATCAGCAATGCATTTGCCTGCAGATGTGTTTCGATTTGAAGAGTAAAAAGAACCAGTACTATTGCAGATCTCACTTCGATCACTACTGAAACTGTGCCTGGGGTCCTATTGAAATCCTTCCAAAGGTTTTGAAATTGTGCGTATTTAGACGCACTACTATAACTACTACCACGCCTTCTTCTCAACTCCTTTAAAAGGTAAAATTAGCAGTCTGTCTCCTCAAATATTTGAGAGGGTTGTGTAGCCGGGAAGGCCCCGCCTCGCTGCTCCAGTGCTGGTTGGGGAACATGGCATATTCTCGATTTTTTTTTAATATTTCTAAGACATGCTGGTTTCCTCACGATGTTTTTCTTCACCGCCGATTATGTGGTAAATACAGCACTTAAAATTGTCCTTCTAACTAAATGTCACTGGTGAAGACTATCTTGGTCGTTTCTTTTTATACAATTATTTTTATAGACGAGAATATTAATTCCTGAGGATTACCCATGTATTACTTACTACAGAATCCGACGACGTTACTTCAGGTTCAGCAGATGTGCGAAACACGTGATTGTTATAAAATAGAAAACTTAATCGTGATAGGTACGAAAGTGGTATTGTCGCGAAACTTCTGAAAGACTGGAAATAAAGGAACGAACTTTGTGTTATATAACTTTATTATAGTATTAGTCAATTAAAAACATTTGCTAAAATACTGTAGAGCAATGCGTAATTTATGTCAGTATAAATTCAATCACGATGGAAAATTTTACTACTTCTGGCGGATTTTACACACGTGGATACATATTTAGTGCAGCAGTGACGGAAATCGGATTCTTTGGTTTTGAAAGTTATTTTAATAAGTACTCATTAAATTGATCATTTTACAAACGGTTTTGGATAGTAAACATATAGATAAATTTACGATAAAATGTGTGTTATCATATGGCCCATCTTAAATTAATATATTCTGCAGGTCTGAATCTCAACAAAAGTAACAACTTTTGTTCCACGACTTCTTAAATTTGAATTATGATAGCTTTAGATGTTCCCTTCTTTACGGACTGTAATAGAGCGCAGGGTTATTTAACGATAGTAGTTTAGTTAGTTTCAGTCTACCCTTCGTTCTATTTTTCGCAGATTTGAATTAAGTAGTACATATTTATTTTTAACCTTTGTATTAAGCTTATCTTTTAATTATTTTTAAACATATTAATATAAATAAAACTGAGAGTGCTAGTATATGATAATAAACGAGATCTTCAATAATTATGCTAAGAAAGTGAAGCAACAATCCTTTAAATTATATTTGTTTTTAGGTAAACAGTTTGTTAAACACATATCTACTCATCGAAAGAACACTAGCAATATCTAGCTCAACTAAGTAAGCACACATTAAATACAAGTGTTAAAATTCTGACATTTAACGTCTGGCAAGTTATCTGAGGTTATTTCTTCTCACAAATTGTTTATAAGTTACAAACAATAATTAAATAATAAAGTCATACATATACTAAAATAGACTAATTAATATAATAGGAGGGCTCGGTTAATATTTATTCAACTCTGAAAATCGCATTGGCAAAATGGCAACAGGCTCTGAAGCGTTTGGCTTGTCGATATATATGCTCCAAGTGCTCGCTTTCATGTCGAAGATACCTGTAAATTAACGTAATTTACGCGGTTATAATCTAATATTATAAATGTTACTTTAGAAAAATTCAATAATGCTACTTATTTATTTTCACTGAGCTGATCTCATGGATGGAGGTTCAAAAGGCATCGGATATTGAAATTAAATACCGTGATAAAAATAATTAAATAAATGGGGGGATTTAATTATTTTGATACGTTTATTTGTATATTTGACCTTTGTCATCACATATAAAAGTTCAAGATACTTAAATTAATAAGGTACTCTTCGTTGTATATTCTACGAGTACATATACACTATCAACAGTATATTGGAGTTTATCAGGAAAGTAAATTTCGCAAGATGTTGCTCCATTCGTCACAGACGGTGTTCATGCATTTTGTAGCACGTTATAAGAGTTTTCGCGGATTAAGAATGCATAAAGTTCCTAAGTAGCATTAGGAAAGGAAGAGATGACCTTCGATCACGCTCTCGTCGATAATCATAGAAAACAGTTTAAAAAACTATAAAAAATCTTCGAGAAATCTCCTATTATTCGTAACTCACCTGCTGCAATAGTTTGTATCGGTGCGTCAAGTTTGGTCTGGAATACCGGATAGTCCTTATATGTGGTATCAGATAGTATATCCTCGATGTCGACCCGATTTTGTGGCGGTGGGTGTTGTTGGATGGCTTTCATTCGAGTCACGCTACTATCTATTATATCACCGGTGACTTGTTGTACTTCTTGACGTAGGTATCTGAATACATTTTATTTATTTCTACACAAACAGTTTTAAAGGAATAAAATAAAATATTATATACAGCAAAGTGAGCTGCATCGAGTATATGAGTACATATAAGTGTATTAGCGTAATTATGTTTAAGGTAGGAAATGTAAACAGAAATAAAATAAACACTTATGATCAAAAGGCGTATTGACGCCTGATTTATATGATAATACTTAATTAAAACTTACCCGCGCCATTATAATTGAATAAAACTGAGATGAATGGCAATTAACATTTAAAAGGCCATCGCTTATTTTGGAGAGGAGTATATAGCTGAGAGAGACTGCCAGTGCAGTGTTAGGAAGTTGCAAATTGTCCACGAAATCTTAAGTGTAGGTCGTATCAAGTTACTGGGAGATTGGCTTGCGTACTATATAATTTTCCTATAGTAGATTCTAACTATTAGCTAGTTCTAACAGTGATCTATGTAACCAAATCTTAAAAAAAATCAACTTACGCATTGCAATGCATTAGAGTTTCTTTGTCATATTTTTTGATATTCAAAGATGATTTATTAGCATTGAGATTGGGCGCTACTTCGATATTCATTAACTGGCGATCACCCTTAGTATCCGTCCAAATAAAGTTGGTAGAGAATCCGTTGCCTATACCGAGGCCTTCATCTAGGAGGATCTTATCCGCTTCAGCTGGATTTCTTGCCGTCAATAAAGCTCGTGTAATAAAAGTCCGAGCTGTTAAAAAATAAAAATACACGTATTCTTGTAATTCCATTTAGCGGTGACTAAGGATAATGTTAACGAGACATTGCTCTCGACCTGGTCAATTCGCAGCATCTGGTAGATGGCGGAATAACTACCATTAATAAGTATGCCAGGTGGAAAAACGCATCAATATGCGAGACTTTTCAGGTAGACGGGTCGCTAATCATCGTGTAAGGTTTGGTGACAAAAGCAAATCTATCAAACTTGAAAGGAATTTGAACAATGGATTTAATGAAGGCTACTCCTATTAAATAGATAATTGGAATATTTGTTTTATTTCATTAATTAAATAATTTATTCCCACTATAGGATTTGCTCCTGATTCGTGGAGACAAATACCCAGAGCCGTGACAAATATTTATATGTCATCCAAATGTTTGTTAAATGAGGGAATCCAATTAGCGAGACATAATGCTGTTGTCAATCACTTAGCCACTGCGCCATCAGAGTCAACAAACATGTAGTAAAATATAAACTTACGAGTGTTGCCGGGCTTCAAAAATAAGGGGCTCAGTGTGTTAATGGTAAACACAAGTCCATTCTCATTGAAACCCATTGTGTAGCCCGGCAGCTGACCAGCATAGCACAGCGAAGCAAATCTTTCTTCAACCGCCTAGTAAAATATGAAAATAATAAAATAAATGTGTTTGGAATAACGTGGGGCATTGTCCGCACGCATCCAGCGAGGTGGGCGAGGGTTGCTAGACAGTGGGAGTCTACAGATGGATGACCGCTTTTCGGCCGGAAAGAGGAGTGACGACTTAAATGCTTTCGAAATCGCATGTCTCGAGATTGCATGTGATAGAGACCCATGGTAAAAGATGGTAGAAACTTTTGGACAGCAGTGGGACTTAATAAGTTAAAATAGGAACAAAGGTTCAATGCCAGCGATTTTCTCAAGTCGTTTTCCCTTACCCTCGACCGCCTGGTAAAATCAGTACATGTATTTAGTTTTAGCGGTACCGTTACTTAACGAACCCTGGAGACTCGAAATTGATGCGAGCGTCCGTCTGCCTTTTTTATATGTGGAGACAGGACAGCTTACGTCGGGCTAGCATCGACCAAAACCCCATAATGTTCCGCCTTCGCCGCACGTTGGCAGGGCCACGGGAAGGCTCTCGAACAGATCCGCAACCCCACTAGCCCCAGCCACAAGCAGCCTTTACTCTGAAAAAGGACACTTCCCCTGCCTCTCCCTCCTGGCAAGGCGCGCCGGAACACGGAAGCACCTTCCTGCTTTACTTCCAATCCCAAGTGGGTTACGGATTAAGTGTGCGATCCGTAGGTTGCCGCGGCATCCATGTGCACGTTAAACTAAAGCTGGTAATATCAACATTGTTGCTATTCGAAGTTGTTAGAAAAATCTGAAACATTTATGTATTATGCATTTGAAATGCATACCAATATTTAATTACGAGTTTGGTCACTGTGGTCCCACAGTCCATATAGACAAGAAATATTCCATACTATTATAGATCTGCGCAATCAGTGCAACAAGTACCTATCTCTTTTTTTTTTGGTCGTATCTCAAATAAGTAGGCTATTTAAGCGGTGGCGACAAAAGCCCGTTGTACCGGATACGAGCCTAGAGCGAGTGAACGTTCTTTTGAAATTTCGAGAGAAATTTCAAAAGGATGGCGTGAAATGTGACTACGAAAAACGGTTGAAAGAGCGATTTACTGATTTAGATGAGGTATGTGAGATTTAAAGATGGATTGGTAAATGTAGCGATTGATGTATGTGGTGTTTCTAAAAGGTGGAAAGGTAGAAGACAAGAATGTATGGGTGGATGAAGAAGTGCAGAAAGTTGTGAGTGAAAAGAAGAAGGCATGCTGAAATGGTTAGGGACAAAAGCTAATCATAGAAAAATGTCTGAGACCATTGAGGATGTAAAAGATGCACGAAAGGACTACAAAAAGTTGAAAGCTTTGGTGAAAGAGGTGGTTAGGAGAAGAAAAGAAGAGAATAAGGATGAATTTGATAGCAGCCTTTCTGATAAGTTCCGTTCGAACATAAAAACGTTCTCTCTAAACCAACGAGCATGCATGCGAAGATTGATGAAAGTGGGAGAAGCGAAAGACGTATGTCAGGACCCTAGTGGAAGAAGATTGTCTCTGCCTACCCCGTTGGGAACAAGGCGTGAATATATACATACATACCTATCTCATAAATCATAAATTGTATTATCATTTTTTATGGAGGATATGGAGTGTAGTTTAAAATCAACATAAACCATATCATATCAATAAACAACATATATGAGAAATGTATTGTAATAAATATGTTTCAATGCTATGTTCTTAGTTAAACTTGGAACATTCAAGTAAAATAAATTTTGAAGCAATAACGTGTATTGTGTATTTTTTTTAATATGCATTGAACGATTATCTGTACTATAAGCACAAAGCAAATATTATTCTTTATACTGTGCTATTAGTTCTAAGTAGTTACATTAATAAATTATTTACGTTTATTATGCGAAAATTTCACGCTTAGTAAGCGCGAAATTTCCGTAAGTAAAAATATACAGATTCGATACGATGTTACGACATTATCCAACATATAGCTCATACACATACTATTAATTATATTATAAGTACAGCATTTTAGTTACAGGATAATTTATTTATATATATTTACGTATATAGTTAACTAAGTCAATGACAGCCAAGTCAAAGACTTTATCATCAGTAAGCGCCAGGGTCCAAAAAATCTTTCCACCCACATAACATTTTGCGTGACCGACGATCTTACCGAGGTGAATATTATCATAGCAAAGGACGCTTGCGTTTTATTTGCATTATTAGACTATTTCAGTTGTTGAGAAAGAATTTTATTTTCTCAACTTCTAATCTTTTTTAAATAAAAATGACTACACTCCTTAATCTTTTCAACACCTTCATTTTATACGTTGGATATTTTTTCTATTTCCAAATAATTATGTCGTCTCATGTATCAAAAAAAAAAAACAATAGATGTGAATAAGGTTCCATCCACAGTATATAACAAGTACTATAGTAAATAGTATTGTTCAATACTTACGAACTTGATTGAAACAAATTTACAAATAGTTTCGCGCCACCAACGTAGCGAACGCTGTCATTGTAAATAATATGGAGAAGGAAGGAGACGAAAATGTTGTATAATAAAAATTGTGATCATCTTTAAACTTATTTGATGTTAATGTTGCAGAGCGTTCAGTTTTAAGGGAAAGTTGTTCGATCTTAATATTTTAAGTCTTTTTAGCGGTCTCTACTACCTGTTTTTTTTTCTGTAACGTAACTTACCCCGAGTTCTTTATCTTCTGGAGTTGGTATAATATGTGCGGACATAATGTAGAAGTGATTTAGGGTTTCCATAGCTGCATCTTCGGTATGGCCCAGCACTATCTGTAATTCAACGAAAGTATTAAAAAAAATGGTAGGTAATTTTTTGCTACCTTAAATGGGGAGTAACCTGATACCAGTAACCAATTACTAGTAGAACCTGAATATGCCTCCAAAATCCTGCGAATTATTTGTGTTACATGACAAGCAGTCGGTGATTGTGATCACTCTATCTAATCCAAAACAAATGAATTTAATTGTGTAGCAGACGCCCTAATAAAAGCGAATTGCGAATCGAGCAGTTTTGAATGATTAAAAGTAACTCTCTGCAAAAAGTTACTGCTGCTGTGCATAACACAGACCTTATTTTTCGAGAAACCACCACGCTGATCCATTGTAGGCGTGTGCAGACATCCACTTACAGGCGCACAAAGGGGTATCAGAGAAATTATATGCATTTATAATAATATTTCATAATCTGTATAGTTTTAATACAATACAAGAACATTTTTGAACACTAAAATGTATACAGCTTGGTTAAGACGGGACGACATTAAATTAAGTCCCATATTCTACATGCTATTTCTAGGTACACACCATATATATAAAAATTACATTTGCTTATTTACGGTATACTTTTTCACTTATTTTGTTTAAGCTATAGTTCTGCCTAATAAGGCCTGCTAAAAGTTCATGAGAACTACGTGCACGGACAGAACAATATAAAAAGAGACCTAGGTCATATACTTTATGCGGTAAGATTTCCTTTATTACCAATGAAGAAAACCATGCCATGTATGTGAATAATAACTGCATGATTTTATCAAGGAACGATGTCACTATGTTTTTTGGTTTAGTGCATAAGGACCGTGACCTCCCCTGCCAACACTTTATGTCGCCGACTTGCCAATAAAGAAATCTTACGAAGTCACCGCTAATGCCGAAGACAGTAAACTACTTTTCATTTCGAATGGCGTTAACGTTTCATTTGGATTATAAGGCTATTCAAAGTGTTTGTAAAAGATAAACTATATATTCTTAATATTTCTTAATAACTACACCATATATATTAACTTTATAGTAGTAGTATAGTAATATAGCAGTAGTAGTAGTAATTACATCGTGTACATACTACTCGCGTTTTCATTTAATATAAGTACCGTCACATCCACTCGATAAAAATATTTAATAAAAGTGATGTTATTATTATTTAAAATAAAATTAGTACTAAAAAACAATACTAGGATGGTCTGTTCAACCCACTTTTCACCAGAGCTTATTTGGACCGACGTGACAGCAGGAGAGCCTGATGCCGTCTTAGTGTCAACGATTCAAATTGTATTTTTTTAATCCTCAGCAGAATCCTCGATTCTCAAGTTCGTCAACAATGTAATTTTGGTCAGGTTTTTTTTGCCCGCGTTTGAAGTCACCAACGACCCGACCACAATAAGATACTGCGAGATAGCCGCTCTTGCCCAGGTCAGTAAACTATTATTCCTGACGAACGGTGCATGCATTTTATTTTGGTTTGGTATTACGCCTTATTAGTAGTAGTTTGATAAAAGGTTTATTTCTGTAAAAGTAAAGTGGCAGCCAGTAAGTGCCTACTGCTAGGCAAAGGCCTCCTAAAATACGATAATCTGAGATTTTTGGAGGTTATATCTGTAGTATTTTTTTTGTGGCATACACTATTACTAACGAAGTATTCATTAACCCATCCCGTGTAGAAACATAACAAGAATTTGAATAATTTCAAGGTTATGACACTATATAATAAAGTCGCATTCATACTGTATAAGTAGAAGGATAAATCTTAGAATATGTTAAATACCTTTCTTAACCGACGCAATCACAAAAAATTATGCGCTATATATAGTTTTTTGGATTTTTAAATAAAATATGTGCCTAAAAATGGTGTCTAATAGATATAATTGAATATAAATATTTTACTTACGTTGTCCGGAGTGTTGAATGCGATGTCACTACAGCCGCCAGTATCATTACGCGATATGCTGTTCTCGTTGATCGTTCCAATTATGTCATCCATATGCAGCAGGAACAGCTGAATAAAAATGTTATAAGTGAAAAACTTTCATAGATGTTACTTTTAATTTCATAAGACAATTATATGACACGATAACATAAATATCGGTAAAGTAGATATGTAAAGGTTCTTACATGCATCTTTTTTTTAGTAACAACTTGAAATTATTCTCTAGGTATACTAGACACGAAAATGTAATGAAGGGGCCTGTAAAGAGATTACGTTTATGAAGATGGCGGTAGCACCCCACCGCTGCATTCCTTCCTTACCTCTGATAGTAATAGATTTTATTTAGACGACTGGACAGCTATCGAATCTATAGAAACGTCAAAATGAACGTCTAACGTGCTTTGGTGATTACAAATATTCAAATTTATTTATCGCGTTGTCAGCGGTTATGGAAAACAAGGAGATTTCACGCCCAGTCGCCGATTTGGTCAAGTCTCTGTGAACTTAAAGAGAAGCCAAAGGAAACAAGGGAGAAATTTCTCACGAAGGCGAGAGTTAGAATCGCTATTTGTTTCACAATTTACAAAAAATCGATGTAACGAAAGCGGTCGTGGCGAAGTGAGCAGCGCGTATATTTCTTAACGCGGCGATCCCGGTTTGAGACTTTAGCTGTGTAATTAATTCCTCTTCACACTTTTTCTCCATAGAAAATATTTATTTGTCTAAGTAATTCGATAATAAATTATAAATAAGGCCATTACGGAGAACCGCATTTTTTCAACATTAAAATGCAGTGGACATCCAGGAATTTTTATAGATTTTTCTATTTAGAATCATACTTATAATAGAAGCAAAGAAAATTAGCAAATTAGCAAAGAAAAATTTGAGCAAGCAAGCAAGCACAATGTATTTTTAGTTTCTCGAAGGGAAAATAGTTTTGAGAAAAGTATCTTTGGTAGAAGAAATATTTCAAATTTCCTCTGTGCTTGTTCTATTTTAATTTATTGTAGAAAATTCCTTTTAGTAAATTATGCTAAAATTGGAATTTTCTATGAAGAAAGCAAAGAAAAAAACAATTTACGAGTCGAATTATGTAGATAAATAAATATTTAACATTAAGTGAGGAAGATAGAACAAATAAATAATTGCACTGATCGAGTCTCAAACCCGGATCTCCGCGCTACGAAACATACACGCGGCCCACATAACCGAAATTTTGAAACTTGTAAAAGTGGTATACACAAGTACACAGAAAGCCCGCCAAATCGGTGACGCTCGGTCGTGACCTCTTCTTGTAAGTAAAAACAATATTAGAGGACACCGTGGCGGCGCGACAGGCTGTCTTCACCATGAAAGAGCTGGGGACATCTAAACAAAAGCCTGTTTTACGCAGAGGATTCAGGGAGATAAAGATAATAAAAGATGGAACCTTTTAGGTATCATGTTTCTTATACATAGTAATCGAATACCCTAAAAGGGTAGGTAGTCAATGTTGCTATGTTTTTAAATTAGTAGAATAAATTCTGTTCTTTTACTGTTTTAATACTGTTTTTAAAATAACTGTATTAAGGCCTGTAGGGGGAAAATACCAACTTCTTTAAAATACTTTTTCTCCACGTGTCAACATCATATACACGAGATGCACCCTTCTGATTAACGGGCTCTGGCATCTGACTGATGGAGTCAATCGGAATTTCCAAACCGAAACTAAATTATGGGGAGCAGATAAACTACTGCACGTGTACCGGGAATGCGCAAGTTCTTTCATCCATAGCTATCCATTTTCATTCATTCATTAATTAATTCCGACTTTTGTTAGTGGTTTCATGGAAAGGCCTGCTGACCAGTACTACAGTACGTACTAGCATTAATATTAAAGTAAAAATAAACAGCACGCGGATTTAGACAGAAACCCTATCAGGAGCCTTATCCGCTTGCCACAAAAACAAATAACATAGATTCCGCGATAAAATCAAATCGTCTTAGTTTTGAACTTGTTTCGTTTATTCAAGAATGTCTTGTCTTGAATAAACGAAACTATTTCTTAGCTATAAAAATAACACTGTATAATTTTATCGAGGAAGGCCTTCCACATGGAATTTATGTGAAATATTTTTGTAGCATAGCGGAAATGGGGACACATTTAGATATGAGACTTTTATTATGTGCCATTGTCACAGGAATATTGAATAAGGCATTTATTTACTTAGGTATGCTTAGACCGACACGAAACTATTTCGTTCTTGTTGCAATTCCTTTAGAGGAACATGCGAAAAATTTGTAGGTGCTATTATATATTGATAGATGCATTAGGAGGTACTTTATTATTATTATGATTTTTTGTTACAACTAATCTGTGTATACTTTAAAATTATATATAGTTTAAAATTATCTAGAATACTCCTTGCACCCTCTCTGATACTAGTAGATTTGAGAAGGAGGCCTTTGCCCAGCATTGGGCACTTACAGGCTGTTACTTTACTTTTATTCCTTGCATATATCGGTAAAATAATTGTATGCAAAGGACTCAATCTATAAAACGTAATCACGATTTGAGCAGGTTGAATCGTTAATGTTAATTTAAAATAAATATCCACCACACATTGAAGAAAAAAAAGCGAGAAAAGAGAGAAACGGGGCGTTTTCAAACTCAAACTGCCAAACGTTTTTTTTACTGATTAATTGAATTCCAATATACGAGTAGGGGGTTAAAATTAAATATCTTATGACTTTGTCACCTTTTTCGGGTATGGTAAAAATAGGGAAAATCAACTAATAGTATTGAATATTTAATACCTAGTATTTGTGAAATATTATCTTAAAACTGTTTTAAATTACACATCAAAACTATAATTATTATTGTTGTTAAATGTTACTAATACTACTGCAAAAACTTTTTTTTTATTAAAGTAAAATTTTGAATTTTTTTTATTGAAATTAAGATTGAATTGATTATTCATTTACTGTGGAAAAATAATTTGTCTCTGTTTGGTCATTCTAGTTCTTTTAGGAATTATGCCAACTTGTTTTGGTTTACAATATTCAATGGGAGAGTTTATGTTTTGGCTTCCATGTAATAACAGCTGCAGTTTAATATGTCAGTTCTGAAACGTATTTCTTTTGAATGAACTAATCATTAAAAAGAAATACGTAGTCTTTTTTATGACGAGTGTTAATATTATATTGTGTATAACTTTTAATATAATATTGTGTGTCTAATTTTTGCAAACACAAAAATGTATATTTCTATAAAAATTTACAGCTATAGTTTATTATTTATTTGTCTTAGTATTCTAAATATAACAATTTTTTAACATATAGTGGGATTAACATAATGTTATTACTTTTGTTGGATGTAAGGGGGTTGGACCAAAGATCTCATGGTCTTAAACTCGTCAGCCTATTTAAGTCTACTGCTGAACGGAGGTGCTCTCCAAGAAAGCGCCAGCAAGGGCGCATTCACTTGGAGGCTTCGCCTTTAGGTACTCACGATGACGGTATTTCCATAGTATAACCGAAGGCAATTGGTGAAGTACTAAGATGTATGTGCGCGTAATGATCACGTAGAAGACTAACTATAAAATTCTAAAGATCTTCAAATATCCATAATAAATAGAATTTCTAAATATAATAATAATGTTAAAGACAAAATATAAATTAGTCAATTAGTTAATATGAATATAAATCAGAATAACCGAAATTTGCAATTAATTAAATTCGTGAATTATAATGTAAAATATTTTTTTACGCCTATGCAGCGGTCAAAGGTTTGAACATTATTTTAGTCGTTTGAATCCAATTTTCACCTGAGCTTATTTGGAAAAAAACGTGACAGCGACGTGTCTGCTGCCGTCTAAGTGTCAAGGCCCCCGATATAAATCGTACACAGCTTTCGAAACACTCACACAACCTTACCAAACGGCTATCATAGCTTTAATCAATTCACAATTTAAACTCATCATTAATTCGTTTAAATTTCAGCCTATCACAAGTCCACTGCTGAACATAACCAAAGATTCTCATCATAGGGGGGTTTGCCTTAGTTGCCACGCCTGGCCAGCGGGTTGGCAACCGCAGTTCTTTTTTTTTGTCCTAATGCAGGAAGATGCAATTCAATTTAAATTAAGAACCAAATTTGAATATCACGAACGCGTAACGTAGTGATTAGCGTACCTAACTGCTAATTCCACTGGTCTAAACTCCATTGGTCCTGGGTTGGTTTCATGAAAATACAAACATTATTGTTTTTTAGGACTGTGTTGTTTTGTGTTCGTCTCGTGTCGCTGAAACTTCCCTTCCTCCGATCTTATCGTATAAGAGTTACACATAAGACTTACGGCACTGTAATATCTCCTTCCGCAGTTACCATGGTCGAAATCGCCCAGGCGGACGGACATCTTCATCATTGATTTATTTGTCTTAACGTAATTATTTAGTTTTTTTTGTTATTTACTACATTTATACAATAAAACTATTGTAAATTTAAATTAAATAAATAAAATATGTTTTTTAAATTACCTTGTAAACTTAACGTCAAAGCAAACTTAAAAGTGTTATATAAAACATGGGCGTTTTAGCAAAAGTATTGGTACTTTCAATTAACTTTTCTAAAATTTTGTTATGATAGCGTATTTTCTTCCTTAAGTGAACCCATCCACCAACATTTAATAACTAACCTGTTGGAATGATACATTGGCGCCGTCGGCTACTCCTTGTATTTCCTTTACATAATATGGATATCTTTTAATCATATTAGCTAGGGTCTTGTCGTAAGCAATCCGCCCCGAGGCGGTTCTGTATTCTTTCTCAAAAGACTTTAACCCCTCGTATGTACCGAGGAAACTTTGAATGACGGAGGCGAAGGTGCGACCCTGAAATTTAAAACAAAACTTGTGTTATATAGTAACGTGCATTTGTAAGATTCATTAATTTGTAAGAGAGAATGTAGTATCTTTTTCCATAAATGCATCACCTGCATTTAGTGGGACATGCTCTAGGGATAGAGAGATGGTGTAACATCTATGGGAATTCGTCAAACCCAAATCCCGCACGTTACTAACGGGTAATAGCATTACCAGTGTAACGGTGCGTGCACTGTATTTACTATACACAGTATGGTGATTATGGGAAAAATTCCTTCATTTAACTGGTTGTATTTTTTTTAATGTATAGCAAAATTTACAGAAGCAGTTTTTACCAAGCCTTAACGTTACAACCAAAAATAGTTAAGACATGGTAGGTGTGACCACACGCAGCTCTTTATGTACCTATAATTTTTTTTGGCTTTCAAAAAAAAACATTGAAGTAAAAAAAAAAAACAGTAAATTAATTGCACTTCAAGATTTCATTGGGTAGTGTTTGTAGAAATCACAAGAGGATGTTTTAATTAAAACTGGTTGTGTTTTATTTTAGCTTTAATTTCTCTAGTTAACAATTCTTCTTTAACTACGTCACAGTTCAATGAACCTCATGTTATGGGAGGATTCAAATGATAACGTTTTTGTTTTGGTGTCATTTCAGAAAACTCACTATAGTTGCCAAACTAGAATAACGAAACACGTCTAAAATCAGCGACTACCTATTCGTGCGAACGTGTAAAAATGTCAAAGGCACGAGATCCCGTTCATTTACGACGAGAAACCGTAAGCAAAAATTTGTCTACATTTCTCGTACGCATTGTACACGCAATTGGCGATATTTATGATTTCTTGGAAGGTTTTCCCATAGTACTCACCACGATGGCCGAGTTTAACCTATTGCAAATGGGCTTTCTTTGATGAAGTAGCAAGATGTAGGCGCGTAAAGTATATTGAAGACTAACTATGAAATACATAGTGAATTTCAAAATAAATAAATGTACATAAATAAATTCTATGTATCCAATACTAAGATGGTCAAAGGTAAACAGATATTTTTTTAATCGCTTGAATCCACTTTTCATGATATTTATCGCCAATTGCGTCTACCCATACATTTCGTCTCGTAAAATATAATCAACATCGTGTCATCGTAACACGACAACCGTGTAGCGATTATTGTTATAGCATACAACTACAAACGTGCGATAAGAAAACCCTTGATGACCCTTGGTAATGCATTATTATCACTTTGTTTTGCAGCAATTCGATTGTATATGCATATATACTACTCATAGCTATATAGTCGTCATGCGTGGCAAGCGAATTGGTGAACCTGACAACTAGCACCTTCGAGGCCGCTACTACATACCCATCACGGATCTGAAAATGTTCCATCTGGAATTTTCTTTTTGAGATGGACATTGCGAGCGAAATCTATAATTTACTTTCAGGTGGAATTGATAAAAATATCTATTTATAACTTCATCATCATCAACAAGTAGAAGATGAATCTGCCTTAGGTATGGAAAAACAACATCCCATGTTCTAAGCTATAGATAAATAGTGAACAAACACACAGCTGTTTTTTTGCGTAGCATAAATAAATATAAATAATTTATATATTTTACCACATCGTATCCAACTTCATAATGGGATCCTTGTACGTAGATGACAGGAACAGCTCGACGTCTGCCGATATGCTTCTCGCTTAAAACGCTGCCTAAAATAAATAAAATAAAAACAGTTTTTTACACAATTTTTTCAGTAGCTAAAAAAAAAAGTTTAATAAAATATATAAAACTATTTTACAAATTAATGGTTTCATATTCAAATGGCATAAAATAATAATAAAAAGATAATTGTAAAATGACGCATAAACAAAAGAATTTTGAATTTCTGGAAAAAAATCTAAACAGGCCCCAATGTTTTTAATTTTGATAGATTAATAGAACAAATAATAAAATTAAATAGTACTGCATTCGATGATGATCGATTCGATCGATTCGATCGAAATAAAAAAAATACTATTAGGTCGCGATCGTAGATAATATATATCTAGGTCCCTAAGCCATACGTAGGCCAAGGTTCCATAGACCATATTTTTTACTCTAATTCTTTTCTACATGTATTCCAATCCCGTTTATCTTTAAAATCATGCACCGTTGTTAATAGTTTCCTTATGTAATACACAAATTCAAATGTTTTTCTTTTCTCATAAACTGTAATCAAAGCATTCTATAATGCTTGTTAAATTTATCTTAGTTTATATAAATATTGTTAGTAAGGCGGTTAACACGCGAGTCTAATGAGGAGTGGAATACAACGCACACACTTACCGTTCAGTTCTCTCATTCTGATTACGAGGTCGGAAAACAAATATCTAAATTTGTCGTAATTTTGTAATTCGAAGCGCACAAGAGGCCGTCTCACGACAGAGGCACGAGTGACACTGCACAGCGTTGATAGTGCTTAATGTATAATAAAGTTAATACTGTTCAGCGATAATGGCGATCAAGGATAATCTAAAACGCTAGATTGTAATTGTTTTGAGGTTTCATTTACGAAAATATAAAGCAAAAAAAGGGTATTTTAATTTTATTGCGCTGGAACCTAAAATACTCCTAGACTAAAATTTTGCCTTAATCAGTCCACACACCTCTACTATTTCATGAAATTTCCGTCAATAACGGAATGGTCGTATTCAAAGTTAGTCCAAATAAACAGACAGAAAAATTTAAACAAATGTTTTTAGATATTGGAATCGTGTAAGTATGAGCTTAGGAAAAGTCAGGTATTTTCGGTATCCCATCGAGACAGTTCTATTTAATTACCATTGAAGGTATTTCGAAGACGTGAAGCTTGTCAACCCCTACTGGAGTAGCGTGGCGTACTTTTCTTGGGTCCAAAACCCTCTCATATATTGAGAAGAGGTAGTTGTCTAGTAGTGGCACATTTACATGGTACTTTGTGTTTTTTAATCAAAGATTTTATATCGTATAAGATATCAAAGCTAAAATATAATAAGCAAGAATTTATAACTTTTAATTTTTTTAAATGCTGTATCCACAGTATCTTCCGTAACTGTTATCTTTTAATTTTCTTTATCGAGCCCGAAAATGTCTGAGAAATTTGAATTATTAAATTCTAAGTTCGGTTAAGACAACACAAAGTATGTAACTTTAGAAATAAAATGAAGAACAGCCAAGTCAAAGACAAGATATTATATCAAAAGTCCGAAAGTACAAATATTTTAATTAATCAATTACCCAGGTGTTGTTTGTAGAACTTGTAATGGGCAATATGGTAGAAAAACGAATAAAGTACTAAATACTTTTTCACGTATGATTGTGGTGTTAGAGACAATTATTACGATATGCTTTGTGTCGGTATTTAACGGATATTGAATTACGTTACCGTAATTTACAACAAAATCGTTTGTACCTTAATTACTTATTTAATCCATTTATTTCGGTTCCCAAATTTACAGTGACGACATGATTTGACCGTTATTTCCCAGTAAACTTCGCGATCGAAATATATTTAATGGTTATTATAAACGTACCCTAATTCATTCAGCTTCTGGTTAGAGAATATACTATCTCGTCATCAGGCTGATGTCGTAAAAGTCGACTAAGGAAAATGTCAGAAACAATTTCGTGTTTTACGGCTGATGATAGGCATAATTATATCAAACATTCCGACCAGTAACGGGCAGTACGAAAATTACACTGGCTACCGACAGACAAACAAATAATAAATAATGGTCTGAAAAATACCAGGCAAAAATTAAGCGGATTGTAGACGGGCAGCAGTGTCTATGGTTCGAGATGTCTGGTACTGCGATCACCAATCCCCTTGCCGAGCGTAACTTATAAAAAAAATCCCATAAAGACTTTTGTACGTGGTAGAATCAAGCGGCGCTTTTGCTACTATTCGAATGGGCCGGCTCTACCGGCCCCGCAGAGTACCAGCCTGAAGTAGTGGTATCTTGTGTTTCTGCGTTTCGTTCCTCGAGTGAGGTAACCGGAGGCCCACTCATTCCCCTCCTCATCGTCCATCCTCAATCTCATCTCCCAAATAACCTTTAAGCCGGACCACGCACTTGCGGAACCACTGACCTCTGATGGACGTGGGTGACTGTAATCACCTACCATCAGGTGAACCGCTTGCTAGTATGCCGCCATTGCCATAAAAAAAAATTGTCAAGCCGTTCTGGAATTTCGATTTATTTATAATGGTAGTAATTTTGTTCTCACTTTTGGATTATGCTCATGCTTCTTGAATTATCGGTCAAAGTCAGCATAGTGATAACACTGTGCCTATAATTAATAAATTCGCATAAATTAAACTAAATATAGAATATTTATGTAGTAAATATGAAACCTTAATTGCTTTAGAATAGGTCGTTCAATTATTACCCGCTCATAAGTAAGGTCAATGAGTACAAGTGTTGCATTACACATCAAAACGAGAAAATATTATTACTTCTAGTGTCATGAGACCTTATATGACTTATAACTATTATTATTATTATTATGACTGGTCAAGTTCCGAAGTCCTGGAAGATTGCCAATGTCCAACCAGTACCCAAGAAAGGAAGTCGTGCCGACCCTGCCAACTACCGACCTATCGCAATCACCTCCATACTCTGTAAGGTTATGGAGCGTGTTTTAAACAACCGCCTCCTCGCATACCTTGAGGACAACGACCTCCTCAGTGACCGTCAATTCGGGTTTCGTCGAGGCCGATCTACTGGGGATTCTTGTGTATGCAATTTACCTCTGGAGCGAAGCCATTAAGAGACACGGTGAAGCTCTTGTCGTGTCTCTTGATATCTCTAAGGCTTTCGACAGGGTCTGGCACGCAAGTCTCATTGGCTACCTTCCGGCATATGGTATTGCTCCCGAGCTTTGCATCTGCATCGAGGATTTCCTGAGGAACAGATCGATTCGGGTTGTCGTTAATGGCGCCTCGTCCGATCTCCATGATATTAATGCCGGTGTGCCTCAGGGGTCTGTGCTCTCCGCGACTCTTTTTTTGCTGCACATCAACGACCTGCTGGTAACACCCGATATCTTTGGGTATGCAGATGACAGCACAGTCTCGGGGAGATACTTGTCCGATGCGAAGTCTGGGGCAAAAGTCCAGTCTTTCAGGGAATCGATGATTGAGGGGGTGAACTCGACTTTGGAGGCTGTTTCCCAATGGGGTGATGCCAATTTGGTCGGGTTTAACCCCTCTAAAACACAGGCTTGTCTTTTTTCGGCGGAACGGAGTCCATTCCAACTGACTCCGACTTTCCGGAATGTCCCCGTTCCGGTAAATGACCGTCTTGAGCTCTTAGGTCTAGATCTCTCTTCTAATCTAAATTTCGGTCGTTACATAGAGTCCATAGCAAACACTGCTGCCAAAAAACTTAGTATCCTCTCGGGGGTGAGACGGTACTTTACATCGGAGCAGCTCTTAAATTTATACAAAGCTCAAGTCCGCTCTTGCACGGAATACTGTTCCCACCTCTGGGATGGTTCAGCAAAACATCAGCTTGATGCTTTGGACTCGTTGGAGCGCCGAGCGAAGAGGATCATAGGCAGTGACTCACTAGTAGAGGCAAAACTTCAAAGCCTCGAACACCGTAGACGAGTGGCCTGCCTCTCGGTTTTTTATCGGATCCATTTCGGAGAGTGTGCGGAGGTTTTGCATAACCTAATACCCCCTTCCCCTTTCCATCACCGAACGACTAGACGCGGCGAGCAGTTCCACCCTTATGTTGTAGACATTCCTCCATTACGCACGAAGCGGTTTGTCTCTTCTTTCTTTATGCGGACGGCTAAGGAGTGGAACTCTCTGCCGAGGTCAGTTTTTCCGGAAACCTTAACCCTGGATATCTTCAAGGCCAGAGTGAACAGACATCTAGGCAAGCGTGTACCATCCTAGGCCTCATCTTCGCTTTCCATCGGGCAAGATTGAGGTCAAACGCAAGCCTATTTTTTGATAAAAAAAAAATTCAATTGTTTTAAAGCTATGACACGCAAAGGGCGGATTTACTAGCGGTCTGATTCCATATACGTTTTGTTGTTATATTATATGTAAATAGGTTGTATTATAATAACACGAAATTAAATTATCGTGCAGAGAGTTGTTCGAAGCCGAGTATATATATCGACCAATTGCAACTATAGAGGTTGTGCTGTTAAAAAATAAAAAAAAATAATACAATTGGCATCTGAAATTTAATATAGAGAAGCCTCTATTACTTATAACGAACTCTAGAGTATTGCTATAAATAGCGCTGAATGATATACGATTTTACAAAATGTATTGTATATTTGACAGTTTGTCCGATATTATCTGTGTTCAATGTAATCTCCGCGCAATTAACATTAACTGTCATAAGTTTCTTCCTGTGTCCTTTAAATATATTTTTAAATGTAATAAATCTTTTCTGTGCTTAATTAAAGTAAATTGATAAAAACGGTCGAAATATATAAGTGTTGTTTAACTTAATTAGGTTTAAGAATACGGCTTAAGTATAATAAGACAACAATTGTAGCCACACAGAGATTTCATGTTTATGTTCGAGCCGGCTTCATTATATTAACAAGTTACTTCATTTTTTTTAAAACAGTTTCTGTTTGCTGTCTGTTGCCTAGCCCATACAATCGAGCGTTTTCGCGCAATTCGGGATATAAACAGAAGAATCGTTTAAATCCAGGCAATCCAAGGACCTTCTTCTGCGAGTACAGAATTACTATATAAGAAATAGAATTATATAAGAAATGATTAGAAAGGGGTTGATATTTGGAGTACTTTTTAGAACGGAGTTTAGTAATAATGATCATGAAATAAAATTGTTCAAACGTTAATTAAAATTTAAGTGTCAACTTTGTCCAAAAATCTGAAGAGGAGTATGTATATACACTTAGTAAGTTACGTACGTATTGATACTAATTTTTGTATGTTGATATTCGACCAAAATAACTAATGCATGAATCAAATATACTTTATTGTAAACCAATTAAATATGCAAAATAATTACTTGTTAACTGAATAATGCCCCCCCAGCATAATAATAAGCGTTTTAATACCAGACAAATCCTTTACCTGTTTCATTTAGTGGTAAATAAATATCGTTTATAAGAAAGAGGAAAAGTTTGTCAGTTTATTTGTTTACAGGAGGTAATCTAAGAAACTACTGAGCAGATTTCAAATTATCATTTAACTTAGTAAAAATGGTAAAAGGTTTGAATGATGAATTCTACATAAAAATTACTACCGTTCCAACGTACGATTTAAGGATATTTTGGAGATGGGAGGGACACAGGAATAGAGGAACAGGATATGGAGAAGCACCCGATGCCTCTACTTCTTGCCGGTATTCAGCGAGATCGGGGATGTACCCCGGTCGAGCCGGCCTATTAGTGCAGCATCAATAGCCCCTGCTTGGCTTTCACGTTTAGTTCAGTTAGCAAAAATACAGAGACAATCCCCCGCTAACGCCCTACTGCGCGTCGCGCAAAAAATACACCCCCGTATCAGTTCACACCGCCCAGAAAGTACCGATACAACTAGACCGTCCAAGGGAGGTTCAGACGTCATCTCGAGGAAGAAGTCCATAGATAGCTTATCGAATAAACATAAATAGTAGTAGGGGTACTAAGATTTTATTGCGTTTAACTTTATATTTTATGTTCCTGTCCTTTAGAGTGCTTTACAGCATCTGTGATTACTGGGGGGACCGAGGTTTTAGACGTCATGATGTTATAGTAAACTTGAGCGATCTTCGGATTTTAATTATTAAATTGGGATCCACGCTTGGTTTTACATTTAATTTTATTTATTACAAGATCTCAAACCAAGTATGATCCAACCATGTTGTCTATTAAAATTAGCGTGAACCGAAGAATAGAACCGAAACTGTGAAAGCTGGTATGAAAAGGCTCTTCTAATCAACTGTCAACTGTGACTGTACTAAAGTTTAGATGATTACTTAATTTAAAAGGCTTTTAAATTTTAGCCAAAAATTTTTTTTAGTGAAAGTGCCGTCAAAATTGGTTCAGTCGTTTTCAAGATTAACATGGACAAATAGATAGACAGGCAAAGTTAAGGATAGTGAAAATAATTATATGCACTAAGGAGAAAGCTAAGAGAAGTTATTTCGAAATCACAGTCAGACAATTCAATTTTATTTACATGTGTAAGACAAATGTTTTAGTTTTGGTGTTTTGCAAATAATCATAATATCTGCTATATATACTTTCCCGGTATTAACACGGACATCCGTACGTCACTCGATACACAGGTCCAGTGAAAACCAGCGCTGTAGTCTCGTTTCTACTGCAGCATTAAGCTGAGTGTTTAACTACTTCTCAGTATTTAAAAGATTATTTGAATAAATTATTGTATTGTTAAATGTTTGTTTTTTTAGTGGCGTATTTGTGCAATAAATGTCTCTTTCTTTCCTTCTTCTTTCTATCGTTGATTGTGAACCGATTTTTTGTTTATTGAAAAGGGTATACCTCTTGGGTGGTCCTATTTAAATTTGAAATAGAAAGAAAATATTCCGTCCCTATGGGCGGGTTTAAGACGGTTGCTGCTCTAAAACTTTGTTTTAATTTCGCTTGTTATATGTATTGATTTTTCCATTTAAAGTCAGGTCTAGTCGCTAGTATTAAAATCAATAATAAAGCAAAATGTAAAAACAGATTTTTTTTTAAATTTCATTGACATTCCAAAAATGTTAATTTGTTGCTTAATTTTACATGCTTCTTAGAAGTAATCCTTGACAACTAAAACTAAGAAACAACCTTGATCCTAAAAAAGTTATACATTTCTTGCATAACTTAATTGAGCTACAAATTTTATTGATGAAATCAATACATTTACTGATATATTAATAATACAACTAGCCAAAAATTTACATAAACATCTATTAAATTATCTTCTATTGCCTTTAGTTAAGTGACAACATTTACTCGAAGTACAAATTTTAAACATTCAATAAAAGAGTTTTTATGTAATTGTCTATTAGTATGCGTATTCTCGGTTAATAAAAATATTAGGAAATTAAATAAGAAAACTAAAATATTTCGGTTCTTTGTACTCTTAGTAGAGGACCTTAGAAGAGAACAAAAGATTTATGTAATTCAAACATTCAAAACAAAAACAACACAAACCAGTTATTGTGTGGCCCATAATAACAGGTTCGAGTAGTTTTTGTTTATGTTCAATTTCTGCTTAAAGTCCGTAATATATAGACTCAATTCGTATATGCTCTCATCTTAAGCTTAACACTCATCGGTCGCACAAACTTAAAAGCTGTTAATAGTAATAAACTTCCATAGTCAATGTTACAATTTGCTAATGCTTTCCCTTTTGTTGCAGATACCAAGTATACGCATGGGTATAATGTGAAACCAATTTCCATTGCAACTAGTAGGGAAGACATTATGTACATGGCAGAGCCATGTGGCAGCTATTGCTGCTGCTCGAATGGGCAGGCTCGACCGAGATACTGCCGCGGGCCCGCAGAATACCGGCGTGAAGTAGAGGCATCTTGAGCTGCTCCGTTCCGTTGGGGGAGTGAGGTACCCGGAGGCTCAAATCCTCTCTTCCATTCCCCAAATATCTTTTAAGGCCTGCAACGTACCTGGTTTTGCAGATGTACGCGGGCGACGGTAATCACTTACCATCAGCTACCGCTTGCTCATTTGCCGCCATACCTAAATCTACTAATCATCGAACAGAAGGCGATCACTTTAACAGTTGAGATGTGGTCGACTGCGACTCCCCGGCGATAGCACTAGGAATATGTGACAATTCTCATTATATGGCGTCTCTAGTACATTTTTCACAAGCGTTTTTTTTATAGAAGAAGGGGGCAAACGAGCATGCGGCTCAACTGATGGTAAGTGATCACCAACGCCCACGAACATCCACAACACCAGAGGAGCTACAGATGCGCTGCCGACCTTTAAAGAAGGAATAGGCTCTTTTCTTGAAGGTCGTAAGTCAGTCGTAACTGTTCGGAAATACCGCTGGCGACAGCTGATTCCACAAGGTCGAAGTGCGTGGCAGAAAACATCGAGTAAAACGCACTGTATTGGAATGCCAACCATCTAGGTGGTATTGATAGAAATTGGAATTCTGTCGCGATGTACGATGGTGAAACTCAGAGGCTGGGGTCTATCCGAACAGTTCCTCAGAACATTCCCCGTGGTAAATTTTGTAAAAGTGCGTGGGTTGCAAAAAGGACAATGAACCGAAAAGGATCGAACGAGCGCAGAAGCTCAAGATGCCTGTACTTCTCGCCTGTATTCTGCGAGCCTGTGGTACTACCCCGGCCAATTAGACAAGCAGCATATACAACCGCTTGATTCTATCACGTTGGAGAGAGACTTTAGTACACCTTGTCTACGGAACCCTGAAAACGTTAAAAAAACATGGGTTAAAAACGTTGCGCTTGAACTACAATCAGATTGCAGACTTATTAAAAATATTTAGAGAACGTGGTGCAATGTTGCTTTTTCACTAGTATATTTTAAACGACGTCTCGCCGTCCTACAGACGTCAGGCTCGACTGTGAACTATCTTGCGTTCACATGAAGAATAGAAACCGATACATAATGTAGAATGCTGGTGCCACATAACGTCGTCGATCTCGTACTCTTTCTAAATCTAATGAAATTCGACATCAAAAATGAAAACGATAATTCCTTGACTTTATTTTGAACAGTCTTTGAAATATCCACAATTTATATTTTACATAACCTACTACACTATCACAGCGCGTTTAAAGATATTGCTATGAGTATAATGAATTTATTAATTGCTTCTATTTTTATTATCAGTCCTGTGATGAATGTCGTGTAAATGTTTCTAAAAGTCTAATTACGTTTTTTAAAACTGCGGGTCCTTTCTCGTCTGACACCGATTGATTACATTTCATTCATAGTCAAGCAGACATGATGGGACACAAACACATTTGATAACTAAAAACATGAAAAAGCGCAATAGATGTTGCCTGTCCTAACGCCAACATTGTAAAAACAACCTAAGTGGTGATAATTTACCAATCAATGCAAACATGTTTGATCATTGGTATTTATAAAAAGATTTATATTTTGGCAGAGGTTGAATAAGTTTATTCCACTTGTATAAAGAACAGTATATTGAGCAGTGGACTGAATATTTTCATAATTTTTTTTGGTTCGATTACTTTCGAAGAAAGGTGTTGGAAAAAATAATTTGCACAATTCCTTTTAGTATGCAACAAGGCGTATTAAATGTTGGTGGTGTATATTACCTGTGTCGATGTGTAGTGCTGTCTTTGTGGGTGATAGTTGTGTTGAAGGTTCATGGTATGAAGGAAATAGTGCGCAATTTATGGGAGGGATGTTGGTGGTGTTTTTCGCTTCGGACAAGATAATATACATTATGCAAATCATTATTTCCAACATTTTTAACATAATGGATTTATGCATAGTATCAGACACTCGCATATGCCATCCAGTCCCTTGTGGTGATAAGATAGATATACTTATACTTTCGTAAATAAATAATGACATATATAATAAACAAACATCAATGGCGCGGGGGTACACACAATAATATTCATCATACAATATAGCGGTTCAAACCCGCGACCCTCAGTTTCGAAGGCAGGATAATTATCAACCACGTTATCGGAAATGTGTGTGCGTGACTGAATTCATTGTTTCTTTTTCTTTATTAGGCTTAATCACATATGCGATTATATCGCCCCGTAAGTTTTATACATTAATAACTTACTGCCTGGAAGTAACCAGTCCATATAACAATGCAGCTACGTCTGACAAGGGCTTCGCCAAAATAATACTACAATCGCCCAGTTCCGAAATCAAGTGCATAAGAGGTCTCCTTGTATTTTCATTTTGGGCACATTCCATCAGTACATGATAAACATCATCAATCACAACACAGACAGTGCAATTGGGTGATGGCGGTTTGCGCATTAAGTATGCGAATTTGTTTGATGGAATGTGTCCAGAACGCAATCTCATTGCTATAACGGAGTTGTGTCTGTTAATACTAGTGTTATCTATCCAAGGAGACCTTTGTGGGTGTGGCTGGATTCATTGTTGTCAATTGGAATTAAAATTTTTAGTTCCATCGGTACGCTACAATTAAAACCGAAGCCAGTACGCGGCTCGCGTGTTTAAAACATAATCCTAAATCGTAGTGTCGGAAAACGAGGTGACATATTTTACATTGCATTATCGTTGCATTGGCTTTATTTAACTTTGGAAAACATGTTACACTTTTAGTATCAGTCGGAAATTTTAAAAGTTAATTTCGTACAAGCTCGTTGAGCCTCTCGGAATATGTGAAATAGACTTTTTGTCAGTGAATACGTTTCAATGTATCGTTTAGAGGTAACACTTATGTATATTGGTTACTATCTGATATACTGTTACAGTATCTCTGCACACTCTCTATAAAACAGTATATTACATAACCATGTAACATTTTTCAACGAAAAATTTATGAACGTGAATTGGTATAAGGGATGTTGACGGATTAAAACTTGTAGGGTAGGTATGTTATGATTATTGCCTATGCGAGGCACTTGCTTTTGTACTCATCTAATGGTAAAAGAAAAATGAGTAAAACGGCATTAAAGCACGGCACATAGGTACGTATAGTTCTATTGTTGTTGTTTACTTAATGTCATGGCATCACGGTTGCCAAAAAAGGAACAAATAACGAAACGTGCCTACAGTCTCTCATTAGTTGACCTTCAAAAATGTAACGCGTAGTAAATGGAAGCAAAAATAATGATTTTAATTTAAATATATCGAGATCCAGTCTAAAATAAAGTATACTAGTACAAACCAGATAAATATAAAAATAGTCTCAAAAGTAAGCTAAAAAAAACAAATGTAGGGAAGGGTAGGTGTAGATTTTCTAGGTGGGAGGCTCCTTCTCTGTCTAGGAGTCGTCTGGGTAGGTACCACCTTCATACGCAATTCGACCGCCAAATACCTGTGTAACAACAGTTGTGTTCCTGTTAACAGGTATAGAGAGCCAGTATAATTACATGGTTTGCATTCCATCTTAATCCTCTCGGGTCGCATCTGTTTTCAGTCTGTAACCATCTTCGATGAAGTTGTTTGAAGATGTCCATGGACTGCAGTAGCCACTAACCATCAGGTGAATTGTTAGGTAGATCGTCAACCCAATGCAACAAAATGAAACAAAACAGTCGCATTACATTAACACAAACACACAAATTCTCCAATTTGCAGCTAAAATTACAACCAATGCTGAATCATTACTTTAACTATTTTAGGCTTGAAACATTGCAATATATAATATAAAAATATATTCCTTATTACGTTCAATAAGAATATAATTTTAAACACATATATTTTTTTACCTCGATATATATTTTCATGATAATTTATTCCAAGGATATTGCCAAAAGGTTAGCTCTCGGAGGCACTGAGTTATTTTTTGAAGTTGTATACTATGTGTGGTATTATTTTTAAATATATAAGTTAGTCACGAGCAGCACGTGATTTATCTCAGTTACTTTATACGTATGATGTATTTACCAACAACAAAGTTAACACGTGGACAAAGTATTTTAGTAATAATAAGATAAGTGTTTGGTTCCAGTTAAACATTTATTTATATTGTAGGAAAAATTCCAGTAGTCATTTATTATACAGATTGCCTGAAATGCTACTGACAGAGGTGAATTTAAGCCAGACTGTGCCCAAGGCCTAATCCGATACGACGGCCTTTGTGAATCTAAAATTTTGTCTATTAGTTTAGAATATTTAGCATTTTGTTTTAATTGAAATCTGCTTGAATACTACTACTTTTAACAATCTAATTTCTTTCATAGAATGTAGTCGATATATACGATGTACATTCACCCCCTGGATGTTTAAAATTTTTGAAAGTTAAGCTAAAATTCAATTCTTAAATAAAAACTATGTTACATATTCCCAAATCATTCTGAATACCCTAGAAATGGCAGCGCAGGATCATAGCCCTAGTATCCCCATTTGAATTGACTTTATCATATACGTATTGAGAAACCAAATTTAGAATACTTATTTCATTTAATATTCTAGAATTAAGATTAGAAATGGCTCTCATGTCCCTCCTTTATAAAACGAATATAAGAAGTTTCTACATCAGTCGAATCCCCTCAGCAAAATACCATCAATATAACATGCTATGGAACGTTATTAACGTCACACTAGGATTTAATATATACTAACGTAAGACAAACACAAACAATCTTTCTTTTTTTTTTTTTTAAAAACTTTACCTTCCGTTGTAGGAATTTCTCCTGTGTCGCGGAGGCAGTTTACATACATTAATTGCACATGGACAAACACCCAGACCGGGAACTATTATTTTTAGTCCATACAAATACTAGTCCCGTGCGGGAATCGAACCCGCGACCCACAGCGCCGCAGCTAAACGCTTAGCCACTACGCCACCGAGCCGTCGACACACTAGACAAACGTCTCCTTTAATTTTTGATTGTCATACAACCGGGGGAATATACCTGTGCGTGTAGGCGGAGTTTAACTCTCTGAAAAAATTACAATATAATACAAAATGTTGTGAAGTTTCTTTGTAATTCAGCAACATATACTCATCATCTATCACGTTGTCTTAAATAAAATGACTAAATGTCGATAGAAATGGCTAAATAGTCTAGACTACTCCAGTATTATACTCAATATTATCTGTATACGGTCGTAAGAGATAATAGATGAAATTATTATGGTGTTGAGTCTTGCACTAGATCTTTGCATAGAATAATATTTTATGTACATAACTTGTAACTTCATACTGTATCAATAGCATTATCCTGTAATCGTACTCCTTGCAGACGCTCCTACTGTCCGCACTAGACTTGTGTTGCTCACGAGCTAGTGATAGAAGATATACATCTTTACTAAAGAGTAAATTAGTCGAAAATAATTGTAGAAGCAAGTAATAGATATAGTAATATTAGTAGAAATTATTAAAATAGGTAGCTATTTATCACACGTCACCATTCTGTCCAATATTCGTGCATTTTTGGAAATCTTAAAAAAAAAGCGCGAGTGACGGAAATTAGTGGCCGAAAACGGAATTTGTAGAAAACACGTTTATTCACGACCGCCTTTTTAGTGAAACTAAAAGCAAAAAGTCATTGTAATAGTATTTGGAAAATGTATATTATTTTAATTTTATGGGTTTTTTTAAGTAAATATACAACTTTATCGTGATTTTTTCGTTATATTTTATTATGTAATAGGCGACTAAGCGATAAGCCTAGCGAATATAGCAATAGCTAACGGCAGATGACGGAATAACCATCTCGATAAACACCAGACCGAAATGAAGTGGTGCGATCGCTAATCCGTTTGCTGGGCGTGGCGATAATGGCAAATCCATCTTATGGGGGAGGCTTGTGTCCTGCAGTAAACCATTTCTAAGTTGTTAAGGATAAAGAAAGACATTATGAAAATAAGTTGTTTTATAAGTATAGTAGCTATTATAATTTTCAGTACTAATCGGTATCACTATCAGTATAAGATAATTAAAAATAAATGTAAATAATTATTGACCATTTTATTATCACTTACATACTTTTTTTCTTTTGAATTCTCTATATAACTTATAAGTTGGAAAATAAGAGTGAGATTTACGAAAACTGAATTTTTTGGGTCCAAAACTGGTTAATTCGGCTTTTTGAGCTTTATTTAATTAATTTTTTGTTTTTTAATGTTTCAAAAAACCATTTAACTGACTTCAAAAAACTTGATATTAACTATATAATTACGAGTATAATAACAAATAGACTCCACAAGGAGTAATGTAATATTTTTTATTTGAATTAAAATAAAAAAATCATATATTTTCTTGCTTCCAAAAGATGACAATCTAAAATTTGTGAAGTCATACTTCAGAATTTTATGATCTACAACTTGTATACTAACTTTTTATGATATAATATAATGTGCATAGAATAAGAGATCTTAGCAAAAAACCGAATTTCGTGACATTGATACTCGTATCTTAACTCACAGTCACTAACTTCTAAAAGACTTTTTAGTAAGTCTTTGTAACGTTTGTTAAAGGTTTGTCCATTTTTTTTATGGAAACTGCAGCAAACGAGCAAGGGGTTTACCTGATGGTAAGTGATTACCGTCGCCCACGTACATCCGCAACACCAGAGGTGTTGGTTTTATTTACCATATTTTAACTACCTTTATATTGCCCATAAAATTTAGTTCTGTTATGTATAAATAATAAGCGTACATATTATTATTTATACAGAAAAGCACTCTCAACAACGAATAAGGAGAATGAATTTAGTAGACATTTTTAATTGCCTGCCTATAGTATTTCACTACTATTACCCGGCATTCCTTTTATCCGGCACTGATTGTTGGCAGGCGGATTTAATACCGACGCAAACTAAAGGAGTTGAGGAATGATTTGGCGGGTCGCTCTAAACATTGTCTTTGTACGTCTATCTATTGTTGAAAGTAGAAGTCCTTTATTTTGGAAGTGAATTCTCCATAAACGGAAAGTAGATCTTATAACGAATATTATTTCTTATTTATTTTATGAAAATTTTAGGAAATCGAATAAACTCACTTGATCGTATATTAATATTCTTTTAAATTTTTACGTAAGTGCTGACATAAATTAATTTAATAAAGTTTTAGCCTTTAAACTATTCCATTTAATATTTTATTAGCTACATTTTCGAAATTGGAAATCTTGAGAAAATAAAAAAGGTCGATTTATTTTAAACGATGAAATTCAAATTTAAATGAAATGTCCTCATATTCCTCTTCCGAACAACTTCATCGCTGTAACAATAAACGAACGACAGAACGACATTATCTTTGTTACTTTAAACTTGTTTACATATACTGTACCACGACTTTATAGTTATTGTTAAGTACGCCATAACACTGGCAAGGTAAAATGTCCGTTAAAGGTAATTATTAAGTTATAAATATTTATTATTAGGTACTTTGTAGTCATTTTTTACACTCAATACATATTAATTGGCCACGTTTAAACAAATTTTACTTCTATTACACCTTAACTATTCTTGAGGTGTTTACTAAGCTATTTTTATAAATTATCTTCAGAATCTATATAATATATAAATAATATAAAACAAAGTCGCAATCCGCGTTTGTATATTTTCGCTTATACCTTCTAAACTTGTTAACGGGTTTCAACCATTAGTTAGAAAACATTTCACGAGGAGGGCTTATATGTATAATACATTCACTAAATGTGAATGTATTTTAAGTATTATATTTCACAAATATCGAAGTTTTGTAATCAAGCTGTCAAAAAGGTTTACACTGGCTAAAACACTACAAATACTTCAAATTAATGTACTATAGAAGTGTAACTCAAAAAAATTCTAAATAATATCGTAACAGTATATGTTACATATACCTTAAGGATAACCCACCAAACACAAGTTTTATATTTAAAAATTTTGTTTGATCATCAAATCATGATGATTTACTTTCGAAGCCATTAAGCTATGAACGTTGTTTATAAAGAAATTCTTGAAAAATATTTAGATCTCGTGCGAAGCCGTGGGGTGCTTGTTATATATCAAATACCAAGTTTAGGCTCACGAGTTTTGTGTAGTGACATTGAGAAGTGTAATTAAAGATACTAGTGACCGAATGCGCATTGTCTAGTCTTTGAAAATAGACCAAGTCTCAGAATGGTTATTATAGCTAGGAATTTTCAAATGCGGGTGAAATCTAGACTAATGTTAATTGTTTTGACCTTAATTTTTTTTAAATAACTTGTTTTAACTATATAATAATAATAATAAATATATTTATCTATCCAGTGTAAGACCCAACAGAAAGTAAATGACAAACAACAAAATTAAAAAAAAAAGCATCGATCCCAAAATCAAATCAAGCATGAAAAGTATCTGATTTTTAAAAAAACAATGTAATATAAAAAACTAAGTGTGAGTCGGACTTGAGCATCGAGGGTTCCGAAGAACAACGAAAACTATCTGTGTTATATGTTTACAAAAACTATCGTGTTTTCTTTCATTCGGGATTCTTAGCGCAAACCTGCTATATATTAATTGTTGTTTTACTTTACTACTTTTGTACCACCACAATCATACCAAGTTTGACGCTTGTACGATAGAACAAATCCAGAAAAATTATGGAAAAAACTGGTTGGTTGGTTAGACTACCATTACATAATTATTATTTATTTGTATAACTTTTTCCGGGTTGGAACAGTTGAAATTCCTTTCTTATAACATGAAACGTATTATTTAACTAATAGCAGGTCATAACATAATGTTCTTTAACTATTTCTTTGTGCGTGGTAGAGCCAGGCGACTGCTTTGCCGAATACGTGAAGTAGTATCATCTTGTGCTTCTGCGTTCACTCCCTCCGTCCCCCTTCTATTCCCATCTCCTCGATTATCCTAAAATGCCGGCAACGCACCTAGAGCTCTACAGGCCTATTACTCAATGGTGAAGCGTGAAGTCCGTGACTCCGCCACAGCGAAACATCTCCAATTGGTTTTTCCTTACAATTAGTACTAAATTCTTAATAAATCGTATAATGTAATTTCAAACATTGTGTTCAACTAGTTCACAGCTTAAACTGAAAGGTCACCAAGACACAATTATTCGTATCCATTAATTAATAAAGTTAAAAGTAAATGTACACAAATTTTAACAATCGTAAAAACAAGGTCTGCCTTTAATTATTAAACAAATTTCAAACCTGTTCCGAAATGGTTACAATTAGCTTATCAAGCTAGGAAATGAAAGTAAAATATAGTTTTTATCCATCTGGTGACATATACACATTGTTAAATTTAAATTCATATTCTCTGCTATATAAAAATATTTACATATGTAGAACATTTTAAATAAATAATACAACTCAATAATTACAGTTTTCCCTACATTTCCGAGCATTTTACCTCGCAGCGTAATTCTGAACAAAGCCTAATATTAAAAAAAATAAAGTTTGAAAAAAAAATTAAACGTGTTCATTTAACTGCGAGACTTTCTCGTCTATTTTTTTTGAAATAGTAGAGAAGTTTTGACGAATGTTACAAATAAAAATGAAAACTGTCCAATAATTAATCTATATTTTGAATTCAAAATGACAATAATAATACTGAAAATAACGCGATGATGTACAAATACTTTTGAATAGGCGGCTAACCATATGATCTGATAACGATAACGATATAAAGCGCCAACAGCTATTAGGCTAGATTTCGCAATACCGGGTTACACTAATGGGTTAGGGTGGGTATTGCAAAATCTAACGTCGTAGGTACGAGCCCGTCATTCAACTATTGTCATGAATCACTTCAAATACAAGCTGCAATGCGTTGTCGGTGTGAGAGTTGAACAGGAATATTAGTAATGTTAATATATTAGCAGTATTACTCAAAAAGAAAATTATACTCTCCGTATTAGGCATACGAAAATAAATAAATTTATTCTAAGAAATAAATTTACTACGTGCCTGGCGGTGAAGCGAAACGTTCTGTTTCTGTTCTGTGCGGGAAAACCGCATGTCTGAAATATTTTCTTATTACTATTTAGTAAGAAAATATTTCGTGGATGCGATAAGTTTAAACCCGCGCTGGAGTTGTGTTGAAGTTGCTTTCAGACCGTGTTGGAGTCCTCTCTCAAATATTGAAAGGAGGCCTTTGTCCAACAATGAAATTTACAGGCTTTAGATTTCGACCATGAGTCTTAATTGTTATCATGCCATATCTCTTTCTCCAAATGCCAATTCTACCTGGATGTAGTGCACCCTGCTATCCAACTGGAAACTGGATCTGGCAACGGAGTGGTGGCGGAATATCCAGCCAAATATGTCAAGTCAAAAAATGTTGCAGCAGCATTACTACTGGGGGAGTGTACCGGCACGTTTTCGTTCTATTGCTACTAAAGTTATCGGAATAACAAATGACTGGAATGATCGAAATAAAATGGGAATTTTTTATTAAGGGCAGGTTGGGTACTAAACAACCTATTTATCAGTTTCTTTTCTTTTATTACAAAAATATTTCTTCAAATAACGAATGAAGGTATAACGGAATCATATACCGTTCTATATTCTGATGTGATGCTTACATTATTACTCATGGTATACTCTATGCACTAAATAATAACGCCATTCTTGCCTCGCGGTAGTGCGGTAAGTACGACGCTGATCAATTCGCGTGGCAGACAAGGCCGCACTCGAGCTGCACCTCTCTTGCATAATCTGTTGATAACAAATTTAACCTTCTATTAACATCTCATTACTACAGTTTTCAAAACAATAGGCTTGACTTGCAAATCTGATGACACCATATTTAACGATTTGCAAACACGTTTTTGTCCTTATAGCTTTTCGTTTCCACTCCATGAACTGATAATATTTATTGCTCTATAATTAATTACTCTTTGAATAATTTAGAAATATGACTAATTTATGTTTACTTGGAAAATACTCTGTGGCTACTGCGTTTCGTTCGGTGAGTGTGGTGACCGGAGGCTCACTCCCCTTCTCCCCCACCCCCCTCCTCATCCTATCTAATATCCTTAAAGGCCGGCAACGCACCTGTAGGTTCTCTGGTGGGGAGACGGTAATCACTTACCATCAGGTGAGCCGCTTGCTCGTGGGAAACATTCCCCAAATAAAAAAAAAAGTAAATAAAGAGTTTTCTTATTTTTCCTTTTCCTTTATGGTAACTTTTCTTCCTGATCTTCCTCTTTCGTTTACATTAGAGCTCATAAATGAACTACCCGCTAGCACTTTTCAGTGCCCTAACATGGTGCAACAATGGACATATTTCCGTCTGTCATTCCATTCCATTGAGAATATTCCAGAAAAGTTTTATACTTTTAATCCACGTTGCTTATTTTTCAACCTATTCTACTATTTAATTTAATTTCAAAAAAGATTTAATAATATTGATTATCAAATACTAGTACTAGTATCAGCCTTTCTCCGGCCGGCACACGTAGTATTGTGGGACCTGCGCAGTCTTGCGGGGAAGTCGATGGATGCAGGTGGCTCAAGACCGACCTTTTTGTCAAACTTTTGGCGGAGATCTATGTTCAGCAATGGACTTGTGCTAGGCTGAAATGGTGATGATGATGATGAAACATATTTGAATTGTAGAATTGTAAATATGTATTATTATGTGCTATATTAATATAAAGCACAAGTAGGTCCAACAAAAAATTATTGATTCACAACTATTATTTTCGCGGTACATACATACATTGTACTCTCTACAAATAATTACTTGTGCCGTGCTCACGTATACTTCTGTTATTAATATCATACTATGTTAAAAATAATTCACTAGAGAATATTATAATAAAAATCAAGACAATTGTGTGCAAATTATATATTATCTTGTTTAATATCGGGTAATCCCCATGTGATATAATTATTGGACTATAATTACTGGTCTAGCTTCGCTTGTTTCTTCTCCGTAGGAGGAACTACGTTACGAAACCATGGTATTTTACAAAAAAAAAAAATAATTGACCTGTGATTAACGAAATAATTTTTCTTACGTCTAAGAATAAATATTCTTTTTTTTTATATGTGGCAGCGGCGATGAATTGGCATTTTTTGCCAAAAAATTGCCGACAGACTGTCTCGTCACGGTTTATTAAACGGCTTTTGTATCCATAAATAATCTTTCTGTTTTGGGAGGAAACTCAAAAATAAAAATAAAATCATGACTAAAATTTACTAAGTATACGTTATTAGTGGTATGTATTCTGTACTAAGAAGTGTTCTATGATAAAAGTAAAATTTTAAAATAGAATACATGGTGGTACCTTTTACACTCACGTGCCGTGCGACAGTTGAAATATTGAAAGTATTTGTGATCACGTGCTGTTTGTGAATGCTTTTATGATCGGAAATTTTTACATCTAGTAAGGTTTTTTAATTATTAGTCGATTACACAGAGTTACTAACAAAATCCTGGTAAATATTTCGATAAAAAAAAAATTCTTCAAATGAGAGGACACAATTCGTAAAAACATAATCAATTATGTAGCATTTTATGCATTGGATGGGTTTTTCATTAAACTTCCATGGTAGAATGTGTGCGTAGGTATAACAAAAATTAAACTAACATCTGTTTGGTTGTTAACCAGTTATGCGTACAGATATGTAGTATACTTGTTATACATATACGATCCAACAGAGGTTTTGTATTATAAATCCGAAGCAAAACTTTGAGATTCACATTACGTACTTGAATTTAAGTAGATTAACAAAACCAATTAGACTATGAATGTAACAAATTAAACTAAAAGTTAATGTGTGAACGGTTCTTTACAAAAACTACTCAAATATTTTTTTAACAAAGCTGATAATTTGCAGAGGCTTGTCCATCAGCACGTTACTGATATTTAATACAATTCCAACCCAAATTCCACAAACTAATGGTCAAATAGAGTACCATGCCTAGTGCGAGGTTTATTACACGCCTGCTAAGAATGGCAGGGGTGTAATAACCATCCTTAGCAGGCGTGTATATAACCCATACTACCGAGCAACCTGTACTCGAAAGTGATCTTTAATAGGTTGATGATGACGATGAAGTTGAAAAAGAAGTAAAGAAAGAAATGTAATGTTTCATTACAAAATCCACACGAGCAAAATCTATATTAACAACTAGTCTCATTGTATAAGCAAACCAAATTTATAAAATGAAATATTATCGCGGTAGCCCGCGATATTAATAAATAATTGAAAGACAAACATCCGAACATGCAAACTTTATCATATTTATACTATTAGGATGATATGATACGGAACACACACGGCTTCTGCGGCACCTGTGTTTAGCCTTGTGATTCTCTAAGCTACACAACCTCCAACTCGTTTACATTTTTTGTTACATTTTCGTATTTCGTATTCAGATTAACTTTACTCACGCAGTACTAGCGCCACGAGAGTTTACGACTTTTGTTGGAACTACTCAAGGTTTAAGTTTGATATTTCTTATATGTTAAACGGTATTCCCTTAGCACAAACAGCCTGTCCTTCATCGTTCGCGTCGGCTACAGTCTCGTCTTTAGTGGTTAACATCAAGGCTGTTTGTGTTACAAACAGCTACGAATGATTACGTTAAAGAAAATCATGGCACAATCAGGCTTTCAACTACTTCTCTTACTCTGTCTCTAAACACAGAACTCACGGTTGTAATCCCGTGTAAAAATCTACTATAAATGGACAGAGTTATATGGAATTAACTCGAGCCTCCTGTTTGCGAGTCTCTTGTGTGAAGGTATATTTGATTGGTTTTACAGAGCTTAGGCTCTGAAAAGTTAGTTAGCTAAAGCGCTCAATGCTTTCAATAATAGGTATGCGGTTGTGCACTTTTCACGAGGTGGAAGAAAACCGATTTTTATAAGAATCAATTTAAGATCAAAATATGACTGGTTGTCGGCAAATAACCACTCTTCGGCTAAGATACAAACCTATCAAGTATATTTGCAACTACGTTATTCTTTTATCTATTACAGACATCACGTAACTTACTGTTTTAGTACTAGACATTATAAAGAAGTAACGAAGAAAATGAACCAATGTTTAGAATTTGACATTTAGACCAGAATTAATCTGTATTTTACTCTACGCTTCACCGTGGCATGACCAGTCTACCACAGTTGGCTGGCGCGCTCCGAATAGGCGTGATGCACTTCAGATGCGATATAGGGGGCTCTATGGGGAGATTTCCTATGGTCTCCGGGTGACAGACTCGGTGGTATTCAGTGCCCACGTAGGGTTATAGGCCGAGATATACAACATTTTATTTAAAAAGTAAATAAATTTCAATGCTAATAGATCTCTCATTCAGGTTTCAATTCATAGGCATTTTTAATTATAATATCATCGATCGTAGCCATTGAAACATTACCAAGATCCTAGATTTATTATAGCATGGATTTTTTAAATTAATAAAGAAGGCAGTTGTACTGTGAAAAAAATTATATTATTTACGTAAGAAATGAACATATAAACTTAACTTTATGCTTTACGGGAATGAATTAAAAAAATATTGTTACTGTGCCAGCCAAGGTGATAACATAATTTGCCTAAACATATGTGCTACATAGGAACTCTGATAACATTCACAAAATATTAATATGTAAAGGAAAATCATTCACATTTCATATTATACGAAAATAAAGTATGATAGTTAGAAAGTACACAATTACCATTTTTATAACATAGTTCCGAAAATAAAAAATGTATCGCTTCAAATTAGCAGAGCACTATATTCCAATTACTTACCCACACCGAAAAGGACAAGTAAAGAACAAGGGTTAATGATTCGCATCTTTATCACTCAACATAAAACTTGTTTAAAAATAAGGATAGAAATAGAAATCAAACGGACAGCCGATGCGGCGCAAATGAGCTGAGCGTGTAAAGGCAATGGCTATTATACGTTAGGTGTCTTCCGATCTGCGATTTTATATAAACGACACAAGTCGATGAAACCCGGCATTGTGGAAAAAAGTAAAAATAATGAGTTGCAAAATCAATGTACATAACATGAGACCATGCAGATAAGGATTTATCGTGAGATTTTGATCCTTTCGATATAGACGAGAACATTTGAAGTTAGGTTTTTTTGTTGCAAGTTACGATCGTTACGTGTTTTAAACTAGGGCAATAAAACTACTAAAGGTAATTAGATTTTAATTAAAACCACTGTTAAAAATGTGTCACACAGTCAAGGCATAATGTTCGAATTCAGTAGGTTTAGTAGTGGGTGATACCTAATGTCTCGGAGTTTTTGTTTATTTTAGGCATAGCCTTTATAATTTTTTTGTATTTATTCATAAGAATAGAATTTATAAAAAAATAAATGATTTAGTTTGTTAACAGATTTTGTCGATTCTGATGGTGATTTCTTACTACTTTAATAAACAATATCTACTACAACTTTTCCTTTAAAATCAGCTATTTCCATTATAAAGCCTGACCTTAATGTATTTATCTTTTATAAAAATTTTAAATAACTTTTGGTGTTGCATCTGAAGGAAAACACACGATATTGTATAAAGTACTCAAGTAGCGATCTGATCTGTGTTCATGATCGTATCTACTGAAAATATAATTGTTAACTCGACTGATCGACTTAATATCCCAAAATGACACGTACTTTTTATGACGTGTTGCTAATATTTGTGTAGTATAAGTGTAAAAATATGCTAAAGTTTACATAATTATCCTGCAGGAAGGGTCTGATTCTAAACAAGCATATATTATGCAGCTTTTTAACAAAGAAGAATCATATTATCCCAGCGGGCGAAGCGGCGGTAAACAGCGGGAGTAGTCTTTATTTGTACAGGCACAATCAAATCTGTTAGTTTGCTTTTTCATAAGATGGACACGAAGTTGGAATACGGGTTTCGTTTATTTAGATACGAATAATATAGACGTTTTTGCAATTTTTTTTCTCTTAGTAATTAGGAATTAATTTGTGGAAGCGTTCATGTAATCTTTATTTGTATGTCTCACATATTTGGCAGAGTTAATACAAGTAGCCCGAGTTAACTATGACATCTGGACGTCCACAATTCCCCAGTGACCACGGCTGCTGTAAATCAATCGAAACGTCGGGAATATAAAACCAAAACGCGATAAAATCCGTAAATAATAGTTTAATTTTAAACAATTATACATTTTATTCTTTTTTAATTTATTCATTATAAATACCACGTAGTTGCACTTTACAGTTTAAAAAAAATCAGTGCTGCAAGGACTCTTGATTATTTTCCCACATCTATGAGTATGATATTCTTATAACAGAACAATAGATACCCCGTCAAACTCAATTAATATATACATTAATTATTAACATAGTAAAAAATTAATATGTGCCATTTTGGTTTATTAAATACAAAAAGTTTTACATTTTTGTGGTTCGTTTCTTTAACGTATTCGTTATTCTTCTAAGGTTGGCGTGCCTGGATTAATACGAGTTGACTCGCATGCAAAGGGTCGCGTACCGTATTGTCGTAAATTTAATGGTAAGTTTATGAAATAAATTTTGAGAACCAAGAACTTTCGTCGCGAACACGCTGCCAGGCGTGGGATCTTTTACAATGGCGCATAAGAGGCCTTTTCTACAAATCAAAGTTACGACCGACTCGTAACTTTGATTTATGGAACAATAGCAGCAAGGGCATACACTAACACATATTTTGTCTACTTGTACATGATAATACAGTTTTTAAAAAAAATACATAATGCAGCATTGTCTTTTAAATACTGCCTTTTAAAAATCAAGCGTTAATTTCCATGAATATGTACAAATAATTGGGAACGCAAGTTCATATCTCATCAGTTCGACAGCTTAATTTGTTGTTGGCGAAAGTAAGTAATGCGGGTAAGTTATCATCGTTCGTTGTTGCTCAATTCTCGCTGCCTTTCATAAACAACATAAAAAAAACCACAAATGAAAAATATGCCAGTTGATTTGAATTTATTAATTTCTAATCATGGATACACAAAGACGAATTTTTAAATTAAAATAGGTAAAAGTAAGAGCATGAGAGAGAAAAGTAAGAGAGCCACTGCATTCTACTCTCTAGTCTCCAGGAAGTTCTACAACTTTAAAATTACAGCTATTACACGCATATTACAAGCCTTTGCACGCGACTTCGCACGTGTGCATATCATATTTCACATATATATTTTTATTTACTTAGTTTTTGTAGTTTTATTTTCAAGTTTTTCTCATACAGTTTACTATTGTACGATGTTTTTCATAAGATAACTTGTATTTTATTGTTTGACTTAATGCCGATTTTAACGTCTCTTAACGGAATTTGCTTTAAAAAAAACTAAAATAGGTAAATTATTAAACTCGACTAAGTCCATTTCTTAATTCTATTTTAAATACTAAAATTAGGTTACGCTAGCCGAGAGGTTATTAGATCTAACTCCGATTCAGAAGACCCGAGTACTCGTATGTAGCTCGTAGGGATTAACAAGTTTATCGAAATTTAATTTTGTATCGTTGCTCTGTCCACTAAAAGGGCGAAAGGTTCACCACCGGTTACGTCGTTCGAAATAACCATGAAAGTAGGTAGGAAGAACAAAAATGTATTTATAGAAATTTGACCCCTGTATTGGGTATCCCCGTAAATAAAAAAATCAAATATGCTAATACACCATGGCTCAATCGTGTTGTCTTATAATTCATGTTTATCTTATAATTCAGTCATTCATTCAGTTATAAAATAAGGTTCAACCTCAAATTCAATTAGAGAAGTCGACGTTTCGTAATTTCTATACTTGTACGAGTACATATTATAAGTAATTGTGAAGGAACTATTTCGGTGACTGGTTTTATGTATTTCCATGGGCTGGTCACATCTGTCGCAGAAAACACCGACGTTGAAGTAGGTGGGCTGGTAGAGGAGATCTCAATTAAAAAATGTAGTAACAAATGTAGTGTGGAGACGCTCCCAGGCACGGTGGAGCGACGGTGGTTTGCGCAATACGGTTGGCAGCAATTGGATTGCTAAAGCCGAAGATCGGGCTATGAAGCGATTATTTTGTGCGGTCTATGTCCATCGATGATAATATGATATAAGTTTAATAGCTTATTCAATATTTCTTTTAGGATAGTAAAATACAATAGCATTTCTTTTCAGTAATTTGTTGTACCTTCAACACTTCTTGAGACATAAAGCCAGAAGCAGAAAGGTCTACATTTATTCCATTTGAAGTTTGGCATGGCGCAAACTAATTTAAAAGTTAAGTACATACTTAAATAGTAAAAAAAATATTATAATAGGTATAATATTTTTTTAAAGCTAAGCCCAATTATATAATTTACGTTAGATTTAGTGTTGTCCTATCAAAATCTTTAATATTTAAATTAATTAAATAATACGCGTGACTTTAAATAATACGTTTTGTTTCAAACAATTAGACGTTGGAAAAATCTAATCAACAGTTTTGACGCCACATTAGATCACTAAGGGGAAGACCATTTTGTAATACACCATTTTAAAATCACGTAATTAAATTATTATTTATTAAAAATAATAATAAATTACTTCAATTAAAACATCATTCTATATTAGACCATTGATGAACATAGGACTTTTTAAGGAAGTGACATCAAAACACGGCCTGCCTTTCTTGAAATTTTTGCCAATAACGCAACGCTGGGTAAGCGAGTTGGTGGGAGCAGTGCCCGTATCCTTGTACTAGCAATGCTGCTCACTATTCCCAATCCGTAGTATTTGGTTTCGGTATATTCAAACGCCATCATTTAATCCCCAAGGCCTTGTTGGCTAGCAGGACGGTGCAGGTGAGCTTGGCATTTGGCGAAAGAGATGGTAAATTACCTCTACCCTTTAAACCATTATAACAAATAACATATAAGTAATGAGCGAAATGAAAATTCTTAATAGTAACAAAAAAAAAAAATGCAGGATCTGCAGACCCGAGCTGACCAGACCTCACGAGCAGCGCCTGTTCACATGCTTGAAGCATGTGGTAGCCATCGCCCTCCGCCACCACATTAAAGGGAAGTGGACGACCGGTCGCACAACGATAATTCAACCGTGTTCAATTCAATTAAAAAAAGAAAAAACCTTAACTTATGCAGCAGTTATATGTGTACAGTTACAACGTCACATGTCATCATCACTATTTGTTAGAATATAATTTCTGCGTGATATTGAAAAACGTGAGTTGATAGTATTTCCGCAGCCAATTACTAGTATTCGACGACTCTGCATCGAAATAATAATTAATCGCGTCATACAAGTCCTTGAAGCATTCGACGTAATCGATCTCCGGTCTGGTAGGTAGGGGAAATATTCCATGTTTTTCTCCAAATGTCAACCTCAATCACACGTGCTGCACGCTGCATGATGCTTGCGTGACGGAATGATGGCGGAAAATCCATTCGAATCAATGGAACTCAAATCTTCCAGACTGGTGGGGAGAGCACGATAACACCTGTGAGGGTGCTGACATGGCGCTTACCAACCCGCTTGCCCATATGTATTATTCCTTTTAAATGTGTCTTGTTGGCGCTTTCTATAAATATATAGGTTCTTGTTCTATAGTTTTTGAATACTTTAGTATGATAGATTGCATTGATTGCGGCGAAACTGCAGACGGCATCTTGCACTATTAAGAAATCATCAACCTTTATATCTTTTCAACAACGGAGTTATTATATTACGCTGTGATTTTTCTTCTCTCTCTCTTCAAATTTAAACATGAAAACGTCAATTTATCGCAAACTTTCTTTCTAAAATTGTATCGTGTCTTCTATGAATAAAATAAATAAAGTTTCACTTCTTTCTAAGACTCACGGTATCTGGTATATAAGTATATCATAGACAGGGCACTGCCCCTTCTGAGCTTGCAGCTTCAGAAACGTTATTTGTGTAACATAACACATCAGCTTAATGAATACTTTTTTCATTATAAACGATCTTAATAATACAAAATTGTCTTATTGGGCAATCGCGTTTTTAGTTTAGAATATTATTAATGTGAAGACAGCGATGCTAACTTTATCGTTGCTTATCATTCTGATAATATGTATTATATTCTAAACAAAAGACAACGTAATATCTTATTAGGACAAATTAAACACAATCATAAAAATGTGAATACCTTAAAAAGCGGTACTGAAACACATACACATATACATAATATGGTTAACGCACAGCAATGTAAGAACTAAGTTTTAAGGTTTTTTTTATCAAAACGCTGTAAACAACTTATCATATCACTTACCTTGTGCCATTTTCTCAACTCAGCTGTGTGAATGACGATATCGTACTGGCAACAAACTCTTCGAAGCCATACACACGTCTTTAATTACATTAACTGCTTTGCCCATTTTTCAAACACTCCTTTACCTAACACATTGAAAAGTGTGTTTTGTGCGATAATAAGCCTTATCTGTGTGCTTTATGGCTCTGTGAGATTAAGAATGTGTTTGTTTGTTGAATTGTCTGCCACTAAGCGAATTAATGTTCCATTTTTATATAAATGCTATATCTACATGTACTATGATGTCTATGTCTTTGACGTGAATTTGTAGGTATACAAATTATCACTGATTAAGGTACATTTATTTATACTGTACTGTAAGTATATGGAGATCCAAAATAACCTAGATAAAAATAAAAAGTAAAATTAAAAAAAAATGTTTTTTTATGGTTTTTTTATTCCTCGACGTAATTTCATCATTTGTAATGTAATGTAAAAGATATATTTATTTCCATAAGTTAGGGCACCCAGGGTCCATCGTTTAATTATATGAGCATGGAAAAAGGTAGTGCGAGGTAGTAAACATTCTTAGTGATAGTCGTCTGTAAGTTTCTTCCGCAATGATGCACTATTACTAGATCAGCAACAACAACTGGGAGACGGCGTGAACTATTAGAATTAATAGGACCGACATATTATAGAACAAAGATGAGTCCACAATCCACAGACAATTGTGAGAGAAATGTCGCGACACGTAGATACATCGTATTGTAAAATATGAGTATAGTCTCCAATATAAAATCAGAAAAGCGTAATTGATTACAGACAAAGCCAAAAAAAAAATCGTCTTGAGAGATGTCGTTAGCTACAGCGCTCCGCTGAGTCAAAGTGGAAAAAATTACGAACAATTATTTATGTTCCGTTCGGCCGTTTCATCTCCGCTGCTGAGGGATATATACGAGTATAAATATAAACCAACAAGATGAAATTTCCATACAAACATCCTCAACCAAGTGACGATATATCTTATTTACTTGTAAAATAAATAATAATTATGGTACTAAAATGGGGTCTTTTTAACACATAAGGTTAATATCAAAAAATTATAAAATAATAAACACTTATGGAATATTATTTCTTCTTATTTAAAAGCAAATAATCTTAACAATTTTTCGCGTTTAAGTTTAACTTTTTTACTTATAGACGTCTTTTTTGCATTTTTATTATACAGCATTGTACTTTATTGTGTTTTTAGATCACTTAGAGGGCAATAACTCTTTAATTTTTATTGATCTTTCAGTAATTCGGACTCTAAATCGGAATCTATTGTATTGAATTATGTGAAGTATTATTGACATCCAATTTTATGTTATTTTAATATTTAATTAAATCTGTAATTCGAATGAAAATGAATTAATGTTTATTAGAATTATATAACATTCAGTATTGAGTATCCTAATAACACCTTAAGACACTGACTTATAAAAAAAAGACGCATTCTAATGGATATTGAAACGCCGATACTCGTCGTGGATATATCTTTCATTCAGAGAGCACAAAGAATCTGTAACCGCAAACACCTGACTGCCGAGCTCCAACACTTCAAGCAATTATTGCACGACTATATTATAGTGACCAAGTGAAGCAGACCACAGTCAAGCCAGGCAAGGTGCCCGTATTGCACACACGCCGCAGTCAAGCGCGTGCATTATTATACGTCAGGAATGTTACGGACAGGATGTGCTATATCTTGAAGCGGGCTTCCATAAAAACATTTTTCAAGCCTGCGAAAGGATAAAGTGAATTTTTGCCACCCGTCATTTCAAGTCAATACAATATCCCGTATACAAGATGCAGGAACTTATACCCATATTTGTGTATGTGGTCTCTCTTGCATAGGGCAAATTAAAAGATCTATAAAAGCTATACTATAATACTATAATACATACTTATGCACGTTACAACCCATTCTTTTGTGAAACTGTATCATTAAAACGTAAATATTTTCAATTTGTTATTAATATACCATATTTTCTCCTGTACGGTAGGTGCCAGCAGTATTTCAAATCATATGTTATAAATGCTTAAATTGAGTATTTTATAATAGTTTAATTTAACTATATCGGATGGATACCCTGCAAAACGGCTGTGTATATATTACGACGATTAATTAGACATCACGCAGAAACCAGCTGATTCTTCGCATTCATATAACGCCAGGTGGTGCCACCTTTAGGCACTTTCCAAACTCGATATGTCTACTAGTAACCATGAAGAGTCCTAATATCCACCACCCAGGTCCATCACCACACATGTCTATTAGTTCTTGTATCCGGTTTCCGGAATAGAATTCGTCAAAACAAATCAAATGATCCTAAACTCGATATGTCTATTAGTTCTTGTATCCACCACCCGGGTCTATCATGACTCATAAGACCCTCATCACCACTTACCTGAGTACATCTCATTAAAACAAATCAAACGATACCAAACTCGATGTGTCTACTAGTAACTATGAAGACTTCTAGTATCCACCAACCAGCTCCACAATGACACACGAGACCCTTACCACCACTTACCTGAATAGGTCTCATCAAAACAAATCAAACGATCCCGAATTCGATATGTCTATTAGTAACCATAAGGACTACTCTTCTACTTGTGGTGGGTACATCCCGATTCCTTCATGAGAGAATAAGTAGTAGTAGAGATGAGAATTTTATAAGTAAAAACCTAGAGTGGCCATAAATAATGTTACAATTTTACAAAGTTTTATTTTTCTGTTTTTATTTTGGATACGAATGTAAGAAACTTCAATCAATTCACCACCGTAATTGTTAAATTACATTACGATGGATAAGGGCGTTAAATGAAAAAGCCGTGATTGCTTTATACAAAGTGAAAAGCTAAGCATCTTCAAAGATAATTATGAAAATCGTATTAAAATCCTGAGAAGTTGAAAAGTTATAAGCGAATACATGGACTATGCTTCTGGTTTTGAGGTACACACAATTCAAACCTGGCAGGAGCACAGTTTTCCGGACTTTATAAAATCTGAAGACTGGCCCTCGCCACGTCCAGATTTGCTCTTTGTACATCTCTTATAAATTATAGGCTAAATTCCCCATGGAGACCGTGCGTAAACCATACATTTGTGACCAAAAAGATTAAAAGCCTGTATAAAACCAAAGGCATAAACTTCGATAATTAATATTATGGGTATAATAGCATATAATTATGCGTTTTGTTTGTTAATGTTCATGTACATGCACATCGGTGTAAATAGTCTCATAGAAAATCTTAGGGAATGTGACAGTGTTTGCTATAATTATCCTATCTGTGTGTACTGTAGACTTGATTTTTTTTTAACGTGGAGGAAAGGTGCTCGCACCAACCCGTCACCGTCTCCGGTGACTGGTTATGTCGGGATCAGCATTGAAGATGCCGGACCGACTAAAACCCCCACGGTAGATCTGCTGTTGGCCCAGTGGCCTTTACAGCTACATCGGTAAGACTCGCGAGCAGGAGGCCCGCAAGTTAAATAAACAAAAAAGGAAAGACGACGCTGCTGATGCTGTGTCGCGCTCGGACCCCTGTTAACGAATGTAGACTTGAGTATGGCATGCTCGCTTATAAGTCTCTATTTGTCGCGGCGTCGTGTGGGGTAGTCCAAGGGTCGTCCATTTCCCTTTAATATGGTTGAGGAGGGCGATGAAACAGGTGCTGCTTTTGGAGGCTGGTCTGCTTCAGTTTTCAGTACGCTTGTGTTTGGTGGATCAGTGTATTTTTGTAGCATGCTTTCCGTTACCTATGGAACCATAACTTTTACTTTATTATGTAAATTATAATTATATTATTAAAAAAAAATAAGAATATAATTTCAAAAAAGAGAATACCTACGAAGTTTTTTTCACATGGTTTCTTATCCGTCAGAGAAACCTCATTATGAAACGGTGGCAGATTGTAAAGAATATAATACGATTTGACATCTGATAAATGAAATTATTTTTCTTAAGTCGAAAAATAAAGAATTTTCATTCCATATTCGTTAATTTAATATATACAATTATTATTATTGCACTGAAAATTCTTTTCAAAATTAAATGTACTAGGTAATTATGTATAAATATTATATCTATTACACACAATTGGCTTAGGGATTTTTGCGTGGCTTAGCGCCCTTTTAATTTAGTTTTAAATGTTCAAATATGAGTAATGTATTTTTATATATTACTCTTAGTATACAATACTGTGTCGGCATCAAATGCGGCTGATGATTGCAAATATTAGTCTATATAGGAATACTATGTATCTGTGACATTAGCTGTAGAGGCAATTGGTTCATAACGTCTCGCGCAGTGCATTTCCCAAAGGAATTATAAGCGCAACTCATTACCTAACTAGTTTAAGCTTTGAACGTTGCAGTCGGTGTGCTTTGTACTAGAGAGTTTAAATTAAAATTTTTGAAGTTGTACTTCTTTTGGTGCGTTTGGGCAAAATTATGAGAGGAATTTTTACTATGCGTGCGCACACCGACATCTAAAATTAACAGGATGAAGTTGGATTCTAAATTCCTCTTAAATTACTACAATGCGCGCGAACACTGACATCTAAAAATAACAGGATGAAGTTGGTTTCTAAATGTCTCTTAAATTATCTTGACGACTATTATGAATACTATACATTGTTGTGGAGTGGATAGTCTCCATAGTAACTATATTCAAAGTGGTTTTTCAAATATTTATGAAACTTTAAGACACGTGTTTTACATCAGTGGAGATAAATAATATTCATACATAAATATACATGTGTATTTGTGTGTGATTTAAAATTATATATGGTTGTGAATGATAATTTATTGTGAGTATTCGTTACGAAATTGGTTTTTTATGTCATAATCTTTTTTAAGTGTGTTTAAAGGTTTGAGGTTAAGTGTCGGTACGTATTCTTTTTATTTGTTCAGTTACGCTAAAGAAGAATAACTTCTTACGTGCGTACATAAGTACACACACACACGTTTTAGTATGTAATTATTATACTTATAATTGTTATAAATAACTGTTGTTAAACAGACCAAATGAAATAATTTGTAAATATAAATATATTTTTAAAAGAGAGAAAGTGGTTACGATGACCGCTCTGAATGTTTTTTGGTTCAATGTATTTCACTGGTTATACGCGTACAAAGTGGCAATACTGCCTAAAACGAGTCTAACTAAATTTTTGTTACTTTATATATATGTGTATATATAGCAGCCTGTCTGGTTTTGCAGCCGGGAGCTGCCTGCCCCGCTGCTTTGCTTAAAATAAGTATTTTCAATTCCATGTTTTAACTGTCTGTTGCACTTTGCACTCAGTATCAAGTGACTGTCTTGTAAAAGGGTATATTATAACCACTTCTTTTCTTACTTACTTTCATAGCATATTTTAATGGACCTTTTGGTGAAATCAGTGCTTTAGAATGAGAATATACTTGTTCTTAAGATCTTCCAATATGTAATAAGATTATTATTTTTGCGGAATTTTATTTATTCATTGGGTTGTTTTCAAATAGCATATGTGGAAGTAGGTTATACATTTAAAAACATGTCTAAACAACAACCAACAACTTCATGGTCGCGCAGATCCTCTCAGTGTCATGTGCTACAATATAAATGCGGGTTATCAACATGTTATTTCAAAGCAGTTATGTATTTAATTCATCGAAACTATGGGTCATGAGATCACATTATAAAAAAGAAAAGAAATGGCGTACTGTAATCTTTATTAGGTAGCATTTTAACCGATTTCAAAATGAGAGAAGGCTTTCCATTCGTTTTCAATACAATCGGCATTGAAACTGGGGCATTTATTTACCGATTCAGAGGATTTTTTTTCTCTTAGAAAGATACATGTAAGAGTAAGTTCACATAAAATTTAGCGTAAATCTGATAATACACTTTGGAGATGAGTGCTGAGCGGATGTCGGTTTTTTGATTAAATAATTTTAATGAGAGGTACTATATTTTCTCAACTACACCTGTGTCTCAAGTATGCCCGATCTAAATTAAGCCTCTGAGTGGTGATTATTATTTAGTCTGCTGAGCATGCTTATTTAAAAAAAATCTCCAATGTTCTTCCAAAGTTAAAATTATGTTTATAGGAGTTAAATTAATCGAATTTGATTTTATAACAATTATTACATTAAAATAACGTACTATAATTGAAGTTATCACCATTAAATCACTGTGATTTTTTCAGGAACAGTACTTTGACATTAATAGGTGATTCATGTTAATTGTTTAAATGCTAAGGAGTAGAATATACACGCCCTTGATGCAGCCTGCATACAACAGAAGTTAATGCTTTATCACCTTCACAGAGGAGATAAAACCAGGGTTCCTAACATTGGGTTGTATATAAGCATGAATAGCCTTTAAAAATTCAAAATAAGTATTAATCATTATTTTTTCCTGTCTTGCTACCGAACAACACGTTGGGAAGCATTAATGAAAACATAATAATAATCACGCCTTATAAATATAACAGCAATTTTGACCATGGAGCTTAGATGACTATTGTATCTGTACTTATTATATTTATTTAATTTAAGGAGTACCCATAAACACTGAAACGTAACTTTATAGTCTCAGGACTTCTAAGTCTTGAATTAAAGGATCGTAAACAATAACAACTGTAGCCTATGAACACCTGTAAACAATTTCTATCAATGATTGTTACAAATGCGTTGTCACCCCCAGAGGACTGAGATGGAATGCCTCTCAGTTCGTAATTATACTGACTCTCTATACCTTTTCCTGCGTAACTGCAACCTATGCTAGTGAGAGAGAGAGCATCTGCGTGAAATCGCACTACAACGTACCTTTAATCTGAACGGTAATAAACTTTAATAAATCTCGGTAGACAGCATATCTACCGTGGGGGTTTTAGTCAGTCCGACATCTTCAATGCTGATCCCGACATAACCAGTCACCGGAGACGGTGACGTTAATACTCTACGTTAAACTAAAAAAAACGGTCATTGCCTTCAGTGACAGGAAGGTGTTTGTGCCTATCACCCACGTGAAAAAACCGCCAAACAAGTTCTCTTCGAGCCTTGAAATATTTGCGTCGGTAGATATGTTTTCTACACCAATACATCGACATTCGTAAACGTAAGTAGCACAAATGCGAAAATGATAATGCTATGTTTGCATTTTAGGAGTAAATTTAATTATGGAATGCCAAAATAACAGACAGTATTCCAGCACTAAACACGGCATTGCTCCGGGCAGATGTTAAATATTACTACCTATTATTTGAGATAAATTCGACGTTCCACAAATTAACCGATCATATCGCCATTTCCAATAAATTGCTACTAAATACAAATGCGCGTATGATCGAAATAGAGAAGATTCTCATCTTTTCATTTTAAAAATAAGACTTAGGTGAAAGCCAGTTGCAAGCCTTTGAAGATGGGAGCTCGTCGAGTTTTAACTTGATTAATCACATGCAAGTCCTTACAGTAGTACCTTACATGTAACTATACAGTATTCAGAATAACCTCGAGATATCTGGATTTTCCGTAAAGCTGAATGAAGACTTGTTTCTCCATGGTCGTCACCACTAATTTCACCAGGATTCGATCTTTTAATGCGTCGTCCGGGACGTCGGAAAGCCATTATAGTAAAGTTAAATTTACGTTTGTTACGTGACTCCACTCTGACTGCGGTTCGAGCTAAGAAGGGTCTTAGGTTATATGATATCGGCTTTCCTGGCGAAACAAATGAAAGATTTAGATTATTGGACACCGTATATGTGTTAGTTATAATTTATGTACGTACTAAAGGCGAAACACATTTACGATAAACATAAAAGGGATAATTAACGTACAACTGGTGTAATAAATTAATTGGCTATATGAAGATAGCACAAGCAGCCGCCCGAGTAGCCTTAAAGTGTGGGCCGGATTGAATACCAGACCAGAGTCGGGATTATCTCGGCAATGTATATGACATCAGTCCGTGAATAAATGAGTTTAATTTTCTTTCTTTCTTTAATAACGGCTTATGAGACGCTACATAATAATACTAAAGAAAGGGTTATGGCCGCTAAATATAAATTTTTGTCAAGAAGAGCGATACCAGCCCATCTATACTTTTTCTTTTTAAATAATATGATATATAACATATGACAATTATGTTTTCAACAAGTGCAATCTAAATATTAAAATTATCCATAAGCCTTATTCATCTTGGCATGGGAACAAGAACGCTACCTGCATTTCCACAATCTCTTACTGGGCAATACGACGAGTTACGGATATAATTCCTTTAGAAATTCCACTGCAGAAAATGATGTGACTTTTTTTTACATTATGCATTGTTGCATTTGCTATCTGGACGTACTTTTATAAGCACTCTGTAAAATATGTAAATATTTTAATCCTCGAAAAGATATTTAACATTCACTCTGGTAAGCAATATTTTCAAAGTATGTATAAAGATAATATATCTTTTTATGAGTAGTTATTTACATTATATTTAGCATGTTATGTTTGTTTTTCAAACTAAGTTTCAGTTAAGTTAAGTGTAAGTTAACTGTGTTTTTTACACAAAGAAGATATTAATAATGTACTAGACATAAAATTTAAATGACTTTTAATAATTATCGGAACGTTTTTATAAATAGTACAATACTACTTATAAATACTTCGCATGTGTCTTTAAATTAAATTTGTCGAATTTCCAAGTCATAAACAAAATATAAGCTTAAAACTACCACATTTACATATTTTGTGTACCGTGTGACCTGATAAGTCCTGTTCACGGGAATCTGAATAAAAACTTAAGTAATGAATACTAATAAATGAAACATTTTTAATCATTCTAGTAACTTGACTGCAGCGCCACCTATGGTACTCCAGCATAGCTATGAATCATTGTTTCGACAGTACACATATGATGTAGGAATATGACCTCAATAGGCCATGCCGTTCAAAAGTTACACTATCACTAACAGAAGCATTCTGTGCTTTTTATATATACCTTCTCCCTCTGATTATTATTTGATACTCGGTGACTACCTACCTTGTTTCAAATGTAGTTCCACAGGATGGACGTTATTACACTCTGGAAAGTCAGAAACTCAATTAGCAGCTAATGCTTTAACCGACGACATGAGTTATTTTGGTATCAATCAATTTTGTTTCATGTTTATAATTCTAAGACCCGTGATAGCCTAGCCTTCGCTATGGAAAGTCAGAAACTCAATTAGCAGCTAATGCTTTGACTGAATACATAAGTAATTTTGGTATGAATCAATTTTATTTTCTACCTATAGATAATTACATCTATCTTGGGATTATAAGTAAATTTTGCTGCTGTGTAATAGTGGCCAGGGCGCCCGCTTCAATTCAATAGGTCGCCAGTGACCTGGGTTCGATCGCCAGTGCCGTGACACCACTGACATTGTTAATAGCAATTTAAGTGTTGAATTTACCACTTGCTCGACGATGAAAGAAAACATTGTGAAAAAAACTGCATACCTGATAAATAGCGTGGCGGACTCATTGCGGCTCCAAAGCTCCTCAAATATTTGAGAGGAGGCCATGTAACAATAATTTTAATTAATATATTTCTAATTTATAAATATGATTAAATCCTCTGGCACCCTTTTCATGGTTGACCCACTTTACCCTTCTTTATCCATTGACATAAGAGATCTATTTGTTAAACCTTTAAAATAAAATATTCAATATAATATAATTGCCAGACGTGTAATGAATAAATATGATATTAATGTATTAATTATTTTTTAAATAATGTACACATCTAATGTACATTTAATGTAAAAAATTTAAATTCAAGTTGTGCAGCTTAAGATAATGACAATTTATTGCTTGGGTTGTATTCTTTTTTATGTTAACAGATAGCTGTAAGATATAGTTATAAAGACTCAAATTATTTTGACATTGCGAAATTAAAAAATAAAGTTAAATCTATAATTTTATCTTTACTCTTTATTTTTCTGGTATTTTTTGATTATAACCGTGTAGTAATAATCCGTCTCCATCCCAAATGGTGTTCAACAACTTTCCGATCAATTCCGACATTTTGCAATTATTAGAGGGTATACCTCTTTGCACAACTGCTTCAAATCTTGTTTGGAGTCAGGTTCGAAGAGATGAACCTGTGTTCTATCCACATTCCAATACTCAATTCAACATTTTCGATGACTTTTGGCAAGGTGGCCTTATTCTATCATCTTCAATCGATTTTCAATAAGATAAACGGAATCAACTTTCTTACGTAGATAAATAAAGAATTTTCATTCATTTATTCATTTATTGACTCTCAGCCTTGTTTAAATAGACCTTGCTTCTCGAAAACCATTGTTTTACCTGCGCACTTCATATACAACTCCCATTTCAGTTATGGTGTGAATGAACTTTCCTTGCTCGGTCAGGAACTTTATGACAGTGTGATTTTGATTGCCTCAAAGTAGTAATTATTTTCGAAATTGACTTCTATGTTGGACGATTACTGTTAAACGAATGAGGGGACTAGGTGCATAATTACAAATATACTAATAATGAAATCACAATTACTACGGAACTAAGAAAATACTACAAACCTCATTCCATCTCCATCATTCAGGGAACTTTTTGACCTCCCCTTTTATACAATTTGATATTGATTATTCTAGAATACTTTTATAGGCACTCCAAAACTGGTTGAATACTTTTCAATCACATCAATACAAAAAAAAATATCAGTATAGTTACGGGATGTGAGGCATTCTATCTTAGTCATCAGGAGTGAAAACGCAGCTGTAAACTTCTTTGGTTGTAATTATTTGCAGGTGTCAATGGGATGCATTAGCCACTTACCATCAGGTTGATTGTTTGCTCGTTTTTCACACCAATCCAATAAAAAAAATGCTCATCGCTTAATTTGTTTGTAGTTTAGTTATTATTTAGATAAAAAAACAATAACAATATTTACACTTAATTATATTTATTATCGATAATTTTTAACGGCTTTTTGTTAAACTAGTTTAATTATATGCTGTAAGTATGTAGCTGTTGTAAACCCGAATAATAAATCAAGGTTACTTTTAATCGCGGCCAAAAACACATGAACAATGAACGGCGGCCAAAAACAATCGAAACAATAAAACTAGTTTGATTCGTTATGCACCAGATTTCTTAGCGATAGTGATATTTCAATGGGTATGTAGTGGTAGTGCTGAGAACGAGTTATAAGTTTTTGTTACTTTCCAACCTTAATAAATAAATATCGTCTAATCGTCAAATGTAAAGTAAAGTAGCAGCCTGTAAGTGCCCACAACTGGGCAAAGGCCTCCTTTTCAAATACTAGTATGAAAGAGGGTTTAGGAGCCACGTTGCTCCAGTACGAGTTGGCGGGTTTCACATATACTCGAAATAATATTTTTATTATTTCTCAAATATCCTGCATGTTCCTCACGATGTTTCCCTTCACCGCAGAGCACGTGGTAAATACAGCACGTGGTGCCGACACCGGGGATCGAATCTAGGTTACCGATCTGTGAAGCTAAAGTGAGCGCCCTGACCACTAAGCTACCACGGCTACAAGTAGTTTGCCTCCAATAGCTACCATCTGATGGAAGTATTGAAAAATACTTGTGGTTTTAGCAATTCTATCAGAACGAACCTTGGAACCGATAAGGACACCGTTTTCCATGTCTGAAGTGTAAGTTCGCTAATTTCGGGGCTATAGACTTGTCTTTGCCTGAATACTTATGAACTTTTTCCGATAATGAAACCTACCGATTACTGAGTATGTCACAAAACTGGTATCGAAGAGGCTGAAAAACGACAAACGACAAAAGTGGGATTAAACAACGGGCACGTAACGGTTGGACCATGGACATGACGTGGTGTACTTAAACCGAACTTAACAACCCATAGACAAGAATAAATGTCGATGATAAACTTAGTCGGCATTTTTCATCACTAACTTTTCTAATATCTTTGGTCTATCGGTAGCACAGTACAATATAACTCACATGATAACATGTGAAATTATATCATATGCATAGAGACTAGTTCTAGCTATGCGTATTGTGCTTTGATCCTATGCTTCTTTTATTATTCTATATTCATATTCTACAGTCTTTTACAGATTGATCTTTAACACGTCTATGAAGTTTCGCCTCTTGTAGTTGTATACTCTTTGGTGTTATATACTCTTTGGTATCGACGTTTATAGGTTTTCTTTATTAATTGTGTCGATAAAATCTACATATAGGTATACAATAGAAAAAAGTCATCGTAAGTAACACAGAAATGAAGGTACGTTTCAGTTACATTTTGAATAATTTAAATGTTATAAAAATAAAATTGTTGTAGTTGAAGGGAAACATATCACAATTATTTGTACCAATAGCGCCATTTATAAGTAACTTATTTATTATACGTCTACCGTGTCGTGTTTTTGGGTTGTAATAATGTGATAGATGAATCTGCTGTATTTGCAATACAACAATATTCGTTATGGAATGGATAAATCGTGATTATTCCGTCTCTGATATTGCATCTGAATTTTACATTTATTCCAATATACCAAGAAAAAAGAGCTTTGGTTAAAATAAACGAGGAAAAAATTACTGGTGTATTGTGAGATATCAACAGTAAACTCGTGTAAAGCCTTAATCTCGATATTTATATGGATGTGTGAGTGTGAACGTCAAACACCTCAGTCTCCCCGTGACCACGGCTACTGTAAAATACTCGAAACGTCGGGATCATCGGGAAACGATCGGAAAAAAGAAAAATTAAACGCGATAAAATACGTAAATAATAGCTTTATTTCATTTTCTAATTCGCGTATTAGATACAAAAAATCATAACGAAGCATACGTATATACAACGTAAAATCACTAAATTTTCACAAAGTTGAGGTAATCGGTTAGAATATTCAGCATCGTCCTTGATTTCATGGTATCCCTTTAGAATTAATGAATCACTTTCATCGCATTTCCCTACAACAGACACGGAAAACAAAATAGTTAAAAAGATTACTGGTAAATCACGTAGTTTATTTTGAATTTATTGTGCATTACTCTTCAGGTACAAACGAAAAAAAAAAATCAAATGACTTTATTTTCGGGAGTGGATTGTGTATCAATTCCAATTGCCTGAAAGTTTGTAAGAATATTGTAAGACACGTGTGAATATTGTAAACAAAATATATTATATCTTTATTATGCATCTAAACTTGAAATCTTGGGGCTTGAAATACATTTCCGACCACTTAGCTGCAATTTCGCCACTGACTTTCTTTTCACACTGACCAAATTGGCGATATATTGAAGTTAGGCCAAATTAACGTGTACCCATTACCGACGAGCATGTATGTGTAGATGTATGGACGTGAAAGAGGCGAGAGAGCCCTATCACTCTGAATGAAAGGTGTGAGTTTATGACATGTTTTTCTATCTTTAGAGACTCATATTTGTATCATTTACTCAATTTAGTTGTCATCGGGGAACCAAAGTCCTGCGGTTAAGTCTCTTACCATTATACCTAAATATTACATTAAACTCTAAAACCGAGGGAATGTTTACGGAGATAAAAGCCATTCGGTTGACGTCATTTAAGAAATAGTGCTAATCATTTAATGAAAGTGTAAGACTTTTTGTCAAGAAATAGCCTGTGGAGGCTCCACTTGTCATCATCACTAGCTGTAGGAAATCGGAATTCTAATCGGATTCTTACAGCAATGCCTAAGCTTTCGTCGACAACTAATTTAGCAACATTACGTAATAGAAAGCGTGTCAGAGCCAGTGACTGGATTCCTTCACAGAAACATCCAGAAAGCGGACGCGCTCTCGGTCACGTACATAAAATAGGCACCATTGTACATTCTGTATCAAAACAATATCCCACCGTTTTTGTTGGTTAGCATTCAGCTGGAATGTCTTTGCTGGGGCAAACACTGTTCTATGCTTTTCTTGCCTTCGCTGCAAATGTTAAGTTTATGTTATTATGTATAATTTTATTGCATAAATCGTTTAAATGTGTATGTAGACAAAGGAAGTCTGCATTATAAATTGAATTTCTCAATACCGTATATTATGCATCTAAACTTGAAATCACGGAGCTTGAAATACACAGAAAGTGCATTTAAACACTGCTGTCACATTCGAATAGGCGCTAAACACATTTTGACTGATGATATCGACACTTACATATTACTCAAAAATCGTGAACCTGTTTTACGACATTATTGTGACATATATTCTATATGGCTATGGAATACAAAAGATTTTCGAATTAAAACAAACATTTTATTCCCTATATTTTAAAATTTAAATATCTGTTCTCAGTTTCAGGTAATGGTATTTTCGTAATTATATAGTTGTGTTTTTTAAAGTTACTGTTTCATAATATGTAAATATTCAAAAAACTATATCGAAAACTAAACTATACTCACACACACTAAACTATTCTATTATAGAATTTGGCACATGATAGACTCTGTTACCTTATAATTTGGCCAAATTAATATATATTATACTCTAGAGGTGAGAAGTAAAATGTTATAACACGCCATTCATTTCTGAAGTAAAACTCATCTCGTTACCAGGACTTGCCCAGAGATTAGCTATTGTTTTAACATAATTTTAAAGTTGATTGATACCCAAAGAAACAACTCAATGTACGCTTTTTTGTCTCAAAAATTATAGGAGTTAACCTCATATTTTACATATTTTGTAAAGCATTAATTCAAAAAAGTGAGTTCATTATATATATATATATATATGTTTGATTATAACAAAACTACATTCACTTAGTCGTCGTGACACATCTGTTACAAGCGAACAACGCTTGTATTATCTTCTATTAAAAAAAATTAAATGTAGCCCTTTTAAATCCAGCCATGTCAAATAACGTTGAATTTTTAAACTCGTATCGACCAGGCTTTTTAATGCAATTGCTACTTATGTGAATTTTATGTGCTTATTAATTAAATTGGCCTGTTTGGTAATGTAACATAGTGCAGTCGTAAATGTGCTAGCTGGCATTATCAAATTGTCTTTTATATCATTTTTAAATATCTCAAAGATCAAAAAAAAATTTTGCTGGATAATTTTTAGGCATTAATTTTTATTATAATAATTATGCTATAACAATATTTTTAGGCGACGAAATATCAACTTAAGAGGTCTCGACCTAGTTCACGGTTAGAAAACTCACCAAAAAGGTCTAGTTCTGTTGAAAAAACATTTAGCACCCCGGAATTTACACACTCGCAATTTTTAGACATCCCTAAGAGCAAGGAACAGGTCCGAAAAGAAGCATCTTGTTTATCACCAAGAGACGATATTTTTGCATCAGAAAGTAACATAGTAAGTATTTAATACAAATTTTAAACAAAATATGTAGTTTCTGCGTAGTAATTGGTAAACAACACAAATAACTTATTTAGTGTTCCCGAAAATACTCCAATGTTAACGACATTCTTCGGCTGGATAAAGACTTCGCCAGAGCCGCTCAAGGAGACGATAAATTCTCAACTTTTACCAACGTAGAAACGATGCAAAACGTACCTGGAACAGACAGTAGATGTGTTAAAACTTTACTCCATCCAAAGAATATTGAAATGGAAAGGCAAAAAATACATGGAAATCCGCCAAAAGAGAAAGTTGGGAAACACTGCGTACATACAAGCATACCCAAGGTGATTTACATAATATATTTATATTTTAACATATTAAAATTGAGAAGATGTAATATATAATGTAATGTAAAATAAAATGTAAGATGTAATAAGAAATGTAAGATCTCTTAATATGTTCATTTTATTTCTTCCAGAAATCCAGAGCATGTAAGTTTTTTTCTTTCGAAACCAATTGTTGTTTTGTTAAATTTATACGCAGGTTTTGTATTATTTATGTAGTGTCAGATTTTAAAGAATTTTTGTTTCTAGTCTTATGTAGTGTACTCGTGTGTTATTTTCTTCATTACTTTAAAACTCCCTTAGTATAGAAACTAAACAGTTATTTACGGATTTTACCTCGTTTTATTTTACTTTTTGGATTCGTACACTTTGAAATTATTTAGTTTCTCTAATGTGTAATATTCGCGTAAAGACAAGAAATTTACATACTCGTACTTCGTCAATTAATCGAGTTTTATTTAATTTGGGTTTATAAATATTTATGATACTACATTTAGTATTTTTCCTTCCAGGTTCACCTCTTGCTGTCGATGCTGATGATTCGTTAATGAGATTATTGCGTGATATTCATAATGACACCAGAAAAAGTGCAAGAGTTATTAGGGATTCTAAAGGAAGATTGCTTGGTTTACAAAAGGTACGAGATTGTTACGAGACGTTGGCATCAGTACTTATAGTATATTTACGTAGGTAGTAATTTTTATATATTATTACAGCGTTACTATTGCAATATTAACCTCTGCGTTCTTTTTCTTTTTATATAATGAAAATTATAGAACTAATAAACAAGAGTGTGTAGTCCTACAACTTTGTGTGCGATCGTCCCGAGGAATGGCAGATGTTGAGGGGGAACGAGGTACTTCTCTATATATTAGCGGAGATGGGTGATGTAGTGGGAAAGAGACTCAAGTACAACAGCATGCCACTTACTAACAGTACACAAATTAATAAGTTATGTACTTACTTAAGTACATTCCTGTATGTACTTATATATAGGAATCCAAAATAGGAGCAAGGAACTCTTATTTTAGTTGCGATGCAGGCAGTGCTAATGTGCAAGTGGAAAGAGAAACGTATGCTTTGTCTTGTGTATAACGCATACCCGTCAGATATTTTGACCAATAAACCACGTGGGTGTCATCTACAAAAGTATGATTCATCTTTTTTTGTCTTGTTGGAGTCTAGCCTTTTATGTAATTATATGTACGAGTTATCTCATGAAGTGTTGCAACAATATAAAAACGCCTTGCCCACGCGAGGACGGGTATGCGATAGACACTTCCCCATGTATAATAAAAGTATTATTCACCGCTTTCGTTTTCTGCATTATCGTGGCGGAGGCTTAGTAGCCTTGCCTTGGTCAGCAAAGGGAACTTATATGTCCAGCCTGCCCGCGTGAGCTTCGTGAGCCCACAGCTGATGTGGACTGTGAGGAGAGTATTGGCGGTATTGCGAGGCGCCGCTCTCCCTGCTCTCCACAGCATCTCCACAGTCACGGAGGGAGACGAGTATTGGTGTTCTGTTGGGCGACTCTCTCTGCCTTCTGCAACTCTTGCGGGATCGCACCGCCGATGCGGTTGGGGTGGGGACGTAGGGGACAGGAGTGTCAACATTTATATGCACGAGGGTATGCGTTGCCCTACGTATAAAAAAACCAAGGCTTCACTCCAGTATAATCAGTCGTACCCGCTTAGTCGTAGCGGTAATACGTGTTCCATTACGTTCGCTATACATGAGTTTTGCAATTCAAACACTTATGTGAAACAGAGGACGTATATGAAACTATTTTTTTTAATGGATTGAGGTGATAAATGACCTTAGAGTCCATTTGACCAACCTACTCAGACGATAACTCCTAGGCAGAGAACGTGTCTTCACCCAGGATCGAATGGAATTGGATTATGATAAAAGGTTAATTTGTATGTAAATAATATACATAAATAGTTTGTTTGTTTATACTCCTGAGTCTCTGTAATATAAAAAAAAACAAATAAAAAGAGCATGAACTCTTAAATACCTACTTATTTACTCTTACACTAATTCTGGTCGTCACGTCACAAATAGTTACGAATTATCTTAACCCTAACGATCATAACATAATTTCTATTCTTGTCTGTCATGAGTTACATCTCGGGCATACATCTCTACCTGTATAGTCGTGCCCTAATGTGACGTTCTACCGTACTTCCCCCAACTTCCTTTACTATGCGAAATGTCTGCACACAAACTTGTCAGTATAGTACTTAGCTAGGCTATACCTTAAAATACAGTAAAAAAGATTAAGTTCTGTTCATTTAGAAATCCACTTTAAACGAGGCTGATATAAAAGAACTTAGCGATCGTAATGAACTACTGCTCCGTGAGATGGAGCGCTTTGATCGACTGACGAGGAGCATTCAGAAGTTGGTTGGTGCTGAAGTAGAGCAATTTAGACATTCGAAAGAGGACCATACAGATCATACTCATACTACGACTAATATTCTTGGTAAATATAAGAAATTAAAACCAATTTTTAGCAGTTATTAAAATACTTGCTTTTAACTGTAACTTAAGCGCGCTGAATCTTTTAGTATGGCATAGTGTTAAGTTTTATCTTGATAAAACTTCGTTATTTTTTCATTTTAAACTTTCGAACACTGAAATTAATATTAGAATCATCCTATGGTTTTTAGATAAGGAGCCGTTTTTAGCCAATTCATAGAGTCATAAGCTTTTGAATAGTGAAATCCACATAAAACGGCTTCATTTCTTTTTGTTTCTTTTATAATTCCCGATCTGGTGTTTTTCGAGATTAAATTTTTTTTAATTTTTAACATGAATCATTTCAGTCAGTTTTCGAGAGAAAATTGCAGTTTTTAATTGAGCCGAGCATGGTAAACGGTTCAGTACTTTGTTTATTAGTTTATTTAGTTTAGTCACTATATTTTCGGGATATCTGAATAAACAGAGAAACAATTGTGTTCGGGATTTGCCAATATCTTATTCCAACTATTTTTTTTATACAGTCTATTTTTTTTTAATATTATAGATTGCAATAAGTTTTCTTCAAAGATTGTTGTTAACTATAATCTTCTCATCATTGAAATTTTGTTCTAAAATCAATTAATATAATATATTCTCAAATCTACTAAAAATTGTTCCATGCTGGTAATCCATAATGGAAACGTATTAAGTTATGTGAGACATATAAAAGTCAAAAAATATTAGTTTAGTTTCCAAGGACCCCCGGAGTTGTATGCCAAACTCAACTATTGGAAATTCCAGCTTGTAGGCCAAAAACATTTGGGGGAGAAGAAGGAGGAGGTCGCATGTATAGTGTCGTTTGCATAATTCGTAGAATAAAGAGCGATTTTTGCAACTGTAGCGGTCTTCTGTAGCTCACCAGAAATATAGTGATTTGCACTTAAAAGCGTACAGTATCCAGTAATTGATGGGTTTACAATTGCACTTTACACACAAGTAAGATGCGCAAAAAGCAGTGCATAGGTTGACGCACAAGCAGGCGCGCTAACATTGCGTAATATAATATATTGGGTGGTGGCGCCTGACCTCCGTCCCGATGCCAGGCAAAGCGCAAATAAGTACAAACAACTTCCGTTACATTTTGAATCGTTTGATATAACACAGACAGTCATTTTGGCGTGTACTGAGGGTTTTGGTTGCTCTCTTCCGCTGGTACCAGCAATAATGGGTGACAATGAGGGGTGCAGATTAGTTGCTACATATTTTCGTGTCTCTATTATTCATTGAATGTGCAAAGAGATTCTGAGTGGTTACGTAAGATTATCGTATTATAGGATTATAGTATTCTTCAAGTTGTACGAGTTGTACTCCTTCATCTTTTATGCTTTACAGGTTCAAAGCTTTTGCGTATATTTTGATCAAATCTACCTGATTACTAATGTCTTCTCTGTTGTATTCGACTTAGTGTTTCAACAAACTTTTCTTTTCCAGAACAGATTTGGAAAAATCTTGAAAGTATCTTGTGGTAGTAATCAAATGTGATTTAACATTAAGTTATTATTTATTATGATGCTATTTGCTTGCTTGTTTTTCTAATTGTTCTCTTAACATATTTTTCTTTTCCTATTCTAAAACCTTTAATTTAGTTTTCTATTTCTATTTATTTTTGGGGGAGGCCTATGTTCAGCAGTGAACTTCTGATAGGCTGAAATGATGATGATGATGATATGTTTATGTTTTCTTGCATATTCTCCAAATTTTGGTTTGGTTTGTTCATGTTTAATTTTATTTCTTAAAAGTACCATATATTGTACAGATTCATTTCCTTTATTGTCTCTTGAGTTCTATTTTTATTGAAATTTCAGATAACATGCATATTGATCACTTAGTCTTCAAATATACTTTTGTGCATATTTATGAGAATTTAAGACTTTTATTTAAATAAAGTTATTTGAATATATTACAAAACTCCATAAATTATGTTCGAGTTGTGTTTGAAAAGTTACTTTTACTTCTACGAAACTCGTTATTTAAAACACAAGTATGATTATATTACACTATATTCTATAGAGCTCAGTCTCACCCTACCCACAAACCGGGCTTGGCAGTGAATTGTAATATTCGACTAGGGAAAATACCAGGTAAATTCAATTACAGAGATTACGGATGCCCATAAGGCTTCCTGCGCTGAATAGTGCCAAATGTAAAGCCATAATCTCTACCTGCTACAATGGATGACAGGCGTCGTAGGGCAAGAAAGGATGTGTCATAGAAAATATGCATGCAATAATTAGCAATATGGAAATATAAGCTAATAAATTTCCAATGTCTACTATTATTGGTAATTAAATTTTACGAAAGAAATAGATATATTCAAATCATTTGTAAATAAATCAGCTATAAGTTATTCACACATGAATTTCGGAGGTATGCGTTAGAGCAGAGGTTATATTTGAAAATCCATACATAATGCATGTTCTATTGTTCAGTTTACCGCGTCTGAAATGTTGAAACAGTGACAACGCTACTGCGTATCTTGTTACTTATAAATTCATCCATTTTTACGTAAGCGAGTAATCCTACCTTATATATAAGAATTTCTAGTTATCTTATAATATCGTTTCAAATGTGTGCGTAGAATAAAACATATATTAATGGGCCTTTGGGATTTGGTTCTATTCTTTTTATTTTTAAATGTGTCTGGAAATTTTAGACTCTGCTTATAACATATGAAATTGTAATAACGTTGAACAAGAAACGCAGTTTATATATTAGATTAAATTTGCTGGATTGTAAAGGAGATTTGCCATTACTGTCCAGCTCAATATAGTAAAATATATGCCTTACAAGTAACTAAAGTTTTATAAACCTTTATAAGTAAATAAAGTTTAAAAGCTTTGCAAGTAAGTTCGAATTATTTTTACCTTTCCGTAATGTAAGCGACAAATTTGTGTTAAATATACGTAAAATGTAATAAAAATTAGTGACAAATTTTACCTAAACTTAAAAATCGAGCAACTCTTGTATTTGTGAATATATATATGTAATTGGTTTCTAAGAAACGGCTCTTATGATTTATATGAAATTTTGTATTCAGATAAGCTTTTGCTTTCTAAGTTTATCTAGGTACGTGTGCTTAATACATTATAATTATATGACAAGATAGATTTATTTCTGATATCGGCTAGGTGCCAACATTACATCTTATACTGTGCCATGTTACTTATACTATAGCAAACAATAAATTATTTATTGGAGTTCAATATATTTATAGACAATATCGGTTAGTATTAGTCGAGAACTTTTAATAATTATATAACTTACGTGTACCAGGAAAATGGTATAAGCCACTAACATTGGAATTGTAACGTATTTTGCACTTAAGAATATGTAGTGAAAAATCTTATCTGTTCAAGAATATTTTTCCAAAGCCAACCGAAAGGAAACAGAATTCTGATAATCTCTTTAACATTTAAAATTTTAGTTTCCCTCTAGTGGGAAGTATAAGAGCTGAGATTGAATAAAGTTGTGTAAAAATGATTGTGGTTTATTTTCAGAGCCTAACAGATCTTTTGGGTTGAAAACGAATCATCCTGATGCTTTCTTGCTTAACGGCAGTAACATGTGTACTCAAGGACTGGTATCCGGTGGAACAATCTCACGAAGCAAATCTGTACGTCGTAAATGTAGCATACGTGGGCATTTGTAATTGGCAACGTAACATTTATAATAATAAAAATGGTAAAATATATTTGACGACAAAGTACGTGTTTTTTTAAGGAAATTGACCTCACCCGGAAATTGAGTGAAAGCTACGATATGCAGGAAAAGTTGGTCGCTGATAATGCTGACTTAGAAGTCAAGAGGTTTGGCATAATTATCTATTTCCAAGTCGAGAATAGCAACATTATAATTCATAGAGGTACAGATAGATCCCATGATAAGTTTTCAATTTTCACACGATAATATAACTTTATTTTTATATGTCTTTTTAAACATTTTGAAAACGAATTCGGAACATTGTAGGAAATTTTTAAATAGTCAAGAATAAGTCAACCTTATCTATATTTATTTTATACAAATAAAAATACGTGAAATCACCATACACTCCATATGACATTTAGTCCGCCATTTATATAATAAGTACAATAAAGAGGTAATAAATAAATAATCCAGAAGGAATCAAGATACAGGCGCGTTATCCTTTCGAAATAAAATGAAATGTCTCGTCATCAGTGGCTCCAGTTCTGTCACTCACATAATCAAACACTTAACTGGCAATTTATGAGTATATTACAACAACATGATAATCACAACAAAATAATTTATATCAAACAAACTTGATTTGTACTTCTACATACAGATCTACTATCTACATATCCCAAGTCTACAAAATGTAATTTAACTTTTTTTCTTTTGTCAGTATAACTTCCAGCGACATGGCCTTGGCGGAACCAGATTATATAGCCAGAGGCGGGGTTCATTATAACTAGTATGGCCATAAATTCTGTTACACATTCATATGTACATCTTTTTAAAGAAAAACCAATAAAAACAAAACATATCTCTATATATTTATCGAATATGATCAAAAGGCTTTTAATCGATCTGGTCACGAATCTATGGGTTTACTAACTGCCTCCAGTCGTTTGAGCTATTGATAACTCTTAAAATTTCTTTAGTGACTCAATGTCGGAGTAACGTTTTGAGCAGTCTATGTCCTCTGGTACTGACTACAATTCAGATCAGGATTCAGGTCTTAAGCTACCATGAAGTTCGGAACATTGTTCTCGGGTCAGGTTTGAGTTGCTCACGTCTTGTGGCCACGAATAGAGGTTTGCTGGAAAGTTCACAGTACATTTTTGTTGCAGTTCATAAAAAATATATCTCTGAGAGACTTCACTACAAAATCTTAAACAGTTTATTGATAAACTTTGGCCGAAGTTTTCACTCCTTTTTCACATAAATTAAACTTCGTGACTCCCTGAAGCAGGATGATGACCATGTTGAAGTTTTACAATTAATTGCGTGGCTTCTTTAGACCTATTAGCATAAACTTTGTCATTTTAGCGCTGCCTTTTGGCTCCTAGTATAGCTATGAACCATAATAAGAAAATCATACCCTTATATAGCAAAAAAAATGATATATTTTGAACAACGATCTGTTAGCAAAGTTCCAGAAGCTTTGTTATTGGGTTTCGTATCGACAGGATTTGTTTGTTGTTAGACTTTTATATATGTTTATTAATTAGATGAATAAAATATAATAACAATATTATAATAAAAAAAATTCTAATTCTTGTCTCCAGCTATTCAATAATAATATTTAACTAAGCAATTTAAGCTATGAATTAACTGCAAAGGTTCAGAAAAAGATTGTCCGTGGTGGAATTATTTAGAGGCTGCTAAACAGGATAATGTACGAGTATGTGATAGTAGCAACCGATATTGTTAGTGATGGTTAGCAGACGTTGGATAGGTACATGCCACTACCCTTTTAACGTAGTTTGGTGTTGCAGAAGCAGGTCTTGTCATAGAACTAATTAATAATCAGAAAAATAATAAGTTCATACAATCAAAGCAAGGCTATATCAATATTTTTTAAATATTTGCATTATCAACAAATTTTGCTAACAAAGTGAATTAAATCACAAGCAAAGACCATCACCTTCTTTGATAATGTCTGATACCAGAGTTGCATTGTTTATTGGAGAATGAGTTTCTAGAATGTTCCGAGCTGCTCGAATTTTAGTCAATGAACAAACACGAGGATTTGAGTGAGAGTTTGTTAAATACATTTCGTCTAGTCTTATGTGGGTTGTTACCACCAATTTCATTCGTTACAAAACCTAATTTTCTACAAATACATACGAATATATTGTATCACTCGGTAATCATTATGTCCGTTGATCTATCAGACATTTTGGTAGTTATTCTTAACGTAATAATATTTGAAAATTGCTTTTCTGTTTTCTCTCGGTCAATTTTAATTCGAGGATCGAGAACTTACAACCAATTGAATTATAATACTTACAATACAATAACTAAAATTTAAATTAAGCATTTTTTATGCCTGCTTGTGTTTTCAAAAGATAATTAAATGCTTCACGGAAAAAAGAAAAAAAAATCTATAATAGTCATTGAGCCCCGTGGCATACGAGTAATACTGCATTTTCTCGGTGGATGGATAAACTTAAATTCCGAGCGAGAAAAGAACCAACCCTCTTACCTCCAGGGGTAGCGGCCAGTTATGAATATAGTTCCTTAAGAAATTTCATCCCATGAGAGACACCGCGGATCGACGACATGCAACAACTTGTACGTTAACTGTCCTTAAAATTCGGCGAGGCTCTAAAATCAAAGTTAATGCTTATTTTAAGGAGACAATTATCCTTACGTTGTCGGAACTAAATTTATGTTTTGTTGCAATATATAGTAGGACGTTGTAAATTAGTCTGATATATAATCAATTGATTCTTTTTACTATGGGATAAAAAAGTAAAAAAGTGAAAACGTGTACGATTGTAACTTGCCAAATTTGACATTTATTAATCAAAAACTACAGCCCTTTTGTATATTTGTGTAGTTAAATTATTCAAAAAATCCTTTATCATGGTAAAGTAAAAAAGAAGTAACATGAATTTAATAAGGTATGGAGTTTATCTTATATATTTTTCAGGTATATTTTGTACAAGGAGTTAATGACAAAAGAACAAAATTTAGAAATAGGCCGTGCCCAAATAAAAAGGCTGCAAGGAGAGCTTAAACTGTTAAATATTGAAAACTCTGTCCTTATCGAAAAACTTAATAAGAATAATCCAGAGGTATTGCGACCATGACAATTTTTTTGGTTAAATCTAGTTGGTCTCGGTTTCAGATATATTGGTAATTATAAAATTAATTGCTATTAACCATTTTAGTTGTACCGACACCGGGGATTGAACTCAGGATTGTGGATTACATTGGTTACGACTTAGTGAGAACTATATTTCCGAGATAGAACTTGCCGGGTGGTCGTCTCGCCTCAGGGCCCGTGACTGGGTTTTGCAGCAGAATATTATCAGGAGATCATGAGATTTTCAAGGGTTTTCTCTTAGTCGCTTCTTGCTTATCACTTTAGGAGGAGAACATAGAAGTAGGGAGAAAGCAAACTCTTTCGCCGCTGCCACACGGCCACTTTGGAGTTACATCTAAATCGTTATGAATGGTCATCACGTCGCCCGAATAGATACATTTCCAGCTTTTATATAAGTCTCCAACTGTAATGTGAGAAAATGTATATAAATATAAGCTCTCACGAGCGTTATAGTATCTAATACTGGGGTGGTCAGAGGTTATCTTAGTCCCCTTAATTCAGTTTTGTTTAACTTATTTGGGACCACGCGTTGTAGGGTGTTAGTATGTAGATGTATACTTCTTTATTTTTGTATGAAATATTGATTGCCAATATTCGCGTAAGAGGCACTTTTTTGTAGTTGTTAAATATTTAATATTATTTGTAAAACGATATTAATATATTCTTAATATTTAGGGCGATGCGACTGCGATGAGCCAAAATATTACTTGTCAACAGGATTGTAATAATTCTTGTAGTCCGGTAAAAATTTTTATTTACATAATTATATGAACTTTTTAATAAAAAGTAAAGAAAGTTTTAGTAATTAATTAAAATATATCCTTTGATGATTTACAGTTTGGAGATATCAAAAGTGAAATTGATGTTAAAAGTGACCAGGAGCTCGTTGATAAGCTTGAAAATTATAAAAGTTCTACATTAGAACTTGTGAGTATATCTCACTATTTGTTATCAATTTCTCGTTGACCAACCTATAACATTGTCAGCGAGAAAAACGTCCTAGGCAATGCTTATTTTATGAAAAAGGCACCTGCGAGAGTAAATTAGAGCCAACAAAGAGAAGGCTTTTCAAAGCCTCTAAGAGTATGCTGAAATAAAACCATGTAACGATATGTTAAATTATTCAACCTATGAAAATACTCATTAAATATGTACATATTAATTACACCGTAATGATGAAGTAAGTGTTTTTCTAAAGGAAAAACAGTTGGGCGAATTGGAGTTCGAGGTCCGTTTCGTGCGAACCGAAATGGATTCAATTAAAAAGACGGCGGGTAGCGCTTGCCGCGGCGGCAGTGGCGCTGGACCGAACACATGCTTTCAGCAACCGGTAAGACTATTCCCAAATTAAAATTAAAATTTACTAAGTTTATTAGGCATTGTCAAGATATTAAAGTTTTAAAAGAAATTTCAATAATATTTCTGCATCATTCATAGATCATTAAACGATTTCAATTAGAACATACTATCAATATTATCCTTCTCATTCTCCTTCACCAATACTTGACCACTTTAAATTCTTCTAAAATCGTCGGTTTTAGTAACCACATCATTGTGCAGTAGAAGGTAGGTATTAGTCATCTAATACCTACCTTCTACATTGAAATGTTTTTTCTATAACTTGTCTGTAGAAATTGGATTCGGCAAGTTTGGATTGTTTTGGAGGCACGTTGTGGCTATATATAGGTAGCAGGAATGGATCAGCTAGCCCGGTAAAGGATCACAATGTTGATGCCAGTCTGTTTAATATCCATCTCAGTCCACGGAAATTCCGACGTGTCTGCATTCTGATTTAAGAATGAAGTGTTGAAAGAGACATCTACGAGTACATCTATGTTGTCTATAAGCCAGTGTGCTTGTTTGTTATCCTTTATTGTAAAAAAACTATAGTCAATTTTAAAAATACTTTGTAAGTATCTCAAATTGTTTAAGGCAAAATCTCTTAAAATATTAAACTGGTTACACTATTTTTGCAATTTGCTAGCAATTATTTTTAATAATTAAACGTGACTCATTTTTTTTTTCTCAGCCTGGTACCCCTCAAGTACCACCTATGACAAAAACTGTAAGTAAATGTCAGTATTTAATACATAATGCATTTTGCCGAATAATGTTTAAAAATACTTTACGCATTTGATTGTAGTTTATAGTAATAGCGTTACTAATAGTTATACTTTAGATGTATATTATACCATTTTAGTAATGGAAACTAGGTATAACGACAAAGTATAAATAAAAATGGATATTAGCTTTAGCTAGCTTATTATCTTTCATTGCTGAATTAAGATTAAATAAGAAATCAAATTCCCAATGTCTGGTAACTCCATTATGTTATGGCGAGGCCAACAAACGACAAAGACATAATTCTACGGCATCATAACACAATGAGACCATTACACGCATGTCTAGCTTTCTGTATGGACGTCAAGGATTCTATAGCATATAATAAGAATCGGTAAGATATTTAAATTGTCATTGTTATTCTTAAAATAAGTGTGCGGTACACGTAATTTCAAAAGCTTGTCGGTTAAGTGTCAAATTTTACGTTTTATTGATATCTTTCGAAATATTTTAACAAAATCACTGTTTATCCCTTATATGAATATGTTATAAGTTGCTTATGCAATCGATATTAATAGCATTTGCTTATGGGATAGCACGGTATAGCGCAGGTAATTGAATGCGTAGATCATCGTAATTGACCGTAACGCGTTTAGTTACACGTGCCTGTCACTGACGGAGACACTCTTTATTCCTGTTAAGCCATATTTATATAATAAAATATTTTTAATGTGATTACAGATAAATTAATTTTAAAAACAAATTTCAGTGTGGAGTTTGCCCACCATGCCCCGCACCATGCAATCCGAACGCTCCTCCGGTGAGTTTATTATAATTATGATTTTGTTATTAATTAAGCTTTTATTAAAATTAACATATTCTGTTTACTTTATGTTTTGTTACAGACGCCAGCTGAAAAAGAGGTACAGAAGCTTTCTATTCAATTACTGCAGACACAAGAAAGTTTCAAGACTAAAGTTGCTGAGGTTAATATATAATTTATATAGTTATATAGAGGGAGTTCTTAATCTTAAACTTTGGAAAACTGAGATTTATAATCTATCACAGAAACTTTTACTAAAATAACATAAAAAGTAAAAAAAAATTAAGCCCATCAACAACGGCTTTCAGAAGAGAACTAAGTATGGCAATATAGAAGAAAAAATTTCAATTAAAAGAAAATCTAAATAACTATAGAGTATAAAATAAATAGTCTATAAAAAAAGAGTACATTCGCTTTTTAATATCTGAGATTTTTTTAAGATGTTTCAAATATGCGACCAGAGGAGTCGCAGGTCGCCGGCTTTTAAAAAGGAGTAGGCTCTTGAAGGTGCCTTTGTCATAACTATTCAGAAATACCGCTACCAACAGATGAATCCAATATTGGTTGTGTGTGGCAAAAATTGTATATATAATTAAAAAAAATATATTATTACTATTAAATTGTATAAAAATGTTCTTCATATTTCAGTGTGCTATGCTCCGTGCAGATCTTCTTAAGAAAAAAGAAGAGTTAGAAAAAGAGCGATGCCAACACCGTGAAACTCAAAATAAGTTGAGGGAGCTGGAAATGAAGTTCGAAGGCTTGACAACTCACACAAATATGTTGTTGGGCACAAAAGAACAAGCGCTAGAGCAGGAAGTAAATGTTAGAACACTAAAACAATGTTACAGGGAAGCCAGGGAAGAAATAGACGAGCTTAGAACATTGATGAAAGAACAGAACGATCAACTTCAAGACTATAGAGTGAAAGTTAGTAGTATTGCAAAAACATTGAAAATAATTGTAACACATATCACAAATATTAATAATTATACATGATCTTTTTTGCTTTCAGTATCTCCAAACTCAACAACTAGTAGAAGAACAAAAGCGTCAAATGGATATGATGGACATGGACAATACGAGAATAAGCGAACAAATTAATCTTGAGATACAAAGAGTAAAGGTATGTTATTGTAAAAGTAATAAATCCTTTATTTCATAGCTCTTAATAGCAGCATATTATAGAGTCGAAAGGTCACTTCAGACCTGTCTGCCTTAAATTTCCGCTGGGAATAGCACAATTAAAATGATTTAGTTACAATTTAAAGTGCTCATTTACCTCATACATACTGATGAAGAAAATATTATGAACTAGGGACGTAAATTTGTATGATGATATGACATAAATGATTGTACCTGAGTCATTGATTTTTATTTATTTTTAGCAGTAGCCTCGTGGATAGAGGAATTATAAGGCACGTAGTTTGATCCCGATGTGAAAGGTCTCGTGCCAATGACTTTTTGTAACTTACGTACGATTAGTATTTGCTTGAACACTAAGGGGGTTACAGGCTTACCACCTATCAAGTTGTCCCAATAAGCTCTGGTGAAAAGTGGGTTGAAAGTTGAACATTAATATCTAGACTTCTGACCTCGTCACTATATACATATTTTTTTTATTATTAATTTTGAAGATATGTGTAGTCCGTTGACCCTCACTGGAGCAACATGGTGGAACCATTTATTGTTCAAAAACCGTTTCAAATACTGAGAGAAAACTTTAGCCTTTGCACAGCCGAGGTAAATTCATTGTGAGACTTTGGCTGTACTTTTTTTTTCCAAATTAAAAACAGATCAAATTTCAAGAAAAGCTTCAAGAATTAGCCCCTATACCAGATTTACTAAAAGCCACACAAATGCGGTTAAAAGATGCACAGCAATCGCAGGCTATAGCTGAACACAACGCGGAGCAGTTGGCCAGGGAACTTAATTGTGCAAGAGAAAAGGTATTTTATGATGTTATTTATAGTTGTGAAGTAGGAAACATGCATTTTTCGGCGATAGCCTATTTTCTGTTTATTTTTCGGTCCAAATTTTGCAATCGATTTTACACTAAATTCTCAATGAGCTAGAAATATGAAATTGTATAATTTTATTGCATTTTAAAAACATGGTAAAGAAAAAAAAAATAACTAGAAAAATGTTTTCTATATGCTTGTGTAAAATTTAATTTCATATATTATATTGTATAAACACCCACGCCATTCACCCATAAGGGTAGACCGAACTTTTCGCGACTCTCCGCGCTAATATTTAATATCAAGTTCTCTTGTAGTTTTTAATTAGAAATGTAATTATTCCAGGCTACAGTTGAATTTGTTATTAATTGTGCATGATGTAACCTTTATTATGAACTTAGGTGCATGTACTTTTGCATAACATTACAAAACCCCCGGAGAAACCTCAAGAGAAAAGTGGGGACGAGAAACAGATGGCACTGCTACAACAAAGAATTTCACAACTAACGGAAACAAACATGAGTCTTAAGACTGAAATAGAAAGACTAAAGTGAGTGCATGTATTCAGTTTTGTGTTTAAAATGTTATTTTAAATAAAAGCTTTGTCGTCAATTTTTTACACACACATATATATATATATATACATATATATATATATATATATATATACATATATTTATTTTATTTACACAATAAAATCAAATAAAAATACGTATATAATATATAATCGAAATCTGCACCAATATCTGATCTAAAAGCTGTACATGTGATCCTGTGAATGATTGTGATGAAAATAATACATCGATGGGTTACGCCAATGTAAATTCTACACACAAGTTTACACACTCGACCACTCAGTTATTGGCGCTATTTTGGCATAGCCTGCTAATCCTTTCAGGAATAACAGTTGTAAACCTCTTGTGTCGGATATCCGTGTATCAAAGGTTTTGAAGCAAAAATCATTCACATTCACAGAGTGTCTTTGAATTCCCTTTAGATCAAATAAGATCAGAAAGAGGAATGAAAAAGGAAAGAAGGTCAGAAAGGTGAATCTTTAAATAGTATAAAACAAAGTATTCACTATCACTTAGAACTTTTTATGAGAAAGATTTGTATAACACAATCACATTTAGTTTATATGGTATATCAGATACCTGACCATGCAAAGTCGGCACGGCTCCTTAATATTAGTTTAAATCTTTACTTTGACGTTCTTCTAAAATATCTTATACAATCTCGTGTGCGCGTGTCATGATATTCAAAGTTCTAAGTTGCTAACATCCAATTTCCTATGTATTATAATAAAATATGAGACAGATTTGGATACTTCAGAAAGTAAAAATGGATTTCATATTCTGCTTTCTGACTCATTTTGATGTTAACTTTTTCATGCTCTTTATTTTGTTTACTTTAACATATATTGAAGGGTAGGTAGGTAGGTAAGATAAGTATACTGAAAGATCTTATAAAAAAAATGAAGAATTTTAGACTATTTGACTGAAATAAGTTTTTGGGGATTAAAACCGAGGGCCCATATCACATCCGCCCTTGGTTATTAACTTCTGTTAATGCACGTCCGCTGCGGCTTTGGATTACAGTGCATAATGTTCAGAATATCATTCCAGGAATGTTTAAAGTTAATAAAACTGTATCATATTTTTTAAAACATGCATTTCTTTGCTTATTTATGCGCTTTCCATATATTTAGTTCTTTATAAAATATAATTAACAAATTCCCATTTAATTCGCGACGGGGAAAAATATCGTAGTTCTTTCGGAAATAAGATTTCTATAATGATACATTACATAGTGTACCTATATTATTGGAAAGAAAATCATTTTTGCCGACGTTAAACAGAAATGAAATATAATTAATGATTCTCAATAAATTCTAAATTAATGAATACCCTATTTATAGACTAATTAATTATTTTAGAGCAAACGTGATACGAATGGAAGAATCTGTACTCGCAAACGAGAAACGACTCCAGGAGAAGATGCACGAGTGCGCACAGCTCGGCGGGGAACTAGATAGAGCCCGCGATGAGGCCGCGAGAGCACTACAACGTGCTAATGAACGTACAGAGACTTTACGCAAGTAGGTGTTTCATTATTTTAGAATATAAGATTTATGCATAAAACTAAAGTTACATTATTTGTTTGTATGACAATAAGAACTTAATGTTTCTCTATTTGTTACACTTTAGCTTTTCTAAATTCTCACTATGTACATATAAATACATATTTTTATGTTACATATTTTTGATACTTTGTCGTACAGATTCAAATTCGAACTGTATTTGCGATGAAATAATATGAAATTAAAATCGTTGCATAACAAATCACGTGCGACGTACGTACAGTTTCGGCGAGCTAAGTATTAACCGTTGCATTTTCATTAAACTTTGTGTAATTATATGCACATTGAAGGACATCTGTAGCAGGACAACAACAAACAGCGAGCCACCCACAAGTCTAATTAAGCTCTTGTTTGTTGACTTGCCGAGTCGTATGTAAAGAGGAATTATTTTAATGGTAATAGAATATCTTTATACTGTTGTTTTAAAGTTCTGTCTTCTGTGATAAAATTGGAAACTAATTATAACAATGTTACGGTAAAAAGGCAAAAAATTTTACATGTTCCATCGTCGTCAACCGACTTCTTTGGTGGACTTGTGTTTCTATTTATGCGTAATAGATAGATTGTATTCGAAAGTTTATTTAAAAATCGACATAGTTGTTTAAGGCAATTAATTATTAAAATATTCCTCTTTATAGTTATTATTAACTGGAAAATGCAAAATAATATAACTGGGTGTGTTAGAGTGCTTGCCTTTACTTTCCTGTATTATATGTAATACTGTTTCAATACGAACAAAGGAAGGGTCATGCAATATCAGACACCGGGTGTAATATATCCCAACCAGACACGTATCGGACTCTGGTTGTGATGTGTTGTATTTCCGTAATTTGCGTATTGCATAGATATTGATTCTAGACAGGTTTTCGTGACTTGTAGCCATGGCTAAACAGTTTGTGGGATTGTTACATATTATTTATTTGTTTACGTTAGCCAACAGAAGTAACTATGTTATTAACAAAGCTTAGGATGATTTTTTTAATATCAACAAAAAATATGGCATTTTTACCAATAAAAATGTAACAGGATTAGTTATTTTTTTATATGGTAAAGGTGGCAAACGAGCAAGCGGTTCACCTGATGTTAAGTGATTATCGTCGTCCACGTAGATCTGCAACACTAGAGGTGCTGGAGGTGCGTTGCCGGTCTTTAAGAGTATTTGGGAGATGGAAGGGGATGGGGAGGGGAAGTGGGTTACCTCACTCACCGAACGAAACGCAGAGGCACACGATTCCTCTACTTCACCCCGGTATTATGCGAGGTCGTGGTACCAACCCGGTCGAGCCGGCATTCGAGCAGCAGCTCAATCCGCCGCTTGGCTCTACCACGTTTAAAAAAGATTCTGGAGAGTGTCTAAAAAAGTTAGTATGGCACCTTTCATACAATCTCCACTTCGAAAAACAGATAATTAACTATACAGCCTTAAATGCTACAAATGAGGGTAAACTGCACCTGATGAAAAGTCATTACCGACGCCCACTCATATTTGCAACACCAGAGGAGCTCCAGGTGCAATATAAAGGGCTTAAAGGCAAATTTCGGGAGGGGCGGGGGGGGGGGGGGTAGGAAATAAGGTGCATGTAATTCACTCTGGTATTCTGCGTGGCCATAGTAAAACACCGGTCGAGCAGCAGCAAAAGCTACAACTTGGCTCTACCACTACAAAAATCTCTGATAGAATATGATTGCTGGACAGTGTGCTTTTATATAAAATTGCGAATGGTTCTCTAGACTAAACGAAACGAAACTAAATATCCCTGTGCAGGAGGTACACCGAATGTACCACCCACAGAAAAAGTCACCGTACGACTTGGTCCTAGCCATTCTCGACCTGTCCCCGGAAGGCAAGGCTATATTTAACATCAAAGCGATTTGTAAACTTACGAACCTATCCATCGAGGCACCGCGGAACAAAGGCATCATAAACCAGTGCCACCGCTGCCAACTATACGGCCACTCGGCCAGAAATTGTTTCGCGCGTCCCCGCTGCGTCAAATGCCTCGGAGACCACGGCACTCCGGAGTGCGAGCGCACGCGCGACGCAACCGAACCGCCAAGCTGCGTCTTGTGCGGCGAACAGGGGCATCCCGCGAATTATCGCGGCTGCAACAGAGCGCCGCGAAAGAGACAGCGTGGCGGCACCCAAAAGAACGGTCGTAGGAAGGGCCCCGGGGCTCCACGGTCCCAACCTCCTGCGCCTGCCAAGCCAGCGCCTGCCAAAACGGCATCTGCTAAACCAGCACCTGCCAAACCAGCGCCTGCCAAGCCAGCATCTGCTAAACCAGCACCTGCCAAACCAGCGCCTGCCAAGCCAGCGCCTGCCAATCCCACTGCTGAACCCACGCAGAAAGCCAATGCCTGGGCTAAACCCCTAGGTTATACCCAAAAGAGCGCGGTCGCTTCACGACCTGCGGCCTCCACTCCCGCGTCCCAAGGCGCCTCAAACTTCGCCGCCGACTTTTCATTAGTATGCGGCTTCATCAACAACATCAACGTTGCTGATCTATCAATCCTAGCCCGCAAACTACGCGAGGCAACGACACCCCAGGACAAACTCATGGCCACCATTGAGCACATGCCCAGTATCGACGCGATCTGGTCGTTTCAATGCGCCTAAACCCGCGTCATGCCCAAATTTAACACACACTAATTATTCCAATGGCTAACGCAGTAGGAAGATTAAAACCGCGCTCTCTGACTGTCGCTGCATTCAACGCAAACGGCCTCAAAACGCAGAAAGACGAAATCGCTACGTTTCTTCGCGATCACAACGTCGACATTATGCTAGTGCAAGAAACCTTCTTGAAGCCTAGCAATCGCGATCCTAAAATAGCAAATTACAATATCATCCGTAATGACAGGTTAACGTCCGCCAAAGGCGGCACCCTGATTTACTTCAAAAGGTCCTTGCATTGCATACCGCTCGACCCTCCCGACCTAATAATAATCTAAGTTTCCGCGTGTAGAATAGCGCTAACCGGCCACAGGCCGCTTGTTCTAGTATCAGCCTATCTGCCGCCAAACAAAACCCTCCATTCGTCAGACATTAGGACGCTAACAGAGCTAGGCCCCTCCGTCATCATAGGCGGCGACCTAAACAGCAAACACATCAGCTGGAACTCGCGCGTCAATAATACAAACGGCAACGTGCTCGCCGACATACGGGACCGCTACTTGTTAGACGTAATCGCACCCGACTCGCCTACGAGATATCCGACGTATCACACTCACGCGGCGGACGTACTCGATATCGCGATTCTTAAAGACGTAAGCCTAGCTATTAACTCGATAGATACGCTTCACGAACTCGACTCAGACCACAGACCGGTCTTACTCAAGCTGGGCCAGCCGCATGGTGAGGTCCTCAGACCAAAACCATCGTGGACTGGCGTACCCTCGAAGTCAAACTCGAAGCTACGACATCACAGCACCTAGACAAAATACCGGACAAGATAGACTCGCCTGAAATAGCATGTAGGGCAATAAACTCACTCACAGACCATCTCAAGTCAGCCGTCGAAGAATCCAAAAGGACGGTCCCTGAGTCGAACGCTCGGCACATGGAGCTCCCGGCAGGTCTTAGACGCCTAATTAGGAGAAAAAACGCAGCTATTAGAGCACATGACCGTTATAGAACGGAACAAAACCGCGAAACCATGCGACGCCTACAGAGGCAAGTAAAAGAGCGCATCACTGAATTTAGGAACACTAGGTGGGATTCTCTCCTTGGAGACATCGAGCCATCGCATACTGCCTACTGGCAGCTGGCCCGATCTCTCAAAGTAGAGAACGTGGCAACAATGCCCCCGCTATTACGCCCCGATTTAAACACGCTAGCCTTCGACGACAGCGAAAAGGCCGAATGCCTCGCGGACAGTCTAGAGAGCCAATGCACCCCCTCGCGTGAACCAACGGATCCGGCCCACCTGCGGCAGGTGGATGAGGAAGTAACACGTAGGGACGCGTTACCACCAGTGGACGATCCACTAGAGCCAGTGACACCCAAAGAAGTCTCTGAGATAGTAAGCAACCTGAAAAACCGGTCAGCACCCGGAATGGATGGTATAAGCAACAGGGTATTTAAAACTCTCCCAGCCCCACTAATATGCCTACTGGCAAACATCTTCAACGTACTCCTCGCCAGCTGCTCCTTCCCGGATGCCTGAAAGAGGCAGACGTCATAGGCATTCCGAAACCAGGCAAGCCCCGTAACCTCGCCTCCAGCTATCGCCCTATAAGTCTCCTCAACTCTATGGGGAAAATCTATGAAAGAATAATCCTGAAAAGACTCAGACAATTTGTGTTTGAGAACAACATAATTCCAGACGAGCAATTCGGCTTCCGTTCCGAACACTCGTGCGTCCAACAAGTGCACCGCTTAACGGAGCACATATTAAAAACCTAAACCTCTCCCCAAGCCCAATAGGACGGGAGCACTATTCTTCGATGTCGCAAAGGCATTCGACAAAGTCTGGCACAACGGTTTAATCTATAAACTGTATAACTTCAATATCCCAGACAGGCTCGTGCACATCCTACGAGCCTACTTGTCCAACCGCACCTTTCGCTATCGAGTAGAGGGCACGCGATCCTCAATCCGCCCTCTGAAAGCCGGAGTCCCTCAAGGCTCCTGCCTCTCCCCGATCCTCTTCTCACTGTACACGAGTGACATTCCAAAGGAGCCCCAGGTCAACCTCGCACTATTCGCGGACGACACGGCCCTATACTTCTCCGACTGCCACAAAGGTCGCATCACCTTACGACTCCAAGCCGCTGCCAATCGTCTAGGCGAATGGTTCCGGAAATGGAGAATTGAGGTTAATCCCGAAAAAAGCGTAGGAGTTCTCTTCACAAGGGGAACGAGCACGGCCAATCATAATTACGAATCTCGTAAATTAGGCACTATCACCCTATTCGATCGACCGATCCCCTGGGAAAGGAAGGCGAAATACTTAGGGGTAACCTTAGACGCGGCGATGACATTCGCCCCCCCATATTAGGACAGTCAGGAACAGGGCCGCCTTCGTCGCAGGCCGCCTACATTCAATGATCTGCTCCTCAAGCAAGATGTCACTTAGACACAAATTACTCCTATACAAGGCTTGCATAAGACCTATCATGGCCTATGCCTCGGTAGCCTTCGCTCACGCGGCGAAAACACACATCGCCTCGCTACAGACCGTCCAAAATAAGTTTCTGCGTAGCGCCACCGGTGCAAGCTGGTACCAGCGTAACGATGACTTACACAAGGACTGTAAAATACCGACGATCAAAGCATTCTTCAGGGAAACGTCACGGCGCTACTTCGAATCGGCCGCCGTACACCCTAACCCGCTGGTGGTAAACGCCAACAAATATTCCCCGATATTAAACGCAACGGTGCGTCACCGTCGCCCGCGTAACGTATTAGACGACCCGGAAGACGTAACAGCACCGACAGACCGACAAACTGAACCAGGTTCGGTTAACACTACTCAACCTGAACACACTGTACATACAGTTAGGAGTAGAGTCACATACACAATCCCCCCGCCGACGCGTAAGAGCGTATCGTGCAAATCAAACACCCGCGTACACACCTTGCACCCGGTATTCAGGGCGGTCCTTACCGCCCATTACTACCGAAACACCACGACCGTCCGAGACGAGGCCCGAACCTCCCTCGGACGGTCCTTAGATTGCTTACCATAAAGAGGTAAGCAGTAGATGTACTCCTGTACATCTATTTAAAGCATAAACGCCCGCGGCCTCAAGGCCGCAGGCGCAAACCTATGAAGCTGTAAAAGCCAAAACGGCTAACAGCAATAACTTCATCGAATACATATATAGACTAAACGGAATTTCTAATTTTAATGGACTAAGTTCCACTAAATAAATTCTACAAGTCTAAATGTAACCGTCAGTTCAGTTGACATTAACAGAATACTCAGAACATAATACATGTAATTAATTGAAAAATTTCATAATTGATATAACTTGGTATAAAAACAACTCGTGCCTTTTTCATTTCAAATATATGATTTTCAGTTCCTAAAATTATAATTCCTTTTTTGTGGTAAAATTTTTGTCACTTTTTAATATTTGTTGTATACAGTGTTTAGGAAAATTAATTACTACGGGCGACTAATTTTTTGCTGCTAGTCATTACCTATCAGTACAATAAACAATAATGTTGATGATTATACTCGTAAGTTAAATAAATACTCATACATCCATATACTCGCATATAAATAAACACATACACTTACATTATACGAGAACGTATATAAATTGTGCGTGATTGATTCAATAGTTATAATTTGATGCGAGCATGATGTGACTGTAATATAACTTTTACGTATTAGGTGCATGCAGACCTCGATTGCCGAGCTGGAAAGGCAGCTCGCAGCTTCTAGAGCTCAAGTTAAGAATGCCGAAAAAGAGCGTGAGGAGGTGAGTAAGAGATTTTATTTCTTTTGTCCATTGTATTGAGGTGAGAAACGAGCTAACAGCCCAATAATGGTGATTGGCAGTTGTGGCCCACAGACACCTGCAAACAACTCCATTCGAATAAGACTAAGGTGGAATGCCTCATAACCTGTAATTATGCTGGCTCTTTATACCTTTTGGTTTGGACACAACGGTTATTATACTTCCGTTTGGCGGCAGAAATGTTATGTCTATAAGTAATATAAAATGTGCTTAAAGTAATATCATTGAGCCCCATTGATAGTCAGGCTCCAAAACTGATTGCTGGTCGTAAGTATTTATCAAATTTTCGTAATCTTGAAACATCATTCTTTCTACATAAAGACTTATGGGCCATACACTCACCACACACTCACCACATACTCACCACACACTCACCATATTTACATTTAAATAACCTCATCGCCAAAATAACATAAGAACCTACTGTTATATAATTTTTTTTCTCAATTACTTTGCTTTTTTTTCTTTTTTTAAGCCTTTCTAGAAATGTGTATTTTATGTTATTTTTTTATTTTTTTTTGTTGTATATTATTTTCTAAATTACATAATGTCGCTTGGTTTGTTTGTTAAGTAGTAATAATCACCTGTAACTGTACATGTCATCAAAATCTTTTAATTATAAATTATGAAGTCCATTATTGGCATTAAGTTGTATTTTAAGTAATCTATATAATTTTATCTAAGTGCTGTGTGGCTTTGTTTAAATAAATAAATAAAAAAAGGGCTGTCCGTATTGGCTGCTAAAAGTTCTTCATCCGTCCTCGTCAGTTATTCGTTCTACGACATATGTGTAGCCAGTCGATCGCCACTTAAGGTTTTCCGGACTATGACGCTTACATACAATATTATGTATTCTTCACATAGACCAGAACTGCAATGCAACCAATATGTTCCAAATTCTTTCCGCTCACTAACCCCATCTAGTACGAAGAGTTCACAGGAGCTGCTCACGTAATTTGGACACTTCATGCCCTCTGTCTTTAATTTGTAATGATGAAGTTGTAATTTTTTTGCTATGCATGTTACATGTTAGGGTAGTGTCGACGGCGAAAAGCACCATTTCAACCTGCATGGATTTTTGAGAAATCGCTCAAGGAGCGTGTAGACCTTAATGTAATTCAATGGGGGCCACCCATTGAAGTCTTTTCGACTCTATAACGGCTTTTATGTTGATTTAATTCAAAATACATTTTAGAAATGTTTTTTCAGCTCCAGTGTCGCATGCAGTGTCAGATAAAACGCTTGAATGAGAATTTTGAGCAAGCACAATTAAGAATCCTAGGCCTACAGGGTCAGGTCCAGACGCTTAGACGTACTGTGTCCAGCACCGAAGGTGAAGGCGACATTCAAGAGTGCGCTTGCAAGAGCTTTTTCGAAAACCCTTAGAAAACTATAATACATTTTTAGTTTGTCTTAAACGAATCCACTTGGACATTTTTTATTTGATGAACTGTAATGAAAACAATCAAATTAAGTTGGTCAGTTCGAAGTTGCATCGCCAGCTATTCTGAAACCCATTTTTAAATTGAATTGGATTGAGCATTGGTTTTTATTACATTTTTTGTTATAAATGCGATGAATTTTATACTTTTGTTCTTTAAAATTTATGAGTTATCCTTGTAATAATATTGTGCGACATTCTTGTAATATTTTTATAATTTTCTTTAGAAGAATTATTTCAATAAAAAACTACTTGTAGCGTTGAATTGGTTTTATTTCTCTTTCCCTAATTATTTAAATCCAAAATTCGTTATGATTACGCGTAATACAAGAAGTATTTACGCGAACACAAAACATTGCAATTAAACTATTATTTACGAATTTATTTATTACAGATCAGCTATATATTCCTTTACGCGGGTTTTATTTGAGCTGTTAGTTTTCCCTAAGTTGGGAGATCATATTCGTAATCAAGCTATTATAATCCTGCATGCTGTAGGGGGATATTAGCTTAACAAGTGGTAATAACAGACCAATCTTACTCGGCGGCATGTAAAAAGGATTTACGGAAGCCAGCTTCAAGATGTAGCTAAACATGTCCGTAACGCTTCTTTTGTGTGGTTAGACTATGGCCGGGTTCACTCTGTCCATGTGATGTAGGCGCGGATCCGGAAGCTTGTTTGTCATGCTGTAGCTCTAAATATGGGTCTTTTTCCTTTTAGTTGGGTGATAAACCAGCTAACGAGTCGAACAGCTTGATATAGCTATTGCACATGCAAACGACTTCAGTTAAAGGAGGCTAAGATGAAATGCCTCACAGCCTGGAATTAAACTGGCTCTGTATATCTTTCAAACCCTAATACAACAGTACGCTGCACTTAACGGCAGAAATGGGTAAGAGAGTAAAAGGGACCAAGACGACCCTAGTGTGACTTCAAATATTATTAGGATCTCGAATTACTAAGACATCTAGAAAATCTTAAGAGTTGTTCGTCTCTAACTCCATTGTAAATTAAATTTTGGTATGGTCTAAAATATAGTTACTTTATCTGAATCTCAGTCTACTGCTTGTAGAATCTTGGTTTTTCGAAAAGCTTTCGCCTTAAAGTCGACAATGGGGAGTCAAACGCCACACCATTTACTTGCTTGTAGAACTCATCCTTTCACAACAGATAGCTAGACGTAAGGCGAAGTCTTAGTAATCCGGTAATTTATGCTGGCATGTTGTACTTTCCTTGCTTGCTATTGATGATTAAAATGCATTCTCAAACTTAACAAATCTGTCTGATCATCAAAACTGATCATAATTTCATTGACAAAATGGTCTGTGTGGTATATCCTCTCTGCGGCGGCAGTGTTTGCGCTACGTGTTGAACCTATCTAACTTAATGCCTCAATTTGGCTTACTATCAGACGCCGTGGAGCATTGTTAGGTGGTTTGGCATATGATGGTATTATGAATTGACGTCTATATTTAATTGTTCAGCGAATTTCTTTATTAAATTGCTTGTCGTTCAAGGGTATGAAAGATTGTGTCTATTTTGTTCTGTTTGTATGTATCCGATAAAAGTACTTCTAATTTCAAATTACAATCCGACGTACCATTACTACCGTAGCATTTAAGTTCTGGACCTTTGCATAAGCTTTCAAAGCTTTAAATTCGTATTTGAGATGATTTAGTTTCGACTATGACAATGTAATGTACAGACAAAATTTCCGTAAGGAAGAGCTTCCTTGCAGACAGTTTTCTTAAACAGACTGACACTATAAATAATTTCTTCGTATGAGATTTCGCACGGTTCAACTTCTAATCGGCGAATTTTATTTACTTTTTTCAGCCCATACTGATTTAAATAATATAGTTTTCCACTCTGTAAAGCACCCGCAAAATCGAATCGAAAAGTAAATTTTAACATGATAAGAATCGTAGAAATTGTTTAATTTCAAGCTTACATTAGGTTTTCAATTCGCATAACATTCACATTTAGAATGATTACTAATAGTAAATTCAGGTTAATATTATTTATATTTAAATAAAAGTTTGCAAAGTTTGACATAAAAACTTTATAGTAATTCTAATATAATAATATATACAATGTATACTTTGTTGGGCGAATAAGCGAATTATAATTTTGTTAGGTCACTTGATCTCTTCCGTCTCCAAAGCTGCCTTTATTATATGAATGTTACCCATAGTGGCGAAACAAGATCGCAAAGACTCTTGCGCTATATGTGTTTCACGATGTGGCATGCGCGCTACGTCGTGGTACTGGTCGATAGCTTCGCCAATAATGTCGATTGCTTCCAGAGGGCGTTGTTCCTCCATAAGTTTAGCACCCTCCTAAAAATCAGATAAAATTTTACATTTATCGATTAATTCAAAACAATCCCTAAAGATTTAATAATTTTTTTTTTGGAATTTGTTATGTATGCGTTTGTATCGTCCTAGAAAATAATTCTTAACTTTATTTAGTCAAAATTTTTCCTTGTTAGTTTTTGAAATATTCATAATTGAACCTTACATTGATTAAAAAAATGCATAATCTACTTTTTTTTTCTAATTTAATCTCTCCTTTTAAAGTAGACCGAACTGACAGTTTGGCAAAACTAAATTTCACGATTAATTTAATTTTTAGGTTTTCTTTACCGTTTATTTAACAAAAATATGAATAGTTAGGCAATATTAAATTTCTTATATTTTTACCTGGTAATTTGATAAACATCTTTCCACTGTCTCCATACACAAATTTACCAAGTTTCTTTCTATAGGTGTAGAACATTTAGTGCATTTAGTCGGCAAACTCTTAGGATTTGCTAGAAACTTCCAATGACACGAGATGTTGGGACATCTGTAATCAGAATAGTCTGTAAAATAAAATAGTACACGCATATAAAATATCGGAAATTCATCCGAATGCGCCGAAGTAAATGGGAACAGAATCACTAGTCAGTAGCGTAGGTGTAGGCATTATGCTCACCAATATTCATGTATAGCGCTATATAATATAATGTACATCCAGACAGGCGTCGACGTCAATAAGTCCGTGGAGAGCGATTCTAAACGCCGCTACTTTAAAAGAGTGATACCGGTTTTCAAAATACGTACAGAAAAATTTTTTTAGTTGTATAATGTAGTACATATAATTGTTGGTATTTGGTAAAATAAAGATGATAAATTTTATTATTAATATTCAAATATAAAACTATGATTTTTAGTATTTAGGTGAACACTGCACATTTCAAATGAAACTATAATTTACGGTTTACATCGCGTTTAATGTTAGTATTTATGTTCTTGTCATTTCGAGTGTTTTACTGCATCCGTGGTCACATGGGAACTGAGGTATCCGATTTAATTTAATTTTGTTTAAACCAAGCATACCATTGACCTCAAGATACTGTGAGCACTTTCTGAGATCGAATCAAAATAAAAGCTGAAGCCCAAGTTAACTATGACATCAGATCGTCTAATACCTAAAATTAAACGATATGACATCCGTAGATAATAGTTTCAGTTCAAAAAAAGGTTTACAAAAACGATGGACTTTAGTATAATACTGCATTAAATTTGGGTAAATGTTATGTTGGACTATTTGGTAAATTCATGCCAAAAATATTTATACAGTCGTAACAAATTTCCTTGTAGATTTCATATACTCAATACGTAACATAAAATACTTCACAAAATTTTGTAACTTGATTTTTTAAAATCATAACTATGTTTTGATTTTGCGTTAGATCGTTTTAGATGTCTGGGTTAGATCTGTGTTCAATTTCCGATGCTTTCATTACTAAAATTGTTGATTAGCAATTAAAATTTACTGCATGAATGATTTAAAACGTCGGGAGGAAACCTGTCTGAAAATAAAAAAAAGAAACGTCACAAAAAAATCTATTAACCTTGCAGTAGTGGTGGACTCGTCCTGATTCCATAAACCTATATATAATGAGACGGCCACTTTACACAACCTACGACCTTTATAATTACCATAATCACTAATATTTACCATAAACACTAAATTTTTTCTTAAGTTTCTTATGTGTAGTACAATCCTACGTCTTAGAAGATTACGTTAAACGCAAAGAAATATAACAAATGTAAGAAAAAAAACGCAAAGCCTGCGTTCACGTCATCTACGTGGGCAAGTGGTAAGCGCTACTGCGCTGGTGAAAATAGACAGTTCCTGGAAGGGGACCGATTGTGTTCCTTACTCGGATACCTTAACGATAGCGCTCGAGTGTGCTTCAGACTTAACTACCCTGCAAGTACCTCTAGGTAATAAAATTATTCATTATATTGATGTCGCAACTTTGTTGCTGGTGTCATTTGACGACGAAATAGTGACGAAGAAAATGTATGCTTCCGAAGTGAAAGGCAGAGTCGGCAAAGGGCATCCTAGACACGTTTATCTATCAAATTGCCGATTGATTGAAGACGGGCCAAATTAAGAGTACCCATAACCGACAAGCCTGTATATGTAGATGTAAAAATTCGTCTTTCATGTAAGCGTTTGTTGTTGTTTCCTTAGGAATGTCCATAGTTCAGCAAATAGCCGTACAGTCTAATCTAATATGATCTGAGGTTATCATGATAATCTATATCGAAAATTGTAGTTGTAGAGGCAATGTAGTTGTAGTGCTTATACATGAGAAGTTTGAAATGAAATTCAGGTATAAAATTATCTACTTAATTACCTTAAAAATGGAGCGCTAACATTCATTTGTTTAAGCATTGGCCAGTCTTCTTTACATGCAATACAATCACATTTGAACCAGTATCGACAGGAAAGACATCTTTGTCGCTCTTTTAGGTTGCGCATTAAAAAATGTGGCCCGTAGTTTTCAGAAACAATTTCTCCAGGTGCGAGTGGTCGGGTAGCTTGAAGAATAATATTGCGTCCATCAAAATACCTACAAAGCCCATAAATATTCAGTTAACCAGCCCAAGACATGATGAAATCTCACTGACACGTGGAACTATATTCCACTGCAGCTATCTTTCACTGCTTTCTCACAATTGCTGTTTCTCTTGTATCCGTCTGTAATTTAGTATATTAATCTAAAAAAAAGTTAATCAAACATTTTAAAAATTATGAATAGATCAAACAAATAGAAACTATTGATTTGGTTATCTTATATCTCTCCTGCCCTATCTGTTTGCACAGAGACTCGTATGTATGTTATACGTTCACGCCTCGCAATATTGTTGTGAACGTTGCGCTTTGTTACCTGAAGCAGAGAGAGATTACTCCATGTAATCTATTTTAATATCCATGTTGACAGTGTTGGTTAACAGGGAAAGAGCTCGATCTTGATTTCTTTGAATTCGTCACACTCTACCCAAAGGTTTATCGCAAATCGCACTGTTTTTAATTGTAGAAAATCAGAAACTTGGTAATACAAGGAACTACTTAAACTAAAGTTAGTGTAAATTTTATGTTTTTGTTAATTCGCCCAGGCGAAATTGGGAATCGGCAGAGATTATATATTTATTAAACCGATGGTTCATTATTTAGTAACCGCGCGCAGTTATAACTCTTCATTTAATCTTGTTTTTAGTTTGTTCTTTTTATTTACCTCGCTTACATTTCGCACTTGACATATTTCTTATCATCGTGTTTAGCGTTTCGCATGCATCTTCTTAGGGTTTAGTAACAAATAGAATTAGTTTTTGCATCATATTAATCTTTTTTTTTATTTTAATTAAATTCCCCGCCATGTCTAAATCTGTTCTACCAGTAATGTGAAAGAATTGACAAACAGTAAAAATTTTAAATATAATGGAAGATGGTCAAACAAGCTGAAATATTTTCAGGCGGAGAATCGATGGAGTTGATTGCAACCATTGACAAAGCAACTGTTTGAAATAGTTTCTTGGTTCGAACGCAAACTATCGAGGAACTGCGACATGACCATTATGACTTAATGGACGTCGTTAATGCGCTACATTTAGAACGCAACGAAGATTATCCAGTCAGCTACCAATCTCTCACTGCGTTCGACGATTTGGTCAGTGCATTTCAGTTAAATACATCATTAAAGCATACTTTAGATAAACCCGAACCTGATCAAGGTGTTCTGATCCTGAACAAGGTACGCGTATGTAAAATAGAAGGACCTTTTTTCAAGAGCTTCCATTTATCTATGAAACGATCTCGAATAATATCGGACCGAAACGAAACTACAAAGAATAAAATAACACACCGATCGTTTTCTTTTACTAACTAATGAAAAGCTTTATTAGCCTTATGACTTTTTTGTGGGATAAATAACCGTTTGCTCAATATTTGACTAGTAAAATAGTAACTTTCGGCCAGTCTACTAACAGTCTACGAAAGAGACAACTTTATCGTCCATAAGGTTATTTGACATGTTATGTATCATTTCGTATAGTCGAGTAGTAGCAGTAGTCAAATACAGAAAGAAAAACTGCTTGGCACTCTGTCGTGGTAACGCGACCATACTGACTGCTGCCTTCACACGTCCAAGTTCGTAATTTCGTATGTTAGCAAATAATCGCTGGCCGAACGGGTGGTATTTGTAGAAGAGTGTATTTTCAAGGAAACTTAAAAGAAAAAGTGAAAAAGCAACATCGTGCGCGCGTGGTTATAGAAATGATCGTTGCCGAATTCTCATTAGGCGCGAATCCTCCTGGTAGGGAGGCTGCCTAAATATAAGGTATAACTGGATAATTTGATACAGAAATATAGCCGTTATTACCACCTTATCAGCACGTTAAGTTACTTTGTAAACATTGATGTAATTTAATATGCATGAGACGAAATAAATTTACTGCTAAACCGTTTTGTTTTAAAACATAGCCTAAGGAATTATTAAATTAGTTATCTAACAAAATATTACTTGCTAACGTTATTTACTTTGCATATACTAAAATACACAATTATCTAAAGCAATATCGTTTCATGTTTACACTTTGATTTACGCAAGTAATTAGAAGCAATTTATATATCTTAATCTGTGACTGGACAAGTAAGTAAAGAAGTAATAACTGTTTTACGTAATGTGCATGTACCAACATTTTTCCATATGCTTTAAATGATCTTATAGTGAAAATAATACTAGAACACAAACAAGCAACAGCAAACTGTCAATTTAATAGTAGTGGTTGCAACTACTTGCAGACTGTACAACAGTACAGACAGAGCTGAAGCTCGCAACTTCAATCGAATCAAACGGTTTTTTCTTTGTTCACTTTTGCTTGTTGTCATAGTATGATTCATATTTCTACTCACCTGGCCACTGCTGGATAACATTCGTGATTGAACAGGGCCCCAGTAGGATATATCCCGACTGCTGTGTACACCGGTTTCGACCCAGTAAACATATGTTGACCACGAACAGTCTCGTAAATCTCATGGGCATTGAACTGCAGCAGCTGTAGATTGCAAACTATAAGTTCGCAGATTGATAGTTCTGCTGTAAATTTAAAGAAAACATTTGTAATGAAAGCTTCTATTTTAAAATAGTCATATACAAGCTCTCGCGACCGTATATCTATACTTTATGTGGTCAGATCTAAACATTTATTTTAATTGTTCCTTCTTACATGACGGGTGGTGAATCTGTCGCCGACTAGTATAATATCCGCACTAACGATAGAAATAGTTGATAAGTTTCGAGATCGAATACAGGTCTCCTGATTTGGAAGAAGATTCCGTACGAGTGACGTCTCGTGGCTCTAGGCTTGTATTGTAAAATACACGGATATACATAAAAAAGTTTTACTATGATAATAATATGGATATTGCACATATTATCCTATCCATTAAAAAAAATATTTACCTTCTCGCAGTTTGTTCTTTTCGCAAATTTGAAAGAAATCACTTCTCTTCAAACATTCGGTAAGAAACATTGCCATAACAATTCTCTTTAGGTAATCGTCCCCCTTTCTTTGACTCGAATGTGTACAAAGAGAATATACTTGTGCTGCTTTCTGTTGTAATTGCTCTTGATAACTTAATTTGTCTTCCAATTTAGTATCGAGTTCTTCTTTGGGATTTTTGTCGTTGAGTGTGCTCAATCCTTTTTTAGATCGGTTTAATCTCTCTTTTCTACTTTTCAATTTTGATTTTTTTGGTGTACCTTCAATATCGTTAAGAGCAACACTATCTACTGTCTTTATATTGTTAAATAAATGTTTAGATCGAATAGAAAGACTTATATCAAGACCAGCTTGAGTAACCATGCGAAGAGCGATATGACTAAGAACTGACATGCCTGAACCTTCAAAAAAAAAATTAATAAATTATTTATTTAACAAATAAGATATAGCTTATATAACTATGCTACAGGAATGCGTCGTAATAATTGAATAGTTATGAAGAAAACATTTTCATGAAAGATAATTCTATACAAGTAAAATAAAGATAAAAAAATAATAATACCTATGTAAATACCAAGAAAAGAACATTCGTATTTATGGTACGTGGAGACGGCAGTGTCCCTGCATTGTATACTACAGAAAGCGACTCCTGAACACTGTGTACACCAAACAGGAGCTACGTCCTCACAATCTTCTAATCTTTAAGAAAAACATAACGTAATAGAATTAAGATATTATGTGACAGGATGCGTAAAATATATACTAACCTTCTGAAGCAATGAAGGCAATGTGTACCATAAAAATCTGGTAAAAGGCAAGCTGCGTAAGGACTGTCTGTAAGAAGTATATCTCCGGTTTTAACTGATTCACATGCTACAGCAAATCGTCCCTTAAAAGAAAAGTAAGCAATGAAGATTATTTGGTAAATCTATTTTATAGGTGAAATTTAAATATCACTCAGTGGCTGGTAAAGTAATATTTACGTATGACGTATTTTAAAATAAAGCTCTATGTTAAGTTATGTTATGTCGGGCTGGTATCCGCAACTCCACGTCTGTGTGCGTATTTTGCGTGTGTTGCTCTGTTAATGTGGTATACAATAGGGTTAAACTTCGATATTGCCGTTTACGAGACACGCATTGGCCACTTTGATTTGTTTCGCACAAATCGATAACGTTCTAAAATCCAAAAATGATGGTTGAATATTTAAGTATTTACGTTAAACGTTTAAGAGCCCTCAAAAATTTTAGTAATTTTGAATAAGAGTTCCGTCGTGGTTCTAACGCAGCGTGCAGAGGCAAGCTATATCAATGCTGCGTTTATGAAGATAGAACTAACGGAAGGACTGTGCGTGCTTTCTCTTTTGTTTCGAACCTCGATATAAAGAATGAACCTTGAGGAAGTACAGGCGGTAAGTTAAATATCAATTAATTAAAAGTATGTGGTATGTGGCAGCCGATCCTTATCAAACAAGCAAGGAATTAGCGTCGTGGTTTGACGTTAGTTTACCCACAACATTAACTCATTTGCACTAAATTGATTAAATAAAAAAAGTCGAGAAATGGGTCTTCATGAAATAACTGATGTACATAGCAGAGTACGCGTTGAAGCTTGCCTTGGTTTGATGAGCAGGTACAGAAATGAAGGAATATTGAAAAGAATTTTGACGTGTGATAAAATGTGGATTCTCTGTAATAATCGCAAGCGATAAACACTATAAGCTGGACCCAAGCTAACACCGAAAAAATGCCTTAAAGCGAAGCTCATCCATAGAAAAATAATAGTAACTGTTTGGTATAATTCATCGTAGCTTTTCGAGGTCAATAACAATCAATAACAGCAGATGTCTATTGTGAACATAACCGACTATCATGTTTTACGCAACTTGGACAATTATCTGCTAGGAAAAAAATTGCTTCTCAGAAGAACAAAATACCTTCGTAGACTTTATAGAGGTCCGATCTCCAGAGTTCTATCGTAAAGGCATAAATAATCTTCTCTCGAGATGTTAGGAACATAATGAGGAATATGTTCTCTGTGCGAAATTTTTCAATATAAAACGGCAAATTTTAACTTTAAGTCTTTGAAGTTGTATTTGTTGAGAAGTTGTTTTGTTGATGACAAAATTTTAATCACCGCTTGTATAGTCGTGTATTAGTTAGAAAGCTATATAATTACTTTAGAGAAGTATGTGGGTATCTTCATACAAGGTAACTCACAAACCTTTATCTTATCTTCCGTGATCTTAAGTAACTTCGATAGAGATGGCATTGACTGTTTCGCGCCTCCAGATAACGATATATCTGTTAAAATAGGAAAATTAGTTATGTAAAGCTAAGTAAAATATAGTATATCCATGTAACATTAGGCTTTATGAAAACACTAAGCCATAAACATTTTTATCGATTAAAATAATTTACATTCAATTCAATGTAGTTTATAATTAAGAATTTAATGTCCTTTAGTTACTTGTCCGATCGGAAAGATGCTTTGGCTTCACAGAGTAGTCCAGAGATTCTATATCGTTTTGCAGTTGATCTTTGGCTTTGTCATTGTTTCCTAACAGTCTGCCTGCTAACTCATAAGAAACTTTGGCTCTTGTTGGCTCTCCTGCACCTATAATGAGAGCCATATGTTGGTTAATTTCACAGTTTTAAAATATTTTTTTACTTGAACCTGAAGAATTCCTCGTACTTAGGAAATTTAAGAGTATCTCGACTAGCCAGATCCATTTCGAGGTAATAAGATAGTACCGATTTAATAGAGAATTATTATATTTACTACTAGCTTCTGACCGCGTCTTTGCCCTAGTGGTATTAGTTTTTTTACACTTAAGTATATGTAATCATTACTGCTCTGTTTGACGTTGACACTAAAATGTAGCATTAAAATGGATTCTTATTACTTAACGGTGGTACGGACGTCCTTTTAATCAATCCTGATTCTATTGTTAAAATATCTTTAATTACAAGTTTTCATATTTTATTTAAAAGAGTTTAAAATTATTCAATAGCGAGAAAACGACTCCATATTTGTAGCTTCTGCGTAATATACCATTCTTTGGAATTTGGAGAGAAATATACCACCTCTTTCACCGAACGCAATCACTTGATACACCCTGGTAATGATTGCAAAATATCCATCTGAAATTGCCTAACTCTAATCCCAATTACTGGTGATGGGGAACAATAACAATAGTGCAGTGGTACCAGAAAAACTTTCAAGAATGCATGCCGGCTTTTGTCTGCGCTTTCTTGCAGAGGCCTATGTTCAGCAGTGGTCTTAAATAGGTTGACGAAGATGACCTAAAATATTTCGCAAATTCTTAAACACATATCATAACAAAACTGCGACTGAAAGCATGGAGTTGCAGATGGTCATTAATAATTAAACACAAGAATTAACCTTTATAACAGTGCCCCATTCGCCAGTAGTATTGGGCTCGCATCCGAGCTGGTAGACGTTCTTTCAAAGCCAGTTTTAAATCTTCAAGTGCAGCGCGATGTCGATCTAGACGCAAAAGTACTTCCGAACGTAACCAAAGAGCCAGGGCTAGGGAAACTCCTCCGTCTACCGCTTCGTCGATTCCTGAAAATAGATAAATTTTATTTAAAGTCAAATTATGCGTCAAAGTTTTCATAAATTTTAACATTTGAAGAGCTTTATAAATTCATGGCCATTGCGCGCTGAGCAACTTTCACTCATAATCATTCAAATAAATTTAGGTGTTTTTTCTGCTTTTTATAAAATAACACAAGTAAGAATATCTGTCGTTGCAATGTTTTTTTTATAAATAAAATTAGAATCAAAATATGTATATAATAAAACGTGAGAGATAAGTGCCGAGCATATCGAGTCCCTCAATGTTAGGATGTAATTTTTGTTCTTTACCGGGAGGATTATTTGTCATAATCATCACGCTGGGCAAAGGCTCTTTGGTGATCGCAGTACCAGCTACGCATCTTTGACGCCACTGTGCGCCGTCAGTTTACGTAATTACGGCCCAGCATTTTTTGATTTGTTTAGTCTGCTATTAGTTGGAGCTCATCAGTTTTTCCATCGTAATTCAAAATTTTATTAGAAAATAGTTGAGTACATATTATGCAATGTAATTAAAACCACAATTATTCAATAGAAATTCGGAAAAAACGAAGATGGTTACATAATTAACGAACCAATAATAATCGTTCCCCTTTCTCTTAATAATCATTAAGATAAAAGGGAACAAAAGTGAAGGTGAGTAATTGATGGTTGTGAAACGTATGCTGCAGAGGTGAGCGACAGTGTCGACAATTAGAGGTCCTAGACAAACTTATGTCAAATTAGAATGTGTTTTAGAATTGTGTCAAACAGAAATTCGATTTCTCTGTCCACCCCCCTCGGCGACAGGCGTGAGTACTTAATATGTTTATTCAGAGAGAAACTGTTTAGAAAACTAAAACATTCTGCTGTAATAAGAAAATAAACAAGCTTTAATTTGACTTTGCTGGACTTTACCAAAGAGCGAACTAACTAGATAAAGGATGAAATTTTAGAACATTAACTTTCACTTCCAGTTTGCAACGGGGACTTTTATGTCCTGATTAGAACACATACAGTCGTTCGCGGCGGAGTTTTATTTCACAGTTCCAGTGTAATGCAGTTTTCTTACTCCATTATTAAATAATTATTTGCTAAATTACATTCTAAGGGATGTATTTTTTTAATATTTTGGTTTAACTCTTTTTGTTTTGGTTTACGAAACTTGAAGACAGTTTTAGTGTTTGTGTTGTAGGGCTGAGTTGAAAATGTGTGAAAAAACTTTCATGCGATGACGTTAAGTTAAGAGGTAAGAAAGAAGAAACAAACAAATGAAATACGTATATTTCATTTGTTTGTCAAGCGAGGCTATGATGATTCCCTGTGGCTCTTCGAATTCAAATTTTATGTCTTTTACTTCTCTGGTTCTCATTGACACTGCGTGATGATATTTCGACCAATTTTCAAGTATCGCCACAGGCATTTCTTATGACAAAGCTAGCAAACTGGAAAGCTATAATATTCGGTTAATGCTTGAATAAACAGACAAAAATAAAAAAAAATCAAAAGTCATTAAGAAAAGGTTAGGATTCTGAGAATAAAGTTCATCATACGTTTCATCAAAATCGGGTCAGCCGTCTATGCATGATTGAAAGATATATATTTAAACTAACATACTTTCACGTTTATATTCATATAATATATAATAGTGAAAAATAAGATTTGCATTACCTGTCATAGATGATCTTAGTACAGCCTGGCTTGCGAAAGCCATGCTTTTATTAAGGTTTCCTTGCTTTAATGCTTCCTCAGCCGCTTTTCGTCTCTCTTGCGAAATATTTGCATCTTTACCGCGGTAGAGAGGTTGTATTCGAGCAAAAACCTCCTTTAGTCCATCCATTATCTTAAAAAAAATAACTCAGAACTTAGTTTATGAATTAATTATTTTAATATATTATTAAAATATTTATTTGTACGTATACTTCAGACTTGGTAATCAAAAAAGAAACAATTTTATAATTATTCTCCAAGAAACTTTATCTATAATAACTAAATAAAAAAAATACCATTTTGTTTTCCATCACTGCAGTTACTTTTTGCTCATCTTCAATTTTTTCCCATGATCCGATCCAATTGTCTTTCTCAGCTACCGAAACAAGTTCCTCGCTAAGGTTCTTAAAAAATCCTACTGAGTTGGAATAAAGCGTGATGTTACTACATCTAGCCGCATAACCCGGGTCATCTTCATCGTATACACGATACATCTAGAAATAAAGAAGTTTCGGAAATTCAAAAACGCCCATTAGTATGTTAATGGTTACGATAATAGAGTCGTACTCTACAGGTTTTATAATTCTACTTATAAACACTTTTTGGCCCTGTTAAATTAATTTCTACTAAAACAGAGAAACTTTAGACCTATTCATAATTTGCTGTTAGATATTACGGTAATTCATTTTCTCCTTTAACTAAGCGTTTACTTACTTTATTTTCATCACGAAAGAATATTATTTAAAAAAGAAATCAACCTCACACGACCATATACTTCATACTGGGGCGGTCAGAGCTCAATCCACTTTTCAACAGAGCTTATTTGGGATGACGTGACAGGTGGTGAGCCTGTCTCCATCATGGTGTTTAAGCCATCGCTAGAAATCGTAGATTTTTCGTTTCGATAAACTCAATGGCACGCGCACTCCGCATAGGGGATCGAACTTAAGACTCCTGATTCGGATGCAGACGGGCATCAGGGCAGAAGCCATTCTACGCGACTTTCTTCTCTTCTTACAAATTACAATAAACAATTAATATAAAGTAGTAGCAATTGACATTTAGTACCATCGGTATTATCATTGTATTTCGTAATATGTAATGTTTAATGGAACTGGTTAAGTATCATATATCTCGTATAATACGTACGAGTAGTATAAACTTCAGGCTGTGTATTGATTTACCTTGCCCAATTATTACTCGTGCATACTGACCACAAATTGCATACATAGGTGCTCGGATTCACAAATAAATCAGAACACGAGATGTTTGTGATTACACAGTGGCAAATAATTTATGCTTCTAGTAAATATTTTGCTTTAAATCTTCTGTTTGAAATTAAATGTGACTTATCGTGATTTATTTTTTTTAGTTAATAGGCTATAATAATTTACGTGGCTTAAAGTTTAAGGTTTTTAAAAAATATTGCAGTGCATATAGGGGCAATGGTTATAGTATACGAGCAAATAATTTACTTAATCTTATTGTAGCTAATACTTTTTCTTTAAACATAATTAAATATGTCTATTTCTTGAGATTTAAAATAAGCAGACATTGTTTATTGTTAGATTATTTATAATTGTATATTAAAAATAAAATATTTATTTGGGTACAAACTTGTTATGTCAAAACTTTTCTTCATTAATGGAGTAATAACAAAAAATAAGTTACGAAGTTCCTGTTTTAAAACCGTAACCGCTTTGAATTAAAATAAAACCCGCATGATCCAAGACTCGTTATTAAAACCTTTTTAAAGAAAAGCGAATACCATTCTAAATTCAAACGAATTATGCCATTCTTGTGATTGACATTCAACTGTAGTTACATTCAGTTTTTCGAGTTAAATAGAGACCTACCATAATTTTTGTAATTTTCCAACACAAGTTCTGACGTGGTTCTAACGCAACAGATACAGCTCGTTCATCAATGTTAATGCCGCGAGAGGATACGAGTAACGAACGCACTGCGCTTTTGGTTTAATCGCTTTTGTAGTTGTTCAAAGTAATGGTGAAAGCCGTTCTTAATCAAACACCAATTGACGTCGTGGTTTAACTTTAGTTTACACATAATATTTATTCCATTTTACAGATAAATTGTTTAAATAAAAAATCGAGAAATGGGTCTTAACTAAACAAACACTTCCATTAAATAAATATTATTTTTCAATACAAAACGGCATATTCACCCCCTAATTTAAATATATATAATAAGTTTTTTCAAATAAAGTAGATATCTAAACAATATAACGATCGACGATCATTCGACATCCGAAGAAGTACATTATTTTTTGAAATATTCCTGTAATCAATTAATTTCATTGTATTTATCAACAAAATTTATTTGATTATATTTGCAAAATTATGAAAAATTAAATCAACCCTTCCAAATAATTGTCACTACATAGACTAAATATAGCGAACGGGATGATTCCAGTTGTCTAATTTAAATGTCAAGAGTTACGTGATTGGAGTCAGTAATAGTTCAAGCTCCCGAGTCTCAATTCCCAATGAGACACACCGGCAATAAAAAATTTCGGGTACGGTAGATTTTTTTTATTTTGTAAAACTGAAGGAGAGATTTATTAATATAAGGTAATCATAGTTGAATTGAAAAAATAATAAACATATAAATATTTTTTAATGAAATGGTTTTAAATAAACATAATTAACTTAATTTCTACTATATGAACCTTACCTTTGACGTTTAAATACCTAATTAGTAATGTAAGGTACGTTTAATTGATGAATGAAAAACAAATAAAATACTCTTATTTGACAATATTAAATTTATGCACTAAATATAATTAACAAAGTAACGCGAGGGACATATAATTATCGATAACAATCAAATTTAAATGAAAATCTTTATTAAGATATTTCTGTTTTTAATTTTACTTATGGCTTCCTATAACTGCCAAAGCCAGATAAACAACGGTGTATTTACGCAAAACTATTTTAAATGGATTTTGCCCATACCCACATTTACAGTATAAAGGTGATTTCGAAATACTATATTGTATTAATCAAAAGTTACCTATCCATTATACATAATATGAGGCGAAGCAATATTCATGGATGATTCTAGATAAAGTATTACAGACATTGTTATTGTTGACTACTTGATGCTATGCATTACCTTTTTGGTGCGATTAAGCCAAACTATTTAATTTAAAAATGAGTAGATTTTATTGATTATGTGTCTAGAGTTACAAAATTATCTTACCTTAGATAAATAATTACTTGGTGCAAGACGTTACCCGTTTCTACGTGCGCAAACGGCGGGAGCGCGCGTAAGTTTCGGCTAAAATTAAACGCTCCGTTCATATTAGTTACCGAAGTAGTGTTCTATTTCTAAATTTATCTTATTAGCGATAACGCCATCTATTGATATACAGCCATAGGTTTTATTAAAGAAATGAGAAGGAAAAAGGGAGTAATCATAATTTTTTTTTACATTTATATAATATGTATTCTACGAAGAATACATATTATATAATTGTGCATGTTACAAAGATATGGAAATTATGAATTCCTAAAGTTGTTTGAATAATGTTACTAGAAGTTTTAAGCTTAATAAGTTACAGCTGAATATAGTCATCATAGTTGATCATTGAACTATAAATAACAATGAAAAATCTTGTTCAAGGCGCCTGCCAAAAATATTACAGCAATAATACTTATTACAGGTATTTTGACTAAATAATATGCAAAAGAGTACTCTACGATATAATAATAAAACGACTAAATGTTTTTTATATTTATTTAAAAACAATCTAAATATTTGGAGAACACGAAATAAACAATATAAGAGAATAGTTTATGACCAATTGCAGTTAAAGATTACGTCGACATCGTCTAATTGTCATTAGCGTATAAAAATGTCGTAAGTATGAGAAGTATCACAAAGGTAGAGCATGGGCCTTTTAAATACCATTTATCGCCGACGTAACGCTTAGATATCTATGTGATAAGATCGGAGGAAGTGTAAGCAGTTATTACATGGATTACACTTTACATCATCTAACAATGAGATCATAACGATGTCTTCCGGACCGTCTTCTGTCATATTTTTGTCAAAAAACGTTTGATCCGAGCAACAATGTACGCTATACCATAGAAACATTCACCAGTGTTGGAGGGAAGATGAGTCGGACGCAGTGTGGCTATGCCACCTATATCAGAGGTTGTGATGTCATTGCAAGTTGTGCCGGCAGATCCGATCAGTGGCCATTTACACAACCAAATCAAGCACCGATCCGGAAGGACTCGCGCATTAAACATTCTACTTTTGTATTTAGCGAATCAGTAAATATTTTATGTTATTATAGAGTTTCTATTAACACTTCGCTTTCAGTTCTATCCAGTCAGAGACACGGGACATAACAGAACACAAGCAGACCCAAAAACTATTTTTTTTCAATTTCTACCAAGGGCCCAATGTTCAACAGTCAAGTACTGTAACTCATCACTAAAGAATGGTGTTTTGAAACATATTGTGGTATCGTAGGAAGATTCAGAGGAAGGGTCTGACCCTTCTGTGTGCAGTGCTAAGAACAATGGTTACTGAACGTTTACACCATTGTATTTACCACTCAATGAATATTAACTACTGCGCGTTGATGGCAACTACGGTAAATGATTGCTGTGTATGTAAAAATCTATATATTTCATAGTGTAGCAGTTTCTGCATAAATTTCCTTCTTGATGTAGAAATTACTTAACATAAATTTTGTTGTGGATATGTATATATTATCCGATTAACGTGTAACTGGCTCTATAGAGTCCAGTATCTGTAGTATGTGTAGTAGCTTGTATCTGTTCATTGTTAATAGTATTTACATAATGAACATCGCCATTTTTATTAAACGTATTTATATTTATACATATATCATATTACAGCCTATTACAAGTCCACTGCTGAGGATAGGCTTTTCCCAACTATTGCCATAAACCACGGCCCTGAGCCACCAGCATGCACTGCGAGGTCGTTATTAAATCTTCTGCTGAGTCGTCTTTTATTGTGTTTGCCTGTTCGTGGTTGCCACTCGAGAACCTTTCTTCCCTAACGCCGTTCAATACTGTGAGCCAGGTGGCTGGCCTATTGCTGTATACTTTCGTCTTAAGGCTTTGATTTATACTTGAGGACTTGACTAATGGTATATTACAAAAACAGATGCTGAATTAAAGGTAAACGCACTCCTAAACGTAGGAGCCGCATGCGTCGCAGTCATTGAAATTTATAATTCTGTAAATGCAAATGTATGCCAGATTCCACCCGCACAAGTGGATGACGTCATTAGATTCGGTGCGTTCGTATGGTATGGGATATTCTGGTGACTTAATCCGAATTCTGCCCAAAATCTAACATTTAAATATTCGTGATTTAGACTTTTCTTGTCCAATTTCCATTTTTTTTTTGTAGATTTTCTAGTAATATGCCATTCCAGTATATCCAACAGTCACCCAAACTTGAGGGGAGTCATGTTGAATTATTTAAAATCTGCTTGCAAATCAGGAAATAATGTATGTTACTCTACAGACCTTTTGTTGTCTTTTTAAGCCTAACCCAGGCTGTAGGCATTTACAGGCTGCCCCTTCTGTTTTGTTATACTACTATGTTGATGTTAATTAAAATAAGTGGTTAATCTTAACTTTAAATATTTTTTAATTAAGAATAGGGAACAGAATATCATGCAAAACATCTCGGATTCAAAATAAGCTGGCAAGTTTTGTGCGAGTTGTTTAAAAATTATCTAAATATTTATAGCTCTAGCTGACCCGTGATGATTTCTACCAAATTGAAGTAATGGATTAAGACGGATTAAGTCGGTGTTTCGTAGCAATTCGTACTAAAGTAAGATTATTATTGGCAGCGAACTTGCAATGTACAGAATTCGATTGGCTAATAATAAAAATATTTTATGATGTTATATAGTAGTGGCTGCACTGGTGATTAACAGGAGCAACGGGTCCTTACAGAACAGAATATTACATGTGTAATTATTCCCATTAATCTGTTATTCCTATTAAATATGACAATTAGCAAAACTATTGCAACATAAATAAACAAAACGTTTACTAACATGAATGTTAAAAACGGAAACAAAGCGTCGATGGGAAGAAATAAATCTGTGTTAACAACGGCTTAAGGGACCGATACGACTAGTTAGGTATCATTTTAAAGGAATTCCGCATTAATGCATTTTTGAGTGAGCAATCGCCACCTAATGTATGTGACCAACATGCAATGCTAACAAAGCATCGTTAACCTTAAAACCAATGTTAACTTAAAATTCTCAAAATGTACTCCATAACAGCCTTCAAATACGGTAACATACATAGAAGACCGAATGAAGAATATATTTTATATTAAAAAAAAAACATTTCCATCCAGTGTAGGAGATTATAGATATAACCCGGAAACTATTAGTCTATACACAATACAAAATGCCTTCTGTGCGAAAAACGAACCCAAGAGTCGTATAAAGCCAATGTCTTAGTCACTGCGCGAACTGAGTCGACAAATATGATAGTGGCGCAGGTATCTATTACCGCTGACGCAGATACGAGATACTCATTATCGCCGTCCAGAGTAACGCGAAAAGATCGGAGGGACGGATCGTGTAGTGACAGAACTACGGGAATAGACACATTCGTACTATAATTTTACAAACCCTACTGTAACTCGGTAGAAGTCGACGGCAAAAGTTAAATAACTTAAGGGTTACCTTAACATAGACAGCAACTTCTTTCTGTATACCCCACTCTCTTACTCATTTATCCCGCTTATCAGCAGTGCAACCACTCTTGATCCCGGTTAATGGAGAGGTCCATAGAGAGCCGGTATCTAAATCAGAGGCGTTCCACCATAGATCCTGATTCATAGGTTGTAGACTTTTCTTTCAATGAAAGTTCAATTAAATATATGTAATATAAATCAATCTGAGCTTGAGATCAAGAGCTGTGGTAGCCTAGTTGTCAAGGCGGTCGCTATAGTTTCAAAGAGCGCGAGTGACCTGGGTTCGATCCTGAGACTGAAATTTGATTGTTGAGAATTTTACACGGTAAGAGATATGAAATAACATACTTAAATAATAAATATAATTATACTGAATATTCGTTAAATACAATTAAATGTTTGCAATTTTTGGCGTATAAATGAGCTTCGAGGTGAAGACAGATTATATGTGCTCGGTGACAAATAATGCACTACGTAAGAGTATACCTAATCTAATATCATCAACATAATAAAATCACTTCTCAAAATCGGTATGAAAAACATCCACCTAAGTTCCATCATGCACTCTTAACAGAACATCGTAGATATACAGATAAGGGTATCTCCCTTATCTTAGAAACAGCTATTTCAAAATCTTTGCTTAGTACGTTTAGTATGGATACGGGGTGGTTATTTAAGTAAAAAGTAGGAGCCTTATGCCTGTATTCACAAACGTTGCTATGAGGGTTCAAGGTAAGCGTAAGACAAAAATATATTAAAAACAAAAAGAAATGCCGTATTTACCTCTTCACTTTAACATATGTAGTCTGTAAAGGCGGATGTAAATCTTTTGGCCACTTAGTAAATGCTGCCTAAATCACAGGCGTTAATATTGCGTACCAACGAAATAAGTTAAATATTTCCACTGCATCTTGTGTGTGTCTTGTAGGCATATTAAAATTCTAAGCTGATACCTGTCATAAAAGTGTATTGTATTTGATCACCGTTTACCATGATCCGTGAGACCATGTCACACGTCGCTGAGATTGACTGGCAAGTACACTTAAGAAATTTGCAGAAGTTGACGATACCTTTATAGATAGATTATTTCTGAGGAACTAATATTCCTTCGCTCACGTTCCCGAGATTTATGTGTATATTACTCATTAGAATGGTATGCATTAAGTTTGCCTTCTTAATAAATATTGCCTGAATGTCTGCTCGAAGTATTCGATGAATAAATGGTACCCTTGCACGAATACTCTGTTCTAATGTTTCTATACATCTTGACGTGCACCCTTACCACGTGTAAACAACCCCATAAGAGACAGAAGTTGCTTTTTTCTAACAACACAAACAGCTGAGCTAAGTAGAGCTTAAATTTCTACAATATTTGATCCCCATTGATGTTTATAATCTATTGTGTCCGGCAAAAATACAATTTTTTTGAATTCAAATACAAAAATACCATTAATAGGTAACTGGTTTTGTACCATTAAGGGTTAACTTAACTTAGCTTGTTTCCATGAAACTAGTCCGAAATCTTACTTATGCTAAATAGTACAAAAGTTCCTTTATTAAAAATTGGAGTGGCTTAACAATCCATACGAACACGATATTTTACCCCTACCTAAAAGACGACGCTTTTATTTATTGATTATTTATTGCCTAATGTTGAACCAGTTCAGAAGTGATGTCTAATAAACATCAAAGTTTTCAGTATTATTAGGATGAATTAGAAGTTACATGAAACAAAAGTCGATTTAGGTATAATTATTTTGTTAATAGTTTATTACGAGCGTCGTTCTTCTAGAACTCTACTGTACACATAAAACACAAACATTAAAACTATGTATTTTTTATTTAACTTCTAATATCAAAGCACACACAAACTATTATACCAGTTTCGAAAGTAGTTAGATATCTTATTCCTTTTCAGCATATTATGTTCCGAAGCTAAAACAAGGGCTAAGCTAAGCTAGCTTGTTCTGATTGACGAGGGCTTTATTGAAGTTTGCATTAAGAGTTACTCCAAGTACAAGTGATTTCCATAAGACCTAACTCTTCCCCGTCTTTGAATGTTTTATATTAGGCTTATATATTTACTTTTATTGACGTTAAGAAGCAAATAACTAACATTAAATGGATGAAATATTTTTGAAATGGCACTATTGTGTAATGAAGTATCACATTAAATAATTCTGTATCACATTCATACCCTTCTAAGTAGTAAGTCATTTATGTAATTTTGTATAAGTGCAACACTTACTTCAGGTTAAGTAGTTAGAGTGATTTCTCTCGAAATAACTTGTTCAAATTTTCAAGTTCAAGTCGTGGTGTTAGCCCACATTCCGCATGTAAGGAGGATGTCCCGTGGCCTGGCGCATGAAACCATTTTGTATCACATGGAGTGATCTTAATCGTATTTTACGGACGTGCGCGAATACTACCCTTGCATAATATCACATAACAGGGCGTTAGCAAGTCTTGTATAAATGAGTTTTATATCTTTATAACATTTTACTGCGACTATTTGTTAGAGCACAGAGACGGCCGGATATGAACTTTTATCCCTTACGTTTTTTATGTTTCATGAAGTCTAATTTACGGTCTATTTACTCCAAGGATTTGATTTTCGTCGTCCATGAGAAAAGCCAGGTCTGTTGAAAAGCTTGATTTTTAATTTGATTATTATTGTTGTTGGGAATATGTGCCTGTCTGGGCACCTTTGTACACTTGAGTATACAGCGTGTTTAACAGGCTGTTGTGCCAGCTTCGTCGAGGCGCTCAAGTACGTTCTCAGTAAAGCAGTGCACTTGTTGAACATACGCGTGTTTTGCTCGTAAACTGAACTGCTCATTTGGAAGAATGTTTAGTGATTGAACGCTTTCCTTGAGTCTGATGGGATGAGTATTTTATCCAGGGTTTTGAGAAGACTGTTGTCTTTGTAGCCGTTTTTAGAATGCCTATTTCGCGAGCCTCCTACAAGGAGTCTGGAAAAGAGCAGCTGGAAAGAGGGCATTGAATATGGCTGACTAATGAGTTGAGTGGCTGGTGGGGTAGAGATTTAATCACTCTGTTCGATATCTCCATGGCTTTTTTATTTTCTATTATATTCCTTGTTTATAAAATACAATGGATCTTATAAAGAAAACTAATTATGTTCGCTGCTATCAACCCTCGGGTATACAAATATTATAAAATGTTACAAAATATTAATTAACTATAATTCGAACATTCAAAATTAAACCAGAACAACCATCATTCATTAAACCAGAATTTAAACATGTAATGCAATTATTGTCCAATAATAAAACATCAATGAATACCTCGACTTAAATATTCATTTATTGAGTATTGAGATGAGTTTATTAACTCACAAAATTACATTTCTTGAATTGGTTTATATTTTCTAGGTAATGAAACATAGATGGACATTTATTGTAAATTTCAATAATATACCTAATAAGCTTTTCCTAAACAGAGTGACTTTGATGGAAATATGTAATTTATAATTTGATATACATTGATTTTTAAGTCTATTTTTTTGGATTATTTGATTTGAGTCAGCTTAGATTGATATCAATTTAATTTTCCAACTTATTTATGTCTGTACAGGTAAATACTCGAAGCTGTCATCTGCGGCTAGAGTCATGGTGAAAATGAAAAAGGTATAAATCAAAAATTATAAATCACCCTTACACTATACTTACCTTGCGTAACACTAAAATTTTTGTTACGGGGACCAGAATAAATACATTGATTTTTAGTTTCAGGACTAATGTGTTAGTTACTATGTTTTAAATGTGTGTGTAATTTGAATTCTGTCCGTTAAAAAGGATTCTATTGAATCAAGTACATTGCGTGTTATTCTATATTTATATAATTTGTCAAATAACAAATCATGTCTAAAAACTTAAAATCCTTCATAGGGTCCATTTACGTGCCGACTGCCACTGCGAAAGTACGTATATACGTTTTTATAAATTACCATCGCTATTATTTTAGCAAGTATTGATATCAAATCTACGTTAATAATTTACGTTACGTCCCCTTTATCATCTTTTATTTAAAAGTGGCTTAATAATGGATGTTTTGAGCTCATTAGGAAATACACCATTTTATAATATGACTAAGCACTGGGCACTATTTAGCTACATTAGCTATATTACTTTCGTAGAAATGTCACCAATGTCATTACGTGAAGTAAAATTAAAAAATATTATTGTATTTAATATGCGTCAAAGTATTAGGATTGGCATATATATTTTCTCATTTATTGAATAATCAATAAATTAATCATTGAAAACCTGTACAATGTCTGTCGGATGAGTAATAAATTTATTGTTTATTATAATGTGTTTCATACAAATATTTGTCCATTATAAATACTTTTGTACTTTGCGCAATCCCTAAGGATATTTTTGCTTGGTTTTTATATAGAGCTGCTCTGTATTGCCAAAAACGACGGCGTTTGTCACAACATTTTATACTTTTTGATCCGTTATAGTTTTAAATTTATTGAAAGCCTTACTCGGTTGACGGGAGAGCATAGGTTACAAAACAATTTAAATTCATTATAAAGCTTTGCAAAGGCCTCACTAGATGTGCTACTAGTACACGTTGTTAAATTTTATGTAATACAATATTTTAACCAGTTTAGGTTAAAATTTTCAGTAAAATATTCTCCTTGGAAACTTGGTGAGCTGAGCAATATGATCAGAAAGGCCTAGATATAAGATTATGTATTATGTTATCTATGCAAATAACACTATAGAGTCTTGGTGGTTTATGAATTTGAAATCGTAACTGTTTAACAGTTGTTGTTTATTTATAAACTGGTAAAAAAAGCATTAAAAATAGATATTAAAAAACATAATAAAGACTTTCTTACTACATTATTAAGTTTATTGTGTTTATTTTATCAATTTAAAATAAATACTGAAAAAAACCCATATGAAATGAACTATGTAAATATATCTGCTTTATCAATATCAATAATACATTTTTTCCTAAAAAGTTTTCCATTTTCATAAGTGCCTAATTTTCTACAATGGAAAATACCTGTAGATGCCAATTAAAAAGATTTACTATGATTTAAATTTTCCAGTTACTAAACTCAAAATTACGTACAATGGTGTTTGGAAAAAGCTCGCCAATATTAGTATAAATCCAATACCACGAGTTCTAGACAGTTATTTTACGCACTTTGCGCCAAAGGTAGTTTAGAATTCGACAGGTGGTGAGCCTGTCGCCTTTTTAATATTCAGAGCGCCGATACCAATTGTAGATAAGATGACAAAAACTCATTGGTACGAGCCGCACAAGGGATTGAACTTGGGTCTCCTAATTCCGAGGAGGCAAATCCCCCCTAACTAGTCGTCCATCATGGCTGCCTTAATAACTTAATCCAATAACTTTATATTAAAAGACACACTTAAGTAATTCTAATATAGTAATGCACTTGTATAAATGTTATATTTATGCCTCTTTAAGATTAAAAGTAATCAGCAACATTACGTAAATCTGCGCTAAATACTTGTACCATGAAACAAATCTACGTTGCAGTGACTGTTGCCGTGAGACATAAGAGTCGTAACACCGAGAGTTAAATAACTGAAATATTGCATATTGGTAGGAGTGAATTACGTTATTACTTACCGGCGGCATTGTCGCTGTAGCCTCTAAAATGCCGTTCGTACACACCTGTGTACGGTGATATTTATAAATCATAACTTTGTTAATTATGTCTTGTTTCGTATATGTTTTAAACATAAATGTATTTTAATAAAATATTAATTATTTGATACCTATAAATGTGAACTAACTTTACGACCACATATCCACATTTATAAAGTAGTTTTTTTTTTTAAATAACTGGTTTCAATATTAAGCATTTGTTTGTGGAATTACATTATTTATTCAAGGTGTTTTGTTTTAACATTTTAAACAAAAAAAGGATTGTGACCATTTATTATTTTCCAATTTTTTTTTCTCTTGATATTCTTAAATATCCAATCCAATAACTATGAATCTTGAGATGACTAAAACATTTTAGCGCTACGACATCCAGCTGGTGACGCTTCGCTTATCAGCGGTTATCACCCCGCGAGCCTCGAGTCTCAATCGCTCTTCAGTAGCGCGTTTTCACTCGCACTGAGTGGACTTGCGGCAACTGTTTCTTTCGACAGTTCCCGAACGCGACCTAATCACGTCACGAGCCTCGACGATCATCTACGAACTGCTACGATCTTTCCTTAATGTGTAAGTACTTTTTAAAATTTAGTGTCATAGTAAGCCACCAACAACAAATCACTATTTGGAAATTCCATAGTCACAATAAGATTAACAGTTTAACATATTAACTTAAAATTTAGTTGACGCGCGTGATCTTGTTGTTAGAGCGTTTTGAAAATATTTTTTTCTGATTTCAAAGACTATAACATGAGTCATATCGTATGGAAATATATGAAGGTCGCGTTCTACTCATCCTAAAGTAAATTTGTCCTCGCGGTCTTCATGTATCAGGGGGATATGTTTATCTCTTGATGTAAGATGGTTTCTCTACAAATCCTAGCATTTTTACATTGTGTTCTTTAATATTAAAAGGTTATTTGTTATAGGCAAGACAGCTATCAGGTTCACTCGGTTGAACACCGTGGATGCATTTCAGGGTCACATCGAGATAGTTTGCTGAACGCTTGTGAAATCTTTGGTTTGATGTCCGAGTGCTAGATAGTATAACGTTAAATGACAAGTAACTAGGTATATCGTTTAAACTGGTTCGCAATAAGTCGATTAGAGCTTAAGTAATTTACTGCTCGTTTAACGGTCTTGCCGTTAAATTCTACGAGGTATATCTTATTTTCATTCATTTATTCGATATTCGATATAATATTGTGTAACATTGGTGTAAATGATAAATATTTTGGTGTTTTGATAGTTCCATGTTTGTAAATAAAATGCTAATGATAAACAAACGACTAACCTACATAATTTGTTCTTCGTCGTGTTCTGTTTCATCAATCTGTTAATAGTAGTAATAGTGTGACATTATGTTCATATGCACAGTTGAAGATAATGTCTCACTACTGGGAGATTTGCTTTAATCGCCACGCTTGGAAGGCGAGTTGGCGATGGCAATATTAGGTGTTACTAGTGTTATCAATCGAGAGTTTTTGAGCCCATCTGTTCCTATATGGCATGAATGCTGTTTTAGGAAAAATGCTAAAAGAAAACACATAGAGCGATTACCTATCATTTATACTTTTAAATCTTCGGAAGCATTTTCGCTTAATCACTTTAGCTATTAAGGTGGGTGTACAATTTACAAGTTCTAATCCAATAGCTATTGATTAAAATCGTTCCGGTCTCTTGAAGTAGTGGAGGTGCTTCTGTTTGTTATCATTTCCTGATAAGATGTGTTTATTGCATTATAATCGATCATCAAGATTACATACAAAATTGACTTGAGCATTGTCAGTTGGTGAGGACTGGAACAGTTAAATTGATTATAGTCATAACTCGACTAATTAAACTCCTATTGTTTAATATAATTAGCCCGAACTATCAGCTTCATTTGTTCATAAATGTGTGCTACTGGTAATAAAATATCGTTATAAATATTTGGCACAAATAATTATTATAATTTTTTTTCTTAATTATTATAAATAAATAACATTCAAAGCTTCGTTGTCAAAATGGCTTCGAAAATAAATAATAATTTCTACCAACGTTTAAATTAAAAAAATGGTTGTGGATATATATTTTTATAATACCTTTTTTACTACTGTGATTCTATATTACTTTAATAATTTAATAACATATTTCTTATCGTTTAGAGAGTACTTGACGACTTGATTATAAAACGTTTTTCAACTTCTATAGACGAAATGTGAATGTGTTAATACTGGCGATTCCTGGTGATTAGTCTTGGGTTGGCTCCAGACGATAATTAAGTTTTTTCTCAATGAAATATATTTTAAATATTTAAGTATTGAACTACAGAAAAAAACAAAGCAATATGAAAACTTTTATCCGTCGACATGTAGTTATCATGTATAGTGAATCTCATATTCATAAAACATAACATTCGACGGATAAAAAGCTTTCTATTACTCGATCATAAAAATCGTTGCTGTATGCAACTCTGACAGCACCGTCTTTTCAATTGATAAAAGAGCCAAAAAGCTCTCCTGTACTACGCGTACTTCTGAGATACGTTTTCATTATTCTTATACTGTACATTTATCGGACGTTGTCGCTGGGTTTTTTTTACAAATTTTCGATAAAATTTCGAGTATATATCTATATATATATATCTATACTCGAAATTTTATTCAAAATCTTACTATCTTTGTGCACAGATTTCAAACATGATATTATATTATGTAATATAATATAATATAATATATTATATTGGCAAAGGTTTTTCTAAAAGATCTTTTTCGATTTCGATTTTGCACTTATTTTGTTTTATTATTACAATTTATTAATATTATATAGTGATATATTATTATTAATACTATACAGTGATACATTCATAAAAAAGTACCGTGGACTTTCCGAGACGTCTGCTCATGGCCACAAGGCACGAACAACTCAAACCTAGCTCGAGAACAAAGTTCCGAATTTTAGTGGTCCATTGAGTGAGAACTTTCCCATAGAAAAAACCTGACTTTCTTAATTGTCAATCAGAACAACCATATATTCGGGACTAAAGAGATTAAAGGCCAAGCCAACTTCAAAAAAAAATATTTTCTTATTAATCGCTTATACTATACTAACTATTACGCGTATGTAAGGTTTTATTAATATTACACTATTTCTTTAAAAAAAAATGCATTTTAATGTGTATCAGAACGTAAGGCCATACTGCAGGTACACAGTTTCCTCCATAACAGTACAAATTAAGTAACGTTCTTTCAGCCTCTGGAACATAGACTATGGAAGCGTCAACAAACACTGCATGCAGGTAATGCATGTATGATGTGCCGTGCGTTCACTTGGTAGGCGGGTAGGTGACCTCACTACTATTATCCTCGTACATGAGAATATTTTCCCCAGCTGTAAGCTTAAGCCCAGCTTCTGGGTATTTGGGAGATGGGAGGGAGGATGTGGAGGCGGATGGGGAGGGGGAGCGGTCCTCCGGATACCTCACTCACCGAACGAAACGCAGAAGCACAAGATGTCTCTAATTCACGCCGGTATTCTGCGAGGCCGTGGTATCACTCCGGTCGAGCCGGACCATTGGAGCAGCAGCAAACCACTACCTCGTCAAAATAAATTTTTCGACAGGATTTTCCGACATTAGTCGATCGCCTCATCTTTTAGTCAGGTGGGTGCCGGTGAGGATGATATTTGTTTGCACGCTTAAAAATGTAAGTATATGGATTAAAAGCAGGTTTAATGTCTTTTAAAATCATTTACTACATCACAGCTAACTTAACCTAAACATGTGCTAATCTGTGTATACTATGTGTTGCCCGATATTGTTTTGCTGCAAAAAAAATATTTAATTTTGAATTAGGTTTATAACTTTTCTATGTTGCACTTACCCTGTCTCCTCTGACATGGCGAGCCGGAATACGGACGCGTCTTCTTTCATGGCTTTCTTAATATCACTTGGGCAACGGATCAATCATCATTATGCTTAATCATTCAAATGAAGCAGCTCTTACGGCCGTCAGTGATGGATCTGGTTCTTGGTTCTACCGCTGTTATTAAACTCTGCGTTCTAAAGTCCTACATTATTTCCCTTGTCCCATTGTTTTTATATAAGCTTATGCGATATTATACAGGATAACTATTCCTAATTTGGATAATGTTTATACTAATCCTCTTATGGTACAGACACTTTGAAGAGATTGTTTTTTTCTTGTTTACAAACCGTAACAAATAAGTCAAATTTGTCTCAGCGATTACCTAAACCTTGCCTTTGAAACAAAGCCTCTGTTGCCCAACTACTCAGTACGCGCGAAATTTAACGCTTCGCTAGATTTTTATATACAGCTATATATCTGTTACATCAACTTAGCCTTTACTAGGCATAAATAAGAGCTAACTGGAGGGCTTAATGAAGCAAACATTGCCTTATTCTAATAAGTTTTAAAAAAATCTTATTATTCTTATTTTGACCGATGATGGAAATTCTTTCTAAATCATTGTACTAATGGCCAAGAATTAATAAAAACGTGAAAAAAAAAACATATTTAATTCAGTATTTTCAGGATTGATAAAAAATGCAAAAAATAAGCTCTCTTGAAAATATTGGAGTGGTCAAATAGTAGGTATTTTAGTTTAAATATCATTTGGGACATCGTGACCGATGGTGAGCCTGTCGACCTCTAAAACAAAGAGTATACCGTCTTTCTCTAGTTAAACCATCATATTTTAACAATGTATTCAATGTCTATAAAATGACTAATTCTGTTGACAATACTGTAAATAATTCGAACATTTTTGTTTATTTGAAGTAGCGGTTATGATCGCATATTCGTGCATTTTATACAATTTAAGAAAAAAAATATTTTTTATTTTAAATATGATAGTCGTTTACTGATTTTAAAATCAAACAATGCATTACAAAGAAAATAAGAAAAGCGACGTTTGATGAAGGAGAAAAAATAATGTACATAAAGAAAAGACAAAAAGATTTACATTTCTTGCGACTTGACACTTACTTTATTAGTCGGTCTCAAATGGATATACGTTTCGTGAATAATGATCATAATGTGCCAAAATGTATGTCGATTGATCCTTGTTTATGTTTTCTATAGTAGAAATAACACCTAGCGACTTTTACACAGTCTTCTTTGAAAGAATATAGGGCGCACAAAAATAAATAAGCTCTCTGAAAACCCATGCAGGAGTGACCGCAGGTCTATTTATTATTTATTTTAGTCGTTTAGTCTATCCAGTTTGCACAAGAACATGTCAATCTGTCGCCTTCATAGTAATAAAGTCAACATGTATAAGTTTTGACAAACTCATTGGTACCAGCTCTCCATAAAAATTCGTGACTCATGATATGGTACATACTGGCAGTACTCTTCTAACTACTCGACTACCGAGGTCCTATACAGTACACATGTGGTTTGTTTTGTTGGAGGCATAATTTGTATTTAATTTAGTTTGGTAGTTTTCGTATGTAAGTTCAACATGAGCGGTCTGATCGGTGACAGTTTATCGATTTCGTCGGAAGGCATTATTTAGTTTACTTATATCAAAAACGATGCAAAATAAGAAGCCTTTCTCCAACTTGTGGGATAACTTAATTTGGCTGTAGACTGATTAGCCCCTAACAATGATGATGTATGCTAATCGAATTTGCCACATGCTTTATACTACTATTGGCGTAATTATCTGTTTAATGATAGAAGAAATATAACTAGTTTTACCGTACAAGCTACCCTTCTTTGGAACGCTCTCACAGATGATATCAAGAAAGCTCCGAATATAAACCCATTAAAAACTCTGCTCCGTCGTCACGATCTGAAGGCAAATGCCACCTGAGATTTTCCTCGCCATATTTAATTTTTATATGTATGTGTTATATGTTTAAGTATTATGTGTATTATATATCCTCTGTATATGGATATGTATTTTCATTAAAATATTATTACTAGGTTATTGAAATATCGAAATATGTGAGTATGCATGCAAATTGGAAGCGTATTTAAAAAAAGAAAGTAAATACTCTTTCATAAGTGTTTAGCCATCGTTAATCTATACATTTCAGGAATGCAGGTATAATATTGTTTAATTGACAAGAGAGCTATTTTAGCAAGTCAATATTGTAATAATGCTACGAAGTTCGGTATTCTTTGGAGATAATCTCTTTCTTGAATTTTCCAAGAAATTTAATCAAAGGTATGTGTAAAATCCTGCCATATTTTAATTCGTCAAAAGTTAGCACGTAATGTTCTCTATTTAAACTTTGGAAAAGTTTTGTTTAAGCAATAAGATGAGGTGAGGTTATTGTTTTATTTTATTACAATTAATTTCAAATGTCAGTCTTTGTCTACATATTATATTGCTTCCTTGACACTGAACAACGAGGATTATTTTATTGTTGCCGCGAAAACGCTATAACATGTATCTTTAAATTCAAATGGTGTGCAATCCCACAATTTCAACATCCTAACCACAATTTAATTTTGCTATATTGTTAATTTCCCTCATTCCCACCTTCACATAAAGTAGAAAGCGACGCAGCACAACGTTTATTCTACAGAAGAAAATTCCGCCTGTGCCACGCATCAGTACGAAAAATCTCGCTAAATAAATCTATATAATTAATATTATCTCTTTGAGCTGCTCATAAATAATAAGCAAATCCTGAGTGCCGTATTCGTGTTATCGCGTATGTGTGTGAAAACTGGAAGGAATTCTACCGGCCCATGAGGTACGCGCTTCTTCATAGTAAACGACAATTTTAATGACAATTTTACATCGCAAAAGTACCATCGATACATTTACTTATTAAGATTCATTGTAAATATTACACGATTTTTACATAAAAAGGTGTGTTGAAATTCTTCATATGTAAGACTTTCATGAAGAATTTTCGACATATAAAAATAATAAATAAAAGACTATAAAATAAAAAAAATATGTGATATGTATTAGTGTTGTCATTTAAAGTGCTATAAGCATGGTTCCGAAAACTTTGAAACATCATTTTATAATTCCAACTTTTATGTACTTTTTAATGCCTACCTTTACTCTGGGAATTTAAAAAAATATTACTCTCTCGTCGAGGCCTTATATATATATTCATTGTAGTTAGTGCTGTTAGCTGTTTTGGCATTAATAGCCTGCATTGCACACGAATATGATGCAGCTTACCATACAAAGATAAGCAGTAGATAGACAGACAGTACATGCAGCCTCAAGGACATAAGCCCAAAATCCGACGTCGAATATATATAATATAAATCGTAGTTTTTAGTAAAAACTATTAATTCTTGCAATTTTTTTTAAAGAAAATACAAATGTGAGTAGATGTAATATAAGTAATAAAATATCCCATTGTCAAAATGCACACCATAGACACGTAAGACAAGTAATCTCACTGATATTTTTAGAAAATTCTATATATATATGATTATCAAAGGTGACAAGAAGGTGAAGAATCTTTTCATGCCCGGAGATTGAGTTTTGGTAACGTGGGCGCCAAGTGGCGCCTTTTTATGTTGCTCGAGCAGGCCGCTGCAGTACTCGACGCCGACACCGCAAAATACCGGCGTGAAGCATGTTATTTCAAATATAACGTAATTCTAGTTAATGTAAAAAAATAATTGTTACGTCACTTATAAAAAATGTTAAATGATTAGATATGCAATAAGCCATAACGTCTACGTATTATGTGTGTATTACGTTTGCTTAGTGAAAGGCTGGAGAACAGGGATGAAAATTTTCATCCAGAAGATAATTTTCCTTAAAACTAATTGTACATGTTTATATTTGTCATATCTGAACACGACGGTACATTTAATATTACTGCTGCTTCTTAGTAGGGTGACGTTGGCATAGCTAATCCCGACTACTGCTACATCTTTTGGTTAATAAGTCGTAGTTCGTTTGCGCATATTTACAGAATGAATGCGAGGCTACTACTTCAAATTAAATAACGAATAATAATTACATAAACACAGTAGTTTAGATACAGGGTTTTTTAGTTGTTGTTAATTTGACTAGATATTTTTTCGCTAATAGTTAAGTAGGTCGAAGACCTTATCGAACGACGTCGACCGACGCGCCGTCATAGTAAAGTCGACGCCTTTGTCAAAGACGGTAAGCTATTATTCACGCTTGCGTTTCGTCTGGGTTATGAGACTATTTAAGTAGTTCAGTTTTATTAATAGTATTCAAACGATGTTATATAAGTTATATGGAAAAAGTAAATAAACGATTTTTTATGAAATTGTATACTTAAACAATCGAAGTATGTCATTCACTTTATTGCACTTTCGCCATTTTATTGGTAGTTCATTGATTCCATCTCTGAAAAAATTTAGGAGCGAGAATCAACAAAATTTTTGAAAGTGGTTTGGACTGCATAATTAGAATTTTTTTTCTTGGAATCTGTTGGAGCAAGGTCCGGGAAGTATGGAGGGTAACGGAGACAATTCAATCGCAGCTCCTCTAATTTGGCGAGCGTCTGTCGTGAAGTATGGAGTCTACCGGAGTCATGAAGCAGCAGTGAACTATAGCAATTGAAAAGACTCGGTTGTTTAACGGTTAGCTTTTCCATCATACTTTTGCAGTTGTTGACAATACAGATCTGCTGTAATCTTCCGGCCAGATCTTACGAAGAGGTAGTGTATGTCACCATTCTCACTCAATAGTACCTTTTTCTGAGTCAACTTTCGATTGGGACAGGATTTGGCCGGTTCTCCTGGATTCAACCCTGTGATGATTGTTTCCAATTGCAGTACAGTATACATTTTTCGTCACAAGTAACGATACGATTCAGTATTCCCTCGTTATTGTGTCGGTTAAACAATGTGACGCAGCACTCAATGTTGGTTACATTACTCAACCTTCATTTGTTGCTGTGCTTCACTCAATTCACGCGATACCCATTTCTCGAGTTTTTCCGCTCTTCCAATTTGTTTCAAGTGGATTAAAACTGTTGTCACTGACACCGCAGCATGCCGCTAACTTTGACGTGGTTTGCGATGGATCCGCTTCGACGATCATCTTTAATTCTTCATCGTCGACTTGGGTCTCCGGCCGTCTGCGGGGTTTATTTTGGAGGTCAAAATCTCCAGAAAGAAAATGTTCGAACCACGTACGGTAATTTGTACTTTTATAGTAGCTTCCCCATACACATCATTAATCATTCGTGATGTTTTTACAGCGCTGGTGCTAGTTTTAAATTTTGTTGATAGGGATGTCAAGAAAAAACAAATGGCGTGAAAACAAATGAATCACTAAATTCAAAACACAAATACACAAGCCTAAAATTGTTCGACAAAACGCCAATTTCATGTATAAGGACCTAACAGTTAACGCTAGTGTAGATATGAACATTCGTCTTGACTTCTTATTACCCGATGTTATGTTTATGCGCTACGATCGCAGGACAGTCATATGCAGTGTTAGATACAGGGTTTTCTGGATCTGAAATTAAAAATAATTGTCCGTTGCACGAATTTTTACTTCGGCTGGCATTCGTATCCAGGGCTCGGCGTTGAATATGCTAACCATCAAACCACGCGGTCGTCAGTTGTATAGGTAGTCGGCAGATACATCTTTTATGTACATACGTACATAAACCTACACATTGTTTGTTCAGCTGATTCGATGAGTATTATTTGAACTAGTAGTTACAGGAACAAGCTATGGAGACACCTAATGTTTTGTAAAGTCAATATCGCAAATAGTGGCAACCGTTTTTGGTAGGTGAGTAGATAAAACACTGTAATGCAATTTAAGTTTACGTAGTCTTCCACAGGAAGCTAATAAAGTAGGTTAACATATAATCAAATACGTTTCGTCCTCACAATAATTAAATTAAACTTAAATAACAAATCAGACAAAACATAAAATTATCCCCACGCTGCGCGTTCGGTAAATATTATAAAATTAAAGCAAAAATATTCAGCTGTCCGCCGCAATTTCGATCACGTTCCTTCATTCGTTCGCTAACGTCATAAATCAATCGACGAATGATAATTCGTTCAACGCTGCCAAAAAGAATTACATTACTTCCACGAGGTGCGGCTGAAAAGTTTTGAGCCTAAGTACCTTTAGGTATCACTAATGACTCGCGCTGCACAACACTAATTGCGGGTATCCTAAGTAATATGAATGTCAAGTCTCATGTCATTAGCGTCATTACGCTTTTAGTAATTGAACCGTATATATTATTAAAACATTAATTAAATAGTCTATTGATACTTGTGTACAATTTAACATTTCGGAAATAATAAAATAATACTGTTACCATCAGAACTAGGTTACAACACTTTATAATAAATTTTTCCTTTCGAATGGTTGTAACTAACGTGTATTGAACATGGGAGCACAAAGTTGTATTAAGCATAGCGGGTAATATTTAATTCAGGTAATGTAGAGACGCCCGTATTACTAGCTACATTTCACATGAAATAAGAGCCGTGAATTTAATAAAACCGGCGTAACTTTTTAATACGAGTACGCGAGCAAAGTTATGTAATGTTACCTTGTCTTAAAATAGCCTTAAAATTTGTACGTCAGTTTATTTATTTAATTAAAAACATGTATAAATTATATATACCTACTGCATGTTACAAAAAAAAAGCGAACAAAGCGGCGTAAGATGACTTTAATATTTCTTATCTTTGCTTTCTACATAACATACTACATACACAGTACTGACTACAAGTTTATAAAAATAAACGGGTTAACGGTGTAGTTCAAACGGAATATCAAGCTCTTGTGCTCATATGTCCACTGCTGGAAAAAGCCTTTCCAACAAAGCGCCAACAAAACTTAGCATGGCATGCATACAAGATTTACTCTTACTCATCACGATGGACAAGCGGTTTGATGAGCGGCATATTCGGATCATGATGGGGCCGCCAGAGTCTCGTCTGTTAGTGAGCAGGGTGCACCGCAGGCAGGCGAGGTGAACCATTAGTTATATTCTCACTACTCGTGGACGTGATTTAGGAATTATTGTACTTTGAATTACTATAAATCATTATTCTATGTGCTATTGTTCAAATTGATAAATTAGAATATTTATTGTAATGAAACAAACTTTACAGAATTCAAAGCAATTTACATTATCATCTTATTTTCCGACGTTCCGTTGTCACGGGTGAACTGAGGTGTGAAGATATCGTAGTTGACACACCCCGGGATCGTTAGTTTAATTATTATTATATTTTAGGTCCGATATAAATCGCGATAAGCTCCGTAAAATTTGTTCAATTTCTTTATGTGACTAATAAAATTGTAACAAAGAAGTTTAATAAAAGCCGAATGATTATTAATATTGAAAAACAGCAAACATTTTAACGCCAAATGGTGGCTTTTCGCGGTACGGGATTCCACGGACCAACATGCACGAGGCATCATGGGAAACGCTACGCCCGCGGTAGTCCAGTCGCATTCATACCGGCGCGTTGGATTCGCCGACGTACGCTACAGGACCGAACGCTGCCACAGTGCGAGCTCGTGCGTCGTGCCTGCCCGTCAGCAAAACCACGCACCGTGGGAAGCCTCATAAAAATAATAATAAGAATCCAGTATCATGCTCCCAGTACATCCAGTAGTATTTCTGCGAAAAACCTTATGATACGTCTTCTACTATGATGTTACACAGATTCAGTATCGTGAAATCGCTTCACGCAGACAGCTTCCTGCGGTGCTTAATTTTACGTACTTTTACACACGACCATGAGCACACACAGGTACACTGTAAGAAGGGCCTATCACGTAATGTAAGTCAAGTCGTTGGATCCGACACACCGGTACGGAACCGTTTACACTACCGCTGATGAGGTACTTTCCACGGCGCATCTTGCATGATGAGTTCGTAAAATCGCACACCGTAAGAAACCATGTCATATGTGTATGCTAGCTACAAATTTCAACATCGGCGAAAAAGTTTTATACATACCAGCAAAATATAAAACGTGTCGTTTTACTGGATGTACTTGCAGCATGAAAGTGGATTCTTATTATTCTATTCATGAGGCTTCCCACGGTACGCGGTTCGCAACGAGCTACCGTTGTTACCTGCCTTTTAGTCTCCCACGCTCCCGCCGGCCACTGCTATCCTTACTTTGTGCTGCTGGGGTGAATCTTTATTATTTAATTACAATAATAGATAGGAACTGTTCAGAAATTTCATATACCTACATATCTTTTCTCTTAGCTTTTTTCTAAAACGCTTACTGAACTCGGGTAGGGTCCGTCCGCTAATGACACAAGCCTCCTTCGTCTGATATTACATGATGTGAATAGGTGGAAGAGGAACATCTATGTTCTCTGTGTCTGTGTTAAACATATATGTGATCCTGCTTGTGCCAACTCTACCACCATCAATCACTACTGGCTGACCAGCACCTTCTATCTAGCTATCTTCGTCTACAAGCTAGCAGCAAGATTACAGAAAACAGCTTCCGAACCTTCTCTCCCTATGTCAGGCCAGTGATCCCTTTCTAAGAACTTAACTGTTATGAGTGGAAATAAGGCGAATAAATATTCTACTGTAATTACTATCTTTGAACCTACCTACTTAACTTCTGAACAGCTTACCGGACACAAGTGTATCTAATAAAATATATTTCCGTTTCTTATAATTGTTATAAGCTTGTTGTACGTTTTTAAGGATGGTAGAGCCAAGCGGCTGCTTTTGCTGGTGCTCGGATGGGCGGGCTACGACCAGGTTGGTCGTAGCCATGGTCGGCCTACCAGAATACCGCCGTAAAGTAGAGGTATATTGTGCTTCTACGTTTCGTTCGGTGAGTGAGGTAACCGAAGTCCAACACTCCTCTCCCCTCCCCATTCTTCCCCTCTTCTTCCACCCTCCCATCACCCAAATATCCTAATAGGCCGACAACGCAACTGCAGCACCTATTGTGTTGCAGATGTATGTGGGTGACGGTAATCACTTACCATCAGGTGATCCACTTGCGCGTTGGCCGCCTTTCCCATAAAAAAAAATCTTTTGAAACAAAAATTATGGGTACAGCAACTTAATAATGGGATTCTAAAATTCATTGAGTAATCTATTTATAAATAAATATTGGCAAATTTCGGCGAAACTATTCCGGCTATTTATGGCTACAGCATCATGCTCCTATTAATCTAAACTTTTGGCGCTTATTTTATGTAGGCAAAGGGTCCACGATCATTAATTATCGAATAACAGGCAACATAAAGATATTTTTATTGATGAGCTGTCGGCGTAATTTAACGTTACGATTTTTACGTTACGTTTTACAAGAAAGTATAAAACGCAACAACTATTACACTAGCAGCTCGTCCGGTGTTGCAGATGTACGTGCGAGGCAACCCTGTAACAGGAAAAAAAAAGTGTTTAGTCAATATTTGAAAAAAGGCGAAACAGGTAGAACGTTCAGATCTTTAATACTACGAGTTATTTATAAAATATTAAAATTATTTAAAATGAGAGTTGTAATTATAAATTGAGCTGCTAATTGTAATTTCATAATACTACTAATATTATTTTCCGCTCATAAGAATATATCTGAATTTTATCTAAATTGTTATCTGTTGTCTTATATTTCGTGCAAATAAATTATTGAATTGAATTGGGCATGTTTAATAGCTAAGTCATTATGGCACAACAATAAAATTAACAAGGCGACTAATAAAATAAAAATTCCATGGAGTATTATTTAATAATGAAACCAGGAAAGATAATTCGCGTAGCTCGGGCTATCGATTGAAGTTTAACAATGAAATTTCAACGATTGACCGGGAGGTTGGAGAAGTGTTTGAGGAGTTCTTTACTGAGATTCCAATTTTTAGTATAATCTTGCTGAATTTTTCTCCCACTGTGGCCGAGTTATTATTAAAAGAAAGTGCTTGTAACATTTTTTTTTAATTTCAGACAGATGTTGATTTAAAAGATATTGATTGAAGCGTTATTGAACTTTCGTTATGTCCTTTAAAGTAACTGCCCCAATAACGAATATAATTGAGATACAATTTGGCCATTACTTTTAATAATAGTGAATCTGGAGTATTTTCTGATTTACTGGAATATAAACGTAAAGAAATAATTAGATATCAATGTCCTTATTTGGAAAGTTTTCTTGAAATAATCTGTTTTTCTAGCAGACATAGATCTCCTGCATATGCTGTAAGTAATCTATGAGAAGTCTGACTACTGTCGAACCAGCTAGAATAGCTTATTTTACATATTTCCATAGTAGATGTCATATGGTACTTTGATCTGGGCCATGCGGCTAATATGGAAACTATATTCGTTAAGCAAAAGGAGGCTTATTACCTTACTGCTTACCTTAATTTTAGAACTCCTCGTATATAGATAAGGAAATTTAAAGTAATAAATATTATTACCTTCGCTTCTCAATATGTATATATAATGTAACGTATGTGGATAAAACAAAAATATAATTTGATGTAGATGATGTAAATACTGGGGATAGACACAAGCTTGTAATGCCAGTTATTATACTCCAGGGAGTCAGTGCCGTGTCCCTGGGGCATTAAGAGAATATACGTTTCTACAACAAAATATCTGTAAGAGACCAGTCTTCCTACCAATAGGTTGAAATATTTATTAAATAAAGACTATTAAACGGGAGATTATAATATAAAGAAAACAATGCATGATAACTACCCGGGATAAAGAGTTTTTCACACCCACGCTGTTTCTGAATGTTGTAGTGTACTATAATATTCTAACAAAAAATTTAAAAGGTGCAAAAAAGAGGATACCTTAGGATATTCTTTTGCCGGTTTCTTCTTTAGAGAAACCTTAGGTAGATTTAAACAAAGATGATTAAAAAGTAAAACATTTTTTATGTCGAAGAATAAATGATTTGATTTAAATGGTTAGGTACATTTAATTTATGTACAATAAACTTGCGTCAAAATATCGTGGAAATTCTTATCGTTATTGGATTAAAGATAATAAAATTCATCAATGATAAAGCGTTAACTGCTGCAGTTTGATGTTGAAGTCATGATTGTTTCTGTTAAAGTATAATATAAATTATCACCTTATTTTGAGTTAAGTTATTTTGAAAAATAATACGGAAGAAAATAATTGAATTCCAAAAATCCAGAGAATGGTTTAATTTAACTAAAAATATACAGGGGCGCAAAACTTGAATAACATAACCACACCTTTCACATAGTTTCTTAATATTGGTTTATATTGGTTATAAATTTTTTTGATGTAATAAATTAAAACCGGACTCTATGTACAGCAATATAGAAGATATGAAATTAGTTTTGATTGATCTCTTACTAATTACTAAGAAAACATGATCGCGTATTCTATAAGTGAAGGAATAATTAGGTTGTGCCTAATTTTAGAAATAAAGCTATATTAATCTGTAAAGATATTACGTATATTTGCTACAGGAAAAAGACAGTGTTGCCAACAGGGTTTTTACTGGAAAACAGTTATACTCTTCAAAAAGATACATGGCGTTCTTAATTCCCAACAATAAGCAAAAATCCACTTGGTACTTAGTTTGTACAACTAGTATACGAGGTGTTATGAATTACACGTAGGAACGAAGAAGCCTTTAATGAAGGACATATTAGTGCACATTATTAACTTAATCATAAAATATTTTCTAAAATGCCATTTTCCTTATTTTTTCTGAAATAAAACCGGCAAAAGGAGCTCCGTTGTTCATCCGTCATTTTTTTAATGTTTTTCAACAACTTTTCAACCTGTTATATACATATTAGTATATAAAGCGAAATACCATTCACTGACTAATCACTAAATCTCCGGAACTAGAAACTCTGCAAACTTGAAATGTGACATGTAGATTCCTTATCGGGTGTAGACCTCCGCAAAGTATAACCCGCACATCAGTCATTTCTAAAGGGACGAAAACGGCGTATAGAAGTCGGAAGAAAAGTCCAATGTCTTTCAAGTTAGAGACATTACAACCGATATTCAGGTTAATAATATATTTTGAATAATAAAATACCTGTACAAGCGCTTTTTGTAAAACAACCATTGCCGGTGAAGAACAGAGGATGAAAGTTGTGCGCTAGAATATTTTATCTGTTATTATTAACATTAAAACTTAATAATAATATTCAACAAAATATCAATTACGTACTCAACGCCCTAGAAGTTAATAGAAGGATAGTATAGAATAATAGAATAATAATTATGAACAGACACCATCCACCTTAGACGTTGTCGCTCGTCACTGGACTAAATTATGTGAAATCAAAAGATCCCATACAAGCAAAAGTGTGAAATGTGCCGAGGTAGAGTATACAATATTTATTATAAACTATAAATTAATTTTTAAATTATTTATTCGACATAAGAAACATACAATTTACTTGTCAATCGTCATTCGTCGACGTTCCCCTGACGGAGAAGAAACGGGCGTACGAAATTGCGTAGGCATCCTCTATTTTTGGGAAATGCTTCAAAACAAAACGTTTAGTAGTAAAATATAATTAATATAATGCTGTATGTATAATGTAGTGTAATAGATAATCCGATCCGTTACAGAAGCGCAATTCGACGCTGACAAATAACTTAGTATTGAGGAATGTGAGTTATAGTCACATCTATCGCAGTTATCTAGCTTATCTTCAATAATATATCACTTGTTGTCGCTACCGCATCGTTGATTCAATGATCTTATCACTAAAATGTTGTGGCATATTAATTAATCGATTTTAGATTGTTAGTTTAATTGATACAAAAAATTAAAAATTTGATCGTGATTTAGGCATTTAACTACACCTCTACTTACTTCAGCATTTACATAGGTAATAATCAACATTTAATCTGTTAGGGAATAGTAAAATAACACGCATTCGTTTAATCTTATGATTTTTCATGTTCTTTTTTAGCAGTGGTTAAATAGTTCACTGCTGGATATATAGGTCCATACCATAAACGAAATGCCATAATCGTCACGCTTGATGAGGTTCTGGCGGGCACAACACCAGACACCGCATTTGTTGACACTGTAACCCAGACGAGGAGCTAGTCTGGATAATTTTGGTCTCGCCGAAATTAATAACATGTTTCAGATGCTTTGAGATTGCTATGGAATAGATGGAGTGCCAGATTCTCTAACGCTGCACTTTTACTAAACTTTTATTGTTTGCAAGAAAAACATTAAGAAGTTTCATTTAAATTAAATAGTTTAATTGAAATATTTTTACTAACACGCGACCATAAACAAATCATGCTTAATAGTATAGATTAATAATCAGCTACGTTTTTAAACAGAAAAATTATAAATATTTAGTATTAATTCTGACTAAAATAATGAAATTTTTCTGGTATCGAGCCATAGTTGTGTTATCAACAAAGCCGTGAAGGTTTTGTCACGTGATATGTGATTTAACTTACATATTTCACTACTAAATAAAATATACGCTAATATGCCTCTCAAGTGTAGGTGAAGTTGAGATTTGTAGAAAAATATGCTCAAAAAAAGAAAAACTTTTTAATACCTCCAAAAATATTATACATCTTTCCAAATATGCAAATTTATTCCATACTTGTGTTTCTATAACAGTAACTATTCTGTTAAAAGTACTTGTTGCATCCTCAAAACAGCTCTAAAAGTTCACCAGACCATGCGACACGCACCTGCTTCTAAAGCGCGGTGAGCGTCCGCAGAACCCATCTTGCACTGACTTTTGAAAGATTAAGATAGTCATGAATTACAGTTTGTGGTAGTAACTGGTAGTTTTTGAATTTACTACCATTTATTCGTGAATAGTATTTTATACTTTTTTCCTGTTTAATCAGGAGTTTAATCACAGCGCTGTGTTAAATTTTCTTAAACATTATCGAGTCGGTTCTTTCTGTCGTCTTTAATCGATGATTTGGATAAGAAGAGATAAGAGAAGAAATTTGAAATTTATTTCCTCAGATTGTATTTGATATTTATTCACTCATCTATCCTGATACCGTAATTAAATTGAACGTATTTCTTCCCATTGAACGCATTCATAACATATTGAAGAAATTTTTATTATTATTGTTTATGTATATTTCTATTCGTGAATAAATTCTTGACAAAAAAGGAGACAAAAATAAATTAACATTTACACGTTGTCGATGATTATTTTTTACAGTACTTATTGTCATTACATTCGAAATGTAACATTACCTTTTAATGTGTAGGCTCCTGCGAATAAAGGATTATTAAAATTAAAAATCATCAGGGGTGAATAATAATATATCTTATTTTCTTCCTATGCTTGAACATCGTTTGTAGATAGGTGGTACGTCTTGATATTTTATACATAGTCCAAGATAACTACGCAGTGTCATCTTTTTTTGCTATCTATTTAGGAAGTAAATTATGAATTATGATATTTTAAAAAAAAATCTTCACCCGGAAACACCATTTTTTTAAAAAAAAGTATACCAGCAATACTATTTTTAAGTAACATTTACAACAATATTCCTGTAAACCCTACAACTAAGCATTACAGCTTGTATCTCGTCGAATGGCTGGTCCGAACATACGATGTCATATTTCGTAGTCCGTACCCTAACCCATTAGGCTATTGACCATTGGCGTATGCATGTCATTTGTTTGTTTCATATTGGTCCTTCAGACTGAAAGAGGTGCTGTTAATATCACAATATAAATATTCTTATGAAATTACTTACTCATAAGGTTTCCCCAATTGTAGGCTTATTTGATTCACAATCGCTCACCCTAGAATAGTAATGGTCACTGTTTGACCAATACTTCGTTATGTTCACTAGAGCTTTTTGAGATCCGGTGTATCAATAACCGCAGATGTTTATTGTGAAGAACTTCGTACAATAATGACATAACTCTCGGAGAAACAATCTCTACTCGTCAATCGATTGTCGTCATTATTGCTCCGTGCTAACGTGACGAAGGTCTTAGACTACTCGAGAAACCTTTTACATATTAAAATACCTTAACATAGAAACCAATCGTCATATTACGTACTCGCCAGACCTAGCCCCAACCGATTTCCATTTTTACCCAATTTGGAATTTCAGTAAGCAGTAAAAATACCTTTATAGGCAACGAAGAGTCAAAACCTACAAAGTTCTAACTCAAAGGTATAAATAATCTTCTCACGCGATTGCAGACAGTTTTAAAAAGATAAATTTCATTAATTACCCAAATATACCCAATGCATAAAGAAACAAAATAAGTTTTAGTTACAAAAAAATATCTCTTATTGAGAATTAAATATTAATTGAAGTAGCACAAATAATAATCTGAGTTCACCAGTTCAAAAATCAATGTATATACATATATACATATAAATATATTTTAATTTTGGCTACAATCATTCTAAATCCTCTTAACATCTACATAGTTATCTCGGACTATTTAGGAATATAATGACAGGATTAATTAATTAATTAACTTGCCTAAAGTGAAATTCTATCGTGATTATATAAGATACTTAGTCCGAGATAAAGAGCTTCCCACTCTCCCTCGGGTACAACATGATGACATGCATGTGCTTGTAGTGTTGCCACATGCAGATTTATTGTTGTCATAATGGTATCATTTAACTTCGCGAATAGACAGCAAGAAATAGCTATACTCCATACTTATCGCGGGGGATCGATCCCCGGTGTAGGCACATAAAAGTAATAAAATTGTGTATAGCAATTTTAAGTGCTCTAGTCCGCTAACAGCAGCACAGCGGACTTTTCCAGGCTCCAAAACTCTCTCAAAATATACGAGTAATAATATTTTGTAAAATGTTTCTATACATTTCTGTATAACATTAATGTGACCTTACTGAGATAAAATCGTACTCTGAAATGCACATAGCGTGATGTGTTTTTACTTTAAAATTTATGGAATGTATAGCTATTATTTTACTAACTAAACTAAACAACAAAGACTTAGCTTAATGAAGTTTTGGACTATTAACCTTGGTTTTTAACTTTATTGCATAAGCATAAGCTTTATGCTTATGCTTATGCAATAATGTAATTTTATTTGTTAAATTTAATTGGCTCTAATCCGAGACTTTGTTTAACAAAATCTCGAATTCATTCGTTTGTTCCGATATTCCGCTACATGTTTCCAATAAATATTCGAGCGTGTCTAAATCAGTGAATAGCAATTCATTAATTACTAAATAACTATCTGTTTGGAGACCAGTAACTACCTTGTGGAACACAGGCATTTAAGGGCTTGGAGTTCGAGACGGCATGCGCGTATATACACAATTTTTAGAGACCTGTAATTGAACGAATGTATGTAATTGTCTTATTAAGGAATCGGGTGCACTAAAGCTCTCTTCCAAGATTTCGAGAAGACCCGCAAAACTTAGTAGTGGGAAACGATGTGTGAGAATCGGCGTCAACTCTGGGGCGTCATGTCTTGAGCACAATTTAAGGGACTACGACAAGCCCACTAGACTTGTGCATGTTCAGGGATATGCGTTATTTGCGCTCTGAGGTTTACACAAACGGGATGCCTGAAACTCTCAGCTGGAAAAGTAAGTATTACCTCCCAGCTTCATGTAGTAAAGGCTTAAATGTAGCATAAGTGGTAACATAGACTTTACTTAAATCTGTTTTGGTCAATCTGGAACTTTATTAAACAAAAATTAATATGTCGCTGTAACCTCTGCCTTTCAATCACTAAACAAAGAAACTCATTAGTTTCGTTAATATTTAAATCCTGAATTCGTCCATTCAGTTTTGAATAAATGGTGCTTAAAAAGAGTAAAAGTGCACAAAAATAGCAGCGGTAGTCCGATATACGAATTAAAAGATATGACTTAGCTAAGTGTTGCTTCGCGTGGTGGTTCCAGGCAAAAAAAAGCAAATTTAAGGCACTGAACGGATATATTCGTTCATATTAAAGTATATTAGGACTCATGACAGGTTGTTAGCCCATCGCTGTTATTCTAATACTACATGAAAAGTAGTTGAGAAGAGAAGTGTTGTTAATTGAAAACAAAGAAAATGATAGAATCATAGCTTACTTTCTACTGTAGATTTTACTTACACACTATACTATCAAGGTATCACGTATATACTATACAACGTAATTGAGTTTTAGTAAAGAGGGATGTAAAATTTAAACGTAACTTGCTTTATGGTAATGTAAAAAAAGTTAACAGTGAAAGCGTGGAGTAGAAACGTGGTTGGCATATATAGAGATAATATAGATCGATATAGCTTCTAAGCCGCGTCTACGTGCTGTTTTCGAGATTCATCTCAAATCGTCTAATAAACAGACTTGACGACATCCCGACTCCCGAACAAGCCGGATTCCGAAAAGGCTATAGTACCATAGACCACATATAGGATCAACATCAATGGGGAATACATCACTCACCTTTGGTTTGCCGACGAAATAGTTCTTATGGCAGGATCATTGGAGGAGCTTAGAACTATGCTCAATGACCTCAATAGTCTCTCACAACAACACGAAGATCATATCTAACGTCCATATCACACCAAGACCGGTTTTTGTGGGGATAAATGGGCTCGAAGTTATCGACGAGTATGTGTACCTTGGACAAATGGTCCGATTAGGTAAGTTCAACCAGAGGTCAATCGTCGAATCCAAATCGGCTGGGCTGTACTCGGAAAACTACGTCATATCTTCTCATCGAGTGTACCTCAAAACTTCAAAAGCAAAGTATACAACCAGTGTTGCCAGTGATGACTTACGGAACTGAGACTTGGTCCTTCACTGCAGGTCGTATCACGAAACTCAAAGTTGCTGAGCGCGCTATGGCAAGGGCTATGCACGGTATTTCTCTACGCGATAGAGTCTTCAACAATAATATTTGCAGCAGAACTACCGACATGGCCGTAAGGATCAGCAAGCTGAAATGGCAATGGGTCGGCAAAATAGCTCGCAGAACTAACCGTTGGGAAAGAAATATTCTCGAGTGGCAGCCACAAATAGGCAAACGCAGTGTGGGATAAACGAACATGTGAGATAGGCTGAAATGATGATGATGAATGTAAAATTTTATTAGTTTGTTAGTGATAAGTGTTGAGCACATAACCAGCCAAGTGCGAGTCAGACACACCGAGGATTCCGTAGAACTACGCAATATCTGTGTTAAGTATTTATTCAAAAAATGTGTTGTCTTTTGTTCAATTCGGACTCGCGTGTCCGTTCGTCCTCTCTTTAATATGGTTGAGGTGGACGATGTATGGACGATGAGAGCTCGGGTCTACAAATACTGAATATTATTCCGTATTACGAAAAGGAAAGGAAGATTACAAAGAAAATGGCAATTGACAAACGAAATTTGAATTTATTCAAATTTAAACACATTAATGTTTAAATTTGACGTAATAAATATATTTCATTTCATTTATAAACAGAATTTTATAATTAACCTACAATAATAATATCACTATTACCAGTCTCCCAGTTCAAACAACACTCAAACTTCCACCATTTGACTAGACTTTTATAGAAGCTCTTAAAAGACACATTATGCGGATATTTTAATGTATCTATTTCGTTATGAAAGATTACTTAAATCTTTTGACATTTCTAGGCCTTTTAACAGGCATGCTGTCCTGTGAGTAAATTGAGGACAGAAGAACCACAGAGTGATTTCATCAGGTTCTACCAAAAGACGTTCGACCTAATCTGGGGTCAAAAATAGGACGTCCAGTCGTGGCAGAAAAGCCACTACAGTAAAAGTGCACAAAAATAGCAGCGGTAGTCCGATATACGAATTAAAAGATATGACTTAGCTAAGTGTTGCTTCGCGTGGTGGTTCCAGGCAAAAAAAAGCAAATTTAAGGCACTGAACGGATATATTCGTTCATATTAAAGTATATTAGGACTCATGACAGGTTGTTAGCCCATCGCTGTTATTCTAATACTACATGAAAAGTAGTTGAGAAGAGAAGTGTTGTTAATTGAAAACAAAGAAAATGATAGAATCATAGCTTACTTTCTACTGTAGATTTTACTTACACACTATACTATCAAGGTATCACGTATATACTATACAACGTAATTGAGTTTTAGTAAAGAGGGATGTAAAATTTAAACGTAACTTGCTTTATGGTAATGTAAAAAAGTTAACAGTGAAAGCGTGGAGTAGAAACGTGGTTGGCATATATAGAGATAATATAGATCGATATAGCTTCTAAGCCGCGTCTACGTGCTGTTTTCGAGATTCATCTCAAATCGTCTAATAAACAGACTTGACGACATCCCGACTCCCGAACAAGCCGGATTCCGAAAAGGCTATAGTACCATAGACCACATATAGTATCAACATCAATGGGGAATACATCACTCACCTTTGGTTTGCCGACGAAATAGTTCTTATGGCAGGATCATTGGAGGAGCTTAGAACTATGCTCAATGACCTCAATAGTCTCTCACAACAACACGAAGATCATATCTAACGTCCATATCACACCAAGACCGGTTTTTGTGGGGATAAATGGGCTCGAAGTTATCGACGAGTATGTGTACCTTGGACAAATGGTCCGATTAGGTAAGTTCAACCAGAGGTCAATCGTCGAATCCAAATCGGCTGGGCTGTACTCGGAAAACTACGTCATATCTTCTCATCGAGTGTACCTCAAAACTTCAAAAGCAAAGTATACAACCAGTGTTGCCAGTGATGACTTACGGAACTGAGACTTGGTCCTTCACTGCAGGTCGTATCACGAAACTCAAAGTTGCTGAGCGCGCTATGGCAAGGGCTATGCACGGTATTTCTCTACGCGATAGAGTCTTCAACAATAATATTTGCAGCAGAACTACCGACATGGCCGTAAGGATCAGCAAGCTGAAATGGCAATGGGTCGGCAAAATAGCTCGCAGAACTAACCGTTGGGAAAGAAATATTCTCGAGTGGCAGCCACAAATAGGCAAACGCAGTGTGGGATAAACGAACATGTGAGATAGGCTGAAATGATGATGATGAATGTAAAATTTTATTAGTTTGTTAGTGATAAGTGTTGAGCACATAACCAGCCAAGTGCGAGTCAGACACACCGAGGATTCCGTAGAACTACGCAATATCTGTGTTAAGTATTTATTCAAAAAAATGTGTTGTCTTTTGTTCAATTCGGACTCGCGTGTCCGTTCGTCCTCTCTTTAATATGGTTGAGGTGGACGATGTATGGACGATGAGAGCTCGGGTCTACAAATACTGAATATTATTCCGTATTACGAAAAGGAAAGGAAGATTACAAAGAAAATGGCAATTGACAAACGAAATTTGAATTTATTCAAATTTAAACACATTAATGTTTAAATTTGACGTAATAAATATATTTCATTTCATTTATAAACAGAATTTTATAATTAACCTACAATAATAATATCACTATTACCAGTCTCCCAGTTCAAACAACACTCAAACTTCCACCATTTGACTAGACTTTTATAGAAGCTCTTAAAAGACACATTATGCGGATATTTTAATGTATCTATTTCGTTATGAAAGATTACTTAAATCTTTTGACATTTCTAGGCCTTTTAACAGGCATGCTGTCCTGTGAGTAAATTGAGGGACAGAAGAACCACAGAGTGATTTCATCAGGTTCTACCAAAAGACGTTCGACCTAATCTGGGGTCAAAAATAGGACGTCCAGTCGTGGCAGAAAAGCCACTACAGTAAAAGTGCACACATTGCCACATTAAAAAAAATCAATTAACCGAATAGTTCCCCTACCCAAAGGCACGTGGACGCGAATTTGGAAGCGAAGGCGCCCAGAGACCACAGAATAACTAATTAATACTTCCTAGTGAGCTGAACGTACTAGACATAAAAGGGGCAGCAGCAGCAATCATATTAGGCTTCAGACGGAACCAATAGCCACCCTCCTCTATTCCTTCATTCCCCCTCCTCAAACATCTTTAAAGGCCGGCAATACACCTGCAGCTCCTCCTCATCAGAGAAGCCTCTGGACGGTGAGAGACGTGAAATTCTAGATTTTCAATTTATGGGCTCATTCCGATTGTGCACGTTGTGAAAGACCCACATTTTGTCGTTCAGCTTTATGTTCAATACATTATGTAGGGCATATATAGAGATAATATAGATCGATATAGCTTCTAAGCCGCGTCTACGTGCTGTTTTCGAGATTCATCTCAAATCGTCTAATAAACAGACTTGACGACATCCCGACTCCCGAACAAGCCGGATTCCGAAAAGGCTATAGTACCATAGACCACATATAGTATCAACATCAATGGGGAATACATCACTCACCTTTGGTTTGCCGACGAAATAGTTCTTATGGCAGGATCATTGGAGGAGCTTAGAACTATGCTCAATGACCTCAATAGTCTCTCACAACAACACGAAGATCATATCTAACGTCCATATCACACCAAGACCGGTTTTTGTGGGGATAAATGGGCTCGAAGTTATCGACGAGTATGTGTACCTTGGACAAATGGTCCGATTAGGTAAGTTCAACCAGAGGTCAATCGTCGAATCCAAATCGGCTGGGCTGTACTCGGAAAACTACGTCATATCTTCTCATCGAGTGTACCTCAAAACTTCAAAAGCAAAGTATACAACCAGTGTTGCCAGTGATGACTTACGGAACTGAGACTTGGTCCTTCACTGCAGGTCGTATCACGAAACTCAAAGTTGCTGAGCGCGCTATGGCAAGGGCTATGCACGGTATTTCTCTACGCGATAGAGTCTTCAACAATAATATTTGCAGCAGAACTACCGACATGGCCGTAAGGATCAGCAAGCTGAAATGGCAATGGGTCGGCAAAATAGCTCGCAGAACTAACCGTTGGGAAAGAAATATTCTCGAGTGGCAGCCACAAATAGGCAAACGCAGTGTGGGATAAACGAACATGTGAGATAGGCTGAAATGATGATGATGAATGTAAAATTTTATTAGTTTGTTAGTGATAAGTGTTGAGCACATAACCAGCCAAGTGCGAGTCAGACACACCGAGGATTCCGTAGAACTACGCAATATCTGTGTTAAGTATTTATTCAAAAAATGTGTTGTCTTTTGTTCAATTCGGACTCGCGTGTCCGTTCGTCCTCTCTTTAATATGGTTGAGGTGGACGATGTATGGACGATGAGAGCTCGGGTCTACAAATACTGAATATTATTCCGTATTACGAAAAGGAAAGGAAGATTACAAAGAAAATGGCAATTGACAAACGAAATTTGAATTTATTCAAATTTAAACACATTAATGTTTAAATTTGACGTAATAAATATATTTCATTTCATTTATAAACAGAATTTTATAATTAACCTACAATAATAATATCACTATTACCAGTCTCCCAGTTCAAACAACACTCAAACTTCCACCATTTGACTAGACTTTTATAGAAGCTCTTAAAAGACACATTATGCGGATATTTTAATGTATCTATTTCGTTATGAAAGATTACTTAAATCTTTTGACATTTCTAGGCCTTTTAACAGGCATGCTGTCCTGTGAGTAAATTGAGGGACAGAAGAACCACAGAGTGATTTCATCAGGTTCTACCAAAAGACGTTCGACCTAATCTGGGGTCAAAAATAGGACGTCCAGTCGTGGCAGAAAAGCCACTACAGTAAAAGTGCACACATTGCCACATTAAAAAAAATCAATTAACCGAATAGTTCCCCTACCCAAAGGCACGTGGACGCGAATTTGGAAGCGAAGGCGCCCAGAGACCACAGAATAACTAATTAATACTTCCTAGTGAGCTGAACGTACTAGACATAAAAGGGGCAGCAGCAGCAATCATATTAGGCTTCAGACGGAACCAATAGCCACCCTCCTCTATTCCTTCATTCCCCCTCCTCAAACATCTTTAAAGGCCGGCAATACACCTGCAGCTCCTCCTCATCAGAGAAGCCTCTGGACGGTGAGAGACGTGAAATTCTAGATTTTCAATTTATGGGCTCATTCCGATTGTGCACGTTGTGAAAGACCCACATTTTGTCGTTCAGCTTTATGTTCAATACATTATGTAGGGCCCAGTGTTACCAACTTTGCATATGTTTATAGTACCTAATGTTTTTGAATAATTTGTGTCCAATTTTGTTTATTTCTATGGCATGTATAAACAAATGACCAATGACACTATGACAATCTAATAAACTGAGTTATTTTTTTACACCTCCGATGTAATCTTCCGTCTGTAACAGATTATAAATAGCCTGCAATTTATAAAAGTTCACTATTAATAGATTTCCTTATACCTTCTTAGATGAAACATAAACGTAATTAATCAATTATTTAGATTGAATAACTTTGACACGCTTTTTTTACTTGTATAAGAAATTTTTACATTCACATTGGAAACATTATTTTAAAAGTAGATGTAATGATTTAAGAAGAAAAAGGTAAAGCCAATTAAAGTATATGATCTGTGTACTACATAAACTTTTCTCTCTGGTTACCGCGTAGAAGTTGTAAGGTATGTGCACGTTTAAAGTGCATAAAATAAAAATTTATTGGTAATTATAAAACTTTTTATTAACCCCAACATTTTCTGGCGTGTAAAAAAAATATTGAACAAAAATATTATGAAAAGGGTTATTATAATATAAAAGAAAAGAATACATAGATAATTGTAACCCTTGAGAATGAGTTGTTCGCTCCCAAGCTGTTTCTAAAAGTCGTTAAATTATATTGTATAAAATATATTATATTCTTAAAATATATTGTAAAAATATATTACAATATAATTTAAAAAAAAAATTGAAAAAACTGAGCATCCATACGGTGTTTCTTACGCGTGTTTCTTCTCCGTCAGAGGAATTACGACACTACGATGGTAGATTAAATAAAAAGTAAAAGATAAGTAATTTTTACCATCTGTCAAGTGCAATATCCGTCTATAAGATGCAGGAGTTTACATTTGATTGTGAAAGTGGTCTACTTTACATAGGGCAAACTAAAATATCTATAATAACCCGCGTAAAGGAATACATAGCTGTGATCATATCCTAGATCGCCCCAACCATTACATCAGATTTCATAGACCACAAATTATCCCAAAAGAACACCGATTCTTGCCAAGGATGATTCGCGAAGCTATTGAAATTCAAAAAGATCTTAATTTCAATAGAAAAGATAACTAGCAATAAGGATCCAACATTAATTATTAAAAGCTGAAGGAAGCTCGAGTTGATCATGACACCATCCAAAGCACTCTTTATCTAAGTTACTCTATTAAACGCCATTAAGTCCGTAAATAATAGTTTCATTAATAATTTGTGGTGTTCGCGTAATATCGTTACGAAGGCCTTTTGTACCGTTTCCTGAGAACTAAATAAACCGTTTTTTATACGTGGGATACACCTAAAGCTTATCTGTCCCTGTCGGGATAAGGACGTATTGCGTTTTTGCTTGCACCGACCAAAACCCTTCGGTATTTCACCTGCGAAACATATCGACATGGCCACGGGATTGCTTTTGCACAAATCCGCAATCCCGACCGCTCCAGTTGTCCTAGGAGGCCCATCCTATGGAGTGAACTCATTCGCTCCCTGTTCCTCCTAAATAGGCGCTACGGGACTCGGACCCATCTCTCTACTCGGCTTCAAATTTCACGCGGGTAACGGATCTCCCCGAATCCGCGACTTGGAAGCCATTAAGGTCAGGAAGGCAAGAGCTTGGAAGCACGAACTTTACCGAGCTTTTCATATATCGTCCTACGAGTCTACTAAGGCTCCTTCCTACGAGAAGTAAGAGGAGTCAAGGAAGAAAATAATTTGAACTAAAACCAACCGTTGTTTTTGTATATTTCTTTCTGTTGTTACAGAAACTGAAATCCACAAAACATTTTATAATTGGGTTAACAATCTTATATCGAAAGTTTTTATGTCTCGGCAAATTTGATAAATGATGTAAAAAAAAAATAAGATTAAACATTCCATGTTTATTCTACATTTGTTATTATTTAAATAAATAAGAACACATTCTACGTAACTGATGCTTTCTAAAACTATTTACTAAGTTAACGGATTCAAAACTCGTCTCTGTGATAATACTAAAAGTTATAATTAAAGATAATAGCTGACAATAATGCTTATTTAAATCGAAGATATATAGAACGATTTTTCTTAAAGCTCATTTGGTCTTAAATTTATCCTGACGCAAAACAGCTTCGACCCGTATGTGCAGTTTTCACGGGATGAGAGTCCTATGGAGATGGGACGAACTGCTCATGCGCGAAGCAACAGATTGGCGGGGACGCCTCTCCCGTCCGCAGGAGCCGAGCGTCATTGGGTTCTGCGATTCGCGCGCCGTCCGCCGACCTGAGCGGGTGTTTTCCACTGTCTACGAAAGTTAACAGTGTAGACTTCGCGGGTTTCTCTGCTTCAAGGTAAGAATGTTAAATCTTATTTTTCGCTGTTTGCGTTTAATTAAATTTCTATGTTTTAAAAGCACGGTGAATGCTTATTTTCGAAAACTAGATCAATATACTTTTTTTTTTCTAATTATTTTGTTTTTAATTTCTTTTTTATATCATATGTTATACTCTTTCATTAGATAGTTAAGGTTTTTCAGAAATTCAGAAAACAAAAAAAGAGAAAATCAATTCACAACATCTTTAGTTATTTTGAAATGTATATTTAATTTTTCATAATATTTAAATGTGAATGTTTTGTACAAAAACATTAGAATATTTTTTAATTACCATATTTATCAAAATTTTTGAATTTTCAGTTATACATTTTTATTGTATTATTGTTTCGCTTTAACAAAACCTTTGATATGGTTTTATACATACTACAGTAGTAAAGGAGTTGACTCCGAACTTCTTCGTTTGTATGTAAATACTGTAAAGGGGGTGATCAATTCTCGATTGTTCGGTTTTAAATTTATCTGTCTAAAATGAAAGATTTAATATATAACAATTTTAACAAACTAAATCGATCGAATAAACTATTGTAGTTTAAATCAATGAAACAGTTAATAACATAAGATAATTTTTTAAATGATTAGATTATTATTTGGTTCTTAAAAAAGCTTTTGTTATGTTCAAATACGTTATTTGAACACGTTGTATTAAATATTATGAGATTTTTTTCAAATCGATCCACTTTTCGTAACGACGTTCCTTTGTCGTTAAAAAGATATGCGAAAAGAAACTCCGTAGACAAATGTTATAAGCATAACCATGCCTTTTGACCATATACAACAAAAACAGTCCCACAATATTGAAGCTGAAGTGTGCTGCAAATTCGAGCATACCAGCCTGCACAAGCAGCACTGCTCACAAGTACGACTCATGTGATAACCATCACCGTCGTCACATTGAGCGTGGTAGAGCCAAGCGGCGGCTTTAGCTGCTGCTCGAAAGGGCCGGCTCGACCGGATTGGTACCACGGCCTCGCAGAAGCGGTACTGTCGCGAAGTAGATGCATCTTGCTTCTGCGTTTTGTTCGGTGAGTGTGGTAACCGGAGGACCCCCCCCTCCCCCCCCTCTTCACTCCCTCCTCCCAAATATCCTTAAAGACCGGCAACGCACCTGCAGCATCTATGGTGTTGCAGATGTATGTGGGCGACGGTAATCATTACTATCAGGGTGAACGACTTGCACGTTTGCCGTCTCATCAATAAAAAAAAATTGAACTAGACATGGTATCGGTATCAGTTACCGTACTTCTAATATTATACTTTTTTGGGAAAGATTTTTGTTACATCTAAGTAACAAGTAATAACCAAATAAAAGATACAATTCCGGAATTGTACTTGACTGCGCATGAGAAGAAAAATTAAGATTGAGATTCATTCCTATTATTTTACGATTGTGGAGTTATTAAAGGATAGCCAGATATAGTATAAGCTCATTATTTTTCGGAAAAATATTTTCGATTTTCTTAATATTTTGGACGTAGTACTAGTTCGCTTCAACAGCATTTCTTTAAGACCGTGATCTGTCCACGCGGAATAATTATTCCGGCTTGTCAGGCGGATTACTTATTGGAATTCTAGACTCCAATTACCTCCTAACTCTCTAACTCCGACTCTGCTACTCGTCAGCCGGTATGACTAATTTAGAGATGGTTAATGTGTTACGATATTCTGCAATTTCCCAAAGACGCTATCGTCTCCTACGCGAAAGGGTGGGGTGGAAAATTTTCTTTCGTCACCATTCTATTTATTTTTCTTTTTTAAGATTACTATACACTACATCGATTTGATCATCACCTAATCTGTTAGGAATAAACTAAAACTATTTATGTTATGTATATTTATGTGCATATTATGGAATCTCGCAAAATATTGTTCGAATGGAGATTGAGAATATTTGATACAGCACATTTTCGTTTAAGTATCCTACGTCGACGTACGTGTATTTATTACGCCCTCTGCTGGTGAGGTTATGGTACGAAATTATTAAGGAGACGCATAAACACAGATGTACATTTACATAGAAACGGAAAGGACGCACCTCAACGTGGTCGCTTCATTCGTCACGTGTCACGTAAATTCAGTTTAGTGTGACAAAGTATATTGTATTTCGTCGACTGAGGTTACATTACTTTTGCCATCTCGCTGGTTTGTTTACGTGGAGAGTAAACGTTACCATTTAGTTGATTTTTATAATACAATCTTAATTAAGTAATACAAAAATATAGATGTTATCATTTGGCCCTAAATCTCTTAAATGTGGAGCGGATAAGGCATACCTTAAGAAAATGAATTGACTGAAATCGGTGTAATTATCCCAAGAGGAAGCTACTACGGCAAGCCTACTGAATATGTACAAATGTGTGTTACGATCCACGTCAGTGTTAAATTAAAATCTAAATTGGATTGTAGCGCGCGTAGCTATTAGTCAATAGCGATCAACATTACTGCTAATTTTGTAACGCATTGGAGTAGCCATTACATCTCATATATCCGTTTCTGAGTGAATCTTTCCCGTGAGATATAACGATCTGAAACAATTCAGAGTAGAGATTATATTACTAATTCATATTAAATGCTAACTAAAATTAAACTTGGCTTAGATGCTTTTGTATCCATACTTTGTTTACGTTGGTTTATTTGTTTTTAATCACTCTCAGATAAATTTATTCCGAGAAATGAACAGAAAGTGAAGTTAGCCATCATGGAAATTTATTATCAAAATGGAATGAAAGAGTAGGTATGCTTGAATATTTAAGTAAGAAATTTATTGAATTAAAAAAAAAAACTTTGAAAAGGAAGACGTACAAACCTCATGGCTTCCGACAGAAGGCGGAGTGCTCGTTTCTAAAAATAACAAACCAAAAAATCACATCATTACAGCGGTATGTGAGCCGCGATGTGTCTGATCGCCAATCCGCTTGCCAGGCGTGGCGATTACGGCTTTCATGGAAGAGGCCAGCTGTGCACTATTTATAGGCTGTTGAAGAAGAAAAATAATCTATTAAATTGATCAATTCACATCTTAATAACGAGAGCTAATACTGTCGTTAATACATTTAAAAAAAAAATTGTCATTCGTCATCCATAAGTTAGTTCCAAGCACTTATGAATATGTGTGAAAAACCGATAACCCTTCCAAAATCTTCCAGGCGTTAAAGTATCATCGAGCACCTTCGACAGTACTCGCCCTTAAATGATACTGCCCATATGTAGGTATAACCTCACTTTTATGCACATTTAGTACAGACATTGTTCTTTTTAAATTTTAATAATGGTTTATTCGAGGATATACATATGGAGGAGATATATAATGATTGTCATTAAAGGCTGATGTTAAAAATCAAATTGATCCGTTTTAGATATCGGTGAAATAATCATGACTTCGTCGTTTTCATCTACTTTTCTCTTTAATAACAGACCTAACTCCCAATAAGCTCATTGAAAGTCCTCTATTGAAAAAGTTTTACGTAAAAATAAAACTTGAGGGCCACTTCGCGGAGGTAAGGGAAGTGATAAATTTGGCTAATTCAATTACTTTGGAGAGCCTACCCAATTTACGCTTAAATGCTATTGACATCTGAAATGGTATAAATTATATCAGGCGGTTTGCGGCTTGACATGGATTAGATTATATCTAATAATTTAAAACCAACCGTAATAATAATCAATAAAAAAATAAAAGAAAAAAAATGATAATTGCATCTTATACTTTGTCAAGTCTTCCTGTAGGTGTTATAATATCCATCGGGATAAACATTTGTCAATATGCCTTCGAATCATGATAATTATGAAAATCTTAATCATAATTGGTACATTGTGCAATGGAATAGTTAGAAGTGTGCAGAATCTTTATAAATAAACACTCGCCCCTGTCACCACGACTTTTACTCGTTTACTCTATTGTTATATTGGCATACTGGTATTGACCGCATTTCTAATGCATAGTCAAATGTTTTGCTTTATTTATTAGAACGCCTTAACTCATAATTAGCTGTCCATAACATCATACCTTGCGAATTTACTTCATGGCATGACATTTTATATTATAGTGTCAATAAGTCTCTTCGGCCAGCGTACTTTGTTTTTGTACAGGGGTTGCGGTTGATATTCACAGTCAATATTTGTGCACATGTATGTCAACATTTGTGCAAAATAAATACTAATTTGATATTGTGGTTCAGCTATTTTGTTTGTCCTTTGTATCTCATGTATTAGAAAATCACTCGATTTTTCCTTGGATTGATCGTGCAAGGATTTCGCATACAGAAGATTTAGAGTATTATAGGAATATCTTAGGACTACCGTCCCGTGGTCTTTAAATAACTTTCATATAGACATGCTTTATATTATGATTTTTAATGATTAAATTTTATAATCGTTCAAAGCAGCGGTAGGTAAACAACACTGTATCAAATAATATGCACTTTATTATGTTAGAACTACTTTTTACTATATAGACTTCATCATCATCATCATTTCAGCCTATTACAAGTCCACTGCTGAACATAGGCCTCCCCCAAAGATTGCCACGAAGCTCGGTCCTGAGCCACCTGCATTCATCGACTTCCAGCAACACTGCGCAGGTCGTCACTCCATCTCGTGAGGGGTCGTCCTACACTGCGTTTGCCTGTACGCGGCTGCCACTCAAGAACCTTTTTTCCACAACGGTTATCAGTTCTGCGAGCTATATGACCAGCCCATTGCCACTTCAGCTTGCTGATCTTTACGGCTATGTCGGTTACCTTAGTTCTGCTGCGGTCATCATCTTTGCAGACTCTATCACGCAGAGGAACACCGAGCAGAGCCCTTTACATAGCGCGCTGAGCAACTTTGAGCTTCCTCATACGGCCTGCATTGAAGGACCAAATCTCGGATCCGTATGTCATCACTGGCAACACGCACTGGTTGTATACTTTGCTTTTGAGGCTTTGTGGTATACTTGATGAGAAGATATGACGTAGTTTGCCGAACGCAGCCCAGCCGAGTTGGATTCATCGATTGACCTCTGAGTCGAAGTTGGACTTACCTAATCGGACAATTTGTCCCACGTATATGGACTCGTCTACAACTTCGAGCCTATTGTTCCCAAAAACAACCGGTATTGGTGTGACATGGGCGTTTGACATGAACTTCGTCTTGTCCATGTTCATCTTAAGACCAACCTGTTGCGAGACGTTATTGGGATCATTGAGCATTCTACTAAGCTCCTTCAGCGATCCTGTCATAAGAACTATGTCGTCGGCAAATCGAAGGTGTTCATCTCATGCTTGAAAACATTTTCCAATGCAGCGCTGAAGAGTTTCGGGGATATGACACCACCCTGTCTTACACCTTTCTGCAGTTGGATTGGTTTCGTACTCTGATTCTGTACTCGGATAGACATCGTAGCCTCATTGTACAAACACCTCAGCACCTCGATATACCGAGAATCTATCGGGCACCGCTGGAGCACCGCCCAAATTCCGACTGAATCGAAGGCTTTCTCATAGTCCACATACGCCAGACATAATGGTAAATTGTACTCCTCAGTCTTTTGTACAATCTGGCGAAGAGTATGTATGTGGTCTATGGTACTAAAGCCTTTTCGGAATCCGGCTTGTTTGGGAGGCTGGAAGTCGTCAAGTCTGTTTACTAGGATTTGAGATGACTTTCGAAAACAGTACGTAGCCGCGGTTTAGATGCGATATAGGTCTATAATTCTTCAAAAGGCAGTTATCCCCTTTCTTGAAGAATAGGACAACCACGCTTCTACTCCACGCTTTCGGCGTAACACCGCCATAAATGACGGAATTAAACAGCTTCTGAAGGACTACAAGTATCGGTTTTCCATCCGCTTTCAGAAGATCTGCTGGAATTCCGTCCTCACCCTGCCACCTTGCCGTTTTTAAGCTGTTTAAGAGCCATCCTAATCTCGCTCAGACTGACGTCCGGGATGTTATCGGAATAATGTCGGATAAGCTTGGCTCTTGGGTCGTTACTCACATCAGTGTGTGGTTTCAACGACGTTGTCTACAGCTGTCCGTAAAATCTCTCGATCTCACTTAAAGTCTCGGCTCCAGTGGAAATAACTGCGCCGCTTTCGGTCATCAGCTTGGTTAATTGGCTCTTTCCGATAGACAGATCTCTGGCGAAGACTTTGGAGCCTTGGTTCCGCTCTATCGCTTTTTCAATACAGGCTGTATTGAATTTGCGTAAGTCTTGCCTCATACATTTGGAGATCTGTCTATTCAGTAGCCGATACGCTGACGCATCCGTTGTAGACTGCAGCTTTATCTCACGCCTGGCTTTCATGAGTTTAAGAGTGTGATCGGAGAGCTTTTGGGGCTTGCTCGTGCGGCGGGTCCTGCAAAACTTAGCTACTACCGCATGGACAGTGCCACTAGCCTGCTATTAGTATAGTCCACTGTAACGCAATCGTCTAGGCACTGAAAGCGATTATGCAATTCGAGCTGAAAGCTCTCGGGGTTTTGGATAAGGGCACGTGATGGGCGGAGCGTAGACTTCACCAGACGAGACAGCTCGAGCCTAATGTTAAGGTTCAGTGTGCCTCTTACCATTCGGTGTTCACTGCCGGTTTTCACCCTAGTGATCACAGAGACATCACTAAACAGCTGACGCTTGGTCGTCATGATGAAGTCAATATCATTTTTTGTATTACCGTCCGGGCTCATCCATGTCCACTTCCTGTGGGGCCGCTTCTGGAAATAGGAGTTCATCAAGAAGAATCGCTCCTTTTCCATGAAGTCAGCCAGCTGTTGCCCTCTTGGGTTCCGTTCCTCACTATTAGATCATCGCCTTTTTTCGTACCTAGTTTTGCGTTAAAGTCTCCCATCAACACCGTGTAGTGAGTCTTAGAGCAATGCATGGCTCTTGAAACATCCTCATGCATTGCCTTCACTTCATCATCAGGGTGTGTCTAGGTTGGTGCGTATACCTGTATGACCTTCAGCGAATACCTTTTGGTTATTCTGAGTATAAGGGTCGCGTACTCTACTGGACACAGTTCCGATCTCGATCACGTTGTTGATGAGAGACCTGTGGACGATAAACCCGACACCGCCTTGGGTGGTCACCCTGACGGTAGTAGAACAAGTTGCCGGATTTTAGGATTATAGAGTCCTCTCCCTGTCTTCGGACTTCAGACAACCCTATAATACTCCAGTGCAACTTGTTTACTTCGTCTTCCAGTTCTCCTAGTATAATTTTTTACCATTAGTCGCCTTTTACGACACCCATGGTCAGACAGGGTTGGCGCTATTCTTTACTTCCGACAGCCACACGGAAATACTAGACATAAAAATGGTTAATATATAATAAATACCAATTGAGACTGTGCCGTGTGGTGACGAGACTGCCACACGTAAAAGATATTAATAACTTTAATATTTATCTGTGGCGTTTCTCGTTGAGTTTTCGGAAATAAAGACACTTTGAAAAATATTTCAAGCGTAATAACGATAGTATACTAAACATAGGTAATTATTTGTAATCGGTAGAAAATCAGCGTTAATAATTTGAATACTATAGCACCGGGGCTCGCCGCCGGTCCCGTTCTTTCCCAGAGACGCAAAAAGTAGATAGATTGTGTACGGCCGCTTGACTACGCCGAGTCGTTCCAAATTGAAATCCGTTATCTCTGCTAACTCCTGCCTATAGGTTAAGGGCGTGAGTCTTATGTTATGTAATTTGTATTATTTTCCAGCGATTAACTTCCGAGACGGTTCAGTAGACAATTCTGCTTATTCGTATCGATGAAGCTCCTAAAAGTTATTACTTACATCTTTACTAATTTTATGATAATTGGACTTTAAAATAGACAAAGAAGAGAAATTATTCAAGGATACATAAAAAAAGCCTTAATATTTGTCAGTTCAGACAAGTCAACAAAATATTTCAGAACATGACTTAAGTTTCTTTTAAAGCAACGATCCTTATTGTTTATATTAAACAAAGCATGATTAATCTAGGCAAGATTAATCAATTCCTGACTTTTCTTGTAACATATATGGTGATACACAATGAAAAATTTCCTAATAGTTCACCTGATTGTAAGTGGCTTCTGCAGGCCGTGGTCACCTGCAAACAACTTTAGTCGAAGAAGGTTACGGATGGAATGACTCACGGTCTGTAAACTCTTCGTTTAGTGATTTCTATATATACGGCTCTGAAACGAAGATTTCTAATAATATTAATTTCAATTGCCTGTGAGCTATTCGTTTCTTTTAAATTTGTGTATTTTGGGTGGTTTAAAATATATAAAGAAACATCAAAGATGATGCCTACAGAGTATCTTTCGCCCGTTTCTTCTCAGGCAGAGGAACCTCATTACGAAACGGCGGTAATGCGGATTGTAAAAAAGTACAAATCCGCAAACGAAATTCGAATTTACTGCGTCATATGTATTCACAACTTTCATTCATTAATTTATTCAGATAATTTGAATATGGAATATATTCAAATTAACATTAACCACTTTTCCTATATCAGGTCGTGTCTCTATGCCAAAGTCAATTCTAATTTGTTATCCAAGTTATCCGAGTGAAGATTGTTGTTTCTTATCGTTTAAACATTGACCTAAAAATTAGGGCTTTGATCCGTTATCATATTCTATACACAGCTAACATTCATACACAATTTTATGTCTGTCTTTATTATCTATTATTTTATTCTATATGTATTTAAAAAAAAAAATCTACTTTTTACAACAATTCATGCAATCAGTACTGATTTTTGGTATTTATTTTGATGGCATTTTGATATCCGATCAAAATGGAGATTGAAAGGCAGAATGATCTCTCGTACTTCCTTCCGATCCCATTACATCCCTATAGGAATAGTTGTCAGTAATCTACTTGCAGAATTTCAAGTTTGTGGGGTTTATATTTCCTGAGATTTCATGATTAATCAGTGACCACATGATAGCACACATAAAATCCGCTAGAGGCAAACATTTGTAAGCAATGAAAATATTTGTAATCGAGTCATGGATGTTTGTACATATATATATCTATTGTAAATATATGTATATCCTTACCTTATCACCACCTAGTAATTAAGAAACAGGGAATCCTAGTTTAGCATTGGATGACAAGTATGATTATTCGGCATTTTATATTATTATATTATATTACATGTACATTTTGACGATAACTCAAACAAAATATCGAATTTTCCTACCGATCCAATTTTTGTCTTGGTAAACAAACAGGTCCATCAAAAACAGTTCCCTAACTTTAATATAATACTTTATTGTTTTACTTGGCATTCTATATATTTTGGCTACATTTCTTCTTCCAAGAGAGGTGGTTCATTGTCTGGCTTCTGATGAATGAGATTTCTATCAGTGGTGGTGTCATCAGACAAGGAGAAATGTTTTTTTATGGGAAAGGCGGCAAACGAGCATGCTCACTCACCATCAGTTGTTCAGTGAATTCAGTGAGCGATTGCCGTCGCCCACGTACAACTATAACACCAGGGGTGCTGCAGGTGCGTTACTAGTCTTTAAGGGTATTTGGGAGAAGGGAGGGACGAGAGGAGATGAGGAGGGGATGGGGAGAGGAGAGTAGGTCTCCGGCTACCTTGCCCACTGAACGAAACACAGAAGGACACGATGCCTCTACTTCACGCCGTTATTCTGTGAGACGGTGGTAGCAACCCGATCGAGCCGGCCCATTCAAGCAGCAATAAAATCCGCCGCTTGGCTCTACCATGTTAAAACTTTTCACTGATCAAATATCAATATCAAACACCCATTTACTTACCGTTTCAGTCAGTTTTTTTTAAATTATTAAAACTTATCGAGCATTGCCAATGATTAGACCAACGTAGTTATATACATAGGTGTGGTAGGTAATTATGGTGGTTTTTATGTTTCTTTTATTTCTAACTGGTTTAAGTGCGTACACAATTAGATTAGTTTGACAACAAACATTATCTGCTTGTGCTTTCCAATTAGTTTCCTGATCTATAGTTATTATTAGATAGATATTATTTTAAATTATTCGTATCAACTATTCAATTATCCTAGCAGTTATTAGCAAAGTGAAGAAATAATACATTTATTTAATCTATGTGTTTGCCCTCGTTCAATACATTTTTACCAATTCGAGGGAAATTTTATGCCTTTGCGATAAAACTGGGGATCTGGACTCGAAGACATTTTGTTCCGCTTCCTGTGAATAAAATGTTTTTTCTTGCAGGAAATTGTCCAAATTGCGGAAAAAATGGCAATCAGTTGGTGCTAGGTCTGACGAGTACTGAGGATGCCGTAGTTTCTATCTGCAGGTATTTTAATGTTAAAACGGGTTTGTCGACTCAAAATCAAATTCGTATCTGTTTTTACTAATCGTCCACAGTATTGTTTCTTTTGCGTTGACAGAAGCTTTGCGTCTGAAGCAATTTACTTTTAACTCCTTACGTTCCACGCACATATTATTTAAACGGCGTAAATTATGTAGAATATTTGTAGAAATCTATGTTATCAATGGAAATTTGATATAATATGGTACAATTAATGTTTGCAGTCTAAAAAAAAATGTAAATGAAAAGCTTTATTCTGCGAGGTAGAAAATCTTTTGTCAAAAGTCATTATTTTTGATGACGAGTCATAATAGACGAACGTTTTGTAATGATCCTCCAACATACGTTTACGGTACTTACATATTCTGGCGTGATGGGACGAACTCTGGTAATACGTATTACTATGAACCAAATCGCTTAAATTGTTGATAATTGGAATATGTTATGGGCGAAATTATTTGGTTTGAAACAATATTGTTAGAATGACTCATCACAATAGAATAAATGCTTTGCACCATTGAGTTTTTGTTGAAGTTGCTATCTTTGATAGTCAGTTTTCACTTATTTCATATAAATGTCTTTCATTTTCCACTAGTACTACTACGGTTTTAAATCACGACTTTTATATTTATTTTTAGTATATAATGTGAGAGAGCACTGTCACTAGAACATTGACGATAGCTCATTTTAATAGTTTACATAAATGATAATAAAGTAGAGTTTTATTACTTAATTAATCACAGAGCGTGAAAACGATTTCAGCGCCATCTCACGTTTTTAAAAAAAGTCCCCAAATTACCTCGACTCGAAAATTCCACGTTATAAAAATAGTAACCTCGACGTCCGCTTAGATCCGGTAACTTCTAATTAGCTAATTGTTTAAATTACACGTTTATTAGGCGTCGGTACGGCCACGTCTTGTGGGTACTTTTAACAACCGTTAATTAAACGTTTAGATGAGGGATATTGGTTATCGTTTTAAGAAAGAAATCTGAATATTAATTAAAATTACACTTTCTAAACTATAAAATGTAACTGTTTTGGTATTTTTTTTTGTCAATATTATGGACAAACTAACGTTAAATCACGACGCTAGTTTATTGTTTGCTTGTTATCCACTGGCTTTCACCATTACTTTTAAATCATCATTATTATACCCAATCTTTGGGGGAGGCCTATGTTCAGCAGTGGGTTTCTGATAGGCTGAAATGATGATGATGATACCTAATTATCTTTGTATCTGGTCTCCATCGTGTTTCATTTTTCATGTCCAGGTTTCTACTGCGAAACACGATATGGTGTCTTAAATTTTGACAAAGGGTAGATAACTAGTCAGCCGCCGATGGAAATGTTGTATACGGTATGGTACGAATTTAAGTTTGATTTGATAGTTTCTCATGTACGCACGGTAACTAACGGGATTTGATCAATACGTTGTGAGGTGTCGTGTTTTGACTGCGTTGAAACAGGATTTACTCGTATATATATTCAGAATAGGCAGGAGAATTATTTTGTGCATTCGATTAATTGAGCCTGTCGACTCACCTTTCAAGCGCCGATGTTATGTAAATTACGGGGTAGAGTAATGCTGTAGCTGGTATATATCGTAGCAGATAATAATAGTTTGGCTAGAGCTCTTATAAGATAACCGGAGACTAGATGACTAACAAAGAGATTTTGCAAAATAAGCCCTCAAACGTACATGAGAATGCAGAATGCTCTATCAGGTGTTTGTTTATTAGGCATATTATGAAGCGTTATATGCGTATAATCTATGATATTTATATAGACGCGATTGAACTCCAAACTATGAGTTAAATCAGACTGCCTTTGTTCTGAAAATACCTAAATACATTATTTTCATTGTCATATCCGAATGAAAACCACAACAAATTCAATTATTAGTTTTTTTTTGGTTAGAAATATTTTATTCATTACTAAATTCCTTTATAGCACATAATAAAACAATTATACAAAGGAGAGCTTAACGCTAAACAGCATTGTCTTCCAACTAACATTTGGCGTCGAAGAGCGATTTTTATGGCTTTATTACACTCGTACCTGGCATGTTATTGCTAACCATACATCAACTCCTGAGGTAAGAAAGCTCAAGAAGAGTATCATCAGTTGAATGTATTTTCAGTTAATTATATTTGTCTGAGGTGAACCCAAAGCCAATAATTATTAACTTAAGTGATGCTTGTTGGAGTGTAACTAGGAGTTGATAACACATTCCGTATGTTAGATTTTTGCGCGTTATTATTATTCAAAAAATCTGAAGCACAAGATGCCTCTACTTCACGTCGGTATTCTGCGAGGTCGTGGTACCAACCCGGTCGAGTCGGCCCATTCGAGCAGCAGCTAAAGCCGCCGCTTGGCCCTACCACGTTAAAAATCATAGTTAACTCATTCAAATCCATACTAACCTAATTTTTACATGAAGTAAAGACAAAATTACTCATCTGCCCTTCCTGTTTAGGCTATTATGCTAGAAATTTTTATGCTAGAAATGAAATGTTGCCAATGCGTTTGCCAACGGTGGTAATCATTATACAGGAAAGTGCCAACGTTTATTTACATTCTTCTTCAGCTGTTATAAAGTTCGGAACAATGTTCTCAAGTCATGTTTGAGTTGTACGTACCTTGTGACCAGAAGTAGTCTTCCTGGAAAGTCTACGCTACATTTTTGAAAAGTGTTTCGCTGAGAGGCTTTTCTCCACGTTCCTTGACAAATTTTTCATAAATATTAAACATTGCGATTAAATATTTATCAAGGGATAGGACAGCCCTCAACAAACCAGGCTTGATGTAGGGTGATGACCACGTTAAAATCCTACTACAAGTTTCCAGGCTTCCTCAGAACAGTGAGTATATACTTGGTCATTTTATTTGTTGTAGTGCTCTTCAATCATACTTTTTCGTTTTGTAAAGAACACATTTCTGTTCTACTACCAGCGTATCGGCACAGCAAGCGTATTAATAGATCGACGCTACAGGGACTGAACCTTCCTTCTTGTCTTGTAAATTTTCATATCAAGCAAACATTTTTTTGTTTCCTTATAAGCTTACGTCGAATTCTGAAATCGTTATCAGCCCGTCTGATCCTAGCAGGAAGGGGGTTTACCTATCTTTGATAGAGAAATTGCATGATTACGTATGATGCCTAGCTTTTGTTGCATCTCACAAATACCTGACGGCTCTGTACCCACTTTGTATAAATAAACTGCTGCAATAATGTTTTATAAAATGAAAAACTTTATTTAATAAATTTCAAATCAAATAAATTTAACTAGTCAAATGTATATAAAATATAAATTAATTTATATAAAATATAAATATATTAATATATAATTTATATGAAATATAAATTAATTTATTATAAAATTAATTTAACTAGAACTACCACCGTTTCATAATGAAGTACCACGGACGGAGAAGAAATAAGCGAAAGAAACTCTTTTTGATTTTTTTTCAAACTCTACAACCGATCAATAAACATAACCGTCAAAATCATATTAAACGCATTCCAAACTTACATTTAGAAAGAAATTCTTTCTAACATTATTTATGACCAGACTAGTCATATAAATTAATATTAAAAATTATTCGAATGTATGTTTGTGCAGATTAAACTTGAAAACAAACTCAGGTACATAAATATTTCTTGTGATTATAGAAATGATTGCAAGCAAATGCGTATACTAATATTTAAAACGTTTGTATTTGTACAAGTTACCGATAAGCACGTTAGAAAAAAAAATCAGGATTAACACAACGTGAGAATGAGCCGGAAATTTGTAAATTTAAAGCTTAAATAGTTATATAGTCTTTTGGAATACGACTAGATTATTGGAGCAGATAACAAAGTTTTAGCATACAGAACGGAAACTACGAGTGGTAACAAGTTTCAATGTTCTGTTTCATAGAGCGAGAGTTACTAATTTGTGAATAATTGTTTACAGCACATATGCAGTACAGTTAATAAAGTAACAGCTTCATGAATGTTGCTAAGTTTCATTGCATGAGATAGAATCCCATTAGTGAATTGGTGTATACTGCTAACAATATTGACGAACCTCGCTATGCCCTCAAAATAAATTAATTTAAAGTATTTTTAAGATGATAGTTATGAATAAGTAGCCCAAATACCAGTACAATAAAATTTTTACTGACTTCTTGGATTAAAGTTATACCCCTTTTAAGAAATAATTTCGATATAAATTCAGTGCTATATTTTACGTAAAAAAGTCTTACAAAGATTTTGATTTAAAATAGATATGGAGTAAGAGAAGTATTATCGATTGCTTCGCACCTGTTCACGGTAAGCTGTGGTATGTGGCGGCATTTACTTTTATATGGGATGTCATAAAGTAGTTGGACAATGTCAATAAGGTTGTTTTAAAATGTGTTTAATACGGGGAAGGCTTCTTTTGATTATAAAATGCATGTTTAATATAATAGACAGACAGGGCCCGACTCACATAAGGCCGGTTTTTATTAATTGTTGTTGTACTTTACAGTTTTACACTATTGTCACCACCTAGTTAAAAGCCAGGTTCTATTACCGTATTTCGAAAGAGCAAATACAAATAACTTTAAAAAACCTTTCAAGTTAAAGTTAAATCGGCATATTAGCATGTTTTTTTTGTTATTTTTTAGGATATGCGCCATGATAGTAATATTTCGGTCCTAAAGGTACAGCCCTTTAAAGGGTTGAGAGATAAACGGACAGACAGAAACAGCGCGTAGGCTTAGTAACAGAACCCTAAAAAGGTGCCTTAAAATGAAACGTCGATTTACATTGACATATTTTGTATTACAGTTGTATAGGAATGGTAATTTTTGTTTAGTGATTAATTATGGATCATACTCATGCAACCCGATGTCATTTAATTTGTTGCCACATACCATCGACCGTGCACGCTTATTAGCATCTTCAACATTCTACGCCACGACATGCCAGTTAAAGCAGTAGTCTTATGAAAGTAGAAACAGTTTTAAATCACCATGTCATCAATGTGTTGCCGTATAAGGCTACTTACTTAGGTGATATCTACAACACTCCACGCTACGACATGCCTGTTGAGTACTTGTAGGAACAGAGTGATGTAACACCACATCATTCACTTTGTCGGCATAGGACATTGACTGTGGACACTTAATACCATATATAACATCACGCTACAATATGCCAGTTAAGTAGTGTTCTTTAAGTACGTAGTAGAGAGTCAAGTGGTAGGTTTTGATGCTGTTTGAATAGGCCGGTCATGGCCCCTTCTCCCTTTTCCACACCTCTCCTTCCTCTTATTAACGCACCTGCTGTTCCTGTAGTGTTGCAGATCTACGTGGGCGTTGGTAATCACTTACCGCTCGATCATTAGCCTCCTTTTCCATAAAATAAATGGTAGAAACATATTTATGTTTCTACCAAAACTGTTTAATAATATGACTATGACTGTACACACTCAAAATAGAAACTCATTATGCAAATATGAAATATCTGTATATTAACTTTCAATTTGAATTTACTAAAATGTTGTACTCGTAACACTGTCGTTACTCTATGGCCGTGGCAAGAATTAATGAGTTGACACCAAAATGCGCCATGAACACACACACTCGAGCTCCCGGCGCCCTTTGATTTGGGCGGGGAAGCGAACAACTTTTCACTCATACTGAACACTGTTTACCGGAATAAATTTTAAACTTCAGATTGCATGAAAATTTGAAGTTTAAAATTAACATGTAAATAGATTGCTTATTAAAAAAACCAATTAACACACTAATATCCTTATTGGTTACATGAAAATATGAATAAAAATTAAGAAAGGAACTACGTTGAAAGTGTTCTAAATCGACTTGAAAGAAATTTATGTCCTTTTAATTAGTTAAATTTTTCAACTTCATTCTAAATACTTAATTGTAGGTCTGGTAAAGCTCCTGCGTGTACAGTGCTCTCTTATAGCGCAATGCGCTGAGTATCGATTCAAAACCGTTGCCAGCTTCCACTATGCCAAGGCCGAAATTTTGCTAACACACATATGGACCATGTGGCTATTTTAAATGATTAGATGCAGATTCGTGTGTATATAAAACTTTCAGGTTCTGATGTGCTAGTTAGTATATTACCTTAAGATTTTAAGCAAGCAATTCTTGTACATATGTAAATAACGCGATGTTTTTTTCAATTTTTCCATTTTGTTAATGGAAGGATGTTAAAGAAAAAATAAATGGTGTGAAAACAAATGAATCAGTAATCTCGATACACAAATACAAAAGCCTTTGAAATACATTTGAATTTGGAATTCTTGACCAAAAACCAGATTATTTGCGTTCAAAGTGACAAAACTCGAATTTCATATGTAAGGACCTAATATTCAGTCGGTAGAAAGAGATGCGCGACCTTCTCCGCCTCTATTTACAAATTTTATTTCTTAAATGTTAATGACTTTGCTGTAAAACATGATTCCTTGAATATTTTGCTACATTATTTTAACTTTTATATCATATTCTTTAAATGGCACACTGAGGTTATATGACTTTTCGTTGTAAAGTTTATACAACCTTTACCGACAGCGGTGAAGTCTTACTGTTACCAATTCATTAAAAGTATTGCGACTGTTAAAGGAAAATGTTTTTGAAGTAAAAACTCATTTCTTTAGAGAATAAATGTTGCGTTATATAAAACGCTTTGTTTTGAAGTTAGGTAAAACAGGAAGTTTTTGTTAATAAATTTCTTATAAACTTCTTGCTTAAAGTGTTTCTTGGAACTTTGTTGCTTTTATGCAAGTACAAACTACATAGAATTGTTAAGAAAAAAACCCTTCTGATGAAAGAAGTCCTGTTGTGACTCATAACAATAGAATCTCAATTGTTTTAAAGTTATAACAGGCGAAGGGTTAATCTGTGAATGATTAATCTGTGCACTGATTTGTCATCTGCAAAATGTTATGCACTCGACTCAATTTTACAATTTATAACTGATTACATTTTATTTGGTACTGGTTTGTTTTAGGTTAACAACGAATCTAATACTGATGAAAGAAGCCTTTGTGAGATTAATATTAAAGTCTCCTCAAGCAACAAAGTTAAAGTAAAACATCTTTCGTAATTTTTTTAAAACCTTCATACAAGACACGGATGTCTGTAAACGCTGATAAAATGAGGCTCAAGCTCAACAGGCGCATTTTTATAGTTCTCTCAACAGAGAGGCTTACAATGTCTTTACATTCTATACAGGACAATATTAAACAGCTAACAAGTCGTGATTTTTTTCAATTGAAAAACTAACGATAAAATTTGTTATTAATTTTCGAATTATTGTATGAGTGAGGTGAGGGAGGTAACTGGAAGCCCGCTCTCACTCGTCGTCCCTTCCATTTCTAAAATATCCTCACAGGCCGGCGAAGCGCCTGCAGCTCCTCTAGTGTTGTAGATGTTCGTGGGCGTCGGTAATCACTTACCATCAGGTCGCTTGCTCGTTTGCTCCCATTCGCATAAACATATTAAACGTGGCAGAGCTAGGCGGCGGCTTTTGCTGCTGCTCGAATGGCGCTCATCTTCCCTCCCATCTCCGAAATACCCTAAAAGACCGGAAACGCACCTGCAGCACCTCTGGTGTTGCAAATATACGTGGGCAACGGTAATCACTTACCGTCAGGTGAATAGCTAGCTCGTTTGCCGGATGACACAAATGACATATTTATAGCAATGCAAACAAACCTATTTTCCACATATTTAAGTCCAGTCATAGAGATCTGCAGTGTGAGTTGTGTTATTATAGATTATTTATTACAAACTGTCCCTAAAATAACAGGAATTAAGCGCTCACATTCACAATGATATTTTGATATAGACTCAAAACGCTCCCCATTCTATGGCCAAAATGTACCACATTTTATCTCATTCTTATTGATTTGTTATAATTTCTTGAGAGTTATACAACGCTGCAATTGTATTATTAAGACACCATATCAGTCTCATAACCAATTCCATTATTATCCCACTGAATTCTCACAAATTAACTTAATTTTTAGTGTAAATTAACTTTTGTTCTTTATTAATGTAGATTTAGAATATCCCAAATAGGCGGAGCTGAAAAGTAGGTTGGAAGGATTAAAATGTCTAGATCTCTGACCACCCCAGTATTTGGAATAGAATCTGACAATCGGATATAAAAGATAGTAAGACTATCCACTGTGCACGCGCACATAATTTGTTTCCGGGAAATGGCTGGTGCTCCAGTCTGTAAATTTAGACAGAGGCTGAACCACCCACCCTTAACTTAGTCTCGCGTTTTTGTAAATGCGAAATTAGGAGTAAATTATATTACATTTTTATAATACCCATATTGGTGTATTAGTCACAGATTATTTAATAGTTAATATGTAACAGATACATCACTCAATAGAAAATTCAGTATGCCTACCACGTTATTAGACTACTTAGCCTGTTTGGCGCGCGCAGCGTGCTAAAAGTTATTATCGCTTAGCAGCCGTACTGTCTCTGTAACTTAGTACTGACCTCTGTTATACTAGTATGCTGGATTGGTGATGCTGAAAGTAGAGGTGAATCTCCTCGGAACTGACTAAAAGCTAATGAAGATAGAGCTTGTAAATATCTAAAATTTTAAGCAGTAATTGTGCCTGCTACTATTAAATTCTACTGCTATTAAATAAAATACTTTGGTGTCCCACTAATAGTATAGTTATATAAGTGGCGCCAACTTACCGAGTCTTTTATTGAATACTAAACTAAACTATACAAATAAATAAATTTTAAGTGTCTGTGAATTAGAAATATCTACTTCTTATTAAGCTTACTTATGATTATTTGAACGATAGCATAACACACGTTTTTAACATTTTAGTCAGATTGTCTCGACTAATCTTCGGAACGGCTGTACAGTTTGACGGGAATGTCACTTTTTCCCGCATAAAAGACTAAACGACTTCGACTGAACTTTTTTCAGATAGTTAATGGAAACGGGAAGACACAAACAATGCATGGACGAAGTCGCACATAAATACTAGTAATTAGTAAATTATATATAAATGAAAATAATAAAAAAATGGCGTGTAATGTTACGTTACAGTTTATCGATAAAAACTTTTACGAATGAAAGGTACCGAATTTCTTTTCTATGGAAAATGTAGCTAATAATTTTTAGGTTTTTTTTACATATAAATGAAGAACCAAATAAATTCTGACCTTAATTTATTTTTATTGGAGTGCCCATATTATTTGGTGTGTCCAAACATTTCTGACTTTATTACTTGTAATAAACAACAAGTAGATTTTGTTTTTGCATACAAGTGAACATAGATATACTTATGCTTTAAGGTTCTGTAGGCAGGAATAATAAATAACTCTGCTTGAGTAGTTATTTATGGCAAATCTGTAAAAAGACCATGTTTAATAAAATATTTAAGATATTCTAGTTAAAAAAAGTGATAAAAAGTAGGCTGCTGATCACATACATATCTATGTTATCAAAAATATCCAACCTTATTTTTAAAAAAATAATGCTATACTGCACTTTTTTAAGTTCCTTATTAAATTTCAAGTTATTCAAAATTATTCATTAATATGTGGCATATTATATTTACAAAAAGTGTATGCACTCATAATGAAAAAGTTAGGCCATGTGATTTTAACTACAGTTATCAACCTTACAAATTTCAATAAAACTGAAAACATAAGGTTAAACTTTTCATTTACGCAGAGGCGCTTTAAATTGTCTATCTCTAAACTATCACTGTCATTTGCATTAAATGTCAAATTTAGTTCAGACGACGCTCGCATAATATTTAGATGTAATTTTGTATGATAAAGCCCGTCCAGAGTACCTACTTATATAACAGAGGGACCGCGAGGCTTTAGCAGCAATCGCTCTGACGCAAAGGGAGCTGCTTTGATAAATAGATTTCCACATTATGTCCAAAAATAAAATGATACTTTAATTTTTTTACAATGTTTTATAATTTTGCCTTGCCTTAAATAATGCACGTATGTGCCTGCCTTAGTTCAAATACACCCTATTAAACTTGTATGTAATTTTCAACGTATTAGAGAAATATATATTTTTTGATTTATATCGTCACGTAGAACACCTTCGAAGAATTCTAATGAACTTAATAATGTAAAGCAGGTAACATAAAAACTTGTAGCATCTTATCTCATTAAAACTCCTCAACGTCAGCTGCAAAGTATGCTTTAGTGGCACTTTACATAAACTTCATTCGACGGGGTGTCTTATAAAAATAACTTTTCTACTAATATTGAAGCAAATAAATATCTTGAGCTGAACTGTTAAAGTTAAGTTAACTAGTTAAAGAAAATAGAACGAGATCACTGGTATGAATTTTATAGAACAACTATTTTATAACTGATTTATCTGCATAAAATAAAAATAAGTTTCACGGAAACTTTTTTGCTGTGTCTTCTAGGTCGACGCGGCAATGTTATGAACTGGAAAATTATTGAACCAGAAATTATTAGAGGTTCAGAATACAATTACATATATGCATTATTGTTTGGAATTGTCTGTATTATTGTTACTGATTACGTTAACAGTTGGAAGTATTAGCATGTCTGGTTATCCTCTGAGTGTATTTTATGGTGTTTGTTCTGTTTGGATACCACAGACGTTTTGTGGCATTGGTAGAGAAGGTGTGTCAGAATTCTATAGCCATCACCAAATATAATAAGCCATTAAAGAAATATAAATAATAAAAAGCGAAATAAATCATTTTGAAATGGACAGCAATGGATATCTTCGATGAAATCACAAAGCAGTATAAGTAGACTCAAGAGACATATTCACGGCTCACAACAAGCTTAAAAATAGAAAATAGGCGGCAAATAGAAAACCTGCCTTGTAGTACTTAAGATGCAGTTTAATTCCGTCATAAACTGTGGTATTAGGCCAACAGTGTGGGTACATAAAGTTTATTACCTATATAGCTATGTTCAGCATCATGTAAATATAACAATTGAATTGAAAAATTACAATTTCAGGCACATATTTTATTACTATGTTATAAATTTCAACCAAGTACATTAAAAATTTTAAATTTAAATAATGTCCAAAAAATGAATGCATTAATTCAAAATTAACTTAATCACGATAAAATGTCAAAAAGACACAATATATGCCTTATTTTCTTATAAATCGTTTTGGACATAGCAATTGAAAAATTACATCTCGATGTATACTAAACTGCATCTACGTGCTTCTGAAGAGTCATTAGAAATCGTATTGCAAGCAGACTTGACAACTTCCTGCCTTCCGAACAAGTAGATAGATAGTAGTTTATCAGACATTAACTATGAGAGCGTATACGATTCAGCGTCAGATAGACTTCCTGTATATCGAAATTTATTTATTCAGATATCTTAAAATCTGTTCTCACTAATCGAAAATATAATTATTATTAACAATACAATAGTCGATAATTGGACTTACGTATATCTACGTGATACTTCGTAGATAAAATTTAATTAAGTAATACTAAAAATATGTTACAAAATTAAGACCACATACAGCACACACAGTGGAGCCATAGAATAAGAACTTATATAAAGCTTTAATTTTTCTTTTCTTTTTTAGTATACGGCGAAAATATATGTGGCCTCTTTTGATTTAAGAGGTTGAATCAGTGCGGCGATCAAAGAGAATGTAATCACTATGTTAAAAAAGTCTAAAAGAGACTTCTTTAGTAAAATTTAGAGCTTAATAAAATACCAAAATATACTAGAACTTGCATAGCCAACATAATTAACCTATCAGCTGGTCTTCCTTAAAAAAGAAAACTAGTGCCGTGTTTCCAACATATTTACGTGTCGACACCGATATTTAAAATATTTTTAAGTTACTGCAAAAAAAATATTTTGTAAGCGATAACGTTGAATTTTTCCAACAAGCTGCGAGGCTTCTACTGGGCTTTTCAATCGTAATTTTTCTCATCTGTAAAGAGCACACTTCTATGTTTTCAAATAGAGTATCAGGACCGGGACAGGGTGTTGAACGATCCATTCTCGGGACTCAATAATACATACTGTTTATCGATGGTAATTTAATTTATATTCATAACTGAATTAGGAAAAAAAAGAAATTTTTAAATGGTGACATTATTAAAAGGCTACACCTGTTATATACAGTGGTGGTCATATAATTAGAAACACTTCTTATGAATAAAGAAAGTATAACTTCAACTTACAAATGTTCGTAAAGAATATACACATTCAATAATTAATAATCTTGCAATATTATAGTCACTCAAATCAAAAACTCATTAAATGCATAAAATCTAAAACATATCTTACTTTTACTTACACATGTAGGAGTTTATTTTCTGTTACTGTCCGCTTGGACGCCTAATTAGAAACATTTTAGAAAGGCATCCATAGCTCGTTCTTTTTTTGAAATTGGAGAGAAATAACATTTCTTTCTTGGCTTTTCTATTATTTTGGCGGCAATTCAAAATTTAATCTGAATTTTATTTTGTTCAAAATGGGCAAAAAAGAAGTTGTGTCGTCAACTAGGCAAATAATTGTTAATTTACATTTAGATCATAAGTGGACGTACAGAAGAATAGTTGAGCATTTATATTTGTTCTGTTAAGAAAGGTTTTAATGCAATTGATCATTATAAAACACATAGAACTGTTAAAAATATTCTTAGAAAGGCTCGGCCAAGAAAAATCTCTCCGTGAGAAGATACGCTAATCGTTCGTGTTACTAAAAAAGACCCAAGTAAAGGCTCCAACCAGATTAAAAATGAAGTTTTTTCGCCTGATGACCCGAGAAACATCTCGTCAAGACTGATACGCCAAAGATTAGTGGAAGCTAAATTGTTTGGAAGAATCTCTCGAAAGGTACCGCTTCTTACCAAGTAACACCGAGAGAAGCGATTATTAATCGCTAAAAAATATGTTAATTGGACGCTACGAGAATGGAAAAAAAGTGTTATTATCAGATGAAACAAAAATAAATATGGTAAATTCCGATGGAAAGCGCTATGTTAGACGTCCTGTAAACAATGCTTTTAATTATAAATACACAAGGAGTATAGTCAAGCACGGTGGCGGTAACATTAAAGTTTGGGGGTGTTTTTCCGGATGTGGAGTTGGACCCATTCGGAAGATTGAAGGTGCAATGGATCAATGGCAATACAAAAATATCTTAGAGCACACAATGATTCCCTACTCGGACGATCATTTGTCTGTAACATGGATTTTTCAGCATAAAAATGACCCTAAACTGACGGCCAATAGCCTCCTAATTATAATCGAATACTTTGAAGATGCCGTAAGACGAAACCGTTCGGTTACTAACTCGTATTATAATAAATAAAATGTATTGTGAAACTAGTACAAGAGACAATAATAATTGTCTCCACCACCATAAGGCTCTCTTCATACAATGTTACACTAAGCGTATCGTTATTCGGGTGTCTCCATACTTTGATTTATAATCTTTTTATGGGAAATGCGGCAAACGCATGCGTGGTTCAGCTTATGGTAAGTGATTATCGTACATCTGCAACACCAGAGGTGCGGCATGTGCGTTGCCGGCCTTTAAGGGTATTTCGGAGGAAGGGCGAGGAGGGGATGGGGAGGGGGAGTGGGCTTGCGATTACCTCACTCAACGAACGAAATACAGAAGTACAAGATGCGTCTACTTCACGCCGGTACTCTACGAGGCCGCGGTACGGACCCGGTCAAGCCGGCCTATTCGAACAGCAGCAAAAGCTGCCGCTTGCTTTACCACGTGTAAAAGTTTACCTGGCTTATGACAAAACCGGGACTGATCAGTGAATACTCTTCCCCAAGCATCATCTCCACAGTTTTGGTGTATGTAAAATTGGACCGAGCTACTCGATAGCCTATAGAAAGTGAAAGTCCTCTGGCAGGAAAGTATCACCCTATTCGACCGACCGACCCCTTGGGAAAGGAAGCCGAAATACTTAGGGGTAACCTTAGACGCGGCGATGACATTCGCCCCCCATATTAGGACAGTCAGGAACAAGGCCGCCTTCGTCACAGGCCGCCTACATTCAATGATCTGCTCCTCAAGCAAGATGTCACTTAGACACAAAGTACTTCTATACAAGGCTTGCATAAGACCTATCATGGCCTATGCCTCGGTAGCCTTCGCTCACGCGGCGAAAACACACATCGCCTCGCTACAGACCGTCCAAAATAAGTTTCTGCGTAGCGCCACCGGTGCAAGCTGGTACCAGCGTAACGTCGACTTACACAAGGACTGTAAAATACCGACGATCAAAGCATTCTTCAGGGAAACGTCACGGCGCTACTTCGAATCGGCCGCCGTACACCCTAACCCGCCGGTGGTAAACGCCAACAAATATTCCCCGATTTTAAACGCAAAGGTGCGTCACCGTCGCCCGCGTAACGTATTAGACGACCCGGAAGACGTAACAGCACCGACAGACCGACAAAACGAACCAGTTTCGGTTAACACTACTCAAGAACACACTGTACACACAGATAGGAGTAGAGACACGTACACAATCCCCCGCCGACGCATAAGAGCGTATCGTGCAAACCGAAATCCCGCGTACACACCGTACATCCGGGATTCAGGGCGGTCCTTACCGCCCAATACTACCGAAACACCACGACCGTCCGAGACGAGGCCCGAACCTCCCTCGGACGGTCCTTAGATTGCTTACTATAAAGAGGTAAGCAGTAGATGTACTCTTGTACATCTACTTAAAGCATAAACGCCTGCGGCCTCAAGGCCGCAGGCGCAAACCTATGAAGCTGTAAAAGCCAAAACGGCTAACAGCAATAACTTCATCGAATACATATGCAGGAAAGTATGCCTCAATTCCAACCGCCCTAAATCTTCTTCTTTTGGTTTGGTGCTTACTATCACTTATCGAACTTCCCGGAGTGTAGTTATTTCATACCACATAAGTAGGCAAATTACGATTTCTTAACTTAAATTGCAATAAATCTGACGTCCCTCGCCTGTAGTTACTTTTTACGACCTTGTCCATTACGGGTATTCTCCAGTCTGCCGGAATCGTTCAGTATTGCGAAAAACTACAGGGTAAGAAACTCGCAGTGTTTGATCCACTCGATTGTAAGTGAAAATTAATAAAAAAAACTGTTTAGTAGACCACTAGGGTCATAATTATTTGGAAATAGTAGAAACATGTTTTACGAAATAATTACCATAATCTTTGTATCAAACAAATTAAGTAGCCTAATAATCTAAATAAAATGCAAGCGCTATTCGTCATGACTAATAGTTTAATGACCTCTGCAAGACCAGCGATATCGCAGGATTTCATTATCAGTGTGTCGGCTACTTTAAACGCCGGCAGCGGACGCCGGTGCAAAAAGTCTGGGTATCGTTGGCATCGCTAACTAATATCGCAAATGTATTTAGATGCATTATGCGCAAATGTATATTTCACATTACAAAGGCTAAAATAAATTCTAAACTTAAATGATTAATATTTGGTGTATTATTTAGAAATAGCCTAAAGAGTTTCAGGTTAAATTTAATGTTGTGACGGCGCATTCAATCAAGTGTATACGAAACTACTACGTATTTGATGGATATTACTCATGTTAGTATAAATTACTAATTTTGGTATAAACTAATTTAACGCAGTTCTTACCACATAACACATAACTCGTGGCTTGCTACTGGTTTATCCTGAGCTAACCCTTTTGCACAAAACAATTAATTTTCACTAGTATTGTGAAAAATATCGGTGAAGTTGTCTGTATTCAATGGAATGAAGCTTTCTATTGAAATGTATAATGCAATACTATTACAGTTCTACTATGAAGTTTATAATTAGATGCATTGTATAAGTTTCTGTTGGTAATGGTCCAAAACATGAAATGAGTTTATCGTATCAACTGGTGTCTCTGACAGCTAACTGGAATTGGGTCAATTTACTGGCGTGTGTATTTACGTGTCCTTAGTCTTTCTGAATGAAAATAAGTTACAATATGCATGTGTGAGCTACCATACTCATTGAGAAATTATTTGAACATTAATGTTATGATTTTTTTTGTTTAATTAATTTCATAATAATTTTAATCATGTTTGAACAAGTGTTTATGCTCGATATATTATAAAAAGGATGTTTATAATTTTTTATGCTTCCCTAGTATCGTATGTTTTTATATATTTTTTTTAGTTGTGTATCGTGTAAGAGTTTAATTTGTTTTGGAACCTTATGGTAGCTTCTGACTGTTCTTTATTATTGAATAATTAAAAAGGTATTTTAAGAAGCAAATATTATGAACTGTGTTTACAATATGAGACTACTGTTTTCTTAGTAATCGATGTTCGCGAAACCAGGAATCTCTTTAATATAAAAAAAAACAAACATTACATTACATCTAATTATTCTTATCAAATTTTATCATTTTAAATTCAAAAGTGCCTACTTTCGTTTATTTCAAACTCAAGCCACGGTATAAAGCCTATCCATAATGGATGCCACTTAAGAATATCGAGCGCTCACAGTGAGTAGGTACCTATGTTACAGTAAAATCTCGGCTTAATGAATAAGTACCGATATTTATACGAAAAAAAAGATTATTCATACGAAAATTTCAATTTATTAACATGCCTTAATTCTTTCACAAAACAAGTTTACTTTTTTAGCATAATACACATGGAAATTCTAAAAAAGTGGGAACGAAAAATGTTAGAGAAATATATTGAAAGGCATAATATATATGTCACAAAAATATTTCACAAGAATTCCGTGTGAAGTTATTTCGTGGTAAAATCAAACCGTGTTCTTTTTCCCTTATCCAAAATATGGTTTTGTTAATTGTTCATCACGTCTTGGATAATCGACTTGAATGCACGTGCCGCGCCATACGCCCAATGTTGGCAGAATATCCATCCCAATTTGCCGAAACCAATTTCCACAGTAACGGGGAGTAACATCTGTAGTGCGCGGGTGCAGTCACTGCGCTCACAAGCACGCTTACCCAGCGTATGGGTAAACCTTCCAGCTAATGTAAATGCTTCTAGGAGAGGCCTATGTTTAGCAATGGATTTGAATACTCTGATGTAGTGGAAGTAGTATGTTCATTAATTATTAAAATACTTAATTAAATTAGTATTATTCATTAAATTGTTAGTAAGATATAATCATACGACAGCTAAAGACATTCGATATACATCACACTACCTTATACATATACACTTACCTTATACATCACACATCAAGAAAAAACTTAAATAGTTTTTAACTCGGAAATATTAAGAAGAATTAGACGCATATTTCATAACAACATAACCATTTCACTATGTATTTCACCTTTTGTATAATATCTCTATATACATTATAAGATAACTTTGTACTGGGATCATAAAGTTGACCCTGTTAACTTTATCTTCAACTCTAACTTTATACTAGATGATTTGAAATATTCTAAATTATGGAGAAAATCGCATTGAAATCCACTTAGAAGTTTAAATGTTCAAATGCAGATTGTGTCTTAGTTTTATACATTTAAGGATCTTAACTAAACAATATTTTTTCTATTATTTCATTTACCTGGGTTATTATAAATCAACTAGCACAGGAAGTTTGGTAGGATTTTTTTCAACAAATTCTTAAAAAAATATATATAAATATATATAAAATATATATAAAATATATAAAAATATATATTATATGCTTCGTCACTTTTAGAACACAATTTGTGTTTTTCTTTTTATTTTAATTAGGTTATAATTGTAAAATATAATTTATTTATAATTATGACCTCGGATTGAAACGAAAGAGTGCTGCAAGTTGCTTCAGACACAAGCGGCTTAGTGCTTTTATAAGCGGCAGGACCAGGATATCCCAATATGGCCGGCAAAGCACCTACAGCTCCTATGGTGTTACAGATGTACGTGGATAATCGCTTACCATCAGGTGAACTGCTAGCACGTTTTCCACCTCTGCCATAAAAAAAGACATGAGGTAAAGTTGTACTTAATTTCAGGGTAGAAAAATTCATGATTTTTTAAAAATAAACACATAGTTAATTTTATTTTTATCAAGTCAAAACATTGTTTATTGTGTAAATATTAGCAACAAAATATATGCACTAATGTCACTAGAGTAATAGCACCATTTACATGTCCCATTGCTGCTTATCGTTTTTTTTTCTCATATTTGAGAGGTTTATTGGTGCCGGGAAGTCACATTACCTCAAAATATTTTTACATCATTGATTTTTTAAAAATAAACACATAGTTAATTTTATTTTTATCAAGTCAAAACATTGTTTATTGTGTAAATATTAGCAACAAAATATATGCACTAATGTCACTAGAGTAATAGCACCATTTACATGTCCCACTGCTGCTTATCGTTTTTTTTTCTCATATTTGAGAGGTTTATTGGTGCCGGGAAGTCACATTACCTCAAAATATTTTTACATCATTGATTTTTAAATAAAAACAATGTTTTAATCGAGAGTAGAGTCACTAAACCATGTTTTCTGGAAGCAAATATATGTTTCTGCCCTTCAAAAAAATTTAATCAGTTTCATTTTCATTGCAAATTATCTTTATTACCTGTTACATGATGTGTAGTCATTAACAACTAAGGTTATCAAAGTCAGTACGCAGGCCTTGTTATGATCTGTTATTTAAGATGACAAGGGGTGACAGCCAGGGATCGAGGTAAGGGAATAACGGGGCATGCCTTCCTGTGAATGCGTAACACAAATTACATAAACTTAACTATGAGTATAAACAGGGACGAAGGTACGATCATTGTATAAACTTGTATATGTATCAGTATGCTTTTATTAATCATTAACTAATCAAAAATTTAGCTTCAAAGTTACTAATTCATGTGGTACTAATTTGCGTGTGAAAATTCACTGAACCTTTTCTTTCCATTGGTGCCCTAAGAATCGCCTAAATATTGTGTTGGCACACACATGGTGGAGAGATGCCTAGTACTGCGATCGCCAAACCGCTTGCCAACCCTAGCTATTATGGTAAATCGGGAGGATCGGGTGAGGTATATATTCAACGGTAAACTTTCAAAAGAAAGGAAACAGAATCTAAGAGCAGTAGCGGTGTACGAAAATCCTTCACCACCTCTAGCTTTTCGCAGCTTCACTCGCATTGATTTCGGGTTGTCAATATAACTTGAGCGGCCCCCGTAAAAACTGAATAGGTGGCCAGCAGTAGAACGCCATGAGACAACCTCTCATCATTACGTGAGTGTCGGCTCAAGGCCTACGTAATTACCATCTCATACATGTCGGAAATAAATTGACAAGACCGGTTATGGGTAGCAGCGCTTAACGTGCCTGGTAGTGCAACAGCCAACCCGCCTCCGATGCATGGCGATTGCGATAAATGTTCATTAGTGGACTACTTAGATACTGCTAAAGAAAAAAGCAGATAGATAGTAGGTGAATAAAAGTAAAGTAAATAAAATGTACATAGGTTTACTATCAGCTATTCAGAAGTTTCGTTATACAATATTAACGTATTGTCGTTGATTCTGTATAAGTGTGCAGAATTGCAAATAATTCAAACGGTTGGTAGTGGGTGAAAAATGTATTACAATACGATGGGCCTCGGTAGAGACCGGATAAGTTTAATTTTTAAGTACCAGCGTAATTGCACACCAAACTATTGCTGATTCCGTAGACTTAGGCCAAAAATGTGAGTCATCATATACTTAACTACGATCTTGAGGCTCGTAGAACGAAAGGCGTATTCTCTAACAAGTGCGTTGCGGTAGTCTGCGGCGCCCCGATGATAACAACAGAAATATTTGCTTGCGCGCAATTTGTCCAATATTTACTGCGCAGTCTTGGGTTTACTTCTTCATTTAACGCACGCATGGAATACATTAAGATCAATGCATCCAGCGTAAGCGTTGAGAGGGCACACTCGCGGCAGCTTTGCGTAACGTACCAGACGGGGATGCGGCGCCGGACCTCAGCCCCGATGCTAGGCGTAGATAAGAACATACTATCAGTTGCGTTTCGAATCATTCGACATATCAGAGCTACTTTGACGTGTCCACAGATATTCCATTACGATCATACAGGTCAATGAATAACCACGATCATTGTCAGTTGTGCTACTGGTTCTTTTATTTTTAAAGCTTTATGACTATAGAATGTAACTAACGAATAGCACCGGGCGCCTTCGCATAGACAGATCTGTAGAAACGCGAAAGAGACTGTCTGTTTGTTACCCAGTGCATGTTTCATTGCTGTTACACATGGATCTTCCTCATTACTTATATTAGAAATATATACAGAAATTCACTAAGTAGTTTAGACGTGACGTGAGATAAGTGAATGCACAGACAAATACGGACAGGGTGTTTGCTTAATACTATTTAACTCTTTTACATTTAAGGGTAACAATTCTCCCCGATTTAAAATTAAATTATTAAACACGGTATTTCGTTTATTTTATTGACTATCTATGTAAAAAGAGAAGATGAGTATAAACTTGGCAATTCCCTAGTGAAAGTCGCAGAAATTAAAAATTACGATCATAAAATCGAGGCACAAAAATTTACGATCATGTCACTTCTGGTTTATTTATCTACTGTTCCTTTACTTTAACGGATAATGCTGATGGATTCCATTTATAATAGGATGAGATGATCGTTAGAGGAGACAAAGCAGATGAGCTTCAAGCAGAAAATATAACTTTCAATTTCAAAATCAACTCATGTGGCTTCCCATCCGCCTTTTCTTGCGTTCTGCATATTCTTGACAAATGTCTCCCTCACACCTTTAAAGCTTTGTGCAAAGTTTTAAAATATTACTTAACGAATATTTCTGAAATTAAACTATATTTACGGATTTTATCGCGTTTAATTAGATTCTTGTCTTTTTGGTGCTTTACAGCACCCTGGGTCACGGGGTAATAAGGTGTTTGTGTTAAAGTTAACCCGCCTTGCGGCCGGCCTTCAGCTATATAGTTATTAATTTTTGATCCGATCAACGTAAAATAATATAGATCGGTACGTTTGTGCTGAATCTCCGTTCGTAATAACTTTATACTTGCCTGGTTTAAGATCTTAGCATTTCGTCGAATGTCCTTTTCAGTTGAAATTTTGACACACGTAGGAATGAGGTCATTATCACACCTCTGAAAAAATAAAAAAAATTTAGTTCATTGATTCCATTGCTAAAAAAAATTTCAGATCTGGAATCAATAAATTCTTTGAAAGCGGTTTGGACTGTTCCATTGGAATTAATTTTTTTCCTTGCAAGTAATTGTCCAAATTCAGAAAATCTGGTAATCCGTTGGAGCCAGGTCCGGGAAGTATGGTGGGTGTAGGAGACATTCCAATCGCAGCTCCTCTAATTTAGCAACCGTCTGTCGTGAAGTATGGGTTCTAGCATGTAGGCTAGATGACGCAGCAGTGGGCTAGAGCAATTGACCAGTCTCGGTTGCTTAACTGCCAGCTTTTCCATCATGCAATTGTTGACAATACAGATATGCCGTAATCGTCTGGCCAGATCTTAGGAAGCTGAAGTGTATAAAGGTACTGGTGAGTATTTGGTGACACCAGCACTGGTCCACCAAACACTCACCAGTACCTTTTTCTGAGTCAACTTCCGCTTGGCATAGGGTTTGGCCGGTTCTCCTGGGTTCAACCACTGTGACGCGCGTCTATCGTACAATATCCATATTTCATCACATCTTGTATAATTACTACGATACGATTCAAAATCATATTAGATAACTATTTTAGTAGTCTATTCTTTTCATACTTTTAGGTTAATTCCTGTCGCTGTCAATATAATATTATGTTATATTATCAATTTTAGTTATCATAAGTCTATTGTCTTCCCTCTTCACCAAATTTAACTAGAATAATTATTTTTGATAAAAAAAATTATACTCCTTGTGTTAATTAAATAAAATTTACATTGAAGAGTAATTATTCGATAAAAAATTATTTCCAATCATACCCGATTAATTTTATTCAGGATTTAAGTTACAATTGCGTATTTATCACGACTAGAATTAAACATGCGCGAGCAAGCGCGCGCCTTAATAAAGAATTACATATTTTTTCATGCCTAAAATATATTCGACCAATAATATGACGAATCAATTGACTTCACATATATTTCACCTCAATTTCTTAGTAGATGTAGATAACATGTCAGATGTCAGACACATTTTATGCGACTACTGTAAGGATCGCTCGATTTTCTTATTAATAGTTAAAACGTAGACATTAAAACGAGGACCTAAACCAATACAATGTAACAACGCTTCAAAGAGGCACAATTAAGGTAAAAATTTCAATTATAGCGCACGGTATCTTTGTTTTTCTTCGGAGAGGGTTTACATAGCGAAGGATATATATGCGTTATTTCACTGTGAAGTCAATCTATAAAATGTCACAAGTAGTAATTCAGTACTAATTGAAACTGAGTGTGGTACACTAGTACAATCAATGTATACACGCCCAAAAGTGTCTTATACTTATATCTTTTTTCTCGCTTTTATTTTTTTATCATTTCATCTTTATGTCGTCGCAAAGGAAGTTTTCCTTCTTTTTTTTTTTGTTTACCCCATAGCTGAACTGTGTGAATATTCAACTGTGTTTAAACTTTGAATTGTATGAAATTATCGTCATTTGTTTATTGAAAAGTTTTTTCTACATACTGCGTAGTCATACGTTTTCATATTTTATATGCTGAATTTATTACGCGCTAGGCAGTGAAAGGAGACGCGAGTTAACCTTTAAGTCTGAGAAACAGTTATAAAAACCAATTCGAGGACACGTGGCGAGCGCCAATTCAGATTGAAGCAGCGTAATGGACTTTTCCGGCTTCGGGATCAAAAACCATGATGATAAAATATCTTTGCCCAGCAATGAGACATTTACTGGCAGCTACTCTCCGTAGCCGGTAGAAGTAGTCATTACATATCATAAACGACATCTTTTTATTGTTTGCTTAGAATTTAAATATTAAAATATTCTATTTTTTAATTGTTTTTGTGTGGTTTTAATGACTCCTTCCATTTTTAAAGAGAGTTATGGCGCCGTGGAGAGTCCACAATATTTTTTTACTTCTCTCACGTTTCGTCGCTATACGTTATTTTATTATAACGTTGAACACATGGAACATTAAAATACAATCAAACATTTAAGCGACGCGCTTCAAGCATTCCTCAAACACATCTAATATTTTTCGATATCGATAACAAAACCAAATTAATGTAATCGTACCCCTTCGCTTTAGAAGTTGTTGGAGATGCTATATTGTAGGCAACTAAAAAGTTAAACTGACTTTTGTGAACAGCAACTTCACCAAATTCAAAGTTGCTAATACGAATAATTTACTTACTGACTGACTTTACTAGACGTTGCTCGCTTTGCAACTTTTACTTTTATTAAGGTGTCATCATTTTCTCGCACAAACTTTTAAATCGAGTTTTACCATGTTTGACTCTTTTTCATGCGAAAATTGTGTAAAAAACCATTTTATGTATTTATTGACATCGTGATTCTGGAAGCTTTAGTGAAAAGCGTTCCATTTTTGCATTTCAATAAGAGTTTAGAAAATTCAACATGTTAAAATTTTCGTTACAAATACGCCACGAACAACGTTCTATTTTTTTAATAACAGTATAAATATTTAGGTATGCCGACATGTTTTCTTTTCACGAATACAGTTGATGGAATTCCTTGGAATTCATTTTGGATACGACGATGTCCTTTGTTGATGTAACTTGGTGGGCTATTCAATTAAACTGGTGTAGTTTTTTCACTTATAAAAGCATTTCTTTGTTTTCTCTCTCCAAATGTGCTTGCCTTTGTGTAACTGTACCATAGACTTGATCCACGTAATATCTCAATTCATACGAGTTAATATGTGGATTACACTATTTCTATAACGTCTTTGATGTGTCTAAAGCTGAAACATTTACCAATGTTAAATGTTAAACATAATATATGTATATATATCCACATCAAAAGTGCAGGTATTCATTGAACAAAATTTCTTAGTTTTAATTTTAAATATTACGTTCGAAAGATGTTCAAAAGACAAGACGCAATATGTCATTTATATAACGAGTGCCAAAATTAGTGTATACCGTTTATATAACGGTTTAATATATTTTAAATGTTTAACTTTGTGTGAAGAAATTGTTGTTCCTGCAAAGGACAGCCTCCGTAAATTAAATTGGGTTGTTATAATACAGATATATTGCGCAAAAGGCCATTCTCTGTAATTCTTCATTAACCTTTTTTAATTGTGGCAATTATTACATACATACAAATTTTCTTCATTTATAATAGTAATTCATAACTATATTTACCCAAATCTTTTCCATCCTTTCTTTTATGATGAATCAAATGAAAGATGAAAATCAAAACTATCAAGTATTCTTCTATCTGATATTGAAAGTTAATATTCGACAGAATAATAGTTTGTATAAAATAGTACCGACGCCAGCAAGCCTGATTGAAAACAATTTAATTCTGCGTTCCATTCGGTGAGTGAGGTAACCGGATGCTCTCCCCCCTCCCCCCATACGCCACCTTCTTGCTTAATTAATTTAACCTAAGTTAGTTTGGTCTTAATTTTCTTTGACTAAAGTTGTTTGCAGGTTCATGGGCTGCAGTTACCACTTACCAACACGTGGGCTCTTACCAGGTTTATCACTCCAACCCAATAAAAAAAAATGTTAAAGTATGTAATGAAGCTCGATTTAAAATAACAGACTTGCTACAGAATGTAATCAATGTACGGGTTTCGACCCAGTGTGGACTCAGTGAAATAGTTTTCATTCTCAAGGCTCAGCACATTCCGTAGAACTTTCCGTAACGTTCTAATGCGTGCATTTTTCGGTAAACCGTTGTTTTGCCATCGCATTTAATATTGGGATAAACATTGTTGTAGGTGTCGACCTGGTTCGAAATTGTTACTCGCATGGCCAGCTGTATATTATTATAAAAAAGAAGCATTGTACGATATTTGCTTTAAAGCTATTAGCAGTCCACAACCAAACATAGGCCTGATCAATTCGGAGGATTTGCTGTATGCGCCACGCTAGGCAGAATTTTTGCACGTGGTAGAGCCAAGCAGTGGCTTTTTCTTCTGGCTGTATCCTGTGTGTGTAATAGGCTGGCTCATCCGGGGTAGTACCACGACCTCGCAGAATACCAGCGTGAAGTAGAGGCATCATTGCTTCTGCGTTTCGTTCCGTGAGTGAGGTAACCGAAGACCTACTTCCTCTCCCCATCCTACCTCCCATCTCCTAAATATCCTTCAAGGTCGACAACGCACCTGCAACTCGTTTGTTGCAGGTGGTGTTGCGGATGTACGTGGGTGACCATAATCACTTACCATCAGGTGAACCGCTTGCTCATTGCCCCTTTACCAACACAAAAAAAATCTAACTGTGCCTATGTTACACCTTTATCGAGAATTGTTCTAAATGACGGTGAAAGCCCCATTGAAATCCACTACGAAGTTTAGGAGTTATAATCGAATACACAGACAAACGCGTAATCCGATTTTGTTTTTATTCTATTCAGAGATTATGATTATATTATAGATGAACAGCCTTGCGGTGGAATAATATGAAAAGCAATTTTATGTAATTTTTTTATTCATAAAGATGTATATGGTTTTTAAATAATAAAAGTTTTATTATACAAGATATTGTATCGGTCTTCGAATAATCGATGGCTATCAAAGTATAATAAAACAACGTAGATATCTATTATCGGTGCAAATTTACAAGAAGTTTGACAAATGTTCGTGTTGGTAATTGTTTTTTAAGCATGAGGATAAGATTAAACGCGGTCAGTGGTTATGTTTATGTCGGGATGTGCATTAAATGCCTGACCGACTAATTATCCCTCGAAAAGAGATACGCTGTTTTCCCGGCTACTTTGACAGCTTTGACGGAAGAGGCACGCGAGCAGAAGGTCTGCAAGTGAAATAACGTCACGATGCTGCCCGCCATTTTGTCGCGCTCTGACTCTTGTTAACGAAAAATAACTTCCGAAACCTAGTCCCATGAACTTGGGTTCACGCGTTCGTAGTTCGTAGTACGCTTACTTATGATTAAGCGAAACGCTTAATCAAACTTACTTCAGGTCTTTCTTGTTATACTGATTTTTGGACCGAGTGGTCTGTAAATTAGACTGTTTATTTAAATTCGTGATTACATTTACTTAAGAACAATTAATCATTTACAATAAATACAATTTATTTTTAAAGTGCAATATACATGTAGCTAATAAATCAATATAATAGCTTCAAACGTATGAATATATATTTTTTTATATTATCCCTTAAACTTTGGAGCTAACACGATGTATGCTTTCGGAAGAAATAATTAATGAGAAAACTCGCGTTAATTTCCAATTTTGGAATGAGTATTGTCAGTGAATATTAATGTTATGATTCTCGCTTAAGAAATCTGAAACTTTAAATAATTCTTGAATATATTTAAGTAATGTATGAAAGATGTGAATCTCTTTCTCTTTTATCTCTCTCAATTCTTATTCATAATTCATAAAATCTTTTACTCTCTGTTGTATAATGTAGTAGCGAATCGTACCGGCTTTGCAAGGACAGATCTATAAAGAATATTTTGGATAGATCTGGTAAATTTATTGATTTATCTGGTAAATAAGGATCGAAACCTGAAAAGGCAATGGGCCGGCCACAAAGATCGCAGAACTGACAGTTGTTGGAAAATAAAGTTTCGCGAGTAGCCGTCAAGGGCAGTGTAGGACACCTCCGTATTTTCTTAGGGGACAGTGAAAGAATGCTTTAAATCAGGGTAACGAAGGGTAAATTAACTACTAATGATGGAGAAGGGATTTTATTTTATTTGATTTATAGTTATATGGTAATCAACTAAATACTCCATAAAAGAAGATTTATTATGAAGGTGATAGAACATTAAAGTAAATACATTTTAAGCCGATTACTCCGATCATTCAGATGTTTATTCTGGGCCGAAATTAAGGGCAGCCCTTAAACTCTGCCCAGAATCCCAGAAACTCTGGCTTCTTACAATTATTATTAGAAGTTTCAAAGGACCATCTCTTCACATTTAGGGGTCTACTACCGACTATTCACTAATCATTCTTCTTTTCTTCTTTATCAGCATTTACAAGTCCACTGTTAGCATTTCACTTATCTACGCAGAAGTACTTTCCGCTAGAGAAAAGAAAAAAAAATATCATTGTGTTTAAACTACCGCAAGCTTTGGCTTAAAATGATCTGCAAAGTACTTTAAAATAACATTCGAGAAAAAAAAATTAATACCGGCGGGGAGTAGAGGTATTTTGTGGTTCTGCATTTCGTTCGTTTAGTGATATATCCCAGCTCTCTCTGTCTCTCTCTCGTGGGATTACAAAACAAATAAATGGTATAAATTTGTTCCTAATAATGAAATATCAGATATGTTCCAATTTTGTTTTTGGTTAGAGTTTACGAGTAGCTATTACAAAGGCGTACCATGTACGCGTGACAATTATAATAGCAAACACAGAGGCTTAATCAACTGAATGCAAATTAGCTTTGAACGTTTCGAACTAACGCGAATTGCTTTTATGCTATTTTGTTAGTGATTTTTTTTATTCGGATCAAAGCCTTTGACAATCAATTCTATTTGAATTTCGATTACATTTTAATTAATGTGGAATTTTCTACTAATTGGCATGTATGTATATTGACATCAAAACAGTTTTTGATTAAATACCGACTAGTGGTTAGGGTGCTTCCTTTAATTTCGCAATACTCGATTAACCTGAATACTAATCCCGTTGTAGGCACCACTATTTTATTTAAATGTATAGATTACATGACTATATTAGTGCTAAATAACGAGGTGACTCATTAAAAAAAATTGTGTCTTTGCAGAATACTTCTTCAATCTTGTTTTGAAATTATTTTTTTGAACTAATGTTTAAGCATACATGCATAGTTATTAACTTAATAAAATTAAAGGTAGCTTTTGATTTCTTATTATTTTTTACGGTTATAACGATTTAGCCGCCTCTTTTTAGATTAAAGAGTTTTTTAATTAGATTAATAATTACTGCGTTTAATGAACGGATTAATATCGGCAGGCCTTTGGAGAAGGAAAAAAGTTTTACTAATTAGGCTTCGTATTAACTACTTCGTATTAACATTTAAAAAGCGTAGCGCGGAGGTTTGCGCTTCTTACTAATAATTCGGGACCGGATCAGGGACCCTATGCCTGCTTTGTATTGAGCACTATATTACCATATTGATTTTATTACGTATGGGATACTCACATTAAGGCAGGCTCACGTTTCTTCTGGCAGTATGTTATTATTATTTTTGAACCCTAGTGCAAATTATTTAATTATTTGTTATACTGTTTATGTAACTTTTCATATAATGTGCGTTGAACGCATTATATAAGGAGTTAGTGTAAAATACAAAACATTCGATGTAAATAGACCATGATTGAAAGTTGACTTGAGATTATGACTATGATAAAGATTCGACATCTTAAGATTCGAAATTTCTTATATTATTTTACGTTGAGTTTTTTTTTCAAATCAATGAATTCTGAACGGACGTTGCTTTTTTAATCTAGTATAATAAAACGATGTGCATATTTGTTTCAGGTACTTCATTTCTCTCCGTGTAAAGTCTTACGATATCTCACCTAGTGTTTAAGTTGCTTACATACCATGTTACCTCTGTGTTTATACTTTTACTATATAAAACTATAAACTTTATTTCACTCCATACTTAATTCCATACATTCCATTATCTATTGTGGCTTAGTATAGTGATGTAAATAAGTGTAGTGCTAATTCAGTGTATTTTAAGTTTCCATTTATAAACAATGCTAACGATCAAAGTGTTACCAAAAAATTAGTAGTGTGTAAATAGAGTCAGTGTTGGAAATAGTAACTGTGAAAAGTCCTAAGATTATGGCGACAGGGACGCAAAATTCTTGGTCACGGTTACAAAAACAAGTGTATTAAAGAACCATTAAAATGTCGCTGCCGATCAAGCGATCCTTTAGTTCGGAGGGCGGAGCTACGTCTAAAAGAGACTGGAAGATGAGGCTTAGTCTTCGGAGCCGCAGTGGACATAGCGTTGTGAGTATAAAATATTACTTACATTACAGTAATTGTGTAGTTAATCAATTTCAAATGAAACTATATTTACGGTTTTTATCGTTTTGATTTTTTTGAGAATGTGTTCTCTTTTACACAGGGCAAATCAAAAGATCTATAAGGACTCCCGTAAAAGAACTTATAGCTGATGTGAAACATCGATGCTCCAAGAAGTTTGTAGCCTGTGATCATGCTCTAGATTGCTCCAACCATTATCACATTTGATAGACCACAAATCCTCGAAAAGGAACACCCATTCCTGCCAATGATGATTTCGCTATTGAAATAGCCGGGTGCTACCACCGGCTTAGGGGGGCTAAATTAAATCTAAATCCGAGCACATTACTACACTGCACGCCCAGAAGATACTGTGAGCGCCTTCTTTATAAACCGGTATAACAATTATCATCTCAGTAACTACGGGTACTGAAAAGCACTCGAAACGTCCTTATAAAAAAATAAAATTAAAGCCGATAAAATCCGTAAGTAATAGTTTCATTTCATATCAAAATCTAGATATATCTATAGCATTATGCTTCGAAATTGACAATGCGATATGCAATAATGTTATTTTTCCTGCTATCAAAGTTTAGCTTTAATAAAAACGAGGAATCATCGGTATTTGTATGGAATACACGTAATTGTACTAGATCCTTGTTTGGTCTGTACCAAAAGTATGCATATATAAGTATAAGTAGCTACACATATTAAATTTAGCTTGTTTAAGATACAGCTAGTGAAAAATGGACTAAAACAAACGTAATCGCTGACCAAAAAATCGTGTATCATAGAACTCATTCTAGGTCCATAAAATATGTGACACTACTTTTATACTCGTATATATCGATTATTTTTTTGTAATGCCGATTTATGTAAGATTTTATTGCAAATTACATCTTATTTCATTCCTACTTTTTTAAACTACGAAACGACTTATGGATATTAGATGCACTATTACACTTTGACCCAGTGATCAGAGGTTGGGGGATGATGGGGGAGTACTCGGGGAAATATGTGATTGCAATGAGCTAATTAATCGCTAGATTGTAAATATCTAAATATTTTAAAAACCGGCAACACCGGCTGTGAACGCTATCAAAGTCAGAATTCGACGAAAGAAAAATAAACTAAGATAATTATCGTTTCAAATTAATATTGCCTCTTGGAGCCTGTCGCTATCAACTCCTGCCATGCCACCGATCTTGCAGAGGTCAGTAAACTATTAAATATGAAAAAGGCGCATGTGTTTTATTTGGATTACTACGTTATTTAAAAAAATATTAATCCCAAATAAATATTAAATTTAACCTCATACATTAAATATTATTTCTATAATTTTTAAATATCAATTGTTGTAACTACACCTATTATAATAGTACAATATAGTACTTAAGACATATGTTGATGTCGAATTTATTGACATTTGTCAATAAATTCGACTGTATCAATAGATATATGTATCAAGAGAAAGTATATATTTATTACAATGAAAACCTGCTATCAAGCCGGTTCCAAGGGGAATAAGCTATGTTTTCTCTCTTTTTGTGGTATAATGTCCCTGGAAATGTGTGTCAGCTTGCTGGTGCTTTTGAAAAACAGTAGATTATCTATTAGAATATTTTTTACATTTATAATCTGATAATACTACGAGTTTTCCGTGGCTAGAGCGTATTCATTTAGCTCTAATTCTAATTATTTCATATAGAAACAACTACAAATGCACAAATTAAGAACTTTCGATTTGGAATGTGTAAAACTCTATTCAATTATACTTTATGGGCATTTAAATAGTACGTTTTCATGAAACATAATATTAGCTAGTTTTTTCAATAATAGACGAAATTTGAAAAACACAAAAACATTGCCAATTATTTTGATACTAATTTAGTAGATGTTTACAATTACTACATCACATATACTTTTCCCTGATTTTTTTATTATCCGATTACGTTCAACGGTTACAAATATATTTGGTATATTATTATACCTTATCGTTTCTAGTCACTAATGTCATAAGTTCTGATGTGACTGAATACAATAAAATTTCAATTGTTTCATAGTTATGGCACATGTAGAGTTAAACAGTTTTATTGGCGAAAAGATAATCCCTGCTCATTTTGCAAAACAAATTGTATAGTTTAAAAATTGCTTTAATTCTTATGTTGCTACAAATTCTACAGTCAGTCTCATAAATATAAATTTACTTAAATGGATAGCAATGCTAGTAGATTATAAGCATAATTTTAAAATCTATGCAGTATTTAAGTAAGTAAAAATAGCTTAAAAGTGAGTAAATAATGCTAAATGACTTCTGTCATAAAATAATTTAAACTATATGATGAACTAGTATAACAATTTGTGAAAATGATTTAGGGTAATTACAGAGTCTTGTCGCAGTTCGACTCTACTCTCCTATTCATGAGTGAAATGCCATCATCTAGTATAACTTGCTCTCCAAAGAGACTACAGACCTAAGTAATACAGCTATTAGAAAGGTATTTGCATTCAGTTAATAATCCTCTTTGCATTTTAATTCCAATTTCGATACCTTATCTCGATTGTAACTTGATAAATACTAAAATATAAGAATATGCACAATTAATGATTGTTTATTAGTTTAACGAGAGAGTAAGGCTTGCAGCATATCTCTACGAATATTTTTTTTAAATAATATTACAGTAACAAAAGAACTGCTAATACATCTCATAGTATATGTTTACTCCAACCCACAGACACCTGCTACCAATTTCAAACAATGAAATATACGTCTCTACTCTGTCACATCTGTGGACTAAGAAGGGATATTCTCTGTCCGTACTTATACAGGATTAGCTAACCCTTAAACCAACACAACAGTCGTTGCACTGACGATTAGCGATGGAAAAAGAGCCTACCACCTGAAACTGTTTTAATAATAACGAATATTATAACAAACACTACCTAACCTACCACAATAAATTATGATATTAATAGGTTAAGTCTTGACTTTATTGTAATTAACTTTGAGCACATACAAAATAGGAAAATATCAAAATGGTTGTACATAGAAACTTGTTTCAGTTATTGAAAATTCAATCGTGATAGATACAACCAATACTTGATTTCATTATTTATAAGCTGATTTGTTTGCTGAAATTTTGGTTAATTGCAAGTCTAACATTTCGTGTCATGTACAAGCGTGTGTGATTTTTCACGTATTCGTCTTCAGATTAAATGAGAATGTATTGTATCAAACAAGGGCCAAATTCAGAAACCACGGCTTATGTGTTGGACTTTTGATCAATCCGATAGCATTGTTATAGGCAACAAAGTACATTTATCTTGTATTTTGTAAGGAACAATAACAACAAATTAGTTTTGTGTCGGATTTTCTGCATATCCGGTCACCAGACTGCGCAATTGATTCCTCCTTTGAAAAAAACTGTTGACTTGTCAATTTAAATAATCACGAATTTATTATGTGAAATCCACTGACACTTATGTGAATTTTTATTGACGTAAAGATTTTGAATTAATTCATGATATGGAAATATTGTACTACGTAAAAAATACAGCCGGTTCTTAATTTTAAATTGTGTTAAACGCAGCCAAGATAGTAGAAGTTATATTTTCCAATAAGTCACTAGCGAGTGCATAATTGCCGGATAAACCTATTTCAGTCTTCCAAATATACAATCGATCAACTTCAAAAAGCAACTCGATTCACATCGAACGCACCTAAAGTCATTCTATAGGTTAATTTACGACCCAATCATGCGATTTAGTATAGCCGCTGCTGCAAAATATAATTCACACTCAATTTTGTTCTTTATCACCTACGAAACATCACTCAAGTTTGTACATCGCAACTCGAAACTGTTTAAGTCCATTTATTGGACTCTCCTTGATTTTCTTCTAGCCATTGTTGGCTTTCAATGCATTTCATTCAGAATTGACCAATATCAAACCTTCAAAAATCTTCATCTTTGAAATACACGGTAAATACTTCATGCGAGTATAAATTTTCTTGAAGATTTTTATTTTTATCCATTGGCTATAGCCAACGTATACGTCGCAAATAGAATTGTAATTTATTTAAATTCAAGTTCATATATATTTATGAAAAGGAAAACATTTTTTGATGTTTACCAAAAAGTTGCTCTTTTATGATAATACTGTTTGTCTGCGAACAAGCCAATTGTTGAATTTTAATGCTTTTATTTGAATTCACAATGTTAGGTCAAGGTAAACGCTATATTTGTATCTAAAAAGTCTTGTTGTTCGATGCTTTTCACGAATCCACTTATTTAAGTTGGACTTAAATAAGTGGATTCGTGAAAAGCATAAAAATGGCTCATGGCTATTCAACAAGGCTCATCTCTCGTTACGTTTCAGCCCCCGGTGGAGCGAATCGGCGGTTGCCGAGTTTGGTTTTAGTACGCTTAGTCGTGCTAAATTGATATCCGTCATTTTTCACTACCCTTATTGTTGACAATGCCAGGACCAATAAGTGTAATACAAAGTTTCGCCGTCTCTATATTCTCATATATCACCATACGAAACGATGCAGCATTATACTGCTACTTTAAGCTGGTCTTCTGTAAGGGTGCCATGCTTCAAAATGTCAGGCAGTCAGTGAATCTCTGTGGCTAAACTTGGTCAAGCCGGTTTGTTCTCACTGAGTCGTGCCAAATGTAAATCCGTATTCGACTTAATATATAGAATAATATACAACAATATTTTTAATGTAATTTGTTTTTTAATACCTTTGACCTCTTGGTCAAAGATTACTACGTCACAATATTTTTTTATGATGTTTATTTTTTATTAACAAGTACCAATATCATCAGAACTGGTTGCATGAAAAAGCAATTGGAAAAAGTTCAGCTTTCGATTCTAAAATTTAATATTAAATCAAAATACACTTTTTTCAATGGAGATGTAATGTTTTATTTATCGGAACCTTTTACAATTTACTGTTAAAATGGGTAAAAATAAAATATAAAAAAAATAATTAACTATAATTTGCATTTCAATCTAAATTGGAGATAAATATGATTATGGAAGACCACAGGTAGTGAGAATATGTTTCTAATTTCTTTATCTTAGACAGACCCCTTTAAAGAATATAATATAATTCTTATGAAAGTTTTTCTAATGAACAAGTTAAGGTTAGTCCGCAGGCGGGTTGGTTGAAGCGGAATAGATTGGACAGCTTGTTCGAAAAGAACTACTTCTTAACGAGCAATACAGAATAGAAATTCAACTAAAAGATCAACACCTATCTCCACCCCGATTGATAAAAATCTGTAAGCTGTACTTTTATATTAACATAAATACCTAGTTTAATTTTTCCACTTGGTTCATATGAACATTTAAAATATATGTAGACGTGCATGGATCTTCGGTAAATTGATAAAAAGTGTTTTATAACAACGTTCATTTACGTACTTACAGAAAGCACTGTTACGTACCTATCTATTCTGTGATGGAGGGTAATGTGTGGTTTAATTGAGTACTGACATACTCGTACTAGCAATGACATTTAAAGGAATAACATTATGGCCCTCACTATCAATATCTTCTCAAAATCCTAGTCGAATACAAACAGTATGAACGTTTGTTAGTCATCTTATAATAGAGTATTTACTGTACAAACTTGCCCGCGAATTCACCTGGGTATAATGTATGAGTACAGTATAGGTTTTTTTTATATATATAATGTTGTTTCTTAATAAATAGGCACGTTGATTATTCATAGGCTTTCTAACAGTTAATGTAACATTTAAATCGTTCTGTTGTTTTTGTGTATGGTTCCCATTCTGGCCGTTACTTAGGTAACAATTCCGTTCTTGACGAGCCCGGTATTTTACGGATATTCCAGATATACTTACAGGAGTTTTCATTTTGAGGCATATTGACTTTGTAATAGTAAAGACCGTAAAGCACAACCATAATGTTATTGTATTGTATTAAAGTATATCTTAAAGTCCTAGTTATGCTGTGGAGATCAGAAAAGAGAAACACCGTGTATCTTCCGTCTGTGTCTTTTACGACAGCGAAAACACATATGCATACACAAAACGGTGGTAGATTCAAAAAAGTGACGTTAGATGTAAGTGTAGTAAATTACTTAACCCTTCTCGTGTCGTAAATCAGAAACAATTGAATTTCTATAATCCAGAAGTTATGTTCAAGGCGATTAAAGAATTTGCATTTCCTACAAAAGATCTGAAGATGGAAAAAGAAAGGCGTTCTACAATAGTATAAATCTGGATTACAAAATAAACAGAAATTAATAATTACAACTATGTTGGAGTAAAATCAAATTCTAAAACATGAAAACATAATTCTTCTTACATAATATTATATACTTGATTTGAGTACTAAATCTAATATTTAATATGCCTTTTAATATTGATATCATCTTGCCTGTAGGGGCAAACATCTTAATTTAACTGACATTGATAGATGGCCGGATCTATCATATGTCGAGTAGAATAAACTCTGTACCTGCCGAATAAAGAGTTTTTCATTGGACAATATTATTTTATTATGATTGTATAAATCAGTGATAATATATTTTACTGCTCTGTCTATAAGGTGATCAATCTTAGTCCTCAAGGGAGACAGAGAGAGAGACTATCATCGATTAAAGTTGTTTGCAGGTGTCCATGGGCTGCGGTTGGCAATTACTAACAGGTGGACTCTACTACTTTGTTACTCTAGTGTTATTAAAACTATCCTGGACTTTTCTGCTGCTGTTATGCTGTAGATTGGTAGATTATAAAAATTCTAAAAGGCCTATAGCGTAACGGCGAGAAATAGCGTGTTCTAGATGGTAGTGGGCACACCGTTCGTAATTACAACGGCGTAGTGACGTAATTATATGCGACTCAAATTTAAGCAAATACTATGCGCGAACGATGCCGTACCGTACACATATGAACGAAACCAAAATATGAATTTTATTGAAATTATGTGGACCAGTGATGATACGACAAGTTTACGACTAGTGAGTGTGCAGTGTAAATTTTCGACTATATTCTGAAAGCCATTGAATTTGATTATTTTTTTGAAATTTGAGTGGGCAACCGGTTACCTCACTCACCGAACGAAACGCAGAACCACGAGATGCTACTACTTATCCGCCGGTCGAGCCGGCTCATTCGAGCAGCAGCAAAAGCCGCCGCTTGGCACACCACGCTTAAAATCATTATTATTAGGACAGACCAATGTTCAGAAAAATCCATGTATTAATATATGGATAAGGTAACTTGAATTTCACGTAGTTTTTAAGGCAATATAATCAATAAAACCGAAAAAAAAATTTTTTTTTAATTATTTGAAGCCGAAGAATTAAATCAAATCTACCTCCATTTCGTTTTGAGGTTCCTCTGACGGAGAAGAACACCGAAAAAAACTCGTTTTCATTTTTATCGTTTTCACTTTTCATTAATTTATTATATTTTTTAATTTTTTTTTAAATCAATATTACAATAAAAAATTAGAAATGGCTTTAGCTAATCGATCAACTCATTGCCGGGGACTATTATCATTCATGTATTTCTTTATAATGGGTGGGGTGAAAAGTTTTTACGCATTTTAAAGGTAATATTTTAAGGTAAAATCTGGTAGTACTGTTGGTATCTGGATAGTTTTATTATCATTAAATAGATGACATTTTAAAAACAGAACAATAAGAAGTAAAAACAGTTTCCCGCCATTCTTCTATTGTTTTCTATTGGTTAAAGTTAGAGAATCTAACGAAGAAATTCGAAACATTATGAAGTTTTATTTCAAAAAAGGGAAAATAGTGATGCAAGCTGCGAAAAAAAATGGCGATGTTTATGAACTTAACGCTGTGTTAGTAAGAGTACCAAAAAATTGCTTCAAACTTTTCAAGTCCGAGAAATTTGATGTCAAAGATGAAACTCGCTCTGGTCGACCTGTTACGGATAAAGTCCATGCCATTTTTGAAAAAGTAGAGCAAGTTACCTAATAACATACCATTAGTAGTCGCGAGCTAGTGGTTGACCACAAAACAGTTTTAATCCATTTGAAAAGTCTGGTTATACAAAAAAGTTCGATGTTTGTGTGCCACATGAGCTTACTGAAAGAAACCTAATGAATCGTGTACTCATTTGCGATTCTCTAATGAAACGTAATCAAACCGAACCGTTTTTGAAAAGATTAATCACTGGTGATAAAAAGTGGACCACACACAGTGGAGCACGTGCGAAGTGTGAAGTGTTAAGTGTGCAGAGTCAGTTTAAATGACTCTTCTTTTAACAAAGCCATATCTACTAAAATATAACAAACCTTTTATATTATTATTTACTTTCTAGAGTCATTCTACACAACTCGGGGTTTGTATTTATATTCTTAGTAGGGTAACTGTGCATATATTCGACAAATTAGTAAAGTTGTCAACTTTTAGAAGCCAAAAAATAAATGTTTTGTTCAGAATTTCGTGTAAATTATATTAAAATATATTTTTTACGTAGTCCATTTAAAGGTATTGTAAAGTTTTGGGCAGATAGTTAAACAGCTTTCATTGTTATTTGGTATAAATTTCAAAAAGTAGAATTCACACACGATTCAGATTTCGTCCTTTTCAGGCCTGGTTTTCGACCATTAAGTGACATGAATTGCGATGAAAAAGGTATCTATGGAAGTACTAACAAAATGGTTGATTATAATTTTTTTTTAATGCCAGTTTTAAATCTGTCAATAACAAGTCTAAGTCTGATTATGTCCAATATAAAAAAAAAATCGATCAGCGATAACTCTCTCATATACTCTTCATAGATTCCCGGAATGAAAAGTTTTATCGCATCCTTAACACTTTATTTTACCACAGAAGATTAATTCTCATTATTAGATCCAATGTCTAGGACCCTAGTTTCCAATGTTGCTAAAGTTTATTTCTCTTCTTTGCAGTTTTTAATGACACTCATTCAAATGATTGAAATGAGATGTGGATGGTATACTCAATATAAATGTATGGAAACAAATATAGCACATAAATTACTCAGGTAGTCAATACTCTATAGTTAAACACTTACGGAACATCCTAATTTTGTTACAATATATTAAAAAAATCCTTGTAAAATACACGTATGAAGATACGTGTGATTACGTTATGTGTATTAAATTAAACTAAACGGACAGGAGGCGCTTCGTGGTCGCCGCTGCGCATCGTTACGCTCGGCTGCTACGTCCGCGCGCACAGACGACTCGGGTCGCAGCACGCCTTCAGCTGCTCCCCGCGCCTCATCTTCACCGGGCGACACTCCTGCGCCGAAGAAATCAAACTGGGAGGTCATTGAGCACTTCTCCTCCAATCGGAGCAAGAAGAGTCCTACTGCGGTAAGTTTTTTATTTAATGGCGATAATAAAATCAGTTCTAATCCTTAGATTGATTGTCAGATTGATGTTGAGCTATAGTTTAAATATAAAGGACCAAATATATATAATCTCAAAAGAAAGTCAATACTAACTAATGATTATTAAATAAAATAGGAAGAAGCAAGAACATTTCTTAAAATAATATATTTTTAAAATAATAATAATATATACGTTATCCCTCGCACATGATATCCCATGGGTCTTACTTCTTAGTAAACTATCATCTGTCTTTTCTTGGCCTTTACTTCGGAACTCACCTCTGAACTGTTTGCTAGCGCGCCAGGTAAGGACGCCTGAAGTTTTGGAGATCTTACTTTTCGTCGGACGGGATTATGAAGCCCTACCAGCATCAATCTCTTAAGAGTTAAGAGTGTGTGAGAGAGTCCTGATACGTTACATATTCCAAAAGGCATGACCTTAAACTACCGGAGCCCTTTCACAGTAGAAAAAGTAATTTCTTTATCTTTCACAGCCACATCTATCTGCCAATTACCACTTATTAAATCTATTTTTGAAAATGAGTCCATTCTACATAGGGTATCCAAAGTATCGTCTATTACTTGCAGTGGGTAACTATCCTTTTTGTCCATAATTAAAGCAAAATATAGTTGAGCCATACTTCTTCGTCATTTCTTTTTTTTTCTCGTTAATTAGAACAACTAGAGAACACCATGCTCGTAGACAATTCAACAATGTTATTTTTTTAAATGAAACTCGTTTACGGATTTTATCGAGTTTAGTTTTAGTTTTTATGTTTCCGTCGTTTCGAGTGCTATACAACACCCGTGGTAGAAGGGACTGAGGTTTTATAAATCCATAACACCTGAGTCCCGCGAGGAAAATTAAAATTTAACGCGATAAAATACGTAAACCATATTTTAGTTTCAAATTTGAACGTTCTTACAATGTCCCCATCGAGTTTTTTTGAGAAAACATTTGAAGAGAACTTTTTGTTGAGAAAATATCAGCGTTTACCAACAATACGTTTCAGCTTGCGTTATATATATCTTAGGACAAATTCTTCTAGTAACTCTCCAATACATTCATGCTGCTTTGAGTTTTGATTCCTTAGTAAACGTAAACGTCCTTGCCGTGGACAAGCCGTGATAGCTTCGTGGTCAAGGTGCTTGCTTTAGTTTCATAAAACGCGAGTGCTCTGGTTTTGATCCCCGGGCCGGCACCACTAAAATATTAATAGAAATTTTAAGTACTCTACGTGTTCACCGAGTGCTCAACGGCGAAGGATAACAGCGAGGAAACCTGCAAGTCGGAGAAATAATAAAGAATATTATTTCGAGGATATATAGAGCACCCCGACCAGCATTGGAACAGCGTGGCGGGCCGTTATCTGCTCCAAAACTATCTTAGATATTTAAGAATTGGGTAAAGAGGAGCTCTTTACCCAATTGTGGGCACTAACAGGATGCTACTTTACTTTTTACTTTTTAAACTTCCTTACAATTACGAAGACACGAAATTTCTTCACAAATCCATAGCAAAGGTCCCTTCTTGAATATTTGTTCATGGTTACTAGAATTTAGAATTAGTATTACAGCTTTCGGCTTTGTCAAAATACGTGTTCTAGCTGATATCCATGGTAGGTTATTGTCTATCTTCTGTGCAGCGTTGGCTGGCTGGTTGGCCAAAAGGATTTCCATATGAGTATTGAAAAATGAGAATATTTTAGGTTACACTACTACCATCAGTTACGTCCACTTTTAGACGACTGGTCTCTAAAGTGTTCTATAGTATATCGCAAGTACCCTATTCCACACCTGAAACACATCAACTTAAATTGGGAAGAACTTTACCTCCTTTAATAAATGGTTACTCTCTTATTTGAACATCACGTGAAAGAATCTTGGCGAACTGCTTCTACCTTCATTTTATGAGCAATTATGTCTTTCGTAGATTTATGATGCCCCAACCTAATCTCGTTTTCCATCTACAAAAGCCTGCATTAAAATACAGTTAACGAAATGATTTCGATTGTCAATAGATGAGCCTTGCGTACCAACTTATCAATGGTACGGCCCTTTGTAACAATATTTCGGAGCTTCGTTGAGTGCGGTCCTTAAACTGAACTCTGAAGACATGTTGTAGATGGCTGTTTGCAAATCTGGCCTCTAGTACCTCCATCAGTTGATACATAGCTATAATTTTTCCCAAGAGCCTGTAACATTGAAAAAGGCTGTTTGTGCAGGCCCGAAGCGTTGTCGCTTTCTCTGCGACCCAGCCATTGCAGCCACCACGTACCATAGTTTTGAATTGTAGTTTATCTAAGTTGACTTTCAGGTTTTCTATTACTTTCGTTGCATTGCGATCAATGCCTTATAGTACCTCCTTTTGCACGCTATGCACTTGTTTTTCTTGACATTTTTCTCAAGCAAAGCACTAAGCCTTTCTGACGGTGAGCTTGTTCTTCTTGGCAGCGCGCTTAGTCTTAAAGTCTTAAAGCACGCAGGTAATGTTCCTGTTGGTGTGCTTGGTGCGCGGAGTTGTGCCAGAAGTACGCCAAGAGCTGCACCCTCGGAGGTCTAAACTCAGTCGCTGGCTAGAGACTTCTTGTTGCTGCTGTGCAACTGCACCGCGAGTAGTTATACCCTCTTTATTTTCGCTAAGCATGACCGGCATTCTCTAATCCCTCTCCTGATACCAGTTACAAACGACGGGTTGGGAGATTAGAGTTAATGGGCGTTATCTATAACTTCTATTTATTTGACCTGTTACGGAGGGAGTTTCTTCTTGATGCACTATTCCACGGGTCTTCCTGCCACTAACTATCTTCGACTTTTCTTGCACTGGTTGACTTCACTTCTTGTGTTTTTGCGCGTTTTCTTCTTCCTTTCTTCCTCTTTCTTTTCCTTTTCTTCCTGATCTTCCCCTTCCACTTACTTCGGAACTCACCTCTGTTCTGTCAAATAGCGTACTCTAGTGTTCCTTATATAGTGCTGAATTTTGAACACCTTTTAATTTTCAAATAAACTAGAATATTCCCGAAACATTTTATTTTACTTGAAACATTAGCTTATATTACAACTTGTGTACTAACTAAAATATTCGTTAAACTGACAATTTATGAAACATTATATATCATTCGAACACGTAAGAGTTGACAAGATGTTATTAGGTACTCATTAAAAATATACAGGATATTTTTTTTCTGTCGCTGTGAATTTTTAATAAGTTTCATTATATGATAGTGTTTTTCGCGTGCCATTATCGTAGAAAATCCACATTCCGTAACACGACAAGTTCCAAATTCTTTCTTTTCTGTAACTACTCATTATAGCAAGGCAAGGTGCTCATTTCTCGAGGTGTTTCATTTTACCAAATTCGTGCAAATTATACAATATTGTGGGTAAATTAACGTCAAACCGTAACGCCAAGGCATTTGATAAGAATCCACTCCCAACACCTTTAAATTCACTATTATTTACCTTAAGGTCTGGTCTTCCTCGTGGTTCATTCTTCAAGTCGAAATTTCCACTTCGCGCAGTATTGATATTGCGTGCTGTCTCTGCTGCTATCCGAAAATTACACTAATGTTTGAGGTCTTCATGTTTAACTCAAAAAGTGAAAATAAATAATTGAAAGTCAAATAATAGATGTCCGCCGATAATATATAATATTCGTAAAGTGAAGACAGGACTTTATTTTTTTGGAGGGTGTTGCCAATAATCCCTCAATATGTCTCTGTAAACCACGAGTGGACTAGGCATTTTCTTTGATTTAGATATAAAATTTTCTACACCATAACATTTTGCAGAATAGAGAACACAATTTAAAATGTACCCTTTACATGCAACACAAATCATAGAGAAAATATGTTTAAGGATGTCCAATAAAATAGAGAATCCTTTGAACAAAAATATTCAAAATAATTATTTCCAATTGTTTCTATAATGAAAACCAGAAGTTTGAGGTCCCCGTTTCTAATTACGTTCGGCAACTGCCGAGATTCGCTGTTGCACTCTTGTTTATTAGCTTGATATTTTGCGGAAAATATTTTGAGATTGATTTTTGCACGGTTAAATATTGAAAGCAATATTGTTTCTGCAAAATAAACAGGGATTCCAGTCGATTTCTGCTTTCTGCACAAACTCCGAGAACGTGATGCTTTGGTATAAATTGATGTAAAAAAAACAATATTAATTAAATATTTTTCATTCATAATCATGTACATATTTTACATAATCCACTGGATGACATATGCCTCTTTTAAAGACTTCCTGTAGTAGGACGTTTGAATCGCAGTACTAAACGCCTTACTATCTAACTACGCTGCTGCTCGACACCCGATAAAGCATTTTATAAATTGCACCGATTTAAAGTCTGGTATATAAGAATTGATTATTACGCCTTTCTACGACGGGAAGAAATTCCCATTTTATTTATTTGATCTTATTTTGTGGAAATAATAAAATGTAGGTTAGGTTCTCTTGCACCATCTCCTTTTTGTTGTAAACAATGACTTATTTTAAATCAACCTTAATTTTAAAAAAACTTTTATAGTGCCTCTGTTTTAATAAATCTTGATTTAAGAAATATATTTAATCTTATTTTTGAAAAAAGCTCGTTATTTTTTTTTAATAAAATGTATTTTACACGTACCTACATACAACAACAAAAAGGTTATAAAATATAAAGAAATACAGCGATAAAAATAACGTTAGCAATAGAGTTTTTTTAAAGGTACGTTCTAAAAGCTCTACGTGAATAAATAACAAAATGGCGCTTCTCACCGAATCAAGCTCGGATGCTCTAACTCAATGAGCTTGCGCAATTAGATTAGTGGCGTGCGGTGTATATCGCCATTTTTTGTAAAATGATAAATTGACTACTTTTTTGTATATCTGCAGATGCGAATGATTTATTAACTGTTGGGGTTTGGGCTGGCTTCGCTGTAAAACAAAAGTGTTTCACAGTAACATAAAAGCAAGGCGGTACTTTTACAGTAAAATCTTCTAAATCAGACTATATAATAGCTATACTATACTACGGTCACTGAAAAAGAACCTTTTACATATTTTTTACAAGTACAAGAGTATAGTAACTAAAACAACGTTTTTATTTATTCTTAGTTTGGTAATTATATTTTAAGTAAGTGAACTTAAAATTGTAATTTCTACTTGAGGCATATGAGTACAAAATTACAACGCCTCGTAGCCCACTTCGTTATTATAATTCTCTATTATATTTTTATTAATTACATAAACGGGAAAAATCATTTAAAATGTTTATAAATTATGACAGTTTACTTATTGTATTAAATTTATTTGTATGTATTGATAATCAACAATTGATTAGGTAACATCTAAGTTTTATTAAGTAATTATTGGTTATATTTTTTCTAAAACCTAAATCTTGTTGATTTTATATAAATATCTTAAGTAAAGAAGTATTCATATTGTTTTACGAGTAAAATGCCCGAATTATTCATCATATAACAAAGAGGTCAGAAACAACAACGACATGAAGGCAGTGCTCCGGGGGCAACATAAACATTTGAGGAAGGGCGAATTTTGCCACGGGGCAATTCTGAATCCGGAATATGCGCTAATATTCAATTTCCAACGCCAGTTTATACTTATCTTAAGCTTGTTGTGACCTTTTTAATTTCATGATGACGTTACCGAAAATTATTCCGCGAGATTGTTGTGTAATTTATATTGCAAGATTATAGCAGCCGCTGAACATAGGTAATCAAATTCATAAAATTTTGCTATTAAAAGTACTAGGAGAGCATAAAAAGCAGATGAAGCATCTCATCATCATCATCATCATTTCAGCCTATCAGAAGTCCACTGCTGAACATAGGCCTCCCCCAAAGATTGCCACGAAGCTCGGTCCTGAGCCACCTGCATCCATCGACTTCCCGCAACACTCCGCAGGTCGTCACTCCATCTTGTAGGGGGTCGTCCTACACTACGTTTGCCTGTACGTGGCTGCCACTCGAGAACCTTTTTTCCCCAACGGTTGTCAGTTCTGCGAGCTATGGGCCCATTGCCACTCACACATGCACATCTCATCACCTTGCATAAACTGAATCGCAATACTGTATATTGACATCAAAATCGCATCGCCGCTATCCCGCAAGCACGCCGTAGTCCCATTGTTTATACGTATCTGGCAGGTATCGGACCACGAGGTCTCCCTCCTTGTCCGGACATCTCCTCGGAGGTAACGGCTCCCCCGGTCCTTTACGTCCATTACATCTCTAGATATCTCATGAGGTATTCTCGTACACGGTGCTCGACTAATAGATGATGCTTAGCGGATTACCACTAACCACCATCTATTAGTAGCTATTAAGCTGAAGCGGTATTCGTTTTGAATTGCCTCTCTAGATGTTTGACGAGCATTTGTGCACTTCAGTATAGCATTTTTTTTTATTTCTTTGGGGGAGGCCTATGTTCACCAGTGGACTTGTGGTAGGCATTTTAGGCGCAACTGTACAGCTTCCTGTTTTTCACATTAATATATTCAACTGAGTATATTTAGGAAGAACCATTTAACCACACTACTCTAACTTACCTGCACAACGTGCGTAAACGGGTCTCTGGCGATCGAATGAATAGAAACTAGAATGTTCCAAATACATATTCTACAGACTAGTGATGGAGAGCAGTACCTCTATTGCTTGTTACTTTGTTACGTGTTTAAAAATCAGTATCACACAAACACACAAAATCCATAAGATATAATCTTTCGCTCTGAGATGAATGTTAATAATATCGTTTGCGCATTTGGCATTGAGCGACGTGTGAAACGATGAGCTCTGACGGTTGATCAGTGGTCTAAACATTTTAGTCTTTTCAGCCCATTTTTCTAGAATGCTTATTTGGGGCAACGTGATGGTGACCCTGTCGCAGTCTTAGTATTCAGGCTGAGTATAGCAATCGTATATTTAGAGATCCGAAAAACTCATTGGTACTTGCCGCCATCTTAGTGTTCAAGCCAATGGTACAAATCGTACAGTTTCGAAAAAATCATTGGTACGTGCCCTTCACATAGGGAATCGAACTCGAGTTTCCTGTTTCGGAAGCAGATCCTCTAACCATTCGGCTATCGAGGCCTTCTTCCTGCATGTATGTAATATTTGTAAATCGAGATTCTATACAGGAAGCTTTAAGATTTCATGTAACTGTTTTTTTTTTCAACTATAAATTAAGGAAATTAAAAATTATGCCACCATATTACTTATAATTAGAAATAGAAGGACTTAAACATCAAATTAAAAAAAATGTCTTCTTAAAAACTGGACATTTATGTCCAGTTTTTAGGGCTGATAAGTCATTTAAAAACCCACTTAAAAGGCCACTGCGAAGACCCAATTTATATTTTGCCTTAACTTGTAGAGGTAAATAAGTAGATAGTCTATATTGTTTCAGAGTAGATATTAAACTAGATCCTCTAGTGAATATGTGTCATTCAAGGTTACAGGTTGGGTCTTTGACCGGCTTCAAACAAAAGGTCGACCTTTAGTTAAAGGATAAATGCTATGAAGTCTTTTAAAGGGAATGCCCCATTCACGCATGTGACTTTCATATGCGTAATAATACTTACTATTTGTCTTAAACAATCGTCTTACATAATATCTCTCTGGTTCTCTATTTAAAAGTTATTTATTATTTCTGGAAACATACTTTTTAAATACTGCTCCGGCCCTGACAACTATCGCGGAGCGTTACTTTGTACAAGGAAAAGCTTTCGTCTTCGATTTCTGCATTATAATGAAACTTTTAAGCCGTTTGATGTGAATATTGTGCTCAATATCGACACTGTTATATTGCTGTTGTCACGTAACGTAAATGTAGAATATGTATTATAATAATATAGTTTGGTCAAAATAGTACCCACAGTTAATAGATTATATTGTTCGCTTGATATAAATTTAAATTTATGATAATCTAAATTTTAATTTAATTGTAAATAATTGGTTTACATTCAAAAGGATAGGCTTACGATCAACATAGGCACGTCCTGATTTACAAAGTCTTAGATAGGTATTAAATTGTCAGAAGCAAAGCGCGGGCGGCGGCCTACGGCCAAGCCTATCCAAGGCAACCTCTGAGATTTTTTATGGTAAAGGCGGCAAACGAGCAAGCGGTTCACCTGATGATAAGTGATTACCGTCGCCCATGTACATCTGCGACACCAGAGGTCCTGCAGGCGCGTTGCAGGCCTGTAAGGGTATTTGGGAGATGGGAGGGAGGATGTCGAGGGGAGTGTGCTTCCGGTTACCTCACTGACCGATCTGACTGACTGATCGAAACGCGGAAGCACAAGATCCCTCTACTTCGCGCCGGTATTCTGCGTGGCCGTGGTAGCAACCGGTCGAGCCGGCCCATTCCAGCAGCATCAAAAGCCGCCGCTTGGTACTACCGCGTAAAAAAATTTGCAGGTCCAGGAGCATATGGTGCTTAGCAGGCCTCCTAAGCTTCGTTATTGTCTGATCATGAAGATCATCATGAGATTTTCTTTTAGTCGCCTCTTACGACTTTCATGGGTATAAAGGCGGTGGCAGATGGCTAACGCAATGCTTGATGTGCCATTCTATTGGCCTAAATCTTATGTTTTGAGTTGTAAATCGAATTTTATTGACGAGAAGGATATGTATGGATAGAGGACATAGAGATAGATGAAATATTCTGTATGCTTGGTCGTTATCTCTTCGTTCTTGTGAAAAGTGGATTCCTATAGCTGGACAAAGCGCTCTTAGATATTTGATAAGGAATTATCAAATATCTAAGAGGGCTGCTCCGGTGCGGGTTGACGGTCTTGAAGCCCGTCATGTCCTCGAAATAATACTGTTTATTTATTTTTATTGGGGTGGCCACATTTCAGTTCTTTCAACCCACTCTTCATCTGAGCTTATTTGGAACAACGTGGCAGGTGTCTGTGTACGTCTCAGATCCCAAGCCAACGATACAAATCGTATAAAAGTGTCCAAAAACTTAATGGTACGGCCCATCTTATAGGGGATCAAACGACATCGACTCTGACTTAGAAGTAAATTCCCCTAACCGCTAAAAAAGATTTTATGAATTAAATTTAATAATAGCCGTAAAGAAACTATTAGTGTTTTTAAATTGCTTATTTTTTTATTTATTCTAAACGTTTTATTCCAAGAATGAATTTATAAGAAAATTAAAAGTCACAAGAAAAGTGCTTCTGCCGACTTTTAATGAAAATTTTGTGATGAAGCGCTAACGAGTTTAAAATTTAATTAATTTGAATTGAGCGGAAAAATGAAGCACAATATAATCCAGAGCACTTCAAACTCCGTCTTTTATCCTTAGGGAAGTCATCATAAAAAGTATCCATCATTTAATTTTTCTATTTTTTGAGTTATAGTCGAAGGAGTTCTTTATTCTTATACCTGTCTCCCAAGTTTCACTTAAATCCTTTCGACCCTTTAGACCTCATTGAGCGATAAACTTAAAAATATATTATATTTTATATTTCCAACATCAGTAGGATAAAAAAACCAATGTACCATTACAAATCCCGGTGTTCTTCCCGTGGGTTTCGTAAAAGTCGACTAAGACACTTGTCGTTACATACCTTGGGACCACCCGTCATGTTCTATCACGCGGAGAGGCAAAAATTGAATTGCGAAAGCCTGATCGTCTACACTGAGCCCTAGATGGATATCCGTAATCTCTGCCTACCCCTATAAATACACTCTAAGTATAAATGGTATACTATTATCTTTAGATTCTATAGTTTTGTTAATATATAAAAGAAGTGATATCTCGCAGTCTAGTCCCTAAATGGATTATACAAGTGAAGTATTTAATAATTAGTATTTAACATTAGTATTTATTTAGTATTTAATTAATAATTAATCAAATTATTTGTTGGCTTAGTAAGTGTCATTATGTAAAAGCAAGGACCAAACGGTATTCGTTTAAGGTCAAACAAGTATAAGCACCAACTATGACTCTCCCCAGAAAATCCACGCGACTACAGTGTACTCGTATAACTAGTGCGTTTTGATGATGCGTATGATGAAGGTCGTGGACTTGAGGTCGTAACAGTTCGGAAATACTACTGGCAACAGCGGATTCCACAAAATCGTAATTTGCGGCAAAGAATTCCCAAGGAAACGCATTGTGATGGCTTGCTAACCATCTATATGGTATTAATGGAAATTATTTTGTGGCAAGACACGGTAAGTCAGAGTTTTCCGAACCGTTTCTCAGAAGTCTCCCTGTGGTAAATAAGAAAAAAAATGCATAGAGTATATACGTACACATGTGCCATATCGTCTTATATAAGACACGAGGTATACTATTATCTTAATAAGAAGTCGTTATTACAATAACTCATGTAAGAAAAGAACAAATATAAGACTAAAGATCTCGTTTAAATTCCTAAATAAACAAAGCAGCCTTGGCTTGACAGACTCCTCTTTAACAATATCCTATTACGATCGGTGTTGTTATTACTTCGTGTTTATTGAAAAGTTACGGTAAAATATGCTACGCTAAAATTTATAAGAAAAGCTCTGCTTATTTTTATTTTCTGCTTACTGTATATATATCTTAAACTTCACGGAGAATTCTGCCTATCATGTACACATCATTATGATGTGTACATGATAGGCAGGCCACGGCTGGGAATAAGACCCCTTCTCAAATATCAAATTTTTTCTATTTATTTTTAAGCCTTTACGGATTTTTTGTATTGATTTTTATACATGTCCCGTCAACAACAGTCTGAAAGGAAATCTTTTCTCTTTGTTTAATTTTCAATGACTTAAATATTTACGTCTTTTATTACCTATTTAACATGATGTATTGATTTACACCTCGCTGGTAAATAAAGTTGAATGTCTATATTGCAAAATTGTTTCCTTTTCTCCTTCTGCTTTAAATTGGCTGCACTTCAAATTGGCATGCACATATTGATAACCTCACCAATAGAGTCAGAAAACTTATATTTATATCAAAGCATTAAGCAAATCGGCTGATATGCATATCCTCAAGATGACGCTTATCGCCTTATGTAAGAGTATTTTATCTTACTGTATTCCGTGGTGTGGAGAAAATTATTACAAAGCTTAACTTAAAACTCTGGATAAATGTTTTAGCATGTAGCAGGAAATATAACGAACGTAATAAATATAAAATTACCACGTTAAACGAAACGTTATCACGTTTCCACTCTACGATATATTCTACAATCTAGTACACCTAAGAAAGACTTTTTTTTTTGCTATAACAAATCCTAACAATAATCTATTTTTACTTTTTTTAATAGGTAGTAAACTGTAAACTATGACTGAATAGAAAAAAACTTCTCTTTTTTACATCGTTAGACTTTTATTTTTACCTGACTAGCAGTTGAGCGGGGGCCATGGGAAATTTAATTTAATAGGACAATATAGCAGTTTTAAATTAAGCCCCAAAAAAATATAATTCAAACATATATTATATATTAAAAGAATTTCCCACACCCGTATTCATATGGAGATACTACCGACGTACTCGATTGGGACCGACAAATTTCACTAGCTATAATTTTCAGCCTTCTCCGTCGGAGTATTCCATACATATAGCGCAAATTGTACCGGGTTACGTGAAGACAAAATTGCGGAATGGCTTGTATTCATAGCTTACAAGCAACCTACATTTCCAAGCTACCATTGATTGCTATAAAATAATGTGATGATTTTATGTTTCCTACAAAATATGTCGACAAATTTATAAATTTTGTGAAAAGGTGCTGCGAAATTGTGATTGTCAATTAGGCCCGTAGCGCTTGGGCGAGCCAGACAACCATGTCATTATGATTTTTAAAGTTACTGTACATAATATTAATATTAACGAGCACATTAAAAATTTAATCATTCTTTTGAAAATAATTTTTCACAGAATTACAAAACATATTTAATAGAGAAAAAGATAAATTTCACAAATTGAAATAACAAGTAGAAACTCTTTGGAATTTATAAAGTAAATACTGGCTGGTATATCTAAACGCAGTAGAGCCAAGCGGCGGCTTATGCTGCTGCCCGAATGTGCCGGATCGACCGTATTGGTACCACAGCCTCTCAGAATACCGGCGTGAAGTAGAGGCATCTTGTGCTTCTGCGTTTCGTTCGGTGAGTAAGGTAGCCGGAGGCCCACACCCCTTTCCCATCCCCCTCCTCATCGTCCCTGCCATCTCCCTAATACCCTTGAAGGCCGGCAACGCACCTGCAGCACCTCTGGTGTTGGGGATGTACGTGGGCGGCGGTAATCACTTACCATCAGGTGAACCACTAGCTCGTTTGCCGCCTTTCCCATAAAAAAAATATATCTGTAAGATACCTAAAAAAACTGCGTATCTTATGTTTTTAAAATAAAAGAAGTCATTTGTTTGCGGTTTGTTGTAGTGTGTTAGCAAAAAAGGAAAAAAAAATTAACTACGCGCCATTGTTAACTAAACACCGTCTCATTTGCTGTTAAATAAAATGTAATACTTAACATATGTTCCATGAATGCATTTAAATGTAAAATAGTAATTACTGAGTGTGATTAAAACTGGAATTTATAACGAGGTAGATGACTCTCTAAACCATATAATAATGTAATGCACGTGATGAAATATATAACGATTATCAAAACTTTTTTATGACAACTACGAGTATACAAAGACTCTGTTTAAAGTCAGGGGATATTTTGTTGCAGTGTACTAATATATAGTTCACAAATCCCTCATTATTTATCTTTGAAACATCAATCATTGAACATTATTATTATCTAATGATTCAATATTAGGAAATGTAAATTTTATACTTAATATCATAAAATTATAACTTTGCATTTTTACGTTGGCATTACGTCTTGTCATATCATTTAAGGCCCGCCACAAAATATACAAAATTTTATAAAACTAAATTTATTAGGTTTTGCGACTTTTTGAGCGACATAAATAGACTTTTCTGTTTACGTAATATTCATTTTATATATAAGATGGTAACATTCTCGGGATTATATATAAAAGGTTCTTAAAATATTTTAACTAGCTACCAAGATCTACTGATTAATGATTTTAATTGCTACACCGGTTAGATTTCTAGCTTTCATTGTTTAACGTCGACTTTGTCATTCCATTAACACGTTAATAAAAATTTAGCTGGATAGAAAAACAATCGTAATGATAATGGTGGACCTAAGAACTGTTTTTTCATATAAAATCGAGACCCAGACATAGACTCTTTGCTTAAATTCCAAACTTAAAATGTTTGCTGTACCTATCAAGAACTTCAGTACAAACTTGTGTATGTACTCACGATGGTATCACGTTTTCTCTTCTCGTTCTCAGCTTATATGGCTGCCTATCTGACATCGTAGACCTTCAACAACACACATTACATATACACAGTAATACCTAATTCTTCGTTTCACATATAGATGTTTGTTTACCTGCTCGGTTTCCAAATCCACGTACGCTATGTCCACCCTCCGAATTCGCCGCCCGGAGTCCTTGGGGATCGGTAATGATGGCTCTAAATCTCTTTTCCCGGCACTCCTCGCCTGCACCGCCGCTGACCACATTTCGGTCGCAGAGGGTAGGGAGAACGACACAGACACACTTTATCGCCTACAGCCCCATCACGGCCGCGTCAACGGTGCAGCCCGCGCCTGTATTGCGGAGGATAGGGAGAATGTTTTATCGCAATATCAAAACTCTTGTTTCACCGCGACTCCAACTCGGATGTGAATAGCTAGGAGAGCAGTGCTAAGCAACGACGCAAACACTCAACTAAACCATATCAGAAGTGGGCTGGCTAAGCCCACTCGGAGCGGCTGCCTCAGGCCAGTCCTCCACGGGACTATTTAAAATTAAAATATAAAGGGTACAAGAAAAAGATAAAAGTAAAAATTATGATTGTAAAATCTCTTTTTAAAAATCTGTGGTGAAAAAAGCGTTACCTTTACTCTATCTCACACATGCTCTTGACTAGCGCTATATGCGGGACTGAAATTGGTTTTTCATCGAAGAGATTGTTTGTTGTTTTGTTACATTTTACAGTACCTACACACAACATCATATCATGTGAACATCGTTGTCATATATTCTTCCGACAGAAACGAACGTTGGTAGTTGGTAGTTTACTACGTAGTAAATAAGTACTTTCCATACAATTTGGTCAGATAGTGCCCATTTCTCCAGATGATTGACTCCAGATATTTTTATTTACCAGGTAGGCTTCGCCATTGCCAAGAAGTCGTATGGATAGGTGCCACTTTCTTTTCTGTCTCTGCCGCTAATCAGTAGTGCAACCGCTGTTGTATACCGATTTGAAATATAGAGACTGTATATCTTAGATCTCAGGGATGAAAACGCATCTGTAACCTTCTATCGAAGTTGTTTGCAGATGTCCATGGGTGGACTATTGGTTATTTAGTCACTCCAATGTTTTAAAAGAGCTAAAGCCAAGTAAGCCGAATGGCTCAGTCTCCGAAGCAGGAGACTCGTTTGATCGCAGAGGGAGAATTGCTAATTTTACAAGGCCACTCTGCCTACCTTCCCTGCCCTCTGCAGGTGAGGAGGAGATTCATGGGAAGAGAAATGTTGGTGCTGCGTTAGACCATCATCCATATCCTCTGTGACTTTCGTGGGCACGCAATATCCATAAGAATTCGGTAGACGGTATTGCGATTTACCGTTCTCCCCCGCCTTCGCGGCCGATTTTTAAACGGCAGTGATTGGTAAACAACATTATGGAGTGGGAATCAGTTAAATAATTCCAGTTATTAGTTTCCACAAAGTGGATACGTTCATCAGGAAATATTATTATTATTTATCCATGGTACCGACAGAATAGCGCTGTAGTTTTGGTAACACTACTATATCATAATGCTGAGTCGGATGCCGGTTTTCAGTTGTGGCAATGAATAAAGTACTTTTCTTTTTTTCGTTCTTCTTATTACTGTGTATCGCACTACCGACAGTTAAAACAAACCAAACTCTATCGAAGACCGAACAAGAGCAGGGCGACCGCGTATGTTAAAGTGTTGAACGCTGCCAAAATCAGAATTCGGCGAAATTCTATAAGAATCACTAAAATAAAAAAAAATATTTCTCCTGCAAAAACAATATCTGACAACAAAGTATAGACAGATTAAAACAGGTTTAGGCTAATTTAGCTGAAATATAATAAATGATTTTAAAATACATTAAAATAATACATATGTGTGTGTATGTAATACATAAACGTGTAATAAATAAATAAATAATATATTTATATCTAAGGGATGTATGTGTTCAGGGCCTTAAATTCACGATTAAATTGGTTTGCTGGTGGTAGAAGTCATGTCTGCTTTACTATGATACCCTCACTAGATAATAATCTGTATCGTGGGTAACTATGCGATTAACGTAAAGTTTTTAGAGCCTCGCCATGGTTGAAACGATATTATGAGGAATCACAATAGCAGTAAGGAACTTTAAATTAAAAATATATTTATGGAATCTGTACAATACATAAAACAGATAGACTAAATCAGACTATACATATAATAAATAACTAAATAAATAGTACTTTGTTTAAGTTTGAGTGTTGCCTTTTAGGATCATATAAGAGATTGAAGTATTCAGTGCAGTCATATGTAAGCGTTTTCAACCAATTACTAAGGATATATTTCGCTTGATATACTGAGCAGCATTTAATGTCACAAGTTTTGACGACTTCATTGCATAAAAAGATGAAATAAAAGGGCTAAACCGTTTAGCAAATGATGTGTTTACGGATATTGTTGGAGCTTTTAAAAACACGACGTTTTATCATTTCTTGATAATCATCTCCAGGTATTATAGTCCTGCGAATGGATGACTCATAGGATACAAAAATATCAATCGCAAACCATAGAACATGACCTGAAGTTTGGTGCTAACCGTCAATAGACAGGCCATGCCCTGAATCCGTCCCTGGGGCTTAAGAAAAAGGATTAAGCCAAACTCTAGCTGTCATGATACGCTGGTGAAAGATGCAAAAAAATGCTCTTTACAGATATGAACATTCTTACGATACATGATAGCAATCATGGATTAACGGGGGGTGTCCTACCAAAGACACAAAAAGCAAAATTTTAGCTAATTTTGCGAAAAAGCAGAAAAAAATTGGCCAAAGTTCATCAAAAATGTACTGTAGACTTTCCAGCAACACTCTGCTCTCTTGGCTCTTAAAACTTGGCTCGAGAAAATTGTTCCAGGCTTCATAAGAGGATTTGCCCTCGTCTAGTTTGTGGTCACTAAAGTAGCTACTGCATACCCTGCTCAAAATGTTACTCGGGCTCGATGGCTCTCAGGTTTTTAGAGCTAGCAGTGTCACGGTTTCGGGTATAGTTAGTGCTTCTTCTACTTCTTTATTATATTTATATATAACATTTGTTACTTAGCGGTTCAGTAGTAAATAAACATTGATACAATATTTTCCTTTACTTAATCTACATATTCAAAGCTATCAACATTCGTAAATGTATATAAGTATTTACATATTTGCTATTTATCTTAATATTCAGCAGATTTGGTCAACCATTACACCAAATAAAAATGATCTAAAAGCAGTGTGATCTATACGTCGCGACGCGTTTAAATATACCCTCAGGACAGTTCGAAAGTCAACCTTTTATTGAAAGCCGGCTGAACGTCTGAAGCTTTAACGTTCATATAAAGCTTTGCTTATATGAACGTTAAAGCTTTTACATTCGCTATTAAAGATTACTATAAGATATATATTTTAAAATAAATGACATTGTGAAATTAAAAAGATTAATTAGGTGTCAAAAATAATCACGAGTCAAGCACGACAATTTTATGAAATTGGCTTTAGAATCTTTACTTTACGTTTCCTGTATCATATCAAAATTTCTAGCCTGTACAAATTAAGCTCATGTTGATTTATTTAGTAAAATAGTATATAACATATATAATAGTTTCGTCAATGGTTGTTTTGAAGCTCTGAAGATTCTCTTCCAAAATTTTCTGCTTCTGTTGTGTTTCTTTATGCTGCGAGTGCTTCCCATCTCAGTTTGGCGAGTATGGGCAAATTTTCTAAGTATGACATGCCTGCTTTTGTTAGCACTTTCGGTGCTTTCGTGAAAAATGTGGCAAGCGAGCATTTCAATGTAATACATCAGATAAATATTTTGCCAATGTGAAATCCAATAAATGTTATCGTATTCGTCATTATATATTTTAATCGATTTTCTAAAATTTATTTATATTAGTTATAATTGTCCTTAAACGTTTTATTTATTTTGTGTTCAATTTCGTTAGTTAACAATAAAGGTATTATTTTCAATCAATAAATTATCGACTTCTGTGTATTTAACTAAATTAGTAGTTTTTAAAACTTAAATATTGTATTCACTGATCTTAGATATTTCATAATAAGTTCTGTAGCCTATTTTTTTGTTACTCGTTATGTTATTTTGGTCGTATTAATAGGTTGCTATGTCAAAATAAATAAGTAGCACCCCTATGTTATACTAATAGCAAAGTATACAATTAGAGAACCTTAAAAATAATTTTATTTTATGTAATAAAAACTTTATTGTGGTAGATTATGCCTTATGTCAGTGACACATAGTTAATAAAATCAACGCTGTACAACCGGGTTCTGTGTCTGAAGTTCGAGTAAAATCTTATAAATTTTCACGATACGCCAAAAAGCCTGTTAGATTGAATAAGAGCAGTATTTTTTTTATTTTTGCGTAATATATTACATTCCTGAAACTTGAAACCAATTGTCATAGTTGAAGTAAGAGTGAATAATTAAATACCGAATATTCGAATAATCGACTGTTGTAAATCGTTTCTAATTGTTCCTCTAAATTGAAATGTTTGTTTGTGTTTTTCCTCGTGATGCTTTTCTTCAGTGCCAAGAACGTCATAAATTCAGTAAGTAAAATTGAAATACATAAAATAGTGCCGACAATGGAAAACCTGGGTCAATCATATATTATGAAGTCATATGTCTCTGAACTTACATTGTGGGGTGGTCATAGGCCTTTCAACCCACTTTTCACCAGAGCCTATTGGGACAATGTCACAGGTGGTTAGCCTGTCACCGTCATGGTCTCCATGGGAACTAGCCAAATCATACATAAGTTTCAAAAACTCATTGGTACGAGGCCTCTTCACAGGGGATTAAATTCGAGTCTCCTGCTTCAGAGGCAGATCTCTAATCATTCGGATATCATTGCAATAATAATATAGTAAATTAATCAAGTTCTTTCACGTGAAGTTAAAGTAATACATCTTATGAACAGCGGGGTCTGTATATTACATTATATACAGCTAATCTGTAAATCTGTATACAGCTATGTCTCTATAATAGCACGACATTCATTTAAACCTTATATTCTACAGGCCTTTACGAGGTCATACACGAAATATATAGATGATTTATCCTGGCATAAGGGGGCAGAGGTGTCATTTCATTATCTTGATTTTTAAGTGTAATAATTGATGGTGCGAATATATTTTGCCAACTTCAGAGAAATATCCATAAATATAGACGATGCAGAATAGAAAATATAAAAAAACATAATACATACATACCATAAACAGCTTCTTGTGGTGGCAGCCTCTCGCTGCTGAATCTTATTAAAAGAAAAAGTAGTAATGTAGCAGCCTATAAGTGCCCACAGCAAAGCAAACGCTTCCTTTTCAAATATCTGAAAAGGCATTGGAGACCAGGCTCCAATACCTTCACTACACGTCCAGACGTTGACTGACAATTTTATACGTGTTGAAATATCTAACCCCTATGCAGCTCCGGAAGGACAGATTAAGTAAGGCTTGACATGACTTAAATCACTGGGTGTTCCACCCTCGCCGCATTTTGGTAGGGCTACGGTAATACACATCCGAGACCCCACCAGCGCTGGCCCATGTACCCAGGTAGCCCCTGCTCAGTAGAGAACCATATGCGGTATTATCCAGCAGTGAGTGCTAGGTCCCTGGTACTACAATCTCTAACCCGCCGGCCATGTAGAGCTAAATGGAGAGGTCTTCGTTTAATAGTGGCTTGTTAAAGATTTTATGGATTAAAAATAACAAATGCTATATAGTTAACACCGTTATAAAAGTTCTTCAGAAACTACTTTGGCGGTTATAATCTTGGTAACTTATTCTAAGAGATTAGCTTAGATTAGATAGATAGCTATTTTTACTGACTTACAAGTTGGCAACATACAGATAACCGTGCGAAAAAGAGTCGACTGCCCAATATTTGTTCCGAAGCATATTAAAAGTCATGGTAAAGTTAAAGTAAAGATTCAATGAAAACTGTACGCACTTTAAACAGTAAGGAAAGTTGTTTGAAATTATTACGATCATCAATCAGTTTGATGTCCACATCCGGTCAAAACCGCAGCTTTGACCAAATTCAATGGGAATTAAATTATTACATAACTTACTTAGGAGGGAGTCTAACGACTTATTTAGGTTACGATCATTACTAAGGCAGTACATGAATTCGTAGTTGAATTGCAATTTTATGAGAGTGAAAAGGACTGGGGCCGTTAATGATGAATTAAAAAATTCGATGGTTCCAGGTAGTTTCGTCTTGGTCGACTACATAGTAGAATCAGGCGTACTCTTCGTATTATCCAACGATGCATGCTATTGTTGAATTACTTTCCGGATATAATGCCTTATCAACTTTTAGTAACAGATCGGAGAAAGTCCTTTATTTTTTATTCTGGATATTCAGATCAACGAGAAATAGATTTTAAATATGCATATTATATCCGGAACTTAAGTTTGTCTTCCGCAATAATTAGCATAATGTAATCCATGGGGCGGTCAATTCTCCTAATATTCAACAAACTTCTGTCAATAGCCTTACGATGTACCATGATATTCCCATCCCATAAAATAAAGTAAAAATCGGGTAGTACTTTATTTTGTCAAGTTGCAAACAACACTTTCATTAAGATAAATGAAATAATTAATATAATATTAAAAATAAAATTTTCATAAATAACAGATAAATAGTTGAAAAAAATATTTCTCTTAAACACGAAATACTTTTTCGTGAAACTTGTAAAGCGTATCGAACATTGCCTTTTTATTTGTCTGCCCTAACTGTGATATTTTCTTCAACGATCTTTGTTGTGTGATGGAAAAATTGCTTATTCTATTAGTATATAGATTATTATATACTAATAGAATTAGCAATAATTAAATTATTAGCAGTAAATTACTGATTACTAAAGGCAATACCTATTAAGGAATTGTATTTAGTAATCAGTATAGCATTTCAAAATGCATCTAACATACAATTCAATTAAATAATTACGTAATTTATGTAACATCTGTGAGTAGTTTCAAATGACATTTAATCTTAATAGTAAATGCCTTAAAAGTAGTAAAGCCTTAAAAGTACATTTCAGAACCAGAAGGGAGCCAGTTGGAAGAAAATATTTTTTTAAATAAGCTTAGTCTTAAGTTCATTTAAAACGCCCACGTTAAAATGTTTTTTACCGTGAAACGAAGACGCTAATTAACGGTACGTCCAATAATAAGATTATCTCAGCCAGAGCAAACAGATAAGAAACAAGTCAAGGAATAAAACTGCAAAACTAATTAGATATTTAAATGGAAATTGTACATTACTAACTCATAATGCAATTGTGAATAAAAATGTTATATAACATGGTTTGATTTTATTTGTATATTACATGTAAAATCCAACCGAAGTTTATTTTTTTATATCTTAAATTATGCTCTTGGAAATAACAGTCTGATAACACTTAGTATAATTGACATACAAGTTAGGATAATTTAACGTGATCACCTAGTAACAAATCCGCCTACCGATTAAGCGGATTGATTACTACTGCATTGATTACAGACTGCCTCAAGTTTCCTACTCAAGACCTTTCTTCCCTAACAACTGCCAGTTCTCAAAGCTTTATGGTGCTTTGCGTTGAAATCTCCCAATGATACCGAGTTCTGAGCACTGTAGTGAGTTCTAGAGCAATGCATGGCTCATGAGATACCCTCATACATTACCTCGATTTCATCAACTGGATATGTCAAGATTCATCCGTTTACCCGTATTACTATCAGCAGGTGGTTGTCCACCTGGTGGTAAAACAAGCTACCTTAGGATTAAAGGCCATTCTTCTTTCAACACCCGGAACTTATGTGAGCATGGCTATGGCCGCCATATTTGCCAGAACTAGCTACGCCACCGGGAACGGGGGTCATTATTTTGTACTTCCCGTGCCTGGCAAGCGGGTTCGCAACAGCATTTTTTATGGCATCATATTGGAAGATGCTCTTTCGTCTAATAACTGCAAATAAAACGCAAACGCCATACGTCATAACTAATAATTTACGTGTGACCTATCAGGATTTCATTGTCAGTGCTACGGCGACATCAAACGTGGGCAGTGGATGCCAGCACGGACTATTTTTAAGGTCTTTCAATACATTTACTAGAAGCGCAAATATGATAACTTGTGGCACAACAGTTATTTAAAATTATTCAATGTATAAACTATTAAGTAATGAATTTTCGGGCCACGACCAAAACCTAGAAATACTCGGTAGAATATGAAGTTAATAAAATATATAAGTTATTTCATGTCCTCACGTCATATCCGTAGTGTGCACATACAAGAATTGCTCGTTCAAAATATTCCGATGAGATTTATTACATAGAAATATCAAAGCCCTTACCTCGCGTATTTGACGATCGGAAAGAGCTATATAAGTAAATCATTGGTTTTGTGGACACATACGCAAAGTATTTTATTATTATTTACTATTAGTGTGTCTAGCATAATTACATTTTAATATAATTAATTGTCTTGTAAAATATAATTAAATTTTCTCCATTATTAATGAAAGGTCACTAACTTTTCTTGGGTTTAAAGTGTTGCCACAACTTTTGGATGATCATTTCTCTAATGGCTATATTGATAACCGGTAAAACTACCTGTTTATTCACACATTTTAATACGTCTGACGATATTATTATACACAATATTTCATCGTCCCGTATCTGATCATTTAGTTTTCTGTAATCCTCTACTCCACGTCAGGTTATCCTAGCACTATCTAGTAACTAGCATTACAAGCTTGTGCCTGTTCCTAGTATTATATACACATTATGTAACCTGATACTTTTTCCCTGATATTTCTAATCTGATATTTTTTTATTACATTTATATTGTTTACATGTATCACAACATTTCATATATATATCGTTAATAGTAATTTTAAGTGCTACTCGGCGGTGAAAGAAAACACTGTAAGGAAGATCTGCATCTCTAAGAAATAATAAAAATATTATTTCGAATCTAATATTGAGGCAGTTACTTGGATTAACATACCAACAGTTCCGCTGTTTTCTAAATTTCAATGGTGTTAATAGTTTTTGCAATATATTTTTAGTTTGAAAATCGCAATGACTAAAAACAGATCGCGGGATAACCATCCCGAAAAAGTAAATAAAGCGTACCGAGGAGGGCTACAGCGTCTAAAGTGCGAAGTGTCAGTGTATCCTTATGGAGGAGGGGTATATTCTGCAGTGAATTATTTACATTGTATACTTATGCAGATATATATAAATATAAATATCATTTTTTATGGTACCAACATATCCAGGTCCAGTTTATGTATAGCCGTTGCCCTACACTGAAATCGCGTACTATCGTCTCACCGTCTATTCTCATACCTAGTTTGCAATTATAAGTCTCAACAATTCCATGTGAGAACAATAAATGGCTCTTAAAATTTCCCTATACATTGGGTACACTTCATCATTAGTGTATGTTGAGATTGGTAGGTATACCTGTTTGACATTGGCCGAATACCATTTTTTATACGTTGGCCCACTTTCGATCTTGATCACATTGTTGATGAAATACTTGAACGATGAACCCGATACCTCCTTAATACTTACGTTCACTCTCCCAGAGGTATATCAAGTTACAGAACGGGACTATCGAATCCTACTCCTTATTACGAGATACAGTAGTTTTGGTTGGAAGCTAAAATACAGCCGGAAATTCTTCTAACCCCCTGCCCCGGCATTACCATGGCTCCCACCGTAGGCAAACCTAGCGAGGCCACCGAGGACAGGAGGCTGTTGATCAGTACCTTACATAGGAAAGATTTTGTCATTAGTTTTCCTTAATTATATTGTTTTTTTATTTTATTTTGTGTTTTGTTGTGTGATTGTCAAATAAATGTTTCTTTCTTTATTTCTTCTTTCTACTACTACATCAGAAACAGCACATATATCTTGAAAGGTTTGTTCATACGCACCGCGCGGGGAGAGGGGGTTGGTGAGGGCATTGTAGGTACCATCCCACTAATTATGCTAATCCCCATTTCTAATTTGTGGGATTTCAGCAATTTCGGTTGGATATTCCACCATCATTCGGCCGTCAGAGCTTCGTTTGTTGGCTAGCAGATTGCACCAAGTGAAGGTCAGGTTGACATTTGAAGAAGGAGATGGTATATTCCGCTTTAAGTATCCCATTAAGTATAATTGTCTTAAATATAATTCCAATATTGTCCCTAAACTGAAAAGTTTTATCGCAAACGAAAGTTGAAAAACTATGTTAAATTATGTATTGTCCTAGAGACTGTTTTTTCTAAGATTATACATAATTTAACATAGTTCATGATTTCACGTGTTACATTATCTAAGTACTAAGTGCAGTTACACCTTTGCATAATTGGACACTAAGCCAAGCGAATTGTAATTTAATTGAATTCAGTTGTTTAACGTCGCCTCAACGACTACCTATGCCTAGTAATTCAGTATTAATTTAAGCTACAAATTGTGTATGGCTTGATCAGCACAAAAAGGCGACATAGACGACTTTGGATGTGATTGGTGGTCACAGGTTATCAATTAATTAATAACCGAACTTGTTAGTCTCAATGACTTTAAGCTGCGTCTGCTACGTCATTAATATGCCATTATAATCAAGACACACGATACCATTATTTCCTGTATTTTCTACATATTTTTTTACTAGTTTACGTTTTAAAAAAATATTCACGTGTGCCATAGACCAACCGAACGCTCAGCAGTCTAAGTTGAAAGTTTCGACACCCAAAAGCATGCCTCGCGAAATGTTATGCGTAGTTTATTTAATCATCATCATCATCATCATTATTTCAGCCTATCAGAAGTCCACTGCTGAACATAGGCCTCCCCCAAAGATTGCCACGAACCTCGGTCCTGAGCCACCTGCATCCATCGACCACCTACATCATATTATATTGCATACATCTAGTTTATTTAATACTATGATTTATTTATGTTCTGCAGGGGTATCACTACAAAACAAGGTCAGAGTGACCTGGGTTCAATCCCCGGTGCCGACATCACTCTTATTGAAATAACAATTTTAAGTTCCCTCGTGCTCGTGCAAATAATAAACAAAAGAAAATTGTTTTGAAGACATGTGAAGTCAGTCAATCCGCACTGGAAAAACTTGGCTCGCTAACAAGTTTCAACATATTGGTAGTTTTTCGTGAGTCTTTAATAGAGAGATAAGAGCAATGGATGCTCATAATTGAGTAACGGTTATTATCTCGAGAAGCAAGTTAACTTAATTATTTACTTGTAGAAATTCCTACAATTTTCTTGATTGAAACTTGACTGTTATAAATTAAATCGACTATTTACTGTAGGATATTTTACCCCTATTTAAAAGATGTATACTTCTTTTGGTGCCTTTAGAAAAAAAAAAAATATTTTACGATGCGCGGCTAATCGTTCAACTGAATGTAATAACCGAGATACTTATTGTTTTAAATCGACTGGAAATAAAATAAAACTATTATTATTAGTTTTAAAACTGCTACAATAATGTATGTAAGTTAACCACTATTGACTTCTTTTACACACTGCACTAAACTGATTTTATACAATATGCCATATGTCCATATGTGTCAAACAGTCATTCTTGTTTGCCTTCCCATACCCGAAGATAAATGGAATAGTGCTATCAAATGAAGAAGAGTAAGAGAGAATGCTATAACAGAGACATGGAGTTCAACGCAAGAATTTTGACCCTAAAAGCAATAATTTGTATTTTTTTAGTGGACTTAGGTAACGAGCTAACCACATAGCCCATATATATCAGCAAACTACGAAAATCTAAGAATACTAAGGATACTAAAATGGAATGCCTCACAGCCCGTACATAACCCGGCAGAAATGAGTAAGACGATGGTACCTACTTAACGGCTCCAAGGCAGAGAAGGAGTCTTTTTTATATGGGAAAGGCAGCAAACGAGCAAGCGATTCACCTGATGGTAAGTGATTACTGTCGCTCACGTATATATACAACACCAGAGGCGCTGCAGGTGCGTTGCTGACCTTTAAGGGTATTTGGAAGCTGGAACGGAGGAAGAGGAGGGGGATAGGGAGAGGTATTGGGCCTCCGGTTACCTCACTCACCGAACGAAACGCAGAAGCACAAGATGCTTCTACTTCACGACAATATTCTGCGAGGCCGTGCTATCAATCCGGTCAAACCGGCCCATTCGAGCAGAAGCAAAACCCGCCACTTGGCTCTACCATCTTATAAACAAATATTGAACATAGACAATATTTGTGATTATAGTAGTTAGCCATGGGACTACAGTCAGGTACCCTAACCGCTAAGACATGCGATCTTCAATATGATGTGTTGAAAAAAACATATAATGTGTTCGTGAGCCGCAAAATTTTCCGCATAGTGTTTGTTACAATTTTTTCTATTTATTCTTAATATAAATGTACATATGCTTATTTGGTTATTTCAGAGGCTTTGTTGAGCAGCGTTGTTTTATACTAACGTTAAATTGCTCGTGCCAGTTTTATTTCAAATAATGTCGCAGTCACATTGAAAATTAGAGGAATTATCTAGTCTAATCAAAAATTAACAGTACAGTGAATATGAAAAAAACTAACTGTTGTTTAACCACTCGTCGGCTGTGGAAATTATGACAAAAACGTCATAATGAGATGTGAAACTCGATGGCTCCCAATAGTTAGTCTTGGCTAATGTGGAGGCCATGGTAACGGCCGGAGGTGTAAAAAATCTCCAGTGATATCTTGCTGGCATTCTAAATGGTTCGTGGGGATTTCTACCCTTGTTTATTATGTTTATATTTTCGCTAGTAACACAACACTAAACAAATTAAGGTAAATTTTATGATAAAAGACACTAGACTAGACAACCTTCAGCATAGAGGTAACCATAAGCCCTTCGTGAATTTTTCATAAAAAGTAAAATTTATTTGTAAGTTTTCATTTTATTTATCTTTCTTATATTATTATTAAACCGGTTTTAAAGTTTACGTTTTTCATTGATATTATAAAGAAGACAAAGAAATTGTTATATATTCTATGTAATATAAAATTAAGGTTTTGATGTATATGCAAAGTTATCCGGTCGAGTTGGATTTGTGGTTCGGTCTAGCACAATGTACTAGGCATGACTACTCGTCAACATCTTCGATCGTAGTACCAACAACCGGTATTGGTGTAACATAAATGTTAGACATAATCTCCGGCTTGTACATGTTTATCTTAAAAACAAACTATTGGAAGACACTATTGAGGTTATTGAGCATTTTAGCAGTTAAGCTCCACTATCAAACCTGTAATGATAACTATGTCGTCGACAAATCGAAGGTGAGTTTTGTATTCGCCATTAATAATGTTACTGAATCCTTTCCAGTTCAGTAGCTGGATAACATATTCTAATTCAACGGTGAAGAGCTTCAAGAATAATACAAACCTTAAAAGGTATATTTTGATCTAAAGCATAAAAGTTAATCTGTAGTTCCGATTTAAAATATAAATTCATGAAGCGCCACTAGTCTCAGAGACCAGCCCTTTACTATTGACAATATGACAGAACTAAGGATGATGGATTTTTGTCGCATGTATCTTAGTAGTTTATAATAACCATATTGTCTTTTGTCATTTGTATGGGAAGTATACTAAAACATAGTGTTTTACGCTTCCACTTCCATTTCATGTTAAATAGGACACGTCAAAATGTAGCTAACATAAAACAAGGAGATTAACTTTTTGTATTATTTATCGCTGTTTTTGAATCTAGAAAATATAATTTATACCTATTAATAGCTTTGAATCGCATTTCACGAAGGGATGGCGGTGAATAGTTCCTGCATTTAATCGCTAATTTATAAAATACTGTAAACGGCATGGTTCATATCGAAAATAACCTTTAAGCAGTGCTAAACTTATGTTTTCCTCGCAATTTTTAGAAAACAGCAACTAGTAAACACAATGAATTAAAAAACATTAGTCATGTTACCTCCTGCAATTACCTATGTACGAGTATATATATTATTATACATTACCTAATACATTATTTATGCATTTTAATTGTTCTTTTTCTAGCAAACGAGAAGTAAAGCATTCTTTGAAGGTAGCTTAGAACCGCAGCATAATATTGTTACTTCCATTAGCTGCCGACTAGTGACTATCACTGTTATTTATACCTCGTTATCGGTTCATGTTTCTGCTGCCTTATTAAACATTGGGAAATCTATTATGAATAGTAGACCAGCTCTATGACAAACGTTTCACTAGTAAATTATTAAACTCTTGGTTTAGGTTGTATTATGACATTCCCAGAATCTCTGAAACTGATTAAAAACTTTGATTTTAATCATTTCGCATAAGTGTGAATAAGGCATACATATATTATAACCTTTATCTGTTAATATCCACGAAATGAGATAGTAGGACAACAAAAATATATTGCTAGTACAAAAAAAAATGTTTTACTAATATCCAAATATCAATACTAAAATAAATTATAAATTAAACCGTATACAAATTATTTCAAAACTGTTTTTCTTTTCTTAGGAACAATCTTTATTTTATCTTTTATACCTGTAAAGTATATTCGTTATTCACCGAAGCGTGTTCCATTGACGTCATATTTTCGGCTACAAAGAACATTATTAATGCTTATAGAACAAGAAAAAATTTAAATGTCACGTAATTTTACCAAATTGCGAAGATTTATGTTGAAACTGCTACTTAATAGTCTCTACAGCGAGATTTAATAAAGTATTGTAACATACAAGATTCGTCTTATTTAGTATACACCCCTATAAGACGAACATAAATATTCCCAGAAAGGATAATAATATTATGTTAAAGAAGAATACATTTTAGGAAATAGCTTTGTGTCTTATTGGTAGGGTCATTTAATTTTAACGGAATCTTGTTTAAATGCCGGCCCGGTAGACCAGTGAGTGACCCTGCCTTCGAAGCTGAGGGTCGCGGAATCGAATCCCGCTAGGGGCCATCATTTGTTCGTGAATGAATATAACATTTAGTGCATATAAATGTAAGATATAGACTATGCTATGGAATGGTTAATATAATTCTTTTTTTTAACTCAAGAGTTCTTGTGGGTCTCAAGAGTTCAAAATATGAAACAACGCGAATAAGCTGATTACTTTTAATATATCAATAAAAATACATGTTTTTGATATAAGTGTTCATAAATATCTTGTTCCTCAGGAATCTTAATAAGTAAATAAATTTAGGATAAATCATTGTATAGGATGTAAAAAATAAGGTCTATGGCCTAATGTTAGCGTAATATGTGTGCATAATATGATAGCTTTAGATTCGAATTAGTTTTTTACCATGCATTAGGAAAATACAAACTATATTATAGTTTGTATTTGCTCATGCGGTGAAAATCTTACTTCAGAAATTAATTTAAATTTAGTATGTTACTATTCTGTTCCTCTACTCTATTATATAATATTAACAATTCAACCTTATCTGATGCCTCCTGGCCCATTTCGACATTAACTTGTTTTCAATACCCAAACCAGCCATACCGCATTGTTATAACATAGAAGGAAGTCCAAAAGCGGTGAGATGCTCATCACAGCCGACAATTTCTGTGTATGGCGCCCTAAACCCCTGTCCCCAAATAGGGACAAGGATGAACAATTATACATTTACACAAAATTTTATGTTCGCAAATTAGGATTCGGTAGTTAATACAATAATTATAGAAAATTCATTTTGATACCTTTAAAGGAAGATATCTACAACAAAAACACAATGTTACTAGCTCAAGTGGCCCACTACTAGTAAAAATAAAAGTACTTTGTGTGTTATTAACATTTACATGCATTTTTTATGGGAAAAGGTGCAAACGACCAAGCGGCTCGGCTGATGCAAAGTAATTATCGACACCTATGTACATCCGCAACACCAGAGGAGCTGCCTTGCCAGTCTTTTGGGGTATTCTAAATATCCTAAATACGGGAGGATGAAAGGGGCGGGAGAGAGTAAAAGAGGGCGAGGCAAATTATCATATGAAGATGAGAAAATAAGTTTTTTTTTAGTCTTCTTGTTGGAATAAAATTTTAAAGATTTTTGTTCATACGTCTTTGAATTTTTTTTTTTGACAGAAATAAGGGGGAATGTACTACCAACTCTTTTTCCAAATGTCAACTTCACCCACATACTTGCTGACTAACGAACGAGGCTCTGACGATCGTTTAACGGTGAAGCTATCGCACCGTTTCCCCAGCGTTATCAGTGGGAAGTTTTCCATGCATCGAATGCAGGTCTCTGTTCAGGGCCTTCGCATAGGTCCGCCAGTAGAATTACACGGCCTGCTATCGATATAGATGTAGTTCAATAAATATTTTAAGTTCATATTTTTTTTCCTTTTAAAACAAACATAGTACCAAACTTCTACGCATAGAAAAACTCACAATACTATCACTGTATAAGTAAAAGTTTAAATGAATCTGATGGATTTCGTTTCGATACGTATACCTTTTACTCGGAGAAAAGAATTTTAGTTTGCTTGACAGTATTTGTTTTGGTTTGAAGAACATTTTCCGTGTCTTTGTAGGTACAGTTTTTTAAAGTTTGTTTTCGTCCTTTAACAATAAATGTACGTTAAGAGACCGACTTGTCATTTAATGTCGAGCGTAGCATGTTGTTTCAATGGCTTAACATCGGAGTTAGTCAACTTTTACAATACGGAACATGATAGAGTTATGGATTAACTTACACCTAATATTAATGTCTATAATATATAGAAAATGACCCACTTTGATCAACAACAATCAAAAAAGGAACAATAATTCTCTTGTAGTTATTTTATCAACAAGAAATAAGAAAGTATAATTGATTGCTCTTTTTCAACTTACTTAATATATGCAACCCAACATATATTATATTTTATTTATAACGCTTATCCTATATAAGACTACTGGCCTTACTTATCTGCGAAATGTAATAATAATCGGATTATGAAGCACTTCATGTTACATTTCTGTGAAAGTAGAAACATGAAACAGAATTTCATATTCGTATTTCATAAAGTTCGGACGTCATTTCCATTTCCATCAAATAAAGTCGAGAGTACATTATGCCGTAATGGCACTTTGATAGATTTTAAAGTTTTGTAAATTAAGTAATCAATCTTTCGGTTGTTGGTCTATCGAAAAATATAAGCTCTCACAACCGTATACCAAATACTTGATAGACAGAGGTCTAGACATTTTAGTCCTTTCAACCCACTTTCCACCAGAGCTTCTTTGGGATATCATGACAGGTGATGAAACTGTTGTCGTCTTAGTGTCCATGCTAACCATACAATTCGATACGACTCAGATCTCCTTATTCGGAGGTAAATCCCATAACCGCTAGGCTGTCGTGGCCTTGCATAGATTATGCTTAACACAGATAACTAATTCAAAGCGTGCTTGTCACCTTCGTGTCGCTAAATGTAGTGACAGGTAAGGAGGTCCCTCAGCATGGGTTACCATCGATGGTCACGGGGAGGCGGCATCCTAAGGTCATAGTTAATCCAGCTACCGTCAGCTTTCTAATTATACATTTTTGGTTAAATTTTCGTATGAGCTCTCAATACCTAGAGGTCGTGTAGTGATATACTTGGTCTTGCATTAAATTTCCCAGGATCCCAAGCAGACGGTAACTGGTCGGTCTGCTTGGGCGAGATGTTTTTAATTTAAATCGCTTTTCGAATAATATTTGGAAGTAATCGGTGTTCTTATGCGGGGATACGTGGTCTGTCAAATCTTATTTAATGGTTGTGCTGGTTTAAAATATGATCACCGATTGCAGATTACCTAGAGCGTTATTTTTGTTTGCTCTATGTAAGGTATCACATGCACAAACATTCTTGGAGACTTGTAAAATGTTTTAATCAAAGCTCGCTTTAAAACATAGCCTTCTTTTCCGTGACGCCACTAGTATATGGAGGCACTCACTGTGCCCAGCTTCACTTGGTCACCGTGACAGAGGTACGGGACCTGAAACCAGTTGTCGGCCAAGTGTTTACTATCACCAATCCCTCTTGCTCTCTGAAACAAATATTTGGCCACCATAGCTGAGATAGATGATGGTGAAATTCTCTGTTCAAATATCGGTCGTTATCGGTTTTTTCCAATTGTCAAGTCGTTATCGGTTGTATAGACACAGGGTAAGTAAAGGTGTTTTTATTAAACGAGATAAATTCCGTAAATAATAGATTCATTTCAAATATGTAGTATTCGCGTACATTTGCATTCGCATTCGCATAGAAATCATTAATGAATTGAGCTAATTAATTAAAATAACTTAGAAGAAACTTTGTAGTTAAATACTAGTTCATATTTGTTATTCGTTAATTGAACGTTTTCATGTGTCCCTAGTTAGTTGTTTAGTAAGGGAATAATAGTCCGCTACAGCATTAATTTTAAATGTTATTAAAACAAACCTCCTGTGTCAATTACATTTTATATACTACATGTATATTTGTAACCTTTTGATTTCATAGATTTACACTAAAATGAAAAATAAAAGAAACATTATGCAAGTTATCCGACCTAGAGGAATATCTCATTTATTATGTTTCTAATTAATAGACTATGACTGTATATACAGTTGAATATATATTGCTGAATTCGAGCTTCGTACACTTCTGTTTTTTCTCGCAACTTTGGAAGAGATCTGGACTGGACTACGTCCAGTCTTCAGCTTTTATGAAGTCTGTTCTCAAACTAGGCTTTAGTAGTTCGTGTCTCGTTACCAGGAACAAAGTCCTCCTGGAAAATCCACGGAAAATTTTGAAAAGTCTCTGGAAGGTTTGACTCCTTGGTATTTCATTCCATGTTCTTCGACCGAGGAATCTTTGGTGTATCTGTCAATAGGGCGATAAACAAACATAAGGCTAATACCAGGTTTTATAAGCCTTTTAAAATGACTAATGGCTCCAAAGCAATCACTCCTTTATGGCGTGAATGGCGCTATGTCAGAAATGGTGGCCAATAGGACGAAGTTTCGTACATAATAAACGTATTCCAAATTTAAATTCAGAAAGAACATAACTTTTTAAATTCTACCATTGTTCAAGGCCTGACTAAATAATTCTCGCTGTTTACACATGAGTATTCATTTAGAAGGTTCATTAAATATGAAATTTACTGTCATTTATTCATGAATTACGTGACGAGTAAACGTCGTATGACAATTCACACAAACTTTTTTTGATCACAGTGTTCATTCGAGTTATATTATAATAAGAATTAAATTTAACATTATACATTCATCATCATCATCATCATAATTTCAGCCTATCAGAAGTCCACTGCTGAACATAGGCCTCCCCCAAAGATTGCCACGAAGCTCTGTCCTGAGCCAGAATTTTGGTCGTATCAACCAACTTTTCACCACAGTTTATTTGGAACAGCGTAACAGGATGTTAGCCTATCGCCGTCTTAGTGTTCAAGCCTACGATATAATTTGTACATAATGTTGTCCGACCACAAACGCAGGGGTGCGCGATACGAGTCAGTCGTATAACTATAATAATCCCGCTCATCACCGGTGCTAAGATGACATGCCTTAAGACCTAAACATATCGGCCCACATTTACTACGACCTCTTACCCACTGTACGGAAGGCAACTCCAAATTAGTTATTTTATGCCCCAATTATATCTTTATAATAATGTATTACATATTAGGGACCCGCTATTTTTTTGGTTTTTTTTCATAGACCTTTCTAACATATGACCTTACTTTGAAATATTCAAATTGTATAACAGTGCTACAGTACTTGAGTCGCGAGATCGACCTTTTCGAATTCAATACTTTGTATGGTGATACTATATGTTAAATTAACTTACATAAAATTGTTCTTTTCAATATTTAAGCCATATTTTATTATTTATTAATAAAATAAAATTGATTAAATACACTCACACGATTTATAATAACAGAAATCTATTATTATAAAATCGTTTCAAATTGAAATTTTAATATACAGGTGTTTGTGATTACTTCAAGTAACTTTAGTTAAATTAAACTAACTCAAGTTATTGACTAATAATATATATAAAATAATAGTTTTTCCATTATCTCTTTTGTTCACTATGAATATAATATGATAACTTTACATTTATCTAGTCTTGGTTCTTTCCTTAAATATTTCCTTCAATATTCTCAAACAACTTTATGACGACCGTAATTAACAAATATTATTTGTGTTCAATAATTAGGTTGTCTCACTAGACATTTGTAAAATCGGCAGAAAAGAGCAATGATTAGCGTACATGTACGTACATGCCGTAGAATCAAGATTCCAAAGTTCGAATGCAAATGAGAACCAATATTTTTACAACTGAGAAATTTTTCGTTTCTGATTGTGTTGTATTGCGACTCGTGTCAATTAAACTTGATATGTGATGTATAACTTGAATTTAGATATGTGTACTTGTGAACCCATACAATTGATGATAAAAATGCTAATGTGTCTTTAGACACAGACTAAAAAATGATTAGAACTCCAAAGACCCCTAATCTCAACAACCAAATGTGGATATAGTCTTGAAATTTGATATGTATATTTCAGAATCTACCAAAAAAAATCTTGTTTAAACAATTTAATTATCTGCTTATATTACGGGTGTCGAGTGAAGGCGGCGTAACTATTCATGTATACTTTAAATAGTTAACCAGCACGATAGACGATGCGGCTAAATAAAGCTTAACTGTATTAATTGCTGCTTTGATATACTTGGAAACGTTTAACAGTATATTGCACATGGGCAGACATCCTGAGCCGGAACAATTATTTCTAAGCTTTTCAAATACTTGTTCCGCACAAGAATAGAACCGCGACACGCAGTACCGACGGCAATCGGTTAACCATTGCACAAACTAAGCCGACAAATTGCAAGATTTGTATTCCCCTTACCCTTAGCAATACGTGACTTTTCGATTAGATCGAATGAAGATTGGGATATAGATATAAACTCCACGTAGCAGATTATTTGAAAAAAACTAGTAAACATTAAGCAATCTTGTCCTGAACTTGTTTTTTTAAAAAAAAACCCATAAAACAATTCATAGTAACTGTTTATAATGCTATAAGCATGAGTTACGCAGGGCTTCTTTTTTCGAAACGTTTTTACTTCATAATAGAGTTAATAAATTTCCATATTATTTTGTAGTACGGAGAATTGAAAAACATGGGCCAACTTAAGAAAAAAATTTTTGAAACTAATCAATACACTTGGACATACGTACGTTTGCCAATTCTTTTTATCATTACTGATTATATAATGACGGGTAGTAAAGGCACAGACAGAAGCTGATAATTTAAATACATGCCTTGAAATTCTCACGAATTTAGATTGCATACCTTTGGTCACCGATTAGCAAGTATAAGTTATCCCTTTGAATGTTAATTCAAATGAATAGCATTTCAATCATAGTGACAAAAAGATATTTAATGGTCTATCGCATATTTCGACTGATCTATTGAATTGTTGAGTAGCTACTGGCTACAAAATCTATTGGCATTTGAATATTATAAGGGACGAATACATACAATTGTCCCTCATCATTTAAGTCTTTTCACTCGGTACAAAATATTTAATGGTTAGATATTTGAAATTGTAACATTTATCTGTGATTTTTATATTTGCTACATAACAATTTTGATTATTTTATTGTCTTTTTATTGTTATTGTTGAGGGTCGATTAATTATTGAGTAGCTGTTAATACTCCTTATGGGCAGGTCGCTCGCTATTATTTGAGCCTACTAGCGAGTAAGTTGAGTTCGAACTGCCGGCACTACAAAAACTGTTAAAAGCAATTTTATGTACTGAATTCAACTAGTGCTCTGCGCTTAAGGAAATCATCGCGAATAAACCTTGGATGTCTGAGTAATTTAAAAAAAAATATTAGCTGGTCATGCGCGGCCAACTTTTATCGGAAAAAAACTCTTTCAAAGTATTGAGAGGAGGAGACTTTTGTCCAGCTGTGGGTCATTTAGAAGCTGCCTCTTTACATCTTCTTGTTGACATTGTAATTAAGAAAAACGTAGTAATACAATATTGTAATTGGATTGCTTATTGGGTGTTAAATATAAACAAATACTACATTAATTTACTTATTACAGATCTGTTTTAAATGTAATTAAATTTCACTATAATAAATACGGATAAGGCAACCCTAATTATGATTGCGTTACATAGAGGGAATTTTGATGAATGAAATATGATTCACAAAATTAATTTAAAATATTTATTACAGCTACATATTTTGATATATCATACGCTCATATAAGATAGTCCAAGGTAAATTATTTTTAGTCTAGTAGAAAAAGAATTATTATCTATTGCAAAGTCAGATTGTATTATTACAATTTAACCTATACAAATAATGTATCTGTAGAAAATTGGTTTCTGTGGTTCCAAAGTTTTTGAAAATAATAACCGGAGGAAATTTTTTATCACTTTGCCTGGTTGTCGATTGTTCAGCTTGCGTGTGAAATCTATGGGATGGATTTCAATGAAATATGAAAAAAAAAATCAATAAGTTTTTCTTTAAAGTTTAAAGTTTGGGTGATATTTTTTTGGATCTACTGCATGACTTTATATTTATATTATTTAGTTACATAGTGTTTAGAATAACAAAGCACATGATTCTAATATAGATTTGTTATATGCATATGCCAGATAAAGGCAATGCTCATATCAGTTACATGTAAATTTGAGGGTTTTGGTGCCCGGAAGGCTCCGATACGCTGCTCCAGTGCGGGTAGTGCTACACATATCCTCGAAATTATTTGTTTATTATTTCTGAGGTATGCAGGTTTCTTCACGATGTTTTCCTTCACCGCCGAGCACATGGTAAATACGGCACTTAAAATTGCTATTAACAATTTTAGTACCGCCGGGACAAATCTCTCTCCAAACTCATCTTACTCTCGCTCCATAAAATGGTAATAAGCGCCCTGACCACTACGCTACCACGGTTCCAGTTGATAAACTAATATCGGATAAATAAGACATGATTGGGCGACGAATATCCGGTTATCTGAAACGATCTTAATAAAATTTGGCAAAGGGTAAATAATGTCTTGAAATAACACATCGGCACTTTTTGTCTCTTTTAAAAGTCTCAGGGATAAAATGTTAGATCACGGGGGCGGAGTTGTCGATCAGTTGTACATTATTTTATAAGTTAGATTTCTTTAAATTTTCATTACATACTGATTTAAAATTAAATGCATATATTTTCATTCGCGTATTTTACCGCAGTTATCTATTAATTTGAATCGAATATAAGAACATGACATATTTATTGAACCGAGAAACATTGTTAAATGTAGTAAAATAACCGTAGGTGCATTGAGTCATGATAACTCAGGGGTCAGATGAGCCGCTCTAATTTCATGGTACACGTGTGACCTGAGTTCGAAACCCTAAGTGATGCTGGGACCACTTAAATTCTTTATTTAAAATTTATGCATCTGATGGATTTTACCACGGACTCGGGGTGAAAAGAAAACGTCGCGCATAAACACTACTGACTTAGAAATAATACTTTTTTTAGCTACAGAATTATTGTAAATATTGAGAAGAGGAATATTGGAACATTTGTAGGCCACGCTTCTCCATTTTTTATTTTTTTACTGTATTTGTCCGTTTATGTCCAGTTTTCAATTAAAAAGGTTATTTGTTTGTAGAATGAATTTAGTTTTTTTATTTAATTAAAAACTACACTTTTGTTACCATTAAGGATGTTTTAAAACTACACTCACAGTTTTTCATTTGAAATTCATAGGCAATGTATTATGTTACATTGAATATGAATTTCAAGCGAATAGATTGCGTAAAATATCTTCATTGTGATAAAGTGATCTTGGGATGTCATTAATATCGCTCAAACTTTAAACAACCTTTAATTTCGAGAAATCAAACACGAACCGACTTTGTTCCCTAATGTTTTCTAATTATCGTAGTTGTTAAAATTGTTAATGAATCTTTTATGCGGCACAAAAAGATTGTTTACTTATGAAAAGTTTCTATTATAACTAATTTATACAGGTTTATAATAAACATCATATAAGAACCTATTAAAATTAAAATATTTTTTTTAGTATTACATTTTACTACTACACCCACTTAACTAATTTTTTTTTAAATAAAACTTTCTTTCTTCTGATTTAATAATTAAATAGTATGAAATATTAAATACTTTAACATTCATGGGCATTAACATTAACGTAAATTACAATGTATGTATTTTATCGTTTAGTAGAGGTCAACAACATCTTCTGGTTCGCCATCACTGCTCTACGGAGGACTCGGATTTGGTTGTCTATCCGCGCATTTATGTCCGCCATTTATGTCGGTAGCGGACCCAAAACCTATCCTTTGGATACCCGCACTGAATTTCACTCTTGATCTTCCTGTTGTCTTAGTCTATGTACAAAATCGCGTATTATTTTCTTTCTATGGGATAGGTGGCAAACGAACAAGCAGCTAATGGTAAGTGATTACAATCGCCGACGTACATCTGCAACACCAGAGGAGCTGCAGGAGCGTAGCCAGCCTTTAAGGATATTTGGGTGATGGGAGAGATGATAGGGAGGGACTTTGGAGAGGGAGGAGCGGGACTCCAGATACCTCACTCACCGAACGAAACGCAGAAGCATAAGACGTCACGTCGGTATTCTGCGAGGACGTGATACAACCCCGATAGAGCCGGCCCATTCGTTCTGCAGCAAAAACCGCCGCTTGGTTCTACCACGCTCTATACTTGTGGGACAGGAACCACACGCCATAAGCGATAACGCCTTGTAGATACGGAAGTTATTATTATTTATAAACTTCAATGATAAATTGCTCGTACCATGTTTATGCTGATAATCTCCCGTTCTACGGGCAGTCGAACATTAATGAAATAAACAGTACGTACATAAAATTTTAACGATAATCTTGAAGCCAGTAGAGACTAGTCAAATATATATTTGTTACTGTATCGGTATAAGAATCAATCACCCCTATCTTCTTTCTGTGTAATATCACCTGCCTCAAAATCTTCTATATAAATTGGAACGACTACTTAACAACTGCATACGTTACATGTTCGGCTATCGTAAGTAGTCATACTTACTTGATTCCAACTACCTACCCTACCTAAGCTTAAATAGCTTAATAGCTATGGCGTATCTCCAGACTTTTGTTAATATTGTTTTCTTATTGTCTTAAGGATATGTTCAACTCTTAGCTATCTGCTTTCAACTCTTGAGGGAGAACCTAAAAAAACTTATGCTTTGTGCCCCGTGTACAAATATATGTAAGTATTCGAATAATTGTCATAATTTATCTAATAATATTATTTTATTTCAATATATTCTCATGATAAATGTTACTTTTATATCAATAGTAAGCACCTGCATCGTATTTTTCTGCTTCACAGAGGGTTGACTAATAAATAATGTCATAAGGCATAAGGCAGTCCGTTCGCCCCTTTATTGTAAAGTGAACAATGAAGTATTAATTATAAAAAAGGCTCATTAGCTTACATAGAAATCAAATTTTATATGTTTATTGAATTTTTTAAATTAACAAGAACTTATGCCATTGAGTCGAATTGTAAACAAACGGCAATTGTCGATCAACTTAATTATATCTTGCTACGTACACAAGGGAATAAAGGAGGTTAAAAAACGGAGAACGTCAGAAAGGTTTCGAATTGAAGAGAGCAAATACTTCGTCTTGGACAAACAAACGAGACAAGCCGCCGGCAACTCAAACACTAATCTCATTCAATTATGATGCCTTGAGGTGGTGGTTGCTACTAACATTTAGGCTTCTATGGTTCTGTATTATGACATATTAACACGATGATAATGTTTCACATCTTACTCTTGTGAATGAACTGATTTAAATGAATACTTTTATAATATAGTAGTTTGCATCAATACAACACAATCTATAATTTTTAAATATTTTTTTTATGGAAAAGACGGCAAACGATCAAGCGGTTCACCTGATGGTAAGTGATTACCGTCGCCCACATACTTCTGCAACACCATAGATGCTGCAGGTGCGTTGCCGGTCTTTAAGGATATTTGGGAGATGGGAAGGAAGAGGAGGGGAAAAGGGAGGGGAGGTGGGCCTCCGGTTACCTCACTCACCGAACGAAACACAGAAACACAAGATGCTTCTACTTCATGCCGGTATTCTGCGAGGCCGTGGTACCAATCCGGACGAGGCGGCCCATTCGAGCAGCAGCCAATGCCGCCGCTTGGGTCTACCACTATTTTTGACGCTTTATTATTGAAAGGAGATAATAATGCGCTTTAACGTGCTATATGGCGATGGATGGAAATGCATTGTAAATAGGATGTTTGGTAATTTAAAAGCGTTGGCATCGTTTAAATCATGCGTAATGTTTTACACAACGTTTTATCAAAACGACTGTTAAACAATCGACTATGGCGTGTTTGTGTTTATTTAGTAAGACTGTTTCATGGAGTTTTCTTTCAAAGAAGCTGTGCAGGCGTGCTGAATCATTTGAATTGATCGCCATTACGAATTATGTTTGGCATTTATTACATACATATAGATTTAACATAAAAAAGAAATAAATTTATCATAATTTGTTTAGTCATAAAAAAAATTATATACTGCTTTTATATGTAATTCAGAGAATTTTATGTGGTTGATGGTTTCTTAAAGCAAATATTGCATAACCGACAGGAAAAAATGTAAGCTACAATTGGTACCGTAACGTCTGCTTATATACACGTACTAATGTGATCAGTATTACGTCCGACAAACTTAACGTACCGACTCCATTTTGTTCCATTTCCTTCAGATTCATGTAGAATAGAAGCATTTTGGGTATCACTACTCTTTCGTAATAACATTTGCGTTTTTAATTTGCGCCAAACCGAGCATTGTTTTGTGCTAAATTTGTAAATTGTTATCACTGGCAACACATATTGGTTGTACACTTTCGTCTTGAGCTTTTAAAGAATGATCGAAGGAAAAATGGCATATATTTTCCCGAAGGCTGCCCAGTCAAATTGGACTCATTAATTAACCTTTAGGTTGAAGTCGGACTATTTTTTCCCAGGTATACGTACTCGTCAACAACTTCAAGCGTAGTGTTACCAACAAGGATCGGCTTTGATGTGAACATGAATGTTAAACATCATTGATTTATGTCATCGGCAAATCGAATGTTAGTCATGTATTCACCATTGATATTAATAGCAATGAAGAGTGATTGTTGTCACTTTTCCTTTTATCTTACTACTTTCTACATTTGTACCGGTTTTGTACTCTGGTTTCAAAGTCGAGAGATCGCATCAACATTTTACAAACATTTCAAGCCATCGACATAACGGAAAATTCTTTGAGACCGCGGACTACCCAAACTTTAACTGAATCGAACTTATAGTTTATGTAGCTTTTATTACGAATTGGATAAACATTTAATAGTGATAGGAAATAACACTACATTAATATAACCTACTTTTTATTGGGGTGACAAATTAACTTTCAGTGCATCCGATGGTAAGTAAAAACAACTTCATTCAAAGGCGGTTAAAGATGTGTGGTCTCCCTTGAGTACTAAGATGAAATGCCTTACAGCTCGTAATTATACTGGGTCATACCTTATACCATTGAACTACAGTGGTTACAACATGAGATCAAAACATTGATTTTAGCAAAAAAAAAACATTTGTGCGTTTTTGACAATTTCGGTTTTATGAAGTATTAAAGCAACACTATTGTATAAACAATTTTAATAGCATCTCGCCTCGGTAACCGAATAATCCAATTACCAACTGTAACGACTATCAAAGCCTCAATTTAAACTTTTGCAAACAAACTGGGGACGTCTTGCCTGACTTTAATGTATCTCAACTACATTGGCCTCCAATGCCAACAGTACTCGAGATTCGTGGTATTTGCTTTATAATGAATTTACATTTTATTTTATATATTCTTCCATTATGTGAATGTATCATAGCTTATTAAATCACGCAACATTAATTGACCATGAGTTATTATTGCCATCTTATATCGTGGATGTCCATAGAAGTCCACTGATAATTTACATAAATATATTTAAAATATTATGTAAGTGCGTTTGGCTTTCTGGCCGTCAACCCTTTTGCCAATTGTAACGGTTATTACAAAGCCTCCCATCTAAAAAAGCTCTGGGTAAGAGTACTGTTTCTGTCCAGATGGAATCGTCCCTTTTTGAATATTACAATTTTCAGTTTAAGTGGTTAACTTATAATAAATCTAATAATTTAAAGTTTCATAGTTTTCTTACCAACTGTATTAAAAACCTAAGTGAAAATTTAAAATGAAATACAGTGAACAGAAACATTCAATTATTGTTTGTAATTCTTGGACTAGGTTAAAACTCTTCGTAACGGTATTTTGGATGTTTTTTTTTAATGGGAATATAAAAGAAATAGACAGGTAGAACGTTTGACAAGGATCTCACCTAATATTAAATATACATATTACTATTCTAATATTGTGTTTGAGCGATGGACTTGACGGCTAGCTTGACCTTGTATCTGAGTGATTGGCTCCGATGCTACGTGACGCGGGTTCGATTCCTGCACTACACAAATGGTCTAAAGTGTTATACGATACCATTTGCTTTTAATTTCCAAACAAAAGAATTGGACGGACTTTATTTGAAATATTAATTGTAGTCCATAAGAATAGTGAAAAGGTCAGAATGCAGTATTATAAATCTAAAGAGATCATCGGCAGGGCGAGTAGTAGTTATATATTTCCACACGAATAAAAAAGGGCTTCTCAACCACGCCACGGGAGAACTACGATCCTACTTACCTATATGGTCATCATTATACCTATATTTCTCTCGTAAGAAAATGTTCTCGTTTTCGAGGATGTGAATGTTTTTCTCCAAATTATTCTGACATCTTGAAGCCGATGAAAATTTAGGTGTCAAAATTCAATAGACAACAACAGCCAACAGATCAAGCTAAACATGTAGACAAACTTACTTGAATAGTCTTATTTCTTTTCCGAAGCCTGCTCAGAGGAGATTTTTAAGATTTATTTAAACCGGGTTAAATCATTTTCTTAATTGGCAAATATATCTACCTAAATTGTTGGGAGAATGAAATCTCTTTGTGTGGTTTTATTGTATATCTATATTTCTGCTCTTTTTAATCACTGAATAACTGAGACAGTTTTTTTGCACATATGGGTTACATGCATACGAATATAAATAATATGTAAATAATATATTTGTTTATTTCTATTTGTTTACTTTTATATATATTAGTTTACAGTATCTGTGAGGAGGAAAAAATTCTATTAAAATACCACGACGGAAACAAAAGACAATTATTATAATTTTGAGGCAATAAACGCAATGGCTGAACCCTGGTCGAATATCGGAATAATGCTCTAAACAGAAGCTCGACAATAGAAAAGTAATGGTAACTGTTTGTTCACTTCAAGGTGTAATTCTCTATATCCTTTGAGATCCCGTGTATGAATAACAGCAAATGTGTATTGTTAAGAACTAGAACAATGATGAGGACACTCTCAGAGAAACAACCCCTCCGACTCGAAAACCGTTCATCGCTATTATCATTCCATGATAACGCAAGACCTCACACTGCTCGACAAACCGTTTTAACTTTACAGTATCTGCAGTTAGAAACCATACGAAATACGTACTAAAACCTATCCCTAACCGAATACCATTGTTTTCTCAGCAAGAAAAAAGATTTGTTCCCTGGAAGCGGTACAAAATGCCTTCATAGACTTAGAAGAGTCCAGATTCTAACTTCTCCCTGGAGTTCTATCGCAAAGGCATAAATGATCTTTACTCGAGATGGCAGAACTATGTTAATAATGAGGATAAATACTTCGTTTAAAAAAAAAAGTTTTTTCCTAGTAATGAAGATGTTTGAATTATCAATAGAAAACTGCAATTTCATACTATAACCGCTAATATTTTTTTTAATACGTTACCTTCCACTGGAATCCATAGAAATTTCTCCTATATTGTGGATGCAGTTTGCATGCATAAATTGGACATAAACTAACACCCAAACCCAAAACTTATTAACATATTTGTAGACCACACACGTCCCACACCAGCCGCAGACAAACACTTAACCACTATGCCACCGTGCCGTCAAATATAAAAAACGTGAAAATGGTTTACAAATATAAATAGTTTTAAATCTGTGAGGGCCAATTATGTCTTATAATTTATCTATTCCACATCTATTCTTTGCCATGGCCTGTCATATCTATAAATTAACATAACTGTGGAGATCAAAGAGAACATAATCCAATAAAACGAATATGTTACTATGAATAATCTAAACACTACATAGTGATTATTATGCTATGTCAGCATAATATTGTTAATTCTGTATCGATTGAAATAAACCGAAAAAATGAAGAGAACTGTTTTACTCGTGTTCTTCTACGTATACTTCAGAATCATTTTGTTGAATATTACATTTAATTTTATGTCGATCGAACTTTGTCGTGGTTTCTTAAAGCTCATGCGAAGTAAAAATAATGCGAGTGAAATACAGGACAGGTAAGAATGTGAGTTTTTGGATTTCTTACCTTAAATGTTACTAAATAGTACTCGTATTTTGGTCTATATATCCACATCATAATAAAACTTCACGCATTAAGTCCATATTATCGCCTAAGCGGTACATCGGATACGGAAAGGGATAAGTCTATGCCTCTACGGTTGCGCGTCCACCCACCTGCAGCACTATAATCGAACATATAATATGTGCAGTAGACAACCGTCGATAGCATTCTTTGTATATATTGTCTGTCCATGATAATTAATTACATCTTCCAGGATTTCCATTAAGGGATTTTTATCGTAGCCAAATGGCCCCCGGAACCCATTCGTACCAGAGGAAGAACGTGACGGGCGCCGAGACTTTACATTGGGTTTGCCTTCCAAAAAATAATTATAAATTGAAGGAAAAATAAATAAATAAGTATAGTTTTTAATTATTTAAACACTGTTATAGTTTATGTGCCAAAATCGTATTGAGCCCAACCTCAATCATATAACCTATACCATTTTTACCATTACCTTCATCTTGATAACATTCAACAAAAAAATTATAAAAATATTTTACTAATCAATTATTTGATATTTTTAACTTTCTTTTTGTTACTTATTACGCCATTGGATTCAACGAAAAGGAAACTTTTGAAAGTTGCAGTTCGGTGTTGTCGCTACGTTCGGTAGATTGAATTCGGTGATCACAGTACCAAAATCTGCGCCTAATTAGTTATCAATCACTGATTCATATCACCGGCTGACTTCAGCCTATCAGTGTGTCATGTTGTCCGGGTAAACATGTTCGTATCGTTTAAGAAATTATGAACATAAAATTAAAATAAAACATTAAAGGTATGCGTGAAAAGCGGGACAAGGTTTTAAAAAACGGTTAATTTTTTTCCGTCTTTTATCTAACCGACGAAATACCATTGTAATTGTTCTCGAAAATACATCTCACATGATAGTGTAAAACTGTCCACTGTAGAACATTGACGGAAACAGTTTTTGACAACACAGAATAAGAGGATTTTCCGAAGATAGTTCAGTATTGGGAAAGGGACTCTACCATTAAAAGGTTTTGGCGTAATTGCTGTACCACTCTGCCACTTTAGGCACTGCAAACACGTTCGTTTACATTCGTTCACATGCACATCAGTAAGGTGAGAGGTAGCAGTACCGGTGGCTGTACATCTGTCGGGAATTATGATATTTTCTGGAATAAACCCTGGTCTGTAATATGATTAATATACTTGTATGTTCCAGGTGGAATCGGAAGGGGGAGGCGGTGTATCATCTCCAGCGCTACCGCTTTGCCCTTCTGGTCGACCTGATGCCGAAGTAGAACCGTTGCTGAACGTAGGTAAGTGTGGAAAAGGCTGATATTAATAATAAAAACATTAATTATTATAATTTATAAAACATTAATAAAACAATTTTAAATATTAATAGTCATAATATATAAGAAAATATTTGAAAAGATTTCCTGATCGTATTTCATTGCATCAGAATCATTTTAATCGTTTGTTTCTACTACTTATTAAAACTGAATTAGTAGATATAGTATTGAGGATAAAACAAATGGGAAGACGACGAAGCAGAAAAAGGTAGTTAGGATAATCTTTAGTATTTCTTTCTGATTCGCATTATCGATAATTTTTTAAGCGGCTTTTTAACATAATAACATTGAATTCCTTTGTAAGGCTGAATAATATAATTTAATAAAAAAATTACGGTACCTCGTCCTTAGTAAGAAGTAATAAAATTAATAAAAATGTTCATTGTAATGACATAAATCTCATAAGACTATGCTACAATTCCCAAACGGGCTTTGAGTTACGTTTTTTCTGTAGTGAAATCAATGATTTAAATGTATATCTGAAATGCCGGTAAGGAAGTTTTATTTTGCAATGGTTGTAACTTTTCCATTAGTAGAGCATGTTGGTACGGAAAGTAACCGTGCCGACGTATTTTATTATTTGCTAAAAATATATTACATTTTACCACTAACTGAAACACGTTCACTGTTACGTTACACGACCTGTTATGTAAACTGCGACTGTTTAATGTTTAATATGTATTATGTGGCTTTTGCGCATGCTGGCCGTGTGGTATCGGTATAAAAATTTGCCACCCTCTTTCTTCTCATAGTCGTTTGAGGCGACTAAGGCTTTTCCTACCGATAGATGGCGGAATAACTATCTCGTATTATATTTATATTATTAAGCAGACCGATGACGGGCAGCAGAGTCTGCCGTGTGAGGTGTCTGGTATAGCGATTGCAATTCCGCATGTGAATCGTTGCGAACATGGAAAATCCTCCTTATAGGCCTGGCCTATGTTTGATTATTATATAGTAGTCGATTATTTATAGGCTAATAAGGTAAATTGAAGAAGGGGTGTTGAAAAATTAGAGATATTATGAATAAAATATAGCGCTACTTTGAAACATAAGCGTTGTTTAACTTTTCTTCCCGATGTTCTTACTGGGTAATACAATCTCTACATAATCGTAAGCAAATTCTTCCTAATTTCGGAGTATATATAAATATTTTAATCTCCAAGACTACATTCATATATAATCAGATCAAGGGACTTACGATAAAACGATATTTAATCGAGTTTATAGCCGAGTATGGTTTATGGGTAATTAATTAAAATATTTATGACACTAAATTCTGTTATGATACATGGCTATGTAAGTGGCACGTAATGCTAATATAGTAAAGCTAAATAGATAAAGGCAACTGGAGAACTAACGGCTCTTATATGTATGAATATTAAACCAGTGGCGCTCAATTTTACTTTGGTCGAGACGTGAATATAATATGTCAAGGGTGGGAATTAATTATTTTGTGTGGTCATCGATTTTAATCCAATTATGAATTCTCAACACACTAGACCAGTGCAGCTCGCTTCACAATACATCAAAGCGCGTAGAAGCGTGAGCGGGATGGGCTTAGAACCTAAGCTAAATTACTACTAACGATCTGTACTGCCTGTTAATATAACTACTATAGGCTATCGCGTCTGAGTAGTTTTATATTTTACTAGATTATTAAATAAATTACCTTACCCATTTAGCTTATAGACTTCCACCGCTAGTGACAAACCAAGACGTACCTTACGTTGACAACTTTGAGAATCAAATCCAGTTCTCTTTTCATTTTATTAGTGGTGGTGGCAGAAGAGAATAAGCTACCGTATCCTACGGGATCTTTAAGTCCACCTATTGCCTTTTTTTATATTACCATTATATTGGCAGCCAAGTAAAATAGAAACTGGAAATTAATTTCTCAAAAACAAAAAAAAATATGAAAAATAATTCATAAGTATTTTTTGTATTTAAATCTAGATATCATATAAAATGCAATATAAATGTATATCGCTTGCAATACCTATGAAACATTATTTTTATAGCAAACTTATAAACAGATATGTAAACGTCTCCCCGTTTCCACTTCTTAGAGCAACAACAAAAGTGAGACATTGACTTTAATTTTGAAAGTTAATGACGAAAATGCGAGAAACGTTTTTAATTTTTTAATCAATATTCTTTTCTGTACACACTCGTACATTAGAAAAGTAAGTTAATTTAACAATGAAAATTATAACCGGGTAAACTGTTGTTGCCCGGTAAATAACAAAACCAGTTTACCCGGTTTTCAAGTATTTTGTTTTTTCAATAATTTAGTTTGACAATGCTCTGGCATGTTAAACTATACGCTACCGTAGTACCGCAGTATCTAAGACGATGTATTCGACTTGTAGACTTCTATTGTAGACTTCTTGTCTAGTGTAGCGTATCTGAAATTATTGGTTATTGATTTTGGTTTGGCAAATCTTATCGCATAAGCATTACATCTGACACGAGATGTTAAAGATGAGTGCCTCTGTGTGTGCGCGCATACACTTACGGCTCTATAATATCTCCCGGTTATTTATCACGAATGTTGTCGCCGTGGTGGAAATCTGTAAGGAGGACGTCATCTATCTCTAAGCTAGTCTTTAGGTAATAGGCGAACTGGTTCGTGCGAAACTATGATAACTAAACAATGCAAGTATTAAAATCTTGGGAATGCTTTCAGAAGTCCCTGTGGCTTGAGATAGTTCTGGTACAAGGGGATTAAAGCGTGAAGCCTCTATGCGGATTTCTCGTTATAGTATTTAGCTCGGAACACTTTCAGGGATTAAAACAGATTACTAATAAATTTTGTTTCTTCATCAAATATTAATTATAATATACGAAAAGTGTTCGATTATAATTCAATGATTAGAACATAGCAAATATTTTATACATTATTAATTATAGTTATTTATAACACAGTAACAGTAAAAGGAAATATAAATTAAAATTACGTGTACATTTAAAATTTGTCACAATATTTTCCTCCAGTAAACAACGCTGATCGAGTTATTTTTATGATATTGATATTTTTGCTTGGAGTCCGTGTTTGTCCGATATCTCTAAAACATTTCAATATTTTCCTCCTTTCATAATTTATTCTATGATTTCAATATGAATTTTAATTTAAAATATCTATATAGTTATTATGTTATTAGCGCTCGACCTTTGGTCCCATTATTTTTTTTTTAATATTTTTTTTATAAACGATGTTCAAAGCTTGATAGTGAAAATGGCTTCATCAAATCTAATGTGGCAGGTGAAATACAACTCACATCCAGTTTAGACGACTGCCGGGACACTACCAAATAATATGGTTTGTCTTTTGTTAAGATCCATCTGAATTCCAAATTAACAAGCACAATCGTTTAAATTAGTCAAGTCTATGTCAATTTTGGCAATAGCGGCATTTATGGAATCTACATTTGTTGTCATAAAAATGGTAAGAGTAGCTAAAGTTTTAAAACATAAGAGGTGATAATTTCGGTCAACCAATAGGTAACAATAAAACCACTCAAAGCCATAGAAGTAGCAGCCTGTAAGTGCCTACTGCTGGACAAAGGCTTCTTTCTCAAATACGAGTATCAGAGAGAGTTTAGGAGCCAGGAAGAGCCCGCCACGCTGCTTCAGTGCGGGTTGGCGGGCTTCACATATCCTCTAAATAATATTTTGATTATTTCTAAGACATGCAGGTTTCCTCACGATGTTTTCCTTCACCGCTGAGCACATGGTTAATACAGCACTTATAATTGCTATTAACAATTTTAGTGGCGCTGGTACCGGGAATCGAACCCAGGTCCCTCGCGCTATTTAAAACTAAAGTGAGCGCCCTGACCTCTAGGCTACCAAGGCTCCAAGCCATAGAAGCCATATAAGGTATGGATATATTTTGGATTTAAATTGAGATTATGGAGCATAGCGAGGGCAATATCATGTTTGACCATATTGAAAGCATGTTAATTAGTACATGCACCTTTCTATCCTCCAAGCCTTCTCGAATGTTCCCTCTAATTTTTAAAATTGCAGTTATTGTGCTGTGTCTAGGGCAAAAGCGCGATTGGTATGAGTAGTTTGCAACTTTTGAAAGAAGGATTACATAAGCTTTACGTCACGACGATGTAAAATACCTTTGACTGAAAATTATTAATAATGTGAGTTAGTCATGACTGACTAAACTAAAACAAGAGAAACTATTCGATAGCCGAAGAGATTACAGCATGACTCTTATTGTCAACACCAACAGCCTAAGATTTATAAGAAACTATCATTAATGGACATAGTCAACAGATACAAGCCAGAATAAGACGAGTTCGTGCAAAGGTTTTGCCAAGGAATTAATTTATGAAATAAGAAATTATTAATCGGAGAAAGTATTGAACCAGCAGAGAAATTAGAGTTTAGGTTATTAAAAGGGAGTATTAACCTATAACTTATGTACCTATATACATATGGCCATTGTCGAAAGAAATGGTGAAGATAGAAATAGCGATGCGTTGCTATCCATTTGGTTGCAACGATTCCGAGCAACTTTGTACAAATCCCAATTCTCTTTGCACCTGTCACACTTGAATCTTCTAAAGGCTTGGACGAGTCATGCTGTCGCCGCATGGCGTAAGGTGTGTAATCCTCGTAATCCAAGAGGCCAAATGCATTGCCATATAGAGCCATCAGAATATATAGTCAAGAATATATAAGCAAATAGTTTAAGAGTTAAATTTTATCGTTACTGAAAAGCGAAACTTTATCGTCAAGTGATAATGCACCATACATCGATGAGTCGATAGTCATTGCATCATTAATTAATGTATAGGATTCATTCTGGTGAAACATTTAAACCAAATTATGGGTGAATTATATTTTCGATGTTTCAACTTATGTATTGCCATAATCACTACTTAGCTTCGTATTAATGGAATATATATTGTATATTTACGAATGTGTATGCACGTATGTATGTATATTTATTTAAATATATCTATGTTTATTATTTAATTAAATGAAATTATTTATTTAATTGTTTACATATTATGTATTAGAAATGTACGCACTAAGTTTGCCATTTCAAAAAAAATTCCTTTTAGGGTCTGCCGGAAGAAATTTCAATGTATGGAATAAGTAGTGTAGTACTAATACTACGTTTTAATGTTTTCATGCCTTTTTATGTGTACATAAATAACTAAAAAAAAATCATTATGAAATCAAACCATGTCACGAAAAAATGGAAGCAGATAACTGACCATGATGGATGAAGTGACCGGTAACTAATAAATTGCTAGTACATACGTCGATAGTGCTATACACAAACATAAGTGTGATGCCTAGCTTTTGATGCGTTGTAAATATGACTGACAGCCCACTCAGTACTAAGTGTCACTCCAATTCTGTTTTCTTTAATTGCCCACTCTGTGATGTGATTTAATAATCACGGTGAAAAAAGCTTTGGATACGTAGATTCTGTTATCTCTTAAAACATTAGATATCTTGTATAATAATAATACTGTGAATACTAGAGTATTACAAAATAAACTTTAAAATAAATCTACATTTTGGTTAATTTTATTCTTTAATTTTTATTTATGTGTGAGAAGACTTAAAGACAAATGTTATTATTAAATATGAATAATATGTGACTGGTATAACTTACGAATTACAAGTCTCCACTTATTACTTTTCTTAACACTAATTATATTTGTAAAGAAATTTCTAATTTTGAAGTTGTATTAAAATGTGCCTCCACTCATTGTAACCTTAAATTTAAGATGTCGATATATACTGATTATTTAATTAAATGAAATTATTTATTTAATTGTTTACATATTATGTATTAGAAATGTACGCACTAAGTTTGCCATTTCAAAAAAAATTCCTTTTAGGGTCTGCCGGAAGAAATTTCAATGTATGGAATAAGTAGTGTAGTACTAATACTACGTTTTAATGTTTTCATGCCTTTTTATGTGTACATAAATAACTAAAAAAAAATCATTATGAAATCAAACCATGTCACGAAAAAATGGAAGCAGATAACTGACCATGATGGATGAAGTGACCGGTAACTAATAAATTGCTAGTACATACGTCGATAGTGCTATACACAAACATAAGTGTGATGCCTAGCTTTTGATGCGTTGTAAATATGACTGACAGCCCACTCAGTACTAAGTGTCACTCCAATTCTGTTTTCTTTAATTGCCCACTCTGTGATGTGATTTAATAATCACGGTGAAAAAAGCTTTGGATACGTAGATTCTGTTATCTCTTAAAACATTAGATATCTTGTATAATAATAATACTGTGAATACTAGAGTATTACAAAAATAAACTTTAAAATAAATCTACATTTTGGTTAATTTTATTCTTTAATTTTTTATTTATGTGTGAGAAGACTTAAAGACAAATGTTATTATTAAATATGAATAATATGTGACTGGTATAACTTACGAATTACAAGTCTCCACTTATTACTTTTCTTAACACTAATTATATTTGTAAAGAAATTTCTAATTTTGAAGTTGTATTAAAATGTGCCTCCACTCATTGTAACCTTAAATTTAAGATGTCGATATATACTGAGCATATAAATAAATAAAATAGAGGTTTAAATTTATTCCATTTTTAAAATGGTGCTAAGATTGTATAAGCATTGGATATTATCAAGACAAATCAGAAAATTCTAACAGTAACAAAAACTCGATGATAAAAGTAACACCTCAAGGTACAGCATTAGAGCCCCTTCAGTATCTAGATACGTAAATGTGCTAGAAAATCTTTTCACAATTGTAGTGTAATTTCACCAGACGGAGACATAGAATTAGTAATTCAGAGGATACAAGAAGATTTTTATCATCTTTCTATGCGGGCTTATGCTCTAGAACATTAAATAGTCATACATTTAAAAAAATATAGAATAATCCACATTCACTTTAGTTACGTCAAATGCAAATAACCAAACATTGGTATATTAGCACATAGTCATAGTTGTTTTCATAAAAAAGTAGAATTGTCAAACAGAATAAGGACTGATAATAAATTATAAAATGAATTGAAAAAGTCACATCCATGAAAAGTTCCATGTTAGATCAGTTGACAAAGATTTTGTCGGTGATTAACATAATCTCAAATCGTATAGCTAAGACGGGCATATTCGGCTATATCTATACGGGCTTCATCTATGCATTGCAAAAATAAACGTTCCATCGATCCTCTTTTAGTATTGGTGTTATTTAGAAATTTCTGTCAAACAGTGTTTGAATCATCGACATGTAATCCAAGACTATTTGCACCTGAAACTTTTGCAGAAAATTGTATTCTGATTATTAGTATTCTTTCAATATTGATTCCGTCTTAAATTATCTAAAATCTCTAGACACATTTACAGATAGATTTAGATAGCATACCAGTCTTTCTTTTGGAAAAAAACTGCTATGATCATGTGTACATGTGCCTCGAACTTCAAACAGCCTGACGGTAAGTGTTGCACAATATAGTAATGGTTTCTTAACTTCTTCTTGTACCGTTCAAGATACACTTCTTTGAATTGCTCTCCTCGATGAAATCAAGAAAGTACCGAACAAAAGCTATTTTAAAACGTCGTCACTATTTGAAGGCAAATGCTAGTATCAATGATATTAAATTTGTTTTTATCTGCATTTAAACTGAAGTTTATATACGCACCAACCATTTAAGATATTTTACGTATAAACTATAAGCTGACAGTGTGCCTAACTAAACTGTCAAAAAGGGACTAACCGCTGACCTACTTTATAACAAAAAAATCTTTATTATGAACTCCCAGAAGCGAGTTCACAAAACTTAGACCTGAATGAGTCTGGACAGTACCACAATAAATTATATCGACAGTTCAGTTCTATCTCTGTGATGATTAGGGTGAAATTATCTTACTTTCAGCAGTGCCTTCCTATGGGCAGCAAGTTGGGTGATTTACATCCCATATTGAAAATAAATCAGTTATTTTATAATTCTTTTCACTTCATTGAAAAACATACTTTAAGTTCATCGGTTTATCTGTTTAAACAAAACTTTTTGAAATAACCAGATTTCGACCTAAAATAAACGTTTAACTACGAAAGTATAAAAATTACAAATTTACAAAACTCTACAGCATGTTATCTAAATTCAAATTTTGATAACCAGTCGATTGTATCATCAGCTATGCTTCTATATTTAAAACATTATTTTACTGTGTGCTATTACGTGCTACACGGAATACTTATCTGAATTCACCAATTTGAAAGACAATTTATTCGAGTATTGCAGACCTGTAAAGAAAACTTACTTCTATAGACATACCTAACTAAATGTAATTACAATATTGCAAGGAATGTGCAGATACTATTTTTATTCTAATAAACATATTTGTTTAAGTTAAAAAAAATATTTAATTTTATTCTTTAGCGACAACACGTTTAATTATCTGTTGCAAACCTTTCAGGTACAATTCACAGGCAATGAAACGCGTCATAGGCGCTACAATTGCCGGTCCGTTCGATTCGGAAATCCGGTTAACGTCATTTTCGCTCGGCTTTGCTCTCTTACAGCCGTGTTGAGTTCTGATATGTGACGTTTATTCTCACTGCACAAGCTGAAAATAAATCACTTCATGTTTTATCACTTGTTATTTTTAACTTAGTAAGTAATCTCAAAGCAATGCAGTAGTAAGTGGACATTGGCTCTTAGACCAAATTATAAGTCCATCTGAATCAAGTTGAAGGTGAATTGTCTTTACCAAACACAATTATGGTATTGAAGGTAAGTGTTTGAAAAAATAACTAAACTATTATGACGCGTTAAGATTTACTAAAAGTACAAATAATACTATGCCATCTATTACTTTTATTTATCCTTGATCTTTTTCAAAAATAAAATTCAGAAAAAACATTATTATATATACTCTTCGTATACCCAAGTCTAGAAATTATTACGCCTAAGTCCAGCAGTGGACTAAACTAGGTTGATTCCGTAGTAGAAACGAAGTTAGTATGCAACAGTGTATAGCTACATACATAAATTCATTATAAAAGGTGAGAAAAGAAAATACAGTCGAGGATGTTTTCGTTAACTACTAACGTATTTGTGATAAATTAACACAGTACTCTACTCATATATATTTTGTGAAATTATACATATGCTGTGACTTGATAAATTACCTTGTGTCTACATAAAAATTATAGACTTTAATACTTAAATTTAACGTACTTTATTTTATAAAACTCATATTATCTCAAAAACACAACGACTCTCTTTTGATCTTGTAATAATCGTGGTTTATCCCTGGCGTAGAGCGCATTTACGGAGAGACAATTTTATGATAAAAATTGCTACTTATTTCTTTTACAGTTAGCGAGCCTGCATAGTCGTAATATTTTTTCTTTTAAGAACTCTTCATAATCTAGCAACCTTTTACAATTTTAAAAGTATATCATTTAAGGAAGTTGAAATAGTTTTTCGTGATTAATAAATTGTTTAAAAACACTTTCTTTTTTAGCTAGGTACTTATTTTATTTTTTCCCATCTCACATCAGCTATCAAGAATACTGTAATCGTACCTTCTAATTTCATTTGTCAGGACAATTATCAAAGGTCTTTCAGAAGCACTATAAAAATTTTCAACTTTATAATGACATTTAACAAACTCTCCTTATCCATTGATATTTAGCTTTTTAACCAAGTCCGGGATTTACTTGTTTTCCTTCGTTAATTTGCTCTGTTATTGCGCCTCATACTTGGTTTTGAAAACTTCTAGTATTAACACCCATGTAAAGTAACTAAGTGTAGTGTATGTAAAATCCAGTGCTTCGACATGTCTCATTTTGAACGCTGGTCAATGTAGTTAAATTCTAGCAATACTAAAAACCATCCCGCTAAACGTGTTGTTAACAGTTTTCCCCATCATCAGTCATCTCAATAACAAAACAATATTTGTTTATTTCTTCTCTGTTTCATATAATAAACAGGATGTAATGTTTTCCTGCTCGTATATTAGACAGGATGTCAACACTTTTTGGATTAGATTATCTGTGTGTAGTTCAGTTTTCTAACGCTGGATTAAATATCTTTAATATGGATTCGCAGGTAATATCCCGCATTATATTTCAAAGGTCTTATTTCTTTTTGTCCAAACTGAAAGTTTTATTCTTTTTAATTAAATCTTAAGAGGTCTTGCTACATTTGCATAATTTTCATAAATTGCTATTACTATTTACATTTGTTACAAAGGATGATTTTCAGATGAGAAACGCATCTTTTGCATATCATTTAATGAATACTTTTATTTCTGTCAATTTATCTATAGGATTATCTATTATGTGAAAGTAATACATTTTTAACAATTTTAAATATTTCATTTATGATAGTCTACGTTCACCATACCCTAGTAGAACCATATTTTTCTAATGAATTAGTATACATTAAAAAACTTGTTTCAATAACACTATCTAAAATTGTCTAACGCACAAGCAATTGCAGAAGGAAGTCCAGACTAAATTTTTGAATTTTTAAAAAAAAATACGTATGGACTATTACTAAACTAAGCAGATATTACTTAAATTAATACTACTTACAAAACAATATGCCGTCTACGTTGGAATTTTTTTATTCAAAAGGGAGCGATTAAACTTCGATCATTGATATTGAATTCCTTTTCATTTTCCACGCTCTATGTCAATCTTAAATAAAAAATGCAAATCATCAGTTAAAGAAGACTTTTCGCATATCTGATGGCTGTAGGGAGATCGTTAAACATTCACACGAATAGAAGAGGGCCTGCTGCATATTGATTAACCTGATTAACACAGCTCCATGAGACCAGAAATGAAAGGCCTAACTGCCCTTTCATTTGTGGACATACTCAGCCGGAATCGGACATTTCGTTGGAAATCGTGGAAGTAATTCGCTAGAGTTAAGTCCAGTGTACTAAGATTCTCCAGCAGTATATCGTTATTCGGCGGTCAAACGCCTTTCGGAAGTCGAAGTACTTGCCTTCTAAGGTTGAGTCCGGTAAAGGAAAAGTTGACAATTGTTAGAAGGTTAGCATTAACTGTTGATAGATCTTAGCTAGAATAATATGTTAAAAAATGTGTTCTTCCCAAATGCAGGCATATTGTTAATACTGTATTATTAATTATTGTAACAGATTACTTATGGGTGTAAATATTTTTTTATGTCCGAAGTAAATTTGGGATTACACGGTGATCTATACACGCATATTACTATGTAATCATGCTGTGCACAATTCATTCTTTTGTTTTTTACGCAATATTTCCTTATTATTACATAACCCCCTTGATTATGAGCAGGGAGCGATATAATAATCATAATAAATAATATCATCTAATATACCAAATAACTTTTTAGACAACGGCCCTCGGGTCGCGGGCGTGGGGTGATCAATTACCCACGTGAGCCTGGAGGCTATGTAGGAAGGCGCGTCGCCTAGGACCGCCAGCGCTGGTGGGGCTGCGTGGTGTGCGTGAACCGTGAAAGTGCTATGATACCTCTACACTTAGGTTAGTTAGGTACTTCCCCAAGTGCAAAAGACGCGCACGAAGTTGTCGGAATTTACGTTTCGTGGTACGGATTAGGATCAGCGACATGATGGTACAGATATCACAACTGTGACTTAAGACTGTAGATAAATTTAAAATTCCAGTGACATTAATTACTTAGAATCTTTAGGTATACGTATACATATAAAAATATTCATAATGTTAATTTTAGACCAAAACTTCGACATAATTTTAAAGAAATAAATATTCTTTACTTGGCATTCTCGATGCATATGCGTATGTACTTAAAAATATAGATATATTTAATACTACTCGTAGGAACAGACACAAGCTTATAAAGCCAGATACTCCGTACAGTTAGTAACTCGTTCATGTATAAATTTCCATCATTCAATCCATGGCAGAGTCTGCTTATTAACAAGATTAAAAAAAATCAAAAAATTTATAAAAAGGGTTTATTATAATGTAAAAGAATATCCATTGATTACATGGGGATGCTCAAAAATAAGCTAGCTGTTACTGGAGTCTCATACTGGCACGAGTTCGTAATTTGCACATATTTTTAATGTTTATTAAGTTTCAAACTTTTTGGGTCATAAATTTATCTTACACAAACTGTCATACCCTATTCCTCTACCTCTTGAGGTAATTATTAAAAACGCTTACATATATATATATAAATGTATATATACTTTACTGCTTTAAAGTATTAACCTAAATGTCAATTTTAATGTCTCTAACTTCAAAAACATAGGACTTTAATACTGCCGCCACCTTCCAACCCACATTGGACCCCATTTCGGAATCTCATTTTTAGAGGAACCTGCAAAATTTCCAGTTTTTAGGCTTTAAAGTTGCTGCGAAATTGCAAGGCTACTTTAGAGCTGTAAGCACATACTTTGACAATTTGATTGTTGAAGTGCTCTTAAATTGTAATTTGGACAGTTAATCTGTACTGAGGACACTTACGTACGTTTTGATCGATCTGCTCTGGTAAACCCGACACACATCCCAGCTGGAAACTTCGTTTCATGCGATAATGTTTTTGGTTTCCTTATAGGGTTTAGCCGAATTCTGGCATTGTCAGCGTTCGCAGCCCGTGTGGTCCTAACAGCACGGGGTCATCTCAAGCTTTTATTGTCATCGACAGGGAAATTTTTTGTGTACCTGTCAATAGTGCGATACTCAAACGTACGGCTGCTGCCTAGCCTTTTAAATTTCCTAAAAGCTACTGACGGCTCACTTAGTAAAAAGAAATCTTTGCAATTCGGTTTTCCTTAACGCCTCTCTACATATTGAAATTAAAGAATAACTGTGGAAAATAACACACACTAATCGTTCGAAGTCTCTTACATAATAAACGCATTCCAAATTTTATTCCGAAAAAAATTGCATTAAAATATATATAGCCTGACTATAAGTAATATTAATATATTTTAAATACTTAACTTTACAATTACTTATGCGATAAACAGGTAATTGCAATGTTATTTTTTAAAGATCTATTTTACATAAACCAGATCCACCAACATTGGGGGGAACTTTAAACTTCAATTAGAGCAATACAATTTTGTTATAATGAAGATAATATTTATCTGTATTCGTATCCCTATTGCACTACTATTTTTTTTAATAAACTCCAAGCCTGAAAAACTATTAAATACTTGTGTATATTTCGAAGACATGTGAAGTTCACCATCCCTAACTAGATCGCAGCACACTTCCTGGCTTCAAAAGCCTCTCAAACGTAGAGTTGTAGAAAGTTATTGACACTTTTACCGGAAGAAAGATTTGATTAAAAAAAATAAGCTTCGTTAAATTTTTTTTTTCTGTTTAATAGGCGTTTTTTTTTATGTATAAGAATGGCAAAATCAAAGTTACTTCTGTATAACATAACTCTCACAGAACGGATTTTTAATGAAACGCTTTATAAATCAGTAAGAAGTACATGATAACGTACTTATCACAAATAACACCACTCTTATTGTGAGAGCCTATTCAAAAATTCTGAGAAGAAGAATTTGAACATATTTATAAGCACTCATCTCCTAAAGGGGTAGGCGAAGATAACGAATTTCAATTAAAGTAACATAAATACTCAGCTTTCTAGAGAAGCTGTCATTAAATCTTAACTTTAATAATTAAAAATGCGGTTTTACTAATAAAGTTAAGCAAGGTACTAGGAAAGTTTCTTCTTCTTGCGATCTTAGCAATTCAAAGGTAAGATGCATATTAATCAGCTTACAGGGGGTTTCCTTTGGCCGTCTTTGAGCATGTCGGTGCATTAAGAGACTAAGTTTTCTACAAAGGCAAAGTTCTATCTTATGTTCAAAACTTTATTTCGATTTACTTTAATAATTTACATGAAAATTAAGTCGTTAAAATATGAATTTTCTTATTTTGAAATATATAGCTATACTGATATATTTTTTGTTGATTTTATTTGGTTTGAGATTACGTTCTTTTATAATACCTCGGTAATGGACAAAAGCGTTTAGGCCTTAGAATTCTGCCACTCTTTCTCTTCCTATCGGTACCATAAGAATCGACTAAGGGGAATGTCATCAACAATTCGATTCAAACCATCGATAACGGGCAGTAGCGTCATTAGAGACAGGTGTTCGACACTGCAAACGACAACCCGCTTGCCCAGCATGACGATAAAGGTTCAAAACCTTTTTAGAACACCGCCAGCAATGGCGTTTTCGAGGAGAGGTTAATAATAGGAAAGGTTCATGTACATGTATATATATATATGAGTGTTTATTATTTTACATATATTGAGTTGTAGTTGTATTGTGTATATACTGCATTTATATTGTGAGTGGGTACAATGTAAGCAATTTAGAATGCTCCAGAGTATTTTGGCGCTTCCTTGAAAGTGCCCATTTCTTTTCCAGTTCTAATAACATTAACAAACTAGCATATTAGCCTATCTCGGTCCGGCACCGGTAGAACATCCATACCGGCATATATAGATTACAGAAACAAGTTTTGAAAGAGATTAAGCTGATCACAAATTTTTGCCATCAACCGTATGACTTAAGAAGTATGCATTAAACATCATTGATACGCATTCATTTCAAGTGTGTATCTCATTTGGTTGTCAACATAAGGATAGTGAAATAAAATCCTCAGGGATTTTATGTTTGCAGATATATATTGCTGCTTGAAAAGCCTTTGAAATCGTTCGACAAGATCGGAAATATCACATTTCTCTATAACAATGTGTCAGATTTTATGTAAGAGGAGCGTGACAGCCATTATACGCGATGTTACGTTCATTACAATGTTTTTTTTTTTACTATACAGATGATGTTTCAAACCATAATGGTTGTTATTGGTATAAAACTAAAAATGAACTGACTGAATATGAGAATATAATTTATATTTAAATTATATTCTCATATTTTTAAAAAAGCTCTAGCAATTACTTTAATATTTATGCTGTATCTGTTACATATTAAAATATCCTGTTAAAAAAACCTTAAAAATTTATATAGTTTTCAAACAAAGTAAATGTTTTGATATAAGTTCTCAGTTTCAAAGAAGCTTCTAATTTCTGAACGATATATACGAACTTGTATTATTTTGACATTTACGTCAGTATAGTCAGAACTACGATATGAGATGATTACACCAGGCTACTTTCTCTTTTTTTTAATGAATCTTGAAACACTAAGTGGAAAGTTCGTATGTAAACAACTTTTCTTGTTGGCTGAAAATTATTCGTGACAGGATTAAAAAATTTAGTGAAATATTTAACATAATTCGCATGAAATTAAAAATGCACAATTTGTGATACTTTCCTTGGTTTTGACTAAATACGTTTCACTTTTCTTTTATAATCATCAATAGGTTGAAAAGGTTTCTATTGACTATGTCGTAGTATTAATAAGAACCGACCTATATAAATAAATCTAATACCGCTTCTTAAACTTACGTAAAGGCACTGGGAGTAAATATTTAAGAAAATCTATTTATATGTTCTTGAGTTATACGGGTGGCTTCGCAAAATGAAAATTCTAAAAATAAGAAGGCACGCGTTGCCGTAACAATTCTGCCAGTCGATAAACGAATATCCGAGGCGAACAGAGCCGCCATTCAAAAGTCTACGATGAGCTGTATTGTGCAAGAATTCTATACCTTTCACGTCATAACACTTTTAATAGTATTGTTAAGTTGACAGTCTTTCGAACATATGAGCGAAATGCAACATTTATTTAACTCTGTGCCATAACAAATGTATTAAAAATATTTAAAAGTAACGTGTATCTATGCTCAAAAATTGTTTCGCAATCATTAAATCCAGTATAAGTTAATTTAAAATTACAAATAACTAAATACGAAACTAATTCGAGGCAGATCACCAAATATTTTGATTTAAAAGCCACAAAGTTTTTTGGAACTAAGGTAACAGGCTGCCGAAAGTACGAGAACTTTGCTAGTTTAGCTTTGCAAAGTTCTGTATGGGCAATTGAAGTGTTTAACTTTATTTAAACAACATGGTACGACATAAACACTTAATTTTCGACTAAAGGTAGTAGTATTTTTGTTTGTTTCTTCTGACATTGTTCTCATTTCATAACAATAGAATTTCAATTTTGTTAACTCGTCACGGTGCATTATTCTTTATTCGGACTTCTGACGACTGGTCAGTTTATTTTTGTTGCTTTGCCCGTGCATTAATTTGGTTCCGTGCAGGCTTGTCTCTGTCCAATTAGCTCGCGTTGCAGGCATTCCTACTAAATTTGAAACTATTAATTAAAACATCCTTCCTAACTGGAATGCAACGTATCGATGGAGCATGTTAAGGGTAATAATGTCAATGGATTTATTAACTCTATTTAATAATTTTAGAAGAGGCCGACAAACTAATACAATTCTGAATATAATTACTAACCGAAAACATATTAACTTTCTTCCAAACTGAACAGAATGCTTACGACAATGATTGATACAAAAATTACAGTCCTGGGTCGAGGAGGCTTTTAAACCCATGTAACTTCATACGTCTTAGCGAGGAGCTGTTCAATATTATATGTAAAAGAGAATAGCTTCGGAGTTTCTTCCCTTTCACAGGAATCTTATTGCGAAACGCCTAGTTCGTTTGCTGGCAGAGTGCACGACGTGAAAGTATGGAATAGGAACAGGATGATATATTCCCCCTTTTTAGTTATTGAGAAATATTTTGCGTTAAAAATTAAACCGGGCATTTTATTTTATACGTGGTAGAGCCAAGCGGCGGCGGCTGCTGCTGCTCGAATGCGCCGGCTCGCCCGGGTTGATACCACTGCCTTGCAGAATACCGGCTTGAAGTAGAGGCATCTTTTGCTTCTACGTTTTGTTCGGTGAGTGAGGTAACCGGAGGCCTACTACCCCTCCCTAGCCCCCTCCTCATCCCATCCTCATTCCCACAAAAAAAAAATAACGGGAAGTATAAAAAAAAATAAGACTATAATGTTAACTCAATTAATCAATGTCTTTATTTTCGTGTCTATTATAATTAGAAAAGTATTGGTTAGGACAGCATACTAACCTCTTTCTAGATTTTTTGTTCATTATATTGCATAGTGATACGTTGTTCAGTATATCATAAATGTATATATGTAAATAACACGAGACATTAATTCACCATGTTAGCTTGTTGGAAATTACTGCGTATAGTCGAACACAGCCTCTCTGACTCGTCACATTTGATTATGTCACTGAATGCAACGGGCCATAATTGCTGTCTGTCAAATTCTATGATTGCCTACGAAATTATGTTATGCTTAATATAATATTAACTATTATCGTGCATCACCTGTAGGAGAGATTGAACTTTTGATTAAAAAATGTTATATTCTATCTTAGACCCATGACTTAACGAAATTTATAAGCTCTGTATCAACATCTCTTCTTATAGGTCATCGTTTTTATTGCTTCCCTTTGCTTCACTTTACTTTGTTATTATACATTTGTCCTAACATTTTAAATAATAGGTCAAGTTCCCTTGTGTTAAATAATGTAAAATACGGGAATATTAATGTACAATGATCCAGATTTTATCACTGAATATCTCCTCTTTGACCATTTTTTGAGATTATAAGGTGTTTTGATTAAAAAGACGACGGTTCAATGTTTTTTTATTTATTGTCCTCATTATAAAAATATGTCAACGATTCTTTTGTTTATTTGCTACTGAATCTACAAAGACTTACTGCTATAGAAGCATTATCTTCTCATATTTATCATTTTTCTTACGTTTAGCAATAACGTTGCTAGTCAATTAGCTGTTAGATGTTAAGATGTTACTTTAACAATCTTTGGGGATATGGATGCTTGAGATATATTTTTACCATATGAATTTATTCTATATCGTATTTGGCTAAATTCTAATAAAGACATAACATATATATATCATTTATAAAATAAAAAGCTAAGCAGCCTGTCTCTCCTCATGTCACTTGCCTATTTTACCAACCAATCTATCAGAAGCGAATGTTTACGGCAAAACCGAAGATTTTCAAATTAAGCTGATTTTATTTTAATAATAATTCCGATGTATGTATATTCCCCATATACCATTGCTTTCTCTAAATGCCAGCCCCACCTGCACGTAGTTCACCCTTCTAGCTATCAAATGAGGCTCAGGCCACAGAATGATGGCGGAATATCCATCCGAATTTACTGAACTCTAATCTCATTGACTGCTGATGCAGGGATCAGCACTGCGCTCACCAACCCGCATCCCACCCCAGCGCCGTGAATATCGGCAAAACTTTCTTGAAACATATTATTCTGGTTTTTGTAGCGCTTTTTTGGTACGATCTTTGTGCAGGATAAAATCGGTTGATGTAGAATACTTTATGTTATGTATGCTTTTTATAATGATGTAATACGTTAAAAGCACTTTTAATTAATTTTAACAGAAGTGCATGCTGATGGCGCAGGCGGCGTTGGAGGTGCCGATGGTACCGATGATTCTAATGCGGGATGCTGGAAGCGGAGCTTGCACGCCTGTCCTCAGCCGTTACGCGCTGTGTGCACGTCACATCGATTTGACAACCTACATGTAAGTCCGTTTACGTCTGTTTCCTTTTTGATCACTTGTCTACGTATATGTAAATTACAATCGACTTTAAAATATTTTATAGATTAAATTTTAAATATTATACTAATATTATACTCTCCTTGGATAAAAGTAGTCTTGTTCCAGACTTCATGATACGGATACGGATACTAATACCTAAATTTAATAAAAAAATAACTTTGTGAAACTTTTGTATCCGCTTCGATACCATAAATTGAATACTTTATTTCTAAGCAATAGATACTCGTTTTTATGAGACGTAAGGTCGTAAGTATGAAACTAATATTTTTTTTTAACCTTTTACTGTTGGTCAATGAACAAAACTTTCTATTACTGTATCTATCTAACAAAATTCTCTTCTTCGATTAGTACCAAACCAAGTCCAAAGGTCTATTTGCATGCAACCCTCTGCCATGGCATCGAGCTAAGAATGGTGCAAACACTATCTATTACTACCACAACCGACTACATTTTTGGCGGTTATTTGGTCAGCCTCTATAAGGCCCTCACCTACCCGTTTAGGCCTACTATTAATTTAGTGACTGGCGGTAAAGGTGACAATAGCCTATTCGCGGTTTCGGAGCGCCTTCCTTGAGGAAGAGGGAGCGCCAGAGAGGGTCTTCTCCTGAATAAGGGCCGCTGCATGTAATATTTTTAACCGTTCATTTTTAAATAAGATAGGGCTTTAGCATATACACTGGGAAGGAATATATAATGTATGTATACATTTAATAAATATAATGAATATGTTTACAATGATATGATTTTTGTCAATTAAATCACATACGTCAACCGCTAGTGAAAGTGTTAGATCTGTCTGCTATAGATGATCCACAAAATAGTTTATTTATCAACTTATAAATATCAACAAGATAAAATGTTGACAGTTACAAGTACTTCTTAAGCGATTCAGTTAGACAACAGAAATAGATATAGTTTATTTCCATCAAAAACCTGTACAATAAAATCCATTGTTTGGACATCCGTTTAAAGTAAATATGTACGTGTGTCAGGAATGATGTAGGGAAAAAATACCTTCAGTGTTAAACAACAGTTTTAAAAGATTTACAGGTTACCTATTACTGCATTTAGACTTATAATGCAAAAACTATATAAGTTATATGTCTTTCCAGTCAATTAATACAACAATATTTATCAAAGTAAGCTGATCACTTACCGTCTTTGAAAATACATTATGTTTCGCTTTATGGAATTTGATATGAGTCAGTTCCATTCAAACTTGTTTCGTTTTGCCCCCCAATTTTGTTTGCAATTCAATTCGACGGCGTCAAACGCAACGCTATTTTTTATTATGCCATCGTAATTTTATACCTATTCAGTTATGTTATCCCTTCAATTTTCTGTTATTACCTTATCCGCGGAAAATAAATTCAATATTACACTGAAGGTCATAATCTAGTTACTTTTTATTGTAATTCAAAAAAAAATTTTTTTATCTTTAATTTAGTAGACACAATATATATTCTTGTTTTTATGATATACATTGTGAGGTAACCTACGGAGTATCTTACGCCTGTTACTTCTCCGTCAGAGCCTCCGTCACAAAACAGTAGTAAATTGTAAAAAAATATAGTAAGATTGGATATTTGATCGAACTAAATTATCTTTCTTATGTCGAAGAATAAAGAATTTTCATTTATTCATTCATTCATTCATTCATTCCTTATACAGGTTGGGCCATGAGTATTGTTAAACTTTGAATCTTCGCAAAATATGATCAAGATAATATACAACACAAGTATAAGAAACGGCCCAAGAGAAACTTTCAGAATAAATTGAATCTTGCACTTGAGAGCATTTCATTCTGTCTAATAAAATTCATTCCGAAAGTGCATTTACGTATACTGTATACTAAAGGCGAAATATATCGTCGGATCTTTTTAACAAGCAAAGTTGATATTGAATACGCTCTTAATAAAATTCTCTAGAATAAACTAACAAGTTATTTCATTCAATTTTAAAGTTAGATGTTTATGTAACTTTCAAATGTTTATCTATCTTTAAATTCATGAATGTTGTCGATTTATTTTAAGATTTTATGAAGCTGACTCGAAGAATTACCCACATCATGATATTGTGTTATTTCGTGAAATGTCCAATTAGTACTTATCACTAAGTCGTATAATGTAATTGTCAACGTTTGTCTTTTTGTCCACACACGTTTTAGCCATATCAATAACGAAGGGATAAAAAGATGTAATAAAAATTCGAAATATATGGCAAAGTTATTTATTAACCTTGTAAGAACAAAACTAAGAACTTTGTAAGAAATTAGATATAGCGTATGTACTTAAAATAATAGTGATGAATTGCATTCTTTACACATAGTTTTAAAAAATGTAGCGAAGATATTTTGCAGCAACTGATGACGCTATATCCATTTGAAATAATGCATCTGATAGCCTGATTCTTTAGGATAGTCAGTGTTATGTTTGAACAAGTTGTGAGTTATACGCAGGTTTTTAGAGCTGGAAGTATGAGGTTGTCTTTATATGACTACCGTAATGGGATGCAATACGTTCTACTAACCTAACCCCGAAATCAATGATTTGTGAATCAAAAATTTACTTCGGCTGGGATTAAAACCGCGGACATCTGTCTCACTACGCTAACCACTTAGCCTCGTCAAAACATCGGCGGTATACCATCTGGCAGAAAATAGCTTTCGAACAGTATAAAACAAATTTAAATCGATATAGTAGGTCCGGAGACTATCCCAAACGGATGTACACATACACCCTCTTTATCATGTTAGTATAGACTGTAAACAAATACAAAATATGGCACTCGTAACAGTTAATAGTAAAAACAGACTCAGGATAGGTACTGTATAATTTTGCCTCTTATTAGCATTTTGTTACATCTTATTTACATTTCAAATATAGATATTACCTTAATATCTAAACAAAACTAATACTGAGTATATAAGAGAGATTATATTACATTTGCGTTTAAATTGTATATTAATAAACCAATTTTGTGTTTTCTCAAACATAGATTGGAATGAAAATATTTTTTCTTTGTAATAATTTTGAACGATTATTAAAAATTCTTTTTCAGTAAATTATTTTGAACACATTTCACTGCTTAACTTTACTTAAGGTTGAAATTAGCTTTGGACTGAGTTACAATTACGAATTAATGAATATTCGAAACAATTTTAATGGAATTGTAAAGAATTATCTCGCTCATATTTTGGATTGGATAAGTATTGTTTTCATCGTTCTATTCCTTTCGAATGAATTTATGAGTATTAGTTTCTAAAACGATCCCGCAAAGAGAAAGACTATCTCGTAAACTACCCGTCAGCGTGTTACAAAAAAGGTGTTATTGTTAAATATAGATATTTAACTAGAACGTGTAATTTAAAGTAATTAATCAAATTTACCTTCCTTTTAGTGCTAGTAAATATTATTATACAGGCTTTTACGTGCCTGTATGATAACAAACAACACAGTCCATACTCTCTGCAAATTGTTATCTTTCTGTTTCTGACCGACATCTATATTATTCGTCCGACCAGCCTATCTTATACACCCGTAACGAAGCCACATTTATTTTGAAATAAATGTATCTTCGTGTGTCATAGATGTGTCCTAGTATTGAAAAGAGTAAAAAATCTGTGTCTCATACCGCGCTGAGTAACTTTAAAGTTCCAAGTACTGCCTGCAGTGAAGGACCAAGTCTCAGTTCCGTATGTCATCACTGTCAACACGCACTGGTTGTATACTTTGCTTTTGAGGTTTTGGTTTTGAGGCTTTTGAGGTTGAGGTATACTCGATGAAGTTTCTTGAACGCTTAGCTGTAGCATTTTCGGAATTCAGCTTGTTCTGAATGATTTCCAAATTATAATCATAATTAATATACAAATTGCAATGCTAAATTACAATTTTGATGACAAATTAGCATTAATTTAAATAATTTTATTAGCATTAAAAATTATTAATGTAAAAATGTATGAAAATAGCTGTAAATTAAAGTGTCCACAGCTGGGCTCTTTCTCAAATATCTGAGAGGGTTTTAGGGGAGTACGAGTTGGCGGGATTCGCATGTTGTCGAATTTTTTTTATTACTTGTCAAACATTTCCGTTCGATGTTATCTTTTATCGCTGACCACGTGGTAAATACAGCATTTAAAATAGCTATTAACAATTTTAGTGGTGCCACAAAGAGGATCGAACCTGGGGTCACTCGCGCTCTATGAAACTAAAGTAAGCACCCTGACCACTGGCTACCATAACTCTTAAAATAATGAATGAATGAAGTATATTTATGGAAAAAGAAAAAATTAGATAGTTTTATCTTACTTAATACTTTTCTCAGTTAGTAGGCTTGAAAACAGAACTCAACGGGTGCAAAGCTACGGAAAAAAGTTTGTCTTTAGTACGAGTAAAAATCTCTGTTTAGTAATCAGATTAAATGGTAGTTAACCGGTGTACAATGTCAGTCCTTTGTTTAAATGAGAAGCGCCTAGTTTACTTTTTTATGATTTTAGGTGCACGGCTCTATCATTGCTTAGTGAGAGCTTTTTCTTTCACACTCTCACTCAAAGTGTTGTCTATGTGCAATTTATGTTATAAAATCGGACAGTGATGTACCTAATATTTTCTCAAAAGTGGTTTCAATCTTACCTTATTTATATGTATAAACATACTTGTACGTCTTAAAATATAAATAAGTCTTGCAATTTTATCAAAATGAGCTTGTGGACCTTTCGAATGTGCACACAATTTTATTAATATATATCTAATAAGTTTATGCATATCGCAGTATCGTATATCTGCGCTACATTCCCCGGTGAATTCCCCGTTTTCCACTTTCCGAATGAAAGTGTAAACGTTTTACAATATTAGAATTTTGTCTTTAATAAAAGTATTATCTATATCTGGAGCGGTTTAGTTTATTACTTGAATACCGTTACATTAAATTCACTTTTATCTCTTTTATGCTTTACAGTGCAGCTGAGAAAGGCTGTCGCGTTAAATGAAGATTTAATTATATCAGTGAGTGAGGAAGCCGTTTGCTGCCATTTCAATAAAAAAAAAACATACCGTCATTTGCATGTGTTCAACATGTTATCGCAGCATGGCCGCTTACGCTTCGCTGAACGGAATACAAATTGTTTCGCTGACTGATTTCAAAATGTACGTTCCCGAATATCTGGACTACATGTCATCAGATTTTCCACTTTAGTGACAAGCGTCAGTGACTATTAAGTTTCCTATAATTAAACTAATTTGAACATTCTTTTCATAAAATAATAAGTTATTGTTTTGATACTACATAATACGTTTTGATTTCAATGTAGTACAAATTGGTCCCGCTTATATATTTAGTATAAGTCTGAACAACTTAAAATAAAAAGGGATTCGTTAATGATACGAATACTTATTCGTATCCATATAAATTAAACCTATCATTCACGGGTACTTGATCTTTTCGGATAATTCTGGAAACTTTTTTCATTTTATTTAGTTTTAGCTAAAAAAAACTTAAGTTATGTAGCTATAGCCAACTATATTTACCGTAAAACTGACGCCCAGGGTATGGGAGGCTTAGAAAAAGGGTTGTTAACAGGAATATTAGTAAAAAAAATACCTCTGCAGAAACGTCGCGATATTCAGTGGTCCGACTTATATTTGTGTGTGCGTGAGGTTGTGTTTTATTCGCGAAAATCACTCTTTCGTTTGTGTAAAGTAGAAAAAGGACAAGTGAATATTTCCTATACTTAGGGAAAACAAGCTTTAAAATTTATTTCAATAGAAATATTATTTAACATACGTTATATATATTAATATATTTTAAATTACAAATAATATAATACCAAATAAAAATAACCTAATACTGGGTTACACTATATTTATTTTAGTAATTTCAACCCACTTTTCATCTAAACTTATTTGGAACAAAGTGCAAGGTAGTGAGCCGTCTATACAATTTGTACATGTGTTCCCACAAACTCATTAGTACATGGGAAATCCAACTTGGATTACCTGATTCGAAGTTAAGTCCCACAACCACTCGGAAATGGCGACTCAATATTTAAAAGAAAACAAAATTTATTGCGCTTAGTTAAATTCGAATTTATAAATATAAATGGTATTTTTCTTCACTTTCTCCAAATTTCAATTTTACTTGCACATGGCGCACATTGCTAGCGATCAAATACATTGATAGACATAATATATATGAATGTCATAATAATATTACACAACAATTCCGTGTCAAGTTATTTCTTGATAAAATCAAACCGTGTTATTTTTCCCCTATCCAAAATATGGTTTTGTTAATTGATAATCATGTCTTGGATAATCGACTTGCATTCAGGTGGTGCGCCATACAAACAAAGGGACGAGGTTCTAACGACTGAATGATGGCAGAATATCCACCCCAATTTGCCGAAGCCAAATCCACAGTAACGGGGAGTAACATCTGTAGTGCGCTGCGCTTACAAACACACGTACCGAACGACGATATTTTACAATTTCAAATGTTTTAAATTATTTTACATAACAAAAACACAGGGAAAATATACTAGAAAGGTTATTCAAAAACGCTGAAAATATCTTAACATTGCAAGATGTCTTACTCTTATTTACTCTTCTTTAACCATTTTCGTGCCAAAACTGAACTCACACTACCCTCATACACTTCTCTGCGGCTACGGCGGCGCGTGACATTTAAAAGCTTCTGGGTCCTACATTATTTACACTATGACTATGACTATAAATTGTCAAAGCTCCCCACGAATAGGAGATATGCTACTGGTCTGGCTGCCTTAACAGCTTTGGCGGAAGTGATTCGCGAGCAGAAGGCCCGCAGGGTACACTTAGATTTTATACTAAACATGAATGAAGACACGTGTACTCTTTTGCGGCTAGGTGTTTTTAGGCATAGTGCGCTAGTTGCTGGTCCCATTATTTACACCGGTTAATTGTGGAATGTATACAGCACTTATCTACTATGGTCATGGACCAGAAGCACTAATATTATAAATATGCTCTCTTACTTTTTCGTGGCTAAACAGCTGAACCGAAATATAGCTATATACGAAACTTACGTTATTTTGCAGAAACTAATAAGTACCCTTTAGATTAAACTTCTAACCACATATTCCTTTTTTATATTTATATTTAATACTTAAAGTTTCATTTCAATTGAATAACTTCCACATTATACTATAAAAACATATTGATAATCGGTTACAAAATTGACTAGTAATAAATTAATATGACTTAATGACCTTAAGTGATGAAAGTGATTAAAAGATAATACCATTATTACTAACCTCCGTCATATCTGGTTAGTTTTGTTTTACCGGCGTTCACAAAACACAATCATAATGCGTGGAAGTTGATTAATTGAGCTGACTAGTCACACCCTCAAGAGTATACGCACAGTTTCACTGAGATAATTAGAAATCAAAACGTCTGTACTTTCATTTTAAAGAATAGAAAAAAAATGTTACCTTTTAGGTTATATTCTTATTAATACGATTCTGTTTTATTTGTTCGTTTCTGCATTGCAATACATGTAAAATTGTAATAAAACAAAGGAAATCATATCCTTTTCTTACACTCACTGGCTGACGGGTCGAGTACAAGGAGACGAAGACTTCAAGGATAGCACTGGTTGACTTTTGTACAATAGCTAACATTTAAACTATTGTCAACAAGCGGAATACGGCCAAGGCTTGTCTTGTGTTAACAAGAATATTGACTATACAAATTACTTTCAAATAAACTACGTATTTAGGAATATGTATTTATAGTTCCTTAAAACGAAAAAAATTCAATTAGATATAGTTTACGAAGAAATTAAAATAGTTGGCTTAGGACTCTTTACAGGTCTGCATACTTTATACAAGCTAAAATGAACACTAACTAAATCATTAATGTGATACTAGAACAGAAATAAGAAAACTGGTTCAACTTAAGCAAACAATTTTCTATACTGGCATGACGAAACGTTGCTATCTGCAATGTTCTTAATTTTCTTTATGTTTTGTATTAAGAAAAAATGTATAATTGCGTAGGGAAGTGAAAATCTCACGGCCCAATGTTGTAACAGTTCAAATGACAAACCTGTTACGTCCGTGCATTTAGTCAGCACTTCATCCTGAAATGTTAGCACCAAACATCGGCAAATTGTTCATTATATAGTACTCGAAATAATTATCAGCCGCCCTAAAAGAACAATGTGAAAGCTTCTCTACTTAGCCTTTCAATCTGATCAAACGGTTTCGCAATAATTTCCGTTGTAGATTCCGAAGTTTTGGTTACGGACGAAATGGACGAGATCTCCAGAATAAATTGGGATTTCTGCAGCAGTCATTCATGGTCATCGGACCCAAGGGAGACCTATACCAAGTTGAACTTATGCGCGCGAAGGGATATGGAGAGAGATTGCATCAAGAGTACGCGATAATGTATATGTAAATAGAGTAAGGCATGACAGAGAACTAGAAGCAGATAGGTCTTTCTTCTTTGAAAAAGTTTATTTTATAAATAATACGTGCAGCGTTCCTACGCTGACCTCTATCTCATCCCATGGGTGTCGTAAGGGAAATGGGAGACAACTCACCAGGCCTTTGAAAAATGGCAGAATAACCATCTTAAAAATGCCACCCTTGAATTTATGAGACTAGTGACCAGTGATCGACAACGGTTAAGGTGTGCCTTGTTCACGAATTACTAACCCTTATCAATTACTTTTTAATTTTGAAAATATTATTGCACCATATTTTATATAATTTGACATATTTTTAGAAATTTCTAATATTTTCTGATTCTTTCTCCCTTTCTCCTCCTGAATGTGTTTGTGTATGCGTGTGAGTGCGAGTGCGCGAATGTTTTATTGCCACGCGCTAGTTTTTTTTAAATTTTCTTTAAATAAATTACGATGGTAACATTCCTGAAAAAATCATTTTCTATTTAACTTTCATAAATATTCTACAGAATAGTATAGAATTAAGGCAACCGACATTTCAAAAATGAAAATAGATCGACAGATGCAATTTAAACCACACAAACATGTAACGTGTGCACGAACCGTGTCTATCAAATTTCTGACAACACATGAAACGAACTTTTAAGAGCGCTAAGTAAAACTATTGTTCAAACATTTGTGTTTCACCGAAGAATTTATTTAGCTTTGAAAAGTTATCATATTTTCTAATTGCAAAATGTTATTATTATTTTGAACATTAATATGAATGACTATTTGATACCATTTATTATTTACGGGTTTATATTGCGTTTAATTTAAATTTTTATGTTTCCGACGTTTCGTGTGTATCAGCACCCGTGGGCACAGGGGATTAAGGTGTTAAGCATCCTGATGTCATAGTTAATCGGACTGCCTTCAGCTTTTAATTATTAATTTTGATCCGATCTACGCAGAAAGTGCTCACTGCATCTTGAGGTCGTGAAGTGGTATTTTTTTTATCGGATGGTGGCAAACGAGCATGAGGGTCACCTGATGGATATGACATCTCCACCACGTACAAAATGGTATGCTTAGTTTAAGATTTATTCTCATTTATTATGGGGTCCCAAGCCAGTGACAGTTGGCGGATAAACCATTTCAAAGCATGCTAGAACAAGGACCGATTAGAAAAGGCCTTTGTCTAGCAGATGTCTATTCAAAAGCTTATTTCCCGGACCGTGGAAGTCTTTTACAGACATAGATCATTATACATAACGAAACATCCAGCAAATAACTATTTGTAAGTAACAAGTAATGCTTGCCGTGAGAGCTGTGGTAGCCCAGTGGTCAGGGCGCTCACTTTAGTGTCATAGAGCGTAAGTGACCTGGGTTCGATTCCCGGTGCCGGCAACACTAAAATTGTTAATAGCAATTTTAAGACCTGTATTTAACACGTGCTCAACGGTAAAGGAAAACATCATGAGGAAACCTGCATGTCTGAGAAATAATAATTATTATTTCAAGGATATGTGAAACCCCGCCAACCCGCACTGGAGCAGCGTGGCGGGTCCTTCCCGGCTCCTAAGCCCTCTCTGATACTAGTATTTTAGAAGGAGGCCTTTGCCCAGCAGTGGGCACTTACAGGCTGTTACTTTACTACTTTTACTTTAACAAGTAATGGTGCAATAGAATCCCCTAACTCACTCTTAAATCTATCTCAAAATATTACAATAAGATGAGCAGACGGATCTCGCCCCAAGAGTTTCATTTATTCTTCTCCGGCGTCTAGTTCATTATTAGCGTACAAACCACTTCGACTTGGACCATGAGGCGGTATCCATTGCGTGATTCCAGGTGCATTTTTCAAACATGACTAGCCTAAACCCGGTGAAGCGTCAATACTCTTAAACTTTTCGCCTAATCGTCTGTTTGTTCAGTCATCACCGAAAGTACTGCAATATATAGAATAAAACCGCGATTTACCAGAATGTGAGTTTGACCAGAACAGCCCCTATTCCCAAAATTCATGAAGCTAATAAGAATTTCACTTCTAAAACAAATTTTAAATAAAACACTTCTATGATATTAATTTAAAAAAAAAGTCGGAGTTTGAGAAGTACAGGTACAATACCCAAAAACTGCAAACATTTCTATTTTTTTCATTACTCTCTCTATTTACTCAAGTAAAATATTTTTGTACCATTGGAGCTTCTCAGTATATACTAAATACATGGCAGCTTGTCATCGTTGATTTGAAGTTTTCAAAAGTTTAAATCTGCCTTAGATTATTGAATGGACAGATACTTATTTAGGTCTTGACGTGTTGTAACACTATTAGGAATTCTGTTATTATGACACGTTTAGGGATTTTATATAGGTTTTAAGAGGTCCCTTAGACCTCTAAGATAGATCCAATACATAAAATAATAAACAAGGTACAAAGTTAAAGTGATTATGTGTTGAGTGATTAAAAAAGAATCAACTTAAAAGTTCATGTATTTGCGATTTGTAAACTGACTCTTCATCGGCCGACAAAATTGTACCTGTTAATGAAAAAAGTTTCTTTCTTCATTTTCATGTGTGATATCATATGAAACGTCATATTTAAATAAAAAAGTAGGTCAACGGAACCCAATGGGGCAACAACTGGGGGCTTTATGGTTACGGAAGGACTCTTTATAAGAAAATTATTTCGAGAAACAGCCCTAGAAAGTGAACTCGGATAAGGCCGAAAGGTTTAAAAAAAAGTAAGTTCGTCTTCATTATGACCACAAACAACAGCTGTTCAGCGATCATCAGGTGAAAATCTGCTATGATCACCGGATGTTTAAATGCACACTGAATCTTAATAGGCCCTAACGGTTTCGTCTAGTAAAGTCAATGCTCCATCAACCACGTCCAACGCCCATATCCAGAAACTCGAAAGTTTTCTGTCAGAATTTCATAATGGTATTAGGTGATTAAACAGCACGTTGAACGACACAAACAGTACGAACAAACAGACGAATGGAAACTGTCCATTCGTTAGGACCTAAATTTTGCAAGACCCGCAGCCGAAAAAGCCTTTTAAGCTCACTGAGAGCTTCGCCAGAAATCGGCCTATCGGAAACAGCCAACTGCCCAATTTGAAAACTGAAACGTGTCAGTTACGACTAAAGAGCTTAGTTCATCCGACACTATTTCGAAAGCTTACCGAATATCAGTCTGTGCGAGATTAGGATGGCTCTCAAACATCCCAAAACCAGTAAATAGCCGGGTGAGGATGGGATTACAGCTGAACTTTTGAATGTGGGTTGAATGAAAACCAGTATTTACACAAATTTGTAGTCCATCGATGTTACGCCGGACGTGTAAAATAGAAGCAACCGTGTCGTTAGAGAAAGCTCAAAGTATCTCGCTGAGACACTTTCTGACTTCTTTTTTGCATGATATTTTTATTCATATAAGTTATTAAAGGGTTGCGCTAGCGGGGACAGAAAATTTTTATTCACTTTTTAATAATAATTGGTTGTTGACAGACTTTGGAAAATCTTTAATTGTTTTATTTTACGTCACGAGAAACCTAATGTCACTTTTCAATCATCAATACTGTTCCTTAACATCAATAATAACCAAAAGATGTTCTACTGTTTTCGTAATACATTTGAAATTAAAGTTTTAACACACAAAAGTTTCCTTATATCGTCTTATTTGATTTCCTTGAAGCTTTTACTTCATTGTAAAAAAAAACAGATAACAAAAAATATTTCCGTGGAATAAAGTATTTTCGGGCGCTCGACTATTTGATATTTTATAGAAATATCTGGTTTTCACACTATTCCCGATAGTGATTAATTTCAATTTATGCAATCTACCGGAATAGTTAGGTAATGTGCGCCTAAATTTAATTGGAATTTTATTCCATGGTGATCCTCGGTGGTATTCCTCGAACAGCAACAATTTTTTATCCCTGCAGATTCATGATTTTTTTAAAAATTACAGTATTAAGATAATGAAGCGCGCGCATTTTGCGCGCTTCATTATTTTTTAACAGTAGTTCAGACAAACATGGCCTATCGGAGGGATCGGCAATTCTTCCAACATGGTATAAAATTTACAAGATAAATTATTCTCAAAGTAATTCAACTACTAGAGAGATATATTTTGTTTAAAGTTAATTTACTTAATTGGAATTGTAAGATATTTATTAAAACTACTTACTAAACGTAATTAATTAATCTAGTACAATGTTCAGTTTCACCAAGCGAATAGACATGGTAAGAATTTTCTCGTGGCAAACGCATAATGCCAAACACGGTACAGTACGGACAAGGTTAGTACCTGAAATGGTTGTTGTTACGGGAAGTCGATGGATGCAGGTGGCTCAAGATCGTATTTTTTTGTCAATCTTTGGGGGAGGCCTATGTTCAGCAGTGTTCTTGTGATTATTATTTCGCCATTTCAGATAAAATGATGATTTAGGATGGATAGGAGGATGCAGAGAAGGAGTCTATCAACTAGTAACCGTAGTAAAATAATGAAGTTCTCACATAAATGTTATGTCTAAGAATCTTTTTGTATATTATAACCCCTTACTCTCAATATGGATTGACATGGGTGTAAACCTGTAATTTAATTTATCGCAATGAAATTCTGTAATAATTTTGAAATAAGATCACTTTATTGTAATAAAATATAAACACTACACTAAATGTTTATGATATTTTTGTTACATTTACTTATTTTACTATCTTTTATTTCTTATGTCTCGAATCTATACTATTTCGTACTGAGAACTTTTAATCCAATCAATAGAAATATTTAAATTGAAGAAACCACTAAGTAGTTCAAACAGTTTTAAACTCCGTTAAATATCCTTAATGCTCATCCTACGAAGCCCCGCAAACTTGTAACTAAAGCAATTCTTTCTGGTTTTTTCTCCTATTACATTCAGTTTTTTCTATTTTTACGCTTTATAAAACGCGAAGCATAAAACAGAAATATGAATAACAATAATCTTAAAATACTTATCGTCATATTTTGTTAAAATTCATTACAGAATACACTTATTTGTTTATTTTAAAAACTCATCTTATTTAGAAAAAAGATCCAGATGTGAGTGCAAAGTGTAAATTTTAGTATAATGATCCGAAAATTAAGGTTATTTCATCAAAACAGTTTGTTTGACTAAACAGGCTATAGCCGATTCCTGAAACCAAAGTAAGTAAAATTGAATAATAACAAAGCATCCCAAAGTAAACATGAAATTAACACATCTTTCGTACTTTTTCTCTTCTTACTAAAGAAAAATAGGATGGAGGTATGGAGGCGCAGACCTATAAAATGATACTCAAAATTATTTTCCTTCTCCAATATATTCCCCTTGGACCCTTATTAATTTTTCAAATCGGTTAATTTCTTTATCGTTGCTTCGTTCGTTAATGCTGTCGAAACAAAATAATTTTTCTTTCTCCTTAAAATACGGAGAAATGGCGGTCATGGCCTTACTTCGCAATTATTTTCCCCGAAGCTCTTTTTTTATTTTTGCAAGCGAATTATAGGAATGATGTGCCTTGTTTTGGCCGCTGCATCTTAAACATAGGCTCATAATGATAAGCCCAAGGTTCATCTCCAGAAACAATCAGACCCATAACTTCTTGCTCTCTACAAAGTAGACTGTCGCTTCAAAGGTTTCAAAAAAATCCCTACAACAGACTACGCGTGAAGAAATTTGCTGAAGGAAATCTGTCTGTGGCTATGCCTTTGTTTTGTTGTGATATGTTACTCAAATTAATTAGGTTTTCTTATGAAATAGAAGGAAAAAAGACAATCATTAATATATTATACTATCTTCTGTTAGCGCTTTCCAATTCCAGAACACAGCTTGTCATACGTCTATATAAAGCAGTGACGTCTAAACAAAATCTGGAGACGTTTATAAGGAAATTTATTAGAAATGTCCCCATTAATTGGCTGTGAAATAGCTTGCATGTTGCTGGAACATATATTCAAAAAGGTTCACAGGAACCAATTGCAATAATTAGGAATTATTTACTTTTTATTTAATTTATCATCCTGTTAAATTCCACAGCTGGACCTTTTCGTGAAAACGACAACAAAAACCAGCATGTCATGCAATGTTTCCTCGCACTCACCGCCTCAGGCACAGAAATTGTTGAGCACAGTGCCGGTACCCAGACACCAGTGATATTGCTCCCCATCCTGTAAATAGTACACTGCAAGACGTAAATCTCTAGATAGATCTCGATCTCGCCATTTGGACAGTAATCATTGAAAACTTTTCCTTAGTCGCCTCTAACGATATCTCTACTACACGGCAACAGTCTGTGGTATATTCGGATAAATTTTCCGCAATCAGCCGGCCATGAGAACCACATTTGCGAACTGATTGCGGAATGAGTTTGACGTCCGACTACGACACAGTCCGGGCCAAAAAGAAGTTAACGTCCGAAACAAATCCCCCCCGGCAATGATACGGCACTGACGTATGAGGACAGATCTTATAATAATCAAGTTAAGATTTTATGCAACTTCTTCAAAGGTCAACGTAAATTTAACATTAATACACAATTTGTTTCTTCACTGAATAACATAATTATACAAAGTATCAATGTCAAAGTCTTCAATTGTGATTTAATATTTCTTAGATAACGTGATTCGCTTACACAATTTTCATCGAGTTCTTTATACGGTCTATGTTACTAACTTCTAAGCCGACTTTCTGGCAAATTTCATTAGAAGTCTTTTTGTTAAAAAATATGCTCGGGATTTAGCTCCAGAGTAGTTTCAATAAAGACGAAAAGAGGTCGAGCGAGAATATTAAAAAATCTTGTAATGCTGTTGGAAAATTATATATGAAGTCCGGGTATATTTATTATTTGTTAAGAATTTTTTTACATTTAGATTCTAATGTTTAACGGAAAATTATTAAAAGTGTCTTATAGAGCAATAGAGACACCAATACTTAACGCATCGTCGGGATTTGCAGAGATGCTGATTATACATGCCCATATGCCCGTGATACTTGCTCAACAGATTATATACAAACCGGTTATGTACATAATAAAATACATGATTAGTGAAGTTTTTATTTGAATGTGTGTAATATCAGTGTGTGTGTATTTGTTCTCAAAAATCTCGTCTCATTTCCTTTTGATTGTTTTCTTATTTATCAAGCACACGATAAGATACCATTTAAAATTACATCAAAGTATTCAGAATGCTGCCGAATATCGAACTTTACCAGTTAGCCAAGTACTTAGAAATATAAAGCGTAGCCTAATCTACTATGGATCCACAAAAATAACTCTGAATACGGTCAATTACATTCTAAACAATCGAGTAATAATAATTATTTAATCTGTAATTGATTATTATTTCTTTTACAAAAATATGAACAGAGCTTGCGAATGTTGTAGTTTTATATATATAAACAACTCCATATCAGTTAAGAATGTTCTCCATGGAATAATTACAATCACTCCACGGACACGATTCGTAATGCGGTACTATGCATACTATTACATCCACTGTGAAAATGTATTTCAATCTAGTACGAATGATAAATATGCGTCTTTTAAAGGAATACCCTAGCGGCAATAGAAAATTTGTAACAATACTGAATGCTACATACTGCATCATATTAAAGTTTCATTTAAATTTAACGGTTATACTTCATATACACTTAATATTTTCAATAACTTTCAATTAACATTTCAATAAGATATAATAAATGGGGTAGCTGACAGATTTTAGAAAACTATTCAATATTGAACTAAAATGGAATCAATACTGTACCTTTCATTCATTCAGTTTTGGCGCTCGATATAAGTTCTAATAGAAATTCTATAGAAATATCACGTTTTCACACTGTTCCCGAGAGTGATTAGGTTCAATTTATGCAATCTACTGGAATAGTTAGGTAATTTGCGTATAAAGTTAGCTCGAATTTAATTTCCTGGTGACAACCTTAGCAGTAATATAAATCCAGCATAATAATAAATAATACAGTATTTTATCGTAAAAGAAGTATTAAATTTACCTTAAAATAAATTAATCAGTTTTAGAAATTATATTTAATAATATTGGCACTGAACTATCATTTAAAGAAAAATTGTTATTAATATATTAATAAATTAATCAAAAATTCATTCCTTGCTTATCTAATATTTACAACGTGGTTCCTCACAGTATAGTTAATATTTAACGGCCTTTTTAAACTTTTGGTGCAGTTTCGATGGTCCTTTTGGGTTTAAAAACGCTATATTCCGCAGCCGTGTAGCAATAACAATTTATGGACACCAACTTAATCGACAGAAAAGAAAGAGGTTACTTTTGTATAGTAAATAACATAAAATACGGGATACGATTCACATTGAACCGGTTAATAGTAAGTTTAAACATTAATATTAGGTATTAATAACAAATTAATCTCTAAATTTGAAACACAAATACACAAGCCTGAATTTGAAATACCTTTGAATTTGAAATTCCTAACCAAACGCTAGATTATTTGAGATCAAAGTGGCCAGTACGACAAAAACTCATATGTGAAGGACCTAATATTATGAATGGTTTAATAACCCTAGAGTAAATGTTTAAAACCTACTAGTGTGAGAGACATTTTTTTTAAACAATATTCGAACTATTTTTTAATAATGAATGCAAATATTATCGATATTGATATATGCCAGCGGAATAAAAAGACTACAAATGTTATTAAGCAAATAGAAAATAACAATGTAAGAAAAACTACACACCTAATTATATCAGCTCACGGTGATAGAAAACGAAATATTCTAGTACACTTCAAAATATTTTGTTTGTGTAATACAGTTTATATTACTTTTCCTGGTTTAAAAAATAATGCTCTTTTATTTTTTTTCATTGAAAAAATATTAAAAAGAAAATAGAAACTCTAAGTATACTAATATGAAGGACGTCTAAATAACATAACTCTTGATATGAATAATGTAACGAAATGAAAAGTAGTTTATTTTCTTAATTCACATTTAGAATACGTTAATTATGTAAGAAACTTTGGGCCGAGCTGCCGCCATACCGTAATTGTTAAATTAGATTATGGAGTGGAGCGTTAAACAAAACAAATGCAGTGATTGCTTGCACAAACGCACAAAATACATTTTAAAGAAGTTTCAATGTCTAGGCAGTATGTTTATTTATTGCATTTATCGACAGGTCGGTATCTCTGTCGAAGACCACAAAAGATCGGGGTCCCCCGTGCCGTCAAAACGAATTATTAATTCAAGTCACTAACGAAATGGACACTGATCTTTTAAATAATTGAATAAAATATGTATTTTTCAACTCATGTCTGCCTTCAGAACTTTATTTCTATATAAGTTGCTTGAAATAAACAAGTGATTGTCATAAACCTTTTTTAGAGCGAATAAAACTATTTTCTGCGTTCACTTCTAATGTATACAATGTAATTTTATGTAAACGGTGTTAGATTTACGTAAATAGTGTTAGATTTACGATTGATTTGTTAATCTATTTAACATAACTAAATATGCATAATTTACAAATCATTGAGGTTTTTTAGTATTCTATTGTGATATAAATAAAGAGATTTATTTACCTAATCAAATGAAAAAAGAGGCATTCGCTAGGCTGGAAATAAAGCAGAAAAAGTATATCTAAAGATCAACAAAGTAAAATTAATTTTTGTAAGACAGTTATACTAGTACATCCTATTTTAGTAAATAGCATCGCGTCTTGGACACTAACTCAGAAAAAATGAATATAAGTTACTGTCTTATTTTAATTTTCAGTTAAGATTTTAAGAAAGTATCTTAGATGAATCCAATATTAAAAGGGCTTAAACAATGGACATTCCCAAGCAAAACTTAATAATCTTTGTTTGGCGCAACAAGGTTTGCGTTTGCAGTAGTTATTCTTTAATATTCCAGATTGCAGTATCTGTCTAGAAAATTAAAATAAGAAGGTACGTGCATAAACTATACATAATTATATTATGGAGTTTGTTTAAATTAATAAATTTAAGACCTTAAGAGAAATTGCAAAGATATTAAAATAAGGACAAAACGCAAGCGTCTCTTTAATATTTTAATTCAACTTTTATTACTAATGAATTTGTCGGGCCCAAAAGAACCCTACTTTTAGATTATTAACATAACATCTTATGCTAAAGTGGCCACTATATAGCTATATTTATACAATACATATGTCTCAAACAATGTACATCTTATTTCAAAGTGGAATATATCATGTCCTTGGCGGTAAATGAATAAAATCAACTATTTTAATATTATGGTCTAGCTGAGTCGGTTACCTTAAAATTTGTACATTTCTTAGAAAAGATAGTTTTTTATTAACATATAATATCTCAGAAAACACAGATATTTAAATTTTATTTACAAACCTGTGTAAATTTATAGACTTGCATGTTTTATTGCTATATTTGTTGAATATTTGAAACGATCTTAATATGAATTATACCCTTGCACATTTAATAATGTATATGAATGAAACCAATGAAATGACCAAAACAAATAAATGCAATGAAACAAATTAATGAATTTATTAATATTCGTAATTCTTTGACGTTAGAAAGATTATAATGCACACCGTAAAGTTATAATGCACACCGTATATAAAAGATATGGTCCCCTAGGAACTGAAAGCATGGCTCAAGAATCCAGTGTTCGATTAAGTAAAACACAAGTGCAATGCACACGCACACTCGAGCACACCAGCCTCCACAAGCAGCACCTGTTAACAAGTATGGCGCATGTGGCAGACATTGCCCTCCTCAACCGTATTAGAAGAAAGTGTACGTTTGGGTAGTCTTATTTAATTATTATATCTGCATTTCGGAGCAATAAAAAAAATTAAAGTAATGTAAAATCCACCAACTCGAACTGTAGCAGCGTGGTAAACCCTACCCAGCATTCCAAAATTCTCTTAAAAATTGAGAGGAGGCCTTTGCCATGCAGTGAGGCACTTACAGGCTGCTACTTACTTTTGCACACGTCTTATTAAGTAAGTGCAATTGTCATAATTTCAAAAGTCGACACCTTTCAGTATGTTGCTTACTATGTGTTATGAAGTCTGAAAATCACATGTTCGAACACGTGAACGATGTTTATTGATTATTATAATTTCAAAAGGAATATTTTTAACCCACGTCTGCTGAGAAATTTCCAGTAGTAAAAATAACCTTAAGAACCTGCGCGCGCTACAATATTTTTTAACAGTAATCCAGACAGACATGGTCTATCGGAGCGATCGGCAGTTATTCCACCATAGCATAAAATTTACATTTGCAATATAGTACATTGCTCTGAAAGTGATTCAAAGTATTTGTTGTGTATAATTAATTATCGTAAAATAATCTGGCACATATTTCAGTTTCGCCGTGCGAAAAGACATGGTAAGAATTTAACTTTACATTCTTGCTGCTTATAAAGTTTTTTTTTTTTTTTTATTTGCTTTTCAGTTATTATATTTATGTTTGAGATCTACAAATGTCTATGTCGAATATTTGAAACTTTTTAATAAAATATGGTGCTGCATGGGGTTCAATACAAATTAACGATGGAATTTCGACATACTAAAATTGTTAAAGGCGTTGAACGAAATCATTGTTACGGAACCTTAACTTAGACGTAGAAATAATAAAAAAAAGATTTTTAAAACATACCAGCCACAAACATAGATTTGATGTCCACCGCTGAATACTGGCTTGTTCAAGAAAGTAAACATACGTGTAGTCTGAGATATTTGAATTTCGCTTTGATTAGATTCATTTAATCAGCAAAGTGTATCGCATGCTAAGGAGTTTGTCATTAAAAGGAAAAGTTATGTACATTCTCACTTAGGCTCCTTACCCCATAGATTTTCGTTTCATATATCACGTGAGTTATCGTTTCTTTGTGACATTCGTATTCGAACGTGTACGAGCTTTTCAAAATAACAACCATTCTAAACTTAGTACTGCTAATATGTATAGTAATAATGAAGAGAACGTTTTGGAATACTCTGAAAGGTGAACTATCTCACTACGATAAGTGTCACAGCGCATCTATGTTTGTTATATTCCGATACTGAATAACCCTTAGTCTTATTAATTTCGAGGCAGAGAGCTAAACTTTTAAATTCATAGTGTGTGTGGCGAGATTCGTTTGGAAACCGCCAGCCGGAATCACGCTAAATTCATAGCCTTCATAGCATCTTCCCGAAATTGAGAATAATAGATGGCAGTCTTAATAATGGTTCACCACCACTGTCGTTTATTATAAAAATGAAGTGATAGCCCCACTTGGGTCAAGTTGACAAAAATACAATTTTACAGAAATGGCCACAGGATAACGGTGGTATATAGTACTAATACATTCCTATAAAATAATACCAAATTCGATCAGGACGTACGTGAGTTATAGCAGACGCAAAAAAAATTACCGGAAAAGATTCTTTTTAACCGAAGCTACCACTGTTTGGCAACCACAAGCAGAATTGCTTAACTTTTGCTCCAGAATCCCAATGTATACTTTACTAACATACGAGTACTTTACTTACTAAATACATGTTACACGTTGACCTTAAGAAAAAATATACTATGCTTTAATGACTATTTAAACGATAATAATGTATGTTTTGACATGATCTTAATGGTTTTAAATGATAAATTTAATAATATTATAAAAATAGGAATTTTTCTGTCTTACTTTCTCTCAATTTTAATATGTTGTTGTCACAAGTAACTTCAAATATCTAAAAGTAACCATACTCTTGCAAATATAGGTACATTCTATTCTATTCTAACTCGGTTAGAAGACACCTCCTGTTATTAAAAAGCTGTACAAGTCTGTTCATAAAAATTAAAGTCCGTGATAAAGTCCGACACTTCAAATTCGCTACCAGTCTTTAATTCTGTAGGTTACATCATCGTCCATATATAACTTTATTGTCTATATTACAGTTCTTTTCAAAAACAGTTTCAATAGGTAATCGCAAATGAGCTCGTGTGGCACCTTAATATCGAGCTTTTAGGTATATCCAGATTTTTTCAAATGGATCGAAACTATTTTGTGGTGAACCCTACAGCTATGTCGTAGATACTAATACGCCGATCTTGCACTACTTTTTTCAAAAATGGCGTCAACTTTATCCGTATCAGATCACCCAGTGCGATCTTCATCTTTGACATCAAAATTCCCGAAATGAAAACACTTGAATCCATTTTGTGCTACTCTTACTGACACTGACTTTTCTGACGTGGTAGAGCCAAGCGGCGGCTTTAGGATTTGGGTCGGCTCGATCGGGTTAATACTACGACCTCGCAGAATATCGGCGTGAAGTAGAGACATCTTGTGCTTCCGCGTTTCGTTCGGTGAGTGAGGTGTTCGGAGGCCCAATCCCCTCCTCCCCAAACCCCTCCTCCCCAAACCCCTTCCCTATCCCTCCCGTGTTCCGAATATCCTTAAAGGCCGTCAACGCACCTGCAGCTCCTCTGTTTTTGCAGATGTACGTGGACGACGGTAATCACTTACCATCAGATGTAAATGACGGCCGTGGCATAAACTATTAATATTTACTCAAAGCTTTTTTGTTGTGAAAACACTCTTTATTTGTCTATATTCATTTATGTTGCAAATATTCAATTTATTCTCTTACTAAAAATACTGAGCTCAAAACACGTGAACGGTATTGATTCATTATAACAATTGTAGAAACATTTTAATTGAAACTTTTGTCACCCACGTCTTCGGAGAAATTGGAATAAAAAAATCCTTCAGAACCCGCGCTACAATAATTTTGCATCATTATCCAGACAACAATGTTCTATCGGTGTATTCGGCATTTCTTAGAACATGTTGTAAAGTTTATTTAAAGAAAACAGGAGATTATTTTTAATAATTAGTGGCGTATGAAGTGAATTTTAAAATAATTGTTATTATGGTTGTAGTTTATTTTATTATTATAAATTTTGTCTCGCCTAGTGTGAAAATCTCTGGTTTTCATAGCACCAACATTCCTATAGATATAAAGAATTCTTATGTTATTCTAGGTTATTAGTATGTACTATATTTGCTACCAACTATATAACACACTTAGTCGACTCTAGGGGAATGAATAAAGTTCCAGTAGTAGTAGATATTTACCGGTCACTTTTTTCACTATACCATAGCTAAATTTAGCTATGGTATACATTAATACTTGCATCAAAAGTATTGACATCGGTCACACAATTATAATTTGTTTTTGTGATGCATATTTGTCAAACAATCGTATTATTCTCCTAATCCTTAGGATGGCGATATTTTCCGTGCTCATTCCGTTAGATTGGTACCTCTGCTACTTAACAACTTCAATCGAAGAAGATTACAGGTGTCTAGCCCTGGGAACTAAGATGAAACGCTTCGCGACCTGTAATTATACTGGCTCTCTATACCATTCAAACTCAAATACGATAGTGGTCCCACTGCCGATTGTTGGCAGAAACTAGATAAGACGTAGGTGGTGGTATCTACCCAGACGGACCTACCCAGACAGTTCGTAAAAAGAAAATGCAGGACTCACTTACCTGTTAAAGATATTTTATAAATATTCCAACATATTATCCGAATGCCACCTCACCTGCGCATTGTGTACCCAGCTGGCTAACGGACGAGGCTCTGGCGAGATCACGCAAAATCCATCCGCCGACTCCGAACCCAAATCTTACAGACTTGTGATGGGGCAACCATCCTAGTGCGAGAGTACCGGTACTGCGCCCATCAACCCACCTGCTCAGTGTGGCATATCTTCCATGTATGGCATGCCGATTGTAGTTGGCGCTTCCGTGGAAAATGTCCAGCGATGGACTAACACGGACTGGTAATAGAAGAAGAATCTTTTCGTTCAATTTGATATTAATTAAATCGAATTAATAGATTTTATTTTTGTTTTAAGCGTTATGTTAATTAGATGTCATAGATTAGATAATAGTTTTACATAAGTTATGTTTTAATATTGTTGGATAATGTAAATTAAAGGATTTTCTCTTTTTGTCCCCAGATCGAAATGCTATACCAGCGTTATTTCCTACGCATGAACCAATCTAACATGACCCATTTACTCGGATTACTGCTAACACTCGCCATAGCTCTAATGGTGGTGCAGATTCATACCCTGTTAGTCGCTCAAAACTACCTTAGCGCCCCGCCTTCACCGAATTCAACTTTTACAATGGGCCCATTCGGGTATGATACTTCTAAATTATTGTTTCATCTTCATTGCCTATATTATTTAGTTTACTACATTTAGTTCACTTAAAAAAAATATATCATGTAATTCATGTGTAATAAGAAGTTTGAGCGTTACAAATTTGTAATTACGTATTTGTTTATTTCACTTATATTTAAAATTTAATATAATTAACTTTTTTGGTGGGAGCGATGGTACAACACCTAAAGGACATCTCGGTGCAGCGCATCAACTTAAGCTTTCGTTCTACAATTTCTTTGCTTATTCAATTGTTTATTAACTAGATCTATGTGAGTGTTTCCTCCGTATCTAAATTGGAAATTGAAAAGACTGCAGATGGAATAGGATTTTGTAAAGTATATAGTTTTACCTTTGCCCTCAGCCGGATTACATCCCAGATCCCGCATCTACCAATTTCCGAAGAACACCGGATTTTACAAATGCAACGCATATATTTTGAACGAGAATTCATGGGTCACATCGTTAACATCGTTATACTTGGAATTACAGCCGTAGTTTACGCCTGTGAGTTGAAATGACTTTAGTACCTGATTTGAAAAAAAATGTATTGCTTTATTCGGGGCGCTCCACGTAGACGTTATGCTATTTACAGCATAAGCAGTATCAGTAGCATACGTTTCAGAAATTTTAACAAAATTCTTAAAATTTAGTACAAATTAATGCTAATACTTTTATATTTGTAAATAGACTATGTATGGTACTTCATATTAGCTCCACGTCTTTAGAGAAGGCTTAACTTAACTTTACAAAGGCTAGATATATCATTAAAATTCGTGTCAATTACAAATTCCTTTATGATGAACATCTATGAACTTAATTCTAAGTTTCATACTAAGAATTCAGTTTCTTTTGCAATAACGATACGATTCCATTTAAATGGTCTGAAAGGTATATATAACGGTAAAATGTATCAAACATTGTTTTTTTACAACATATTAACAAGGAAAATATTTATCATTTAAGCACTCAGAAGAGAGTACTTCTAAGAAAATGTTCTGTCTTTACTTTGTTCTGCACAAGTATTTATAGAAATTAATACTTATGTATTATACAAAATATTGTGTTATACAAAAAAGTAGTACCAATAAGTTTACTATTTTGTTAATTAACAGTTAGAATATCTAAATTTAATTGTAACAATATTTTGTATGGGTACCTGTTTATTAGCCAGTAGTAACATGCAGTATTTCTTCAGATGGATGATTGGTATATGTTCCTTTTCTAACAAAAACGTAGGATCGAAATAAAGGAAATTGAGATAATATGCCAAAATTTTCTTATCATATAACTATGTTATACTATACTAACATATTACTATGCTAACGTATTATACGTATTTACAAACTCGTTAAAGAATATGTACTCACGTAAGTTATTATAGGTGATTTGCCAAAAAAAATTACATTGCTAAGAAATTATTAAATATTTTTTTAGGTCTCCTAGCGTGCTTGAGCCGACCAGCTATGAATGAAATATATCTTCTGACTGTCTCCTACGTTGTTTTGGTAACCATGTTCCTGATTGAAATTTCGTTTGCTGGAACTTCAGTTTTCAGGTATTTGTACATGATTTTTCTTTTAATTATTGACTTTTTATATTACACTTAATGTTTAAAGAGCATTTAATTATTATTTAGAATGAAATAATAAATGTTTTCGAATATTGTTTAACAATATTGAACAATTGAAGTTCAGTGTTGAACATCTGCCTCCATCATCGATTGCCAAAAAATATGGAGTTACCTGCATCGTCGATCGACTTCCCGAAAAACAACTAGTCTTCGCTCCATCTAGAAGGTGATTCTATACTACTTTAGTAAGAGGCACTTCGAGATCATTAACAAAGTTACTATCTCATGTAGAACGGATCGAGGCGATACGCTAGAGCTTAAATAATCCAAAACCCGAAAGTATTTTTTGTGTAAAGTACTTTATAATAAAATCTCAAAAATATCGTGAAATAAACAGACGCCATTTATAAGAAGCTTGTTTAAGAAACTTTGTTAAAAAAGTAAAGCTAGATCTATTTTTCAGTAGGCCTACTATAAAATAAATCTATCTATACTATAAAATTGAATAGGCAATCGACGATAAAGATATGTAGAAATGGCTAGTAATCTGCACTGGCAAGACCCCCGGATATCGATATATTGTTAAAATGTATCTTTTATAAAACTATTAATATACATTTGATATTTCATTGATTTTATTTATGTTATTCTATTTACTTTACTATACAAGTTTTTGCTTTTGTATTATTAGATATATCAGTACCGTGGTTCTGGAAGTTTACCTTTATTGCTTTTGAATAATTGTAAATATACGTGACAAAAGAGAACTTAGAGCGACAGAAATAAAAGTGTTATCTAAAGGGAGATGTTGAAGTGATGTTTTCTATGGCTTATACGCCCACTTATCTTATACAAATGCTTAAGAAAAGCAAAGTTCTATTTGTGAAATCATTTTGCAGGAGACGGTTACGAACGTTTTCATGAACTTTCCAATCCCTTACAAAGCGAACTTTCACAATGTAACTCTTTCGTTACGTATTGTTGCAATCAAATGCTTAAACATTTTGTTTTCTGACGGGCTTGAATCTGAAATTGCCGTTTCGTTTTATTCGGCTTTGTTGACTATTAATTATTTGATGAACATTCTGTGTTGAACTGATTATTGTATTAGAGTACGAAATTATTATTATATGAAAGCGTTGGAAAAGCATTCGTATTATATATACCCAATGTACCAACCCAAAAACTAGACTCGTAAATAATTAAAAATTAATTAATAATCCTAGTCAAACGTCCCACAGAATGCCTCATCGGATATCGTCGGTGATGAGGCTGTGCCTTCCGCAGAAGAAAGGCGAACGGGCCTTCTTAAGCGCTCTTTCCATGCACAATCGTGAAGTGTGCAGCCTCTGTAGTTACTTCTTGGCGAGATCGGATGAGCCATTCTATTCGGAGGCCATTAGTTGTGATAAAGGGCTAACCCTTCTCCTTGACCAACGAGTAACTGCAGGACCCAGCAGTATAGAGCGTCTCCTACCGGGAGACCGTTTAGAAGGAGAAAGAGATCCACGGGAGGTTCTACAAGGCTCTACATGAGCCTTTCGTCGGATACCGTCGCCTCTATAAACTGGCTGGGTTCAGTGACCTCTTTGGGGAAACCGAGGGTTTTGTCTGTGCGATATAGGATCAGGTTATTAAGGCGAACAACTATCGGAGATACATCCTAAGGGATGGCACCGTCAAAATCTGTCGAGCCTGTCGCCGTCCCGGGGAGTCGCTTCGGCATGTCATCTCCGATTGTTCAGCGCTTTCTAACTCTGAGTATCTGCACAGACACAACCTAGTAGCCAGGATCCTACACCAGGAGCTCGCTCTAAAATACGGTCTCGTGGATCGGAGACTGCCTTACTATGAATACTCGTCGGAAGCTGTGCTCGAAAATGACCGCGATAGGCTCTATCCATTGGGACCGTTCCATTATCACGGACAGGACGATTCATGCGAACAAGCCTGATATCGTGTTGATGGATCGGGCACAGTCGAGGATATTTTGCTCGACATCACCATTCCATATGACGAGAACCTCGTAAAAGCCGAAACAGACAAGAAGATAAAATATCTGGACCTCTCTCACGAGGTAACCGACATGAGGGGTGGTATGCCGACCGAATTTATTTCGATTGTCGTCTCTGCGAATGGGTTAATCCCAGGCAGCCTCTCGGAGCATCTGAGGCGCCTGGGACCCTTTGGCGGACCGCTCCGAGCTCAAATGCAGAAGTCGGTGCTACTCGATACCGCTCGCATTGTCCGCCGGTTTCTTTCCCTTTCTCCCTAACCCTCGGCAGTCTTGTCTCCCCTGGCGGGGGCTCCCATCTGGTTGGGTTTAAATTATCTATTTCAATTTTATTATATATATAATTTATTAAATATTAATTATTTTATGGTATTATTTGTATCTATATACACAACCCAACCAGATGAGAATATATAGATATACCCAAAAAAATCGTATTCAAATATCAATTTTCTTTATTTAATCTAGACTTTTTTCTAGCTTTTGTAAAAGTCATAAATCTTCATCGGTTTTGCACAACTATCATGTATTCTCTTAACTACATTACAAAATCCACTTAAAATTATAATGTATTTAGATAGTTATAGTACCATATGGTACTAGTGGCGAGGGTGTTTATTGAAAAAAGTACCTACCCTTCGACATGCCAAAAAAATAAAAATATGTTGATGTTTTAATAATATTGTGGGTGTACGGAATGCCTAATTTTCAAGTCCGAAGCTCGAGTGTCGAACCTTGGAGCCTGGTATATGCGTTCCAGAAATTCATTTGTATTTTGGGAAATCTGAACTCTTCAAGAAAAGCGAAACGGTACTACCAAGATGAAAAAAATGAGGTGGCCTTTAAAATCAGTCAAATGGAGATACAATAATTTTAAATATCTAATATGTAATATTAGCAAAGTTAAATTAATTGATTTATACAGTATGGCAAACATTTTATGAATCTATAATCTAATCGTTATGGAACTTTGAAAGTGGGTAGAGCTAAAGAGAGATAATTTAAAATATAAAATAAAGAGTAGTGTTTAAAGTACCAATACTTAAGTAGTCAATATGGAGAGACGATGAAAACAAATAACTTGCTCATAAGAATCGAAAATAATTTCCCTATAAATGATAAGTAGGTAGTGTGTTTAAGCGTGGTAGAGCCAAGCGGCGGCTTGCTACTGCTCGAATCGGCCGGCTCGACCGGGTTGGTATCACGGCCTTGCAGAATACCGACGTGAATTAGATGCATCTTGGGCTTTTGCGTTCCGTTACGTGAGTGAGGTAACCGGAGGCCCACTCCCCCGCTTCCGTTCCTCGTTTACTAGGCACGAGCGCAATATAATTCGATTTCCATCATACGACCGGGTATCGTAGGGAACCTGTCTCGGCACAGTCGAGCGCATCGATGAAACTTTAAAAAATGGAACGTTGATCGTAAGCGATACTTCAAAATTAAAATGTTAGGTTAAGTCAAGTGTAATTTTATTTGTCGTATTTATTTATCGTATTAATATATTTCATTTAATATTAAATTGTTTTAATAAATAAGTGTATGTAACAACAACAAAACAACACGTGTCATATTTATTTTTCGTTAATCAGGTTTTAACAAGATCTATTGCCATCTATATGTTTTATATCACAAATTACTTTTTCACTTCATAATACACCTATTTAACAAAATTCACTTAACACGTTTTAATGACCGTCCGTCTGTTGTTTTACAATGTTAGAAATCGTATTGTATATTTTACATAATATGCCAAGAATATGCTATGCAGCTGTATTAAACCCAATGACTACCTTGAGCGCATCAACATTTTACTTACATATAATATGATGCTTACGAAAAACTAAAATAATTATTTCTTTAAATAGTTGACGTGACAAGTCAAATATTGTTGGAGTCCCTCGAAAAACCGGTTGATAAAACCCTTAGATGAAAGACATGATAGTAATGGTCAACGTGTCAACTCACTAATTCGGACGTCTTGTGTCCCTATCTTAGTTAGATTAATAAACAATTTTGTTTTGGAGCCAGGACATTATCATCATTATTGCGTCCCTTTATAATATACCGATGTATATTTCTAAATGTAACCGAAAAATGCATTTTACACTGTCTCATAATTCAGCAATAGGTATTGTGTAATGTAAAGAAACTAAAAGTATAGAGTTTTTAAAGTTACTTTCCCTTGTTAATATAGTTATTTTTTAATTATTTACGAAGAGACCACTAGACTCTGGTCAAAGAAGTATATACTCAAATGTGTAAGACATATTTATGTAATAACGGCACCCATCTTAATTTTAATATATATATCGATAAAAGTAACAACATTTATTCTTGACTTATACTTACAGTATCAGACGATTTTGTTGTATCATATAAAATTAATATTATAAATGCTTGGATTTTAATTTTTCCATATGATGCCTATCCAATGAACCTAGGCCAGAAACACACTATGTTGCCGTTCAGACTAGATCATTGACGCATAATCTTTCACAATACGCATTCAAATTCCTATAAATAGTCTTAAAGATTTTCTGAAACGTATTTAATAGAGTACACATTTATACACGTGGTAGAGCCAAGCGGCGGCTTTTGCTGCTGCTCGAATGGGCCGACTCGACCGGATTGATACCACTGCCTCGCAGAATACCGGCGAGAAGTATGTAACCGGAGACCCACTCCCCCTCCACATCCCCCTTCCCATCTCCCAAATACCCTTAAAGGCCGCCAACGCACCTGCAGCTCCTCTGGTGTTGCAGGTGTATGTGGGCGACGGTAATTACTTACCATCAGGTGAACCGTTTGCTCGTTTGCCGCCCTTCCATAAAAAAAACACATTATTTTTAAAATAACCCTATAGTATATAAATTCATTATAAACATGATCAGCCATGGGCTCACCACAGGTCGCTGAGCGCAAGTGCCGGTTCCTGTGGCCTGTTCACCTACATCACCTACGCTACCTTACCCGTACGATTACATGAGGCAACAATTGGAGGAGTGACACTTTCTATTCTTAACATTGGCGCTCAGATAATGCTCTACGGCATCTTGCACACCCAGGTAAATTTTAAGCTATACTGTAAAATTGTATATTATTTACTTAATTCCTTAACCATATTATGTGTTAATATTCCTTAAGAAAAGGTAAATAGTCACGTAACGTTTCCTGGCAGATCTATTGCAACCTGGTAACCCTTATCGCCTGCAACTTGGCCGGCATCATGACTCACCACCCCCGTGAACTTGCACAACGCCGTGCTTTCCTCGAGACTCGCGACTGCGTAGAGGCTAGACTTATCACGCAACGCGAGAACCAACAACAGGTAACTAAAATATGGCATCCTATATTGTTACGAAGTATTTTAATGTTAGAAATAGGCAAAGTCATATTGCATTCCTAAGCACTTTACTTACTTACCTTATATAAGACTTTTTACTTACCTATATGATTACTTTGTCCCACGACGAATTGCAACAATGTAAATTCTGTTGTTATACATGCTAGGGACTATTTAAAACTTTCGTTTCAGAAACAATTCCACTTTGATTATTGTTTTACACGTTTTTAGTCTTCTCTTTTAAAACAACTAAAAACTAACCAACCAAAAACCATGGAATCGAACAGTGTTTTCACTGTTTTCTAAACTTGGATCCGCGGCAATATTTTAGTCTATAAGTTATAATTCCAAATCGTGCAACTTCTTATAGAATGAAATAGAAGAGAAGTTTTGTACATGGCTCTGTTATTGTCGCGTTTGAAATTATCCGCATTACAAGCAAAGTAAGCACGGATCTTCAAGAGGTGAAAAAAATTATAAATCTAATATTTAGGTATTTTATTTCGAATCATTTATAATTATGATGACCAGTGAGAAGAAAAATTTGATTATCTATATTTTTTTTTATTAAAGCTTGTCGGCCCGGAAGTAAAGGCTTCTTATAGGGTTCGTTATTCGTTAGAGGCAAAATATCATATAAGAAAATAAGACACTGTAAAATGTGTTTCTCCAAATGCCAAACTCATCTGCACTTCTAGCCAACTAGCATGATGTTAGTTATGAACATTCGTTAAACATCATTTATATACAAATAACAATAATGTCATATATGATTCAATCTACAATAATTAAAATATTTATTTAATTATAAAGATATTAATAATAATTTCACATATATTCCTTAAAAGGTCATAATTTGATACTTAAAAATACTTCACTACATTTATCCCCGTGGTGGTCACCACCACTTCAGAAATATGGTGACTATGCGTATAGTGCCAAACCTCCCATGAAATATGACGGCCTTTTGTGGTGCTTCCTTGAAGAGAGCTACTCGTATGTACGGGTACAGGAATGACCATATAAAATATATACCCGCTAGCGAACCCACAGCACTTATCCGCCGGAGGAGATGGAACTTCAGATGTCTGCAGTCGAGAAAAACACATCAGGTTAACTCGCGCGTTACGCTATAGGCAAACGATTTTCTTTATATTTCTCCGATGTACCTTATTTACGTTTCCCGGAAACTTCATTCCCGCCCAGTGCGTGGTAAATCAGCAGTTCACATTACAATTATTAATTTCATTAGTGCCGGCACCTGGGCTCGAATTACTTATATATAACACGTGCGCCCAACCCCTCTACCATGGTTCTAAAGTAAAAGAGTATTCACTCTAAAATTAAATCAAGATGATGACTCTTTAGTCAAAAAAATTCAACTGGTCTCAAAACTTCATAGAAACTGCACGAGTGAACCGGGTTTATGTTATTGATATTGATACCAATAAAATTGTTCATTGGAATTTTAAGGGAACTTTTCACGTACTCGACGAAAAAGGAAAACATCGTGAATAAACATGCATGCCTGAGAAGAAATGATAAATATCTTTCGAAGATATTGTGAAGTCTACTAACACGCATTGGAACAGCGCGGAGGACTTTTCTCAGCTCGAAAACCTTTTTAAAAATAGGCCATTATTATTATTAGGCCATTGCTCAGGATATTTAATCAACTACAACTCTTGTGCCACCACCTTGAGCAGGCCGAATGTTGAGCGCATTACACTGCGCACCATTGTTGGTCTTTAAGATATTGGTTCGTCAAATTCGTATGCACTCGTATTTTTCGACATCCGTTGATCGTCAGTACTTTGATAGCTAGCTGGATGCACCACTTGTAGTCGTTTGAAAAAAAGTGTATTCTACGTTATGTTCCTTTTGAGTACTTTTATTTAAAGAGGTATTAATAACTAACAACAAATAGTATCTTTAACTAAAACCCACATGTTCGCTATTTCCGGCTATTCATCTATAACATCTATAACCTTCGTAGGCGTACGATGTTGTGGGATCAACATTTCTAATTGAAATTGTAAGTAAGGTATTTCAACGATCTTACATCTGGGTCGTAAAGTCTAGTTTGCAGGTATATTCATGTTGTGTTAATAAGAAATTTCAAAACAAAACGAAAGCTTTAATCAAAATGAATAATGTTTTTATGTTTTCTTATCAAAGGAATTTAATTAAGCATCTTTCCAGTTAAAACTTTAAATTAAATGAACATTTTTAAATGAAGAAAATCTGTTGCACAAGCAAAAGTGAAATTCTTGTGTAAAATTGTAAAATATCTTATCATTAATTAATATCAAAATCTTTTCTTCATTCTTTTCTTAATTCTTAAAGTAAATTACAAATTAGATGCATCTGATTTTATTTATATTGAAACGTTAAGTCCGCATTACATTTTTTTTTTTCACTTAAAATTTAGTAATTTCCGTGACCGTGACGTAAGAAAATCATGCACCATATATTCGCCGCCGGTTCCACCATATCCCATAGCGGTCTCCGGGAGCAAACCGGGTGACAAGAGCTGACTTTATGTCTATTTTCCGGATCCACACCCAATGTTGCCGCAGGTGGAAACTAGTAAATTAAATGTATTTCGATTTAAACAGGAAATCTGTTATCTGTATCTGTTACCCTATTTCAAGCCTTAATGTTTTACCTGCTACTTTTATTTAGTCTTTTCTTTGTCGAATTACCTCAAAAAATATTTGATTGACAAAGCTGTTTTATGCGTGAATTTAATAATTAAAACATTACGAAACTACCAAAACTTCTTAACCCTGTATATTATGTTATTTCTGTAGTATTAAACTTAACTTAATTTAAAAACCAACTCAAGGCAAAATAACACAGTGATAATATACAGAAACTTGAAATTTGAACTGATTATTTCAATAGAATCGCAAGCATTTATAAAACTGAAAATTCTATTCAACACAGGATATGCTGAACATAAATTGATAATGAATCATATTACGACCGTCAAACCAGTCGCTCTTTTAAGTTACGAATCACAATATGATCGCATTATATTTCACTTGGAACTGCCTATTAGGCCTGCTGCTGCAACATCATTACTGCAGTCAATCGAAGGCTCAATTGAATTAAAACAGCCTCGCATGTAGATTACCACAAAATACGGCCCATTAACTACCCGCTCCTATGGACACGACGTCGCTCCAATTAGATTTATTAGAGGGACATGCTTACGCTGTGCCTGCTAACACGTGCAAAACGTCTACTATATAAGAAAATGTATTCATATATCAACGTAGTCTTGAAACTGCAATTTCTAGCCCATTATTGAGAAATTTAATTAAAAAGCCATGATTGGTGTTCCTTTGGGAATTAAAGCATAAAAGCGGCGGCATTGAAGTATCGCATTGGCAGATATTGACGTTAAAATAATTTTTCGAAACATACGAATTGTATAGCTGGCTTGTACAGACGGTGAAAACTGGGTTAAAACCACTTAAAACCTCCGAATTGGGAATACGGTCGTGAGAGCTTACTATTACAGATTATATTAGAGTAAGAAATAATAAAAAAGAATATTATTCAAGTTTAATTTTATTTATCAAAATACCTCCGACCTGAGAAGATCCAATTAAACGCCCATCGTGATTTTTAAAGAATCATTATACAAGACATCCATTAGCCTTATTTATTTGTTACAGGAACGTCTCTTGTTATCGGTTTTGCCGCGCCACGTTGCTATGGAGATGAAAGCCGACATTGCTAACCAACCTCGGCAAGAACAATTCCACAAGATCTATATACAGCGATATGAGAACGTCAGGTCAGTTGACAATTTACTTTGTAAACCTGTCACGTATCGTAGGTTACATACAACCAAAGATATAAAAATCATATATTAAATAATTAAAAACTATATATTTTTTTCAAAGATTAAAGTTTTGTTCTTATATTATTCATTTCTTATTTTTTTCAAAGATTAAAGTTTACTGTGATAATTATTTTATTATGGAAGCTTCCCCGTTTGCCCCCCGCAAATGAGTAAGCGGCTCACCTGATGGTAAGTGGTTACCCTCGCCCACGTACATCTGCAACATCAGAGGTGTTGCAGGTAAGTTACCGGCCTTTATGGATATTTGGGACATGGGAAGAAGGATGGGGAGGTTTACCTTAGACACCGAACGAAATGCAGAAGTACAAGATTCTTCCGCTTCACCCCGGTTTATTGCGAGGGCGTGCTACGGTCGAACCTGGGTATTTATTTAGTGAAAAGTAGGGGAAAATGGAATAAATTTTTACTTCATAAGTATTTTTAATTAAGTTTCAATGTAATAATAACTGTAGTAAAGAAAATTTTACTAAAAAAAACTAAGAATTATTTTTCAAGAAGTTTTTTTACTAATATTTCATTGTATAAAAGTAATAACCACGCCTATTTTAATGTCTAACTTCAAAAACGTAGCTTTTCAACCCCTTTCATACAACCGTTCGATCACCATTTCTCCTCTTTAGGGATGGATCGAAACTCCTTTCTTAGTGGAGGACTACTCTCTATGAGGAACTTACCTGCCGACCAAAGCTTCAAGTTTGTTGGTTTTATAGTTACTGAAAATTCGTGATATTTTGCTATGTAAATAAAATATATAGAATAACTGTTAATTTCGGCTTTAATTCAAAATTTTGTAATTTAATATAATGTTTAGCTAGTATTATCTCAAACGAATCACTCGCCTTTGGCTTCTGATACCAGATGTCATGCTTATGCGATAAGATCGAAGGAACGACTATGTTCAGAACACGGAACAGTTAAAATATTTTTTCATTTTATAAACTGTTTCTTTTAAAAATCTTCACATCTCTGTAGGAATTTCTCTCCTATGTCGTGGAGACATTTTGCAAACATAAAGTGCACATGAACAAACATCCAGAATCGTATCAATTATTTGTGCTGAAATCGAACCCGCGTCCCGCAACTCCGCGGTTAAACGCTTAGTCATTGCACCACCGCTCCGACTAATATATGCACAATCGAAAAACTTAACAAATACTGAAAATATTGGCTCCGGCTGGGATTCAAACGTGGGAACGTTGTAAGCGCAGTAAGTGAAACACAATGCACGCCTGTGCCTTAAGGGGTAAGCAGAATTATCAAAACTTATAAAAGTATGAAAAATATTTAGGCATAGTATATTTTATGAATGCCGCGCACTTAAAGATATTGCTGGAAATCTTTCTTTCGACGTTAAGTAAAAGTACATGTTACATAAAGGTCGTCTTGAGAAGATAAATGTAAGTAATAAAATAGTATTAAAATAAGTAACGTTGTTATAAATATCATTATTCTATTGTTTTCCTATACATTTTAGAAAGAAATAAGTATATTATGATTATTATTATATAAATAGCAAAATTGAAATGCTTTGTTTTACTGTTTTTCTTAACTAATGCATGGCTATTGATAAATGATTTGGTTTCATAAGGTATTTGTTTGTGTTACATCGGACAAGGGCAAACTAGAAATTGGTTTATAGTTGTGTGAGTTTGTAATTTTGGGAAGAGGGATTACATAAGCTTTACGTCACGCAGAAGGAAAAACCTCTGACAACAAGGAAGAATTGATTATGTGAGTTATGACAGTAAGAAGTTGTGTGCGTGAACGGAGAGTTGAATAACAAACTTTTATTAATAAAGTTAACATAGACAAACGAAAATGAGAAAGGTTCACGTAGAGATTTCGCCTTTGAAATAATTTCAGTAATTGTTTGGGACTTAATCATTAAAATTTAATGATTAAAAACAGAAGAAGAAGAAGAAAAACAACTCATTTGATTGATGCCTACATTTTATTTCGCTCCGCTTACCATTCGGGTACAACGATTAGGAGTTATCTTAAACCAACACCAATTGTCACCGACACCGATGGATACTCTGATACAATTCATAAATTTCATGAAATACACAAAATGGTTTTATGACAGAATATGTGGTTGCTTAAAAATGTAGGCTTAGACAAGTTGGCTTTAGCTGATGTTCAAGTGGGCCAGGTCGATCGGCGTAATGCCGCGGCCTCGGAGAATACCGGCGTGAGGTCGAGGTATCTTGTACTTCTGCGTTTCGTTTGGTGAGTGAGGTAATACCATACCTGATGCAACTTAAACGCTGGTCTACGCATCATTGGTCTAGAAATTTTATTTGTAGCATATTTAAGATGCTCATGCTGCAGATGCCCGGTCAGAGACGGATTCACTTTATCCGCCGCAAGACGAAACGGTCTTTCATATTCTACAGTGGCGTACTGCTGGATGAAGGTTTACCATTGCGTAATGATGTATACTGTATATCATAGTAATATATAAATATATTGTTAGCTAGATATCAACACGAGCGAAACCCCATCCAAGCTAACCAAATCTCTTTATTATTGTTATTATTCTTATGCATGAAACAAATATTCATCACAGTTATTGTTACAGCATTCTGTTCGCCGATATCTGTGGCTTCACCTCCCTATCGGATCAATGCACTGCTGAAGAACTGGTGCGCCTTCTTAACGAACTCTTTGCCCGGTAAGTAACACTCAGAATATTATATCGTTTTGTACAATTAACATAATATCTAGTTACATGTTAGCTTTTTATACGTTCTACTTAATATTTATTAGTATCATAAGCTAGAATCTATGCCGTATTTACCTTCCGTAAAGGAATAGATGAATGGACTGTAGTTTTGAACTTCAATATTCAACAAATATATGATTCATGAAGGATTTTGATTAAACAGATTCAAAGCAGACATGATAATAACAATAATTGAGATCGATCAATTATTTACAATGAATTAAAAAAAAATATCTAAAACCAATGAAGATATTTAATTCATTAGTATAGCATAAACGCTTACGTGATAAAATTTATATAAAATACACGCATACTGTGTATAAAATATTACATATCCTACAACGACATTGTGCCTAACAATTCTCAACCCATTGTAAGCGCAAACATCTACTGAACTACTGGTGACAACGTATAAAGATGAAAGGGATGAAAGTAAATAAAATTCTAACCTAAACAAAGAACAGATAACAACCATATAGATTAAATAAACATGTACGAACATGTAGACTCTGGGATTCTCGAAGTAAACGAAAATAAATACGGAGTATTCTCTTATAACAATAGAATTTATATTATTTCAACACGTCAAGAATAATACTGTGCATATACTGCCATTGTTAACCCTCAATAACATGACGTAGATGGCGTAATTAAATGAAGTGAACAGTAAAAAATAAAATATTGTAGTCATGATTTTTAGATGACTAAGATTTTGAGACTGATGAAAATGGAACTCGATTTTTAATTCGACCCAGGTGGCTCTTAAGCAAAATATTAGTCAACCACCACAAGACATTCTGGTGATAAAGGGCATTGTGATTTAAAATGGATGAGGCAATCAGTTTGTGTACTTTATATATCGGAAGCTAAAGTTACATCCATTTACTTTCTACTACTCACAGAGAACCACTTTAAGTCTCTATGTTACCCTCTGCCGAACCCCAAAGACCAACTTTTTTTTATATTTTATTGGATTAGTTCCTTGAATTTAATCATTACTATTTTATCGATAAATAAATGTATATAATGTATCGTAGCTCATATTATACAATATAATCGGCATATCATATCCAAACGATTAATATATTAAAACATTTCCGACTGGAACCCTTTGCATTAGAGACGCAAGCTTGCTCTTTGTCATTATTTTTATTTTATCGAAATATCTTAGCAGTAGACGGGAGGAAAGTCGCGGGCACGTCAAGTAAAGAATAAATACTCTAAAGGCAAGGTCCATAATATGATCCTGTTAAGTAAGTTGTTTTACATTCTAGGCAGATACAGCAATTTAGAAGATTAAATTCTACTGAAAACGTAATTTTGTTTTCGGTCAACAGAAATTGTGGCGTTCAGCGAAGCCTTTCACTTCGTTATAGTTATCTTTGTTTATCATATTAAAAAAAATTAGTATAATATATATCATCTACTTATATGTAACGTTCTTCTGAAATCCTTGTACGTCTGATATTTATCATTAATTATCCTTCGTACTCTGAAATTCAATCTCTTTTATTATCGTTATGCAAATAACGACATTCTACATGTGTAAGTAAATCACGTAAAAGACGATGTGATCAGTAGGAACCACACCGCAACTAAGTTCACTTCGTCAATTAATGAACAGTGCGATGAAGTAATTTAAATATATATTACATTTTTTAACTATATATTTTTTTAACTGTTTTGCTTAAAAGTTAAATTATAACATAAGTTTAGTAGTGCTAGAGTATCTAAAATGTGCTTTAATTTTGAGTTTTGTCAAAAGGTATACAAACCTGCGGTTTCATATTTAGTTTTAAACAAATCGTGATCGAGGTAAAAAATAGTAATATCTTACTCCATGACAAATCGTCGTTATTACCAACTTTAATTACACTCCGTTTGCTCCATTTGATTGATCGTGGAACATTTAAACACAGAAACTGCCATATTTGTAATATTAACGGAATTAGTCTTCTTCATTAGAATGTTAGTAGTCCACTGCTGTACACTGGGATCTCCCAAAATCGCCAAGCTTAATAAGCAAATCTCACCTCGCACCATTACGCTACTATCCTACATCTTTCGATGTATTTTTGGTCGGCTATTTTTTTTATACTTGCTATCGGACGTTTTTTTCTTTGGCAACTCTTACAACAGCCGCGGGAATAAAGAGGGTAGCAAATCTGCTAAGGTAATCATCTTACGACGCCGCCGCATGAGTAGGATTTATTTGAAAATGTCTAATTATCTACTTTAATATTACTGCCTAATATTGAGAATAGAAACTATATATTTTACTTCAGGACAAATATATTTTACATACATAGATTATACCTAATGGGAATATCCCACAAGAGAATACAAAAAGGACGTTTGTTTGAAAGGTCGGGACGTATGATTAAATTACACACTAGTACAATTTTTCCATTCGTGTCCCAAAGGACGAGGTCGATCTCAGATCTCTTATAATCTCGTTAAAATGAATACCATGCTGCATATTATTTCATAGCATATATTTTTTTTAAATTAAATTGAAATATTTTGTGCAATTTTTTATGTTTCAATACGCCAATTACAAAAATTACAACTGCAATTCCTGACGTTCCGTAATTAAGTTGATCGTATCGAAATTTCTGTGAGAAAAATTATTCAAGACTTATTTGTTTACATTTTAGTGTAAGGCCTCTTCACCATTACCAACCCATCCATTAAAATCTAGCATAATCATATTTTCATTCCCTTACATTTCGTTTGTTTCATCCTTATCATCTCCCAAAACTCCTCTCACAATTATATCTGGGTGGGTTTTGACCCACACTTCCTACTTTCAGTCTGACACAGATGACCCTCAAGCTTACACATTCCTACTCTTTCACTTATTTAACCATACTTTCTGAAAGGATAATACATACGCCATGGCAGGCCTGCCCAGTATGCTCCACAGCAGATCAGGAGGCGGTATACATGTCATGTGCAGTGGTATCATTAATATACATATACTCTTTCATTTCGTCTCATTTACATATGAAACATCAGTTCCTCGGTACATCTTATCGTATGCTTCATCTATATTATCACTTATTGCTCCACATATATTCAGCGTTGTACCCTAGCCCCATTAAAGAGGCGCCGGGAACACAAACATGTGCCAAAAGTAATGGAGCCTTTGCTGTCTGGTATACATGCATGTTTTTGAGATGGTTAATCCATCAAATGTCGGATGGCAAGAGATCTTCAAGGCCCTTAGTCGCCTTCTACGACACCCACGGGATGAAAAGGAGTGACAGATTAGTCGTGGCCACGGATCCTCTATCCAAATTTTCGTCCAACAGACAGACACGTAACAGCACATGTTTACAAAAAAACAACTACTTACATTGTATAAAGGCGTATTCATGTCTAGCGGATATGAGCAGAGTGTTTGTTTGTTTTCACACAGGCTGTTCTGGCTAGCAATGTCGATATGAAGGTTTGGCCGGTGTCTGGACGTGTCTGTGCATAAGAATATACGTGCGTGCACTCTAAAGCTTGCTAACGGCCTCTATTACATCTGTGCAGTGCGGACATAAATATACCACTTTGAGCAATTATTCATCTCAAAATAATACATCTCCTGTATTCCCTGCTGATATTTTCGTAGAATTGTCACGCAATCTATGCAATTAATGTTCAATTCAATTCTTTGGTAGATACAAATTTGATTATTACGTTGTCATAAGAAAAAAATTAAACCGTCATTTTCCCGACGCGTTATTTTAATTAAAAAATATATTTTTATTTAACAGCATACTTCCTTTAAAATATGTGTAGTAATAATGTTTTTTTTAATTAACGATTCTTATAACCATTTCATACAATTATATTTACAAAACCAAAGAGAAATCATAATTAATTATATCTTCGATTGGCAATGGCAACATGTTACATGTCAATTGTCAAAATTTAGTTGTTGCGTTGTGTCAAAAGCATAGACGTAGTGTATGTATACTCTTAGGCGTATAGAGTAGAGTAAGCTTTTACGTTTGCTGTTGCACGAATGGGCAACTCGACCGGGTTAGCACGGCACGGCATCGCAGAATACCGGCGTGAAGTAGAGATACCTTATGGTTCTGTGTTTAGTTCGGCGAGCGAGATAACCAGTAACGCTTCAACATAAGCCCTCACTTACCACACAATTGCTTGCTCTCGTAAGCGGCTTCATTGTACCTCTACTATCCTTACTTTGTAATATTAAAGTAGGCAGTGATTACAATTTAAATTAAATTATTTATTCATTCAGAAAACAGCATACATTGCAAAAATAAACAAAAAGCTACATAACAAATGAATTAACATGAAAATTTTAAATTTAACATCGTACTGATTAAAGCTTTTTCTTTATAAATCGTTATCCCTTCTCGCAGCAGCAGTTTTATTTCGCATATGCATTATTTGAAACACATACCTTTATAATAAAAATAAATAAATAATTTACTTTACCTAAAAAACAAAATTATAAATTAACATATTATTATGAAACAAAAAAAAATCAGATGTAATAAATTGTATCAGCCTCTGACTACTATTTTATTAAATATTCTAATAATATTATAAACTACTATTATATTAAATACACTAAAAGGTCGTTAACACGTTTTTCGTTGATTTATTATATTAGTGTACGTTAATGTTAAAGATTAAAAATATTAATGAATGACAATTTTGTTATATTTCCACAAAGATAATTCTAGACAAGCGACATTTCCAAATATCAGCAAACAAAGCCCGAGAGGAGGACTATTCCACACCGTTTCTATTTTGTACTAACCACTTTTTCTTGATTTCTACTAACCACTTTATTTTAGCTAAAGACATTATTTACCAGAGAGTAAAGGATTTAAGTGTCAGGTACTCACTGATTGAACATTTAATAAGACTTGTAATAAGGACTAATATTACAGATTATTAAAGTTAAATTCATATAAGGGACCAATTTTTATGAGTTTGTTCATTTTGAGGTCTACTGCTAAGCGTAGGCCTTTCCAAGAAAATGGCTGAAATGTTTGCCGCTACTGCTACATTAGGCAAAAGGGTTGTCAGCACCCTTGCACTAATGATTCTGCTCCCCGTCACTAGTCTGTGGGGCAAATTCGGAAGGATTTTCTACCCAGGGCACCCTTGGTAGCCTTGGTACCCAGCAGGAAGTGAAGAAACGGTGGTACGTTTCCCCAAATATCCCAAGTACTTACCTATTAACCAGATAGGTAATAACAAATTACCCAGTACTATATCAAGACACAATATAGTCAAACAAACTCCGAGTCCGGTATTTCAAATAAAAGTTTCTTTTTCCGATAGAACACATTTCGCCGGCGATTTAAAACGCTTTCCATAATACGAGCGGAAGAAAAAGAAAGAAAAGTTTTTATGTAGATATAAATACGCCATTACTAACAAATTCAAAAAAGATGTTCGGAATAAACTGGAAGATGTTACTATTGAGATATTTATTATGATTTTGCAATGTCCTTCCGACACTCCGTGGCAGATCCGGTGTATGGCACCGCCGCTGGCCATATTTCGGCAGCAGAGGTTAGGACGACCGGGGGATTCAAACACCGACACTCCTCTCGGGCAGGCCCACCCTCCAGAGCTTTTCGAGAGAGAGTGACCTAAAGCAATACCATAACTTTTGTCCGCTCTCGGTTGCGCAACTCCGTCAATCTTACCCCTGCAGACACCATCTCGGGCCTAAGTCATACTGGCGCCTCAAGGGTAATACGTAAAGCACGAGTGTAGTAAAAAATCGTGAAATGCGATTGGTGAATTAAAATTTTATTTTACATTCAATTTTAATATGACTATTACACAATTTTTATATGACATATTGCTTAATAAATCAGTACAAACATGAACATTTTGACAATGTTCATAGATTAATTAAATATCATAAAGAGGGAATTTCCTTCTAGTCATAGATGGCCACATTCCAAATGTATAGGTAATAGTGAAAAGGCTCAAAGAGGTTTCGGGGCCGATTTAAATACAATTACATTTATAAAAATACCGTTGATTTGTAAAAAAATTTTCATAGTCCACGGGACTTCCGACTAGGATTTCATTTTTTAGATCTAAATATACAGTTTTAGTTTTATCATGTCATACGGATTTGTCCATCAATATTTTTTTAATCTGATTTAGTTTAAAATTTTATATAAAGACCCTGTAAATCCGTTCACCTGTAACGTATTTATTTATCTGGCTCGTAAATTATTACCAGCGTTTTATTTCACTTTTACAGTGCATCGCTAACGCTTTTTATGTTTGATGCTCCTTTTAATCAGTGTAATACTATTTTTTTTTATTTGAATATTATTCGCTTAAGGTCTATGTATTAAGAAAACAACCTTTATGTAAGTGCCTGAAACAAATTTAAATCTATAACAAATATCGATTCATTGTTTTTCTTCTTGGTATAGTGTTTTGTGCTACAATTGGCAAATAAATGGTATTTTTAACACTCAAACCAAATACTTTGCTTTCATTGTATCTCCGAAAATTTAATATTGTTTTAATATTAATTAGAAAGCCTTCCTTTATATTTACTATATAGTGGTATCTAGAGCAGGTGTCGGGTTTTGGATGATTGTACTCCGGTGATTTGAGGAATTACTTTAGAATCACTGGATTTGGCTAAATGGTAAATAAGAATTTCTACAATTGAGATATTGAATATTATAATATAATAATATAAAATAATTATAATTCAGTATTGCACCACGCGTACCGAAAATTAAAAAAACTAAAGTTGAATTTAGAAAGTATATAACTATACATATATCTGACGTCATATCTATTATAAGATTTTCTCCTGCATAATGCAGGAGCTCACGGACAAATAAAGCTATCGAAAAATGAATGCTGGCTGCATTCGACGTACAAAGAATTTACCGAGTGTCTGTTGTGTGAAGTAATATTTGTGGGCATTATTAAAATACATGATTAATTAATTTGTAATTGAACATTCCTTTCTCTTATTCAATTACATTTGGATTATTTTTCTTCGAGATTTTTCCAAGAAGACGACAACTCAAACTGGCAAGCATAAGATGGAACTTTGTATTATTTTCTTAAAAAGAAACAATACTTTACTTTCTAATTAACTCATCTTCGTTAATCTAAAGTCTCGTTAACTTAATTAACTGTTTTGTTTTGTTTGTTTTTTTTGTATTATTTTCTCTGTAAATATTTAATTCTAATAAATATATTTTTTATTCCTCTCCGCCAAATCCGTTCCAGCACAAATATTTGCAAGAAAGGTCTCTTTAAATTTTAGGTTCTAATAATCAAGTTCAAATGTTCATGTTAAACTATACAATACGTTACATACTATATTTCCATGTATGCATGTCATACCAATATTTTAGCTTAAGATAAAACCCATAGTCAACCGTGAAGTATCCATACCATTTTCGGTTATCGTAAAATTACTCCAAATTACAGTATTTAAAAAATATTGATGAACTCAGGACTAGAAAATAAAGAAAAAGAATTTTTATTTAAGAGGCTGTAATTTTGACATATCGTCAATTATGACTCAAAAGCAAAGTAAAAGTTTGCCAGTAAAAGTAATAACCCAAATATAGGCCTCTTATAGAACAACTCTCTTTCGTCTTTCAAAATGATATCGTTATTAATATTTTATAAAACTTCTTATCTGAAATGTATTCGGTAAAATCTTGTCAGATCTCATTTTATAACAAAATCGCCGCAGCGCTACGTAAAAAGAAGTGTAAAAAATCTAATTACATATATTTCCCGTATTTAAGAGGAAACATAATAAGCGCTTACCCATTTGCATACCAGCACTTTGTGTGAGCGGAACCTCGTACCGTGCCCTCACCCCTGGCCACCTCATCTCATTATTTATTCACGGCTTTAATAAATCTATAAAACTCGTTACAGTACGCATTTCCTATAAAACAAAGCTTTTTATAACACAACGCTCGTAATGTTAATATTCCGTTCCGGCTCTAAAATAATGTTTCGAGCGCGTGAGTAATCAACCCTTAAATTGCACAAAACGGATTGATAATAAACGTTTTATGCTCTTTGATGGAGCAACATTTGTGGAGATAGATAGAGCTATAGAATTAATGTATAAAATAAATAGATAAGAAATATAATGTAAATTAATTTCTTCTTTTACAAGCTTCCTCGCGAGCGTGTGTAAAATTGCATGGGCATTGGGATGCCGTACTTGAAATATTTGCCCATATTCGCCAAACTAACCAAGCAACTTGGTGAGCGCAGTGTTTTTTTTCTTTCCGCCGTGGATGGAAAATGCGTTACATACGACAATGTTGCTAGTCGGTAGGCCAGCAACTAGGTATGTCGGACTCGGATCTCGGAAGGAGTAACACATATCGACTAAAAACCATCCACGTCGCTGTTGGCCCGGAGGCCTTTACAGCATCATCTGTAGAGACTCGCGAATCTTCGCGACTTCTAATGTTACACAAATCCGTGTAACATTAGACACGTGGGAGGATAATAGTTGCGCGGAGACCAATGACCCATTGACAAACTGAGACGACATATCCCAAGTACGAAACACTCCGTCACGATGTTATGGCTGCCGGAGGCGAGCACACGTGTGCGTGGAGCGAAGTCGCAAGCGGGACTGTGAGCGCAGTGCCGATATCTTTGCACTAGATATACTAATCCCCACCGTATCACTAGTTCCTATAATTTGGCTTCGACATATTGGGTTTATCACCACCAGTCGATCACCAAAGTCGTTCAGGCTTACGAGCGACGTCAGAGAGTATGGTGCGCCGTATTTGAAGAAGTTGGTGAAATAAGTATAGTTTACAGTCAGCAAATAACAAATTGCGTAATTCGTTTTTAAACATATTGTACTGCTCGGTTTAGTATTATTGGTAATTGGTATTTTGGTATCGGCGTAAGAATCTGCGACTACTACATTAGCTTAAAAATCACAATGGCTACCGATAGATGGCGGGATAACCATCTTGAAAAATACCAGACTAAAATGAAGCAGACCGCTGACGGGCAGCAGCGTCTGCGGTGCGAAGTGTCTGCCGCCGCGATCGCCAATCCGCCTGCCGTGGCTGAGGGTGGCAATTACGGTAAATCCTCCTTATGAGAAAGGCCTGTGGCCTGCAGTCCACTGTTTCTAGGCTGTTAAGGTAAGGCAATGAATTCTAATAAATGAGCCGCGATGTATATATAATTTTTTAAATAACCTATTCAGCTCGTTACATACGTTCAACTTGTGGCATGTAGGTGATAAAATAAAAAAAAAGGCCGGCGATCGGAAATGGTTACTTTTTTTTCCGGGCGTTGTGTACTTGCACGTGATAGAGCTATGTAGTAGGCAGGTGGTCATTCAGTGAAATAATAAGAGAACAATACGATACGAGGTCTCGGAGAATAGCATAACTAAGACACGTACATAGCCTTTCGAGCATTACGAGTGTGTCTCTTTTGCTGAGCGCCAAAAACTGAAGACCTAATAAACGAGATGAAATAATACATCGTTCTAACATTACTACTGTATGACTTAAAGAACATGAATATTAGAGATAATCTTGGCCGGAACTCAGGTGTGCCCACTAATAATAGAAGCCAAAACACAAATTATTGATTTTCGAGTCTGGATGTATTGTGAGGTGTCATGTTTGAATAACACTGTAAATGATCCTTCTTACGATCTTATTGCAAAAGCGTTATATAGGATACGGGAAGGTAAAGTCGAGTGAGTGTCACTGTAATACATACGAGAATATTCTGCACAGTTGACTGGCCGTAGTATACGGAAGTTTTCATGTTCACAATTGGACAGGATATCCTTATATGTTGACAAAAATGTCATCTAATTGGACCTTAGACTAAAACTACTTCTTACTTATATATAGATATAAGATGTATCGTACTACTTCTTATATATAGATATAAGAAGTACCATATAAGTTTTTTGATATTAAATTTTAAAAGTTGATTAAATTAGAGAATTTGTAGATGTTCTATTTACATTCTGGTATTGAATCTTAATTTCTTAGTACCGATAAATTCTGATCTCAGAACAATAATGTTGTAGCAAATAATACTCCTGCATGCTAGCTATTGTCTATTACACCAGATACGAGTAAAAGGTTTGGTACATATGCAAATGGTGTTAACTAATTTCACTTTGGCAATCATATACTCCTTTTAAAAGTTGAAACTTTTCATTATTAATTGTAAGTGTAAGTTATCCATGTATTTGAGTTCTTTTTTTAACCAACTTAATGTTTGGCACCCTTACAATATCTCTCCATGCCCTGGGTTGACTGGCAGAGAATGCCAAGAGGCATTAAGTCCGCCCTTTGTAATACTTTTATTTAAAAGCATTCAAATAAAGTTTAAATAAATAAATTAATTAATTATTTGCTACGTTGTAATTATTGAAAGTTATGTACTGTTATATTATACACCTCATAATCTTTTTAAATTATCGAATATTTCAAAAGTAGCCATATAGTGACGGAAGGTTTTTTTTGTATTAAATCGCCAATCAGAATTTTTTTTCACCACATTGGTGATTTCATACCCCACAGCATAAGGTTTATTCTGCCGTGAATTGATCCCAGATATTACATAAGTTTATTTGAAGTGGTCGACAGTAACGTTATTGCATTTTGTCCATAGCCATCGTAAATATTGTACTGCCATATAAAAGGATTTAATACTTTTAGAATTTACATAAAATAACTTGCGAGATATATTTTATTAAAGGTTTAGTTCGCTATTTATGTTATGCTACTGAATATTAAAATATTACATTAGAAGAGTGAGTGAAGGAAAATCAGTTTACCTTAGTGCAGTCAATCGTGCATACGAGAAGTGCGTTTAAGTATGTAGACAGTTGGGACAGTTGCTAATAAAAGCTGAAAGGTTTATAAATTATATAATACATATTTTAAAATGCAAATAGTCTTTACCTTTACAAGAAGTGGTATCATGAAATTCTCAGTGCGAAATGAAATAGCAAGAAATTTAAAAAAAAAAATTTTTTTTTTAAATAATTGATTCGTATTATGTATCACCTTGAGTATCGAGAGTTCTTCAGGAACCGAATCGATAGAAACATCATTGGCATTTTGATCGATTGCTTATTAAAAATCACAATTTATGTAGATTCGACCGGCTTGCTGCTGAACATCACTGCCTACGCATCAAGCTCCTTGGAGACTGCTACTACTGCGTGTCAGGACTGCCGGAGGCTCGTGATGACCACGCCAAGTGCTGCGTTGAAATGGGCCTGGATATGATCGATGCTATTGCGTGAGTAGTTAACTTTTTACCATGTCTAATGTATAGGACAGAGAACAACGACAGTAGACCGTAGACACCCATTGACAATTTCGTTGGATTCATGTCAAAGATCTATGCCTCACAGTCAGCGAATTACACTTCTTCTCTGTATACTCCTTAAACCGGAAAACAACAAAACCTCTGTTGTTTTTCTTTGGATTATCAAGTTAAATAGAAATACTACCCCGACGACTCGAATATTAAAAAGGTGTCCTCCCAAATACATCTTGTATCCAACACATGAGCCTTTATATTCTGAAGAGCAGTGCACGGTTATTTTAGAGATAGCAGAAAAGTCAGAAGATTGGTAACTAACATGAACCTTTGCAAAGATAATAAGGTTCTTTTTTTTTAATTTTTTACAACTTCTCATTTCTTGTGAATATATTGAGAAGGATTATTACGCTAAAGTCTCCATCATCGGCAACAGTATCTCAAAAATAAACCTAAAAGTACATAACTAATGTTTATTTACTTATCGTAAATAATTAACATTTTAATCATCTGCGGGAATTCGGGGGAAAATCTGTTCCACTTTTAATTCACTGGGTGTAAATAATTTTTCTGGATGGGTCTCCTCTACCCCAGTGCATTACCTAGTGCTACGCTCTAGCGTACTGATTGCGGATAATCTATACGGTTTTGCCGAACTTAATCCTATAGACTTGTGATAAGGACTAGTATTTTTAATGCGAGAGCTCTATGCTCATCAATAGTAGATACTATTTTATGTTAATGCATGAACTATAATATTATGGTATCTGTGGTGCAACAGTTTGGTGCGAGAGGTGACAGCGGTCAACGTGAACATGCGTGTTGGTATCCACACTGGACGCGTGCATTGCGTTGTGCTCGGTCTTCGCAAATGGCAGTTCGATGTCTGGTCCAATGATGTAACCCTTGCTAACCATATGGAGAGTGGCGGTGTAGCTGGGTAAGGTCCTCAGTCTATCTCATATAATCTAAGTTTAGTATAGATTCTAGACCTGCCTTAATATGTATATATTTTAAGTGTGTCTGTATGTAAATATACATAGATATAACGGTTTTATAGATAATTACAATTGCATGATTCAGGAATGTTATGGCACAATAACATTCACATTTTTTGCAGTCGTGTGCACATTACGAACGAAACCCTACTTTGCCTCGGCGATGACTATAGGGTGGAACCCGGACACGGAGGCCTTCGCAATGCTTATTTAAAAGACCACAACATTAAGACCTATCTTATCGTACCTGACGATACCAGCCGAGTGGTAAGTTAAGCGTTTATTATTCATTTCAATTTTAAGCAATGTCATGCTCAAACACCGGATAATTGTCATAGCATCTTCATTGCTGGCAACACTCAAAGTTTGGTCAGCCATGTCAGCCGTGATAGATACGGATTTAGCACTTTTTCGGCAATGGAATACAGTTTAAAAAAAAGCAAACGCTTATCGGATTTCTAGAGATATTTAATAATTATAATCTCTTACCTTATCTTAACCTTAACCCTTCTTTCTTTTTCAAAGGAGTTACCATAATGTTCTCAAGAGATCAGGCAGTAGGCTAACTTGCCCACCAATTCATTGACTACTATAAAAAACGAAAGATAAATGTATACTTCTTACAGTATACGTATATACATCCATCAATTTTTTTTTTAATTATGATTTTTTATTTTTAAATAATTACGTAGGTTTATATTCTATTTTATAAAGTAGAACTATTGGGACAATAGAATCATACAATCTTTTTGAACAATTTGTAATATCGTTTATAAATTCTACAATTAAGACATATTACTCAGCAATTTCTACCTAAATATCAATAAGCAACATAATTATTTACTAGCAAATCTACAGATGAAGAACAAATTTCCGTATTCAAAATTAATGACTATGGAAGAAATAAACTATCTAACGATAATAAAAAGTTCTAGAAATAAAATTACAATGAAAAGTGAAAACGGCTGCGTAAATACAATTACAGTATTTACCTAAGGTAACAAAATCAAACAATAAAGTTGAGAAAGGGATCCCTTACTTTTTACTCATGAAATAAACAACCCAAAAAGTTATATTCCCGGACCTAGCTCCCGGCTATTTCGATGAAAATAACATTACACGAAGGTATTATCCATAATTTAACCAGATTCAGATTCAATTAATCTTATATTTATCTTATAATGGCTATGACTTCAGACATATTAGGTTTTTATTGAAGGGTATAGCTACGCATGCATAAAAACATATATTATTACTAGCAAATGCCCGCGACTTCACTTGTGTGATGATTGAAATTGATGATGGTATTACTGATTTAGAGAACACAATAAAATTATAATACAGGCATTGTTAAAAGAATCGGGTATTTAGAACAGAAGACCATTTCAACATAGTATTATTCATTAATCACACCAAAAATATCATAAGGACAAAATTTTGCACTAATGTAGGTGTAGCCTGCTCACTCATATACTTTACAAAAGACATCTGCTTTTATTAATTCACCAGATCACAAAAGGCTGCAATGAATTACACCATGAAGTGACCAACAAAACAGTTACCCTTATCTTACCCATAGGTGAACATCGCTTTAGGGCATTGTTCAGGTATTTCACATCGTGGAGAATCCACTTTCAATTCTGTCCGATATAACCAAAGCAAGGCAAGCTTCAACATGAAATGGGACCCATTTCACGAGGTTTTTCTTTTATTTTACTAATTTGATGAATTTGGAATCGATATTATGGGTAATGTAACGTTAAACCATGACGCCAATTTCTAGTTGGTGTGGGGGTGTGGTATATATAGTAGTAAGGGTCGACTTCCCCCATTACTTTTTATTTAATTCGTTGTTATTTACTTTAATGTCTGGTATTCTTCTTGGTTTATTCTTCAAATTGAAGTTTCTACTGCGAAAGCGATTTAACCTAAAACGCACTATGCGTACGTTAGACTCTTCCACTCAAAGGTGTAGTATTGATATTGCGAGTGGTCCCTGCTGCGTTAGAACCACTATGGAACTCATATTCGAAGATTACTCAAACTTTCTAGAGCTCCGTGTTTAACTCAAAAACTAAATTTAAAAATTAAAAGAGCAACAACGTAATTTCATAAAAAATTCAATTTAGAATGTTACTTTTTGTGTGTAAAAATAAGTTTTAATCACGAATCTTGTACCATGCTGGTTTCATTTTAATTCAAAATGACGATTCCGTTAAAATATCAACTTCATACGTTAACCCGTATTATATTCACATTAACGTAAGCATCAAACTTCCACGTTTATAAAAACTAAGCGACCTAAAAGATTAATCTAACTCATTTGGTACTCGTGTCCTTAATTAGACATTTACGTATGTTGATATTTCTCAATTTTCTCAGGACACGAAACCCCAGCATACGTTTTCCATCAACGGTAATATTTCAAAGGAAATGCGCGTCATGGGTCACGGGTCACAGCACGGAAAACATTCCTCCAAGTAAGTATATGTTTTTTTTTCTCCAATCCTTTCTCCATTTCCAGATTATAAATTGTAACCCTAAATTCGTTACAACACATCAGTTCATCAATTTATGGAGCTATAACAAGAAAATTATGCCTTAAACAAATTCCATTCTATCGTTTTAAGTTGACGCTTCATTTATCTTTATTACTTAATAGGAAGCTAAATGTCCCTTGTCTAAATTTTGTTTTAAGACCTTCGTATGTGGAAATTATTTTTTTCGGAGAGAGTTATTTATAGGTGTTTGGAGACAGATAACACAGCACATAATTCATTAAATTATCATTAATTATTGACCAAGTTTTAAGTCCCCATTGCAGTGTAATAAAACAATTACAAACATATGATGTCGAAAAAAGATCGATGAAATTGTTATATTATTTCGAGGCACTGTTTGCCTCTAACTGTGTTGTAAGTTGATTTGGCCACACATACATCTGCTTTTATTAAGCAGTTTAATCGTTTGACATGTAATTTAGACTCTGTTCCATGTAATTTTAACTAAATAATGAGGTAATAGACGAAATCATTACCAATAATAGTGACATGTATTCAATAAATAACAAAGAGAACTACATAAATTCACAGAATATCAATAACAAAAATTGTATAAGACATGTTTGGATGCACCATTTAGGACTTTTAAGATAAAGATATAGAATTTTAATTACAATGACATTGATATTTTATGCATTACTTAATAATATTATGATTAATTTTAGGTGGCACCAGAATGTTAGTTCTTTCCATAGCGAAAAATCATAACGAGTTTTGTACCATTATAGCTAATCGTATATTATTTAATTTTTAGCGCTATAATACACAGGCCATTCAAATATTGTAGGACAGTCTGTTAATAGAACTATAGAAATGGCATTTACCTTGTATAAATTTCTTGAATAATTATGGGAGCAGTTTTCTTTAGCTTAATTAACAGATTAAATCCGTTACTATGAGCGAAGATTTTAATATTAATCTCCAAGAAGCTTCTTCCATCTGTTCGTTGTTTAAGTCGTACGTATTATATACACCATACGTTTACATATTACAGCGTCTAATGCAAACTGTATAGATAATATTTTCATAGATGTTAAGCAGATTATAGAGAACAGACACAGATTAATAATTCACAAATTAAGTTCTGTTCATTCTGGCCAGTTCATCTGTGTCTGTGTTAGTTCCAAAAAATACATATCGCATGGAGAGCTTAATAAGCTCTTGTTAAGGAGATTTAATTAATTTACAAAATTTTCTTTAACACATTACAGTGAAAAACAAATGATTTACATGTAACATTACTTAATCTCATTAGAATTTAGTTTAATGTTTTTACTTCTAAATATTCTTAAACTAATATACGGTTTTTATAAGAGCTTTTACTAAAGTAAGAGCTATAAAATAACACATCGTCAAAAATTTACTAATTTAAGTAACATGTTGAACCTAGCTAGTCTTAAACTTAAGACGCTGTTGAAGGTGTTTTACTCTTCACCTGCACACAAGAGTTAATAAAATAGAGCCCGCATGGTCATAACTCCAGACCTTGACAGGTCAGTCATCATGGGATGAACTGAACGTGGTTTGACCCCAAAACGTAAATTACATTTTCACTAAATTAAAATTATGATATATAGCATAGCATTAAACACAGCTGTCACTCTGATTTAACAATTAAACAGTGACATTAACACATATCACAACGGAACTAATATTTAACATATACTAATGCTTTGTACTAAGATTCTTTTTTACCATTGAAAATGTTTGCAATTTTACGTTACCCGGGGTTATCTGGGCATTGAAACATCGGCCATTAATAGAAACTCAAATAAATATATTAGAAACGTGGAAAAGCCAAACGGCGGCTCTTGCTGCTGCTCGAATAGGCCTTCCTTATCCTTCCTCCCATCCCTCGAATACTCTTAAAGGGTAGCAACGCACCTGCAGCACCTCTGGTGTTGCAGATGTATATGGGCGACGGTAATCACTTACCATGAGGTGAACCTATTGCTCGTTTCCCGCCTTTCCCATAAAAAAAGAGATGATTCTGGTAGTATGGGTTTTTCTATGGTTACCACTACTTTTTAATTATTTATGGAAAATATTCAACAGAACGGAGTGTGTCGTATAAGTAATTTACGATTCATACGATTTACAGACATAATAACAATAATAAAAAGGTCGATTTATATATATGTAATCTAAATTATAAACTAGGATCTTTAATGTCTCCCAACAATGGTTCGAAAAGTTTTGATTGTTTCTATTGACTGATATTAGTAAGGTATAAAGGTATAAAATTGTGTTTGAATATTAAAATAATCAAACACTTTTTTTTTTCTTAGATAAAATATAATGAATGAGCATTGCTTTAGGGGATTGTATTTTGACTACATTTAACCAGGGTTCAGGCGTTACGTTTTCACTTGTGATTAGTGCAGATAATTTACTTTTCATCACAAGTCCTTTTTCGGTTCAAAATCCATTCATTTCTGTACCTACTCATCAAAGCAAGGCTCATCAAGGCAGAGGAAAACATGGATAATAATAACCCCTGCAAATTAGTTGATCGCACCCAAGCTGTTTCTGAATGTTTCATTGTAATAACGTATTATTAAAATAAAGACGGTAACTACGGAGTTTCTTTTGCCTGTTTTTTACCTTTTGAGAAACTTCATTACGAAACGGCGGCAGATTTAATAAATGACGCTTAAAATTTTTTAATCAACTTCTGAATACAAGTGAAACTTATGTTACTTATGTCGAAGAATAAATAATATTAAGATGTGATTTGATTTGATTCACGTGACATACAGTTTAAGTAGCACACATTAAAGCTTCCGCACGTTCGGCCTACTATTACAACCACGGTAACGATCTAGCGTAGTAACATCTATTGCTTAGTATCTGGTGTCGCAACATTCTAAGAGATAACGTTAGGAAAATAAAATATTTTATTTATTTGTATGACAAAAAAATTGATCTTTGGTATTACACCTATCTAAATAAACTTGGAAAGTATAAACATTATCTAATTGCAAAATTTCTTCAGCATCGTTACAGCCGTTACCGTTTATGCTACGATTTAATTTTATTTAAAAATCAATCTTTATAGAGATATAAAAGATTGACTTATTTACAACTACGTTTTACTTTGGTCTTCGTTTCAGAGCGTTTTTTTTTATGTGTGGCAAACGAGCAAGAGGCTCATCTGATGGTAAGTGATTACCGTCGCCCATCTGCAACACTAGAGGAGCTGCAGTCGCGTTGCCGGCCTTTAAGGGTATTTGGGAGATGGAAGGGAGGTTGAGGAGGGGGATGGGGAGGGGGAGTCGGTCTCCGGTTACCTCACTCGCCGAACAAAACGCAGAAGCACAAGATGCCTGTACTTCACGTCGGTATTCTGCGAGATCGAGCCGGCCCATTCGAGCAGCAGCTAAAGCCGCCGCTTGGCTCTACCACATTAAAAAATGGATTGACAGATCGTGCTTAAGTCTATTTTAACATTACTTGTACTTAAAGACTGCTACCAGTAATGCTCCAAACCTTGAACACAATATTTTTTTAATCATTTGAGGAAAATATTACCAACAGAGCTTTAACAAAACTAAAATAAGAATATGCATTCTTTCATTTCTATGGTTGGAGTTAGACGATGGAATATAGTTTCCTTGTAATGGTATACAATAATAAAAAAACATAATAAACATCACTTTAACAAATGTAGCTAAAGTTACAAAGATGTTTTGTGAAGTTATTTACTTTTCATTCATTCAAATTCAAATTTGTATTATTATTTTTATAAAACAGCAATCTCTGTCAAAGCACGCAAAGTTTCAATTTCAATTAAGTGAGCCAACATTCCCTTGCGTCTAGTTCTAATATAATTTTCTTTATCGTACGGACAGAGTTGTGAGAAATTTTGAAATAAAGTCTAATAGTTAGGACAATGTAGTTTTAATGTTTTCCCTGCAAGTGATGAGGATACCTTTAACGCTGTTATTCATACAATTAAACAACTGACTCATACAGCGTTCTGCCACAAATCAATAAAATGGCACAAAATGGTAATCTAAATTTTCAATTATTTAGGATTAATATTAACATTTTTACTATAATAGGCATTAACAGATGATTATTTTTAAAACTTCCTTACATTTAACAGATTAGAGAAATATTTTTTTTATTATGTTTCATTTGGATTATTGGGATATTTAAATTGTTTCCAAATGGTAATTTTTTTATTTCTATAAACATTTTTTCCACGTTATGTTCTCTTAAGTATATTGCAAATGGACATAATAATATGTATTTATAGAGTCGACACCAACAATGAGAATAAGAAGCCCGAGGATGAGGTTAACGAATACCTGATGAAAGCCATTGATGCTCGTTCCATCGACCGCTTGCGAGCTGAACATTGCCAACCCTACACTCTCACCTTCCGCAACAACAACATGGAACGCAAGGTATAGTGAACACTATGTAAATACTTTTTAGAATCATCATTGGATTTTGTTGTCACCAGAAATTTTGAACTTTTACTATTTGTGTCCTAATTTATTTAAGTTACTAAGTTAAGTACTAATTAAAAAATTTAAATCCTTTTCGTGTTCCTACTAAGGGAATTCCTTTGTTTCTCTACGCAATGAAACTGAAATCTGTAAAGGTTCTTATGAATTTAAAGTTTAATTAATCAACGTATAACTGCTACTTTTTAGCTACAGTATTATGGTTGTGAGTTGTTAATTAGAACTACAGAGTTTTCGTATTATTGCAATTAGTTTTTTTAATTAAAGATCCGAATAATTAGGGAAATGATTTTGTTTTCATAGGATTAATAGTTAAGACTTAGAGCATTGTCAACTTTATTTAGAGTAAAAAGCTTATGTCACATCAACACATCATATTGCAAAATAAATAAGGCATACCATAAAAATAGAGCACATAGGAGGATTTACAGACAACGAGTATCCACGATCACGAAGAATTGTTTGTCAAAGGAAATTGAAATTTTCCTGAATATCCCTTTTGTTTATATTGAGGATTATTTATAAGCAAAACAATAATTACTTGTCGCCTGAACTTTCTTTTTAAATCTACGAATTCTATAACTTTGTCCTTGTATAAAATATGTGATCACAAATCCAATATTTAACACAGTATCAGAAAAAAATATTTAAAATATTTATTAAAAAGTGCTTATGTATAAAGAGGAAGTCTTTATGTGCCTTAATTTATATCGACTTATATGATTTTTTGAATTTTTTGGTAAATGTAAGGACGACAACAGAAGCCTATTTCGATAATTGTTTATTTTATGTTACAATTAGTAGACGTCAAAAAATGTCGGATCAAAAATGAAATAACGGCTACCTCGAGCCTCTACTGGTTATTTCATACTCAACCAGTATGGACTATGTGTGACTAAATTGGGCTATGTGTAACTAAATTCTAGCTACAGCTCGAATAGGTCGAATCAAACGGGGAAGAACTACACTCCGACAAAATACAGATCTGCCAAAGATCCATTTATTGGAGGTCTGTCTACGGGGTCTATCTAAGGGGTAATGATGTTTCTGCATTTGATGCTTAATCGAGAATATATGTACGAGTAAGTGGCCGCAGCGACAACTTTTACTATTTTTTTTAATACCAAATGTTTTATCCTACAGTACATAGGCGAACCTGACAGGATGTTAAAGGTGTATTTCATCTGCACTATTTTGATCTACATAGTTATTATAATCGTGCAGTTACTTATCTTTGGATTGTAAGTATTTTTACATTATTTCTTTAAATTAAATAATGCTTACTGATTTCTCTGATATTATTATTATCAGAAAAATACTAATACTAAATATGACTAAAGTAAAGGCTTTTGCACGAAAATCACACATAATAATATATCCTCCCGTCACAATAACTTCCTCTGTCGAATATAACGTGCTCGGAAAAGCTTGTATGCGTTCTATGAAAGGTTTTCCCTTGACACACCTCGCTGAGTACATTAGTTCATGAGCCCAATACTGAAACTCATACTAGTCATGCTGCTACCCATCACTAGTATTTGATATAGTATAGTGGTCGTAAAAAGCATTATGGACAGTTGAGGTTGCGCCCGAAGAAAAAAGGTGATATATTTCCCCAAAGAGGTCTGGAGCTTTTAATTTTATTTAAAACTGTTACTAAATGTACCCAATAATTGAAAATACGCTTCAATGTAAGATAAATAACTTAAGCCTATCCGATCTTACGTCGATTAATACATAACCTTTATCATTTAAATGAGGATTTTGACAAGTAAAACAATAAAAGTGATTTTTAAAAAATACTTAACACGCAAGGTAACATAATTGTTCGATATTTTTTTCAGTGTTCCCGTCATCATCGTTAGCATGATTATTTGCAGCGCTATTGTTCTTGCCGTCTCTTACATTGTCTTCTGCATCGACTTCAAAGTAAGTATTCATAGATAGAAACGTTAAGGCGCAAGTTCACCAATAAATATACGGGCGTTTAATATCAAAACAGCCGTTTTACTCTTGTTATTGAATAACAAAACGCTTGATTATGTACGTGTATTAAGATGATATATGAAGGGTTTGTTAATTTTTTGAAGAACTCGGTTCTTAGTGTAATTACAAATATTACCAAAACACGTAAACCTTGCCATTTAGAATTCAGAGAATGGCAAGGACAATGGTTAAGAAATTTCACGTGTCGCGGTAATGTTAAAGAATCAACAACCCCACCTAAAGTCATTGATGTTTTAAAAAAATGTATCCGGAACAATCAACTCAAACAGCAGGAGCGATTAAATGGGAGACATTCGGATATTCCGATCGCCCGTTGGACCTCCAATCGCTTAATTTTCTCAAATATTTCAATATTCCTTAGTAGACACCCATGCTTAATCAAATTAAGCTCCAGCGAGCTTATGGTGGAAAATTTATCCGACAATTCCGAACCGAATAGGACAGGCGAGCAGCATAACTAAACACACGAGGGCGCCTTCACTTTGCTCACCGAGCCGCTTTCCCAGTGTATTGGGTAAACCTTCCATGTAATGCACATTAGCCGTGATTCTGCTTTTTAGGAAGTGGAAGGACAGTGGACTTATAAAAGCTCATTATTAGCTCGTATCAAAACTCGATAAATTATCAAGAAGTAGATGCGAAGTCATCCACGAGGATAATGGAATAGCTCAATTCTAATAGGTTATAATAATAATGTATAATGTCTCGTGATTTAAAGACGCATTTCTGAATTTACTATAATGTGGTTGTTTTATATTTTGTCTCCGTTCAAAATTAGTACACGAGTGCCCGAGCCCAGCGGATCTCCCGCCGTGTGCACAACAACCGCACTCTAGCTCAATTTATGTCATTCTTGGCTGTCAGCGCGGTTGTGATGCAGATTCAATTCGTCATGGTAAGTTTTTTTTTATGGAAGAAACGGTAAACGAGCTAGCGGTTCACCCGATGGTAAGTGATGACCGTCGCCCACATACATCTGTAACACCATAGATGCGTCAGGTGCGTTGCTGGTCTTTAAGGATATTTGGGATATGGGAGGGAAGAGGAGGGGAACAGGAAGGGGGTGTGGGCCTCCGGTTACCTCACTCACCGAACGAAATGCAGAAGCACGAGATGCCTCTACTTCACGCCGGTATTCTGCGAGGCCGTGGTACCAATGCGGTCGAGCCGGCCTATTCGAGTAGCAGCTAAAGCCGCCGCTTGGCTCTACCACTCTTAAAAGTGATCATTACCATAATATAACAAGTTTTCAATATACTACGATAATGATCACTAGCTGATCAAGTACTCGAAACAATTGCTGAAACCATTTAGCGGTTAGTTTACGTTTACTTCTTTTCTCCTATCCCAGGGATTTTGATGTAAATTACATGTTGTACAATGTAGACTTATTAATATCGGTCGGTACTACGACTCACTTAATTAGAATAGATCTCTCGCTCTACAGTTTTTTGCAAAAGTTGATAGAAAGCCTAAACTTTCTGAGTGTGCACAGCAGGACCATTGCGAACTGTGAATCGATTTTTTAACAGTTCACAGACAAAGGTTTCTCCCAAGTAGACAGTATTTGCCGCGAACATCATGCAAGACGTCGGTCCCACAGTCTTAATATTTTCGTTGTATAATATTCGAAATAGCTGTCCGCCATGTTTATAGTTGGGCTGCAAGATTTTTTCGGCATTGTTCTTAGTTGACTTCTAGAACGCCCTTTGTGTGAGCTAAGATTATCTTACGGCACTAACTTGTAACCTTAATTTGTTCATGTTCACCGCTTACGTAAGCATACGCTAACTAACAATAAGCGTTTGTATTCTATTATAACTATACTATACTAAACACCTTTTTTAATCATTATTATTCGACATCGGTGTCTGACAACATAAATATCACTGGTCAAATGTCTTTATTTTTAGTACCTTCGACAGTCAAACCGTTTAAAAACCCAAATATGTAGACTGAAACCCGAGTAGCAACAAATTTACTAATTTTGTTACAGGCACTTGATGCTAGTACCAGGCCCCAGTATCTGCAGATGTACCAAAATAAAGTCACTTATTGCATTCACGAAGTAAACGAGGTGAGATAATTGAAACTTAGACACTAACCTTAAGCATTTCACTCTACGGTTTAAATATTATCATGACCTTGGTGTAATCGGAAGTTTGTCGTTCAATTACGCCTAAGGCTTTGATCGCTTTGAAATAAAAATTTCCAGAGAGGACAATTATATCAAGAAATGGATTATGGGATAAAAAAAAAAGTTAAATCATTCCTTTGTTTTAATCTAGTAGTACATTGGCTACCACGTGATTTAGCGTTCCTGACTGCTGAACCATGGCTCGTGGGTTCGAACCCCTGCCGAAGTCAATATTTGTGCAACAACGCAAATAATTGGTTTGAGGGTCTGATTATGTTGTGTTAGTCCCGTGTCTCTTTGACACTGCACCTGACCTTCTTACTCTTATATTTCCTGCACAGTTGACAACTGCCGAAGACGATAGTATTCGGAAGTTGTACCTTTTTGTTATTTTTAATAAAGGAAATGGTGATTTTGTAGTATATTCAGCATTCCGGGTGGAAACGTAGTATGGTCTCCTCAACGGTCCCAAAAGGAGAGGGATGACAGTGCAGTATAAATCATACATTTAATATACATCACAAAACAGATTCGCCAAAATGAACGAATAAAATAATGAATTATTCGATCAGTTAATGAGTTAAAGTTGAGTCTGTTCACCGTGTCGAGTTTATACATGCTTGCTTTGTAATTTGCCGAAAGTTTAATACGAAACCGTGTTAACTTACGAATGCTATATGTGCTACGAAATATCAAAATTTATCGAACAATTTATTTTAAACAATTGTTGTATGATATATTTTTAGATGAGTAAAAATTGTTTTCAGTACTACCTTCAATTGATACTTTTGGCAATGTGCATGTGTGCCGTGCACCAAATAATGATCACAATGGCCAAGACATTCCTCCTGGTCCTCACCTGTTTCACTTACGTCGGCATCACCGTGCACAAGCATACGCGCATGCAGGGCGAGTTATACAGCTACCAGTAAGTTAATCTTTAATCCTTTGTTAACCTCTTATCGGTAGTAGAATGGAATTCCACAAATATGTAGGTTTATCTGCGGAGGAATTCTGAGATTCAATGTTTTTCTTCACCAAGCAAGCGCGAAATAACAAAAACGGGCACAATTAGGCTCTAAAGTATTTATACTATAATAATAGCAGCTTAGAATATTAACTTGGAATAATGTTTCCATAATCAACTTCTTTTTCCATAGTGAGACAATAAATTAATCTATGCAAGAGTAAACAACATATATCTACGCTCTCCGATAGTAGATTAGCAAAAATAATGCGGCTTGTGAAACTTATCTTCCTTAACTCATCTAATCGAAATTTTTAATCGGAATTCCAAAAGCTGTTAGCAATGAACTTAGCTCATAGACGACTTAAAGTCATCTATTGGTCGAACCTTCTAGGGACTTTAACGGCTCGTCCATAAACTGCGCCAATATGGCTTTGCTTTGCTTGCCTCACCTGTTAAGTGTAGGAACTCGGAATCTGAAACATAAGTTTACACTAGGAGATCATAATATTTCCAAGACAGAAATATCGCTCACGTTCGTGAAACTTAACTTTTTAAATCAGCCTAAAGTCGACACGTTTTAGTTTAGAGTAAAGGCAAATATTACATTCTATTACTTAAATTTTTTGTGTACATCCTACATATATATTTTTTTCAGAAATCAATGCCGATTGGACTGGATTCAACAATGGACTAACATAGTTGTCGTGCTGGGAGCTGTTGTGGCTCTACTGCTTCACTCTCAACAAACCGAAAGCACATACCGCCTTGATTTTATTTGGAAACTCCAAGCTAACGGTAAAACATTTATACATATTTATACAACTCAGTAAAACTATGTGACATTTTGGAAAAAAATGGATTTTAAGAGCTTACCACTGCTACTACCAGGTGGTAGCACTCCTTTTCTCTCTAGGAGCCAGGATATGGGACTCAATACCCTAGAGCCATTGTCCATGGGATTCAGTTATCATTTACTATCAGGTGGACTGTTAGCTCGATTGTCACTCTCTCAAGTGTGAAATTCTTACGGTATGTTGGTACTGTTTCTTTCACATCTTGATAGATGCCATTCTGTCGAGATTGTAGATATCTAGTTTCAGATCAGTATTTTATGACTTTGTTGTAATTCGCGAATGCCGATTTCGACCAATACTTTCGGAACTTGTCTACTGCAGAGGATACGTTATAATGCCGCAAGTGTACGCACAATCACAGAGACACTCATCTTTTGGACCAACTGAGAATACGTATTTATCTTATTTTTTGTATTGATTCAGAGGAAAAAGAAGAGATGGAACACCTAGAAGCGTACAACCGTAAGCTATTGGCCAACATTCTACCAGAGCACGTTGCCCAACATTTCCTTTGCAGCGACAAAAACTCCGATGTAAGTATATTTACAATAAACAACTTTAAAACTGACTTTCCAGAAGATAAGACAAAACTAGATAAAAATTAATCCATAGTTCTGGTGGATTTGCGATGGCGCAGTACCAGAGCCAGGCACTGGTCTGGCATAGTGTAGTAGGTCTGTGGTACTCCAACGTGTCGAAGGCCAAGCAATATATATGACATTTCTCTATGTCGACTTATGATACGCACTGGATACAACACCAGCACACCTGAACACACAAGAAAACAATGGTCAATTTATGATGTTGTATATTTCTTTTACAGGAATTATACCATGAGCAGTGCGAGTCTGTTTGTGTAATGTTCGCATCCATCCCGAACTTCTCCGAATTTTACGTAGAACTGGAGAGCAATAACGAGGGTGTAGAATGTCTGCGTCTGCTTAACGAGATCATAGCAGACTTCGACGAGGTTCTCGCTGAAGAACCGTTCAAGTACATCGAGAAAATCAAAAGCACTGGCGCCACATACATGGCGGCATCAGGTATTGCGGTATTCGTATTGGCATATGCAGTTTTTATACAATTTGTTGGTAAGATGCGGCTGGTAAAAAGTTACAACCGTTTTCATAATAGTTTATAGATTTTATAAAAAAACATTTCATAGACAAAAGTAGTTCATCTGATTATTTTCGTAGAATCGTAATCGAGTAAGCTTAAACAATTTTTTTTTTAGCAAAAGTTTGTTTAAATTTAAACCCTTTTAATTAAAAGAAGTCTATAGTGATAAATTCCCAGGTGACTTTAATATTTTCAAGTGTTGCTGGTTTGCACTTCTAGGTCTCACAGTATCTACACGTGACCTAAGTGGTTACCGTCACGTGACCGCCATGGCCGACTACGCGCTGCGCCTCCGGGATCAACTGCAATACGTCAATGAGCACTCTTTCAATAACTTCCGTATACGGATAGGTAAGAATTGGTAAAACTAAAGACGTGTCTGCTGCAACAACGTTTGTCCGTCAAAAATGTTGAATAAATAAAAGTGAGGGCGCGGCTTGAGTGTTCGTTAAACTTTTTTTTCATCGAATTTTCAAACATAGCGAACAGAAAACATCCGCTTTTTCGTTAGCGGGGGAGAATTACTTATTTTGCGGAATACGTAATGTGCATAATTTACATATTCGTTGGATTAAACATTGTTTGACCGTTAGATCTCAAAGGTGACCATGCGGAATGACCATGTGGCATGTTCACCAAATACAAAGTTTAGCAGCAGAGGCGTATTAGTTATAATATTTAACGCTTGCACGCGAAATGTGTTTGTACAAGCTAAGCGAATTGCGAATTGCGAATGTTTATGCGGTATATAACTTATTTTGTTTTTGGAATTGGGGCAAACGTGCTACGACTCAACCGATGGTAAGTGATACCAGCTGTAGTTGCGTAGCCGGCTTTTAAGAATATTTGGAGACGTGGAGGGGATAGGAGATGGGAGGAGAAAGTGGGCTTCCGCTTACCTCACTCACTGAAGGAAACGCACAAGATGCCTTTTATAAATATTGTTAGTAAATATAACTAAATTCATATGTAATGCTTATATGAATTTACTTATATATATAAAATTACTTACAATAGTCTGCAGGAAGTTGTCCGTTAATGAAACAAATCGGCATGAAATGTGTTTGTTCACTAGGTATCAACATCGGGCCGGTCGTCGCCGGCGTGATCGGAGCACGTAAACCTCAATACGACATTTGGGGCAATGCTGTCAATGTCGCTTCAAGGATGGACTCCACTGGATTGCCCGATCATATCCAGGTGAGAGATCTTTCTGTCATAAAGTTTTATTTAAAGGAAATAATTAATGACGCTGCGCGCATTAAACATAATTTTGCTGAGCAACTGTGATTTATGACATATTATGTGTTATTTACAATTTGGTCAAAGCTTTGCGATGTATCGTGTTTAACAACCCCAATTTAAAAATACGTTGTCCCCATTAAAAACTATGTGCTATTATTGATAATTGCAGAAAGATGTCGCATTATTCTTAGAATCACATTACACCTGTACTGTGTTGACAAATAAACGTGTTGCCTAGGTTACGCAAGAGGTGTACGACATACTGTCGACACGCGGCTATCGGCTGCGATGTCGAGGCACTGTGGACGTTAAGGGCAAAGGCAACATGGTCACTTTCTTCCTGGAAGGCCTTGGTGTAACCATTCCCTCAGGGATTCGGGACATATATGCCGTAAGTTTCATGTTCACATTCCTATCGAGAATTATCTCGTTTTTGTTTTTCAAAGCTTACAGTAGATTAGAAAACTATAAAATATTATTCATTCACCTATCTCAACTACGGGTCCCTGTTACATATTATTGCCACAAAGCAAAAGTGTAACCACTGTTGTCTTTCTGTTCGAAAGGTACAGAGAGCCTGTATAATTCCAGGCCGAGGTATTTCATATTAGTCCTCTGGGGTGACAACGCACCTGAAACCTTCAATTTAAGGAGTCCATGGGCTGCTGTAGCCATTTACCATCAGGTTTACTCGTTTGTCACCCCGATCCATTGAGCGCATGAGAAAAAAATTGTAAGAATTAGAAACAATATTATTGCTAATAACTGACTGTTTCAGAACCCGACTCCGTCGACCTCCGGCGAAGGAGCCGCGCGGCCCAGCGACTCCGGTGGCCGCACCGACCACCAACATCTTGAAACTCTATCTGAAACATACACGGATGAAGACGGAGGTCCCTCGCCAAGGGCTTCTATACCAAGAGGTAGGTATTGTATTCCATACCATTCATAAAAAGTAGAAGGCGTAAATTATTACAGCGGGTTGCATCAAAATCTCTTGCAGTTTTCATGATTTAGATATACTTATAATTTTAACGTTAGTCTAGTTTAATGACACAAATCACTAATTTCAAGTAAGTGTTTTTATTGTGAAACCTTTTCGTGGACAAACACTGCCTATTTTAGCTTACTGCTGAATATAGGCTTTTCTAAGAAAGCATCAGCTAATGTTGTGATCATACTCACTAAGCTGGGCATGCGGGTTGGTGAGCGCAGTGCCCGTACCCACGCACTCACTAGTGCAGCGCCCCATCACAAGTCTGTGGGAAGTGGGTTCGGCAAATTCAGATGACAGATATTCAGATATAGCCATTAGACTGAAGTGGTAATGGGCCGGTTACGTAGCTAGGAGAACTGACCGCCGTTGGGGAAGAAAGATTCTCTACTGGCAGCCACGTACTGGCAAAGACAGTGTGGGACGACCCCCAATAAAATAGGGCTACGACCGGCGCAGTGTTGCGGGAAGTCGATGGATGCAGGTAGCTCAGGACCGAGCATTATGGCAAACTTTGGGGGAGGCCTATGTTCTGCAGTGAACTTGTGATAGGCTGAAATGATAAAGAATGATAAATTCAGATGGACAGGAATTCCGCCATCGCTCGGTCGCCAGAGTCTCGTTTGTTTGCTTGCACGGGACAACACATGCAGTTGTGGTTGGCATTTGGAGGCAGAGATGTACTGAGAGTAACAAGCGTAGCTTAGCGAGAAAGACAGCGTAGCTTTCTTTTTTACTTCAATTAAAAGAAAAACAAGTTTTTGTTATTCATATTCACCTTGTAAAGTGCATTACTAAACATAGGATATTCCATGATAACGCTGGCACACCATGCTAGGAAGATTTGACTCTTCACGGTCGGCGCAATGCCAGTACCCTCGCGCTAGATGCTGCTCCTCTTCACAGATTTGGCCCTTCCTTGTCCGTGAGAATGGGAATTTTCCGCTATCAGCCGTTCGCAAGAACCTCGTTCGTTAGTCAGCTGGGTCCCACGGAACCAGCGATTTATAAACTGTTTCCAAATATGTATCAAAAAAAAACTTTTCTTACAGACAATCAAAACGCATCGACGAGTCTAAAGTTCACAAATGGCAATACGACATCGCGCGAAAGCCTCGCCGGCGCGGTGCGTTCACGAGTTATGCGTCACATCGAGCGGCCGCTGTCGCTAGCCGATGATCCCAGCCTACCCGGCGTTATCTCGCTAATTAGCTCTAAAGCATACTCAACCGGATTCGACAGCGCTTACTTTTACAATGAAATCTCCAGCGGAAATTACCCACTCGGCGATGTGAATCCGGCCTCGGAGTCGAAGAGCATTGGTGATATCGACAAGCAAGTGAGGTGCGCGCCGCGTCGCACCGCTAGCCTCGTCGACTTCCTTTTTAAGAAGAAGCGCTCCAGGCTCAGCGCCGGACACATTAACGTTATTGAAAACCCAATGAACGTGGTCTAAACGCGTACATTAATTCCTACCATCAAATACTAAATCTTAACGTGTCATAATGATAGAGTTTCTATTGTTACAACTCGGCTTTAGTTATCATTGGAAAGACTTCAGTGCTTTGATTCGATTCTTGTGCTTTTAGAATGCATAATAAGACGAAAAAAATTATAACTCAAGTTGATAAAAAAAACGTCGTATAAAATTCGACATTTCCCGGAATTGACGATTTATCAAGACTGACACACACAATGAATGTAACAAACGGAGTCTACAAGGTTTAATTGAAACTGCTAACTATTAACGAATTTAATGCTATTTTTTTACTCGAAAAATATTCACGGGCTGGTCTTATCTTCGTGGTTGTGATATAGCGGCTTACTATGCGGGAAATTACTGTTATAAACGGTCGCGGAGTGTGTCAATTGCCACTTTTGTGTGTACTTACATGATTAAGGATTTTACACAACCTTTATTGATAACTGTAACGTTTCAATTGTATATAGTTAGATCTACATTTTCTTGATATACTGAAAATATATACGTATATTTATTTCGAACTTTCGAAGCTTATTAATTCTTACACAAAACTGTCTAACTGTGACTTTTTAAATACTTACTATTTCTTCGTTGCGCACATAATTTTCTGAAGTAATCTACGTTATTCGAAAGTTGTACACAATATCTCCTCTAAATAAGTTACAAGTTTTAAGTAATAAACTTTCATATCCTTTTTGGCATTCAAATCCGCATATATTCACTTTGCCAAACTTCAAAATTATACAACTTAATTTATATACTGACTTGAAACGAGCTTATCCTATAAGTATTTATATACATTTATTTATATTTGATATAATCATTATTGTCTATTTAAAAGTGTTAAAAAATAAAAAAACAAAAAAACAATCGTAAATATGTTGTAAACGTAAAAAATATAATAGTTCGTAATATCTTGTATTTTGTGCTTATTCAATTTCTGTAAATAATTAATAATTGATATATTGAAGATAATGTATTAAACTTTTTTTCACACCCATATAGTATTATAATCCGTATTCAATTAAAGTTATAATTTATTTAAACATATTTTTCAAGATATCTCACTTCAGCCAGCCATATGAACCAATCTCAATTTTTACTTATTTCTTTTACTTGTAGTTTAAATAATTTATTGTAAATAGTTTGTAAGTCGCCTAAGTACTTTCTAGGGTATCCAGGATGTCACAATCCTTTTAGCTAACATGATATTATACCTACAGGTGTTTATTGATGTCGTTAGTGTAACTCTTAGCCATGTACCAATGAAATTTCCAATTGCAACTTTCAACTACGAACTATGCTTTGGAATGTTGTCGGTTAATGTACAGTTATTGCTATCATTATTCGCAAATTAATAAATTAAATAACGTAAATCCCGAATTGCTCTGAGGTAACCATGTCATAGAGTAATTTAACTCTATAGTATTCTTACATTTGCCCAAAAATTCAAATCCGACAAATTGTTAAAAACGTAAATACGTTAAAAATGTATCTACGTGTTCAACAATGCTAATGATTTGCTAAAACGACATAGCCGTGGTCGCCTCGTCTTAAGATTATTCGTCAAAATCATAATACTTCGAGCAATACAATTTTTTATTTAAAAGTCTTTAATCAAATATTACGAATTAAACTCTAAATTGACATTTAATTTATTTTTAAATGTTACGATTTTTCACGGGCGATCATAAAATACGGGTATTTAATAAGCGTCGCGACCAAAATGCAGCCAAATAGTCTTAGACAAAACAATATTTAAATTATTCTTATACGATTATTCTAATTATCGTAAAAAAACTACTTAAAGTAGCACGATGTAGCTAAGTAAGTAAGTAATAAATAATTATTTAATGTTATTGTAGTATGTTCGTTTATTGATAACTTGGATCGATGTAGGTTTAAAATTAAATATAAAATAAGGTCTTCATACTAAATATTTCGAGAAAGCCAATTATTCACAGTCAGGGATATGGTAAAAGTAATCTTTTATGCGTACTCGAGAATATTATCAACGAGCTCATTTCTAACTTAGCTACGATGGACCATTAGGAAAGGAGTCATCATCCAGAGGCTATCTGTCACCGTAACGTCACCTCCACGCCATGTTAAGACCAGATCATATCAACCAAACACAAATCTGTTTCCAAATCCAAGTCGCCAAACAACTCTTTACTGTTTTCTTTTCAAGACCTTGGCACCTTGGCAATCTGTTAGTCTGTTGATATTTCAATGAAACATGTCTATAATCAACGTGTCTAAAATAATACTGTACAAAGTATACACATGTGCTTTTGTACTTTCAACAGAAGAATAGAATTCAGCTGTAAGTGTATTTAGAAGTTGCCGCATCGATCCATTACGTGTAGGTACCTAAATATTATCTGTACCAACGTATATTTCATGCCTCCCTTTCCTTTCCATGTGCGATTTGATGATTTAATTTATTGCAAGACGATAAAATTTGCATTGAATATATCATGAAAATGTCCTCAACGATCATATCATGCACCAGAGCATCGACACTTACATTCGACCAATTCCTCGGGTCCAATCTGTTAAGAGCAAAATTACTTTTGTGAGGCATTTAATAAAAGTTAAGGACTGCGTTCAACCAGAATCTATGCATTTACTAATTAAATGTTAGTTTATTAAATATTAGTAGATAATAATAATATTATGATAGTTTAAATAAATGTCTGTTTAAGGATTATATATCCATATCATTAACCCGTCAACTGAGTATGTATCGCACGAATGGGATGACAGTTATTTACAATCTCACTAATATTAATTTTTATTAGATAATATTGTAGTTCACATCGCTTAGTAGGGCGAATATTACACTGTGTACACTATACAATTACAATATACTAAGCAATGTGATCTATTATTGCCAACCTAGAAATCCAATGTGTGTGTAAACATTTGCATGATACACAGGTCGCTAATATATATTTTGAATTAATAGTTTTATAGATTAGTAATGTTTTATTCTTGACACTTCGCCTGGCGTCGTTACTCTACTATTTAATATAATAATATAATATCATTATTACTATTTAAACTGTGATTCACTTGAACGCAAAAGTAAATTTTGTTTAAAGTTTCTGTATGTTATTATTGTATGTGTTTTTGCACATTTAAAGAAAATTGTCTTTAATAACGATTTGTAAAATCGCGATTTAATAACAAAGTTTCCATTAGATTTTGTAATTAAGCATTTTTCGATATTTATATATAGCAACTATATTACTTAATATATTTTTTTTACGTGCCAATCGATATGGAATTATTATACCTAAAAATAATAAAGTCGTTCTTTTATCACATGCAGACGCAAATAACTTTTAATTTATCTTGCTTACGAATGTAATAGTATATTTTGGTATTTCAAAAATTGTTTCCGGTAATGTAATAATATATTTACTGTGTAAAAAAATAATATTAAGAGAAAAAAACACAAAAAGAAATCTTAGATGTACTTAATTTGCTGTTGTACCTATGTATACTCATACATAATATTATAAAATGTACCACATAATTTCGATGGGAACTATCCACATTCCTGTTAAAATTATTCGGCATAAATTTGACGTTAGATTCCACAGTTTTAAATGTTAATGTACTTTAATAATAAAAGTTCACATAGAACTCAATGTAAGTTACATTCCTTTACGACTGTCTTATTTCTGTACCTACTTCAACAATTACTTGTTCTAAAGGGTATTAGTATAGGACCATTTGGTACTGCGTTATGCGGCAAGGATTACGTGTAGTGTCAGAAACACTGTCGGGTAAATTTAAACAGTAAATTTAATTGTAAGAAACATTGTAAAGACAAAATTTTTTTAAACAGAATATTTTTCGAAGGAAAAATAATCTTAAACAACATTTGACTAATTTTATTGAAAAATTTTTAAGTCATACATTTCGAACAAAGAGCAATTATGTAATGTTAATTTCTTTTTTTTTGGTCCCAAAGTACCATAAATTAATACAATGTCAAAAATAATTAACTTGAGTGTTGCTGACGTTTTTGAGCTCAGCTGCGCTCCATTCTAAAAGGTCCCATCCTAATAGCATTTGGAACGAATCATACTATGACCGTTTTAGAATATGTGTATTCTAAATTAACGGTTCGATCGTTTCATTAACTTATTTTCATTTAACTTATAATTATACTACTGAAATTGATTATGTTAACATTCCATTTCTTTTTATTTTCATTACCGTAATTTATTATCAGATAAGTTTCTAGACATTATAGGGTATCTAGTATGGCCATAAGTTCTGTCACATATTAAAACTCACGAAAGAAACCGTGTAATAATAATAAAACGTATTGTGTACATATTTATCGAAGTCTACGCGATCAATTACAAACAATTTTATTCAAAGTGGGCCTTTAATATCTCTGGCCACGTATAGATTCGTACACTGTGCATTTTTGATAACATTAGAGAAATCGTCATTTCACCCGATAAATATTGTGTTTGGACACAACATGACGTCGGTCCGATTTTTTTTTGTTTTTGACAAAGGAATTGTTGTTGTACACAGAGATACGGCTAATGACTAACTTTTTAAGCGTCTTAAAAATTACTGTAGGCTACATGCCCATTTTGTATTCTTTATTGCCCCCCTCTATAATGTAATTTAACAAATCACGATAAACAATAAAATATAAAATGGCGGCAAATTGATCAAAGTTTCTTACATAATAAACGCATTCTAAATTTGAACATTGAATAAAAGAGAAAGAAATTAGTAAATGTTACATTATTTATGTCCACACTAGTTACAGACACCTTATCTATCTAATATACTTGTAGTTACATACAAACTTCTTTTGTACTTATTTTGCTGTAATAAATAATTTCGAATACAGTTTTATGTTCTACTAAATCGAAATTACCTAATGTTATTTAATTTTTATTAATATCGCATTAAGCTTTTCCGTTTGGTGTCCCGCCCCATCTCATCCCGTGATATCGAATTCTCAATGACGAAATAACCATCGTAATAAATATTACACAGATGATTTTTTTACTAAATTAATTTTCCAGTTTGTCTAGGGAGTTCTCAGTGGTGGTGGTTTTAAATAAGTCTATCCTCATCTAATTATGGATTACGGTATACTACATGAAACAATACATTTGTCGTTTAAATACATTTTAATACGTGTAACCACGCAATAGCTTTTTGTCGATTTTTTTCTAGGTATATTCAGCAATTATTTTTTTAGCTACTTAATATCCATGTTCTTCATTAAGTTTTTATAAAAATATCTCATCAATGAATCTAAGGTTCAAAAATAGTTTATCAAAGATATTGTAACCGTATGTGAACTTAGGTTAACGATTAGAATAAATAAATGTCTACGTTATTATAAGATATATGATAAAGGTAGTTGTTGTTTAAATTGGTGTTATGCTTCAATGCTTTTGTGACTGAACGAACAGCTCGTCATTACCTCTTTATAATATTTTATTGGAACAATTTTGTATTGTTGACAAATACAAACTCGTGTCTACGTATGTTTTAAAGCAACTTCTACGGACAGATGATTCGAAAGATATCATCGACCTGTTTGAGGCTTTAATATCTTATCAATGTCTCCCTAGTCAGTTAACTATGAATACCTACCGAGTAAGTTGTTATTGTTTTAAAATATTCGTATAACACATTAAATCAGTGTATTTAAAAATCAATTAATGTATAATTCACAAAATCATAATTCTTTTCATAAATAGGCCTAAAATAAGACATTTAATTCAAATTTAGTTTCTATTATTCTGAACTTCATAAATCATAAAAATTATTTTGTTAAACAATATTGTTTTAACCATAAACAAAATACTTACATGATTTTTTACATTTGGTATCAATTTTTTTAAAGTTAAAATTTCTCTAAGATTTTTCATTTATGCGTCTTAATATTTTAGGCCCCTTCAAAATAATCATGCAGTCGAAACTTTTGGCAAGTAAGAGATGTAAAGGCTTTGTAAGGTATAACTTAACATAATATAATATTTTTTTCGTTTTGTAATCCGTAATCGGGACCAAAGAAATTTCCCGTTCAGAACGGAGAGTCCAAATATTTTGGCGAAATTGTGATAAAGCAAATACTTACATAACAAAATTATGAAAATTATTAATTGATATTTTTTATTTTCAACTTTATCTTAAAAAGGATCGTATACGTATCTTCTGGAACATTATCCGACTTAAGACATTTTAGTAATTAGTAGTCCGTTATAATTTTAACAAGTATCAGCAAGTATACATTAATAAATAAACACGGTGATGCACGAGGATAAAAGTATTAATGAGGGACCTAAATTTGTTTCAATAATTATGTTTCGATTGTTGGTTCTTATATTATGTATGTATCAATCACGTCTTTCTGTAATAGACTACCTAAACTAAAAATAAATGTTGTTGCATGCGTATATGTTTTTTTTTCCCGTACTAAAAATAATTCTCTGGCACTGTTAAAAATCTTGGCTTGCACATGGATCAGTCCAGTCGATAAGGTTATTACCGCTTTACCATTTTAAATTGAATCCTTTATCGCTTTAAAAATATCTTTCGAAATATTGTGACAAAATAAGAATAAAGTTCGTGCTTGTTCTATACCTAAATTTATCCACTATTTACAATGCATATGTGCCTTATTAACACCTTCTAAACAACTGGATAGGATTTATTTTCAGTTTACGTAAATATGACCATGTGTCTTTTCACCGCTTTAAACTTAATTCGCTCTCTATTCGTCAAAGGCGAAGCTCATGATTTTTTGTGCATTATTCTTATTTACTCGGTCCAAATTTTCCTTCATATCTTAAGGATTATTTTCACTATATTCATTCTGCTCATGAAAGAGTACCTTGAATCTTAACTAAACTTAACAACAATTCATTAATAACAATACAATATTAATTATTTCAATCTCTTCATAATTTTTGTAATTTATTTTTAGATTTTTTATCCATGGTACCGTCAGAATAACAGCAATGTAGTTGTGGTAACACATTTTGCTGCTGCATAACAATAATTTAAAATGATTAAATAACTTTAAGTTGGTGATATCGGGAGCTGTTAAGTGACAAAATTGTTGATACTCATTCGGCAGATGACTTTTGAACAGTACAATGGGTATAACGATCCAGTTGACAATGCAAATTATCGCTCTCTTAACTGTCGGTGGACCCGTGAACAGGGTGTCTTTACTAAGCTGGAAAGTAAAGCATTAAGTGGTGCTGAATTTTAGCAGCATTGAGCAGAAAACTGAATATATTAAATACACATTGTCCCACACTAGAATTTCTCCTGTGTCGTGGTTACTGGTTATAAACATGGACTACCGGTAATAAATACGGCAACGTTATTTGGAAAACGTTACGTTGACGTAATTAAAGGTTAACGTTAAAACTAACTTAATTTTCATGGTAACGGGTATTTCATAATCGATACACCAAAAGTTGCATTTTGATAACTTTCTATTTTACCTATTTTAATTACACGATATTAAACATACCGGTATCCGTTAAATTACTAATTGTTATGAGTTCAGAAGTCGTGTTCACTCAATTTAGTTAACTCTTCCTTTTGTATCTTTTAGCGCAAGTGTATATGATACGTACGGTGTTATGCACAATCAGTGAGTGTAATCTATACCTACGTATTATAGTAGAAAGATATCAAATCAAGTCAAATTAAAATATACTTTTATTCGGAATGTAGTCACGGCCGAAGCTTATCGCGTAAACACAACGATTAACGTTCGTTTCGTAATATTTTTAGCACCAATCGAGAGGCAAGATAGCGCGTGCTAAACGTTGTGACTAAATAGCGTGCTATGTTAGAGCCCCTAACGGTACGTTTACCATCCTCTACATCATAAACAGATCAAAGCTTTTAATGTACAACGCTTTTGTTATTTAGTTCGTGGCGTAGTAAATTTTTATTCTCGCGATCTCAAATTCTTCTATGAAATTCCGTTTTCTAACGAAGTGTTAATTTTTTACTCTTTGGTTAAATACTCTTTGGTTAGTTCTCTTTGGTGTCTTTGGTAGTGTTCCGTGATTTTTGGTGAATTTGTAATTCGTATCCATTAGCATTAACCATCTGTATCATTATCATTCATTTGAGGAGACAGTGAGAAAATTATTGTAATTTAAAACACCTTACATATTTCTGTTTTAAATTTTGTGCTCGTTATATCATTGAAGTATCTAAAAATATGGAGTGGGTAGCAGTTAACGATATGCTGACTGCAAATATTACGAAGCTTAACTACACCCTAATTCCTCCCGGTTTTCACGGAGACGTTCGAAGTGTGAGGTATGCTCCACATTTATTAGCAACTTTCCACAAAGTAAATAATTCTTGACGTGTTGCAACAATAGAATTTATATCGTTATGACACGTGAAGGGATAAGAATTATGTAGCAACAATAATTTGCTAAGTAGGTAATTAATCTTTCTGCAGCAACTTATGACGCATCTATTCAAGGTTTGTGTCTATATCGAGTCGAATATAACTTCACTCAATAAGCCTCTTCGTTTTAGGAAAGAGTTTTCATCGTTCTAGTCGAGTTAAACTCCATGATTATTAAAGGTAGTAAAATAATATTTTTAGCCATTTCCGATACCCCAGACCGTGTAATGATCGGATCATTAAATATACCGAATTTTATGTGGGTTGTCACATACATATTACATATAAATCAGAAAATCCATAGTCGAAGTAAGTTTTTTAGTAAAGAATGATAAGTTAGCCTTTATTTTCAAAATTCAGGTATTTCATTTTTGAGCGCATATAGACGATGAAGGATGCATAAACATTGTTGAAGAAAAAAGGTCAACTCCCCCTTTGTATCATGCACCATGCTGCAACAAACAGGGCTCTGGTGACACATTGGTGGCAGAATATATATCTATGTCCAAGCTTCATGGTCCTCTTACAAAAACCTACACTCAGCATTGGAACACAATAAGCTGCTAAAAACTCTTGATCAATTCATCTGTATATGGATACAATAATATATTATTGTCTTTCTGCCAAAATTTCATATGAATCATGTAAATTGATCTTTAAGTTGGGCAATTAACATCCTATTAAATAAATTTTCCTTTCTAGGACTCTTGTAAGTTTTTGATTGCAATAAGATATATAGCCGTGTTCTGTCAGTATCCATATTAATGGTACAAATATTCTTTTATTATACCTATTTTAAATGTATAGATATACAGTGGTGGTTGTATAATTAGAAACACTACTAACGGTCCTTGACATTATGTAAGATACTTCACCACAATCGTTTTTATTTTGAAATTAAACAATACATAGGACAACAATATGTTCAACAATTCATCATTTATTAGAAAAACAATATAAAACCCATTACACAAGTGCAGTTTCAATATTACATTATGGATAAACATTTGAATCAGTTTTAAGGTATGAACAATAATGGCCAACTAATTAGAAACAACAACAAAAAAGTATAAAAAACAATATTTTTCTAAGTATTAGTAATTATTATTGTTATTTACGAAATAGCTACTATCCACAGCCTACCAATAGTTATAATTAATATTTAGTGGCGTATCCCTTATTTTCAATAACAGCACTGCAACAACCTGGCATTGATTCAATCGATTTCATGCATTTTTCTAGGAGGATTGAATTCCATGCTTCAACAAATGCTTAATATAGTTTGTTTTGACTGGTGTTACGTTTGTTTGAGACTTTTTTTTTAACAATATACCAGAGATTTTCTATAATAATATATTTAAACTATCCGGACTATTTGCTGGCCAATCTAAAACGGATATACGCTGTTCTCTAAGGAAACATTTGACGTTATTGGGTCATTGTCATGCTGAAAGATCCAGGTTACAGGCAAATGATTGTTCGAGTAGGGAATCATTATGTGCTCTAAGATATTTTTGTATTACCATTGATCCATTGTACCTTCAATCTTCCGAACGGGTCCAACTCCACATCCGGAAAAACACCCCCAAACTTTAATGTTACCGCCACCGTGCTTGACTATAATCCTTGTGTATTTATAATTAAAAGCAATGTTCACAGGACGTCTAACATAGCGTCTTCCATCGGAATTTACCATATTTTTTTTGTTTCATCTGAAAATAACACTTTTTTCCATTCTCGTACCGTCCAATTAACATACTCTCAGTGTTGCTTGGTAACCTTTCGAGAGATTCTTCCAAACAATTTAGCTTCAATTTAGTTTCTCCGGTCATCAGGCGAAAAAACTTAATTTTTAATCCGGTTGGAGCCTTTACTTGGGTCTTTTTTAGCAACACGAACGATTAGCGTGTCTTCTCTGGGAGAGGTTTTTCTAGGCCGAGCCTTTCTAAGAACATTTTCAACAGTCCAAGTGTTTTATAATGATCAATGGATTAAAAACGTTCTTAACGGAACAATTTAAATACTCAGCTATTCTTCTGTACGCCCACTTATGATCTATATGTAAATTAACAATTATTTGCCTATTTGATGTGTCACAACTTTTATTTTTGCCCATTTTGAACACAATAAAATTCAGATTAAATTTTGAATTGCCGCCAAAGAAAGAAATGTTATTCTCCAATTTTAATAAAAGAATGAGCTATGGATGCTTTTTTAAAAAGTTTCTAATTAGACGTCCAAGTGGCCAGTAACAGAAAATAAACTCCTACATGTGTAAGACTCATTTTGTAATTAAAAGTAAGATATGTTTTACATTTTATGCATTTAATGAGTTTTTTATTTAAGTGTCTATATTATTGCATGATTATTAATTATTGAATGTGTATATTTTTTACGAACATTTGTATGTTGAAGTTATACTTTCTTTATTCATAAGAAGTGTTTCTAATTATATGACCACCACTGTATATATATATGTATTTAGCGATTAATTTCTTATTGTCCAATAAAATTTTTAGCATATTGTAACTTGAGATCACTACTACATTGGCCCATTTTAGTCCACTGTTGTACATTGGCATACATTTCTGAGAAGTATTACCACATTATTAAAGTAATTTACCAAGACATGCGAGTTGCTAGTACCTAAACACTCTTATGCTGCTCTAAATTCAGATGTATATTCTGACAACATTAGCTCTCCAGTCCCTCATTAGTTTGCTTGCAAGGTGCAGGTGAGCTCGAATTTTCAAGAAGCAGATGGTACATTCTATCAGATCAGTTATAGTTAGGTTTAATGATCTAGATAGCTCCTTACATCTTTAGAAGTTTTTCTTTAAAATATAATATTTGTATACTTAGGTTGATGCAAGATAGCCTCTCAAAGGTTATAGATGTTCTTGGGGAACAATCTGCTACTGCTCAAGGACTGAAAAAAGTGATCACAACAGCTGAAAAGCTCCGAAACTCACCAGCGCATATTCTTTACCTCCTGAAAGATGCCAGGGCCAAAAGGTAAGTTCACATTTTAGAGAATATAAATATATTATTGTGTTATTTTTTTTGCATTATGTTAACTATCTGGAGTACTTGCTATCGAAAGAGATTCATTGACCACAACTAACATTGCTCTCATTGATCAGAAAGGGCTAGAACATGATAACTAAGTTTATAAGAATTTTACATAATGTTATACCTAAAGCACTACTTGACTTGAGATTTTTAAGATGTTACCAACATTTAAATTTTTAATTCTGGATATGTTGAAATAATTAAAACTCAATTAACACAGTAAAGGTTATATAATATTTTCTATTCATTAAAACAGATAAAAAAAAATTCAATATCATGGAAGCCTTTCAATATTTGCAAGGAATAGGGCTCTATGACTGTTTTAATATTATATTGTGATCATTGTAAATATATTTTTGGAAAGGTAGTTTAAATTCTAGTTTATACTTGCAATTGTTGTCTGTTGTCTATTGGTGTAACTTAATTTTTACCCACTACTAAAAATCACACTTTTACATGTAACAAAATATTTTTCTTTGCTTCTGATAATGCATAATAGAAGAACCTTTCCTATTTTGATGAGAAACCAGTCAGCAAAATAAAATGAATGGATTTTTTTTTATCAAAACGTTTTTATAGTGTGTAAAGTATAAATTCATTTAATGAAAATATTGACTACAGTATACATCATGGCATTGCGAGGGTTTACTTTTGTTAGATATTCGTTTTTATTAATGTCTCTATGCTCTATTTCTTGTACACATTCTTGTTATGTATTTGTTCATAATTATTAAGTTGAATGTCCAAAAGTTCACTGTTGTAATTCTTTTAATATGTACGTGTTGCTCACACATGTCACCCTGAGGGGTAGACAGATACTACAGATTTCCATTTTAAACAACTTAGCGTAGAGAAATCGTATTCGGCAAAACCATAGTAAAAACAGAAATAGTTTTTCAGCTCCAGCTCCTTGCGAGACTAAAAAGGCTACTGTTGCAAGATTGTCCCGATCTGTTTTAGTTTTATAGCTAAGTAAGACTCTTTTAGTTTAATAGGCAATAAAAAATCGTATGTATATAAAGTTGTAAGATTGCTAATTCCATAACCTGGTACACAACAGTACGAGTATTATTCTCATACAAACCAAACAATCTTAAAGAAAAATCAAAACATACAAGAGTTGGATGTAATGTATATAACAGCTAAAGTAAATTAACACTCAGCATACGAGCTCAAATTTATCACTTGTTACGTGTCGATATCAATATACTTAAAGTATAAGCTTTGTTAGATGCGGGGCGGCGTCATGATAACATAATACTTGACTGAATACGACTGCGCCCCGGCCCTGACTAGGGCCTTTCTCTCATACTGAGATTTTGCCGTTGTGTGCGTGCTGTGCTTAGCTTATCCGGTTCGGTACGGTAGTATGAAGATGACCTACAATTCTGTTTTTACTACGACAAAACAATCCGCCTATCAGAGCTATAGCGTGACGCGTGGCGGATTTGCTCCCGAAGATTGCCACGAGTGTTTTAGGTTTCATGGTATTTCCCTTTGTCGTGTAAGAGTACAATACACAAGAAGAAAAAGGGTGACGGATTCTTACGCCTCTACCACTAGCCTATTATCTCAGTTCACTTAGAGAAATTCACTGTACTGAGTGTTTCACCATACCAGTGACGGCTAGCGAGGTGTTTGGTATTGCCGTAGTACCTTACTTTGCGAGATGAATATTCAAAACAATTTGGTTTATTATTTATAGATAAATACGAATCAGAAATCGTGATTGGATCAAGTATCAATAAGCACGTACAGATTCAATGGCGCGCAATCTAGCCCAACTGAAGCGAAACATTGTCTTATCTTTTTGCATCTCCAACACGGCTACGTTGCGATGTCGAGGTAATCACGCATAAAAGAAGACGTGAAATCGTATTCGCTTTATAGTTTATTCAAAATAACGAAAACCGATTTTTGTTTGAAAGGTAGGTTCGGGGTTAGTTGTTACCAAATACACTAGTTTGTGGTTTCAACGACGATGTATACAGCTGTCCGTAAAATCTCACGATGTACTCAAAATCTCAACTACGCCGCTTTCGATCTTCAACTTGATCAGTTGGCTCTTTCCGATAGACAGATCTCTAGCGAACGCTTTGGAGACTTTGTTCAGATCTTTCGCATTTTCAATACAGGCTATATTAAATGTACATTTGACTCGCCTCATAGATTTTGAGATCTATCTATTCAGTTGACGATAAGTTTATGGATCAGTTGAAGATTGCAAGTTCATCTCTTGTTCTTGTCCGTCTGGTTTCCATAAGTTTTAGAGTGTGATCGGACAGTTTTTGGGATTGTTTATGTTACGGTGTATAGTTCATACCGCATGGACAGTTTCTGCTAGCCTGCTATTGTTATCGTCCACTATAACAATCTCCTAGGCACTGAAAGCAATTATACAATTCGGGCTGTAAGTTCTCAGGATTTTGGACAGACCGCTCAACCCTCATGTTAAGGTTCATCCGAATGATAACAGGCAGACTCTTGCCATTCGGTAATATAGTCGGCCATCAGTTCCGTTGGCCTGCTCCAAAATTTCCTACTATCAGCTTATCGCATTTTTTCAGGCCTAGTTTTGTGTTAAATCAGCTATTTTCTGCACTAAAATTTCATGTTATTTTTTAACATGATTTCGTTTTCCAAGACACGATTAGCCAATAAACGAAACGTGGTGAATAAATGTGGTAAAAATAATACGCTATGATTTTAGCGAGGAATGATGTCCAGAATTTTGGTGAAGGGTTTTGTATGAAGGGGGATTCTTATCCAGATTCTGATTCAGATCCAGAGATTCATATTGGGTTCTTACCCAGAGGATGAGGTGACAGATAATATCTTACGTCGTCACAACACGGCACACGTCTATTTCGGTTTATCGAAGTGATTTTGTTAAAATTTACATTTAAAGGTAATAAAATACAAAGTAATTGTATACTCTAATTTTTTTAAGACAACTCTCAAGCTTTGATGGTCCAACCTTGAGATACCAAATATCACTTTTGCTTAAATCTTAAAAGTAGCAGCATATGTTTGTTGGGCAGCCGATTACATACATACAGAGTATTACTTGAGATGGTAATGGAGTCGTGAGTCTGTAGGAATGAGAGAATAATGGAGTTCAGCTTGAGTTCATGGTTGAACTAGTTCACTCGTGTTGGGAGTATATTTTGTTAGCCCGGGTGGTCACAAATTTTATCTCAAAAGAACTCTTAATTGAGATTAAAATTATCCTGTATTCTTATTCCATGGTATAATCTACATCTACCAAATTTCGTTGGCCTGGACACTAAGACTGCGTCAGATTCAGCACCCAAATAAATTCTCTTGACATCTGATTATTAGTACACTGATGCGATTTGTTGGACTACGTTTTCTTTTGTGAATGTGTTAATTAATATATGAAACTATACACAATATCCTATGGCAGTACAAAGTAAGTGTCTGAATACAATATTATAATACAAAATAAAACGATTTTTGAATTTCAAAAGTATATCTGCGTGTAAAGTATTTCCTCCGTATACCGGTCTTTTTCACATCCAATACCTACATGTTTACGTTTACTGGCAACTATGTCTTGGATAAACAAAATCATGTCAAAAAATAAAACAGTACGAGTTTGTAGGAGTTTTTTGTGACCTAGCAAATAAGAGCCTGATGCTGTTACTTTAAATTACATTCTTCAATTAGCGTAAAATACAAGGTTATGTACCAAAAATCTACCTAAATATAACATAGCAAAGCAAGTTTATTACCGAAATGAAAACATTTAATTAAGGAGGTGGCACCTTTGATTTTGTAAGCGGTGCACGCTTGGCTAGAACTGCTACAGTTGCCAATCCTAATCAAATGCTCCAGGAAGAAATCTACTGCTACGTATCCCCATGCGTACTTCCTCCCTGCGTCTATTCTTATAACAGCTACAGTTTAAATGTGTTAATGGATTCTGTTACGTCTCCTCCACATAGTTTTATTGTTGTCTCAGTAATCATTGTGTAAATAGTCTCCATTGCAGGACATAGGTCTCTCTCATAAGAATGATTTGCCATAGTCGCCACGCTCGGCAAGCAGATTGGCGGTTGCAGAAACAGACACCGCGCACCTTAAACGCTGCTGCCCGACTTCGGTCTGGTTTCATTCGAGATCTTTCGTTAGCTTTTGCGACGAGGCTTGGACATCCACTCTTTTTTGTTTAAATTTCTGTATCTGCTTCACCGACTCCAAAGTAAATTCGACGAGGATTTAATACGTACCATTGAAACGTTAATAATTATATGAATCATGATCAATTCTATATGACTAGTTTATGCCAGAGCTAAGTCGATTCGTGTACATTAAGCGCGAACATGCATTTTTAATGTCTTGATTAGCAAACTGCAGACTGCGCGCAGCACAGCAACTCCATTGTGACGGCTTTTTGTATCAAGCTTTGCTAGAGACTGCTCGCGTTTTACTTTGTATGTTAATCCACAATATTTTGAGATATGATTGTAGATTTTCTAATCGTCTTTCTCTTAACTCTTTATTAGTTAAGCACTGCAATTTAAATAGGCATACGCATATTGTCATAATTCTTGTGATTAGATTTTCGTGTAAGCTACGCCAGTGCATAGATTTCGGCATTAGCTTTATTCGATTGTTTGAAGTGTCAGAAAGAAGAATCAGATACGACGTCGTTAGGAAGTTACTTCGTAGATTGTTCTCAGTCGTTTAGGTAAAAATACTATTAAATATAAACGCATTTTTGCCAACGATTACAATTTCTTTGTAGCGGCAAGGGCGACGTGATAGGCTTGCTGAAGGTCGGTCGGAAGCACTTATTCCTATTCGACGAGGACGACAAGGTGCGCGAGGTGGAGCCGCTCTGCATACTCGACTTCTTCGTGCTCAACCACAGACAGCGCCATGGATACGGAAAGGTGCTCTTCGATCATATGCTGCAGGTGCGTCTATCTTTCTAATGTAATTTTTCTTTGACCTTTCATTGAATCAAGCCTAGGTGTATACGAAAACATATTTAAATGTGCAACGTCCTAACCCATTTTCACATCCGAATTTCTTAAACAAATTACTGTAGTCGTCTAATTTCATAATAAGAAACTTTGTATAAATTAGATTTTTCTTTTAAAATAAAGTTATTATAACACACAATGTAATTGGCTGCTTCTGACCGCACTTTCTGTGCTCTCTGCCGTAAGTGTGATCGTAACTTGTCTTCATGTTTTCATAACGGGTGAAACGATTTCGCTGTGAGATCGAATGAAGATAAAACCAAAACTTGTGTATATATTATATTTAATATAGTATGATTCGGTTGGAATTTAAACCCACGCTATTGCGTGGGTTCAAGTAGTTATTACAAAGCATACCAAGATAATCCACATTTATTCAGGACATGGAGACGACGGCTCAGGAGCTGGCGGTGGACGGGCCGTCCCCAAAAATGGAGCAATTCCTTAACAAGAACTACGGCGTTGAGCGACTAGTGCGACAGAACAATAACTTTGCTATTGCGCCTCAGTTCTTCAAAAGTGCGATTGGACAAAGGTAAGATACGGCAGTGCAGCAAAGTAAAAAAAAAATCGGCTTAATTTTTTTGCACTTAAGTATATCTTTGGCGAATTACATCCAGCCTTAATTTTTAAATATAGTTATGAATCAATTTATCAATGATGTTAAATCTGAAGTCTTTCATAACGGCAAGATCCACAGTAATCAGTGGACTTGGCGTATTTCTTTTTGAAAATTCTTAGGATGATATCCCTAATTTTGAGAATTTTTTTCTTCTCGAACTTCCATTTTCCATACATTTTGATGCCTTCAAAATATAGGTAATATAACCTAAGGTTTTTCTATTAATTGAGGTTAACCGGCAATGGATTTGCAAATGGAAATTCTGCCTTACTTTTTAAAATAAAAGCTGAATCATGTGCAAAGGATTCCTTCTAGAATTCAACTAACATTATTTTTTTTAACTTTGACATACACGCGGTGCAATCTGTAACCGATCAACCGATAGCGGTCAACAATACAAACCCCAAATATCACAGATCTATTGTACCTGTGGATTAAACTTTTTAAACAGTAAGTCCGGAAGAAACACCCCCGTGACGCCTGTAGTGGCGCCTGCAGTGGGCCGTTTCACTGCTCACAAGCCAGCCTCCGCTATTGGGAACGTAAGTAACACTCTTTATTACACGAGTATGTTTCTAGCAAATTCTAGTTATAAACGATGCATATCTCACATTGCAAACAACCGTGTTTTGACATTTTTAATATAAAAATAATATTTGCATTCTTAAAAAAATTATTCATCACCCAATCTAGCGAGTGGTGTATCAATGACGTCGTAATATTGGTTTAACTAATATCGCAAAAATATAAAATATGGTAGAAAATAAAACAATTAGCTAACTATATTTTAGCAATTAATTTTAACTCAAACTTTCTATATACAAAACTGCTAAAGAATGTAATAAACGTCAACAACCCATGGCTGTTAAGCACAATTAATTGGATTCCATAAACATTTATCCGACGTTGACACGTAATGTGGAGCTAAGAACGTTATTGTACAGAAAATTACGTTTGCCGCCGAAAAAGGTTTTTTTTTTACAATTTCTGTTTTGAGGGTTATTCTCTCAAAACAGAAATCTATTAATTTTAACAATTGTTACAATAATCACAACCGACTTCTTTATTTCTATTTACATTGCAGGTAATTCATGGTGGCGGCTCGTATCACCAGAACGAATCACGCAATGGGTAAGAAATGATTGTACCGCTCAAAAGTCACGATTGGTTACAATTTTTCTTTGTCACTCTATACCGCTATTTTTTGTTTCAAATATCGTATTATTTGCTTTATGCTATTCTTTTATTTTTTCTTACGTTCCTTTGCTTGCATTTCAGTTTTAACCGGTGCAGAGCAATGAACTCTCACTGACGCGGCGTCGCGTCGTTTACAACCATCACGCGGTCCATGTTATTTATTTCGTTTGCGTTTTATATTATTTTGTACTAGTGGCGTACCCACAGTATTGGAACAGTGCTAGCCTAACAAAATTTGGTGTGTAAAATGTATGTGTGTGTGCGCGCGCGTGTGTGTCTGCCTGTGTGTACGTGTGTGTGAAATAAAGGAAAATTGGAAGTTTTAAAAAGTTTAAAAACTCGGCGACTCTATACTTTTATTATGGAAAAACCAAATTAAATCAAAAAAAAAATATGTTAATTCGATCCTTGCATGGGACAATTATTTTTATGATCTACAATTCATTCTCCGGGTATGGAAATTTGACACATTTGGGCATTTAAACGCTTCCTTGACACATGCGAAATTACTTTGTAAAAAAATTATGTTACTAATTATAGTTTGTGAATTACAAAAATTTAATTATAAATACTAGTATTGAACAAATTTAATTATTTTATATATTATTAATTTGTTTAAACCCTGTTCATATTTGACTCCATCTGACTGAGCGAGGCGAAGTGAGCGAATAATTTACAATGGGGATTCGGTACACATTATAATACTAAATTGATTGTAGTATAGATACACAATGTACTCGTGTGTATTGTGTAACTATACATACAAACAATAACTCTGTAACATTGACTACATAACAAATATATGACGATCTTAAAATAGTTAAGAACAAAGTCTCAATCCGCGTTTAGTCTGTGTATTCGGTTACAACTTTTAAGTAGATTTTTTCCAAAGAAAGTTTATTTGCATAACACATTCATATTAGTTTTATATATTACATACGTTTTGCATTCGGGTTCAGACGAGACCGCATATTTGCGATCGAGAGAAATGATACGCCAGCACGAACTATGGCAGTCCATTTTATTATTATATATATTTGTATTTACACGGTCCGTTTCTAAACATTCGATTCAACAACCACTCTATGTTTGTAAACAATTGCTTTTTTTCCATCAAATTATTAAATGTTAAAAGTTAGACATATAAGACTAAATTTTTTTTTCTGTTTCATTCTTTTAGTCTTACGTACACTATAATATTATTAGAGCGATAGTGTAGAGTCCTTTGATTCACAATTATAAGTATTTTTCTAATACACTCTTGTTTTTTGGAATTACTTTTTGTACGGTAAATGACGATAGTTAAGTTCATATTTCGATGATTTTTTTTAGCACCTATATTACTAATCTAATCAGAATATTTAAGTTAAATGTACAAGTTGTATTAAAAAAAAATATGTAGTCAAGAAATTAACTAAAATGACAGGAAATTAACTTTAAAAAATGAGCTTCTTTTAATACAGAATATATTAAATGAAATACATTGTAAATAATATTAACTTAAAGCTTTCAGTCAGTTCAGTAAAGTTAGTTCATATTGATGTTGTTATGTGTGTTATATCAAAGTTAATTTTTCAAAAGGGTTCAACAAGGGGTATTAGCGGATTTAATCATTCCAAAAAACTAATGTATTCACCCTAAGAGTTTTGAGAGATTTTGCCTTAGAAAACAGTATTAAAGGTCCTTAGGTTGTAGGCCAAAAAACCTTAGGTTGTAGGCCAATGGTACCAAGTTAGGTATTAAGTTAGTACCAATAGGCAATCGTGTAGCAATGTCACCGTGAATTATTATTTTTATAATCAATACGGATAAAATTCATTAATGTAGGTAATTGTTAAGAGGTGATTGTGAGCATGCCGTAAAGCTTTAGGACGTATAATGGTCACTAAATAAAATAATGAATGGATTACTGTTACTACTACTGGTATACAATTATGAATCTCTTTGATATTACTTGAAAAATTCAATAATTTTTAAGTTAGTGCGTAAAATACATACGCGATTTTTCTTTTCGCTCCTCATTTTTGAGGTTCTTACAAGTTTCCATCATTCAAATGAATGTTTCAGTGTACTAAACCTATAAACATGTGTATTATCCCTTTCAAATACTATTAGGGATGGTACCTTGAACTGCTAGTCTGCAACGCTATCCAGTGGTTAATAATATTGTTTTGGTTATTCACATTTGTATTATATTTAATTATGGTACTTGCTGACTAAAATAATTAGATTATCATAACACATTTTTTCATTTCACAAATTTACACACAAATAAATTTACAACAAAACAAAAATAAAAGCATTTAAAAAAAATCTTTTTAAATACTTTTATTAAAGAAAAGAAAATTTTATTTTAATAAAAGTAATGAAATGTTAAATTTTTTTTACAACATTAACAAATGAATTTACTAATAAAATACTGCCGATTCCAAAATGTCCTTACAGCACTTCGAACGAGTTATACGTCATGTATTTTAACCTTAATTTAGTGACTGTTAGAAATGTTATGTGAAGACGGCAGACACTTAGTTCTTCAACTCTGTTGTTAATGATATTTTTGTACATTTTGTTAAATATTTTTTGCTAATGTCACAGCGACGAATTTTTTTCATTTTCAGCTGATTTCTGTACCTGTGTAATGTAAATCCAAAATAATTTACGTCAAATCGTGGTAAAATAATCAAAAACGATGCGTCGACCCATAGAGGTCTGTGAAGCGATGATGAAGCTCTGTGTTATATCAAATTTGTTTGTGTTTTTTAAATACTATTATTTAAAAAACACAAACAAATTTGTTACAATAATGCTCTGTGCTAATTTATATTTGGCTTAGTATTTTTTAAATATATTTTTGTATACATCTCATTACTTTTAGTTCTCTTCAATAAGTAATTTTTTCTAGTTAAATTTGATAAATTTATATAAATTTAAATAAATTATATAAATTTAAGATTATAAGCTTCTGTAAAATTATAATAGCAACTGATCCCACTTCTTCCTTTTCTTCTTTACCAGCCTTACTGTTGGACATAGCACATTCCCAGAAAGAGTACGGCTCTCTTAGTTGATTGCTGGCATTGCCATGACGCCCTTGCGCTAGCTACGTTGCTCCAATTCAATGGTCCGTGAAGTTTCGGTTCAACATGTCATGTCAAATGATTTTCCACGATCTATGCGGACTGCCAGTCGTTTTGTGCAGCAAGAGCAGACGAGATCGACACCTGAAAGCATATTCCTCCTTACTCTCGCTATAAATGATCCTTGTACTTGTCGATATAACATAGACCAGAATAATAGTATATTGTCATTATAGTATGGGGAAAATATATAAATAAAAATATCTTATTTAATCAGTGTTTAATCTGTAGGAAAATTTAATGCATGAGATAAAACAAATACAGGCCAAAAAGTCTGTTCTCTTATAATCTATATATTTATATATATATATATATATATATATATATATATATTCAAACGTTTAAGTTTTCACAATTAGCGTAGCTTTGTCTAAAATATGTGATATTAAACTTTTCCAGAAAGATTAACTCAAAAAAGACAAAAAATATTAATTACGTACATATTAATATAGTAATATACGTGTACTATTTTTTAAATTGGTTTCCACTGTTTACACTATAAATAAATTGCACTGCGCACAAAGGTCCCATGGTAATTTGCTTAGAAAACTATGTGCATCATAGTAAAACTGTAATAAAACTTCTGAAGCAGTGTATCGAAACCGACCACCCCCGAGCCTGATACCTGTGAACCCGAAGCCGCACCAGAACCTAAGCCGCAAGTCGATGAGTCCCAACCAGAGCCTGCACCTGCACCGGAGTCCAACAAGAGTCCTGAACGTCCTTCTACTTTGAGTGTCGAACCGATAGCCGAGTGCCAGTTCCCGATTCCGTCACCCGCTGGCTCAACCATCTCTCGTCGTGACTCTCAATTGACCGACCGCGGCTTTTTCGACGTAAAGTTTTATCATAATAAACTTTGGTAAAGCTGAGAGTACCATAAAAATGGGGGAAGGAGAGGGTTAAGTTTCGGATATTGTCAAAGCTGGGGTTTAAGCCCAATTATACCTACCCCCGTTATCATTATTTCAATTTTATACAATATTTTCTTAACTTAAATTCGTGTGCTTGCGCGAATTATAAATCTTGAATGTAATACGATAAGTGGCAGTATTTAATGTATCAATGGAAAAAAATCTTTATTGCTTTGCCTTTTTGCGACTACGAGCGATAACAATGTAGTTGCATGTTTATTAATGTTTGTTAGGGTTGTCGATTTTTAAAAATGAATATGTATATGTATATACATAATGTGTACGTGTTTATTATATAACATTAAAATTGTAGCACAATTTGTCTATAATACAAAGTTTCGCTTTAGAATAGTGTCTAATTGGTAATTAAAAAATTCAAGTTCACCTCTTTCTCTTTTAAACTAACATCGTAATTGTATTATATTGGCAGCCCTATTAACGTAGTATATATTATCTGTGTTGTAATTGGAAGGAACTCTATTGTACTTTTTGATGTCTTTGAACAATTTGAGATAAAAAGTAGTAACATTTTATAAGCTTTACTTTAACTCGTTTACAATTATGTTAACACGTAAGTTTGAACTGAACATTCCTCTTTTTCGATTGCGCACTTATTGCTTTTTATCACTTTCTTTGTACATAATAACATGGAATAATGAGTAATTATTCATGACATATGTACATTTAGTACTTTTAATTTTTTTTCGTATACGCACGATTCTGAAAATAGGAGTAACCTCATATTTCGACTTTTAGGAATTTACACGCAGAATAAATATTAGGCGGCCTTGGGTCTCGTACAGTGTCACTAGCATGCTTCAATACGTTATTAATTAATGAATATTCTTAATTCTTAAACATTTAATACTCTCGTGGTTAAACTGCGACTATGTTTATCGATAATAAATTTCTCGAATAACACCTACGTGCTTTCTATATCACGTTAATGTTGGCGTGCTCGTTACCAATTGGCTGTTCATCTGTATAAGCTTAAGTTGAAAGAGCCTATTTTCGGGGCAGCTTGGATCCGATGCGCGTAAATTGCTCAAGCTGAGCTGCTATTAAAGATGACGTTTAATGTTTTACAGTATTTTGGAGGCTCTCGGCGATATCGCTAGTAGATTGACTAACTAATGATCAGACGATAGTTGTGACGTGGAACTTATGCGCCTTTCTACAATACAATAAGAAAATACATTTTATTATTTTATAGGACTGTTAACTTGTCTCTAATATTATACCCGCCTAAACTTCGATAAAATTGTAGGTCGTCTTTCCTTTGTGTTCAATGTAATTTTAAAATGTTTATCTATCATTACACTAAGTACCTACGCGTCAATCCGTGAATACGAATTACTGCAAAGCACTTGCTACTTCTTTTAGACAGTATGGAACTGTTTTTCAAAATCATCTAATGAAATTTTTCTCGTGTATGTATCTTGTGAGATAGCATACGATTAAAATCCGTCTATTTTATAATTGTATGGAAGCATGAATGTAGTAGGTGTGACCAATACGTAATCACCTGTTCTCGGTCGTATCTTATTATTTGGGAAAAACAATATATTTAAGTTTATACTGTATTATATGTCGGAAAGGCGGTCCTTTTACTCTGTCTTAGCATTTCATAAATTCAGGTTATAGAATGTGAAAATGTAATTGAATTTAAATGGCATGAGTGATCTTTCTATTTTTAAAGAAAACCTTTCAGTATCATGAAATTGATCTAAATGTAATAATTATTTGCATGTTAACTTGTTTATTAAAATATTTACGTAGTAATGATTTGAACGCGTTATTTTTTTCATTTTTTGTCTAACGAAATTGTATTTTAGAGACAGGGTAAAAGCGGAACTAAGTTCGCGTTCAAAGCGTTCAAAGACGTATAGTCACGATAGTCTCGTAAGCATTTAAATAATGTATATTGTTTTCAAAATTTGCCTTTAATGTATTTGTATTATTTATTTATTAAAGCTCTTACAATATTTATTTGTGTTTCTTTCATTTACTTTGTAACTTTTTTTAGCAACTACACTTATAAGTGCCTTTTCTTTCCCTCGGAGACATTCTATACTTGTACACGGCATATCTTATTTCTATGACGTTTGTATCCACACACCTTAGCGTGTCATTACAAAAGATTGACTAGTTGCAACACCATGAGTTTTCAAACGAAGGACGGATATTATTTGATCTCGGAGGTTTCTTCCTCATGTTCTACAAAACTCGGTGCTGCTTGTATTACTATCTAATACTAATATTAGCGAATACTTTTTCCAACCATGGCAAAAAAGATCCCATACCCGTGTCTTTATCCTGATCCTCCTCTTGATCCAGTGGGTGAATTACTTTATTTATCTGTGGTAATCAAGAACTTGCCAATTTGGCTACAATCCATTTGTGCCCATTCATTCCCTTACCCTAAAGCATTTCATATTCTGTAGAACTTGGCGTTCTAAATATCGCCTGAGGATAAAGTCATAATCATCTAAGTCCTAATCCACAGATATTGCACGAGTATCTTCGAATTTTCCATCCTCCACAGTCACACCGGCAGTGAGGCATAGACGTTTCTTCATCAATCGTTTCATCTTCCGTGTTCTCATACAACCTGTGAGTGATTTGCTAAAATCCAGTGTGAAACTATTTTGGTGACGTCTAAACTAAATGAAAAAAATAATTTTATTAATAATTTAAAAAAAAATACAATATTATTTTAGGAAAGGATATTTAGACCAGCAGCAATCACCATATACAATACAAATAAACAGTTAAAAATATTACACATCTACTACCCAGGGGTCGAACGATACCGAAAATTCCAAAGTCCGCACTGTCTAAATCAGATGCGACTAATATAAGCACCGTTTACAAAAAGGGTTAGGCCGCTGGATCTGTTTGAAGGACATGAATTTGACGCCGCTTAAAGTTAATGTGAACATATTACTCATGGTTTGCCTTAAAACGCATAATGGAGAAAAGTTGCACTGCGAACAGTTTAAATTATATACACAAGATCACATCAAAAATTTTGGTATGTCATTGCTAAACATTGGTAGTACTTTCCATCATAGAGTTTAGAGAGCAAATATGTTTCAACACGGATATAATGCTGAAATAACATAATTTAGAAATTTTATTGATGTTTTCTGAAAAATTTCCGCATTCGGTCCAGTTTGTCAGTCAATAGCGACGGGATCACACAGCGACGTTACTTTCATGTGTGCTGCACCAGTGGCGATTCCTGGAGATCAGTCTTAAGTGGACTCCAGGCGATGGTTAGGTTTATTCTCAATAAAATACTAAAATAGTACAAAAACAATTGAAACTTTTTTCACTTTGTTTTCACATCCTGCTAACCTCGGATAAAGAGTAACCTAATTAATATAAGGAATATACTTGAAATTTTAAATATAGTCTGTGCACAGATTTTGACAACTTGAGTACAATTTATTAATACTAAAACTATCTACTTAATAAATTGAACTGTTCAACTAAAAAAAATTATGAACGAAAATAATATCACGCGCAGCCATAGCATACGTTCGTTTGGCGCCTTTCATACACTTTCAAAGCGCCAACTAACTTTGAACTGATTGAAGATTTATTTGAAGAAAACTATTGTATGTAAAAATTGTGACTGGACGGTCAACAGCTGTTATATAATGGCTGTAAATCTTTTCGGCTTTAAAAAAGAAAGTATAAATTTCGTTTGACTGTGAACGCGAGATTTGCTAAAAATCGCGCTACTTTTGATTTACAACTATGTAGGTATAAGTTTTCACAGAGTATCTACAAAAACATTTTTTTTTTACTTTTGTAGTTATCGTATTGTTGCAAGTTATCTCCTGTTTATAATTTTTATCAAATTACAATTTAACCAAATTATTCTTTACGTGGTGTAGCTAAGCAACGGTTTTTGCTGCAGCACAAAAGGGCGGCATGATCGGGTTGCTACCACGGCCTCGCAGAATACCATCATCACAGGCATCTTGTGCTTCTGTGTTCGTTCGGAGAGCGAGGTAACCGGAGGCCCACTCTTACTCCCCCATCCCCCTCCTTATCCTTCTTACCATCTCCCAAATACCCTTAAAGAACGACAACGCACCTGCAGCACCTCCGGTGTTACTGAAGTACGTGGGCGACGGTAATCACTTACCATCAGGTGAACCGCATGCTCGTTTGCCGCCTTTCCCATAAAAATAATAATAATTGAACAAGTATAAAAATGTAGGTCAGCTCTCGTTGACTAGTAACACAGGAAAAGAACTACAATTGTGATGTGATATATTTTGATGCTGAAGATGACGATAAACAAAACTTCATCTAATTAAGGTAAATAAAAATCGTACATCATAAAGAAAACATTTTATTTCCATTATAGTTGCATATCTGAATGTAATCAATTTCTATCTTTGGATTCTATTATCTAACAACCATAGGGTAAATGAGGGGGCTGCGATCGGAACATCTGAACTGCAAGCAGGAGATAGGAAACGTGTACATAATTAGGTAAGTGAGGGTGCAGGAATTACAAATGTAATTTGCGATAAATATAGCATATATAGCATACGGAAGCAACGTCGATTCCTCCTGTAATAAATGTATTTTAGGAGAAACATTAAGACCTATATTATTGACACGACAATACCGTAGGAAATGATTAAAGTATTGTCGTGTGGCTCTTAAAAAAAGTTAGGCGATTTCCCATACACGATACAATAGACATACAAATTTTATGTTTGACACTCTGAATGCAGCTCCATTCATTCTACTTATATTTATTACTCCGCGTGACTAGACAGCAGAAACCCCTCGACAACACGAGCGCCCATACAGGCACGCCGACGCTTGGTATTTGACGTTATAAAGTACTATAAAATAAATATATTCTTTTATATTTTGTATACCAACACTGGGGCACAATCGGTCAAGTTTCAGTCGTTGAGCATGCACTATCTACTTCAAAAATAAGGCGCTCGTGGTTGCCCAGGGCTCTAAGCACAGCACCCGTCGCGCACATATAAATTCGATCCAACTTGAGCAACTGTTTTCAGAGTGCGCTAAGACTATGAAACAGAAAAAATAATGCAATAGTTATAAGAATAGTACACTCGCCGGCGCGGGTCGTCAAGTCAACCGGATCTAAATGTTTGATGACATATCTACACGGCTTCGTCTCAGAGTGTACATGCGAAGTGGTATTATAAAGTATACATGTTGTAATGTCACCCTCCTTCGACTTATAAATGAAAAGAACTTACATTCGATACAATAATTACTAAAGTAGTTATAAGGATTGTACGCGTACCTATTTTAGAGAACTTACGTATATTTTCATTCTTACAACGTAATACATTTATTACAATAATAATAAAGACTAGCATACAGCAGTGTTAATCTTAAATAATATTCAATATAAAGGGGCCAACACTACTCGGTTGTTTATAATAAGATAGTAATTTAGTAAAATACCTTAAATTTTTGATTATTCGTTACAGTAAGTATAATATTAGTGTAAAAAAAAAAGAAGAAAAATGTTGAGCATAATTACAAATACAAATTCATAAAAGCCGTATCACAGTACGCTAACTTAAATAATGTCACGTAGAGAACTACTAGTATCTTAAAAAAATATTACTGAACAAAATTACGTTTGTACAGCGACTGTGGGGGCGCGTCCCACTACGAATGATGGCTGCTCTTACTCATTATTAAGTATACAGATTAATGAAAATAATAGGCCCGAATCAAACTAACCCTAAGCTAATAGCGGATGTGATGTCGCGTAACGACATCCGCTCTTAGGAGCTTCTATTGACCACATACAAAATGAAATGCATCGCTATTGGTCCGAGTCGAAGTAGTCTTTATATACGTTTTCATTTATCACTATCTGTTGAGTTAAATGCTAAATGATGATTAATGTAAGTGTATGATACAGTTAAGTAGAAAGGATTTCATGCTGGAGTCGAAGACACATCAGTTCCAAGTCCCAGGGAAGACTAATTTCTTTTTAAAAACAGTTTTCTTACCGTTTTAAATATATCCGAGTAAAACACTACAGTGTTTTTTTTTCCAGAATGCAAGCCGTATAAACATGAATATAAGTATTATGCATTTAGAGGCATAAATAACATTTGACGCAAGCCTCGCATCAACCTCTAATAAGCCTATTATAGAATAAATAGAAATACTATAATTATTCAAATACTTTAAATCCTACATTCACACCACGAGATAATTTTTGTTGTTTTATAGGGTTCACCTCGAGATACTTCAACTTTTCTAGCTTAAAATTGATATATTAGCAACAGTCAGACATTTCTGTTATTTTTTTTTTATTTATACAAGTCCGGTCTCATATTGTTATCCATCCCGCATTAATAACATCTTTTTGGCACTCAAAAATTACAGACACGTTACTCATTAGAGTGAGCTAGTAATAATAAAACTTAACCTAGGGAACTACTGAAGTGCGTACTTTGATAATAAGTTACAACACCTGTTACTACTAAAATCAAACTGCGTTCGCAGGCCTAAGCGACTCCTCTATACGCTGGCACTCACATTCGTCAGTACATAAACTAACTCAAAGACTTTCCCATTCAAATTCAAACGTATCAATTGTCAGTCTTTATACATACATGAAAGGAAATACGTGTTGTAATTTGCGACTACGCGATAACAGGTATAATATAGTACTTGTACAATCAATAAATCTGGAATAAGTGTTGTACTTGCCAGTAAATCCTATCAAAGTCGATTTCCTAATTGTGACTGTTCAACATTAGTGTCTCTGAAATTTGTACTAAGATTTGCAATTGTTCAATGCTGACATTAAAAGTTATACAACTAAATCTATAGTGAGAGTATTCGCTGGTAAACACGATGAAAACAGGACCTTCTCCACAAAGGCTGGTACAGATATCAGTGGATATTATCATCTTTGGTTTGTAAGTATTTGTGTAAGTTAGTTATTATACTATTTTTTTACCTGTGACAACATATTTACCAAACACAACCTTGGAACTATCCGTCTGCATGGTAACACGCATTCCGTGTTGGACTAAAAAGTCGGTAATTAAATGAACAGAAAATATATTGATTTAAGTGCAAATTTCGTCTAGTTGTGCTCGGGAAACGAAGTTGCCGATCGAAATGTATAGCGACTGTTAAAAGAATAAACAATATCGATATATTCCAATGCGCTCGTAGTAAGGAGCGTTACGTTATGTTATATACATTAGCCATCGCTACTCGGCAGGCGATGTTGCCCGCAGTCTGCGCCGGCGATGGCGTCCGCTCGGCGCGCGATGACATTACTTCGAAGGGTGAAACGCGTGCAACAGCACTCCTTACCTTGAACAATATACTCAATTATAGCAAGATACGTAGCTATATTTCCTATAATTCCATTCTTCGGCGAGTCTCTAGTCCAAGTCGTCTCTGACATGTCCAATATTCATTATAAAAATTCCAAGGTCATCGAAAAGGTGTGTCGACCTCATTAGGGAAGCAATAATAAGCTATTATCTTATCGTATCTAGATCATGGTTTACCACCAGTGTTGCTGTGTATTACGCTTTTGAGATTTTTTTTAAAAACTATAACAGACTCTAGAAAATGAAACTGAGTCACAGTAAGGTCCGAAATGCCAAAGGTATTATTTATTACTTCCAAATGACAGAAATAATAACGCATTAGGCAATAATGTGAAAAAAATCCTACCAACCCAAAGAATGACCGCCACCATAACCAAAAAAGTCCTAAGAAAGGTACATTATAAAGGCAACGACTGCTTCTGCGTGAGATGTACTGTACCTGCTAGCGGACAAACTGTGTAATACAGAGCGATGGCCGGAAGCGAATTCAAAAATTCCGAAATAGAGTGTATAGTAATTGTACTGTAAAGGACCGCACACAGTGGCGCCACAATATCAATACACTTAACAGTCCTATTCCAGCTAGTGCGTAAACTCCGACACTCTTGTCCACCTTACACTTCTTGGTGGAGACGGCAAGGCGCGGGCATAGTGAACTCTTTTTAACAAAATGTAATGTAATGTAAAAATAAGGTGACCGAACTACATTTTTAGATCAGCTCTACAGTAACATATCATTGTATTGTCACCGGTTCTTAATATGGGTGCAAAATTCCAAATTATTTAGACTTTGGAAGACTTTAGTGTGGAAATGGGTAAAAATTTTATTGAAATATTCCACCTCCAACCCGTATATTATTTTGTACAAAACATTTTGATATTATTTGATTTGCCTTATTTTTTTTTACGATATTAAGTATATTGTCATTCTATGGTTAGTAGTATGTTATTCTGTAAAATACTTTACTGTACTGACAACAAACTTAAAAAAACAAAATACTTAACTGTACTTTACCTACTCCTGTTTCATTGTAATGATAACTTTAGTTAAGAATGTGCACTAACTTTGATACAGTGATTCACTAGCAGACCCTGGCTCAGGCCTAGTTCTAGGTTGCTATAAATTTCACACCAGAAAGAAACGTTAGGACGCTTTTTGATTGCTTGATTCCGATAAATATGTGTGGTGTGGCGTAAGATGTCTCGCTCTATTGTTGTATAAATAAATAAAGGAATAAAACTATTCTCGATTTAGCATTAAGGTTTTTAAACCAGTTGTTTTGTTTTAAATCACTGTTCTGTTTCACTGTGCCCCACCGCGTTTCCGGGCCGTGCAAAACACCAGTGCACGATGCCTGACGCTCGACACGCACATACATCAGTCTAATCCAGCAGTGCGCGATGCCGCGCGCCGTACGTCAAACATACCTGTGAACGATGGCGGCGAGGTCGCGCAGCGCCTGCTCGACACCGTCGGCGAGGTGGTGGTGGTGTGGCCGCGGGGAGGCGAGCGCACGCGCCTCTGCTTCGAGGCGCGCGGCGGCGGCGCGCAGCTGCACGCGGAGCTGCGGCGCGCGACCGCCTGCCGCGCACGCAGCGCACGCCGCGCCAAGCTGCGCGAGTCGCTCCGAAGTCTGCAGCCGCCACAGCGACCCGCGCCCGCCGCCGCCGCCGCACCCGCGCCGCACCTGCCCCACACATATATACCCATACACGCCCGCGACTGTTCATACATTTGCCACCGTGACTTGACAGCCTGTCCACTGCGGGACAATGGCCTCTCCAGTAAGGAGGATAATAATGCCACGCCAGGCAAGCGGATTGGCGATCGTAGTACCAGACACCTCGCTCCTTGGACACTGCAGCGCGTCATCAGTCTGCTTAATTTTGGTCTGCTATTTTTGGAGATAGTTATCCCACCAGCTGCAATTTTTAAGGCCCTTAGCCGCATTTTAATACACTCACGTGAAGAAATGGCTTGGATCATTCTTACGCCGATACTATACGGCTAACTCTTATTTAAGATAAAAAATATCCTATTCCATGTCATAATCTACATTTCTGTCAAATTTCGCTCAATCGCGTGATTGAACTACGAGCATACAAACTTTCACATTTTGTTATTTAAAGAATAATAAAACAAAAAATAGTATAGAACTTCTGGAATCATAAGATACCTTTTAAAAAAGATTATAAAAATCTGTAAAATATCTTTTAAGTTAAATTTATTCAAGCATACATACACAAAACGAATTATATATATCTAAATATATTTGAAAAATAGAGGTCAAAGTATGAAATTACCTTTTTAAAAGAGCGGCCACTGTGAGAATTAAAATTAAACCGGCAACCACCACGTAATGGCTGGACGCAGGTCAAATACCGGAAAAATGCCGTAAAGCGAAGCTAACACATAGAAAAGTAATGATAACTGTTTGGTGGTAACTTCATGGTTTAATTCACGATAGCTTTATCCGGTCTATCGATAACACCAAATGTCTATTGTGAAGAACTTCGAATAATTATACCACGCGACTCGTCAATCGATCTTCGCCTTTATAATGCAAAACCTCACACTACTCGACATACCTTTAGCCATAAATTTAGTTCTCAGGAAGCGGTGCAAAATGCACAGGTCATAGACTTTGTTGAGTTCATATCCCCAGAGTTCTATCGCAAAGGCATAAATGTACTTACCTCGAGATGGCAGAAATGTAGGGTAAATACTTGATCTTTTCTTAGACAACAATCAAATCGGCGATACGAATGATTGATAGAAATTAAAACGAGTGTGTTATTTTGAATTAGGAAGGATCATCTTTTGTTATTGTTTTGTGAATAATGGCGGAACGTTTTAGTTTTCTAGTTTAGCATTCTTAGATCTTATTTTTGGTGAGTGATGGTCTAAAATCTACGGAATTAATTCATATTAGACCGTCACTTAAGGTTAACATTTGGGGAAAAAAAAATTCGAAGAGAAACATTATATACATAAAGGACAATTATTAATGTTTACTTGAATACCTAAGCATTAGGACAAATTGATTTACCTCATTCGTGCACCACTCGAGAGAAGCGCGAAGAGCGGCAAGTGCATCTCCATCAGGATCCGCATCTCCGGCGGCAGTTGCTGCCAAAGGCGTTGCATAAATCCCACTCTTGCCCAATGGTCGTGCTCTCACCATGGGCTTATTGGCCACTGCGGGCTTATCATCTCGACGGGCAACGCTACCAGTCCGTCCTAACCCAGTTCCACGCTCATCGAAGGACGCTTCTTCACTCTCGTCTGCCTTTGGACGCATCTTTGGACTTAAACGATCGTCACTCTCTTTACTCTCCCACAACTTTTTAAGGCTACTAATGCTGCCCGTACTTCGTCTTTTGTCGTCCTCGTCTCCTCCACTGGTGTCCAACGAACCGCTCTCTGAACGTTTTTTATCCGAATCGTCGCTTTTACTCGACACGTCTTTTCGAGAATCTTCGGGCGAGCTCTGCTCAGCCTTCTTTATAGTTCCATTAGTGGCCGGTGTTCCACTTTCAACTTTTCGCAAGCGGGACTTGAAATCAATTATCGATCGCCCTGACTCTTCCGCTTCCTTGCTAAATTTGTTAGTTTCCACTTTCTTTAACTGAGATTTGAAGTTAGTGTTACTTTTAGTCTCAATCTCAGTTTTCTTTTCAGCATTATTGCTATAGGAGGTTTTTCTTAGACTCGCTTTTAAATCTATTGGGGATATGGTCTCCTTACCATTATCGGCTGATTTCTGTTCCAACTTCTTCTCAGCTTTTCGAAGAGCTTCAATATTAAGACTTTCGGAGAGCTCGGATACCAGTCTCGTCACTGGATCACCGAAGGAGGTATGCATCTCCATAACTTCATTCGATGGTGGTGATTCTTTAAGTTTCTGCTTCTTTTTATCGGCACGTTCTTTTATTTCAGCTACGAGTTTTAACTCAAGCATCTCCTTCATTATTTGCTTGGCGGGTTTCTCGTCCATGTCGGATCTTTCTGAGGGGTGTGGATGGAGATCCTCATGTTGGTCGGCAGGGTCTGTGCCTGCATCTCTACAACACTCGGGAGGTGGGGGAGGTGGGGGTGGTTCAACGGTGTCCTCGGGCGGAGGTGGGAGGTCGGGTGGTGGAGGTGGAAACTCTAGTTCGGCTAACCGAGGACGTGGTTTTGCCGGGCTGTTGAAGGATCGCAATGGAGGAGCGGCCCTTGAGGCGCGCGGAGAGGCAGGGGCAGGGGCGGTGACTCCTCCCGACGAGTTGGATCGTATCATGTGTGGTTGGGCGCGAGCTGTTCTTGGAGACAGCGAGCGCGCTTCATCTTGCGGGGTATCCCGAGGGATGCTCGCGCACACTGCGGCGCCTGTGCCTCCGCCGCTCTGTCTCAACGATTCCAAGTAGGCGCCGATTCGGGCACCCTTTGGTAAGGTACCATACCGATTTATGGCACGTTTCACATTCTGTACCTCGAGCGCTGCTACTTGGACTCCTTGCTGTAATTTAAATATAAGACCTGATAAATGTTCTAGAATATAAAATTTTGTAAAATAAAGTTGAAATATGTATATTTAATGAATAAATATAATAAAGTCTTAACTAACGTAACGTCTTGGTTTTGCGGTCAGCGTACGCCAATGCACAAAGTATTCGTTTTGTGTTGCGTCCCGTGCTGCATCTGACCCTTGCTCCGATCTCATTGCAGAACTACGAGTATTACATCGGGCACGTGAAGGTAAAGACGAGCAAGTACCTAGATATTTACGTTACAGGTGAAGTATGATCGTAAAAAATATCCCTGACTGTAGGTACTTGATGGTAATGTAATTTAAATACATTACAATACAAAAAAATACAATTTCTGAATACTGTTATTTTTTTAATTATTTAATTCATCCAGTAACACGAAACGAGAAATAAGAGGTAACATATATAGATATATATATAAGATATAGATATATTTAATCAACGCGTGCGAAGCCGCGGAGAAAAGCTAGTATCGTTAAGTGTCGTTCTGCATTTGATATATTTCAATCTAACATTGCAATATTTACATTGTATTATTTTACTGTATTGTTTACTTTGTAAGCATGAGCTCAATGACATAAACCAATTAAGAACATATTTCCATCATAGGGAAATTCAACGTTAAGAAACAGTTTAAACTTTTTAACATAATCTATATGAAAAGGGTACCTTAGGCTGCAAATCGTGTGCGGTCGCGTGGTGCTGTGGAGGCTGGGCGTGTTGGTGGTGGCGGCGTTTGGATCTATGTCGCTGGTCGCTTGTGACACCACCAGCGCCGGCGGACTCATCCGTGTCAGGAGTCGCCTCAGCGAGAGAGCCCTCCGAAGAAGCCTCGCGACCTCCCACGCCACGGCCCCCACCTGATCGAATGTTACCTTTGTCAGGTATACCTTTTATTGCACGCGTTGTAAATCAAATTATGGAATAAAAAACATGAGCATATATGAACAAAACTTCAATTACACTGACTACGGGTATTCAACAACGTTTTAGAGAATAACAATATTACGTTTCAATCAATGTAATACATGGGGTAAATGTTTATTGGAGCAGTTACGTTTATTATAATTAATACAACTTTTAACACAAATGATTTTTTACAAATAAGAATTCATTGCATGATTAAACTATTTTGTTTCATGTAAATGACAGACGGAAAAAAAATATACAAAGCGAAACCTACACTAATAAATAATACCGATATTGCGATAAAACAATTTAAGCGTTCGATTAAAACATTATTTTAACGAAAATGCAGATTGTATATAAATCACGCATCTAAAATAGATAGAGACAGAGGGATGCATTAAACGTATGAACGTAACAAACGACCTCTAGTGACCAAAATAATAATTATACTGGAAGCGGCCACGCAACGCGCAACAGCGTGCCCTTTGTTTCCTGAGTTGATTAATACTATTCTCACAATGTTAACCTTACAATTTACGATCAATCTTGTTCAGTATACCATCTGTACCAAAAAGCGAATTTATTTTTAATAATCTCTTCCAAATAGGTACTATACCACCCCAAACGGTCCAACAAATCAATAATTATTTATATTACCGAGTGAATATTTCAACGGGGCACAATGCTAAATCTGAAAGTATAGGGGCAATAATACAGGCTATGATTATTTCTACTTACGCATACTTCCGTGGGGATGTCAGAAGTAAAGAATAGCGCCAACCCTGTCTGACCATCAGTGTCGTAAATGGCGACTGAAGGTAAAAAATCTAACATCTGTACGATCCTAACGTGTGGTAGCGGTATAAGAGAATCTGCCCTCCCGTCTCGGCCCGTGGATTTCGTAAAAGTCGACAGAGGGAAAAAATGTATTAGGAGATGGGCAGCAGCATCTTCCTGCATTAGAATAAAAAAAACTGCGGTTGCCAACCATCTCGCCAGGTGTGGCAACTATGGCAAAACCCTGCCTATGATGAGAGGTAAAAAAAAGCAATGGCCCCAGTCCCCGGCGGCCTCGCTAGTCCTGGCAATGGTGGCAGCCATGGTAACGGCGAGGCAGGGGATGCAAAGAATCTCCGGCTGGATTTTAGCTGCCAATCTAAACGACTGGACCTGGCAACATATAACGGGAGCACATTGAGGGCCGACGAGAAGACTAGAACTGGAAGAAGAAGTAAGCAAGTTGCACTGGAGTACTATAGGGTTGTCTGAAGTCCGAAGACAAGGGGAGAACTCGATAATCCTCAAACCCGGTAACTTTTTTTCCTACCGGCAGGGTAGGTAGACCATCTGCCTCAAGGAGGTGTCGGGTTTATCGTCTACAGGTCTCTCATTAACAACGTGATCAAGATCGGAAGTGTGTCGAGTAGGGTCGCGTACCTTGTACTCAGAATAACCAAAAGGTATTCGCTGAAGGTCATACAGGTATACGCATCAACCTCGACACACCTTGATGATGAAGTGGAGGCAATGTATGAGGATATTTCAAGAGCCATGCATTGATCTGAGACTCACTACACGGTGTCGATGGGAGACTTTAACGCAAAGCTTGATACAAAAAAAGGTGATAAGCTGATAGTGGGGAACTTTGGAGTAGGGAAACGGAACCCTAGAGGGCAACAGCTGGCTGACTTCATAGCAAAGGAGAGATTCTTTATGATGAACTCCTATTTCCAGATTCGGCCCCACAGAAAGTGGACCTGGATGAGCCCGAACGGTAGTGATCACCGAATATTAAGAGGCACACTGAACCTTAACTTTAGGCTCGAGCGTTCACGTCTGATGGAGTCTTCGCTCCGTCCACCTCGTGCCCTTATCCAAAATCCCGAGACCTTTCAGCTCGAATTCCATGATTGCTTTCCGTGCCTAGAAGATTGCGTTGCAGTGGACGATGCGAATAGCAGGCAAGTGTAAACTGTTCATGCGGTAGGAGCTAAGTTTTGCAGGATCCGCCGCACGAACAAGCCCCAAAAGCTCTCCGATCACACTCTTAAAATCATGAAAGCCAGGCGTGAAATGAAGCTGCAGTCTACAACTGATGCGTCAGCATATCGGCAACTGAATAGACAGATTTCCAAATGTATGAGTCAAGACATAAGCAAGCACATTAATTCAGCCTGTATTGAAAATACGATAGAGCGGAGCAAAGGCTCCAAAATCTTCGCCAGATATCTGTCTATCGGAAAGAGCCAACTGACCAAGTTGAAAACCGTTGATCGAGAGATTTTACGGACAGCTGTACACAACTTCGTTGAAACCACACACTGATGTGAGTAACGACCCTAGAGACAAGCTTATCCGACATTGTTCCGATGACCTCCCGGACGTCAGTCTGAGCAAGTTCCGGAGCGTTTTGTATGGCGTTCAAGCAGCTTAAAAACGGCAAGGCACCGGGTGAGGCCGGAATTACAACTGAGCTACTTAAAGTGGGTGGAAGACTAATACGTGGTAGAGCCAAGCGGCGGCTTTTTTTGCTGCTCGAATGGGTCGGGTCGCCCGGATTGGTACCACGGCCTCTCAGAATACCGGCGTGAAGTAGAGGCATCTTGTGCTTATGGGTTCCGTTCGGTGAGTGAGGTAACCGGAGGTCCACACCCCCTTTCCATCCCCCTCCTCATTGTCCCACTCATCTCCCTAACACCCATAAAAGCCGGCAACGCACCTGCAGCACCTCTGGTGTTGCAGATGTATGTGGGCGACGGTAATCACTTACCATCAGGTGAACCGCTTGCTAGTTTGCCGCCTTTCCCATAAAAAAATAAATAATACCTGTTGTCCTTCAGAAGCTGTTTAGTTCCGTCATTCATGGCGGTGTTACGCCGAAAGCGTCGAGTAGAAACGTGGTTGTCCTATTTTTCAAGAAAGGGAATAACTGCCTCTTCAAGAATTATAGGCCGATATCGCTTCTAAACCGCGTCTACGTGCTGTTTTCGAGAGTCATCTCAATTCGTCTAGTCAACAGACTTGACGACTTCCAGCCTCCCGAACAAGCCGGATTCCGAAAAGGCCAAAGGCCGAAAGTACCATAGACCAAATACATACTCTTCGCCAGATGGTACAGAATACCGAGGAGTACCATTATGTCTGGCGTATGTGGACTATGGGAAAGCCTTCGATTCAGTCGAAATTTGAGCGGTGCTCTCCAGCGGTGCCAGATAGACTCCCGGTATATCGAAGTGCTGAGGTGTTTGTACAATGAGGCTACAATGTTTATCCGAGTATAGAACCAGAGTACGAAACCAATCTAACTGCAGGAAGGTGCTAACACCTTACACACACACACCACAGGGTGACGTCATATCCCCGAAACTCTTGAATACATCTTCCAATGCAGCGGGCATTGGAAGATGTATTCAAGCTGCTGAACTGGAACGGATACGATGTCGATATCAATGGCGAATACATGACTCACCTTTGACTTCCCGACGACATAGTTCTTTTGGCTGCTAAGCACTATGCTCAATGACTTCAACAGTGTCTCCCAACAGGTTGGTCTTAAGATGAACATGGACAAGACAAAGATCATGTCAAACGTCCATGTCAAACCAATGCCGGTTGTTGTTGGGAACAAGAGGCTCGAAGTTGTAGATGAGTACGTATAGCTGGGACAAATTGTCCAATTAGGTAAGTCCAAGTTTGACCCAGAGGTCAATCGACGAATCCAACTCGGCTGGGCTGCGTTCGGGAAACTACGTCATATCTTCTCATCGAGTATATCTCAATACCTCAAGAGCAAAGTATACAAACAGTGCGTGTTGCCAGTGATGACATACGGAACTGAGACTTGGTCCTTCACTGCAGGCCGTATGAGGAAGCTCAAAGTTGCTCAGCGCGCTATGGAAACGGCTATGGTCGGTGTTTCTCTTCGTGTATGCGTGATAGAGTCTGCAACCCCATATAGTATTGCGGGAATTGGATGGATACAGGTGGCTCAGGACCGAGATGTGTGGCAATCTTTGGGGGAGGGTTTTTTCTGTAGCGGATTTGTGCTAGGCTGAAATGACGTTGATGATATATTCAAATCTACGGGTTCGATTACCGGCGTGGAAATGATTTTTTTTTTAAATCGAAGTAAACATTTTTACTTTTTATCAAAATCGGCCCATACTCCATTGCACATTTTTTTGTTGGATTCGGCCATCTGTACCCAGAAGAAATTATTTTGTAATTATTATAATTCTTTCATACTAGATTTAATCGATACAACTTCTAAACTTCTAAAGTCGATAGCTACAATTGGTACGCGATTATTTAGCGATTTTCTTCAAAAGTACGACGGTGACAGACCGGTGGTATACACACAGACATAAACATCGGTGTCTTACTTAATTAAGCGTAACTTTCACCTCGTAAGTACGCCAAGTAAATGTGATGTTCTCTTATTCGGTTCCAAAAATAAACATTTTTCGTCTCTTCATAAGGGATTTATGAACCTTTAATGATATGCATGATGGCACTAAAAAATTAACACCATGATAATTTTTATTATGAAAGAACCGAAAATTTCATACATTATAAAATTGTAGTAAGGTTAAACAAGGATTTACAAAATACTTTACAATGCTTACAAAGATGCTTTAGGACCAATGTCGAAGATAAGCTTTTTCGAGTCGATTTGTAAACCATTTTTACGTGTTTAAGTATTATTTTATTACTTAAGTAACAAGTAACAAAAGGTAGACCTAATGCAAATACATGAGTATTTGCTCTACCTTTGAAATCAGGGTGTGATAGGGTTTGCGAATTTTGTATGAATTTAGTTACCAACTTTCCATTACACAAATGTTTTGCTACCAACACTGAATGTTCACGCAAGTTTTAATGACTCCGCATATGGTTCGAATTAACAATAAGACGAGGAGAACAATACAATTGTACGCTATACGACCACCCCAACTGCACGTACTCTGTCTCAGCAGGTGCATATCAAGGTCGTACTTACAATTAGTAATACGCGATGACTCCCGACAATCTCTAACAAGAAGAATGGTTCAATGAGGTGTAATAATGTACAAAGGCAACAGGGCAAGAGCAGTCGCATTGCGTGGCGTGTAAAAATAAAAGTATTTTATTGCTCACGCGTATGTCTGGACTGCAACGTATTATGTTATTTTATAAATGACAAAATTGTCTAGTCCCGACATACGCATTGCTTCATTCTATTTATCTGTGTCTAGTTGACAAATATACACATACATTTAGAATCATATTAGTAAAATATTTATTTAAGTTCTATTCAAAATAAAATACAAGTTACAAGAAAAGATCTTCTCTCTACCCGAAATTTTTCGTATACTTACAAAATGTTCGAACCTATCGCTATACACCTGAGCGAGCGGACAAACAGACAAAAATGCTAGTTTAAAAGAATGCATACATTTAATACAACTTATAGTTATTGCTTATAGAAATACTTATATAAGTGGGTTTCCGACAATATGATATCGTGTTAAATATAATATCAAATAAGTAATTTCCATTCGAAAGACATACTTTGCAATTCCAAGCACGGCACGCTAATACAAAAAATGACACTATACGATTGAATAAATAATAATAATGAATCATAATAGTGAAGCCAATAGCGAAGCAACAGACTTTGAACTTAGAAAGAAATGGAGATAGACTTTGTGGCGGCAGGCTTATCGCTGACTATGATGGTATGATCGCATGCCGTTATGATATGGAACAAAAAATAAATATTCAAAAAAAAATCCCCGCAGTCAGGAGTTATCGAAGTCTGTTAATAAATGTAGATTCTAGAAATAAAATATCTTACAGTGAAGGTTGCCTCAGAAGGGGTGCAACCGCTACTTTAAATGATATGTATGACCTATGACAGATTAGAAGCCCATCTCCCTCATAAAAATGATGCTTATATGGTAGCATTACACACTAAATTCCAATAAACCGTACTAACATTTTTGTTAATAAGATATATAAAATAATTCGTAGTAAAAACAGTACAACTTTCAGATACCACTAGGTTAGCAGATGTATCTAGTTTAAAAGAACAGTGCAATGTTGTAGATTTCATCTATCTTGTGCAGTTCGTGAATCCGCTAAATCGTGTTACGAGCACGTCGGTTATCGAGGTCTTACTCCTACATTTCATAAGCCACGACAATTAAATTAATGGTAAGTGGTCACCAGCCCATGGGCACCTGCGAACATCTTCAATTGAAGGTTGCGTACAGATGCGCTGTCGCCCTCTAGAGGCCTGAGCATGTAATTCTACCGGCTCATTACTTTGCAAACCAAAGTGACAGGGAGAGGTATCTAAATCCATATATCTTCTAGGTAGAGGAGGAGTCTAAACAAAGGTTAAACTTATGCAACGACTAACGCAACAACGCGGTTACCAGCAACAAAATGAAGCAGACATTCCGACAGTGGCATGCGCACCATGTTACGTGTATGGCTAACCGCTAAAATTAATCGACATCGGTCACTTAGCACAAAAGACAATGTCCTCTTGCCTAGCCCATTTTATAATAACAAATTACATATGAGATCATTTCGCACATTTCATTTGCCGTAAATCAAACTATTAAAATGCTCAATACTTTTGTTTTAACTATCATACAAATATATTTGATTCATAAATAAGTTTCTTTTATACAAAATGGCGAATGGCGGCCACTGTTACGTACATGTTTTACAGTTCGTACTCTGAACCATTAGGCTATTATTCTTTAGTGATAACATTAGTAAATTGACGACCTTGTGGTTATAGTACCAGACTGTTGAGCCGGGATCAAATCCCTTCCGAAGCCTGATATTCAACATCGGAATACAATATACAACATCGGAAAAGTAAAGACGAATGACTCTTCGTTTGCGCGTACACTTTGCACTCGGCACTACAATATCGCCGGCGCAGTTGACAACTACCGATAATATTTAGAAGTTGTCGCCGCAGAAGACATAGTTAAATTATTAGAAGTACACGTAATCTAGAAAACGAAAATGGACAATTTATTAATGCTCTGTGATTCTCTTACAAAGTCATTGATAAAGTATATGAATTTTATTAAGGTATCATCACAACATGACTGGGTTTTATTTTAATTATAAATTGCATACATCAAATGCAACTCTCCACTTGTGTTTATCTGTACATTGCGTGACCACTAAAGCACGGGTGCGTGTACTCTGTCCGTCCACTGGATACGTACCGTTGAGGGACGCGAGTCCATCGTCGTGCGCGGCGTGCTCTTCCGACGCGTACTGTGACTCGCGGAACGAACTGCATGATGACAGCAGGCTGCCGGTTAGGAGAGCACTACTTACGATTATTTGAAGAAATATTCATTGACTGTATGGAAATGGGAGTCACTAGTAATATTTTAAGTTGCAATAAAATATTGGCCGTATGGTATAGGCGTAAGAATCTGTCATCTCATTTCTTACTATGGGTGTAGTAAGTAAGAGGCGTCTAAGGGAAAACCTTTAAACATTGCGTACCAATTATGGCAAATCCTCGTTACAATACCTATGTCCTGTATTGGACTAATCAAAGCCTTGTATGGTATACGTTGCTTCTGGAACGATTCGTGTATTGATAACGGCTTTTAGGTAAAAAAGAAAACTTTGTACACTACTCATACTACTATATACCATAATAAATAAATTACGAGTTACATCTTTGCTCTAGGTTCAGAGGACGCTTATAACTTTCCTTAGCTGTTATCGAATCGATTTTTTTATTACATATTTCTCAGTAATGCAATATTTTTAAGATGTTCTCCTTCACAGCCGAGAACGGCATAAAATTGCAATTAACAAATTTTAGTAGTGACTAATAATGTACTATAAATCGCAATCAAAATAGTGGAGTATAGCTCAGATTTCGTCACTGCTTTCATTTCTTTATTTTGTTTTTGTAAACAAGTGACTTTAAAGCATACACAAAAAAAATATAATTAAGTTTACCACTCTGTGTCAAAAGTTTAATTTAATTTAGGACGAATCGCAAATAAATAAATGTGAACACAACGATAACTGGTAACACTCACCTAGTCCGTTTGGGCGGCGTGGGCGCCTGCTTGCCGCGACGATTGGTTGGGCGACGCATCTGCACGCCGCGCGCCTCCACCGCTGTAACCGACGCGCCCACGCCGCACGGGCTCGACTTCTTCATCGACATCTGCGGAGTGCCGCTAGAGCACGACCCGCCCTCCTGAAGTTGTTTTTCTACCTCTGCGTATAAATATTGCCATATTACCTTACCACTCTTTACTACCAAAATATACATCAATGATTAGGATTTTTTTTTCTTTTTATCGCTGCAACTAACCCTCTGTGATAGAATTATCTTGGAACATATGCTCGAGCGCGTGGTGGATTTCGCGAAACGTGGGTCTATCAGCCGGGTTCCATTGCCAACAACCACGCATCAGCTCATATACCGCAGCCGGGCATCCTGGTGGACACTCCATGCGATAACCCTGGAATTTATTTTATTTTGTTATATGATGTGACGAAGGGCGAACTTAATGCATATTGGCATTCAACCCATGGGTTGGTGAGATAGCCGTAGCAGGTGTGAAATAAACCTGCTACGGCTTTGGGGAATGTGGGTTCTTAGTTAAATTCTCTAAAATTGGTAGCACTGTATGGACAGGTAACGTTGAATAGCAACGCTGTAGGCCTACCTACAGCTGTGTACCAGCTGTGCAACATGATCAGAGTTCACGTCTGCGAGAGGACCACACTCTCTCAGAATACTAGAGTAAGTAGCACCATAACCTGTGTTGAATTGAGACCCAATTACCGGCAGCGACACCGCGCATTAAAGTGCGAACACGAAATTTTTCACCTCTGCGTTTATGTACGCTAACAGACAAATTAATAAAAAACTGTCCTAATATATAATCTATACGTCCAGATGCCATTATTTTTACATATTAATCTTTATTTAAAAGTAGTAGGCAAAGGCCTCCTCGGAGCCGGGAAGGGCTCGCCACGCTGCTCCAGTGCTGGTCTTTATGTCTATAGAAACATATAATAAATTACCATTAAGTTTAAAATATAAAAAAAATACAAAGTATGTGTTAAAAAATTGAGAGCATTTCTGATAGTAAGAATATATCGATATAATAATAAAAAAACTCAAGCCAAGATATATCAACAGGCTATCTATTACAGGAGCTAGGCAGTGGCTGTAATTGTCTTGATACATATAACGTAAAAAACTCACGATAAATTTAGATTAGATTTAAACACAATATTACTACAGAGTCCAAATGATACAGTATTATTATCTTCAGGCTATCTTCTAAAATAGGTCTAAAATAGGCAGTCATGAATAATCATAGCACAAAAACAATAGACATAAATTGATACGACTTTCATTACAGCGATTCTAAGCGTGGAGTCTTTAAAAAAACTATACGTAAATAACTACATTATGTTCTTTTTATATATTCTACTATGTATGGTCTACTACATAAGCCTGGCAGAAGACTCACATAGTTTTTAAAATATTGCTTAACGTAATATTTTTCATCTTCTGTGATCAGTTTATATTGTAGAAATGAGACGGAAAATATTTTTGATGAGATGCGTTGCAATGTGCCAATGAATTAGATAATTAAAAAAAAGTTAAACCAATATCACAGATTTTATTTAATACTATAATAGACGAAAAGCTATTATTCAGGACACAAACAACGTATATTATAGTACCTTTTAGTTTTTTCAATATTTCAATAACACGAGAAAGTCGATAATTAACCAAATAACAATAATTGTAAAATTATGAAGAGTATTTCTTAGAGAGTTTCTAAATCAAACAAGGAATTACATTGAGAAAAATACAATTGCAGCCGCAAGCTTTGTAAACCAATTATAAATAAATAACATTGTTGTTGTGTACAAATAACTAACAGATTAGTATACGTTGGTGGTCGCTGCCGTGTTCACCGTGGCTTATACCGTCAACAACAATATACATGTAAACATTACTACTAGATTTAAAAGCATACACATCGTGCGCTCTACTCATCAGTTACATTTGCTTAAAATACTGAGATTTTTCATTAAATATGATTTTATTCGACTTAATACAGTCAATAACTATGGACGACAACAACACCCGACAATGAGTCGAACGATGCTAAATGGAGAAATCATTACATAACAATGCATTATAGTATATTTTAGATCCTTTATTAAACGGATTTGAAACTGGTGCTCTCACGACGCTCAAGGTGCATTTAATATTTCTCCGACATGCAGGTTGTTGGGCAATGTTTATCTTCACCGCCGAGCGAGTGGTAAATTTAGCATTTAAAATTGTATTCCACGTCATAGGCACATAGAGGTGCCGGTAATAGGATTGGTATCCACGTCACGTGTAATAAATAAATATATAATTTATTTATTAATAATTAAAAACATGTCTGACTAACCAGTGACTCTTGATCGATAATGAATAACGCAGTTCTGTAGTTTTTAATTATTTATGACGCTCACTAATGGCAGAGTAACTCAATCGCAAATAAAAAGAAATTCAGTCGTATATATTGACAAAACTATGTGCATTCATTAATGCTGAAATCTAACAACCTTTATTAAAAAGATCCTGCAAAATAAAGCTCGATCATTTGGAAAAACATACACAATACATATGAGCGATCACAGTTAAAACTATCAATTTTGTTATAAAACTGCTTTATTAGTTGTTTAAGTTTAATATAATGAAAGCATTTACACCTCAACAGTTCAGAAAGTTTAATAAACAGTACATTAAATAACTTCAACATTATTCTAATACATCCGGTATTAGAATCAATAATTACGTACTACGTTCCTTTACCCTGTACGTACGTGCATAAATTCAAATTTGTGTATATGTACTACGCATAATAACTACCATTATTTCATACATTCAAACAAGAGAAAACATTAGAGAAAAGTACTGGATTTTGGAGCAGCCTGTATGTAGTGGCGTGACGCCCCAACCATAACAAGCATCATTGTTTGCAGCATAGGTATAAACGCGACTCGATCGATCACTTCGCCAGTCTTACTGCAGGGCGCCGATAATTAGCATCGTTGCTGTTTTACCTAACCTGACCTCAGTACAAAGTGCAACGACGCACTCCACGGGGGCCTATGATGTTGACATCGAAGATTACTTTTGTCTACCTCCTGCTTATATCGGTCGCTGTTATAGGTAAGTCTATTTAGAAACAATAACAAGGATGTGTAACTATAAACTTCCCGAAAATAAACACGTAGCAAATTAGGGTAGACGGGAATTGTAAAACAAAAAATTTAGAAAAAAAATCTATAATAATTTACAGCTTAATTAAGGATTTTAAGTATGTATCACAGCAATTCAATGGATTCGTGAATCGACATGGAGTGGTGAAGTGGATAAATTTATCTCCGTATTCGTTACACATCTATATTAATATATAATAAAATCATACAAGTATATGAATAAAAAAGTATGAAACAAAAAAGTTAAAATATTTCATAAACTTAAGTAACTTTGTTTTCGTAATTTTTTTTAAATGTTTTCAGAAGTGCTATAGGCTGTTTCATGCTACTTTATATTTAAAATATTAAGGTTTGTATCACACTTAATGAATTAATTACATCTGGCAGAAATACTCATGGGACAAAATTTCTAATTGAGAAAACTGCCTTCAGTGTTCTATATAAACTTTTTTATTGTGCAAATATTATTTATAATATATAAACAATATAATTACAATAGTTCCTTACTAGTGCCTTCCAAAGGATTATGAGGTTATTATTCCTACGAAACTGTGAAATCATTGCAAATAAATTATGTTTGAAATGAAACTATTATTATTTACGGATTTTATCGCGTTTATATTTTGTTTTTATATTCCCGACGTTTCGAGTGCTTTACAGCAGCCATGGTCACGAGGGGACTGAGGTTTTAGGCATCCAGATGTCATAGTCATCTCGGGCTACCTTCAGCTTTTAATTATTAATTTTGAATCGATCTACGCAGAACGTGCTCACAGTATCTTGATATTGAATAGTTTCAATTCAAAAGTGTAGAGTTCGCTTAAATACAAGAACCATTAAATAAATCATGGCTTAAAAATCCCGTTGGAATTAAACTCAAGTCCCAAAATACGCGCCAAATTTGAGCATTCTCCACGTCCTTTAATAAATATATTTTTGTTCTTAAATTTTGATCTTTTGAAACAAAAAAAACCTGAACAATAAGGGCATGATGATATTTAAAAAAAGATATGAGTAAGATCATCGAAATTTGATTAAATCTTGGATTGGAATATCAATTTTCATATCAATACAATATCATTTGCCCTAATATTTATCAGCTCATTTTATGTTTTAGGAAAACACAAAAAGGCCAAGCCGAAAAAATTTATTTCGCCTTCGGCTAAAGGTATCCAGTGCTATAACTGCCTATCATTCGACCATCCTGGTTGTTGGGATCCTGACCACCCGGATTACGCTAATATTACTGCAAGTACCCGCTAAATTACAGTTCACGTACAAGTAGTATAACTTAAACAAATAAAATACAACAAAACACTTATTATTTCACAGGTTCCGCACATTGACTGCTACATCCCAGGAATGGCATTCCTTTGCATAGTTATTACATCAGAGTCAGCAAAGCTTGGTAAGGGGTTATAACGGTTATAAATTACTAAGTTAAAAAAAATTAAAAAGTCCTTTTCCCAGCGGTAGGACTTTAATTTTTTACACTATTACATTACGCGCGACAAATTTCAAAACATTACAAATGTCATCACATCTGGCAAAAAAAGAATGCAAGTTATAAAATAATGAGGAGAGAATTTTTGATACAATGGAACACACAGACGACATAATGTTAAGTGGTCACTAGCACCCTTGAGACCTGCATTCATGCTAGACGCCGAAAGAAGTTGTTTCTCCCCTGAGGGCTAAGATTTCATGGCCTGTAAGTGAAAACGCTTTTCCAGTAAAACAGGTGTAATGAAGTAGTACGACACTTTACCAGCGGTCTTCTCAGAGGTAAATGGTTCAGCACGATGTTGAGCTGTAATGGGACTGAATAGGCATCTTCAGGGCTAATGTGATTACCATCTTGAACCTTGTCACCTCTTAATCGGGTGGGCCATGGTCAAACATTAGCCTATTTATAATAAAAAAATATATTTATACGTTTTCATTGACAGTGGAAACGGGTCAAGAGATCGGACCAGTGCGTGCGCGAACGTGCGTACCAGCCAAAGACTTTTCCAAGAAGACAGTGTCATACTCAATGTGCAGCAAGCTCAGCAAAGAACTATCCGCGTCGGAAATATTCTCTCGAATACAAGTCAGTCGTCCACATTGCACATTATGCAAAAAACACCTGTGTACTGACGCTACCCATTGCTAGATCACCTAGTTCATTGGTCGCCCCTAGGCCGGAAGCCAAGGTTTTTGTATATAATATTTAATGAAAGACTGTTGCATGCATTGTTTGAAAATATAGTAAATGAAGAAACAATTTTATTAGCTTAAGATTAAAAGCAATGGGTCGTAGCATTTAATGTTGTTCTCTAAGATAGGTAATAAAATTCTTTGCTTTGTACAAAGATTGTTTTGTATATTAAGTAAAGGTGTTCTGATTTACAAGTAAATACTTACTATCGACCAAAACTAAATATTTTTGTAAATCGCTGTTGGATTACCTAATAAGTAAAATTAAATTTTTGAAGCATCATTCACGGTGCCATAGACATTGGTTATAGATAAATAATACTTATCATTTCTTTCTGTCACACATATTTATTTAATGATATATGTTCGAGACTCGAAGAATGAAACTTTTTTTTGACAATTGTGAGAGAATATAAATTACAGGAGCTGTACAAGTATTTTCTTTTCCAGCACGGAAATTAAGCACGGGTCGGGTTGTTATCGCTGTGTTTGATTTTGTGCTGTTGTTGTAGTTCGCGTCATACACAACCATGTTTGAAAAATACAGTACGAATTTTTCACACAAAAATTTGTTTTGAAAATTCGTTCTGTTAGGTAATTTCTTACGTGACAGTACTCAAGTGATTGTTATGTTGAATAATACATTTTATAAAGGTTTTCAACGGTCAATGTGGTTTTTTAATCATAATATGTATATTTTATAGATTTAAAAAATCCACATAAATCACGATATATATAATAATCACATAATCCACAATAAAATGTAATTAATAGGCTACAATGAAACGCTCACAAATTTCAACTATTGTGTAGACGCGAACAAATATCGTAAATGTAATTAGTTTTCTAAGATATTTCAATATTAGTATTACATAAGAACGTGTGCAAAAAAGGATTTAAAGTGATTTAAAACTGAATATTTTAATGTAAATAAAGTGACTAATAAATCAAAATACAAACTATGTTTATGATAACAAGCTATTATTGCTTATCTTATAAAGATAAATGTCTTGAAATTATTTATCATCGCTGATCTAAACTACTTAAGCGACATTGAATTTGGACAGTTGGGTGCTGTTGGGTTAAAAACCACATTATTTTTAATTGGCAACGCTGTAAACACCATTTTATTTAAAACACTTTATAATAAATAACATAAATTTTCCCAAAAGTTAGCTTATCCCAGTAATAATAATTAATTTAAGGTCAACCTCACCTGCACGCAGTCATTATTGATTTGAAAATTTATATGAAAAGTCGTGAGGTGTAAACGCTCTTATGAGATAGTATCGAATTTAAAATTTAGCTAATGTGAACGATTAATCTGGTGCACTTCAACGACATTGTTAATTTTAGGCTCGTATTTGTTTATAAGCAGCTGTAAGTCGCCGCTTTCAGTAACACATGTGTAGCCGATTTCTCTCATTACTAAAAAGGTCGATGGGAATATATCAGTAATCGTCGAACAAGCGACCACGGTCCAGGGTACGGTTGCGAGATGGGCCAACTATTTACTACAACCAACATTTTTGATAGTCGTTTTGTTTTTATCGGTCAGTTCTATAAGTTGTTACGAATACTAAGTGGGTACGTACCTTCTCGAGCATATGATAGACGTCAGCCAGATCAACTCTCGGGTAGGGCGACATGCCATATGTGGCGATCTCCCACAATAGTATCCCGAATGCCCACACATCGGACTTGGTGCTGAACGTGTTGTACGCGAGCCCCTCCGGCGCTGTCCACTTGATGGGGAACTTCGCCCCCGCGTGAGCGGTGTAAGTATCATCGCGCATCAAACGCGCCAAACCGAAATCCGCAACCTTTACTAAGTGGTTCTCGCCGACCAAACAGTTGCGGGCTGCAAGATCTCTGTGGAAGTTCAAATGTAGTATTTATTGTGGCCGAACACACCTTGTCATCATGATGATCTCGACACGTTAACAAACGGCGGAATGTACCGCACCCAAATCCCACAGACTTGTGACGAGGAGTAGCATCGTTAGTGTGAGGCTACCGGCACTAGACTCACCAACCCGCTTGGCGAGCGGTATGAGTGTGGGCAAAACTTTCAAATGTATACCTGGTTTGACTGTCACTTTCTCGAAGACGCTTTGTTCAGAAGTGGACTAAAATACGCTGGTTTGGAAGTAGTGATCGCTGAGTGTGGTAACTGGTAAGCAGTGCCTGTCTGATCGCCAGGACCCTCGCTTCGTATTGGTCATTATTGGATACGTCGGTGAATAACATTTTACATTGCTAATAGTCATTTAATTGAATAATACTCACGCAGAATCACCTATTCTCAATAAATATTCACGTGGGCGATTAAGAAAATACCAACTAGGTGGTAAGCATCTTCTCTTCAGTAGTGTAGCAGCAATCTACCAATGTTGAATTTCGGTTCGAAAGTTATACTGACTCAGTATACTTTTTTACCATTTCATCTTAGTTTTCAGCACGCAGACGCATCTGCGTCCTCCTTCGCTTAAAGATATTTGCAAGGTTCAGCATTCACTTACCATCAGGTTAATGGTTTGTCGCCCCAATACAATTAAAAATCAACCGAATTCAGAGCAAAGAAATACATAAACATGTATAATACCTATGTATAAAGGAGCGACTCTCTAAATAGCTCATTCCAGAAGCGATCTGCGTCGCCATATACATAAGAACAACCGCATCGATCTGCTCGCGGTTGCCCGTTCGGAGGTAATCCAGAAGGTTCCCGCGGCTCATGAACTCCGTAATGATGTAAAACGGCGGTTCCCGAGTGCAAACTCCGAGCAACTGCACCAAGTTCGGATGGCGCATCTCTTTCATTATCGCTGCCTCTTCTAAGAAATCCTTCAGAGCCATCGTGTCATCTTTGAGTGTTTTAACTGCTACCTGTTACACACAATTTAAAATAGGCAAGTATTTATTTATAGTTACGAAATCTGCGAAACAAATGGTCACTATCATTTTTCCAGTTCACATAATAGGCCGACAATTTGGTGCTCGATACTCTCGAAAACAATAACTTTTTTGACAAAGACTAAAATTTAGATAATATCACACCGGCTTGTTAAGCAAGCCTAATTAAATGAATGGAATGATTTTTGTGTTTTTCTATCAAATGTGGCGCATCGACAACAAACAAATCATTGCGTACGCCAGCAGTTCGTACGTGACCTACGGTTACGTAATAATTCTATAGAATAAAGCCGACACCTTACGAGACTGCTGTACCGTTAATGGTCCGAATGGTTTATTGTTGTCGAGTATAGCCTCTATTAGAGACTAAGAGATTTTGGCAATATCCGCGGTCTACTTTGGCGCACTATTGAACAATCATTTTATGTTATGAGGCTGGTGTCACTACTCGGTACTAATGATTTGACTGTCAATTGTCTTTTAATGGCTATTTTAAGCCAAAGTGAATTGCAAGGATAGCGACTACTATTTCATCCTTTCCACGCATCCACCCTCAAAAGCCGGAAGTCATCACATACAGTCATATTCCCTCTCTTCCAAGCTGCTTCGTACACGTCGCCGTACTGCCCGCCCCCCAGCTTGTGCTTCATGACGATGTCGGTGCGGTCGATCTCCCATTCGTCAGGCGGTGCCAACGGGAACACGGTGGGCTTGTTGCGCTTCGGCGCCGGGTACAACAGCTGTGTGATGAGACCGTCGCCCAAAACCGAATGGTGGTGAACTAATTCAGCCAGCGTACCGAATTTGGACTCGGATGTGACGTACACCTGTTCAGAAATAACTTATTGGTATATTGAGGTTAAAATAAAAAGTTATTTAAAAAATTTCACCTGCCCTCAAAGGTAGTAAGCATTATAAGAAAAGGATCATAAATATATAATATAATATAATTTTATCCACTAAGACCCATAAACCCACTCGCATTTACCTTGCCATCGGAGTCCTCGTTGATGCGGTAGTGGTATACGCGGCCTTCATACCGTAGAGATATACTTCTTTGGCCAGGACTGGACTCGGACTCACGCACCTATTATGAAAAAAAAAATCAAATTGCTTTACTCAATTTTTTATTTGTAATAAGGTCATGGATGATGTGATGCCATCTAACGGAAAATCTGACAGGCCGCGCAATGGTGCTGTAAGATAAAAAAAAAGAAAATTTTTATATCTTAAAATTAACTTTAATCCATAATAACAGCGTTAGACGTCGCACCATAAGACACAAGCCTCTTATCATTTATGAGGGTTTTGAAACCAAAAAGAATCCGCCACCGCAGTGCGAAATAATAAATAGTGACTACCCTACCCTACTACTATTGGGTACTACTGACTAACCTCTATCGAAAGCCTCGAGATTTTTTGGTGTATGCTTTTTGTTATATCATTAAAACACAACAGCCTTGTGAAGATGTTATGTGAGTGATGAGTGAGATGTATGTTAGTGATGGATTTTCTTATGCTTCAACCACATTCGTATTACGGATATTTCTTTTTGTTTAGCAGAGAGCTCACCAGAAAACTGCCATTGATCCCCGAAGAGAGCAGATACTCCGCCGCGTTGCGCGAAATCGGGCCATGGTACCACGAGTGCTTCTCTAGCGAATTGACCGGCGTGACGTAGTTGCTCGGCACCCAGCCAACCCGCCCGCCCGACAATGTATGCGCCTCGCACCACTCGCCGCTCTTGTTGTAGCTCATTATCCTCACCTGTTCACCTGTCACCAAATATTATTAAAATTAGGTATTATTAATTCAATGTCAAATGCTTATTTTAATATTATATATTAATTTAAGCACATATCTCTTTCTCACTCTCTCTCTTTCTGAAACCGCCTAGATCAGGGGTCGGCAAGCCGCGGCTCGCGATCCACATGCGGCTCTTTGGATGTGAAGCTGCGGCTCTTTAATTCCATACACAGTTATTTTTTATTAACCAAAAAAAATATTTATGCAATGCCTCTTTAAATTTTGTACATTGTAATTTTTAACTCTTTCGACTCAAAAAATTGCCGACCCCTGGCCTAGATCATCTAATCTTCTCCGTATCATTACCATAACAATACCTGGCCCATTCGGGTATTCAATGTATTAGAGCTTCATTTAAATTGAACTTTAAATTTGCAAAGTGCGAATTAACGTCATGTACGCAATACAATCTAGTCGTCACTAATAATGATGTTCGAATGAATTCGTACCTTGGTTCACTTAAAAAATTTAGGTAATATACTTAGTTCACCATTCCCAGCGTGATGAGTATGAGTAACAACCTTACAAGAAATGCACATCAGCTTTTGTCGGTGCTTTTTGGAGGCCTTCGTGTTCAATAGTGGACTTATGTAGGCAGTTGTTACGAGAAATATCAGTTGTTAGAAATTATAGTAGGCACTCTTTATAGATGATAATGTGATCAGAGAGCGCTGTGGCGTGAAAGACGATGTAGTGACACAAATTGAGAAAGGGATGCTGAGCTGGTTTGGACATGTGGAGAGGATGAATGAAAGTAGGTTGACGAAACAAATATATGAGGCGAGTGTAAATGGTAGAGTCGGGAGAGGAAGACCTAGGCGAATATTTCACGATCAAATCGGAGACGTTCTGAAAAAAGGCCAGATCAAGAGTACTCTAAACCAACGAGTATGCATGCGAAGATTAATGAAAGTGGGAGAAGCGAAAGACGTATGTCAGGACCGTAGCAAGTGAAAGAAGATTGTCTCTGCCTACCCCGTTGGGAACAAGGCATGAAGATATACATACATATACATATATTTTATAGAGGTTACAATAGCCTACTTAAAGCTTTGAGGCATTTTTTATCAGTCAACCATGGCCAATGGTGGACATGAATGACAAATGTTGACGATTTCAGAAACAACTTATTTCAATGATAGTCTTTTGTTAAACAGTATTCATACGACGGCCGCGTTGGTTAATGGTTAGCGTACGTGACTGCTGAGCCACGGGTTTGGGGTTCGAATCCCAACCGAAGTTCATATTTGTTCAAAAACAAAAAATATTGGTTTTCGTGTCTGATTGTGTTGTTATCGTCCCCTGTTTCTGACACTACAGTGTGTTTCTACACTACTACTTCTGACCCTTCCTCCAATCTTATCACATAAGCGGAAAGTAAAGTCGAGTGAGTGCCTCAGTGATTGCGCGTACACTTACAGCTATTATATATTTACTATAATATCTCCAGCGCAACTGTGGAGTTGTCGCCATGGTCTTAATCGACCAGAAGGACATCATCATATAATCTATGTAAAATTCTTCGTATTTTGTATTTATTTATTCTTTAATTGTGGGCATCTTATACTAAAGGGTCTGCCCAAGGGTTATGATATGGCTTAATGACGCCTGATATTTTCATTCATGAAGTCAAACTGACACTTAATTATTTTCGATAAATAATATTTATTGTAACTAATAATATATGAATATAAATAAATCAGATGAACAACACAAACATGGAAGCGTTAAAAAAAATGTGAATTATAATTCTATGAAAATCCTAGAACCAAAAATTTTAGTCTTGATATCATCGGGTAAGGTGTTACAGCGGTAACGCACATTTGACGTAACTAAGTTTAATAATTGAAGAAGAGAAAAATACATCAAGTCTTGTAATGAGCAATTTAGGACTATTTGTTAAACTTTAATAAGTTTTATTATATTTTAATTAAGATGGATTTTAATATGTTATGTACCATAAATCAATTCTATAAAGTTATTCCAAGGGGTTGTGTTGTGATTGTATTGTGAAATTTAACGTTAATTGTCAAGAATAATTTCATAGCAGCTTTCATAATACGAACATTAAATACTGAAGCATCGCTTATTTAAATTTAATAGTAATTGCTACCAACATGATGCGGTTTTAGCCGAAGCTGTTTTAGCCCGAAATTGTTCATCAAAATTGAAGTGAACATTACAAAGACCGGAGGTCAACAAACAAAGGTCGTTTGATGTGCTTCGTGTCGATACAGTGTGTTTATAATGTCAACTCTACGCTGCTTTAACTCTTTGAGCTGCTTTGATGCAAGCAAACTGCGCCTGTGTTATATTCCGTAGCGAAAAGCACTGTCGTTTAACCCTTCACAAGCCTTGTGTTGTTTGGACAAGCTCGTTGAAAGTTCATTGTTGGAAACAGGAAATAAATTGAGTGAATTGAATATTGCATCTATATTTTTACGCAAATAAATTAATGCTGCCCAACTTAGCAATTTCTAATGTACTGATCTTCATCATCATAATTTTTATCAAAAGACAAAATGAAGGCATCAAATAATGTAGTACTAGTAGTAGGAAGTACTTTAATAAATACGCATACAAGTTCTTTGAGCTTGATTGTATTTGTAATTTTTGGACAGAAGATTTCCATTAGGTAAAAAATTAAAGACAATTATTAATAGGGTAGTTGGAAGTAAGAATCGATGCCTTATATCAGAACGTGTTACAGCGGCAGTCACACCATCAGTCACGTAGTCCCAAATAAGCTCTGGCGAAAATTGTATTGATTGCAATCTAAACCTCTGTCCAACCCAGTAACTGGGTTTACGGACGTGAGTGTTTATTGTTAATAAAATAATTAGTACATCGACATCGTATATTTTAATCTTTTATCGTTAAATCTGCTTCCTCCTTTCTTCCCGTGGATGTCGTAAGAGACGACTAACGGACAAACCTACAAAGTTTGAATGGCGGGATAACCACCTCAAACCAAAATTAAACAGACCGATGACGAGGAGCCGCGTTTATGGTGTGATATGTGTAGTACAGCGATCCCCAATCCGTGGTGATTATGGCAAATCCTCCTTAGTCCGAGAGAGGTCTATGTCCTACACTACACTACAGGCCGGTAAGATAAAAGCGCGTGATGTCTAGTCCGAATTCCGTATGACTACATTCTCCGTTAAAATCATTACGTGTTATTTTTTAACATTCATGAGTTTTTTTTTATTTAAGAAACGGTTACCAATAATGTCAAGACAAAGTTTTGTTCGTTGGTAAATATCGTAAAGTATCGTAAAAATACGGTGTAAACCGTGATATATAACACATATTATGTGACGGTGAACAAAACGCTAAGGTGTGGTTAAAAATGCAAAATACATTATGTAGACGTTCTTTTGTAGAAATATTCTATGTTGTGATTGTAATTGATTAACTGTGTATTGATTGTAGTTAACCAACAATACGGGTCGTGTATTGTTGGTTAACATTTAGTGTGTGCACCCCAATTACGTGTAAGCTATTTACTATTCTTGAAATTTGGTTGCGTTTTTAGATATAAGGTGACGATTGATAATTAAATCTTAAAAATGAATCTCCAACAAAGTGTAAAAACAAATAATGTAAAAATAAACCAAAAACATTTTTAAATAACTGGACCACTCCAATGGACCGGCCACATAGCTGGAACAAATGATTTAAAAAAAAATTAAACAAAAGCATATTTTTTAATGTAGTTTCATATTTATTCTTTTAGAAATATGATGAATGGATAGCTCTACGCTAGCTTGGATTTAGATCTACGCCGGTACGAGCCTGTTTATTTTTGTATTTAAAAATGGAACGCAAAGGACCTGGACCAAGGAGAAAACAATTAAATGTAATAAATGTAAAATATTCTGCATAATTAATTACTCAGTTACAAATTGGTGATTCAAACATTCTTAAAGAATTTTTATACACCTCATCTTAATTTCTATATGATTGATACATCCAATAGAATTAACAAAGCAAAGACAAAAAAGTAACGGAAATAACGAGTAATATTAACAATAAATTTCAAAATAGTTTAAAAGTTTCGCAAATTTTTAAAACTATAAAATAGAAGTCAATAGCATGTCGTTTTATGATTAAATTTATGAAAAAGTTATATTACCTAGTAACTAAAAAAAAATCTTCAACGGCATACAAATGTTTAATACCTAAATATCATATATCCTCATGGTGAGACACTGAAGTTTCAGTAAAAGGGTTCCATTGTTCTTGTACTACTTTAATATTATTTGTTCTAAAAGATGAATACTAGTTATATTCAAAACAATACTTTAAAATAATTTTGATATTCTCTAAAATGCATAATAACCATTTTACATTATAGGCTAAGAGTCTGTGAAAGACAAACCTCTGTCAGAGTATAAAAGCTGATTTTTTTTAGTGCAACTACACTGTAACATATAAAACGTTTGGCTACTATGGACCTTGGGTCCGCGTTGCATTTAACGGGTAATAGGTAGTAAAGGTTCATATAATAGTTTGCGGGGGTTACTATTAGAAACTCTTTTGCTTAATGACTGACATAATGCATAACCCCTATCAAGCACCGTTAATTAAATTATAGTTGAACCTACATCATAATCTACAATTAGAATTTTATGTTTTAGTATTTACTTTATTCGTGCAGTTATTTAACAATGTACGTCCAAGTAGCCAGACAGAAATCTGAAGGGTCTAACACATGCTGCAAGACGGTTAAATATCAGCTGTAGCTGCAAGCATGAAGGCAGTATGTGTAAAACCGATAACGCTTGAGACTTTTTTTTTAGAAATTTAGAAGGGATTTATTAGAAAATCCAATTATCTAAACATAGTTTATGAGTTGATAAAGGTTTTTCTTCAATGCTAAAAAGCCTTAACTTTTAAATTAGCATTGCCCCAAATTCTTACAATATAAATTGCATGTAAAAATTGCACGAAAGGTTATATTTTACCGGGAGGTTAATTCTTGTCAATTTGTCCCAAATAAGCCCTGTTGAAAAATAGGTTAAACGTACTAAAATGTCTAAATCTCTGATAAATTTTCTAAGAAAAGCTTGCTGATATATATGATAAATAAAGGATTGCAATCACATACTGTGATAGCATGAAATCCTGGCAAACTTTTGCATATTCGTAGTCACTTGCAATAAAGTGAATAAAATGGCTTTGCATAAAGCTACGATTCGAAACTTTTTAATATTGTGAAGAAACTCCGGGAGCAAATCCGGCACGGAGGCTCGCCGCAGCAATATCTTCCGGAAAGGCAAAGGATTAATATCAGACTATGGATGACAGGCGTGAGTCGTTATGTATAAATACTTCACTGGTGAATAAATAAGTCGTTAAAAAAAATATTAGCCGGCACGGGACGTCCAGCAGACGAACTTAATTTTGATTGTAGGAAGCAAATTCGATTTCACACTATAAAAATTAAAACTTTGAGATGCTACGACAACCGTGATCGATTTACGAAAACCGCGAAACTTTCTTCTGACACCAGTATTCGCCATCATTGTTAGCCGGGTTAGCGATCGCAGTACTAGATACCTAACTATACCACGTGCTTTTCCAGGTTTTACCCGCGTGACTCTCGTCGCTCACGAGAATAAAGGTAAATACTTAAGGTGCCACACACAGGGTAACAAACGTTAAAAGTATATAAACAGTGTTTCGATTAGTGCGTTGACTATTGTTCCTTCATACTATATTAATTACTGGTCTACAATCGCGCTATGCCATAGACAGTTCGAAAAATAGATAAATAAAAAAGTGCCTGACTGTGATTATTGGTTTGAAACACTTAAATTTTCGATAGCTCTTTTAAATCTTTGTATTTCGTTTGACTGAGCGTCTACAGCAGGAAATGTAATTATGCTCCCACTTTTATTACACACAACCTGTATTTAATACAAAAACGCCATTCCAATAATATTCTTCTACCATTCTTGTGTCGTTTACCCACGTAGCAATACTACTTCCACCAACTTTTTGTGGCGAGAGCGCAATTTCGAACAATGCTTGATGAACATTTTTTACGAATCAATATCGCAGCGGGCTCGGCTTAATTTTTTCAATAAAATTCTGGTAACTTAAGAATAGTTCAAAGTGCTGAAAACTATAAATCCACCAGATTTTATTTAAACAATGTAACGCGATAGAAAATAGAATTCAAATTTATATAGTTTGGAAACCATACAGATAACATGATTTCTGATCCTCATCACCACTTGCTTAGATTAGATCTCATGAAAACAAATCACATAGTCCAGAGTCGTATTAGCCACCTTCCCGCTCCTTCGTGATACCACCAGCTCGATAGTTCCACATTGGTTTATCGTTGTCAGAATTAGTATATACGTATCTAAAAGTGATTGAAGATACGGATGAAGGTAATATAAGCAAGTTGAAAGTATTATTTCATGTTTTATGACCTGGATAAAGTAATATGATTATTATCTCACTCATAGCAGGACGCGGTGCTCAGATGACTAACAAACGAGGCTCTGGCGGTCTGTGTGATGGCGGAAAATCTGAATATGCCGAAAACCAAACTCCATACGCTGGTAATGAGGAAATGCAACAAAAGTGTGAGAGATCTGGCCGAACGCTCACAAACTCATCAGCCTAAAAAATTTATGCATACCCGCATTCTAGGAAGGGCCTCTTTTCATGAGAGAAGTTAAAGGCTAGTGCACATGGTTAAACGACCATTATATGCGTCATTGGATAATGTGTCTGTATATTACGACCAGAGCCCTAGTTCCGAATCCGAGCTGAGAGTGTTAGTTTACAATAACGCCGAAACAATAATCAGGGTCATGCTTTGTATTGGATACTAATTGAGTATGATGGTATTGATTATATCGTGATGGTATTCATAGATTGGCCGATTGTGTATAATGCGGACGAACGTGAGCCTCAGTCGTAACTAACTGACTAATTAATTACGCGCATAAAATGTCAACTTCTGATCGATTTCGACCACGGCGTACAATTTAGTTTTAAATACGACTAGGCAACACTTAAGTGAAGATAAAAGAATTTAAATGTATGTGATATGTGTATCAGATAAGAAAACTCAAAACAGTTTTATAATATGACTAAATTCACGCCTGATTATGTCGATTGTGGTTTCTTCTGCTACATATCCGATCAGGTTGCTCCTGGCACGTAATTTTACGGATTAATTACATAAAGTATACCTTTAAACTTGCCGAAAAGCAAGCTATTAAGAAACAAAAGCCCCATTCGAGTGCAAATCCTTATTATAAGTAGTGATAAATCCAATCGTTGTACAGTTTTAAAAGTTTAAAGTATAGTATTACCCAATGGCACACGAACTGGCATACCACCCGTGTGCTTAAACAAAACGTGACTCCGACCGAAATAAGCGGACGCCGCAACCGAAGATGGATGCGTTTGTACTATATCAATGGTTAGACCATTGTCATAATTACTTACCGGGTGTTAGCATTCACATGAGCACCTCCAGTGAATATAAAATAAATGTCGACGACAAGTAATAAAACGATTCTCCTAAAAAGCTACAAGATATTTAACAATGAATAAAAACGACGACAATGAATTAAAACCCCTAACGTGTCGTGTCCTATTGTAACTATACTAATGTACATTGTAGCATTGTGAAATTTTAATAACACATTAAAATGATCCTTTCACAGGTTATTTGTAATAGAATTCCAAGGAGCAAAGTCTGAATCTTTACTAAACTGACAGCTGTAAGATCAGAAAGTGCAAAGTTTAAGTGTAGCTTAAGGCGTTTCCGCCTGTTTCTTGCTAAATCGATGCAATTTCTATGTAGACGTATTTAGACGATAATATTTTGACAATTATTAGGTTATTGATAGAACTAAAATAATTTTTAAACAACACTGTAACATAACGGATTTACGTATTAAGTTTAAAGTTATAAGTTGGAAAATTAAATCAATTAACAATAAAAAAGGAACAATGTTAATCGTAGCTACAATTCTATACAAGTACATTAACATAGATACTCAAATGGGTTTAAAAAAAAAAGTAAACTTATAGAGTTGATTCAGTATTTTTCGAGATTACTATTATATTTTAAAGTTACAAATAAATATTATTTTAACTGTACTAGACTGTATCTACTGGCTTTCCGTGGTTGCCTTTAAGTAAGGTGGCACATGCCTTTTTCTAAACATTTTATGCTTTTTTGTTTAGGATTACCAACAAGATTAACACATACAGTGTTAACCAACAAGGTAATCCTTAATAAATAAACGTAGAATAGTTGCTGCTCAGGACACTACAGGATGCTCGCTTTAATTTCATACTATTGACTCGAGTACCGTGGGATTCGGCACAGGAACAATCGTGACGTCGAAGCTACTTAAATTATATCGGTTGTTACTTATATTGAAACTACATGCATACATACGCTCTTTTTAATTTTTAAGTTCATACATTAGGTATTGGGTATGTACGGGAAAAATATTTGATAAATAAAACAATATGATATGAATGTAGTTCACCAAAATCTAAAAATCTAACAGAATAAATGAAATGCGGTCTCCATTTGTACAGCGTGTAAAATCAGACTTTTTCTAGGTCAGTTTATTTTAGTCTACCGGATACAGAATATCAAACAAATGAAGCCGAAATTCGATGGCTGATCATAAGTTTTTTCTCAGAAGATTACGCTGGCAAGGGGACTTGGTGGGTCCCGGTTACCGACTGCAATCATACTTATCGTAATTTAAATTGAGCTGAAGTTTAAAAATCATACGAGGGAACCGCCCGCCCGCACGTGAAGTCTCGCACAGAATACATGTTTTACAATAAACACCTAAAACATAAGGTTTAGAAGGGAACAAACACCACAAAGATTCCTAGGGGCATCAACTTGTATTAAATGCTATAAATAAGACGGCTTGTTTTAAAATTGTGTAAAGTACAATGCATGCCGACAACTTATCTTCCGATGTCTGTGCAGTCGTATTATGAACTTATACTTCTCAGCAATTATAATTATACCGACACAAAAAAGTAGACTCTAAGATTCATTCCACCGATAAATGACACAACAAGAGATAAAAACATGGCCGTTATTCGGTTGCCTAATGTATGAATGGCATGGCAATCGTGTACAGAATGTGTTCTAGTTGTATAGAACGTTGTATCAACAACAGGTCGGGTGGAGGTTCGAAAACAATGCATTCTAACATTTTCATTTGCCAAACAACCACCCACCCGTACCCTACCGCCGTAGTTTACCCATTCATTAAAACGTGCAATAATTTCAGCCTGACATATCTATAACCTTATAGTTTATGGATATTATATTCATCAATCCAAAAGTTGAATAGAGATAAATTTATCTCAATCCCGTAAGTACATAAATAGAAATAACATTTTACGCTTAAGAGTTAAAAAGGAAATTTACGCTCAAGAGAATTTCTGTGTTCTAATTATGACCTAAACGGCTTTTGTTACAACTAGATTAAAAGCCAGTGCTGGCACCCAATTAGTTCTCTAATAAGTAAGGTTCGACGAAGCCTGCAAGGAGCAAACTTGCTTAAAGAGAATTAATTGCGAGCCAATTAGCGAGCGCACCTGCCTTGATTGGAGGTACGACTTCGCTTCGACAAGGTTCCGTTCGATATACATAGACTTAGTGTTAAACTGTGAAAGTGGCTTTCGTCGAATTATAATAATTATGTGTTCATCTGCTAACCGGACAATATTATCATGCGTTACTAAAGAGTTACGTAACATGAAACTAAATATTTTCGCTAATCGATATTAGATTGCTAAGTGTATGCAAACGAATTCGCTATTCGCTGAGTTTGGATTTTATTAACGAAATGCGATAAAATTGCAATCGTTAACGAAAAGTTCTCTTAGTTATATTCTTTCAGTATGTGCCTAGACTTATTAAAAATACGCTCCTGTTACATATATGCAAAGTTTGCAATTATACACGAAAATGTATAAATACAGAGACGGTCATGTTATATTTTAAATATAAGCAGAATAAATCGCTGTCATGCCATTAAATAAATGTTGGCGGACCGTATATTCAATGCACAATGAAATATTTTAAAATGTTATATCTTTAAACAAAATAGTGGTTCGATATTTTGCTTCGAGCTCTCAGAGTCGGTTGTGAAACGTAGACATATTAAAGTCTTGCAATGCTACCTTTCTTGAGGCTAAGCTGATTTTCGCCTCCCGCCTGGAAGTCGTACAACGCCACGAACAGTTGCGGATCATCCTCTTCTTGGTGCGCTAGCAAATTCTCTTTCGATGTCCATCTGTAATATAAGTAACAAGTAGCAATTCAATTATTGAAAAAAAAAAAACCCAGTGCGTAAAAATGTTTATTCACCGTCTCGACTGTCGCAGTGGCCATATTTAAACATTATATCCTATGTCACTCCCATAATGAAGACGAATCTAACGACACCTCTAACGTGCCAAAAAAATAGACGTACATGCATTTATATACAATCGAAAACATGACCTTCTTTCTAGGGCAGTCTGGTAAAAAAGGAGTACATCGAAAAATATGACGTACGCTAAAGATATGAAAATTTATTTAGAAAAGTAGTTTTTTTAAAACTCTCGAAGACGCCTGTCGCCTTTTTATTGAACTCAACTATTTTATAGAGCTAAAAAAGTTTACAATGAGCCAATACTCGCATATACGGTATATTATTTTTAAAACGGCACGATTATTAAATAAATATATTAACTAATGGGGCCCTAAGTAAGACGTAATGATGACAAAACATGAGGGGAAAATAAGAAACCTGTTGGCGGTGTCAAGTGGCTGCGGCGTCGCAGGAGCTGTTCCGGCGCTCTCCCCGTCCGGCAGGTCCGGAATGTGCGGCAACGGACGACTTTGCCGCAACGCCTCTGCAACACGTCAAAATCTACACCTGAACTAGTAATAATTTAAATTAAATTTATAATTGCTAAACGTTACAGTTCATGCAGGAATTTAATGGACAGATTGAGTATTTAATGTAGCTCATTTGGTAATTATACCCACTGTAAAAGCAGCAGCCTGTAACGTAACTGACCCACTGCTTGACAGTAACAGATTTCCTCAAAATTATTTCGCAGACATGTAGGTTTCGTCACGATGTTTCCCTTCGCCACAGAGTACGTGTCAAATTCAGTTCAGCATTAAAGTGCAATTAACGATTTCAGTGATGCAGGCACGAACAACACAGGTCATTTGCGTACTATGAAATTTAAAGCGAGCGCCCGGCCCCTGCTCCACTACTACTATTACTTGTAATATAATTGGTGTACCAGTAATAATTATAGAAAATAGGAAGATATATTACTATTCAAATCTGTATATCAGGTATGATACTATTAATAAGATTGAATACGCACTCAACGCTTCCTTTATCACTTATCAGAAGTGTGACTTATTAGAAGTTGCAAATAAAAATGCAGTCATTACAAAAGCTACAGTGGAGAAAGTTATCAAGTGGAAACTTGCGTACTCAAAGGCAAATTCAGAGCCGGTGTAACGTCAGCCAAACCGTATTGAGGGAGCTCGAACGAGGACGCTCTAAGTCCTCTTATTGTGAGGACTTTTTAGCTTGTTAAGTCTTGTTCCTTTCGCTCGGTCATATTCTGTCCTGAAATACTATTTCTTTTTTTATATTGATACTGGATATAGTAGGTAATATAACATAATTGTGTTATGTAACGTACACAAAATAATTATGTAACGTAGACTTTATCTACAATTTTATATGAAATAGCTTTAAAGCATACAAAGTGAGTCAAACGAACGGGCCCTGGAGGAAAAGTATCTACCGTAAATAGATTTTGCTTAGTCGGAACAGTTTATTTTTACTTCAAAGCTAAGAAAATATATATAATTTTAGAATTTAGAAAAGTCTGAGCCGGAAAGGAAACCGAAATAGACCCGAAACAATAACACCTCAATTTTGTGGCGCTTGCCGATAGTTAACGACCGCTAATGATACGATTTTTTAATGTTTAAAAATAAAGAAGTTTACTATACATACTTATCATTTTACCGCCTACAAGATGGAGTGTTGCCTGAAGTCGATGCACGCAGATGGGTCAGGCCCGTGCTTTGTGACAATCTTTCGGGAAGGCCTTGGTTAGTAGTGGGCTTGTGATAGACTATAACGATTATGAATGATGGAATATTATACGAAATCGTCACTGTGCGCTTCGGACTCGCACGCCACCGGTTGTTTAATGAATCATCCTAATATGAGTATTATAACTCAATGGAAGTACGCATCGCGGAATCGAAACTGTGATTGATTGCGGTTATTAATAAACAATATTTATACCATTTACTTATAACGAATGCACACACGTGATATCGCCGGTTCGGGGCTGTCGCCACATATGGTCGTGCGACGTGCGGCGTGCGGCCAGTGACTCACATGGCGGGAGAGCCGTCGCCGTCACCGTCGATCGTTATCCATATATCTCCAACAAACCGTCAATATCGAAAATCCAACGTAATGAGTAATATTAAAAGCAAATATCTACAGAGAAACGTAAGCAAAATACTAATAAATATGCCAATGAAGTAATATGTAAATATGCCAATTTACAAATTTACTGAAAAACGTCTTTTCATAATATGAAACCAAGGATATTAAACATTATCTGGTAATATAATGACTTTCAACTTCAATTTCGTTTAAAACAGTTTGTTTAGTAAACTGTCTTAACTTAAATAGTGGTAAACTTCGAATCGGCGATTAAACACAAATCAATTTAACAAAACATTTTCGTTAAATCAATTTATTCATTACTCATTACTACTTTCTGTTATTTTGGAGCTTTGAAATGCAACCTTATACTATTCTGAAGTCACGTTCAGAATAGCAAATAAGGTGGCAGTTTAGAGTATTGTAGATATCACATATCAATGATAGTGTCGTATGCGGAGTAATAGTCTAGTGTAATTCGATAACTGATGACCAAGTGATGAGCAGAGTGCACATACGAGGGGCGGCAGAAAAGTTTTATGCTTAATTACCTTTAAGTATCACTAATGACTCGTGCTGCAAAACACTAATTGCGGATATCCTAAGTAATATAAATGTCAAGTTTCATGTCATTAGCATCATCACGCTTTTAGTAATTGAACCGTAAACATCACTACGTCCGAGTCATCCGCGCTTTGCACGAAATTGGAGTACAAATCTGTCATAAAATTCCTCACAAAGAAGAATAAAGCGCCGACGGAAATATTTAAAGAGATGTCTGCAGTTTATGAGGAGTCTGCACCGTCATTTGCCACCGTAAAACGTTGGAAACGAGAATTCAAACACAGCAAGGAGTCGTTCGAAGATAACCCCAAACACTCCCGTTACCGAAGAAAACATTGAAAAAGTGAAAAAATTTGTTCTCGAAGATCGGCCAAATCAAGTTGTGGCAAATAGCTGAAACTATGGGCATTAGCGAATCGGCAACATTTTGCATAATCATTTGCACATGAACAAGGTGTGTGCGTGATGGGTGCCGAAAATGCACACACCGCTAAAAAAGCAGCGTCGAGTCACAACTTCGCAGGAATTTTTAGATATCTGTAGCGATAATCCTGACGATGTTTTTTGTCGCCTTGTCACTGCTGATGAAACATTGATTCGACAGTACGAACCGAAGTCAAAAAGGAGACAATGCAGTGGATAGAAAAGGGAGAAAAGCCGCCACGGAAATTTAAAGTAGAAAGATCGGCGTCCAAGCTAATGACCACTGTTTTGTGGGATTGTGAAGGAATTTTATTCATCGACGACCTTCCCAAAAATACTACAATGAACGGAGTTGTCTCATTACTAGCTAAAGTGTGTCAAGTGGTTGTCGAGGAAAGGAGAGGCAAACTTGCGAAAAGAGTCCTGTTTTTACAAGACCGTCCACCATGCGAGACAGAATTTGATGAAATCAACCCCTCGCCCTACAGTGCAGACCTGGCGCCTAGCGATTATTTTCTCTTTTTAAATTAGCAAAAGGACCTCCGAGGACGGAGATTTTCCAGTGACGAAGTAATGAAGGAGGCCGTAAACGAACACTTCGAGGGTAAAGACGGCGAATATTTTTTGACCGGGTTTAAAGCCCTTTTTTAATAAATGTAAGAAGTGTATTGAAAGTAGAGGGAGATTACATTGAAAAATAAATTTTTTACACATTTCTATCAGCATTTCTAATAACTTTTCAGCCGCACCTCGTACATGTATAACAAGATTTTGACTAATTCTGTAATCTACATTATAATATCTTACTAAGATTATAATTGTGAATATTTGAGTTTAGATATTTGTCGTTCGAATGCGCAAAAGATAGAGCAAATAATAATTAATATTGATGAATACTTAGAATACTTTTCTATCTCGTAGGGTATGCGGGTAAAGCCACAAGCGGTGGCCAGTCACTGAGTCAGTAAGTAAAACTTTCGAGCGGCACTGTAATATGGACACGTGGCACATTTAAGCTAAATCATTAAATTCCATAAAAAAAAACTTAAAATACACATAAATATTTTTAAATACGTTACTTACCGTGTAATGACAAAGGTATCTGACCTATCTAAAACATTATTTATGGATCTGTCTGTGGTAAGCCAATAAGATTCGATAGTATACGATAAAATAATAGGAATAATATGGGACATTCATTTATCGAAGGAACTATTCTGCTCTACTACACGATGTTATAAATAATAATTCTAAAGTACAGATCTAATAACGCCTATGTCTGTAGAAGACATCAAGCAGCAAGTGCGTCTCACGCACGAGGTCAGCTATACGTGCGAGAAGGAGATGAAACATTATTTAGTCTAAATTTAGCACACAACTCCTACTATGGAAAAAGTTTAGATGTACTAGCGTTTAACGGTAAAAATACCCATTAGTTACCGCACATATGTTATTACTTCACAGAAACTCGAATTATCATATTGTAATAATTCTAGGTTACTAGTAAGGTTTTTGTGGCGGAAGGAAACTCCCACTCTTTGTCTTCATCTATGGTTTGACAAAAATGTTCACGTGATAAACCATTATGATGTAATGTACATTTTATATATTATTTCATTTTAACAAATACAAAGCAATAACTCGCATTTAATATTGAACATAATTACATATATAAAATTGTTTTCAAAATTCCAAGCAAACCCAGCCAATTGTGAAAATGTTCATATACTTTAATACTTTTAAAGATATTTCTTATCTCTCCTATACGACTAACAAGTTCCTGCGGGGATCTTTAATAAGCGTTAGCGTAGGAAGCCGTAGGCAACACACTCCGGATATCCTGCTATTACGTAACGTAGCTATATATGCGAAATCTTTTCTACTTCGGATATATAAGTTGGTTCGTGTATTAAGACTCGACGCCAGATGTTGATTTTTTTTAGCAATTTATTTGAACTCCCAACAACAAAATGTTAAAATATTACAATAATTTTCAGGTACAATAGTTATACACACATACTGTAATTCGCATTACTAACAATAGGTCATTGATAAAACTGGTATCACAGAATCAACCCCTTTGAATTAAAATTAAAATAGTGTAATATAATGAAAATGTGCATTCGAAAGTAAGGTGTAAACAAACAACTTATGTTCATTGTTTTCACTACTCTCTTCCTTTTAATAATACTAAATATTTTATTTATCGTATATATCGAAAGAAATAAAACATGTTGTTAGTACATATGAGGAAAAACTTATAAAACACCAGTAGTAAATTGTATACGAGCGTGTAAGGGCCAGCGAAGACGAGGAACTATTATCCGCGACGAACAAGTCCCCAAAGCGTAGAAAAAAATGTCTGTATAAACACAAATCGCTTTCTGTAGCAAAAATAGTAAAATTGTCACATACGACCTAATGGTTTGAGCCAATGAGCTAGCCTGGAAGCTAGTTACCTTAGAAATATGATCTCCTCACTATACCCGAAGTGGGTCAGCAACGTCCTCACAAGATACATTTAGTAAAGACGCTTAACTCCTTTTCATACCCGATTTCGATTGAACGCGTCGAGACTGGATATAAATTAGTACAGTTTTTTTTTTCTAATGACTTTGGTTGGAGTGATTATTAATAACTTAGTACAAAAGCTTTACTAACTGTCTATTTTTTTATATAAGTTTGTAAGATACATGTTCATCGACTGTTTCTCTTATTACTTATTTTGAGAAAATAAAGAGCCTCGTTTTAAAAAGCATTTCCCAGACCATACAAACACTGAAAGCTAAATTCACTTACTTATTGTGAGAGGCGAAGCAACGCAAAACGCTAACCAAATAAATTTGAAAAACTGTGACCAACAAAGTCATTACCCGGGGTTGGACCCTACGATGTGTGGCCATTAAAACCGAACCCACAAAGCAATCAAACTATCGAACCGTTCACAAAGTTCAGAAGGGGGCAATCATTGAGAGAGTTTGACAGTAAACGGATACGGAGTGGCAGCCACATAAATACAAATAATTTATTGGATTCGCAAGGGTTCTTGTACTGCGAGCCAGTGGGAAGGAGAAAGGACGATGTCTGCGAGGGGAGAGTCACAATTCGAAATAAGTCTTGATATCTAGTGCATATATGCCGGCCAATATATTGTTAAAAAAAAATTTTATCAATGTGCATGACATACATTACGGCGTAGGCAGTAAAGAAGTGATCACAAAATAATTACCTCGTGAATATACATAAAAGTAAAAAAAAAATCAGTAGAACAACTTTTTTTATTTTACTATTAAACATATTATACTTTTTTTAATCGATCTATGTATGTTATAAATGTAGAAAGTAATTGAAATGATTCTTATTCTTATGGTAAAAATTAAGTACGGGAGGCTTGTTATGTGTGATACTGAAGCTAAATCAATGATTTTTTTAATTTTTTCTGTCTGTCTATTAGTAATGTACGCATTTCACACGAACGGATTTACATGAAATTTAAATTGTGCTCAATAGCACGGTCTTAGATTACCTCCATACAAATATCCATATATATATGTATTAATATAGGCTACTTTGCATCCGACTTTTTGAAATAAGGTGCACAACAATAACAAAACAGTTCACGCCTGTAATCCCTCACGGGGTAGACAGGCCATTATCTCCGTCTGTGTCAAAGAAAAGAGCTATTATTCTTCGTCTATTCGAGTCCCCACTTTTAAGTATCGGTGTACCTTTACACCGTTGTTTTTTCTTTTAATGCACAAATCATTACTGCGTGGAGTAGCGGTTAGCGTACATCGACACAAATAATTAGTTTTCGGTTCTGGTTGTTTTGTATCCCATGCCTCTAACACTGCATCTAACCCTTTCTCCGATTTGATTTCATCGAAATTCTATTATCCTTTATTTCACAGCAAAATATTTTCATCTTTCTTTCGATATTCTAAAGTTTATAATTTTTACTTGATTTTGAATTTAAATAATTATTATCTCTTGTACTAGTTTCATAACACATATTAATTATTACATAAGTAACCGACCGGTTTCGCCTTACGGCATCTTCAAGTTATTCATTATACTATATATAATTGAATACCCAGAAGATGCCGTAAAGCGAAACCGGTCGGTTACTTATATAATAATTAAAATGGGTTGTGAATCTAGTACAAGCGATAATAATAATTGTCAATACCCAAGTTTAGTCTCTCTTTAAATTCCTTTATATACTCTTAAGTATTGCCTAACCGTATTGAAAACTAAACTCATACTGTACAATGTTATAAACGTAAAATCGTGATGTACCAGAATTCATTTATAGGTTACAACAACTACAGTCACCGTATTTAACAATAGTTTTACATCAACATGTGGACAAGTATTACTTTACTACTTACGGGATGGTGAAGACGAGTGAGTGGCACTGAGTTGGCGCATACACTTGCGAGAACAGTTATATGCCGCGCAGTTGACAACTGCCGATATTATTCTGATGTTGTCTCGGTGACAAAAGTCGAAGTCGTAATGAATCAGAACGACATACGAAGACGCTAATCATAGTTTTTGTTTAATTTACATAATATACATTAAATTTATAATTTTATATATTATCGTAGTCGCCACGCTTGGTAGGTGGGTTGGTGATCGTATTATTAGACACATCACACCTTAAACGTGAGTGCCCGTCACGGGTTTTTACAATTCATTTCAGGGCATATTTGTGATGATATTTCGCTTGTCAGAGTAGTACAACCCGCGAGAGGTCTAAGTGGCACATTTAGTTATTTCCACACGGCTTATATAGTTCGAGACTAGAGCTCTTAAGATCACTACACTCTAAAGTGTCTTAAGTTGTGTCATTCAGGTACCACCAACCACGGACCACCAAAAATATACTGCTAAATTCAATTCATCGCGAGCGAAATCAGAGGGAAAAGCTAATTGTACTATATATATTTATAATGATACTAGTCTCGGTCTCGCTCCCGACTCGGTATTGTTAAATGTATAGATCGATCTATAGTACATAGACATCTTATAATAGTAGTGACACCAACTTTATATTGATGAAAAATTGTGGTCCCTAATTTAAATCTACATAATAAACTCTTAATTGGGATAAAAAGTATCCTATTAAAAAATTGTTAAAAGAAATTTTATCCATACTATCATAAAACTGTGGAAAAACTGTGTTGAAGCGTTAAAGATTTTGCAAAAACAGCTCTATGGATAAAGTAAAGCCTGACACCGAAAAAAAATAAAGGATTGTTTACTGAACCGATTTAGTTGTAGTTTTCACTTAACACTCAACTTATAAAGTTCGTAAGTTTTAATCCGATTAATACCGGGCCAATGGTCAAAAACCCATTGATGTATAATATCAATGATTGTGTCCAGTGAAATTACAATGTACAAGCTGACACAAAGCTAAAAATATTACAATTTACGATGTACCAAGAAACGGTGTTTGCAGTCACTGGCTAGATAATACTTTGTAAGCGGTGCAAAATCCGTGAAGAAACAGTTGCTACGATGCAAGAAGCTTTGTACAGTATATTGTGTTTTACGCTGCAAGTATGAAAGTGAATGTTTCCGGGAAGAAAGTGGGCGTCGTTCTTCTTATATCTTCTGACACTCGCTGGAAAGGAACAGTAGTAAAGAAGCAGCCTGTAAGTGCACCAACACATGGCAAAGGCCTCCTCAAATATCTGAAGATTTTGGAGTCGGGAAGGGCCCGCCACTCTGATCCTAGAATATTTTTTAATTATTTCTTAGACATGCAGATTTCCTCACGATGTTTTGCTTCACTGCCGAGCCCGTGGTAATTATAGTACTTAAAATAGCTATTAACAACTTTAGTGATCCCGGCACCGGGGCTCGAACCCAGGTCAATCACGCTATATGAAACTAAAGTCCACTAGACCACGGCGGCCAGAGGACGTAGATTAAATTTTATCACTTAATTTCAGTATTATTATTTTTTATTTTTTTATTTAATAACATTTTTCTTAATTGTAGTTACAGATGCTTCTGTGTCTACAAGGAAGTTCAGAGATTCTGGAAGAAATTAATGTGTGGATAGTCACATAAAGAAGGAAAGGCTTATTTACATGTATTTTATATGTATTACATTTCGATTCACGATGTGCAGAGCACAGGATATAAAGGATTTTTATCATCCTTATTTAAAGAAGAAAAGGATAAAAGGATTGGAATCGCGGACACTCATATGAGAGTGGCTACCCCTGTAATCGTTGACTTCCGGTTTGTGGCTGATTACTTTGTTGTGTGGCCCATACAGAAATATAAAATATTTGAACCTCCATTATGAAGCTGGATACCCTGTTATATGGTTCTTAATAAATAAAAACGCGGGCCTACGATTTGGGCTGGTTACCCGACTGTTTGGTCCTGGATTCGAATTTTAATACTGATCTTTAACAATTTTATGAATATCGGTTTTATAGGGTTTAAATTATCCATTTTGTCTCTAACCGTATGGTTATCAAAGTGATTAACGGGAATTTGCTGTTGCCTGGTGTTTGGATTACGAGCAATAGGATTATAAGCCGTCTGGAATTTTTTATTATTATATTCTCATGTTTTTGTAATTTTCTAAAGTCTGAATTGTTAATTTACGATATCGTCGTTTACAATGGAAACATATTTGACTTACCTTGTGGAGTCATAGGCCCCATGTTAGGCCTGAAGAACGAAGGCGGCTCGCGTTTAACGCGAAAAGGCGTTTGTGATATGCTAAATTCAGGACTAGAACTTTTCCTATACGAAAAATTAAAGATTTTTTCTTCAAAGACAGCAAAGTTAATAACCTCATCAAAATTCGATTTTAATACCTATGATAGCAGTAGGTTTTCTTAGTATTTTCCTTCTTAAATTTCCGTAAAAAGTTGTAATAAACATACCAAAATTTAAGAATAAGCAATTATATAACAAATAAGTAACGCAAAAAAAATCATTATATAAATTCCTAGATTCTTGAAGGTCTATCAGGAGATGTACTTAACATGTTCTTTCCACGAACTACTTTACTTACTAGTTAAAAAGTTCCTTTATTGATGCCTCGAGGAAACTTTTTTTTAGTGCGCTGGCAGTTTCTGCTCTAGCTTGAAATATATTTAAATATGACCGAACGTTACTTTGTCATGCGAATATGTATGCATTAATTTTTTGAAAAATATAAAATATTATTTTGCGAATGTCTTAGAAAATAACTTAACCATTCCTAAGAATAGAGCAGGTAATCTCGAAGCCAGATTAATTATTCGTACATGGGACAAGGAATAGTTATGATAACAAAGTAACTAAACTAACACTCCAATATATTAATCGATCAAGGGGACAGAGACTTAAAGATGATGAAGCTGTAGTCGCTGAACTACAGGAACTTTTAACTGCTCAGGTCGAACAGTTCTTAAAGAAGGAATTTATAATCTTAAAAAAACATTCTTAGTGTATAATACTAAATTATGAGTATGTCGAAAAAAAATTTACTATTTAATAAGTTACCTTTAACATACTCATTATCACTTTTATTGAACGTCGAATAGTGAAATTGTTAGTTATACCTCCTCACAAACAACACTTTTTTATCGACTTTCCTCTATCTGTCGGTCGCTAGAGCCTCGTTTGTTAGCTAGCAGCTACAACCTCTTGCAGCTGAAGTTGGCATTTTAAATTTGTTGCATCTGATATTAAATTTATATGGGAATTTCGTTTATGTGGGCAAGGATAACGTAAAATTGTTTGTGCAACGATAACACGAAAAGCATCGACATTTGAAATTAATGTTTATATCTTATTTCCTTTTGTGTTTAGATTCCCTAATTTATTAGATCAATGTCGACTGTATTTATAATAAAATATGTTAGGCACATAATTTTTGTTTCATTTATTTTTCACCAATAAATTATTATACAAGGCAAGCACAATTTTAGAAAAGTTGATAAAAACGATAATTGAGAAATGAACACAGTTTGTGTTGTGTGTATCAAAATAACAGAGGCATAATATTCCATAGGTGGTAAAAAATATACTGGAGAGAGCGCTCTATTCTCGTATGTTAGTATTACCTGTGGTATCAAAATGCTTTAGAAGAAACTATGTTTTAGAACGCATGCCGCTACCGCGCAAGTATCAACGCACAGAAACTCACACGACGAGAGAATAGAAAAAAAAAAGTCCATAGATATTTTACCTAAGTAATTACAATTTTCAGGCTCAAATTATTTACTAAACAAAATAGTTTGGTTATGAAAGTTTTAGCATAATGTGTGTAAATAAACAACCATCGAAACGTGTTCTAAGTACAACTACCCAAGAAGGCGCCAGCAAAAGGAAACATAACACAGAACATTTATTGGGAACAATACATTTCTAGGTTTCGAGGTTATCCATATACTTACCATGCTGGCCACGCGGGTTGTTGAAAGTGGTGTCGTTTCCCGAGCGCTACTAATACAGCTCCTCATCACTAGTGTGTGATTTGGGTTCACCAAATTGGGATGGATATTCCGCTATCACTCGGTCGCAGAAGCCTTGTTTGTTTGCAAGATGCACGACGTGCAGGTATAATTGACATTTGAATAACGAGATGGTATATTCCCCTTAAAAACCATAACATAATTAAATACTATTAATTTTATCTCCGCCTCGCAATGGCAACAAGTAACAAGTGAAATGAGTAGTTGCGTCCTGTCAAGCGAGTTAAGCGAGACTAAGTTAGATCTATTTAATCATGTTCATTTCACCGGTTACAAAGTGACGATTTTATTTTTGAGAACATTTTTGGATAAAATTCCACTGAACGCTATTTATGATATAGTAGCAGAATACTTCGCTATAGCAAAGTTATTAATTATTATTTATAATATATTTCATCATAAATGGCGTCCTGTATATATTTATTGTTAAACTAAATTAATTGAAAATGAAGCTGCCGGCAACAGGTATATAATATTTATTTTATAATTAGTATTTATATTACACTAGTAACAACTCGCGACTTCGTAATACGCGTAAAAGTTTTTATTAAATACTAAAATGTAATCAAATAAATGGAAATAATATTATTATCGTGATAATGCAGCATGCGTTTTAGGATTGCACTGTAGGATATTTATTGTCATAAGTTTGTAGTTATTGTTAAAATAATTGTAATATTATGTATATAAACACCTTTTTTCTAACAAAAATATATATTTTTTTAATCATTTATCTATACACCTGCCACATTGAGAGAAGATAATTTGTGTATTTGCGATAGAACTCTGGGAATCTGAACTCTACAAAGTCTATCGCCTGAAACAAAAATACAGTCAAAACAGAGGACTGCGAAGGGGGAATCGGCAACAAAAAAAAGCAAAACCTGTTTTTTTCCGCTGGGAAAGTGATAACGACTGTTATTTGGAACAATCGTGGAGTTATCTTAATCGATTATCTTCAAACCGGAAAAAACCATTACAGGAGCATACTACGCATCATTACTTGCCAGTCTAAAGGCAGAATTTGTGTAAAAACGGCCACATTTGCAGTAAAAAAATGCGAAGCTTTTCAGACCACCCACATACATAAACAAAGGCCGACTGTGACTTTGTACCCTTAATACGGTCGCGCGGAAAAAGTTACGTAATTGGTCGCGTGAGGTGTGCGAAAATAGAAAAATTATTTTCTAGAATAAAATTCATAACATATTCTTAAAATAATCATGCCAATTCATATTTTTTTCTTAATATCAATTTTGCAATACACAATTTTAGTGACGATAACATTTAGACTTACAATTTTTCCAGTAAATGTAATTGCAAACATTTTTTTAGTAACGCGAAAATGGCCTTTTATTTTTCCGTTTTTTGTTCTTGGCCTTATTCCTTCGTATATATCCTATATATTTCGTATATGGGCGTTCTAGCAGCTCCAGAAGAACTCAGTTTGTTCCTCAATTTGAATTTGAAATCATAGCCGCCAGCTCTTGATATTTATTAAGGTTTAACCAAATAGACAACCAGCTACTTCAAAGATATTGATGTATTCTTTAGTTTATTTTCAAATAAGTTCTTTGGCTTCGTATCGTAAAAACACTTAGAAATGCTTCGTTCATTGCCGTCTCATCTCTATCGGACCCTCTGGGTTCAAGAAGTTCAGTTATTGTAACAGATTGGTAGTTCAAGTTCTAACCCAGGGTCTAACATGAAGGTTGTTTGAACTATTTCATATGATTTTAATTTCCGATATAAAATTATTCAATCATCAATAAATCCATAATTTTAAAGAAGTTGGAACAAATTACTTGAATGACATAAATTACCTATTCCGAAGAGAAGAAGAGCACCACCTCCTTCACCACAACTACACCACACAAGCTCTACACTCATCAATGGGTAATATATGCCAGTCTGATCCTATCAAAAAATGTATTACTTAGGTAAAAGGAACTAATAGGTATACAAAAATGTTGGCCTTAATATTAAAAAAAAAAGAACAGCGAACTTGCATCGAAGACCGTCCATATGATATATAGGGTTCAAACATGTAAATAGTAACGCCTAGTAGTCACTTATTTTCGTGGAGAGAATGTGGACAGAGAGACAAAATTACATCAGTATTAATATTATATGTACGGTGAGGTGTCAGGCTCACCACTCATAAATAGTATATATTAGAATAAAGTATCGCGGCGGTTAGTTGCTATTACAACGAATAACGTCTGCGTATAGTACTAGGTGTGGCTTACATTTTACTAAGTCGTAGTCGGAACCGACAGCGACTGTCTGTGATAGGAGGGTATAAAGGGCGGCACGGGTGAAATAATTCTCCACGAAACCAATGAATCTGTAAAAGCCAAAATCGGCTTATGCGCTAACTTCAACCAATTAAAAAAGTCATTCTCCTCGTGTATTAAATGTTAATGGTATGTATTGCCCAATGTCGAGTGCTATTTTATTGTTTTTTTTTATCATGCCAAATTGTGTAAAGTAATTTTTACCAACATCTTTGAAATATTCAATAATCATGCATGGCGCATTCTCTTCTTCAACAAATTGAATTGCAATAAGCTCTTTGTTCAGCAAATGTCATAACTGTGAGGCAAACACAATACGTCGCAATCATGAAGTTGGACACAATAATCATTGTGATACCCAAAATTATTGACTATTAATAATAGAATAAATAGTACATAAACTATGTAAATAGTCGCGTGGTGAGTTCTGCACCCCGAACAAGTACTCTAAGCTCAACTGCACACAACCTAGCGCCGCTTGCAACTGTATTACGAAGGTCAGGAGCCCTAAGGAAGCTAACGCAAGGAGGAGTTGGTTAGAATATATAATTTTTTAATTTTATATCCTTAAAGATGTACTGCAGTGTGTAACATCTCTCGCGACCAATGACTTAATGGTAGAAAACAAAAATATCTATAAAAAAAATTGATAATTATTATTAAAGAGTATTAAAACTAGGCATATTGTGCAAAACTATACGTAAAAACTTAATAACCCGAGTAAAGGTAGAGTGGACACTGGATAACATATGAAATTTTATATCCTGCATTCTTTAGGCGCCACGCAATTATACCTATATCTTCTAACAAAGAACTATTAAACGTCAGAATCAACTTTTCTCATAAGAAACACAACATTTCTCGTTATAAAGTTTACCGTTGTTTTAAAATGTGAAGATAATGTTGCCTCTACGATTATGTAAATACCTACTTATAAGTTCCAAATGTCGGGTACGTTATTAATGTAGCCTGCCAACTGCCGCAAGGCTTTAGGGATAAAGTATTCTAAGTTTAATATCATCGACTGTTATAGATCTGTTATATAAATATCTGTGATTAAACACAAAAAATGCAAGTAAAAGTAATTTGAATTACATAAAATATACGATGAGAGATAGCAAATTGATATGACTGATTATTTCGAATTTAATATCACTTTCTCTGATATCATCGCTGTGTTACATCAGCAAAGAATAGGTACTATAATATACCCACCCAGGCGCAGTTGAACACTGCGATACCTTTCGGAAGTTGTTGCCGTCGCTAATAAATAAGTATAACGGCGTCATATTAACATAGCGTACACCATACACTTTATAACTTTTAAAACACGAGGGTAGACAATTTATTATTAATTTTATTCATAAAGATGATTAGAAATAAATCTGTATAACGCTTTTATAATTCCCAACACTCGCTTAAATTGTCATAACCAATTACAATACGTATTTGTTTTATAGAAGTAGGGTAAAAAGAGTGAATAGCTCAGCTGATGGTAAGAGATCACCGACTGCCGCGGATATCCATAAAAGCATATGAGTGCCATAACAACAAATGCGCTGTCTACCTTTAAGAAAGACTTTCAAGACGTCTTCGGGGTCTCGAAACTGAGTAGTGGTCCTCTCCGACGTATACACAAACTTTGGCCCAAGGCACAGTTTTCGTCGGTATAACTTAATTAAAATATATGCATTCCGACCTTCGGCGTTATCGCTACGCTTGGCAGACAAATCGGTGATCGCATCACGAAAACCACTGGCGTGTTAGTTACCTAGTTCATATCACTAGCCTTTATCCTTTATGTTTTAGATCTGCTATATTTGAAATATCCTTTTCGTCATTTGTTGAACGTCACGAAGCTTTAAATCCTCCTTGATTTTACGCGAATGAATTCGCGAGCACAGCTAGTGTAACGATAATGATGCCAAGTTTTAGTTGTCTATGTGTGGCATACCAGCTATTCCTTATATTCTTCCGCAGTGGACTACATAAACATACACATATATATATTATAATATTATATTCGATGCTACCTCATATTCTTAGGAATAAAAAATAAGTAAAAAAATATTTAATAGCATTTTCAGTATAAAGCGAATAGAATACTTTGTTATCCTAAATATGGATACATTTTATCTGTCATAATTATTTCTTAATAAAAACTTTATCTGTGCAGTCCATGAACAACAAGTTAATTAATTTGAATTAATAACAATACAACAGCAGTTATTCAACTTATTTAATTTATTAACTTTATTACTTATTTCCTTTTTAAACCTAACCACTGTGTTTTTAACGCAGCAAGTAATATTTAAATGAAAGCCACCAACTAAAAAAAAAAAAACACATAACCATAAGATAAATGTCAAGCTATTCAGTAATTGGACGCATACGCATAAATATACAACTGAGTACTCTACATAATATTATATTGAATTCATTAAAATGGCGACCACGGCGGGACGTGAAGTAAAAAATATACATTCGTTTCGTACTGTTACACCCATACCGCTAATGGTGATAATAAAAGAAAAGGTTTTAATAACAAATTCGTACTAATATTAAGGAAATTCATAAACATAATTTAATAACAAATATACACGGTGTAAGGGGAATATACCATCTCACAATGACTAACTCCGCTACTCATGGTACACCATGCTAGCAAACAAATGATCCTCTGGCGACCGTATGATGATGGAATTTCAATCCGAATGTGCCAAGTCGAATTTCCACAGACCAGTGATGGGGAACAGCATCACTAGTGCAAAAGTACCGGCACTGAGACCGCTAAGCCACCGAGTCAAAACTTCCAAGAAATGTATGCCGGCTTTTGATAGTCTTTTTTTTGTTTTTCAACAGAGGTCAGTAATATTATTATTATTATACGTTGCAATTACAATTCTCCGTGAAGGTCTCATTTAAGTTGTTTAAGAATAAAAAAAAATCCACATGGAATATATTAGCATTTGAATATTGTGTCTGGTGGTCAGAGGATTTGCTTTACTGGAGAAGACGTGACAGAGACTATCTCTAGTAGGAAATATCGTGGACAGATTTTTCTTACTAGAGATTATTCGATCGATATTTGAAACGGTCATTAGTGACGAGGCCCACTATACAAATCTCTTATTTCAAGCCCTTAACATAGGGCATCGAACTCGAATCTCCCAATTCGGAGGCAGATCCCCTTCCCACACACATATCATACACAACTCATAATTTCTCATTAAAGAAAGAAACTTCGTAACTACATTTTCGTCTCGACGGAACCGCCTCCAAGTGGGATCTGTATCCTCTCTCAACCCTACTCACCAGCCTCCTTCTGTACCATCATTTTCCTCCTTCGCTCCCTCGAGATAGAATTTAATGTATAAACATGAAACCAGTACAAATTTCAAATGCTAGAGTATAATTCAATAATTATTATTATTTTATTTTGTTATTATATATTTTAACAGTCCTAAGTACGGTAAGTGAGAAGTATAACTATCAAAATGGGAATAAAGTGGACCGAATGACTGGCGACGGCGCGTGGGAACGTCGTTAAAACCGGTCGGTTAGGCCGAGAGCCGTTTCAGCATTAAGCTACAGTGGTAGACCATGGTGAATCTACATCTTATCACCCCTACACAATCGAAGCTTCCGCACAGCACTGCATACATGACCGAATCATACTCTATGTTATAATGTATTCCTGGCAGACGTCTACACATACACGGACTTGTTCCGAATGCAAGTACAGATAATAGCAAACTTTCATGGCCACAATGTTGTGTATTTCTAATGATAAGAAAATTATGAGCACAATTTAACGCTACACTAGCTTAGCGACGTATTACTGTAATTGTACACTCGTTCATTACTACATTTTACAGTCAACTAATTACAGACGCGATTAAATCATGTATTTTTAATGCGAGTAATCAACCTGATCGTATTAGCATAACTATTACACTCGTCATTATAACCAGTATGGGCACTCCATAAATAATATAACAATTTAAAATATTTTTTTCGTAATTCTGAATTCGAATTTGAAATGTGTTTATTATATCAGGAACTTCGATAGACATATTACAGTCATTTCACATATAATATTTCATAGTGAATAATAAACTTAATTATGGAGGTAGTGCTTTACAGAAAACAGAATTGCAGTGATTGCTTTGCACAACGTGGGCATAGTCCCGTTACGCATCAGCCGTAGGTTTGTATATCGCATTGTCGACATGTACAGTATCGATTTCTATGTCGAAGACCATAAAAGATCGAGGCGACTCCGTGCTGTAAGGTCCAGACGGGGTTGTAAACGCGGTCAAAGCCAGAATTCGAAGAAACTCCACAACAAAACAAAAAAAACTAGTGCTCTTTCGCGTATTATTAAACAAAACTTGAATTTATATTACCGTCGATACATCAGCTTAAGATAGTGGATCGATCAAAGCGCTTATTTTTTTTTTATAGAAAAGGGGCAAAGAGCATGAGGCTCGTCTGATGGTAAGTGATTACCGTCGTCCACGTACATCTGCATCACCAGAGAAGCTTCAGGTGGGTTACCGGCCTTTAAGGATGTTTGAGGGATATGAGGGATGTGAGGGATATGAGGGATGATGGGGAGGTGTAGCGGTAGGGAGGAAAGAGGGCCTACGGTTACCTCAGTCACCGAACTAATCGGAGAACCACAAGATACCTCTACTGATACTACCACGCGCTGTTCCGTTAAACTGGAAGACAAAGTAATGTGCTTTAAATAATATTTACTATTGAAGAGCACTACACCAAACAAAATGACACAGTGTATGCTCACCAGTCTAAAGAAACCTCACAACTTGTTGGAAAAAATCAGCGAGGTCATCATTCTGCATCAATTATGGTTTACTGGGAGGTGTCCTACCAAAGAGCCTCAAAGCCACATTTTTTCTTTTGGACTCAAAGCAACCTTTTAGTGATATGCTTTTTAAAAATGTACCTTGATCTTTCCAGAAAGGTTCTGATCGTAGTAACAAGGCAAGAGCTACTAAAACCTGGCTTCAGAACAACGCTCCGAACTTCATTAGAACGGAAGACTGTCCCTCGTTAAGTCCACACCTGAAACCGTTGGGCTTCAAATTGTACTAGTGGACACGGCCTGCTCAAAACGTTACTCCAACAATGCGTCTCTCCAGAATCTTTAGAGTGCTGCTAGCAGTGGGTGGACTCCTCATGGAAACTGTGCGTTGGCATAAAATTGTTTTTAATTAATCTCTTAAGACTTCGATAAATATATTTCCATACGTTTTGTTATTATTACAGTTTGTTCAAAAATTTAGTTCTTTTAAAATTATGAATAGATAGGTCATGCTGTAAATAATAATTGAAAGTTGTTTAATATTTTCACGTCAAGAAATAATGACAATCATTCGAAAAATAAGCAAGTACAAGTACGAGATCATATTCTTTTCTTCAGTGGCAAATCTGAAACTTCAAATCCATCAAATGACCGGAAGCGGCCTTCGATCTCTACATAAATACTTGAACGCATCACTATTATTATTTCCGAATGGCTGCATTAGCAGTTGTTTGGAACTAGCGTGTGTACTGTACTCGTGTATCGCATCGTAATTCTAAATTGTATACGGTATAATACGGCGCGGCATTCAAACTATTTAGAGGAGATTTTTTTTTAATATTTTCTTGTCACTTTACGAGGTCACAAGATGAAACTTCTATGTATCAAATTTCAAGTTTCTAGGCCCTGCTGTTCTTCACACACAGTAATCAGTTAGTGGGAGAGACGAATTTGGCTTTAAAGCATGATGTATTACAGATTATAATGTATACTATAAATAAAATTACATTATCTGTCTGTGATAATACGCCGCGCATTATTTTTGTTTTCCTGTCCGTCTGTTCGTACTGTTATACAGGGTTTCGTAGAGTTAGTTTTAAAAGAAACTCGATTGGATAAAAAAACAATTATTGTTATTAAGTTTATTGATAATTTCTATATCAGCCGAAATAAATTTAAGTTGACATTTTAATTACTATAAGGTTAGTGTGAAATTAGTTAACGCGTACGAAGTCGCGAGTAATAGCTAGTTGTTATTGATATTAAAGTCGGTCGGTAGTATACAGGGAATATGACCGCATGTCCCAGGATACATGTTTAAGGTCACGCCGCCACCCACGTAGCAATATAAAAAAATCTAACCTCAATATTGAACACTTTTGGAAGGGCCGCCGCACTTTTTTTAAATAGCATATCTAATTGAATACAAAATACTTCCTCAAACTCTAATACCAAAAATAGCGTTCGTGTAGGTAACCCATACAAACAAGTTGCCCTTATAGACTTAATTCAGGTCAGCTAAATTACAAGCGAACAATATAATTACATATCTATTTCCTCATAAATTCAAAGTTTGAAAAAATACATCGGCTAAAATGTATACTCTTTATTTATACATTAATAAATCGTATTTGTAGATTCGATTATGATGCACTTATTTAGAATTTGACGCGTCAAACTCAGTTTGTATTCAGAATAATAAAATAGCTTTAAAATTAACTTAATTTTAGAGAACGACGTAAAATTGAATTAATTGCAAAAAAGCACTGTTTCTTCAACGTATGAAGATGTTGTAGTTGTGGCAATGGTCAATGGCTTAGACAGGTAATTAATGTGGAAAAATAAGTTTAAAATTAATTAATTATTGTTTATGGATGTACGGAAACAGAATCTGGAAAGGTTTTAAGGTTATTACTGTTCTTTTAGCTACAATGTTTATTGTGTTTAATAGAACACATGATAAAAATGCGGGAGTTTCGAGACGGTTTAGACCCTATTTCGGCTGCCTCAGCAGAATTTATAAAATTGTACCGCTTGCCACCCACCCCTTTGCCTTAAATACCTTAAACGTTTTGAACCACATCAACAATGAAGAGTTAGGGACCCGACCGTACCTGGGCACATCAAGATAAATTTTTTACTATGTATTAAGAAAAATGTTTCAGTTACAGTAAAACATTTAATTTTTAATGTTTAATACACACTCATTAACTTTGATTAGCTGGTTTCATGCATACCCTACATTTTATTACTCAAGGAAGCTGTCAAGCTGCAGATGGTAAAGACAACAGCCAGGGTCTCAGTCCGTGCCTCGTGGATCGGGGCATCAGTACTGTAACCAAATTAAATTTGGAAATAATTACTTCATCTTATTCTAAACCAATTATGCCATAAATTCTCAAGTGGTAAATATGTGTCAATTATTCCGAACTAATTTTATTGTATAAAAGTAGATGTTATTCAATATTTTATGTATACGTACCGTGTATAGTGACAAGACTATTAATTTGATTAATGTACATATTTCCAGATTGGCCAACATTCAAACAATCTAACTAGGTTTCATCTTCAATACTTTCAAAAATATCAATCAAAATATTATACATCTCAATTGTTTATTTTCAATAACGGAGCGCAAATACATTGTGTTGATTCTTATTCTAGCAATGGTTTCAGCAACTCTATTACTCAACTATTTTATGTGTGTAGAGCGTAGTAATAGTACCTATATAACGAGTGCCAAAAATAGAGTAAAATATTATCACTATTATCTTAAGCTTTGTCAGATTATTTATTATGACTACATTAATATTGTTTTCATTATTTATGCAAATTACGAGACCGCAGACAGCTGTTAGTTTAGTACAAGAACCCGACTAATATTGAACTATTCTCATCTGTATTGTTAATGAGAATTTTTTTTTAATAGTATGAGTAATAATTATCTAACAAATTGTATAGGGTACTGTCCATATCTTTTTATTCTTTTATTAGTAATAAAACATGTGTCTGTCATTTGTCTTTAAAAATGTACTTTAATCGAGAGTACAAAATATACGTTGAAAGAAAAAGTTGGAATACCTATTATTAGCTTCACTCCATGACCAGGTACGAGATTTTATTGAAAAATATAATCAAGATATAGGTAAATTTTTTGCAACGACGACAGTCGTTAAGTTGTCCAAACTGGTGGTTGTCGGTCTTTAAAATATCAATACATGAGCATGGGACCTGGATATCACACAGGGGTACTGCACGTACTAAACTTTCATGTAAGGCGATGTGTCCATATACACCAAGTTAAGAAGGAGACGCCTTCTAACCGGTTATCTTAATTTTTTTTTAAATATCAAGCTACACAGCTGTGTAGTTAGCACAGTCGCATGTTTTAAACAAGCCTGTTTAAAATATGCGACTGTAACGATTACAAGTCTGCTGTCTCTCTTTTCATTGGATACGGAAAAATATTACTGAACATATGTATGTCTGCAAATACGCTCCCTCTCCATGATTGAAACAATAACTGATATGATTGCTGAAGGGTCCGACGCAGCGTTGGAAGCATAAGAAGCAATTATTTAATCATTGATCTGAAACTTATAAGTTAAAGCACTTATATAATTTAGGTATCGTTGGGAACGTTGACACAGGACAATAACTCAAACAAAATAGGGTCGGGAAATTTAAAATTCTAATATTGTTAAAACAAAAGAACGAAAATATATAATATGAATAATAGAATTTGTCATGAATCTAGTAACTATTTATTTATTTTTAAAAATACAATGGTCATTCACCTACTTTACTCTAAAATAAAGACTTAAAAGTTAAAAAGAAGATTTTGTTGGAATACAACCGCAAGCAAAGTTTACAAATAAAAGTGAAATGAATATCGAATAAGATAGAAATGAGGTTTTAAATAACAGAGAGACAATAGCTCTTGGTTTGTTGCGGTCTGGGGGTTTCCGGAGGCAACCGTTATTCAAAAGCAAGTATTGTAGAGCGCGAAACTTCATGTGACAACACTTTGTGTATTCATTCTCTGCTCTGACATGAACACTGTTTGTTCATGTCAGAGAATAAATACGACATGCGAATCACTCACAACAGTCCTTTTCCGGTATGCAACAAAAATATTTCACAAAAATTCCGTGTGAAGTAAATTTTTGATAAATTTATGAATATTAATCATATTTTATGTGTTTAAAAACTACATAGTATGATTTTGTCAGGAAATGATGATAATTATTGTAATTGTTTTTAGTCATACTGATAAGATCACAGAAATTTCAGACGATCAACGGTACAGATCCAAAGAAAAATATGAAACAATGAGGCACACGATTAAACGACGATATAGTCCTTATAGAAGAGTCACTGGATCTCAATGACCTTTATACGTATCCAACGGGTAGATCTTACGATAAACGTGGACAAGACGATCGTTCAGGTTACACAAACTTTTTCATCAACGTTGTTGCTGGGTAATTTTGTCCGTAGGTTCAACTTTCAACTGTCCATCCCAGAGGTCAATCGACGAATCTAACTAGGCTGGATAGCTTTCGGAAAACTAAGTACTGCTTCTAGTTGAGCATACCACAAAACCTTAAGACGAAAGTACACAATCAGTGCGTTTTGCCAGTGATGACTGTGAACCGAGACATGGTTCTTCACCGCAAGCAAGCTCAAAGTTGCCATTCAGCTGGCTATGGAAAGGGCTACGCTCGAATATTTGAACACAGAACTGATAACCGTTGGACGGTCGTCCAAAAAATGGACTGACGACGATGGTTGTACATTATTGTGGGAAATCGATGGATATCTGCGTCAAAGTACCATGGGAGGCCTTTGTTCAGTAGTAAAGTTGTGGAAAGGCGGTAATGATAGCAGACGGACTTGATTTCATTTAGGACGTATTTGATTAATAATCAGTTAGCATTGATAAGGAGCCACGTTTCCGAAAAAAATGTTATATCTTTAAAAATGTGTACAACAAATAAATTAGTCTTGTTAGACAATGTGTGTGAATTAATCTCCGGAACCACTAGTCTAATATTAAAAATTCTTTGGCTATTTAAAAGATATCAAATAGTCAGACACTAAAATGAAACAAAATTCGGTTTATGTATGATCTTGTAGATTTCAACCAGATCTATCTAAAATATTTTTATATAGTTATGTGTATGCTATTTAATTATAAACAATTCGGTTTAGGACATACAGCGCTCAACTTTAACACCTCAAAATAACGTTTTTATACTGCATACAAATAACATACAGTTTAGAAATATTACGGTTTTATGTCGGTAAATTAATGTTTGACATTGACGATAAGAGATAACAAATGATAAAAAGGTAGTGCAGAAAACTTTCCACAGACGAGTAATATGGGTCAATTTGATCATAATACTTTTGATCGAAACATCGATGCACTATAATTGGCATGTATTTAACGTAATCATGATATAGGTACAGTCATATACGTGATCGTGTTATACGATCACTTTGTTGTCTGCCTGGCTGTCTGTCCGTCAATATCCTTTTTCTCAAGAACGGTTTGTTGAATCAATTTGAAATTTAAAATCGTGCTCAACACTGAAGTCTAATATAAAAAGAGTTTCAAGAAGGAATACAATATCCGTTTTCAAAATTTCAACCAAGGCATATTTGCTGATGATTTGACGATGCAAGAGTAATACAGACTGGTTATAGTGAGAAGGAACGCGAGTGTAAGAGTGGCGGCCTACGCGCTCACTAAACGGCTATCCGGTGCTTGTATTTCCTAATGTATAGTAGTAGCAGGCTGATGCAGATTAAAAACCGGCCAAGTGCGAGTCGAATTCGCAGACCGAGGGTTCCGTTCCACCACCATCCGGCAACACCAAACAATAAATCTGTGTATAACATACGAGTATTTACCAAAAAATTGTGTTTTATTTCACTCAGTTCGGTATTCTTTATGCGAGCCCAACTCAAAGTTGGCCAGTGTTTATTTATTCTAGCTTTTATTTTAAAGTTTGGACTGTAACCACACCAAGTTTAAAGCTCACATGCATTACCGTTTTTAACGATATAGCAAAAGCAAAAAAGCTGAAACTGTGAAAATATGAATAAGCTGCCTATTATTGTTGAACAGCGCCATATTAAGTCACACGAAATGCGATTGTGTTAATCAAAAACGTAAATCTCTCCATAAACTTCCGTTCGCGGTAACTGGGACGAACATAATGAAATTTTTATTCTGTTAATACTACATTACATAGTTATTTTTAACTGCTTTTGATTCATTAAATAAATATTAGATAATAATCATATAAATAGGGTGGTGGTCTTTTGTCCATAATCAACAATTTTGTGGTTGGCCACAAAAAAATTTAGTGGTTGGTCTCAAATTTTTTGGAAAATGAAGGAGCATAACGGGCTCTTATTAAAGTAGTGTACTTGAAACAATACCAGTTTCCCATTAAACTTCTTTATTCTTTAAATGACTTAGTGTTTGGAATATAATAATTATTAAATTCATAAAAACACCTTTCATTACAATTTCACTTTTTTGTCAGATATGACAAGATATTCATACAAAATTAAGTCAAAAACGAAGTTCTTTTGTTGCTAGACTGAATATTAGAAAATCGAACAATTTGTAAAGCACTGAACAAACATCTGCACATATATGGTATGAACTTAGTTGTAACAGTAAGAAAACTTAAAATTATTGAATAATTAACATTATGATGACACCAAAATGATTTTATGTAATTTTCTAAGATGATTATTTAAATAATTTTTGTTATCCTATTCATATTGACATATTGTAAGCTTCTTTAAACTCCATCGTCAGTTATAATTTTTTGTTAGAAATAAACACACCAGGCACAAATATTACCTATCCCTAAAAAAAGTTCCAAACTTATTTATATCAGACTACATTAAAATAATCCAAGTTAAATGGGACATAACTGAGATCACAGGAAATAGAATAGAAAAGGGTCTCCGCCAGTGTTTTTAATCATTTTTCTCTACTCAAAGAACAAACAGGGGCCAATAATTTAAAGACAGGAGTGAAGTGATAATGATGACCACAGAAGAGACATTTTTGGAAGACCAAAACAAACATTTTTTTTCTTAAGGTATTTCGTGGTTCACAAAAATGATAGACTAAATGTATAGACTTGATAGAATACTAAACAGAAAAAAATATGAACTACATTAACATTTCTTTATCATTTGGATCACTCCTTGTATAGTAGTAGTATTAAAAGCCTCAGCATATTTAAAGATTCATGGTAGCTCAGGTCAGGGTGTATGCTTTCAGTTCATAGTATGCATTATGCTAGTTGTTCTAATCCCCATGTTGACACAACTAAAAGTGCATTGCATTTTTTAGTGCTGAATTTATCACAAACTGGGCAGTAAAATAAAACACTGTGTTGAAAAATCCTGCATGTCTAATAAATAATAAAATATTGTGAGGAAGCCTTTACCAAGCAGTGAGATATTACATAGTGATAATATGATAGTCTATTACTTTTGGACACTTAAATGGACACTGGATATTTACCCCTGAATAAATTTAGAGCAATCTGTTTCTGTGCTAGCACTGCTAAATTATTAATTGTAATTATTTTGATACTAATTAACAAGGGTCCTAGCATATACAATAACAAAATTGTACACAACCTAAGCTCTTTATCCAACTGTGGAATGATCAGTGGGCTTGTCCCATACAGTGCAATGGTTATTAACTTTAGCTTTACTTTATATGTAATGTGTTCAAGTTTGATCAAATGCCTAATATACAAAAGAAAACAATCGTTATTTGTTTCAGACAATTTAAAATGTTCTTATTTGTTTTATGTAATATATCATACTGGAAGCTTAAAATACAATATGTATAAGATGGATGAACCTCGCACAGCAGTTATTTTATTTACAATACCTTAATTTAATATAAACACTGCATAGAATATTTTTGCACAAAGCACAGCTATGAAAACTTTGAGTGACTAATTTTAAAATAATAGTTTACTTCATTGTTCAATAATCTTCAATTATTGAATACAGTAATTATTAAAACTATAATTTAAATTTTGATTAAAATGTTCATTAGGAGTTCCTAAGTATTTAAAAAAGTAAACTCAATCCACAAAACTATTTTTCTGAACACAATGATGGGAAAGTCGCAAGCATAACTTCATTGTCAAGTACTAGATAATACATGTTTGTGTTAGATCTTTATACATAGATGACAACTGCATACATAACAATTACTTTATAGGTTATTTAAAAATGTTTTTTGTTCAGTTTTTTGGAGTCAGAAACACAAAATGCATATGATGTAGCCCTGCTGTAATTAAGAGATCTGTAACAAAATAATTATAACTATTCACTCAATGTGAAATTAAACTTTAATAAGCCATTGACAAATTGCACCCCGCAAGGGCAGATGAAGGAGGGCCAGATTAATCTAAGATGAAACTTATTTCTGACCTAAAAAAGCCATGTTTAAAAATCCAATGCCAAAATTACCTAATTAAACCAGTTATTAAATGTGTTAGTGTTAGTTACGACTTTCAAAGGAAGCTAAAAGAGATCATGTGACTAGAATTCGCAGGAGCTTAGGGAATATTAAATTAATAAACCATTTTAAGCTTGGAGATTATATGGTGCTACCAAGTGCTTTGGCTTGTGTTATAAAATTTTCTTAAAAAGCAATGATGTTTTTAGGTTGTTTAGTTAGACTAATTAAATTGTGCTGCTCTGAAGAACATACATAACTTCTGGGTCATGTTATTATCTATGTAGTGTGAAAGATGATGATGATATTTAAAAGGAGTTGGGTGCTGTATTAATGAGAGTTATTATAGCCTTACCTTTAGATTCTATACCATTTATTTGTTATCTGATGTCTGTGGAAGAACTACTTCCTAATTACTAATTAAGGTTGGCTCTAAATGCAGAACACTTTAAGGATGTTGTTAGTTCTCCTCACTTCTACTATAACATAGGTATAGTTCAGAACAGAACAGAAACACAAAATGCATATGATGTAGCCCTGCTGTAATTAAGAGATCTGTAACAAAATAATTATAACTATTCACTCAATGTGAAATTAAACTTTAATAAGCCATTGACAAATTGCACCCCGCAAGGGCAGATGAAGGAGGGCCAGATTAATCTAAGATGAAACTTATTTCTGACCTAAAAAAGCCATGTTTAAAAATCCAATGCCAAAATTACCTAATTAAACCAGTTATTAAATGTGTTAGTGTTAGTTACCACTTTCAAAGGAAGATAAAAGAGATCATGTGACTAGAATTCGCAGGAGCTTAGGGAATATTAAATTAATAAACCATTTTAAGCTTGGAGATTATATGGTGCTACCAAGTGCTTTGCTTGTGTTATAAAATTTTCTTAAAAAGCAATGATGTTTTTAGGTTGTCTCAAAACAAGCCACATACCTCAGACTAATTAAATTGTGCTGCTCTGAAGAACATACATAACTTCTGGGTCATGTTATTATCTATGTAGTGTGAAAGATGATGATGATATTTAAAAGGAGTTGGGTGCTGTATTAATGAGAGTTATTATAGCCTTACCTTTAGATTCTATACCATTTATTTGTTATCTGATGTCTGTGGAAGAACTACTTCCTAATTACTAATTAAGGTTGGCTCTAAATGCAGAACACTTTAAGGATGTTGTTAGTTCTCCCTCACTTCTACTATAACATAGGTATAGTTCAGAACAGAACAGAAACACAGATCAATTGCTTAAAATTAACTTTATACATGAGATACTGATTACTGTAAAGAGTGCAGACAAGCGCCATCCTGAATATTTTCATTTAAAAGCTAAACTGTTAATTTTATAAAAAATGCTACATATGAGATTGCATTTCAAGTTCGCAGAATGATAGGGTTGGAGATGAAGTAGCTTAACATGTTCAAGTACTTATAATTAGTATAAATTTAAAGTTTTGTCACAATTATGTCATTAGTTTTTGAACTATTGATGACTAGTTACTTAACTGAATTTAGAACTTTGAAAAATGGAAAAATGGAGAAAGTTGATTATTGCATTGTGATCAAGTTGCTTACCAAGCAAGGAAAATCTGTTTGAATCATCCTGGAAGATACATCATTTGTTAAGGGGGACTCTAGTCCTGGTAAAAGTATTGATCGAAACATTAGTATTAAAAGATGGTCGGCCAAAGAAAAAACAGCATACAACAATGGTTGAAGTTTCCGATACAACTATTTAAATTCTGCACGAACGTCTTGGCAACACTAAGGTCAGGGGATAGTGGGTGCCGAGAATGCTACCGCCGCCACAGAAACAACACCGCGTCGAATGTTTCCAAGCGTTTTAGGACCTCTGTGGTGATAACAAGGACGATATACTAACTGAATTGTTACTGGAGATGAAACTTGGGTTTCATCATTATGAACCTGTGTCTAAGCTAGACTCCATGTTCATAATGATGCAAGAAAGCAAGTGGCATAAAAAGGGTGCGGCTCCCAATAAATTTAAGGTGTCACAATCAGCTGGAAAACTCATGATGACAGTTTTTGGAACTTAAAAGGAATCTTGTTGAAAAATTATAAGGATAAAGGTGTCTATAACCAGAAAATACTATGCAACAATCCTAGAGCGGTAAAAAAAGCTATTAATGAAAAAAGAAGAGGAAAATTAAGCAGGTGTCCTGGTCTTACACAACAATGTGCCTGTCCACAAAGGCTGTGTTACACTGGATGCCCTGAAGTAGGTGGGATATTTCAAATCACACACCCTATAGTTTTAAACCTGGCTCTGAGTGATTATTACCTTGTTCCAAAAATTAAAAAAAAGCTTTGAGAAAAGAAATATTCTAGAAAAAGTTAAGGAAGCATTTTCCTCGTATTTTCCCTACAAGGAAAAAACATTTTTTATGAGGGTATAAATAAACTAATCAAAAGATCTCAAAAATGTTTAAGTTTTGCAGGAGAATATATAGAAAAACAAAAATGAATTTAGAACATTTACTTTCCCTTCTTGCTGAACAGAAAATGCGGTAGCGCTTTAAGAATTTGCTCCCCTTTTTCTTTATGTGTAAGAGGAAACTAAGGTAAAAGATAAAAAAAAATTGTATTTATGCAATTAAGTACTGCACTGTGAATAATTCCTGTGAAATTAATAAAACAAATTTTATAATATAGATTGTTTGAGCACACTAAGAAAAAAGGCAAGCAGGGCAAGGGTGTTTCATTAATAATTATTAAGATTAATAATGCTAATGAAAACTTATGCTAAAGAAGAAGAATCAAATACTACTGAAAATGTTATCAAAATATAACCAATAATAACCATTAATTGATATCATAGGTGTAGTAAAAGTCTACTGAAGCAGAAACCATGAAAATCTTAGTGTTTCACAAACAGAGTTATGCACCACCAGAAATGTGAGACAGATGATAGGCAGCATCTAAGGTGTAAGAGATCTGGTACTGCAATTGCCAATACCCTTTCTGAGCAAAGTGAATATTGCAAGTCCTCCTACAGGGGCCTATAATTTAATCTCCAGAATAAGTGAGTATAATCAGATATAGTCAATATAACTAACTATAAGATGGCCTTTGATTATTTGTTTCGGTTTCTTTATAAAAGTTGAATTTTAAAACAAAAGGGATCCATTACAAGAAATAATTTATATCTGGTACGATTTTTATTTTCATAAATAAATGAAAAACAGATTAAGCATTGAACTTAAAGTAAATGAAAGAATGACTCACCGCTGTGTTCAGTGAATATATTAGAGCCAAGTATGCGGGGGTCTCTGGGCGCCCGCGGCCTGCTCCGGGCCGAGCGCATGGACGCGCCGATGGCCGTGCCGCGCTCCTTCGCCTGCTGGGCCCCCATTGCACTCTCACCGCCGCCACCACAGCCACCTTCAGGACCTGGGCACCGGCTGCTCGCAGCCCTACTCTCTGCCTACTACTGCACTACACTAATTCAATAATATATTGACGTACACAAACTCCATAATTATAAGCAGAGTTCTTTAGGATTTGCCGACAACTTGAATTTTATTGATAAATTTGAATAACTTTTCAGATTATGTGACGATAATCTGGATTTGAAGTCTTTTAGCAAAAACATTACCGGAACTGATCATTCATATAAAAACAACCTCCGCCATTATGTGCCACTGACATGTTTGGTTTGACGTCGATTTTTAAGTTTCCATTTTCCGTCCATACTTTGCCAGTAATAGCAGCAAAATATGGTGCATTATCTATGGCAACAGAAATAATAAACTGGCAATAAATTCTATTTTGTGCTATCCTTATTTAATTAGTTCCGATACTCGCACTAAAATATTTACATAATCGTTTTTTCCGAAGGATCAATTCTGCTCAGCACAGTTTGTTTTGAGTTATTTTTTCTGAGCTCAGAGAACATTGAATATAATTTTTAATATTATCCTCTTTTTAATTGAATTTTGTTTTTATTAAGGAATACTGTACTCTTTACAACACAGCAACACACCGGTAACACTATCATTAGGTCTTGTAAAAACAAACATATTTGCTTAAAAAAGACGTTTTGTGTTTACGAAGAAGAAAATTATACTACAGTGTGGATTGAAATACAAACAAAAAAATATCACTGAATTGGCTGATATTTTTCTGGTTTCTCATGCTTAGGCTTGACCATATTCGGCCTTTTTTAATCATTTATTTAGTTAAAGTATATCATGTTTAGTTTTGTTAGTTACGGATTCTGATGATTATAATGAAAGGAATAGTATTTAGTTGAATTAGTAGTTTAGAGCTACCGCTGGTATAAACTTTCGAAGTGGTAGTAACATCCAGACCTCTGACTAATTATTACCTTGACCTATATTCTTACCTATAGCTTGTCACCGATCTTGTACAAAATGTAATGTTGTTTGACCGTTAAACTAGATATTAGTGAAAAAGTGAAAAATATTGCTGGCATGTGCAGCAGTGTTTTGTTCCTCTACAAGGAATCCCAAAGTATCAACCACCCCTGAGGGACGAACCCTGGGGGTCGATATTGGGGTCAACATAAACAAAAACTGATTTTGGGAGTCGATTAGGTCTAAAACCGACCCCTATTAATTAACACTAGTTCTTATTTGAAACTTTCAAAATACTGTATGAGATGTGATTCGTTGTTGGAGTTTGAATGTGTAAGTAATGGCAGGCAACACTTGTCACATGTGAAGTGATATTTTTCAAATATCGGAATGTTTATTCAAATGTAATAACAGATGATTGTTTTCTGTTATAAAGTACTTCTCATCTAGACACGGACAGTGAAACATCCTAGGGTTATATAAACATAAAATATTGTAAATGTGTAAGTCTAGTGTTTGTAATATATATTAACCATGAAGTCAGTGTTTTAAAATAGGCCCTCACCTCCAGAGCCCAGTATCCTCAAATAGAAACGTCTAACATACCTGTACGAACTAGTTATAGAAATGACTGAATGAATGCTGTATATTTTAGTAGGAAGTATCATTGTTGTACTTTTAAAAAAAAATCGTAATTTGTATTAATACTTATTAATTAATTACACTTAGTATTTACTGAACTTTATGTCTGTTTATTTTGTACAATTTTGATGAGAAAATGATGTCAAGTTTACTTACTTAACTAACTGCAAAGTTTTTAAATTGGTAAGTATTTTGTATCAATAGGGGAAAAAAATTAGAGATTAAAATTTTAAAGTAATTTAGCTTTGGCGGCGTATGGGTATCAGCTCATTGTAGAAAAGGGGTCTCTTGCCCAAAACAGTTTAGGAATCCCTGCTCTAAAACCACGAAAGGATGCGTAAGCTATCCAGAATTATCGCGTAAATCTTTTACACCTGTTTTTTCGTTCTTTTGTGATTATTGTTCTGAAAATCGATTAACTTGTTATAAATATGCTTATCCTATGTTATATTCAAAAAAATCAAAAAACGTAATTTTGTTTATAAAGCAAGAAGGAAACGTAAAACATATAATATTTCACTTTAAGTTTTAAGTTACTTATAACGTGTATCATGTTCCAAGATTCTGTCTTTTTTAAGAAGTCTTTATTTTGATCACTAGAGTGGTTATACATATTAGGTCCATGGTTTTATGAACTGAAATTTCCATCTCAGTATATATATTTTTTAAATACTAGGTTAGTTAAGCAGCATCATTTTGCACGTCTCATGTGCTTTATATCCGACATTTCAAGGTCAAGCGTTTCGGCAGTGTTCTAATGCCTCTATCACAATTATATTGCACTTATATGCTAATTTGAATAGACTCATATCGATAGAAAATTCTTTAATTAATTAATGAATTAGTTCATTAAAATTATTTTAAAATCATCTAATATTACTACTTTGAAAAAAAAACAGTTTAAAAAAATTTTGACATGGACTCCGGTATTTTTTTGGGGATGTGGTCACGATAACTCCCGAAAACATTGACGTATTTTTTCTACTGGTTTCCTATTCTGTTTGTACATTTTTTCCTATTGTTTTCATCTGAAATGGAAATGACTCGAAATATTTGAACCTCAATGCGATTTTTTTATGAGTTAAATAAGCGTCATGAGACGAACACTTTTAGATTTTCCAAACTGTTTAAAAATATATCGGACAACTAATTGAAAATTGAATTTTGAACCATTGAAGTTAACGTCTTGATATCCGAACGGTTTATTGTCACAGCAGTAAGATTTTGGATGACTCTGTTCTCTATTCTCATCTAATCTTTTTGAGTCACTGAGTGTTTACTTGTATAAAAAAAAGTGTACATTGAAGATTCAGAACGTTAATGTATTGTAGGCCTCCACATCCGGAATTGAAGTCGTTTGTCCGCCTTGCTTTATCACGATATAAATATTTTGTATATGAAGGACTTACTTGAAGATTTTGATCTATCAATAATTTATTAGTGCCGTTATATTCTTTAAGTAACTGTTGAATGAGTAAATCAAAGAGAAAGTAATCACTTGGAATTGATCTTCCTATTTTTTTATAACTTGGTTTGTTTGACTGGCTGTACCAGCGATAAATATACATAAATATATTAGCAGTCCAATTGTTCATAAATATTATATGAACATTTCTAAATTTAAAATAAAATTGTATAATCTAAAAGCTAAAAATTCTCATAATATATTATAAAAGAATTTGAATGCGATTAAGTTATTTCTTGTGGAATAATTCTATATATGGTAGCTTTGCGTAAAATATGAGAGAGATAAAAAGCAGCTAAGGTGAATACACCTGTCTTCCATATGAAGTATTGAGTTCAATCTCCAGTGAAGTATATAAGTTTTGATATATATATATATTTCTTTAATTTGCATACAGCGATATACATGTAGGAATGTATCCCAGCTTTTGCTGGCGCTTTCTTGGCAGTAGAGAATTGAAATTAGAAATTTGAAATTATAAAGAAGATGTAGTAATAAAGGCACGAGAAATTATTGCCTCCATGCGAGGATATTACTAAAATATTTGAAGATAAACCAATAATTCGCACAAATAAAGCATCCGGCTAGGATTCGTTACCAAGACGAGCAATCAGGTACGCTAACCATTAACCCACGCGATCATTCATATCTTATTGATCATCTGACTGTAGTGTTAAGATATGAAATCACGAAGGAAACGAATAATAGCCACCCATATTTGTTTTTTTGATACATGACACTCATCAATTGAGTTTTAACTCAATTATTTTATTTTCTTATTTAAAAATAATAAATACTATAATTGAAAACAAATAATAATATTTTTTAATAATTATAATAATAAAAAATATCCCATTTGATAATTATAATAATAGTAAATGGCCGCGCTAGGTTCTAATGGCATCGGTCCATTATCACGGACAGGACGATTCATGCAAACAAGCCTGACATCGTGTTGATCGACCGGGCACAGCCGAGGATATTTTTGGTCGACATCACCATTCCATATGACGAGAACCTCATGAAAGCCGAAACAGACAAAAAGTCAAAATATCTGGACCTGTTTCACGAGGTGACCGACATGTGGGGTGGTATGCAGACCGAAATTATTCCGATCGTTTTTTCTGCGAATGGGTTAATCCCAGTCAGCCTCTCCACATCTCCTCTACATCTGAGGCGGCTGGGACTCCGTGACGGACCGCTCCGAGCTCAAATGCAGAAGGCAGTGCTACTTGATACTGCTCGCATTGTCCGCCGGTTTCTTTCCCTTTCACCCTAACCCTCGGCCGTCTGGTCTCCCCTGCCGGGGGCTTCCTTCTGGTTGGGTTTTAATTATCTATTTAATTTTATTATATATATCTAATCTATAAAATATTATTTATATTATGCTGTGTATTTGTATCTATATCTATTTATGTAAACAACCCAACCAGATAAGAATATATAGAAATACTCAAAAAAAAGAAAAAATATCCCAAATTTGTATAAAACTACAACAATAATTAAAATGTATGTACTTGTATGAATGGTTTTTAGTCGTATATTAGAAAACTAAATACACTCTCATATTGTGTTTCATGTGCGGCACCCTCACGCACTAAATTTGGTCGTAGTACGAATACGTGCTGTTCAGAGCTGCGAGGAGCAAATCAATTCTTCAAATTCGTACAGAAATGAGACAATTTATTTTTTTAGTGTAAACTTATCGTCGGTGGGTTTTGCTCGAAACACTTTCCGTAGTTACTGAAGTTGAGGATGTTACTCGTCATTGATTTGAAAGATGTCGTGGAAGGGCCGATGCGGCTTATGCTTTGTCCAAAGTTTACAATAGTTTTCAGAAATCTTTGTAGTCTAGTATGCAATAGATTGCTTTGGAAATATTGAAACTTATGAAAAACCGTCTCGAATCCTTAATAACTCAGAAATGTTTGTATGTAATAATGGCTATTATATTTAATATCTTCAAATTGAAACGTAGGTTTTGAAGACAGACATTGGCGATTTTGAGTTGATAGTTTAACTGTTTTTATTTCCAAATCGTCGCCCAATTCGATATTTATTGTCATAAATTGTGTTAGTAGTAACCCGATGTATATGTAATTATATAACAGCCGGTAAACGGTCCACTGCTGGTCTCTTACACGGCTTAATCCAAATCCTTTTTGATGTATAGTAACTTGTTAGGAGGTTAAACTTTGAAATTACTGGTTTTTACATTTAGTTATTTACATTACATAATAATGCTGTATATTGTTTTCGTCGTAAAATGGCTAAATAAAACACATAAGGTTTCACAATTAGTGATATAATATTAACACTTTCTACTAAGCTCAAAAACAACTTGATACATAATTTATAATTTGATGCAGCTATATTAATAAATAATTTAAGGAACTTATAACAATTTAAGGTACCTGTTAATACATAATATTTCATTAATTACACTGAAGAGGTATCAATCTGCTAAAATCTACTTAAATCACATTCTTTACTTGTCCATAAAGTTTTTTCTAATATAACAAAGTCAATCTTATAATTGAATACTTATTATTTTTAACTACGACTTAGTTTTAATTTTAGTACTGAAGATGTAATACCATTGATAACAATAATGGTGATCTAAACAATTATTGAGCCTCTGAGGAATGATAAAAATATATATGTTAGGTCATCCTAAAATTTTTGTGTTGTTAATATAGCTATTTCACAAAGGACCCAATTTCTTTAGGTAAATAGACGTGGTTTTTGACTATCTAGCAGTATATCGAAAGAAAGTAGTAAGGTAATTGATTCTATGACAACTACGTGAACAAATATATCGACCTGCAAAATACAACTTTCAAATAGTAAAATAATTATAAAATAGCTTCCTTGTAGTTCCAGATATGTCCCCACACACATACATAAACTCACACTCTCTGTTTATAATATTAGAATAGTTTGTTCAATACATAATCGCCGTGGACATAATTTTCTTTTATTGAAAACTTTTTAATAAACAAGACAAGATAACGGCTGATATTATTGAAGTCACATCACATTTCTAATTAATATAACTCCATCATGTGTTAGTTGGAGCATTTGTAACTGACGAAAAATAAGCTAAACTTTCCAAAAACAAAACATTTTACTATATCTACGATGAAAACTGTTTTTGCAACCGCTGCCAATAAATGTATGCCAGTTAACTATTCTTGATTTTCGAAATGTACGTACTTACAACAGTATACTTGAAAAAAATCCTATTTAAAGTTTCACAAATTTATTAAAATAGTGATATCTGTTAAGTACTTAAGAGTTCTTAGACGCTACAATACGTGTTACATAGTCTAAGGAGGGAGTTTTACCCTTTTCAAAAAGTTGCCTTCATATTGGTACATTGTAGGCGTGTATACATTTACGTAGTTACACGTAGATTTACATCGTACAGAAATGAAGAGTGATGTAGAGACAATATTAAATAATGATACTTGAACTTTATCGCAACTTTGAAAGTATAAGTTAAAAGATCAAGACCGATTATATGTTAGTATTAAAATCGAGTCCGTTGTCAATACAAGGGGTTTAGTTTATCAATGCCAAACCGAATGAATCCTCATGAATATTTCCATGTTGAGAAAACTAATTGATAACATGGAAGGAAACAAATAAATCCGGACCAATATTCACATCTAATGAACAAGGTTTATTTCCATGGATATATAAAATTGTATTTTATAATGTTTTATACTGAACTATTGCACAAAGATCCAAATATTTCTTCATATTATAAAAATTTAAAAGCAGAACAGAACAGACATATTAAGTATCTAACAATATAAACAATACGACAACACAATACAAGAATCTTAATAAAGTGAATCGAATGTTTAGTCTTGCCGCATGGAATGTGATCACTATTATTAATTCTTTAAGCTCGCTTCACAGCAAACCCTTATTACTCATAACAATAAATTTATGAATATAAATTATATTTTTAAAGAAAATAAATTATTAAGTACTACTTAAAGAAGTTCTTTTAGTAAGAGAATAATCAAATTTGACCAAACTAAAATATTCATTAGGCCCCTTATCACATGTACATTAAATATCATCAATTAAAAGGGTAACTTCCTGTCCAAAAATAATTAAATATTTATTGAAGTACAATACTTACATGTTAGTGCTTAACATAAACAACCTATATGTCAATAAATAAGATTAACAATAACAATAGATTTTGACAAAGTTCTGAAGTTCTTAGGTAGTTGATGGATAACGTGCGTTTCACGTGCCACATCTCATATCAAATCGCCATTTAAAAAAAATGTAATGATAATCTACTTATAGTAAGAATCTCTTTGGCACCTATCCTTTGGCTCGTAATCTAATTACAGAGCTAATCTGCAACTATATTTCTGTTCTTATAAATAGACAAAAAAATTTTTTTACTGTTTTAAGTCCACAGACGGTAAGAAGCAGGCGAATTTTACTTATCTCACTTACAACATAAATCGAAACATTGAGCACTCTAACACCCTTTCAGTAACTACATTTACTTGAATTCTAAGAAATAGATATACTTATCATTCTACATAACATTCATGCTGTATTATACGTACATACATGGAGTGATCCTAGAAATAACAATGTATTTTTAATACATATTATTATCCATATTGAACTAAAAAAACATTGAAAAACGTTTATATGGATTTAAATTTACGTTTTCGCATTTTTTTTTTGGTAATAAGTGATAGGGAAGGAGTTGTTTACATTTAAAGCTCAAATAATTTTACATCATAAATTTACCTACTAAGTATACCTACTAATATTTTTAATTTTCAATAAACTATTAATACTCGTAAGATACAAGTCTGTGTCTAACACGAGACCCTTCCGCTATCACACTGGATTTTATCGCATTTCCCGCATGTTATACATTCTAATCCCAATTCAGTTTTTTAATTCTTAATAACATAATCTCAGTTATAATTTACTTAACAAAGATAAAATCAAGGATAAACATTTGAATCTTTAAGTTTTAAGTTCAAATTGAGCACTGATCAATGGCTTGTGTAAATATTTAATAAAGATTGATTATATGTATGTATGTATAATATATATATTTATATCCAATCAGTCATTAAATTTGTAGTAAATAATTCTGGTTTGCAACAAATTCAATTATTTCAGTCGAATGGAAAGGAATACTGGATATTTACAGTTCGAATTGTCAGTGACATTCGATGTATAAAATATATCACAACATAATATTAACTTACGTTTGAAATCGATTATTGAAAGAAAACAATAAGTACTTTAATAAAGATTCCATATTGTAGAATGTAATTATTTTATATGATTACAATACGCTTAAACATTTTTTTATTGGTAACCTGTTTATTTTCATACTCTGCTCTTATCTTTTACATCTCCAATTACACATTGTTCGTCTATTTCAAGGATTATATAACATGATTAGCGTATACAGCGCTGATGTATTTGTGCATATACTGGGAAGGTAATACATAGGCAACTGGTCTAGCCCGGCAGCGGTGCTTCCTCATAGAAGTCTGGCTCGTCATCCATCTCGATGTCTTTCTGGGCGCCGTCCAACTGTATGCGACACAATAGAGGTGATTAATCACGTGTTTTTCGCAACGTTTCAGTCAAGGTTTATTTTAAATATAGACAAGATTCCACGTCGAATGTAAAATATCTGTAATAATATTTGTGTGGTGTTTAAAGATGTGCTAGTCGGTACTGTAAGCCCCAGAAAAAATAAGTTGTAGATAAATAGGCTTCTCTTTCTTATAACCTGCCTAACCTAAACGCATATATTGATAGCCTTATAGATCCAGCATAAGCATACTAATACTAAAACTCGTACAAAAGGGTCAAGTTAGCTTATTCTAAGCCTGTGTCAACATTGTCACAGATACACAAATCTGATATATACATAAACAAAATATCTCAGTTTAAGAATATATATACAGGAAAAATATAAAAAAACCGACGTACAAGTTAACTTGAAACCCATGTTTTTCCTCATATTTCAACATTTATATATTGTAAAACATAGGTCTTAGGTTCTCTATATATATTTATATATTTAGTATCGTTTAAAACAGATTTATCAATTATGTAACAAATCCATACCGCTCGGAGTTGCAGGGGAGTGAAGACGTAGGCCATAACCATTCGCAGGGGCACCATGAGTACCAAGAAGAACGGCAATGCGAGCGAAAAGCGGGAAGACTTCACCGCATACAACACGCAGATACCCGCGAGTTGAATAAGAGTAAACAGGTGCATTTTCAACGTCGGTACCTGAAATATTCAAGTTTACATTCCTTCATTAGCTCTAAATTATGATAACTATTTTTCTCTAGCTACGTCTTAAACATTATAAAACTGTAAGAAAAACATCCAACGTACACGCACTATGGGATGGACAGAGGTCATTTATTTTAGTCGTTTCACCGCAATTTTACACCAACATGACAGGTGATGAGCGTGCCGTAGTCTTTGTGTCCGAGACAGCAATATAAAAATTACATAAGTTTCGGAAAATTCCTTGAGTCCTCCACATAGGCGATAGAACTTAGGCCCCCTGATTCGGAGGCAGATGACCCAATCAAGCGCAAAACAATTACACTAAATAATATTTTTTTCTGGAGTCGGGTTTGTACGTACACCTGATGATAAGTGGCTACCGAAGCTCGTGCGGATTTGCAAACAACTTCAACCGAAGGAGGTTGGTTAAGTAGTCACCTCTGAAGACTAAGATGGAATTCCTAAAAGCCAGTTAATTATTGAAATTAGCCAGTATTTGAGTATACTGGCATCCGAAACTCAGCAGTGGTTGGTTGCACTGCTGATTAGCGACAGAAATAGGTAAATGGGTGCTCCCTTCCCGGGCGGCTCATAGGTAGAGAAGTAGTCTACCACCTATTCCATATTATTCATCATTTCACTATATCATAAGTCCACTTCTGAACATAGGTTTGCCACAAAGCACAAGCAGGTCCTGAGACATGTGAATCCATCGAAATCACTTTGCAGGTCGTCTCACTCCATCTCGTGGGGGGTGTCAACTGCGTTTGCATGTACGAGGCCCCTCGAGAACCTTCCTTCACCAATGTCACTGGCCAGCCCATTACCACTACAACCTGCAGCTCTTTGTGGGTATGTCGGTTAACCCCGGTCTGCTGCGGGGATCATCGTTGCAGATTCTATCGCGCAGAGAAACACCGAGCAACGCTAAGCTTCCTCATACGGCCTGCAGTGAAAGATATCGTCTCGGTTCCATAAGTCATCACTTTGGTCTTGAGGTTTTGAGATAAAGTCGACGAGAATTGATGTAGTTTCCCGAATGCTATCCAACCGAGTAAACCTCTGAGTCGAAATTGGACTTACTTAGTCATGCAAAAGTCCCAGGTATGCGTAGTACGCTGACAAGTTCGGGCTGTTTTGTTCTGAACAACTACAGGTATAGGCGTGACATGGATGTTAGATGTGATCTTTCTCTTGTCCATGTTAATTTCAAGACCAACCTGTTGTGAGACACTATTAAGGTTCTAACAAGCTCTTCAGCGCTCCAAATCACACAGGTCAACCCATACCTCTCGCCAGCCTGATAGTCCGCATAACTAGCCTACCTAAAATTCTCTATCGGAAATGTTGGATAGACTATTATGTAACTGATGGAGTAAGTGATCGTATTGAACACTGTTCATGATAACAGTTTAGTTTCTTACAGTACATTTTACATCTTACTGTGCTAGATCATTGTAGATTTCAAACTGGACGGTACGAGTGCAAACAATGAATGTTGCCGGTAGTGTGATGCAATTTCTAACCCACTCACTGGTCAATTTATAGCAAACGGAGCCGTAAATAGACTTCGAGTCACAGAGGACAACAGGATGGTTTTTAATGAAACACCATTTTAAATGTCACATTCTTTAAAAAATTCAAGCATAAGCAAGAATGCCAGTTTTGCAAACGCATTATAATTTTTTACGTCGCGGTAAAGATGTTACGTTCACAAAGTTAATCCTGTTTTCTCAAAGACTAAATAATACTTTGTGAAGCAATTTGCGCCATAACATGTATTTTGTTCGAATAATGTTTCTGGTGATTTCCCTGCAACTACATATTACCATTATCTTAAATAAATATGATAAAATGTGGAGACATTTGTACTGCATCAAAGAGTTTATTTTTTTAAAAAATGGAACCCATACAATACTAATTAGTGTGATATTAATCTCATATCTATAGTCTTAGTGTTATTAAATACTTTTATCATTACAAATTCTTGTTACAAATTAAGAAATTATCTTGTTCTTTGCCTCAACATCTTTATTTTAATAAGGGTACAATGCCTGTGCAAACTGTACATATTTTGGCATTGATGAAGCCAACCGATACTTCACTAGGTATGTATTTTCTGCCCAGTAGTCGTCTATATAGGTACCACCTTCTAACCTATTTCTATTGCCAATCAGCAGTGCAACCACTGTTGATTTCCGATTTGAAAAATATACTGAGCATGTTTTTTTTTGTCCTCAAGGGTTAAAACGTATCTGTAACGTACTTCGAACGAAGTTATTTGCTGGTATTCAGAAGTCTTCAGTAGCCACTAATCATCAGATGGAATGTTAGTTGGTTTGTCATACCAATCTAATAAAAAAAATGGTCGTCTGTTTCCCGTGTATTTTGCAACTTAAAGGAGTCATTTGGTTTTAAAAACAAGATATGAAACCGGCAGAACACTTGCAAGTACACCAAATGATGATAGGTTTATTATGATGCTATCGTTGCAAATAACTTTATGCTTTCACTTAAGATTAGACGTTGAACTAGAGCCGAATGAAGCGAATGAAATAACCGAAGTGCACGAAAAGTGTGGAGAAGACTGCAAGATAACGGCGTAACTCCATTAAGACCATCACACGACAGAGATCGGAATACGCACAATAAATTGGCCAACAAACGATTTAAATTAAAAGTTAGATATCCATGAAGTGATTATGTAAAATATATTTTTATAAGAACCATAAATTTCTTTCTTACTTGTTTTATATTTATTTTTAACACTTAATATTAAAATACTAAAAGTGGGATTAACTTCCATTTCACCCATTGACTATTTCAATGGCAAATCAAAGTTAATATTGCTGCTCATAAATATACATTGCTTAATTGTTTATCATAAACGGCTTCGATGTCAACACTTACCCGTCTGACGTACGGCAATTGTGGGTGATGTTTAACCGGCTTCAATAATAAGATGCATCTGTCCCAAAACTGTATGCCTCCTAATGCCGAGATGCCCATGTATAGGAACACTCCGAAAAGTACAGCCATCGGTACTAAACGCAACCAGCTGGCCGCCAGCACAGATATCCCCACCAATGACGCCACAAGCAGTCCGGTGAGTCTTTGCTCTAAAAACAAATGGTAAGGCCAACAGTACGAAGCGATTCTGAACGTGTCAGTAATGGAAAATTTTATATGTTTTATTTACATTATAGATACAACGTTAAAAATGCTTTCATCATTAAATATAAAGAGAGGGAAAGAGAGAGACAATAACACAACATAAAATCCCGCTTTAGTCTCTTAGGGAGTAGGCAGACCTGTCAATACTTGTCGTTGTACTCTTGACAGCTATTGATACAGTTATAAAAAAACAGATTATCAGCCCATAGCTGATCTTCTGATATCATACATACTCGTAAATAGCTATGGTCTACTGTTAGTTTTCCATGAACTGTACTACTTAGCTTTGTATGAAAGAAAGAAATAAATTATACGTACGTGGTGTGGTCACGAATTGAATCCCAAGAGAACTCTAATTTGCGATTTCCTATTCTATGGCATAATCTACATCTTATTATTATACGAGTACGTTCAGGCCTTTAAGCGTGGTTGAACGACAAGCATACGAACTTTCACAAGTGTTATAAAAAGGATTTTAGTTATATACATATATATACTTTATTTGGCCAAACCTCTGATGTACGACAAATAGAAACAAAACTGAAATAGGAACGAAAGTTACTTCCTACTGCTAATATAACTTATGTAATATATTATAAATTATTATTATTTATTAATGGTTCGGCTTTTGCACGTCGTAGACAATAACAAAAAGGGATCACAGCATGATGTTGCGGTAATATCAGAACATCATCACTTAAGTCGGTGCAGGCCGATGAAATGGTTAAAATATCTGCCAGTTAGCTAGCGACACTGCATAAGTTGACACTTGTAACAGTGGGCAATATTGTGAGGTTAAACCTTAAAGAATAAATAACACATCACTTGGAGACGATGCAGTTTAAATAAGAGATAAAAATTGGAATTATTTGCTTTGATATTTGCGAATAATAAGATACATCAGCCAAAAATTATATTAGCGTAACACAGAAAAACAATTTACTATACAAATCAATTCTAAGTATTATCTTGTATTAACATTGGATTCCCTAACGTTATTCTGTTTATGTATTGGAATAATCGATTCTTTAAACAAGTAACAAAAACTTGAGACTAAGAAACCAAGTTATAAAGAATGTATGTATATATATGTACTAATGTAGTAAGTAGTAGTTCTAGTAAAATACTAGAATTTGATAGAGTTTGAGTACTGATAAAAGAATAATGAGCTAGTGAAATACAAACGAAACATGTTTGCATATAATTGCCAACAAGCATTTATTACGAAAGTAATTAGCGAGATATTTATAGCACTGTGTTTTTGTTCTGATGCCGCTGTATACAAAAATAAGTATTATGCTTCCACGATTATTTTAATACGCCAAATGTTAATTCATTACCCGCGATTAGTGTACCCGTTATTTTGTATACAGTATTTAATTAGTATTCAAAATTAGTCAAAGTAGATTAAAAATGTATGGCTGTCAATAGATATATAAAAGATTTTATTTTTAATTGCCAGGAATACATAGACACAAAATGTCACTTATACATTTTGTGTCTATGTATTCCTCGCAATTAAAAATCGAAATCTGGCGCAAAGGGTTAAAAAGATTCAAACCTTTAACCTCGACGATATGGGGTTTGTCACCGGGTGCGTGCGTGGTGGACATGACGGTGAGCGCGGACACGTGGCTAACGGAGCGCACGGTGGCCACGCACTGCCACGGCGCACCGAACATTCCGCACACGCCGTTCACCAGCGACATTATCACGATATCCATGTGGAAACCGCTGCCTTTCTTCAGGCGACGCTCCGGTTTGTCGATTATCAACCTAATCAGGACATTAGTTTATATTTAACTCCTAGAAAAGGCAATAATTACATACATGTAGATATTTTTGTTTAATCAAGGGTTGTAGTTTGGGTTAGGTTAGGTTAGGATTACATTAAAAAAAAAAAACAAAATAACAATCAATTTCGCAAATCAACATTAATCGCGTATTTCGCTTCGCAAACCGCTATATACATTTCATTCGCTTAGCAACTATTTCATTTTAAATATAACTGAGGAAACCACAACAGAAACGGAAGAGTATGAAATTTTACTTTTGAATGATGAATTGAATTTATTAAAAAGGAAAAATAAATTAAATAATTTCATAAATCTATTTTATTTGTGTTTCCTCTTTGTCAAGATTATGTATAAAATTAAAGCATTTATGAGTACTCATATGAACAACTATTTTGGATAGGGGACACTAGTTACTTTAACGTTATTGTGTACGCGGTCCCCTGTTTTAAAATAATTGCGATTAGCGATAAAAAAGCTTACTCCGCAATATGTGTCTCCATGAACACAATGATATAGACCATGAGTGCAGGCAGGGCCATGGCGAATGCCGCCCACATGGGAATTGTCTCCAGTCCAGGGTTGAGCGGCACAAGCCAGGAACGTGATGCGGTGGGACTGAGTCCATCAGGCACTTGGAGTTTTTCCGTCCACACAGGCACTAAGACCGATAGGCCTACCATCAGTACGATTGCGATGGGCACACCGAAATCTCCCAGTGCTCGACGAGCCTATAGATTTAACAAATGTATGACAATTATATTCCAACTTTTGTAAGAAGTGAAAACAAAGTAAATATGGACTCACAAAAAGGGGCACTACTTGCCAATTGTACTATAAGATTAAAAAGTTATTGTTTTATCAAATTCAAATACGTCAATAGAACAGCGGAATTTTTCACCAGAACTTCAAAAAGTGTTTTTATTATCCCTATGCCATGCTCGATTATTGGGCAATAGGATAGTGACAAAGATAAAGAAAAAAAAGACAATTGATTTACCACCCTTCTCGTGTCATAACTTTGAAACCATTGAAACTATATTTTTATGAGCCATATCAGGGCTGTTGTCGCAAGAAGGGTTAAGCAGTTAACTTACACTACGTCCCAGGAACTTTCCATTGCGGAAGATGCGAAGATAGTAAGCGATTATAAAGGTAACGAGGGTCAGCATCGTGCAGAAGAGTGCGGTGTTTGGTTGCGGGGGCGTTGTCACGTGGATCGGTGGCCGTAGTGAAGTTGTTGCGGTTTCATTACCTAAATAATTTATCTCTTAAATCAATTCCGTATATAACATCGAAAATCTATCTTCATCTTCAACTGACCATAAATAGCTCACCACTGATCAAAGGTACCTCTCCTCTTGGAACAATTTTCCATAATCAACCACGCCCGGCAGGCGGATTCGCGATCACGGTATTGGACGTACAGACCTTAGACTTCTTTTTTTTTATGGGAAAGGCGGCAAAACGACCAATCGGTTCACCTGATGGTAAGTGATTACTGCCGCCCACGTACATCTGCAACACCAGAGGAGTTGCAGGTGCGTTATTGGCATTTAAGGGTATTTGAGAGATGGGAGGCAGGGTGAGGAGGTGGTTGAGAAGGGGAGGGGGAGTGGGCCTCCGGTTACCTCACTCAACGAACGAAACGCAGAAGCACAAGATGTCTCTACTTCACGCTGGTATTCTGCGAGGTCGTGGTATAAACCCGGTCGAGCCGGCCCATTGGAGCAGCAGCTAAAGCCGCCGTTTGGCTCTACCACGTTTAAGTTCTGCCCGTTTTCATCTGTCAGAAGCTAGGAAATTTTCCGTGCATTCCCTAAGTTGATACCCAGGGTTAATTATTTCCCAGAAATTACGAATTCCGGAGATTGCCGCTATTAGGATAATTTTTTTTTTAAGGAAAAGGGGGGTAAACGAGCAAGCTGGTCACCTAATGGTAACTGATAGACATGGTGCTGGCTGTCAGTGTTGGGTTCGGCATATTCGGATGGCTTTTCCATCATCAGTCGGACGCCAGAGTCGCGTTCGTTAGCCAGCAGGGTGTACGCGGGCGGTTCTATATAACTACTATTTTGACCAGTGAAGGTATATGCAGATCTCGCTTTTAAACAGAGTAACTTTAACTAACAACGGTCAATACTTTTTTTACTGTAGGATTATAAATCAGGAATTCAAGAAGGCTGTATCTTTAAATTAATTTTAAATTAATTTTACTGTAGGATTATAAATCAGGAATTCAAGAAGGCTGTATCTTTCAATAAATTTTTAGGCAGAACGATAACACTTTTTTTGAGTTTGTGCAAGGTTATCAAGGCTTTTCCGAGAAAAAGAATCTTCGCAGACAGATGACTTATAGACATAAAACGACGAGTTATTTTTAAAACGAAACCCTAAACTAAAAAAAAAGAATTAAAATAATTATTTACGTTCATAGTAACAAGACATATGAGAGGAATCAATCCCGCATATTGTCACTTGTTACTGACCTGTAAAAGTTTGGTTGGACAGCAAGGGTGAGTCTGTAGTATTCATTAGATCCTGATGCAGGCAGTAATTGTAGCCAAGTGGATGCGCGCGGTACAAGGCAATAAGGTTAGTTATGGGCTCCGAGATAAAAATCAACGATATCAGGAATGCAAAGATGTCTTCCGTGAACCTGTAATAGATAACACAAATGACATAACTCAGATGTTATAATGCCCGTATGAATTGCCGAATAATTGTAACAGCTCAACAGTAACGATTAATTTATCCTATACCTATCGCAAAGAAGACCCTGTTAAATATTTCCTTAATATAACATATTTTAAAATGTGCCAAAAAAAGATAAAGTTATTAAGAAGCTGAAGAACAGTACGTAGTGTATAGCATATGTAACTATTACGTAGATATTATTAAATGAACTACTTCAATTACTAAGAAAATCTGCCGGGAGATTAAAAACCACTTCCAAAGCAGAATTTTCATAAATCTTGAATCACGTTATGGACACTTAATAAATTGAAGTATCTTTTTTTTTATCTCTATTATTGTTATAAGTATCTCAGTGAATATAACACATAGACCTTATTTCCGCAATGTTTATATAACAGGAAGTACCTTGTAATTTTCTTAACAGCAACACTGCCCTCGACTGAAGCAACGCAGAGTGCAATCACTATCATCCAAATGCCGCAATACATCCTCGCAGCCAAAAAGTCGAATCCATACGAACGGCAGAAATTGGCGAGCGACTCGTCAAGAAGTAGCAGTGGACCGGTGGCACCGGTTATCATCATGGGTTGGCCAGCCAACAACGCGAACACAACTCCACCCACACAGGTAAAAACCTACGAGGGAATACATATACACATATTTTTCAATCTGTCAAGTAGTTCCGGAGATGACACCAAACACAAATTCACTCTTTATAACATTCTCGCGTTTATTATCTTATCTAATATCCCTTTATTATAGTCAGGGGCCTACGCAAAATCACTGCCTTAGTTTAACAAGAAATTTGAAAAAAAATTGGGAATTTCATCCAAAAAAAGGTCTTTCCCCTGTTTGACTATCCTAACGGGAAATGCTGAAAACATACTAAAGCGCATATTATAACATTAAATTTGCACTTAATAATATTTATTGTCCTACCTTGTAGGGCTCTTGAGGTAGAGGTTTCCGTTTCAATTTGCTGTAGGCAGGACATGTATGTCACGGTCATTTGCGAAATAAAGGGGTGGACCCTGAGCATTCACAAGTAACGCATGACTCACGAACGTGTGCAAACATGTTAATACGGTACAAATGATTTTAATAATAAGGTTATCAGTGATCTGACCTTGAACTGTTATATCAGTGTGTAGATGAAGGGGTGTGTCGTTTTTCGAATTATAAAATCATAATATGACACGTAATTACGTATAGCAGTATATTTTAATGATTATGCGGTTGTTAACATCGGCTATATTTATCATATCACTCAACCAAACGGAAGCGAAACAATCTATAATAACCAGAACTACTGCAGTACTCACAATACACACTTTGTGTGTTTATAAAAATATTAAATACTTAAACAAATATATGTAGAAATTAAAGTATTATTTGCGGATTTTATCGTGTTTTATTTTAATTTATTTCGAACATTTGGTCAAGTGGTCAGGAGGGGACTGTAGTGTAAGCCGGTTACCGTCACTTCTTTAATTATAAATTTTTGGTGTAATCTACGCAGAATGAACTCACAGTACCTTACGTTAACGACCTATGTAAGTGTTTCTTGTTTTTACGCGAACATTCAACAGCCGTGGTCACGGGGGACCACGGCTGCTGTAAAGCAATCGAAACGTCGGGAATATAAAAACGAAATTAAAAACGATAAAATCCGTAAATAATAATTTAATTTCAGACCTATGTAAGGCATAAGTACACATTCATACCGACACACGACCGCCCGACTTAAACGGCTTACAGTATAGTATTAAAAGATATAGTAAGCATGGATGAAATAGAATGGAATAAACCACACTCACGAGTGTTTCGGAGATGCCAATATTTCCGTAGGTTTTTTCGGCGAGTAATCCACCGAATGTGATGGCGGACGACAGGGCAGCGAAGTACATGAATATAGCGGCAGCTGCACATTGACCATTGAGCGCGTCCCGAAAATCGGACAAGTAATGTGGATACCGCCTCTTTATGTCACGTATTACCCCTGTATAGGTAACAAGTCATAAATTACTAATGTTCATAAAGTAACATTGCAATTTTTTTTTATAGTCATGATCGATGAACAAACTCTTTAAATAATTCAGTGCTACATATCGGCACAAGGTGTAAGGATTTACAGTTACACTTGGCATGGTAATCGATTATTGCAGTATCAGATTTCTCGCACCAAAGACAGGTTACCTCACGATGTACAGCACATCGTGAGGTAACCTGCATGCCTGAAAAATAATAAAGATTATCACTTCGAGGACATGTAAAGTACGCCAACTCGCACTGGAGCAGCGTAGCGGGCCCTTCCCGGCTCCAAAACCCTGTCAGATATTTGAGAAGGAGGCCTTTGCCCAGCAGTGTAGTGTAAGGTAGCAGCACCTACAGGCTGCTACTTTACTTTACTTTACTTTTATTCTTAGTAATATCCTACAGCGTCTTTAATGACACTTCCAACATGAGATGGTCCGATCTCATAGCGTTACAACATACCGATAATCTACAAACTCACCGCCAAATAGTCGACCAGTTTTTGACAGTGGATCTTCTGGCTCTTTGTCAGGTGGCCCACCAGCTTCAGCTGCCAGTAAGGCTTTCTTTTCATCAGACGGTGGCGCGGCCGCCTTAGCTGCGGCACGCCTTCTTTCTAACGCATCACGTTTACGCCGCCTTATCATTTCGCTCTTAGCGCGAAGTTCCTCAAAAGGCAATAGAGCTTGTCGCTCCCAATCACCAGGTGGTAGTACTATGGAATCATCTAAAAATTCATTAATAGCTGAAAGAAGCTCACGGCGGTCCTCAGCCTTGTAAGCTATGGAGTGGAACGAAGGGTTCGACATGAGGGTGGAAATTGATCGACCGACCTCATGGTAGTCCAGGTCGGCGGCAGTGGGACCCAAGAGAATGAACATGAACCGCACGGGCACGGGCACCTCTGTTATGGAAGGCATCAAAATGCCTTGCGCAAGTCGTATGAACGCGATGGTGGGTTGGTCGAGAAAGCCCACGGCACCGACGAGTACTGTGGTAGCCTCAGCGCCGTCAGGGATGCGTTTCATGATGGAGTCGTTATGTCCACGTCGCAGCTCATCTTGAGAGCTAGCTGCAATACCAGACACGTATTCCACCTCGCGCAGTTCGAGTCCAGGTGCCGATGTCTTCTTGCGCGTCTCCGCGCGATCGTGTGGTAACGCGTAAGAACTGCGGCGGCGTTTTGGGTCGGACAGGCTCTATATTTAAAATAACAAATAAATCCATTAAACTAAATCTGGATTAAATATCCATTTGGAGTTTAGAATCGAAAAATTACAAGTTTACTGAAATAAATGGAATCATTGTAAATAAATTGCGGTTCCGTTAATAAAATATAATTTATCGCCATCGAAATAAATATATGTCTATAAATATATTAACTCATTAATAATTAAGTAGTAACAAAAGAGTGGAAGGCAAATGACATGACATGACTACAGAACATTTAATTGTAGTTATTACAATGCTAATTACAACTGAGCTCTACAATGAATGAGTTATGACAACGATCGTTTCTACGATGACATGAATACACGACATTTAAATTGAACAGTACTCATGGTTATCTCAACAGAACAGCAGGCAGAGGCAAGTGCAACAAATTCCGGTAACACCTAAACAGCATTAGCGTCTAAGATTTGATTTTTCGAATCACTGCACCGAACTACGTTTCCGTTTAATTAATCTAAATCTGTTCAGTGATCTATAGAATCAAATCCTTTTCACTTTTATAACTGACATTATCAGTTACTGAACTAAAGCTTTTGAAAAATCAGTACTAAACCTAGTAACATGATATACATAGGTTCTAGGATGAGTCTGCTAAAAGGCGCAGAGACAATCGGATGCATGATACAGTCAATCGGGCAATGTTTACTAAAGGGGCACGCATGTGCAATATCTACTGCGTGCTAAGTTGATGTGGGTCAAAAGAGCACACGCGCACAGTGGTATTCCGTACGAGCAGGTGGGCGCTGTGGCGACGACAGGCGCCGGCGGCCGAGCACAGGGAACAGCGTATACGCGCACCATTTGTCCCGCCAGGGCTCACGCCTGACTCTTCCATCCACAGCGACTGTACATTATTGTATCTTAACCCATATCATACTTTACCCAGTACCACCTAAGCATTTTTTGTTCATAAAATCTAATTAAACATCTATAAGATACATTTGCAATTGATCACATATTATCGATCATTTAAAAAAAAAATTGTTTAAGGTATCTAATAACTTCTTTTTGATATGATGCTGTTGACGATAATAGATTACTCAAATAACCGTCGTACAAATCTTTTAAGCCTCATTTTTTGCAGGTAAACATTATCATGAATGCTTTAATCTTTCGCAAAAACGACAAACAACGAAATCAGGTCACTGCTTCTGTTTGTGGTTTGCACATTGTTAATAAATATTTTTGCAAAAACTCGAAACGATTTTAATTTGACAGATGACTTTAAAATGAATTAAAATGAGAAGTGTACAACAGAGACTCAATTATCGTATGATAGACTCTGATTGCATTATAACAAGGACAATGCATTGTTCATACGAACAACCTCTGCTCACACAAATAAGTATGTGTAGTCAAAAGTATTATACCTACATCAGCTCAATTAGGATTCTCGGTGTTTACCGTTTAACGTGTCAACCATTACCTAGTTTTTGCTACATATTTATCAAGTGCCTTTTTATGAGATCTCGGAAGTTTTGTAAAACCTAATAATTACATCATGTACTTTGGTTTCATTGGATTTGTACAGATTTTATTTATGGGGTCTAATAGCTAGAGTGTCACCCACTCATTGGCCAGGTACCCTGTCAATGTGCGAGGGTTATGGAGCGAGGAAGTGTCCGCCATGATAATGGTAGAAATATTCTGTTGAAGACGTTCAGAGATTATTCAACTATTCCAAGTAAGTTAATCTAGCGGCTATTTTTAAATATTCTATGTGCGCTAAGAGATTCCTAGCAATACAGATTTCTTTTATATCTGAGGCTAACAATACAAGCTAATAAACAAATACATTTTTAAAATCACTTCAACAGTACAACAGTGCGCTTAGTGTTCATTACACTAAGTAGTAATGTAAGCCTCGTATCGTTCCGACCTTGGATATTTTCACATTCCGCATTACATACCAAACGTGTCACCGTTATCTTCGATAAACGTGACTTGCTGACAGACGGCGATTATCTTGGTTTTTATCTTTTTTTTTCGGCTTTTCGCACTTGTTACAATCGTATCAACTCAAACCTAACCTACACACAGTTACAAAGGATAATTCAGCACGTTAGTAACAAGTGCGCTCGTTTCTGTATTTGTTACAATTACTAAGGGGCATTAATTTTATTACAGGTGGACCAATATCATGCATTCGGTTTACAATGCCATTACTCTGGCTTATCTAACTAAGCTCTCTTAGTAAATATGTTCGAAATGCAGTCAGTCGACTTTCGATCGAACTCCGCGGTGGACTCTTACAAGGTCCTAAATCCTCTTGAAAAATGAGTTTCTCTATATTTGCCATTATTTCTAGTTGTACTATTAAATTACATAAGCAATATGTTTGCCAACTAAATAGGACATTTGTCATAACTCATAAATGAATAATATAGTGCAGAATTTACCAAGTGGTCGGCGGTGAAGGGAATCGTAAGAAAACCTGCATGTCTGAAAAATAATAAAAAAATATAATTTGGATCAGTGAAATCCGCTAACACGCACTGGCGCTGCGTGGCGGACATTTTCCGGCTGCAAAAACGCTCGCAGATATTTGAGAAGTAGGCCTTTACCCAGCAGTGGGTATTTTACAGACTGCAACTTTACTTTATATAATAATAAATATTAATTTTATGTAAGAGCTGCTAATTTTTATTCTTAGTTATGAAGAAAACGGTATTATCCATAGCTACATAAAATCTTGGCTTGACAAGTGAGCAAGGTAGCCAAATATTTTCTGTTAACAGAACATTTACACATTATCGGTTCGGACATTCTACATTTAGATCTTTGCGCATTGAAAAGCAAGATAATTTTATCTGCACGTTTTGGGCAAAAAATTATATAACAAATTTATCTTTATTGATCCATACGTAAAATGATAACAATTCTCGCACTAAAACTACAAAGTAATTTATTCATCGATTTCGATAATTCACTTCATTACGTTTTATCTGTAATTTTTATGGAAAATAACACCAAATAGTCGCATTGTTTTAGAGTTTGTACTAACCTGAAGGCTCGTGTAAGAGGAATGTTTCCGGCCCCCGATTGAGAATCGAAAACGTTCATCGTGAACGTGTCTATGTCGGAGCAGCAGAGATCTCATCACTACAGGCTTGTCGTCTTCTTCTATCAGACCATCGGAAACCATGCTTTCGACCACCCTACGAACACACCATTCTATGTTCAAACATTTAATTTTTTTTTATTGTATGTATAGTATAATCTCTAACTGTTTTTCCACTACGAGTCGAGTAAGACAACTAAAATGGATAGAGACTTGAAATTTGAAATAATACGTTCATTGCGGTATCAGAAAATATTTTAAATTGAATTAACATTTTTTTTACTGTGATCAACATAATATATACGTTAGTACGGGTGATGGGCGGATGATGTGTGGGTGATGGGCGTGAGGCAGGCTGATGTGATAGTAGACATTAAGCACTTAAACTTGGTTAGACTTTGTTAAAGATCTCGGTTTTTCCTATACGTTAAATCATATTCTTAATAACTAATTTAGATTAGCATTCTCGGCAATAGTGTATATATTTATAATAATAACAGGAAATTAACTACCTGTAGGCTACACCAGGAAGGTCCTTCTCATCGAGGTCGAGCAGGACCACACCAGTTTCCAAGCACCGTCGCAAATTAAGCAGCGAGTGGAAAGACAGTGAGGCAACATGAGGCCGACCCCAACGCGCCGACCCTTCTTCAACATCTTCCTCATATTTGATCCAACGAGCTGTCTCCTTCCATTCCGCATCGCCATCTTCAGTTGCCAAGAGCTCGTCAAGTTGGACGAATACCTGCATGGAAGACATACTGAATCGTACTGCCCAATATCAATGTATAAAGTTACGTGATATAGTATTCCTTACATTCAAATCTTGAGACGTAATCAATAGATATGAAAATTAGTACCTAAAATAATTAGCACAGGTCAGTCAGCAAAACTTACCCGATTAGATATTAGTGTAATCTTACCGCGTGAGGCCTATGGTCGTACATTTTCTTGTAAGTGGCGTCGGGAAGTATATTTGCAACCTTGTCACCTCCATCCTTGCGCCCGACGTGGACCGTTGATCCCTGAGGGCAAAAATGTTTTATAATACGTATTTACGAACTACACAAAATTAAACGACAAAGGCAAGTTCAAGACTTTTTAAAATACTCTTGTTTCGAAAAAAACAACAATTGAGAGGTTAATGGTGACAATTTTCAGGTGGCGCTTAAAATGTTTTAAAATGGGTTAAAAGAGATGCCTGAGAATACCTCGGACAATATTCATTAAATTGGTGATAAATTCTTATATACATGATGGTGGAAATGAAAAAAAAAGAAATGAATCATGCGTGTAGCTATATTATGTACCCTGGGATGTATCTTATGTCGACGCAATGCTTTCGGATCGTCACTGCGGTGGCTGCGCAAGTCGTCTCGGTCCACCTCGAGTAACGGTTCATCAACAGACGAAACAGCTACATGGGCTTCCTCGCCAGTACCCCCGATGCGACCGCTCTCTTGCAACGAATATTTGCGTGGCTTATGAAGATGCTTCCTGAATACGAAATACAATCGCGTAAGTTTTTAATCAGGAGATTCTAGAGTGTAGAGTATTTAACATTAAGAAAAAATTTAGACTATAAACAACAAAATTTATTAATAATTATGAAAAATAAAGAATAATTTTTAAAAAATATCTAAAAATTACGTTATTAGTCCGTAACATAACATACTTATTAGATCGCATGACGTCAATCCTTTCAGATTTGTCGTTTGAATATTGTGGTTCGGTTAAAATTAGCTGACGTGACTATGACACACACAAGACGCAATCACAGATGAAGACAGACGTCATACTCGTACACCATAAATGATTTAACTGGTGGTAGAATCCCCTGTCTATGAATCACCTGGGTAGGTACCATACTCCTACCCATTTCAGCTGCCACATGGTATAGAGAGTCAGTTACAGGCTGTGAGGCATTCCATCTTAGTCCTCAGGGGTGACAAGACATCTGTAACCATCTTCGAATGAAGTTGTTTGCAGGTGACCATGGGCTGCAGAAGCCACTTAGCGCCAGGTGAACTGTCAGTTCGTTTTTCCCTTATATCCAAAAAAAAAGAACGTTCTTCTTCAATGTCAACCGCACGCTGTGCATTCTGCTGACTAACGAACAAGGTAGAGCCTTGATCACAACGGTGATGGGAAGCAACATCTTTAGTTTAACTATTAGGTTGTGATTACGTTTTATATTATTTATATTTAGTGGGTTGCAGAAGCCACTTAGCATCTGGTAGACTATGTAAATAACTAGTTCAATATCGTAATAACTTAATAATAATATCACAATATAAAAATTTTACCTGAACCTGTCACAGTTCTGAGATTTAATCTTAGAACCTCGAATCAGCTGTAGTTTGGGTGGGAGTGAAAGAGCAAAGTACATCTATTAGCCTAAAAATTAAGATTTGTTAAAAAGTTGATACATCCCATCTGCTCCATTCATCATTCCATCTATGCATCTATTCCATCAGATCTTGTCTCAACACGAAACGCTTAATACATACTTGCTGCTAAATTTTCACCGTCTCTGTGGTTTTTTATGTGGTTTACAAATCGCTATAATATAATATAAGCGTCGGTAGCTTATATTTCCTGGTTGTACTCGGAGCGGTGTAATCTAATCTAATGCAATAATATACCACGAGCTAATCTTGTATGTTGGTACATGTAAAAGATTTGTTCGAGAAAACGGGTATCTGGAATCGAATTAATCTCCTATATTTGACAGACAAAATAAAATGTTCGGGCAGATACCAATCTGGGTACTATCTATCTATAGTAGCTTTTTTTTAGTTTCATCTTCAGCTGCCTACCAACAGACCACTGCTGGACAAGTATATATAGTCCCAGTAGGATATAGTTTACATGGAATACTAGGTTTGCCGTACCAGATGCCTCGCACTTTAGACGATGTTCGTCATCCAGACATTTTCGGACTAGCATTTTTGTGATTATTAATTCAACGTCTGACGGACGTGACGAGATTTTAAAGACGTTTCATTTAATCAACTCTAGCAGCACCCACGAGTAGAAAGAAGTTGGCAGTATTTTTTCACCCCCACCTCACGGGAATTATTGCTTTATTAGTAAAATAATTACATCCGTCCATGTTTAGGAACTATTAGAGACAAAAATATGCCTGATCTGAAGTCGGATAAAACCTTATCGTAATACCGCAGAAAGTTGAGGTCCGTGGTAGTCCAGGGACCGAGGACCGAGCACCTTTTAGTATAGGTGTCGTAAGAGTCGAAAAGGACAATCAACGGGGAAATCTCAAGGTAATTTCCGAGAGAAAACTCCGGCATCGAGGCTAGCTACCGGACACGTTTATCTTCCGGAAAGACGAAATGTGGGTTGCAGAAGTCCATTTAGTTATACTAAGTCGGGTCAAATTGTAATATTGTAAATATACACTGTTTGCAAATTTTGCCGGCGTCCTTCTTATGTTATGCAGAAATATCTCGTTCGAAATTATAAAATCAATAGTTTTTCCGGAATTAAGTGGTAAATAAACAACCTTGATAAATGAGATAATTAATGCGACTACGCTCACAACTTAACAACAATAACTTTTAAACGTGTAACTTTGAAACTGTAGGTACTAATATCCTATAACATATGACATTATTATAACAACCTGTAACATATTATATACGCACGTTTATTTGTATTTATGCAAAACGTTATCTGTTTTATGAATAATTGTTTGTATGGGAAAGGGTGCAAGCGATGCTCACGTACATCTGCGACCAGAGAAGCTGCAGGTGCGTTTCCAGCCTTAAAAGATATTTGGGGAGAAGGAGCGGGTAGTGGAGGATTGGGCTTCCGGCTACATCCCTTACCGAAGGAAAGCACACCATGCTACTACTTCACGCCGCAGAAGCGAGGCCGTGCTAACCCGCTCGAGCCGGCCTTTTCAAGCAGCAGCAAAAGCCATGTACGTTTATTTTTTAAATAACTTTAATTTACTTCCTTCCTGACCATTATTAATTCCATATTAATACATTTTAAAACCAGGCCTCTTTCTCTACGTGACCCTAAGTGATACGGAATGAAAACCCCCAATCGGAGTTACGTATTTTATGAACTACCCAAAAGTAGAAAAAAAACGCTCGTTTAAGACTGTAATAATAAATGGAGTTTTAAAATTTAAAAGTTACATTTTCATCTAGAAACAATTATTATTTTTTTATTTTCTATGTTTTGCATACAAGCTATAGCATTTCACAATAGGTAAGCATGTTCTACAAATGTCACATACAATATTAAAGAGGTGTCATATTATAGTCAGTAATACAATAAAAAAAAGTATTTCCAACACCGTAATATTTAGAATAATAAATGTAGAATTAGTGCAAAAACACATTTTCCTATATTCGAATAATACTACCTATTTTAGTTAGTAGTAGATTTTTTTTTAATAAAATTTATCGGACGTATTTAATAAAATTTGCCTGTTACGTGAGGCCTTCCTTTGGTGAATACAGTCATGTAGCCACATATATATAAATAATTTATAATTGCGATTATTGTCACAATAAATATATATTTTTTTCTAATCACAATTTTTTTATAATTTTATATTAAGAAGCAACCGATTTCGCCTACCGTTGTGATTAATTCAATGTGGTGTAAATAAAACAGTGATTAGAAAAAAGAAAAAAAATTGTAAAACTAGTGCAAGAGTTTATAAATCATATGTATTAGTTTTAGTTTAATCGCAATAGTGAGCACCTACCAGGTAATATATAACCTATTTATAATTATTACTTATTGATATTAAAAAACATCCTTTAAACCAATTTCTACTAATCACCAACAGAGAGCGTTTTAAGGGATATAATACTTTTACAGAAATTTATTTAATAACAAAAGGAAAATGATATTATATAATTAACAAATAGACTTTACTTACGAAATTGATGCCGTACTTGCTAATGCCGTCCTCGTTTGATTTGTATAAACTTGATCATCGAATCCGAATAACGAAAGTCGCGATAATTGCTAATAATTAGTTGATGAATTAGTTACGTATCTGACATGTACGAGGCATTGGCGAGGTACCGAGAGAGAAAAAATTTGGCAAATCGAAAAGACTCGGTTTCGGAAAAGTTTCTTCTCGGCTATTACTGTTAAATACATGTCTTTGTCTACACCTAAGAATTTAATCCGTAGATTTTTAAGTTAACGCTGGTCTAAGCTAAGATAATAAATTGAATGTCTACCACGGTCTAATTCATTTAAGATGAAACAAGGACGCGAAGGGTAAGTGAATAAGCAATGCCTCGTAACAACTTGAAGCTTCAACCATCCGAGACGCCCAGGCGGTGACGGAGCGCAACGTTTTCCATGAATATAGTTCTCTAATAATCAATGGCAATGTAATAGGAAAATATTTGTGAAGATATCATACCCGATATCGACGTATGTGGTGTGAGGGGAAATATGCCAACCCTTTCTCCAAACACCAAGACTAGTGACGTGCACGTGACACACGTCACACGTCACTTGATAAAAACACGTTACATAGAGACACTTAATTTTTACTATTATTAAAGATATCCGCCAAGATAACACCTATTCTAAGAAATTATCAACCAAGTCAACTACCTACCAATTTCAATTCCAAAGATACAGCCCTATAAAGTAGGACGGATAGACGGCGAAGGCTTAGGAGAAAAGCTACTATGAGGTAAATACTTTTGTTCAGGAGTGAATCCCACAAAAAATAGAATAATTCTTCGTCGATCGAATAATTTTTGTGCTTGCAAATCGAAAATTTTAGATATATTTCGTATACTTGCTTGAAGTTCTCGAGAACTTTGATGAGTCAATGCCGTTGATATCAAACGCGTTAGATTAATAGTAATGCGATGGGTCCACTTGACTTTCATTATGTCAAAGAGGTACTCAATGTTATATATCAAATGCGTGCGATATTTCGTCCTCAACTTCGAAGGACAAAGGAAATTTGGTAATTTTGTTAATTAGGTAAGTGTGCGTTGTTGACCCGAAGAGTGCAATCAACCATTTTTATAAAACGTATAAACGATGAAAGAAACAGTGCCTTGAATATAATATAAAATTCTGAAATGTAAGATTTTCGTACCGTTATGGCAAATCCTCCCATATAGAGACCTGTCCCCAACAGTGGACAATTGACAAGCCTAAAGTAAAACCTGAGAGACATATTTAGAACAGTGAAGTGTATACTTCACACACGTAGTGTCGTACGGAGTCATAGCTTTTGGAACGGAAATACAATTTCTCATTTAAGTATATTCAAGTGTTTGATATTTTCTATATATTTCGTTTGTTTATAATTTAGAATATAGAAATACTATGAAGATTTAACCACATACCAGTAGTAAACTAGTAAACATCAAAAGTAGCGAATCCTGAATTTGAAATCTAAAACCTAGTTGTAATTAATATTTAACAATTAAATATGCGGATTTTAGAGCGAGGATATGTCGTGTATATAAAATCATAACAGAAAAATAAAGATAAGGATAATAAAATATTACGAATATCGTAGAAATTTAGACAATTTGCATGCAAAATTTTTCAGCCGGCCAAATGTCTCATCGATAATATTAGATTAGTTTTATATATTGTTAAAAGTATAATGAACCTAAAAAGCAATAAACATAAACATGTAGTACAATATGAAGTAATGGTCAATCGTATGGTAGGCAGACTGGCGATCCGAACGCCATACGATTGACAACTTTTACGCGGTTGTCTGTCACCGTCATAGGTAAGTATATTTTGCGTTTGTAGAACTTTACTTCGTCAGTCGGAAGCTATTATATGAAATTTACTTACAATCATCAACAACAATAAATATAATCAATACGTCGACAATTAAAAAATATATATAGCATTATACACATGGAAAACAAAAACCTAACGAGTCTAGTGATTGCGTGAGGATAGCCTTTCGAATAATACTTATTACTTTATTATAGAACAAAGTACTTCACTACCCTTATTTTCTCATGCGTGTCACGTAGATGGCGACTAATGCCAAATATGCCAAAAGTCATTTCAAATCGAAAAAAAATATAATGTGCAGCGTCGAGCTAACAACTTATCGCGTATTGGTGATAGTTAGGAACATTGGTACTCCCTTAGCCTACTCCGTCGCGGCATCCCTGACACGTGGATGTTTAACGCAGTTATCAAACGCGAAGGAAAAGTACAATTGTGAGACTCAAAAATAAAAAACAATTAAATTCAACCCCGGCTGGCAGACCTCTCGCCTGTATCCAAGATCGGGTAGGCCTAATTAAGCCTAAAGGAGCAACCTAATCGTTCAATCGCAAAGAAAGTGTAAATGTAGATAAAGTAATGATGACTTACGTATTCCTCTGATTTCTTCGCTCATCATTGGCATCGTCAAGTTGTTCGGCGGTTTGCTGAGACCGTTCACCGTCGAATTGGACATGTCGGTCGTCGATGTCTCGAGGGCTGCCCGATCCCAACCAACCTCCGGACATCTGCATAATTTGTACTCGAATTTAATCGGCAAAAATTTGACCGAAAAATTTTGTTTAACAACTTTATACACGCGTCTTAACAAAATAAATTTGCACTTTGACTCTACTACACAGCATTCTCCCATGTACATTAGGTGAGATAGTGCAACGCATAAACGACTTTTCATTAGATCTAGCGGCCTCCGACTACTGACTAAAAGATATGCTTTTTGCCCTTGAAACCATGGTTCGTTTGTGTATCGATCGAAGGACGTCGCATGATCGCATCAACATTAATAATTGTTGTGATCACGAGCCCTGTCAGTCGCTGACGTCGTAATTTAAGTCAGCCGCAGGAAAATGACTGCCTCCGTTCCATGGCACTGTCTAGCCTCTCGCGAAGTTCGATAACATTCGCGGTGCAGTTTGCTTGATTTTTGCACGTAAATGTAGAGACCACGATGCGCTCCGTTGAATACTTCGATCCAATTGGTGCATAAGTAAAATTCAGAACAAGGACTTTCAAAAAGGTGCCGTGAATAAGTTACTTTTCACGGTCAATTTAAAGGTAACGGAATATTTATATAAATATTGTTATATAATGTAACGGATCTTATGTAAAGTTGTAAATAAGTGCTTAGGTACGGACCTCTGTATTAACTTTAGAAATAGCAGTGCATGTTTGAAGTTGATTAAAAGTTAAAGTTATTCTAAAATCCCTTCTCGAAAATACTAACTAATATGTTAGTTTTAAGTATTAGTATATTAACCTGTGGTTCTGATTCTAAACTTAAATGTGATGGAGTTGCTGGTGACATCTCTGATGTACTGGGTAAACTTGCACCATCTACGAAAAATAAATAATTTTTGAATAAAATTTATAAAATAATAGGCTATTTTGAAAAAATGCAACCCAATAATCAAATTTAACGGAATATTTTATGAGAAGTAGACAGAACGGAAATCGAAAATCAGTTAACAAACATTGGAAATTTTACTCAAAAATAGTTGTGGGTGATTTATAAAGTTTGTCACATTAACGACACAGACAAGATACAACAATAAGGTACGAGAATCTTATGTTTCAAATCGTTTCACACTTATTGGTCGGCTGCAGCTCAGGCGTCGTATACTGCACATGTACCTTGCGCGGTGTGCTGTGCGTAGGGCGGCGGTGGATGTTGTGGTACGGGCGCGGCGGAGTCCCGCACCGGCTCGCCGGAGCTCTGCAGCAGCGGTGGAGGCCCGCCCTCGCCCCACACCACGCGATCCATCTCCTCGTCCAGCCGCAACTCGTCCTCGTCCTCGCCCTGCATACAAATTAAAAAATTTTGAACACCTTCGAATGTCGTTGATGTGATATTACGCATGTGTGCGAAATTTGTAACGCTATGCATGATTTGCCGCAGCATCGAGGACACGCATTTGTGTGTATGACGTTTAAATTAACAACGGTGGATACGTGATGTAAGAGGTGTTTATAAGAGGATAATTTCTTGTGGAGGACGGTTACGTACTCAAAGTGTTGAACGAGTTATACTTTTAGATATAAGGTGACAAAAAAAACATTAAATTTCACTCACTGATTCTGATCCTCTATTATTGAACAGCTAATTTGGGACGATATGAAAAAATAATGAACGTTAATGTTCACAATGCGCGCGCCATAGTAACCTTTTATCAACAAAGTGACACATTTGTGTTTCGAAGGCATTGAATCTGCGTATAGGCGTGTGGTATGGGCGTAAGAATCTACCACCCCATTTCTTTCCGTGGGTTCCAGTTATTAACTACCTTCAAAGTAACCACAACACGTTCAACAATTAGCAAGCACTTTCCGATCCCGATTGGCCTAAATGGTCTACAAATCTCTCCGCAACTCTGCTGCATTTTGCGTGCCCAAATTTTCGCCATTTTAGTATTGATTATGTTGAAGACAGTAAGTGCTTCAGATTCATGTTATTATATTAAAATTTTTAGGCACAGGCAAAGATATCCAAACAATTTCTCCAATATTAATCAATAAGGAATCATTTTTTTATTTAGAACAGATATAGGAAAATTAACATAGAAAAACATTTTATTTTTAAGGGCTTGATAATTTTGAACTACTGTCTGAACTAAAGTCGATGAAAAAGGAATATTAATTTTACCAAACTGTATCCAACGTTCCGTCGTTTAAGTGTGATTTAGTAAACATTTAAACATAAAAACTTCCACATTTATAATATTAATAGCGGCAAGTCCAAATTTTGTCCGAAGATATCTTTTACTTACAATAAAACTAACATATATGGAGTATTGTAATCTACATCTGTGAAAAATTTCGTTTAAAAACATTTAGACGTAGACAGTGGTGGTGGTTGTGGCGGTTCAGTAGTAATTGAACGACTAACATACAAACCTACCCATTTGTTATATTAAATAGGATGAAAGATCATAAAGAACATTTAATAAAAAGTAGCATCCAAATCCGTGAAAATTGTTTTAAGTTAAATCCGTTTAAACATAAAGAAACAACGAATTTTATGTATTAGTATAGAAGTAGGATTCTAATGTGAGTGAGACTGAGGGCAACGGGAATTCAAGAATAAATACATACACAGGATTGAGATCTTGAATTTTCTTTAAACAATAAATGATTAAGGGGAACATAACTATATGACAATGATATTCAAAGCTTTGATGGAATTCCTTTTTCACTAACTAAACTTCTTTACCACTCGTTAATAAAGTCGTCCATCAAGTTCGTAAGAAATATGTATCTAATTAATATATATAAGATATTGAAACCATTATGTGCAACCATTTTAAAATATTAATTTAAAAATATTTTGTAAAACATGTTCACTGGAAGTTTCATTTTACGTAATTCCAAAAGATTATTTAAGATTTGAAGGTTATAACGTTTTCGAACGCGTGGATCGGTTTTAAAATTTCAAAATTGTTCATATTTATTGTCATAAATTCCTTGCAACTTTTACTAAAACTTATCAAAAACCATTTATTGTTCATCTATTTGGATAAATTATAATATTTGGTAAAGAGATGAAATCAGTCGATGAATAACATATATAGGTCACTTTTAATGACGTTCTTCGAGAAAAAAAATTCCCTTGTACGGAACCGGCCCAGTAGTTATCAGAGTATATGACATCTAATCTCATGCCTCAATACGTACTAGAAATTCATCAACCAGGTTACTTTGTTAACTTTCGATTCCCTGTTAACAGCCTGGCACAGAGCAAATAACGGAAGAAACGCTAACTGCCTTTTCCTATTACGAGTTTAGATGTAAACGGAGTCAGAAAACTATCGCCATCTGGAAGAGTGCCCTATTTTGAAGTGTTATTCTCGTTCTTTTCTAATACAGTGATAGTTTCTTTCGTCTATTTTGACACAATACCTTGTTAGAAGGTAATGAAATCTAGAAATACCATAATGTAACGGTTTCTATTTTCAGAGAGTCAAATATAGCTTTTATTCGCGGCTTATCCTGCGCACAAATAATGAAAATATCTAGTCCATTCATCCTAGTCCCGTAATACAAAAAACCTTATATTAAATTCTTAGTTATAGTTATCTGAAAATTACAAATAAATCGATATAGCCGTTTAGGACGTGATGGACTAACAAACCAAAAAAACCTTTTAAATTTGTTATTATAAGTACGTAATAACTGTATGTAATAGTATTTATATGAACAACGCAAAACGTAGCATGAAAAAAAATTGTGTTTAGTTGCTATTTCTGTATAAATAAGCAACGAAGCGACGTAAATGATATCAAATAATAATGTAGGAGGGAGGAAGTTTAAAGTTTTGAATTAGTTTTATTATAAAACTCCCTATAATACACTACCATGAGAAAACAAATATTTTATAGAGGACATTATTATAACTCTTAATAAATGTGTTTAATGTCGTTTTTAGTTATCGCAAGTAAAAGTAAAGTAGCAGATTATAAGTGCCCACAGTTGGGCAAGGGCCTCCTTGCCCGGTGCCGGCACCAGTGAAATTGTTTATAGTAATTTTAAGTGCTGTATTCACCACGTGCTCCTGGATGTCTGAGAAATAATGAATAATATTATTTCGAGGATCTGTGAAGTCAGCCAACCCGCACTGGAGCAGTGTTGTGGGCCCTTCCTGGCTCCAAAACTCTCTCAAATATTTGAGAAGGAGGCCATTGCCCAGCAGTGGGCACTTACAGGCTGCTACTTTAAACTGAATGTTACTAATAATCAAATGGGAATTTCGCACAGTTGGTTAGAAGATATTGAAAAAATGTTTAACACTATTGAAGTTAAGAAAACAGCGGATCTATGGGGAATGTCCGTTAAAGTAAGAGTCGCAATACTTGCCCCTCTTTTGATCATTATTATCAATACTAGAAAAAAATTAATGAAATGAATAAAAAATTATTCTTCGACGTAAGAATGATAATTTCGTTTGCCAAATATCAAATCTAATTATAGTAGTAAGTAGTAGTAGTAAGGGTAGTGTACCTTCCACTGATACATAGAGAACTCATACCTATATTTAAACCGGGTAGTACATTAGCCCTCTATATATAGACCAGATTTCTGTACCACCAACACTTATTAAGCTTTATAAGAAAAACATTTGGATCAGTTGTAAAGGCATTTGAATTTAAATAAACTGTTACGCTATAATCAATTTGATTTTACAAGGGATCACTATATAGCTGATGCCAGTGTAGAGCTGACTAAGCATATATTTGAGGCCCGGGAGAATTCATTGGATGCTTTAAGTGTCTTTTGTTATCTCTTCAAAGTCTTCTTCGTGTTCACCATTTGACGCACTTGATTATTAGAATTAAAAAAGTAGTTCGCAATGGTCTAATTTCTTCCGGGTCGACAGTATCGCTGGACGTCCCAGAGAGCTCGATCCCAATTTCTATTTCTATCATACTTAAATGACTTACCTTACCTAGTAGGGGATAAACTTTGAAGTAGTATTATTTTTTGATGCTACTTCATGAATTTTATAAATTAAACGATTAGTGTGTTACGCACACGACGAGATGATTAATGTAAAATATGGTTAATTAATAAATATACCGCAAAACCTCAAGAGCAAAGTATACAACCAGTGCGTGTTGCCAGTGATTACATACGGAACCGAGGTCGCAGTGTTGGGTGCAGGTGGCTCAGGACCGAGCTTCGTGGCAATCTTTGGGGGAGGCCTATGTTCAGCAGTGAACTTGTGATAGGCTGAAAACAAAGTCCCGTAAGAACGCAAAGTCGTCCGATCAATAGATTAAAAAAATTAAACATTAAACATTATAAAAAGGGTATCATAATATAAAAGAATGTATAAACCCAGGGAAAGAGATGGTCGCTACCAAGCTGTTTCTAATTTTTTTATTATAATATCAAAAAAACATATAATATTTTGTTATAATATACAAAAATAGGATACTTACGGAGTTTCTATCACGCGTTTTTTCTCCGTCAGTGGAACCTCTTTTGTTCGATTGTTAGTTTGTTTGTTGTATTCGTGAATATTCGTAAATACGTATATTATATATATACAAATAAAAACGATTAATTCTCTCACTGTTATAAACATCGAAAAAATTCTGTAAGCACCTTTTAAAATCAACTAACGAAGAGCCATTCTTTGACTTTTCTACGAACTGTTCTAAACTGAGTAGACCTCTTAAACTTAAGATTAAGAATTTTCTTCCGTGTACTGATTTTGATTAAATAAAGCCTATATGTTGTCCCGCTACGCTCGAGTTACCTGTGAATACCCCACAAAATATCGTCTAGTAGTTTCAAACAGACAAACAGATGGACAAGGTTTTTAAAAATTGCCTTTTTGTGTTCTGTTACACTCCCTACATCACCTGCAATCAGTAATAACCAAGTATTGTTAATGTATAGACGCAACGGTTCTATATACTATTAAACTATAGCAATATTTAAAATTTGTTGGATATTTTTTTTATTTGTATAAATGAGAAAAATGCATATCGTAAATAAGTATTCTCTCAGATAATATGTGTCTTTTATTGCTTTCATAACCAACTTTTAGTTTCTCTATCGAGTTATCTTTGATGTTTTACTGGCTTTTAAACAGTACCTGTCGCCCAAACGCATCGTTTTAGTTAGGTATGTGATTTCACTCCAGGCATATAGTTAATTTCAATCTTTCATATAATAAATAAAATTAATAATTCTGTGGACTCGAATAAGGTTGCAGAAATGTTTCTATAATCGTAAGATTATTGAAACATTGATCAAAAAAAAATTAAAAGTTTAGTTACTTTTATATAATGTTAACTTATTAATTACTAAAACACATATACAAAATCTTTACAAATTGATCAAATATTTGCGTTATCTATGTCTGTCATGCTGTTGAAATTGTATGTCCGTCCGTATCTCAATAATCAGTAACACCATTGATACACAACTAACAAAGCTTATAATAGATAATAACCAATTAGAATGTAAATACTTAGAATTAATTCTAAGTTACTTGCAGTAACTTTTACATAGA